>OX387414.1:0-1319583 GCA_947563765.1 Anarsia innoxiella | reverse complement strand
CTTTAAATTAAAGCTGTCTGTTTGTACTTAGGTGCTTAAATAAATGTTAAAAGTTAACATTTTTGTGCTATTTTTGTGTCCTTTTGTAGGTACCGAGTGAGTATTAAAATGTAGAAATATGTAAAACAAATAATTCAAAATGAGACGAATAAAGTGATTCACCAGAATCGATAAATGTCGTAATCGATTGATTTAATGTTACGTAAATTAAAAATATATAGAATCGCCCTCATTACATTATCTGCTCCGAGTTTAAGCACCTTACACACTATGAATTTTAATGCACACAATTTAAAACATACTATATCTCATTTATGTATAAATTACCACACTAAATAACATGATTATTGTAATTGATTGCTTTGTGTTATTATGGGTTCAATTTAGAGTCTAAAAAAATATAAATTGTAGAGCGACGATAAGAAATTATTTAGGTAGCCTAAACGTAGACGCGCATCTGCATTTGAAATCAATAAGTAGGTAAATGGTTACCGCTCGACGACCACAGAGGTAGAGGTCGGCCTAAGAGGAGATGGCGCGACGATCTGGATGCATACTTGGCAAACTGGCCAGAAGTTATCGAAGATAGAAAAGCATGGAAGAATGCGGTGGAGGCTTTTGTCCAGCAGTGCGACACAATAGGCTATTTAAATCTAAGTACTTAAATTAAAAAAAACCCTCACATAAACCTTTAGGATTCGAACCCAAAGGAGGAGCCATACCGTCTGAATCTGCGTGTTTGGTCTGGCGGAAAATGGCTTCCTTTTTGTTTGGTACTCTTACTTATCGTTTGACAGGTCATTTATCAAAAAAACTATGAAAAACTTGGCGCAACCTTGGCACGCTGTCATAAACTCATTTGTTTATGAAAAAAAAAATGTGGCACTCCTTATGTTCTTTCCTCATTGCGAAGCCTCTTTGTGACCTTTGCACCAACAGGGTCATTAAACATCGTGGTGTCAAACCATCAATGTAAAATGCACTTAAAAAATAAACATAAACAGTTTCGTTTTGATTGTGATCCAATACGACACCACGCTCATTTGTTATCATAATAATTTTTGGGAACCAATCGTACAAAGCAACGGATATTTATGAATGGGGCCTTGTTGTTCTGCATGTAGTAATAATAACCTAAACTCTTTGTTTAAAAATAAATAATAATTAATAGCGTTTATTTTTTTATTTTATTTTATTACCCAGTGTCACTCTCACTGTAAATCCGAATCTAACGATACCTCTCAAGCATACTCCCGAAAAACATACTCTCCTTCTGGCGCAGTCGGGTAAAAATTGTGAAATAACTAATAATATTTTGTATAAATATTTTGTAGGTATATTATTTCACATCATTTTTGTGACATCCTTATCAGTCATTTTAACGTCCCCACTACACGGGCACGAGACTATTTTCATACGAGATTAGGCCGTAATCCACTAAGATGGGCTAATGCGGGATTGCACGTGATATACCTATAGTTTAATGATTAAAGCTGGTTGCTAAGATATTTATCCATCTGTGACACATCTTTAAGTAATGTCAGGCCTCTTGCGGATCCTATCAAACTAAGCCTTTCACTTCTCTGTTTCCCATTTACTTACCTTACTTTTTCCGTGGATATTGCGGGGTCAATTTTTTATTATTTATTATTTATGGATAGCTCTTTTGAAATATTAATTTTATTATATATTTCTGTGGTTATGCCTGAGATTTGTAAAACTTAAATTGAAAAGAGCAACCCTACAGAGTTTCTTGCTAGGTTCTTCTCTGGGGAAAACTGCACTCTTGCGAATCTAGCATTAACTTTAAAAAATGACCCGTCCTAAGTGTTGTCAAAACCTACAGGATTAAATGATTTTTCATTTCATTTCTTGTGTGTGGAAAAATTTAGTAAAAGTTAAAAAAACATAATGAAGTTTGTAAAACACTAGAAACAGACAGGTCCCGCGTACGCATTATGACATCAACTCCTTTGAAATATTATAATCAAACAATTATGCTTCTAATCCATAATGTTTAATATTCATTTTCTACTAGAAGCTGCCCGCGACTTCGTACGCATTTATCGCCATATCTTGGAAGAAAGACATGATATCTCAAAATAATATAGCCTATATGTTAGTCTGATGTCCAAGCTAAGATATTGTAAAATTTCTTTACAATCTGTTCAGTGGTTTTTACGTGATGAAGTAACAAACATCCATCCATCCATCGGCACAAACATTGACATTTATAGGTAATATTATTAGAATGGAGCAGATTTCATAATGCTCTTCGTACTTATGTTGCGTAGGTACCTACGTGGATCGGTCTGTTTCCTAAATATAAATATTTTAGACTTATTTGTGTTTTTATTTTCAACTATCGAGATACTTTTATCTTAAACACAGTATCTCAAGTATATACTTAAAGATACTAATGTTAGGTTACTAATCTGATACCTTCCTAGGTAGATTAGGTCCCTACCTTGTCTTTATATTTGAATGATTTTATTGATCATCTTATTTCTGATGTTATGAGATAATATTTATTTACCATTTTTTTCCCGACTGCGTCAGATGGAAGGTTATGATTTGCAAGAATGTGTAAGTATAACATTTTTCTTTAACTTGGCTATGTAATACAGTATCTTATTGATACAAAAACTGAAATGGGTAGGTATGTAGCTCTTTTGAAATATTAATTTTATTGTATGTTTCTGTGTTTATGCCTGAGCTTTGACAACTTAATTGAAAAGAGCAACCTTACAGAGTTTCTTGCTAGGTTCTCCTCTGGGGAAAACTGCACTCTTGCGAATCTAGCATTAACTTAAAAAATGACCCGTCTTTTTTTATTTCATTACAGTCAAGTACAAAAGTGTTTTTTTCTTAGTTAGGTTTCTATAAAATAAAACAAGACGAAAACAGAATATCACTCGAGTTTACTGAGGTAAAAAATAAATAAGAGTATACAAATAAAATATTACAAACGTAGAAATATGTAGCTACCTGTATCTGTTAATGTATTGCTGCAGTGGCACTCGAGGCTTATACCTGGAAAAATAAAAAGAATTTTTAACATACTGGGTGTAATAGAAAGGGGGCCGTTCAAGTATTACGTAAGCAGATTTATAACAATTATTTACCCCCCCATCCCCCTTGTCAGCAAAAGTAAGCAAAGCTCTTACCCCCTCCCCCATGC
Source organism: Anarsia innoxiella (assembly GCA_947563765.1). NCBI lineage: Eukaryota > Metazoa > Arthropoda > Insecta > Lepidoptera > Gelechiidae > Anarsia > Anarsia innoxiella. Next base: position 1,316,402 of record OX387414.1, on the reverse strand, counting down.
TTACGTAAACATTTTCAATTAATATATTGTTTTTTCTTATATTATAATTATAATTTTAAAAATAAGAAAATAAAGTTAGGATAGATTAGATTTTACTGATACAGTATTCAACATAGAGTAAGGGACAAAAATATTATAATCTTACGAACATAACAAACTTATTTTAAATTTTTGGTACACATATTAAATTCAAATTAATAGTCTTCAGTGCATTATTTGCGGGAATTCCCGAAAATGTGTTTCGTTTTCAAGCAAAGACAATGTGAGGGTTGCCATTCGTGTAAAAAAGTAAATAACTACCGATGACGTAATCATCATCTAGACTCCCCTACCCCCCATGTCATCCGAAATAAGCAAAGCAAAGACCCCCCCGCCCCCCCATAGTGCTTACGTAATACTTGAACGGCCCCAAGGGGGGTATAAAGCCGAAACACAGCGATAGTCCTCATAAAACTGAACAATTTCCCCAAGGCATGTTCCCTGGGGAAATTGGTCGTAACTCAAAAAAAAAGTTTTGCCTCCCCATACAAAATGTCCGATCAGCTGATCGAGTAAGTATGGGCGATCTTAACTTTTTTTCGAGTTACGACCCATATTCCTTGGGAAAACTTATTCAGTTTCATGAGGACTATCGCTGTGTTTCAGCTTTATACCCCCTTTCTGTTACACCATGTACCTATAAACATTGAATAAAGTATCCGTTCTTTTTTCAAATGAAAAAGAAGGTAGGAAAGGTCTTAGAAAGAAGAGGGAGAGGAGGACTTAGATATTAGAATAAATTTCTACATAACGAATGAATAATCCAAGGTATCTCTATATAAAATATTGGCACTTAATATTGACAGAATCCACAAAGATTTGCTTTTAAAAAAAAAAAAGAGTTTGAAGACCTTGAGCTATATCACACTTTGAAAATATAAAGAAAAGTGTAAAACTCACTATCATTTGATAGACAACGACGGGGAAATAAGTTGATTTCGCCTCTCTGTAAAAAAAAGATATTTGCAAATATTTATCGAAACATCATGCAGTATCTCATCTCAATATCCACAGTAGAACAATGATTAAATACCAAATCCATAATTCTTTTTTAACGAAAGAAGTAGGTTTGAATCGTAGCAAGTGGAGGGAAGTGATCTTTGCCTACCTCAATGGAAAAAAGACGTGACAGATAGATATGTATGTATGTATGATCTTACCCTTTCCCGCAGCTTAGCAAATTCCTGATAATGCTGTGGTATTTTTCGGTTCTTATAGATACCGCATCTGAAATAAAATGGCACATTTAGTGCTTGAGTACATAAATTGTCGTAGGCCAGAATTAAGCATAATAAAACGTAATGAATGATGAATGTGGATGAAGAGAAAGAGGCGTGTTTGGATCGTAGCAAGTGGAGGGAAGTGGTCTCTGTCTACCCCAGTAACAGGTATGTTTGTATGTATATGTCTATGTATGTATGTGTTACAGTCAAAACTCATTGCTAGTCGAAACCACTTCTGACTGCTAAAATCAGTCAAAAGTGGTTTTGACTGAAGACATCGGTCAAAACCACTTTTGACTGATTTTGGCAGTCAAAAAGGGTTTTGACTGGTGCGGTCAGTCAAAACCACTTTTGACTGCGATAACCACCATCGGCAATGAGTTTTGACTGTAACATATGCAAAGATTTAAAAAAAAAATGCAAAAGTAATGAAGTGATTCTGCAATTAGTGGGCCAGATGAGAGTAATTTTGATGACCATTGTTGAAAGGAGAGGAAAGATACTGGGTCACCTGATAAGACACGACAACTTGACAAAAAGAAGAAAGGGTCCACGGAGGACTTACATCGATCAAATAAAAGAGGGAATAGAAGTTGTATCGTTTCAGGTGCTCAAACGGACGGCAGAGAATAGAGCAGAGTGGTGAAGACTCCACCGACAAGAGCGACGCTCTTAACCTCTCTTATCCCACTGACCCATTATAAACCCAGCCACAATACTTAGATTGTCTATTGTTTTTTTTTTGGGATGTAAATGTAAATGATTAAATAATGATGATGAAATGCTATCAACTCACCTATGTTTCATATTTCGTGTCAAAATATTGCGTTGTTTCTTCTGTTCTTCAGTGCATACGTTATCAATGTACGTTTTATATGTCATCTGGATATAAAAATTAAATTAATATACGAATCGTAAGCATCAGTGGTATCTACATAATAATTTATGGAATAAATATAATAAGGAACGTATATAAGTTGCTAAAATAGTAGTGCGGCCGTTTTGTTTGAGATTTGAATAAGTATTCAAATTCAAATTCTTCATTTGCACAATATAGGTATCCCACAGATGTTAAAATATAGACAGTACATTACCTGGTATGATACCTTAATACCCACAACGATTCGGGAAGCAAAATCCTCTTTTATGTTTAAAAGTAAGCTACAAGCTACAAGCTGGCTCCTTGCTCATAATTTTTATTCTTATAAGGACTTTTTGAAGTTACCACTATTGTTATAAAAATGTGTTATACTCTTTACAGTAAGTAAATTACCATTTTTACATGAATTACCTATTTTAAAATTTTATTACCATAGTTCGATACTATGGTATGAAATGTATTTGTTACTCGCACTTTGACTTGTAACGATATGTAATTAATAAATTATCTTTATCTTTAAGATACGGCAATTACAAACTTAATTGATTACTTATTAAAGGTTATTTTTTTAATATGAGTTCAATTACAAGTTTAAGGGCTTGTTACACCAACTTACAGATAAAATTTACCTGACAGATAAACGGGTGAAACGTGCCTTTAGTATTTTTATTTTATCTAATTAGTAGGCACCTAAAGTAATTATAACAATACATACCCCACCAAGGGCCAAATCTCCACGATTCGAAGTCTGTGCGGTCGCCGTCATATGCGGTGTATAAAATCTTTTAGTTCTATGCTTGTATGTCGCTGGAAAAAAAAATCTATAATAAAAATGACAGTTCATCATCATCATGTCAGCTTAAGGACGTCCACTGCTGGACAAAAGTCTCCCCAAAAGATCTCCACAACGACCGGTCTTGCGTTGCCCACATCTAACGGCTTCTCGCAGTTAAAATGACCGTTAAAACTACTTATTAATATCATTGCAAAAATCTAAACTAAAATTATTTAGGAAAGTGGAAAACTTTTTTAAATATTCGTCGATTCAGGCTGATGGCGCACAGCAGAACTGAGCACAGAGCAACGAAGGCTTTTACCCAGCTTAGGGATTATCGAGCTAACTGTATCTGGATCTATTTCAGGATAGACAAGGCTCAAAGACCAAACAGCCCAATCTTCAGTTTAATGTTAAAACATTATATTTTCACTCTCGTATGAGAGTACACTCGTGCCCCTGTAGTGGGGGCTTTAAAAAGGCTGATGGTGATTATGATTCTATTTTGTCAAAGACTTCAACTTGATAAATTAGAAAAGAGGAATATGGATAGGTGAATTGAGGAAGGCGCGTCTACGATGGATGCAAGCCGCTTCCAACAGAGACAAGTGGAAATATTTAAAGGAGGCTTATGTCTAGCAGTGAACGTCCAACGGCTGATGGTGATGATAAAATAACTTACGTTTCCACGCATTAATTCTCTGGATATAACTTTTTTGATCTGAGTCACTCTGTTGAAAAAAAATAAAGTCATTGAGTTGGTATCAAAACTATCATTTACTAGCTGTCCCGGCGAACTTCGTCCCGCCTTAGAATGAACTTTATTGTGTAGGAATAAAGTTCAAATTGACTCTACATTTTAGTAAGAAAACATTTGTATGGGAAAAAGAAAAGGTCTGTTTTAGGGCTTTCCCGGCAATTATTCGAATTTTTCTCACCGTAAGAACCATCCTTGGACTTCAATGAACATTTTAAAAAAAGAATTAGCGAAATCGGTCCAGCCGTTCAGGCGTGATGCCGTGACAACGGAAAACGGGTTTCATTTTTATATATATAGATAGATAGATTAATTCAAACTTAAAAGCTACGCTACGCTATTATCTCTTATAAACTCTTTTGACTCAGTGCCTGTTTCACTACAGATAAAACTTTACTGACAGATAAACCTATGTCTATTTCATAAATCATGACGTTTTAGACAAAGACAGGTATAAAATATCCGTCAGATACATTTTATCTGGTAGATGGCGAAACGGGACTCATTTTTGCTCTTTCTACTCTTGTTTTATTTTCTAGTTTCTTCTAGACTTTTTGCTACAGCATGACACCGAAATTTGCCTTCACTTGTTTTGAGACTTTTCAATGTACGTCGCTAAGTAAAAGGAAATGTTAACATCGTGTCATGTATAAGATATGTTTATGATAATGTTGTATATGCTTGTAATTGGCAGACATATACGTATAGCCAATAGTCACTAAATGTTTTTTTAAGTTAAAGTTATCATATGTATTTGCTGTTAGCGTACCATAAATAAATAAATAAATGAAAATATGAAAAAGTCAAATTGTTGCCAGAAGATAGGTAAATATGGCGATAACTCCGCCGACAAGAGCCTGGCTATTAAATATAAGATTGAATAAAGGTTTGAAATATTCTTTAATGAATTAATATCTACAAATAAATATTATATTATAAATTATAACTCTACATTCACCTGTTTAGACGAACTGGAAACTCTCGGCGTATAAACTGTATTAGTAAATAGTTCGTTGTAATACTTCTGAGACTGGAAATACAAATACAGCAATTAATACATTTATAAATACAATACATAGTAATACAGTTAGAAATACAGAACTTAAGAGGATTGTGACCCGATCGTGCGCCCCGCGAATCTCCATACATTCTCCACAAAATCAAAACGTATGGACCTAGATCAAGGTTTACTGAATTAAATGATACCAAAATTGTCTAATTACGGATAGGTTTAGGGAAACGTTATGGCCCGAAACAATATTTTTATCACAAATGTATGGAGATTCTTACTCACTACACATGCACAAAATTTATATAGGTACTTGATTTGTAACCATAATTATTGTACAACTGTCACCCGTTCCGGAGAGTGGAGAAGCTGGTGATCTGTCATACAGGACCTCCTAGTACGGACACCAGTCTCTCGCACAGATGCTATTACTTTGCTTAAATAATTGTGTTTACCTTCAATACTTGTTAATTGTTTTCTGTGTGGGAGAAAAATAAAGATTTTTATTATTATTATTATTATTCGCGCGGTGCACGATCGGTTCACAATCCTGCTAACAGTACTTAATCATCTTATTGACAACTTAATTATGTATTGAATACTATTACATTTACCTCTATCAGATATCGAGATGCTGACAAAATATCTTCGGAATTACACACTGAAACGTTAAAACAAATTAGTAATTAAAATATCCTATAAGCCATTCTCCCATTAAGATACGCACAGGCGATTCGAATATCCTGCAAGTCTCGAAGACTAGTTACCGCGAAGTATGTAAGCAAGAGTATTCAAAATCAGACGATGGGTAGTAGTTTTAGAAAAAAAAAATAACTTCAAAAGGTGTAAGTAATTATTAAGTAATTTTGAATGAAATCTTTTTTGATATTTTCTTTTTAGGGTTCCGTACCCAAAGGGTGAAAACGGGATCCTATTACTAAGACTTGGCTGTTCGCTTGTCCGTCTGTCACCAGGCTGTATCTCATGAACCGTTATAGCTAGAGCGTTGAAATTTTCACAGATGATGTATTTCCATTGCCGCTATAACAACAAATACTAAAAATAGAATAATAATAATTAAGGAGGGCTCCCATATAACAAACATGATTTTTTTGCTTGATATCAATAGTGAATGGTACGGAAACCTTCCTGCGCGAGTCCGACTCGCACTTAGCCAGTTTTTTTAAGAAGATATTTCCATAATCCATACTCACATGAAGGTATAATTTGCGCCCGACTTTTAAAAGTAACCATCTTTTCTTCAGTGGCGACGGCAACGTGTTTGTTTTGCCTCCTCTCTGTGTTTGCAACCCCTTGATTGTAGCTGATTGGTCTATCGTTGCCTATAGCTGTTTGGAATGTCAATATTTAAATAACATTTATTTAACTTTTATTATTGTTATGTTGGTACATGGTTATAGTGCTACAAGGATCTATTGGCACTTGAGTGTCATTGTCAGGAGGGCGTGGGTGGTGAATAAATAGCTCAAAATAACGCCACGCGCCAAAAGATCCTTGAAACACTGTACAACTTTTGAGATGTCGGGTCCATAGGAACACGATCCTTTGGGAGGCGTGCATGGTGCCGAAACATGAGAAAGAGGCTTTTTATAAGTACCGTTTATTGTCAAATGTGAGGGCGCACGCATTTGTCGAGATCTAAGCCCCTGCACACTATTATATTTATTTTCATTATCTTGACAGATTACGGATGACTACATTATTTGAATTCTTAAACTTGACTCTGACTTTTAACAAATACTGTATGTACTTATTTTTGCTAGCGTATAATTAATTTTCCTCATATACTTATGTATCATAATACTAAATCGCTAGTTCACATCGAATTGTTAACGGTCGGTCCATCTGTGCCTATTAACATAAATGTCAATGTTTGTGCCGATGGATCGATGGATGTTTGTTGCTCTTTCACGCAAAAACTACTGAACAGATTTTGATGAAACTTGGCAATATTGTAGCTTACACATCAGAATAACACATAGGCTTTATTATTTTGAGATATCAGGATTTCCTTCTAAGATATGACGATTAATGCGTACGAAGTCGCGGCAACTCTTTGAGTATAGAATATTTAAGGAGGTGCCATACCGTCTGGATCTGCGTGCCTAGTCTGGCGCGAAATGGCTACCTTTTTGTATGGAATTTCATATCGTTGGACAGATCATCTACCAAGAAAACTATGAAAAACTTGCGCCAATCTTGGCACACTGTCATAAACTCATTTGTATAAGAAAAAAAAATGGGGCCACTCCTTATATTCCTTCCTCATTGCGGCAACTAGTCAAATCTAATTTCATGAGAACCGTGAACATTTTTACTGTTAATTTACGAACCTTTATCCTTTCTTTCTAAAATAGGAGTCCACCAATCACTAGTAATGGTACTAACATCACAGAACTTCGCATCGGTCTCAACAGCTCTATGCGTTTTGGTTACAACCTCAACGTTTACTTTATAAGGTTTGCCACGCTTATCAACACTGCATTCCATCGGACAGACCGTGGTTTCTTGTATATATTCTGATGAATATGATGATATGCTGGAGGAGCTGGAAGCTGGTGAGACAATTTTGGGACCTAGAATTAATAAATGTAGAGTAAGAATTTTACTTTTTAATTATTAAAATTAATAAGATTGATGATCAATGTAAGGCTATCTGTCCATTAGAGCAGAGAAGGAGCGGAGAAACAGAGAGATAATAACCAATGGGCTAGCATAGAAACTACATTCATTGCCTATATTACCATTTGTACCATGGTTAACCATTGATAACTGTGCTTAAACTTTAAGGATGATATGGGAGATGGAACTTTGTATAAAACATTCCCTAAATCTAAAGTGCATCCAACCTAATTGGTATAGTAAAAATGGCATCGACCATATTTGTATGGAGCCTGGTATAGTAAAAAAAACGGTATCAATTAGACTCAACCAACATCCCCTATTCGAGCTAGTATGGCGAAAAAAAAGTTGGCGGCCACTGATGAAACTTACGTCAATCGCTAAAGAAAAATATTATAAAATGATAGTATTTTGAATAATTGCCAAAAGTGATATACTTTCGGAGATATAGGACTTTAAAAATGACGAAAAGACTATAATGAAGAACTGGTGCAAGAAGGTGGTGATTTTTTCCATTTTCAAAGTCCTATATCTCCGAAAGTATATCACTTTTGGCAATTATCAATATTAATTTCTGTGGGGATGTTTAGCGTAATTGATACCCTTTTTTTTACTATACCAGGCTCCATACAAATATGTTCGATGCCATTTTTACTATACCAATTAGGTTGGATGCTCTTTAGATTTAGGGAATGTTTTATACAAAGTTCCATCTCCCATATCATCCTTAAAGTTTAAGCACAGTTTAAGGGATGTTTTTTCTTAAATGTAGGTAGTTACCTACACTTCTTATTTTATCTTATCTTATCTTATTTAGCCACTCGTGTCCCACTGCTGGGCAAAGGCCTCTCTCCTCATACGCCAAGACTTTCTGTCTCGAGCTTCCTCCGCCCAGGTACCCAAGAAGGTATCCAGCTCGTCCCGCCACCTTTTCCGCGGTCTGCCGCGACGCCGTTTGGCAGTTGGTAGCCATTGAGTAGCTGTTTTTGCCCATTAGTCTTCTGGCATGCGGCAGACGTGGCCGGCCCAATCCCACTTCAGCCTGGCAGCTGTTTTTGCCACATAAGCAATACGCGTTTTAGAGCGCAGTATGGTGTTTCTTACCTTGTCAGTAAGTTTTACACCAAGTATACTGCGCTCCATAGCCCGTTAAAAACTTTAAAAAATCATATCACTTCATAGATCCGTTTTGCCGTGAAACAGGGATAAACATACACACGCAAACACACACATACACTATCGCATTTTAATGTAGGTATAGTATGAATTATTTTTAAGACCTTTGTAACTTTCTGGAAGCGCAATAAATATGATTATGATTAATTCCTATAATATTATTATTTATACAGATACTTACCACACTTAGTCTTACAATCACAACCACGTATTGGGTTCCGCAGCAACTCACATTGGACACCATTGTTGTTCTTTGCTGGAATTTTAAAAACGAAATATCTTAGAAAACATTAGAAGCTGCCGGCGACTTCGTACCTATGCTTTTATCGCATTTATCATCATATCTGAGAAAAATCATGAAAGGTATCTCAAAATAATATAGCCTATATGTTATTCTAATATATAAGCTACAATATTGACAGATTTCATCAAAGTCTATCCAGTAGTTGTTACGTGAAAGAGTAACAAACATCCATCCATCGGCACATTGACATTGACATTGACATTTATAACATTAATAGGACAGGGTGAGAGAAAAAAAAGCTACGAGCCAAAATACGTAGTTTAAGACGGAGATTAAAATAACTTTGGTACGGTGAAATAGTTTCTTTTCGTTTTGAACTATGTTTTATAACATAAATATCTTTTATTTAATAGAACTTACATTCAATTTCAACACCCAGATTATCCATCCTAGTTTTACTCTCATGATGACATATTTGAGAACTATGTCCAGCTACAGCTTCTTTTAACCTTGTGATTGGCTTCGCCTCTCTACCGTAGAAATAAGTGCCAACATTTCTACATTTCTTGGTCTGATTGTAGCACTGTACCGCGCATGTGCAGGTTTTGTTGACTGCTAACGTTGCTTCATCTGTTTTTGAAATTCGAATTATTTTTAATAGACATTAGGCATCTTACTACAGGTATACAGATTTTTACTTATTATAATGAAGAGAAGTCCATCTGTCTATAAAACTGAACAAGTCTTTCTCAACCGCTTCGTGGACAAAGACTTGATAATTTCTATGCAAGATGCAAGCATTCGTCTTGCAATAGCCTAATGACGAAAACGTGTGTATGACGTGCGGTTCCCTGGACAATTGGCTTAAGTTAGCTTAACCAAAGAAAGATTTATGTACCTATTGCCATATTATGCCTTTGGGCCAGCGTGGTGGATCACGGCCTAATCGCTCTCGTATTAGAGTAGGCTCGTGCCACTGTAATGGAGACGTTAAAAGGGCTACCAAGGATATGATGCCAAAATTTACCCTGTATTTCCTTCTCATAATCGTACTGGAGAGCAGATTCAGCCATTCTTACGATCTGAGTGGTTTGGTTACGCCAAAGTTCTTTTGTTGGGAACTGACATGATCTGAAAATGGAAGATCTTAACACAAATCTGTCAAATCTTGTAGCTCACGCTAGTTGCAGTTCATTCAAGTGGCTTAGTAGGTACTAACCTAAATACAAAAGCTATTTTAGAATCAGTTGAACAATCTATATAGGTACATGCAAATATATCTGTTACGCCTCTTGCCCACTGTAATACCATTCAGGAGGCTTAGCATACGTGCCGCGACAATTATCTCACGTCATGCTGTCCTTATCATATTTAAAACTATGAACAGAGAAGTAAGCGTGACAAACCCATGACAACGTCTTGTCACGGAGTGTATGATAAACTAGCTGATTAAGGTAGAGACCTTCACCTTCCACTCGCTACAATCAAAACATACTTCTTCTGCTTCATAAACATAAGTCTCTTCATACATGCTCGTCGATATATCTACAAATTAATATACAGACTGCCCAAAAAGAGTAGAAATTAAAAAATAACAACACTTTAGTGTCGTCCCGTTTTTCCTAGATTGATTTGAAAGGGACGACGCTACCAGTGTTGCCAATTTTTAATTTCTGCTCTTTTTGGCCAGTATGTAATATATGTGGGAAATACTTACGCTACATTCATACTTGGAACAGCAGTGATTTCTTCATCAGCTGTGAATAAAACAAGGTTTAAAATAAAAACATCTTTAACAAACAAAATGAATGAAAATTCTTTTAAGTAGGTCTTAGGTTGCCTGTCCATTGGAGCGGAGTGAGCTGGCGGAGCGGAGAAACGGAGAAATTTTAATCAATGGAATTGCATAAAAAACTCCGCTCAGCTACACTGCACAGGACCCATTATTTAATATTTCTCCGATTCTCCGCCCCGCCATCTCGCTCCGCTCCAATGGACAGGCAGCCTTAATGGTATTGTCATCAATATTATATTTAAAGCGTCGCTCTTGTCGATGGAGTCTTTGCCACTCTGCTCTATTCTCTGCCGTCCTTTTAAGCACCTGATACGACACAAATTCATTTGCGTCGTGTTCTAAAACTTAGGTTTTTTTTAATAGTCTATCGTGCCCCTGCTGGGCAAAGGCCTCTCCCGCATTTTTCCATGCTTCCCTATTTCAAGCAACTTTTGGCCAGTCTGCCAAGTATGCATCCAGATCATTGCACCATCTCCTCTTAGGCCGAAATTATTAGGGAAAAGTTAAGTTTATTCTAAATAATTAATAGTGTACCTCTTTCAACAATATTTTGTTTTATCTTTCTCCGGAAACAGCAGGTAAACAAACACGTTAGTGGATTCCGTTTTTGACTGAAAAAAGAGTGTATTGGTTACAGATTTAGGTTTAATATGTCTTCTGTACATGGTATAACAGAAAGGGGGTATAAAGCCGAAACCCAGCGATAGTCATCATGAAACTGAATAAGTTTTCCCAAGGAACATGTGTCGTAACTCGAAAAAATTTTTTGCATCGCCCATACTTACGCGATCAGCTGAGCGAACATTTTGTATAGGGAGGCGAAATTTTTTTTCGAGTTACGCCTTATGTTCCTTGGGGAAAGTTGTTCAATTTCATGAGGACTGTAGCTGTGTTTCGGTTATATGCCCCCTTTCTGTTACACCCAGTATATGTCCCTCATACATGCACGTCGGTTCAATGGACGTGGCCTTTCACACATCCCCCATTTGATCAAGGCACTTTCACCTTGCTCCTTTCATTCACTATCGCTTTGCATACAGTGCTTTGCATACTTTGTCAGGAGGGCGTAGGTGGTGAATAAATAACTCAAAATAATGATAATTTACAAAATGATATCGTTAGTTCAGATTTCTGCCACGTGCCATAATATGATCCTTGTAGCACTGTAAGAACTCTTTTCTTTTCTTTACTTCTTTTTCATCATCATCATGTCAGCTTATGGACGTCCACTGCTGAACAAAAGCCTCCCCCAAGGATCCCCACAACGACCGGTCTTGCACTGCCCGCATTCAACGGCTTCCAGCGACTTGAACCAAGTCGTCAGTCCACCTTGTTGGAGGCTTTCCCACACTGCGTCGTCCGGTGCGTGATGGTCACTTGAGAACCTTTCTGCCCCATCGTCCATCGGTTCTGCGAGCAATGTGCCCCGCCCACTGCCACTTAAGGTTTGGGATTCTTCGAGCTATGTCGGTGACCTCTTTTAACTACTTTTAATTCAGTTTCATTTACTTACCAGTGATGCAAACGCCCGCCGTCCATAGATCTCCTAAAAATAAATTTGAAATTAATCAATTTATTTCAATACAATAGTTCAAGGTACAAAACAATACAAAAAATCAAGTCACCCTCAAGCCACCTAGTCAAAAATATCCCCATCCCGAGTCAAATTTGGCAGATAAGTGCCAAGGATACTGGCATCATTGCCATGCTGAATAGCCAGTGAAATACGTTGCACCAAAAATGACTCGACACGAGGAATTTGAAATGATTTAAGCAAGATGCATTATTCTTTATGAAATTACCCATACTATGTACCTAATTAAATACAATAAATTAACTGTTGCACTTCCTCATAGTACTTTTTTATAATAATAAAATTTGATATGCCTATAGTGCGTTTCATAGAATACGTCCTATAACGCCATGATGGCAGCATTGAAAATTTGTAGGTACTGCCTTTCACTTTTCGCAATACAAATTTTTAATGCTGCCAACATGGTGGCATAGGAAATATTCTATGGAACGCACTTTAGTATATTTTGTATAGTTTTCTAACTTCGAGGAGAGGAAAAAGGTATCTATGTATCAAACGTTTTGTTTTCGTTTTACATAAATAACATATTTTTTTCATCAAAATATGACGATAAAAAAGATGTGTACGAAGTCGCGGGCAGCCTCAAGTAATGAAATAAATACTTACGCATTTTCATATCTGTCTCCACAAGGGGGAGATGTTACACGAGTTTTAGCTTTATCATCCTTTTTGGGTGTTTTAACTGTTTTTTTTGATATCTTTTCTTTTCTTGGTCTCTCTTTATCCGTCTCCTTATTTTTGTCCGCCTTTTTTTTATCTTTTACTTCCTTTATTTTATTCTTTACCTCTTTTGTTTTATCTTGATCCTCTTTTATTTTATCTTTTACTGCCTTTGCTTTATCTTTTTCTGCTTTTGTTTTATCTTTTTCCGTTTTTGTTTTATCCCTTTCATCTTCTTTTTTATCTTTTTTTTTTCTTTTATGCTTTTTTTTAGATTTTTTCTTGTGTTTTTTATCATTATCTTCAAATTTAGCAGTAATTGGGTAATCCTTACCACACATAAATGATTCTATTCTCTTCATTGCTTTATCCGTATCATCTATCTTGAAGGATTCCCATATATTCCTTTCATGACTTTCTTCATCTGTACACCTTGAGCGTTCCTTTTCGTCATATTCATATAATAATTTATAAAATTGATCCCTTTTCTGAGCGTTTTTTTGACTTATGGGTTCCATATCTTCGGTTTTAAGTATTACTTTACTTAATTGGTCAGAAAGTCCCACGAGGCCTCTTCTTGCTTCTTTTGAAATTGCTTTCTCGACTTTATTAAAGGGAAATTGAACTAAATCTCGGACACTCTTTTTGGAAACATCTGTAACCTTCTTATCTTGGTCATCATCTTCTTTTTTGTCTTTAGCATGTTTTATAATTGCTGACCCTTTTGTTTCTTTCTTGTTCGTATCCTTCTTTGGAGACTTTTTATTTTCATCCTTACTTTTGAGCTGTTTGTCTAATTCTTGATGTTTTTTACTTTGTTTTGCTTTTGACTTCTCATTTCTCGGTTGTTTTTCCTTCTTTTTATTTAAACAAGCCATTTCTTCGATGCTTTTACCTTCAGTGGGATAAAATAATTGTTCATCTTGATGTTTCATAGTGATACTTTTGGGGTCTTCCATAATATTCATGGGGGCTTTAATTGAATCATCTTTGATAAGCCTTTCACTTCTAGGATCTGGTGTATTTGTTACTCGATAACACTCTCCTTGTCCTGGCACACCTGTTAAATAACAAAACGTTGATTTTAATGACCTTTCCTGGAAATTAATACTTAGTGAAGTGTGTTTGGATCGTGGCAAGTAGAAGGAAGTGGTTTCTACCTACCCTAATGGGAGAGAGGCGTGACGGATATGTGTGAATGTAAAACTTAATCAGTAGCCTCATCATGCTCCTTGGTGGTACTCCTGACTTGGCCTATCTTAAACAAGTCTCCGATCATATCGAGATACGTTCGCTTTGGCCTTATGAATGTGGATGAAGCGACGGAAGTGTTTTTGGACCGTAATTAGTGGAGCGAAGTGGTCTCTGCCTACTCCGATAGTATATAATATGTATGTATGTAATTATTATAAACTTTACCTGCTATATTTGCATCTGGGGTAGACGTTTGCTGATCAAACACGATTTTTTCCTGTCCGAACTGAAATTTAAAAAATACCAAGTGTTTTTGAGAAAGAAAGAAAAAGCTAAACAATTAAGTGAATTTTGAACTTACACAATATCTTAAAATGACAAACCATGTCTTATCTAGTTTTATTAATATCTGTTCAGCGGTTTTTGTGGAAAAGAGTAACAAACATCCTCACATCCATCGATCTATCCGTCCATCCATCCATCAATCCATCAATCCATCCATCCATCCATCCATGAATCCATCCATGAATCCATCAATCCACCAATCCATCAATTCATCAATCCATCCATCCATCTATCCATCTATCCATTAATCCATCAACCATCAACAATCCACCAATCCATCAATTCATCAATCCATCCATCCATCTAACAAACAGAGTGGCGTAGACTCCACCGACAAGAGCGAAGCTCTTAAGTTTAATGATGATGATGATGATCCATCCATCTATCCATCAATTCATCCATCTATCCATCGGCCTAATCTTTGACATTAATAATTAAAGTAGGATTTCGGACTTACCTCGCTACTCGATGGTTCCAAAAATGGATTGCTGACCATTCTGTATACAGAATAACATTGATTTAGTCCTTGGTCCAAGTAGAAAAGAGTTAAAATAACCTAACCTTTTTAAATATATAAAAAAACCCAACGTTTAAAAAACACATTTTTTTATTTAATGTACCCAGTGCTACTCTCACAGCAAATACGAATCTAACGACACCTCTCAAGCTAAAATCCATCAAGCCGTTTAGGCTGTAGAGCGTACCAAAGAATTAAACATACATACATACTCTTGAAAAACATAACCCTCCTTCTCGCGCAGTGGAATAGCAACGAAATTAAACAACACCACTTACTCGAATTCAAAGTTCTGTTGTCCACTTAGAGATTTGAAGTATCCTAAAGATCTTGGCATATCGTATTCCAATCGGGAAACTGAAAAGGAAATCAGATATTAAAATTCGAAAGTCTGTGTCGACGTCATCGGAAACCATCGGCACAAACAATAATAATTATTAACAAACTATAATAGGCATGATGACTAAAAAAATTTTTTTAGTCTGTCACATAGATTATTTTAAAATAATCGACACGTATTTTTTCTTTTTTCTCTTAAACTAAAAATGACAAAGTTACACTGGGTTAAAGTTGCTCGTGACGTCACGTTTGAGTACGATTTTTACTCAATGGTGACGTAAAAACCCCACACTCCGTAACTTTGATGCTCTGTATCTTTGTATTTATTAATGTATTTGATCAGGTAAAAAATGTGTTTCAAATAGTTTTTAATAGCCTAAAAGACGGACTAATAATTTTTTGAATTTTCGAATGTAGCCATCATCCCTATTGTCCGTGAGCTAGACGTTCTTGGGTTATAAGTACTGAAACTTATTACGAGCTATATTTTGAGGCCCCGTTTCACCATCTCTAGATAAAATTTATTGGCTTCTAGCTTTATCCACTAGTAAGCTACAGGGGGGCAAAAGTGCCTTGAATTGCTTCGAGATAAGAATGGTACGGCCGTTTTGTTTGGGCTCGACTTGGCGGGGGCACGGCCGTGCTTGACAGTGTTTGACAGATTTGACAGATATTTTATACCTTTATTTAAAACGTCATGTTTTAAGAAATAGATATAAGTACATCTCACTTAAATTTTATCAGAAGATAGTGAAACGGGGTTCCCGTTTCTGATGTCCAGTCTGATGAATGTGGATGAAGCGAAAAAAGTATGTTTTGAACGAAACTAACGGAGGGAAGTGGTCTACCCTGATGCGAAAAAGGCGCGACAGGTGTGTACAGTGCTACAAGGATCTTTTGACATAAATCGGAACTAACGATATCATCTTGTAAATTGTCATTATTTTGAGTTATTTATTTACCACCCACACCCTTCTGATAATGTCACCCAAATGCCAATAGATCCTTGTAGCACTTTATGTCTAAGACCCAGAACACACGGTGAAACGCAAATGCAACGCAACTGAAACTGCTAGTTACTTTCGAGTTGCATCGAAGTTTCTGCTATAGACTTCCTTAGAAAACCACACACGACGCAACTTGTTTGAAACGTTTCGTTTCAGTTGCGTCGTGTTTTGGCGCTAATTAAACTTACTCTCACGTTCCTCGCTTTCTTCATCAAAGATCTGCCAAGATTCTTTATCAGAATAAAAAGCTGAAATGAAAACAAAATATATCACATTCACATTTATAGAGTTACATTATGATACCTTATATTGAACTAGAAGCTACCCGCGACTTCGTACCCATTTTTTACATGTTTAGAAAACCTACGCAATGTAGCCTATATGTTATTCTGATGTACCTATAAGCTACAACATTGCCAAGTTTTATTGAAATGAAATGATCATTTTATCCTGTAGGTTTTTTGACAACACTTAGGACGGGTCATTTTTTAAAGTTAATGCTAGATTCGCAAGAGTGCAGTTTTCCCCAGAGAAGAACCTAGCAAGAAACTCTGTAGGGTTGCTCTTTTCAATTTAAGTTTTACAAATCTCAGGCATAAACACAAACATATACCTAATAAAATTAATATTTCAAAAGAGCTATACATAAATAAAAATTTGACCCCGCAATATCCAGGAAAAAGTAAGGTAATAAATGGGAAACAGAGAAATGAAAGGCTTAGTTTCATAGGATCCGCATGACATG
The DNA here is from genome assembly GCA_947563765.1 of Anarsia innoxiella. Taxonomy (NCBI): domain Eukaryota; kingdom Metazoa; phylum Arthropoda; class Insecta; order Lepidoptera; family Gelechiidae; genus Anarsia; species Anarsia innoxiella. The sequence goes on along the minus strand of OX387414.1, from coordinate 1,299,460 downwards.
ACCGGCCATCACAGCAGCACCTTCACACAGTAAAGTATTAAAATCTATTCAGTTGTTTTACGTGATGAAGTAACAAACATCCATCCATCGGCACAAACATTGATACTTATAATATTAATAGGATTATCAGTAGCATGTAACTTACAATCATCGTCAGTTATCCAACCACATTCTTCTTCCGATATAGCTGCTTGTACACAACCCTCACTGACTTCAACCTTCTTTTTGTTTTTCTGCAAAACAATTTTGACTATAAAAATTAGGAGTGGTGACTACGCACTTACAAGCGCAGCGCTAGGGCCGACGCAGATCAACCAATGAGCATCGAAGCATCAAAGCGAATACATGCGAATGTTGCGTCATCTGAATTTCAATATTATTTGAGAACATAGACGATAATAATATGACAATCCAAAATGGTCTGCGCTGCGCTCCGTCAGGTGTGCGCCGGTCCTTAGACGGAAATATAGACCGACGACTGAGACTGGTCTTGTTGAATGTAAGGCAATGAACCAGTCACTTTGTAGAGATGTTGGAGAGGCCTATGCTCAACAGTGAGCAGCTATGGGCTGAGATGATGACGTGTCAATATGTTACTGTTATAAGGATGGGGTTTTTGTGTTCCATCGATCTCCTATAAGCTCACTAACCTGCATTATCAATTATATTAGCAAATCTTAGGATTTTTTTTGATAAATCGGAATTAGGTTTGGAATCAAACCCTAAATATTCTTGTCACAAAAGATTAAAGCAAAAAACTTACTAATTTAAATTTCTGCCTCTGAAAAACAACTTCAACTGAATTCGTAGCTGGGAATATTTTCGCATTAGCATAATCTTCTTCCTGGAGTGGCTCTAGGTTTTCATTCTCAGCTGTCTTATCTTTAACACATCTTCGTTTTATCCAATCTTGATCAGCTAGGAATGAAGATATCCTGTAATTTCTTGTAGCATCAGACTCTATTTTTGGTCTCTTTGTTTGCATTTCTACGTCGTCGTCAGTCTTTTTCTTTTTCCGTCGTTTGTAATTTGCCAAAGCGTTTGACGAGCTATCTTTTCTTTGAAACATTTTGACTACTTTTATTGAAGATATCGATATTCTGGAGTTTTTCAAATAGGCTAGACAGTAGTCGCTAAAAAGTTTGCTAACACGGCTCAATGTAGATTTTGTCTCAATAGATGGTAATATTTGCTGCTCTTGTTTTTCCTCTGTTTCTTGAATTCTTTTTTTCTTTTGTTTATCCATTTTCTTCTGATCTTTAGAAGACATTGCTGGAACATACCCTTGTTTAAAATCATTGGCGCATTCATTTAAAACTTTCGTGTGTTTTACTTCATCTTTTATAAAATTTTGAGCTAAATCTGAAGATTTTAGTCTATCTAGCAACTGAATCAATTTATATCGAAACCCGCAGTATTTGACTAGTCTATAACTTCTGTGTGGTTTACAGCGATATCGTTTTGTAGTAGGTATTTTAATTTTGTTTGTAATATACTCTAAGTAGCCAGAAGTTTCATTTAATATGTCGTTTTGTTGCAAAATCTTTGTCTGACTATTTTGGCTTGAGAAAAGCGTGTACCCCTTTTTTCTTCTTTTTCTAGGCCTTGTTCTTTTGGTTTTTAATACTGGAAATATAGAAGCAATAGAAGTTTTCATTGTAGACAGTCTTGATCGTATTTGTCTCAATCTTCTTCGTCTCGTCAGCGTTGTGTAGGCCCTTTGTTTTGAAATGCGTGAATTTGTATTTACTTTATTAAAGTCTGTGTTATTCTGGAGGTTATCTACTTTTTTATCATTTTTAATTCGATTATTATTATCCGAATCAGAAGATTTTAAACATTTCCACTTTACAAAACTATTTTTATCTTTTTCTTCAGCGTTATGAACCGAAATCGACGTTTTTCTGTGTTTCTCATTGTAATATTGATAGCAAATGGTGCATTCGACATAATCAGTATCATTTTTGTTTAGTTTTCGATTATCGTGTGCGTATTTTACATGTTTTATAATCATAGCTTTACTCAACACTCTTTCTTCAACACAATAATTTACAAGAATTTCTTCATCATGATTATCGCATCGTTTTTTACTGAACGAATATTTCTGGTTTCTAAATGAAAACTTCGTTTCCTTATTCGTGTATTCGTTATCACAATTGAATGACACCTAGAACATTAACAACGTTATTTCATTACTATTTTATTTAAACTATGATAAAATAGGGTAGAATCTAGAGGCCCGGACGGAAACATTGATTCACAAATACGTAGTCGATTAAAAGAAAACTGTGTTAGTAGCCGACATCTAGCTAGACTCATTCAAACCAAAAAATAAGAGGTGCTTCAAATAAAACGAATAAAACAAGTAATAATGTCTCTTACCGTTTTCTTCAAAAACGGCCTATTTCCTTGATCATCATTTCCATCATTCAAATCAGGAGTTTCATCATCATCACTATCATCGGATGATCCTCTATTTAAAAAAATAATAATCTTGGTATTAATTGGACAAAAAACAAACTTATCATTCTATACAGCTGGACTAAAGTACTTATCCAGGGGGCTTAGCACGGCATGCCGCAACAATTATCTCACGTATGCTGCCCTTATCACATTTAAAACTGACAACGTCTTGTCACGGAGTGCCATGCTAAGCTAGCAGAATCGGGGAAAATTTTATAATTGCGGAATCACAGAAGGCAAATGTCAGAAGGCATGTGGAAGCAGCGAAAGAAGTATGTTTGGATCGTAGCAAGAGAAGGGGAGTGATCTCTGTCTACCTCGATGGGAGAGAGGCGTGTTAAGTATGCATGTATACAGGGTGTAACATAAAGGGTATATAAAGCCGAAACACAGCGATAGTCCTCATGAAACTGAACAACTTTCCCCAAGGAACATGGGTCGTAACTCGAAAAAAATTTTTGGATCGCCCATACTTACTCGATCAGCTGAGGGGGCATTTTGTATGGGGAGGCGAAATTTTTTTTTCGAGTTACGACCCATGTTCCTTGGGGAAAGTTGTTCAGTTTCATGAGGACTAGCGCTGTGTTTCGGCTTTATACCCCCTTTCTGTTACACCCTGTATATGCTTTTGTACAGAAGACAAGTGGACCATACCAGTAGCTGAAATTCGATTAAATACCTCTTTTTCCATCAAACAAGGACAAAAAACTCTTTGTTTACATACATAAATATCCGTCACGCCAATCTCCCATCAAGGTAGATCACTTCCCTTCACTTGCTACAATCCAAACGCACTTCTCTCCCTTCATCCACATTCATCAACTTCCTCCTCTTCTTCTTCTTTGTTTAAATGAGTTGGCAATTAAGAAGCAATCACTTACTTCTCCAAGCTAACATCACTCATGTCACCGTAATCAGCAGGCGATAGACAAATAGTGCAAAGCTGCCCGATGTCAGAGAAGCATTTCACGCAGAAAGTTCCGGGGCAGTTTATTGATTTACATCTAGTTATGAAAATAAAGGAAAATTCTGGGTTCAGTTATTTGTAAGTCAAACACACCAAAGCGTGTTAAAAAGGACAAATTAAACACATCAAAAATAAAAGCCTCTTCTTTCAACTACAAGCTGTCCGAGACCTTGTGCGCATTTATTTTCATACTAAATTGAAGCCTTATCGCGCTTTCGTATGTCTTATTTTGGAAAACCTGCGTTAGTTATCTGTTTTACAATTAGTGGAGTGCCGTAAGGCATAAAAATGGTCAAACCTCGGAATCCAGGGCCAGTCAATGAATCTTAATATAAACCTTGAAAATATGTTTTTAATAGTATACAGAATAATGTTAAAAAAAAATTTTTTCGCGCTCTCAATTTTTTTTTTTAATTTTTTTTTTTTTTTTTAGCCTAATTCGTCCCACTGCTGGGCAAAAGCCACTCCCATGCCTCTCCAAACACTCCTATTATAAGCTGCTTCCGGTGGGAAGATTGGTGAATCGTCCCTAAATGAGCGTAGGTCGTCACTCCATCGTTTTTTGGGCCTAAAATTACTATAAACAATTATTAATTTTTTGGAGTTTTCATTGATTTATATTAGTCAAAAGTCATATTTTAAAAATAACAACTATTACAAACTTGAAAACTTGATCTTGGATCTTTAGGGACTGCAGGTATACCGATGCACCATTCAAATACTACCTGTTTTGGTCCATTAGACTATTTTGCTTTAAACAGCGACTTAGTTTTTGCCTTTATCACTCCCTATTTCTTAGTCAGGCTGAAAAACAAACGCCCTACTAGATTACTTCTCTTAACTACTCGATTTTGTCAATTTAACCACCTTAACTCAACTTCTAAGTTTTTGAAATAATCCGACTTAGGTAAGTCTTCGATGTCTAATACCCCGAATTTGTTGTTTTTGCAATACATGTTATACCATTCTGGATTCGGAATAGCACAAGGCAGTTTTTAAAAACATTTGTTCATTAAGTACCGAGTAAATATTTTTCGTGGCAGCTGCTCAAAGTCGAGTTATTGTTTTTGGGAGAGAATTAAAGTTAACTTTGACAGTTAATTTGTCGATGTTCCACTTTTAGGCTAAAAAAAAATAAAAAATAAAATTGAGAGCGCGAAAAAAATTTTTTTAAACATTTTTCTATATACTATTAAAAACATATTTTCAAGGTTTATATTAAGATTCATTGACTGGCCCTGGATTCCGAGGTATAAACCTTACGGCACTCTACTAAATGTTCTTTTGATGTACGAGCTATAATAATATGTAAAGTTGTATTAAAATCTTTTCAGCATTCCTTTCCTCATATAATTTCTTTTCTCTTATTTCATCTTCTTTATGGGTGAATCTTCAGAATCGAGAATTTTGATGTCCGGGGGCTTAAATCCTACGTTTCAAATTATAAAGTCAATAAAATATGTTTTAAACTATAGATTAAGGTGTTATCTACTTGGGAAAATAAAAATAATACATGAATTCAAATCGAAAGGTATTTAAAAAATAGTTCAAAGCCCTAAAAATTGATTCCACTGACGTGTCCGCTCTCCCGATTTATTCAGAAAACCTTAAAAATCTTTTTATCATATATACTTAAAGATTCATACATGCTTTTATTTTATTATAGAATAGTTAATTATTACGCATCATAATAAATTTTACACGTATTTTACAATTAACTGAATTTCTCGAGTCATTTTAATTTTGTCCGGCACTAAAGTGTGATTACCTTGGCACGTCACTAAATCGCGCATACGACCCTAGTCGAGCCATTTGGATAGGCGCTGCCTATTTTCACGCTAACTGTGAGATGCATTTTATGTATCGAGGGGGTAGATTATGCGTGAAGTTGTACCATTCACGAAATACAAAGATAAGTATCTGATTCCCCTGGCTTTGTTCTGTACGATCATTGATTACTATGTTCATGTTTTCTTATTAATTTTGTACTACAAGACTAGCTTGATATAGCTATGAATAAGCGCATGGGTGCCCATTATCTAGCCTGGAAACATCATTACGCTAGTTAAATCCAATTTATGTAAAACGACAAAAAACCGATATTTCTTGCTTCCACTGGCTTGATTCCACTGGTTTAATGACCAGACCATAGGTACTAATAAAATCATACAGTTTGCTTAAATAACGGTTTATATTGATTTCTAAAAAATAGCGTTATGTGTAATAATGTTTGATATTATTAAAAAAAACAGTTTTCCACATTAAGGGAGGACGTTTCAAAGCTCGGTCACCTATTTAAAGATTTTGAATTAGCAACTTCACAGCAACTTGTATTAATACCTTTTAAAGCCTAAATTCGAAGGTACGTTAACTGTTTTTAATTTTATTTAACAAAATTGAAACTTTTTTATACTTTATATTGCATTATTATTGATTCCCCTGGGCGTAAATTTTTAACATCAAATATCTTTGGATCCATACATAAGAAATGAGTGCCTATTTAAAATATTTGTTTATTGACCTCTCTAATTTGTAATTTTATTCTCAATTTAAAAATAAAATAATATTTAAATTTTACCAGTGGAATCAACTAAAGAATCCCAAATCGAAGAAACACCCTTATCTATCTTATGGCGCATTTACATTAGGTTGGTCACGGAAGGCGGCGGCTGCATTTCGCCCCCCCCCCCCCATACTAAATGTCCGATCAGCTGATCGAGTAAGTATGAGCGATCCAATAATATTTTTCGAATTACGACCCACCCAGGTTCCTTGGAGAAAGTTGTTCAGTTTCATGGGGACTATCGCTGTGTTTCGGCGTTATACCCCCTTTCTGTTACATCCTGTATAGGATACCCACCTTACTAAGCTACCATCACATTCATTACAGCTCTCCATGATACCGCAGAGGAAACACCTCGGTGCATCGGGACTCGTACCAAGTAGGTTTATTAGACATTTGTATCTTAAAACAAAGAATGACAATCAAAAGCTGTTTTAATTAACCTAACCTTTTATTTTAAACCCTACTGCGTTTAAAAAATACATTTTTACACGCTTTATATTAGCTTCACTTGTAACTAACTATGTATGTAAATAAATCTTGGAATATTAATTCGACCCACTTCCTGGCTTTCGAATAGGATGATGCACACGCTCTGAGTTCTGATGCCAATACAATATGGTACTTTCGAACTGATCTGATGTTGGACCATGTTTAGTACGGGCCAAAGCGTATTTTAGTTTTTTAAACTACCTATTTTTACTTTGATGTGCCCGGTGGCACTCTCACAATAAATACGAATCAAACAACTCTCGAGCTGAAATCTATCAAGCCACTCAGGCTATAGAGCGTGCCAAAGAAACATACATAGGTACTCTCGAAAAACACAACCCTCCTTCAGGCGCAGTCGGCTAAAAATATTCAATCGAGCATCTCTGAATTCGATACTCGAATTTTCATCAGTAAATTCTAATTAAGTGGTTAGATAGGTATTTACAATGTTAATTAATTTTAATCAGAATTTTTCAATTATCTTTTTCAAATTATGAATTAATTATTCAAATTATGTTTCGCTTATTCAAAACTTTATAAAGAAACTGAATATGATTAAATTATTAATTACAATATTTTTATCAACTGTATAAACTATTTTTGATTTAAGAGACACTAAAAAAGCGTATTTCATTGTAGACAGGATAGTTTATACATCTACTTAATACTTGAAGACGAAAGGACCCTAACTACCTACCCTTTTTAAAAATTCATCTTAACTTCACAGACGCTGAGGTAGACCTCGAAAAAGATAGAGAGACGATCTGGATGTTTTCATGGGAATGGCGGGTCGCTACCGGAGACCGTGTTTAATTCAAAGTCGCGGGGGAAGCCTTTACCCAGCATATTAATTGCTAACAAAAAAAAGTTTTATAAAAAAACTTACGGGATATGTGAATTCAACCACCTCCGGAAAGTATGCTTCCCTTCGGACATGTATTTGTATTCTCTATGCAACTTTCGTCGGGCAAACTTCATGAAACAGCCTGTAAAATGAATTTACACATACAGAAGTGAAATTTAAGGATAGAAGATAGAAGAGAGAAGTCTTAACTTGAGGCTCATTCCAAAACCTATTGGCCCATTATTAAAAAGATCAGAGGGGAAATTCAAGAATCAATGCTAATAGTGACTATTTTGGTATACTAATCACGGAACGAACTAGTTTAGACGCTAGCTCGAAATTTAATTGTAAACTTTATTCAAAATAAGTAAAGGAAAGAGCAAAAGAAAAAGAGAGAGATGGGCGAATAAAATGTCAAGGTCAAGAAAAATTGTAGAAACTGGTTTCTGTCTACCTCGATTGGGTAAGATACGTGACAGACATGCATGTATGTACAGTCTGTTATTGATGATAAGTGACCAATTAACGACTTTTTAAACTGGCCACATTATACTGTATCGATGACAAATTTTCGTAATGCGGCCAATTTAAAAAGTCGTTCAAGGGGGTTCACTTATCTACACTAAAAGTCGTACTTAAAGATGGACTTCCAAAAGAAATACCAACCTCTAGCGATCTGTATATGGTTATACAGCCAGACAGCTCTTGCTTTGGCTCTCTCTGGCCGGTAATGGCCCATGATGACGTGACGGAGACGAAGACCGTATGGTTCGAAGAGGGCCACAAACCAGAGAAGGAATATAAGTATTCCTGGAATAGAATATTGTAAAACTCAATGATATTTTATTTGAGAGGTGTAAGATAGAATGTGCTATAAGAAAGAACAGTGTTAAACATTATCACGTAGCTCTAAGATATTTGTTATAAGTGTCGCAAATTTTATTGTAACATAAGTTCTTAAAAGCTGAACACTCCAAAAGACGACCAAGCTCTTCCATATTTCTAGAATACTGTATCTAGCATAAAACTCATGAAAAATAATACAAAGCGGTATAGCAAACGGACGACCATTTGAAGATGCTGAAGTGCCTCTATGCTTTTTAAAATCATCATTATATTTAAGAGCAAGACTCTTGTTGGAGCGTCCTCCATTTAGTTAGGCCTATCTTCTGCTAATGATTTCACTTCTTGACGGACATTGATTGATGACTTTATCATTCCCGTTTTTTACTACTTCAAAAACTCTTAAAAAATAATAATCATAAATAGACCTTACCAATCTGTGAATACCGTTGCAAATCAGGTGGATAAGGATTTGGGAGGCACGTCACGGGCGATGGAGGTTCCGTCTCTAATGGTGCATTGGTTGCTGATACCAGTGACTTGAATATCTTAGAGAGGAAGCCTGAGCCCGTCACGTGGGCGCTAGCTGTTGGTTCGCCAGCTGAAAAGAATGTTGAAGATGAGGGTCTGTTACGAACTGGTTGAAATCACTAAATAATACCTATACCTTATATGTTATTCTGATGTGTAGGTAACAATATTGTTTCGCGAAAGTATGTGAAAGTTTTCCCAAGCTCCCGTCTAAAAGCGGCTAGTAGGAACACCGTGGGGTTTTAGCCGGTGGGAGTCCGGCATAACCCTTCGTCTTTCTCCGAGACGAAGGGTATCCATAATGGATTTCCCCACGTAAAAAAAAAAAATGTGACAATATTGTTAAGTTTAATATAGTAACAAACATCCTCACATAAATCTATCTATCCATCCCTCCATCCACCCATCCATCCATCGGCAAAAATATTGACATTTATAATATTGGTAGGATTTTGATTCGGTTTTGAAGTTCTTTTGTGCAAAGCTTTACTTATAAATGAAGTTATTAGCCAAAACTATCATTATTATTACCCTCTTGGGACTTATTTGTGAAAAGGGCTTCAGCAAACACTCAAAATAACTATGAAATTGATAAATATCAGTTTCACAACTCTACTTACGCTGCAAAGGCGTCTGAAATCTCCCATGTTGACGTATAGTCATCAGCACCCAATACAAACTGTAATCTGCTACCATATGAATCAGAAGTTTGAACGTAGTTATACACATGTTCACAAAAAACCGACTCCTGTATGCTTTCTCTGATGTTACTAAGTGGAATGAGGTCATCTGAAAAAGAATAGCTAGCTGTTTTTTAGGAATTACTAAAGTTAACACATCTGGTGAAATCAGAAGTGATCAGGAATAACGTGAAACATTCTAGGTACCTAATCCAAAATTTTACTAAAGAAAGGATTGTTCTGTGAATGTACCAAGAAAGACCTCTATAAGGATCAGAATAAAACGAAAAGTAGGAGGACCTAAATGACAAACTATTACAATTGAATATAATTGGGTATCGACTAAATTTAAGTAGTTGTGTCGATATAGATTATATAGACGTCCATTCTGGACAAAAGCCTCCCCCAAGGATCTCCACAACGACCGGTCTTGCGCTGCCCGCATCCAACGGCTTCACGCAACTTTCACCAGGTCGTCAGTCCACCTTGTTAGAGGCCTTCCCACACTGCGTCGTCCGGTGCGTGGTCGCCACTCGAGAACCTTTCTGCGATAATCTTTCTCAAAATATAAGTTATAACAAACCAACCTTGATATACTTGGTTTCCTCTCTTCTATTCAACGGTAGAACAGTTTCTTTGCCTTGAATCAATCTCTTCAGGTCTAAATCTCTCATTTCTTTCGTGATGTAGCGATTGTCAAATCTTGATCGGGTTTCAAACATGTTTTGGTAGTATTTTGCTCTAAAATGTAAAAGAAAAAGGATTATTATTTCTGAAAAACCTATTTAAAGCTGTATCCACCAAAACCGTCGGCGCGGTGGCCTTATTTGTTCAAAATAAGCCCGCTGGTCTTGCTGTGTAGACAGCCTAAGATTACACCCAGTTTGTTTATTACTGTAAGTATCTAACGAGGCAAAAATCCCGAACTATTGATAAATCCTGATCAATTTTTGAAATAGCATAAGCACTTTATTAGAAAGAAGCGGCTATGATTACATATTATTGTTTCTCAGTGCACTTGTGGAATTGTTTAATAAGTAAATAGAGTAAAGAAAAGGAGAGTGAACTATTTATGATGGGCTTTCATTTGACTTACTTCTGGACACCTGGCTAAAGAAATATTTCTCGGATACATTCCTTGAAAGGCATATCCCATTGTATATAAATAATTACCTGAATATAATGATCAGTAAAGATAAACTGGTGACACAGCTGCTCCATGACAGCCAAGTAAGTAAGGGATCAGCTCTGTTCCGAATTTCCGTTACAATACCTGCTGCGACCTAAAACGAAATGTTTTAAAATATTAGTAGGATTGTCTGAATCAGCAATAAGTTGCTTTTGCAGCTTTTTGAAACTAACCAAATTTAAACAAATACCCTTATTTTATCTAGCCTCTGCCACTGCTGAGCAAAAGCCTGTCTCCTTTTGCTCCACGATTCTATATCCTGAACTGCGTCTGCCCAGTCATGTATGAAGTTGTCCAGTTCATCACCACCTGTTTCGTGGTCTGCCGCGAGGCGCTTTAGCGTGCTTTTAGCGGTTGGTTGCCATTGGGTTGTTGTGATTGCCCCGAAATCGTTTGGCATTTGTCAGACGTGACGAAATTAATCCTACTTTAGCCTGGCAGTAACAAATACCCTACAAAATCTAAATGAAGCCGTCCCAACCTGACTTGCAGAACTAGTGGAATTGTTGTTGAAGGAGTAGGAATGGTGGAAGTTGACCTCCACGTACAGCATCGAGTTCATACGGTTCTCGAATGAAGACAGTCCTGGAAAATGGGAACAGAATTTCGTGGACTGGAAAATTCAGTTTTTTTTTTCATAGCACAAAGGGGACTAAGTCTTGAAAAAGAAGAACATTTTAAGAAAGAATAGCATCTTGTTAAATATAATCAAATGTTCGTTCGTGAAAAATCTTTGTAACCCCACGATTGCGTTGAGTGTTGAGCCCATCTTTGGCAATTCATCTCTTCATCATCTCATGGTGTGTGCAAAACAGATAGGTATCGCTATACAAAGTCGAAATTAACCGATTGCCTCTTTCCAAAGATGAATATGCATCTTTATCGCCCTTTACTGTACCATATTACCAAAAACCTCTAAATTAATGAATAAGAAAAGACTTACTTGAAGAAACAATCTCCAAAACATTCCGATTCCCATATTCAATAGCTTTACAGAATCCAGTCAAGGGTTTTACAGGTAGACAGGCCACTTTAATCACTTTAGCTGCATCACATAACCAGGCGTAATTAGGGCCCAAAGTCCCTTCGCATTCGAGCATAGAATCCTCGATGGCTTTGGTGCAGCGTTGGTATGGGGTTCCTAGTTTTCTGTTGCAGGTATCTACTGTTGACACTAGCCAGGAGAATCTGGCTTGAAGGGCATATGCTGAAATAAAGGAAATTTTGTAGGTGAGAGGCAGACCTCAGATCGTAGACGAGCTCGCTTCTAGTAGCCCCTGCTCAGTTGGTAAGTATCTACCATGCAATCCTAGTAGTCGTTATAAAGCCTTTTACCTGTCATACGTATTTTAATCGGCATGCGCGGCCCCCAAATCCTATCATTCTATACCATGTTTTTTTCCTGTCATGCGGACGACACGCATTTCGTCAGTAGCGTACTATCACATATCATGTGGACCTAATTTGCATGCGGATCCAAACACGCTTGATAGTAAAAGGGCCTTTATACTAGGGCGATTTCGGGTAGTAGCGTTGTTGGAGGAAAGTCGTTCAAGTGTGCTATGGCTTTAAGACCTACATCAAATAGATACTAAAATACACAAATCCTCACCAATACTAATAACCAATCGATGAAATCTGATCAAAATCTGTTGAATCTTCAACTGGACCTCCTTTAGGTTGTCCAACAAAATCGTAATGCTATCATTCATTGATATGTACGGTTTTTTGTTTGACTCGTTTATTTGACGCACCATCGTTTTTATTTGTTCCTGTTGAAAAGGTAATAGAAGCCGTGTGGTATCAAATGCTCAAATGGATGGAAGAAAATTGAGCAGAGTGGCGTATAATCCACTGACAAGAGTGACGCTCATAAATATAAAGAAGAAGAAGAAAAAACGTTCAAGTTTTGCAATCACTCTCTAACTAGCATTTGCAACATATCTGTCACGCCTCTTTCCCATGGGAATACAATTTAAAAATCACTAAAAAGTTCTGGATTGGAGACCTTCAATGCGCAAACTCAGCGGCAGATGGCAAAATGCTAGTTTACAGTGAAATCGAACTGCCTCCAACCAATCCATAGAAACCTACAAAGGCTGATTCCAGTATAAAACTTTCGACCTACCTACCTTTTTATAAGATCCAAGAAATATAACTTTTTTCACATTACCTGTCCACAAGCCAGCGACTCGGAAAGCACTTCAGAGTTCTTCAACGTATTTGTAGCGGGGCCAGTGAGTATCAGCACTAGAGCGTACCCAGTGAGAGTGTATCGACCAACTCGGGAGAAGAATTGCGGGATCAGGAGAAAGACCAGACATCTGTGAAAGAAGTAAAGTGTCTTTGGTGAAGAGGTTTTAAGTTATCATCAACATCTTCATCATCTCAGACTTTGTATCGTCCGTCTTCAGACATAGGCCTCCTCCAAAGCCCTCCACGACTTTCTCCTTATCAGACCTTTTAACGGCCCCACTACAGGAGCACGAGCCCACTCTCACGACTTTCTGTCACTCGCCAATTGCATCCACTTCCGACCGGCGTGTCTCCGAATATCGTTTTGTAACTTTAACCATAACTTCTACAAAACTAATTGCCTGTTTCAACACCTACAGATAAAATTTAACCGCCAGATAAACTTATGTCTATTTCATAAAGAAATACGTTTAAGGGCGGCCGCATATTATAAGAATTTTTCTGTTAGAAAATTTCGGACGCCGGTCGATACCACACCGCACACCTATCAGAAACTTTCTTCCGGTGAGTCGGAGTTTAGTTTGCAGACAGAGAGAGGTAAGTATAAAATATCTGTCAAATAAATTTTATCTGTAAATGGTGAATCGGGCCCTAGATACACCAAAAACACAAACCTGACTCGATAACTAAAAGCCAATCCAAGTGTGAGCAGGACGCCGATAATAGAACTCACAATAGTCGCATGTATAAGCGAGATAGACAATTGGAACACGAAGAATAAGAAACATAGATATGTTAGAATGATACCGCCAGCAAAACCTATAATACTTTTAAAAACAAAATTGAGGAAAGTTTGGTCTGCTCGGAAGTAGTGGAAAAAATTGTAAACTGTGGACCCTTCAGGATAATGTCGCAAAAATGCTTTAGACAGACGCTTTTTTGTATTTAAATTGTAATAACACCATCTTTGGTACAATGTTTTCTTAGTACTTTGAGAGTTCGCGAGCCGTATGGAATTTAGTTTCTCTCTCTCATACTTTAGTCTATATTTTTCTATGGTTCTAGCTTTCCATAGTAAAGTAAAGTAAGCCATTTTAGGCTAGAGTTGACGTTGCTTTTCGTCTACACGCGTTGTTTGGTAGGATTTTCATTATTTCGATTAATATTTTGCAAAAATCTACGATCACAACAAACTTCTGCAAACTTTTCGCGTTTGACAGTTGACTGACAGATTTTTCTGTCATATTTTTTAAAAGAGTTTTAATGACTACCAAAGAGTTTACTTATTGTGTTTTAAAAATATACTGGCCACTTTTTTAGGAAAAAAAATGTTTTAAAAGCCGTTTAACATAAAAGAAAAAAGTTTAATTTCTTTTTAAAAATAATTAATGGCGGTTATCTTTTTTTTTCTCAAGAATAACTGCCAGAATGTTTTAATTAAAATTAACTAAACTTTTTAATAAAATATTCAAATATTTCTTTATAATTTCATAAAAGGTAAACGAATCATCAGGAATAATATGAATGCCTAATAATAGATACTTTTTCATAAAGTTAACACAGGAAAGAGTTATTGCTCTAAAAAACTAAACAGGCGTTTTAAAATTTACTGCGTCTTTGACATTATCTTGTTGTTGTAAAACTATTAACTCTGCGTTCATTGTCCTTTAAGTTTATTTATAGCTCTTACCACCAATATCTCATACAAGCAAACTCATGTTGACAGCTAAAAAAAACGGGACAATGAAACGAACGCATCCCTAATTTAACAGAACGGATGCGGCCATTTACCAATTCTAAACAGTTGAAATGCAATTACTGGATAAATGGCTTATTATATTGAATGTTTGCAATATACTCAGTCTTCTAGAGTTCATTGACAGTGTATTGTCAATAAAGAATATTAAAAATGTGTGCGCCGGGGAGTTTCAGGCCGACGACATTCTGCGCAAGTAGGCATGCGCAGAACGCCGCATTGCCACAAAGCGAAGTTGGCTCTAAACCCTTCAGTCTTGAGAAATAGTAAAATTATTGCTTATTTCTCTTACCGACATTAGGCAGTCCTATTTTTAATCAGTAACTTTCGGGATAGTGAGTGGTCGTTTCGAAAATGCGTAGATGATTGTAGTTTTAGTGAATTAGTGGTAGAAATTGAGTGATATTTTTGAAGTGGTCTCCGATATTCGTAAGTGAATTTGCATTTTTACAGCCTATGTTTTATGCTCAGATTTCATTAGCATAAAGCTATTTCAAGGGTTAATAGTTTAATATCATGAGAAATCAATAATCTAAGCGATTTCTATTCTTATTCTGTTTCTAAGCCCTACGTTATGGTTTTTTTTTTGTTCAATTGTCATTTTGACAAATGGATGACTTGCTAAAACTTAACGCTATGAATTAAACAATAACCTAAATTTTTTTTAGGTACCTAGTTACCTACATACTGAAACTGAAATAATATATAGGTACTTATACATAGAATAAGAACCAAAATACACAGATATTAAGACCTATCAATTGCTAGTTTTCTATAGAATTGTTGCACAAAAAAAGCTTTTTCGTAGTTGGTCTTAATCCCACTAATCAATATGGATGTATGCTGATATTGGTGCTTTGTCTTAAATTGAAATAAATAGTTACAAAAATATTTAGCTTCACTACAAAATGTTCTCCAATTCAGCTCTATCTACCATTTTGTTTTCGAATAAAATCTTTATTTAAATATCAGCCTGCGATTTTTAAATAAATGTAAGTAGGTATCTAGTATAAAAACTTTTTGCGAAATTCCGGTTGCATCCGTGTCCCCTAAAAAAAAATTGTCAATGAAACGAATGAATCATTTTATGAAAAGTTTACTGTTCGTCAATGGGGAATATGCATGTTTTTTTTTTATTCTTTATATGTTTCTACTAGTTATTACATTACCAAACATACAAATATCACGTCCAAAATATAAACTATTATGCAAAAAATTAAATATTAAAATCGCGATCAATTTAAACGCGGCCATTTTGGCGCGCTTGCTCGTGACGTCACCATTACACGAGTTCGATGTCAACAGCAAAGTGTTTGGTTTACAAAATTACCAAAAAATAAATAAAGTGAGTGAATATCGACTTAATTACCATGGAAAAGTACAAAAAACCGTATTATAAATATTGTGTCGTTCCTATGTGTCCAAATAACATCAACACTGCACCTGACAAAGTGTATTTCCTTATGCCGAAAGGTGATAATCTAAGGAAAAAGTGGTGCAAGGCGATGAGAAGAGACAATGTATCGTGTTTGAGCTGTTTATACTGTTGTGAAGATCATTTCAATGTAAGTAAGGATATTAAAAAAGTAAAATACATATACAAATCATTCTTACTTTTACCTACCTACTTGTTTTGTTTACAAACCTCTACAAAAACATAACCTAGTTTACAAAAAGTTGTAAAGATATTATTAAAAATTCTTATTCGATATTCTAAATTTATCTTTATGTATGTATAAGTATTATTCATGAATAAAAACATCTAAACTAAATTATAAATAATACGTGGCCATCATAAACACGTCGATTTTCGGAAGATTATCCGACTGCGCTTTTACGAAACCGGTTTCAGTCATTCTCTAAGTCCTTCTTCACAATTAATTAATACTTTGAACACATAAAACTATTAACTTAAGATAAAAAACAGCGACACAATACAATAACAATTATTCCTCAAAAAAGAAACCATACAAATAGCTTGTTGACAGCAGACGTCTCGTGTAAAACTGACGTCACGCTTTGTTCCACCAATAGTGTTGCGTTTCGAAAATTTGCGCGGTAATTTCAAAACAGCCACTTTTTGATGATTAAATTTCATTATTAAATTAAAATAAATTCTAAAAATAATTGTATAGTGAGTTTTCAGTAGCAATAAATGTTACAAAAAAAAATATTTTGTCCATATTTAAGTCACGTGCATATTCCCCATTGTTTTGGTTTCGTGTTGTTATTTTATTTTGATAAAATAATTTTCAGGTTCATACAATTACGTTTAATGAAACTGGTAGGTGTACCTATTATTTTAAAAAATGGGTATTTTTAAACACGTTAATTAGACTAAAGCAGAATGCATAAGACTTCATATCCATCGCGCTTTAAATTGATCGCACATTACACATGTGTATAAGTACTTGAAGCTGGCGCTTTTTTTCAATTCTTTGATAAGTATTTTATTGTAGAAGTAGGGTACCTACTTAAGAATGTAGTTAGGCAATTTAATTAATCACATATGTAGGTACAGTCACTAGCAATAATATATGAACCCTGTCACATTTTCAAAATATCGTAACTTCTGTTATTTCAAAAAGATGTGTTTTTAAAAATGATTTTTTTTTTGTTTATTTTTTCAATGATTGTATGATTGTTGATTGTGTTATTGAACAAATTGATGAAAACACATTTTTGAAACGACAGAAGTTTCGATACTTTGAAAATGTCACAGTCTATGCATAGTATTGCTTGTGATGTACATAACTATAGCTTAGAATCTAATCTAATCTAACCATTTGTGTCCCATTGCTGGGGAAAGGCCTCTCTCCTCATCCGCCATGACTTTCTGTCTCGAGCTTCCTCCGCCCTGGTACTTAAGG
The DNA here is from genome assembly GCA_947563765.1 of Anarsia innoxiella. Lineage (NCBI taxonomy): Eukaryota > Metazoa > Arthropoda > Insecta > Lepidoptera > Gelechiidae > Anarsia > Anarsia innoxiella. Next base: position 1,282,066 of record OX387414.1, on the reverse strand, counting down.
TATCCAGCTCGTCCCGCCACCTTTTCCGCGGTCTGCCGCGACGCCGTTTGGTAGTTGGTAGCCATTGGGTAGCTGTTTTAGCCCTTACGTCTTCTGATATGCGGCAGACGTGGCCGGCCCAATCCCACTTCAGCCTGGCAGCTGTTTTTGCCACATCAACAAGTACCTAAGTACCTAAGTACAGACTAATCTAACAAAATACTGAAACACATTTTTTTCAGACCATGGACCAAGAACAGCCCCATCAGGAGCTAGTGAAGTGCGTAGTGGTCGGCGACACAGCCGTCGGCAAAACTCGGCTGATCTGCGCTCGCGCATGCAACAAGCACGTGTCATTGGCCCAACTCATGACCACGCATGTGCCCACTGTTTGGGCCATCGATCAGTATCGAATTTATAAGGATGTGAGTTGGTTTATAAGAAGTGAAATTGGGTTTTCCTTTAATAAATGTTTTGCACTCATAACCTCATATTTGGATTCGCTGCGCCTTGTCCCAGTCACACACAGACTTACAGACCTGAAAACAGATATTAAGAACCCGTTTCACACATACAGATAAAACTTGACTGCCGGATAAACCAATGTCTATCTATTTCATAAAACATGACGTTTTAGACAGAGACAGGTATAAAATGTCTGTCAGATTTTTATCTGCAAAAGGTTAAAAGGGCTCTTAGACTTGTAATTTAAATATCTTACAAACGAAAAAAAAGTGACTTTGTCACGGCGGCATATGCAGAAACAGTATTTATTAAAAATCTCCCTTCTACTTTTATCCTAAGCTAACATGCATGTACGAGGCGAGCGATTAAACGTTAATGAAGTGAAAGAAGTGTGTTTGGATCGTAGCAAGTGGAGGGAAGTGGTGCCTACATGATGGGGAAAAATGTATTTTTCTACCTGTCTATATACAATAAGTGATAAATAGATCGAAATGGCGTTGACCACCAAAAACGACATTGCTCTTAAATAAGGTAATAACCTGTTTACAGCCTCTAAACATAATGATTCTTTGCCTCCAGGTATTGGAAAGATCGTGGGAAGTAGTAGATGGAGTCAATGTGTCTTTACGTCTGTGGGATACTTTTGGTGACCACGAGAAGGACAGGCGGTTTGCTTATGGCAGGTAAATGTATTTTTTTTTGTTTTGTAGATTGGGCAGATTCCATAAACAACTACGAGAAAGATAGGCGAGGATGTGGGCCGCACTGACAGGCGGCTAGCTATGCGCCTAGTGCCTAGTGAGTCACTAGGCGCATAGCAAGCCGCCTGTTAGTGCGGCCATACCCTTAGGGCAGGTAGGTAAATGCAGTATGTATAAGTACTTACTTATTCTGCAAAAGTTGTCTCTTATGAGGTGCTCAAACAGACGGCAGATAATAGAGCAGAGCGGCGTAGACTCCACTGATAAGAGCGACGTTCCTAAAGATGATGATCATCATTAAATTGAGCTTCGCTCTTGTCGGTGGAGTCTGCGCCACTCTGTTCTATTTTCTGCCGTCCTTTTGAGTACCTGATACGACACAACTTCTATCCCCTCTTTCATTTGATCTATGTAAGTTCTTCGTGGTCTCCCTCTCTTCCGTTTTTCTTCTACTTTTCCTTCCAAGATGTTTTTTATAAAGTTGTCGTGTCGTATAAGGTGACCCAACATCTTTCCTCTCCTTTCAGCAATGGTCTTTAAAATGTCTCTCCTCTCGCCCACTAATTGCAGAACCTCTTCATTACTTTTCTTTTCTTTCCATCTAATCCGTTCCATCCTCCTCCAATACCACATGTTATAAGTGGTGATGATGAAGTAGTATAATTTTATTGACGAAGAATTTTCCTAAGCGCTCTCGATGGTTTGATTGCTAATTGACTGATGTGTATTTCAGATCTGATGTGGTGCTCTTATGTTTTTCAATTACAAATCCGATTTCATTAAGAAACTGTGGTGCGATGTGGTATCCAGAGATCAGGTAAGCATTTTAATTATTCTGTTATCTGTTATTGAAATACCTACAGCAGAAAATATAGATATTACACATAGTTACAAGTCGCATATTCCATCGTTGTCGTGAGCAGTTATCTATTAAAAAGAAATGGAAACAAGTGATACTTAAGAGCCAAAACACACGGTGAAACGCAACTGCAACGCAACTGAAACTGCTAGTTACTTTAGAGTTGCGAACTGAAACGAAACGTTTCAAACTAGTTGCGTCGTGTGTGGTTTTCTAAGGAAGTCTATAGCAGAAACTTCGATGCAACTTAAAAGTAACTAGCAGTTTCAGTTGCGTTTCACCGTGTGTTCTGGGTCTAACAGAAAAATTAAAATTAAAAAGTGGAAACGCTATAGTGTCGTCCCTTTTTCTTAGAGCCATTTGATAGGGCTGACGCTAGTATTGCCAATTTTTACTGTTTTTTGTCAGCCTACGTCACGGGTCGTCTGTACCTCGTATTTCAATTTAAATGTTATTACAGACGATTCTGCCCAAACACTCCAATACTGCTAGTGGGATGCAAAAACGACCTTCGCTACATGTACAGAGATGAAACATATTTGAATTACTGCAAGGATCGGAGCCCTTTTATAAGGTAAGGAAGATACTTATTTTTATAAAGTTCATCGTAGAGATAGAGACCCTGCTCAGAGCGGTTGGAGACGAACAACTGAAAGTCGAAATATATGGAGTGCCATTGGAGAGGCCTATGTCAAGCATTGAACGAATATAGGCTGATGATGATTGATGATGGATGATGGATGGTGATGATGATGGTGGTGGTGGTGGTGATGATGATGATGGTGGGGGTGGTGATGATGGTGGTGGTGATGGTGATGATAACGATAATGATGATGATAGTGGTGGTGGTGGTGATGATGATGATGGTGGGGGTGGTGATGATGGTGGTGGTGATGGTGATGATAACGATAACGATGATGATAGTGGTGGTGGTGGTGATGATGATGATGGTGGGGGTGGTGATGATGGTGGTGGTGATGGTGATGATAACGATAACGATGATGATAGTGGTGGTGGTGGTGATGATGATGATGGTGGGGGTGGTGATGATGGTGGTGGTGATGGTGATGATAACGATAATGATGATGATAGTGGTGGTGGTGGTGATGATGATGATGGTGGGGGTGGTGATGATGGTGGTGGTGATGGTGATGATAACGATAACGATGATGATAGTGGTGGTGGTGGTGATGATGATGATGGTGGGGGTGGTGATGATGGTGGTGGTGATGGTGATGATAACGATAATGATGATGATAGTGGTGGTGGTGGTGATGATGATGATGGTGGGGGTGGTGATGATGGTGGTGGTGATGGTGATGATAACGATAACGATGATGATAGTGGTGGTGGTGGTGATGATGATGATGGTGGGGGTGGTGATGATGGTGGTGGTGATGGTGATGATAACGATAATGATGATGATAGTGGTGGTGGTGGTGATGATGATGATGGTGGGGGTGGTGATGATGGTGGTGGTGATGGTGATGATAACGATAACGATGATGATAGTGGTGGTGGTGGTGATGATGATGATGGTGGGGGTGGTGATGATGGTGGTGGTGATGGTGATGATAACGATAATGATGATGATAGTGGTGGTGGTGGTGATGATGATGATGGTGGGGGTGGTGATGATGGTGGTGGTGATGGTGATGATAACGATAATGATGATGATAGTGGTGGTGGTGGTGATGATGATGATGGTGGGGGTGGTGATGATGGTGGTGGTGATGGTGATGATAACGATAACGATGATGATAGTGGTGGTGGTGGTGATGATAACGATAACGATGATGATAGTGGTGGTGGTGGTGATGGATGAAGATGATTGTGGTGATGATGATGATAATGATGATCTAAACTCTCCACAGGGCACCAAGAAAAAGCGACCTAGTAATGCCGGACCAAGGGCGAGCATTAGCACACGAACTTGGCATATATTACTATGAGACATCAGTGTTTACTTATTACGGTGTTAATGAGGTGTTTGAGAATGCAATCCGAGCTGCTTTGATAGCTCGACGGCAACAGAGATTTTGGATGACTAATTTGAAGAGGGTGCAACGGCCTTTATTACAGGTAAGAAATGTTTTAAAATAAGTGAGTAATGCCTATGTAGTACGGTACCTATGGGAGTTATCCTACTTCCAAAGTATATTAAGATAAAATGACAATATTTGACTAAATGAATGGATGACATCGCCCATTAGAGGCAAGGCAACGCAAGGCCCATCAGGAAGTAACGGAGAGCGCCCTTGATCGTTCCCTTCATCGCATCGTGTGTAGACAATTCGGAACCAAACCTAATTATTATTTCCACTAACTCTGAAATCCATTCGGGTGAGCTCATGATTTAGGGGCTCCCTACCCCTTCTCTAATATAACCTCTGATTTCGAGCCGGTTGTAGGCCGTTTTACTCTTTCCTATTGTGCAACTAGGAGTAATTATTATAAACTAATATTTCAGGCTCCCTTCAGGCCACCGCGACCAATAGAACCTGAGGTTTCAGTCATTAACAGTGTCTATTTAGAGAATATGGGCACGTTATTACGACAACAGGTAAGGAAGACAAACTTATGAAGCCATAGGATCCTTGTCTTATAAGTAGAAATTTATTTGCCCTATGAACGTCCTTTACTCGATATTTTCCGATGAATACATCTAAAAAGTTAGTCCTTTGTGTTTTTTTTATTTTTATTGTAGCCTGATACCTAGTTACAAACGTAGATTTTCTCAAAACCCTTTTTTGAAACCACTGTTTTTCAAAATCCTTTTTTGAAATTCCGTTTTTCAAATCCCTTTTTTGAAATTCGATTTTTCAAAACCCTTTTCAAAATTCCATTTTTCAAAACCCTTTTCTCGAAATTCCATTTTTCAAAATCCTTTTTTGAAATTCCGTTTTTCAAAACCCATTTTTGAAACTCAATTTTTCAAAACCCATTTTCCCTTCCAGTATTTCTCAGACATGGTAATCATCTGCGGCGCCAAAGGTTTCCCCGTCCACCGGTTTGTAATGGCGGCTGCCTGCGCGGCGTTTCACCGCGTACTGCTCGGCTCGCACCACTGCGCGCCGCCAGAGCTGGCTCGCAGTTCCAGCGAGAGCAGTATGGTATGTACTACTCACATTTACTAGATATCCCGTGTACTCTTAGATGCTCTATTGTTTTATGCAGCGTCAGACACATTCGAAAGATACAAAATCGACGGCTGCGCGCAACGCACAAAACAACGGCTCGCTTTATCGGGCTATATTTCTCTACAGTCTTACCTACAGATAAAATTTAACTGACAGATAAACCTATGTCTATTTCATAAAACATGACATTTTTGACAGTGACAGGTAAAAATATCTGTCAGATTTTTATCTGTAAGTGGTAAAACAGGTTCTTATACTATACTCTTTACGATTTATCTATGAACTAGACGCTAATATTTACATCTACGTTTTATTTAATAGGTAAGCAGTATGGGGGAGGCAACAACTGGTGATTTCAATGAAGACACAGAATATTTGATTAGTAAAGAACAGGCTAAGCAGATGCGGTAAGATTTCATTGTATTTTATTAGAGCTGAAATATCATTAGGTACACTACGAATTTCAAAACTTTATTTCGTGTTTCACGTTACCCCATCAGCGTAAACAGTTTTTAGCTTCACAATTCCCCCAGCAAGAAAAATATCTCTTCAAATGATGAACTCGATAGAATACCAACCTTGTGTTTAATCTTGATTTAATTACAATGAATAGCGCACCAATTTATATTTTAAAACATATTATTAGAAAAATAAATAAACTACTTACCTAGCTATTAACCTCTCACATCCCACTGACCCATTATAAACCCAGACACAATAGATTTTCTATTGTTCTGTTTTTTTCTGGGATGTGAAAGATTAATAATAAGTAAGTAATTCAAACGTCAATTTTAACAACCGTATTTTTTTCTTTAGTTTTAAATGTTTTTTTTACAAGAAACGTTTTTTTTCTTCAGTGTATGGGATCAGATAAAGCGTCGGTCGTCCTGCCAGATCCTACCGTTGAGCGACGCCGGGAAGAAACCCCCGGACCTCTATCGGGAAGTTAACCATCCTGCTATACATTCCATTAGGGTCGTGAAGGTAAGTACAGTATAAACGTTATTTTAAGCATTTAATACTAAATGAAGCAATATTTCTTTGAACCGATGGCGCTGAAGAACCAATGGAGTAGGAGGCCGATTATGATGCTAAGCAGTGGGCAATGTGTATAGGTTGAGATGATCATGATCATGATCATTAAAAAAGATTTGGCTTAGCGTTTTCTTCAGTGCAATCTTATTTTACAAGAGTTTATTATTAATTATTTAAGTATCGTGATAAATAGCTTAATTTATTATTTTGCAATTAAAAAAAAAATGTTTTTATAAAATGGGTTTTGGAAAACTGAGATTCAAAAAAGGGTTTTGGAAAAAGGAATTTCAAAAAAAGAGTTTTGAAAAATGAAATTTCATTGTTAGCTCTGTGGGCTATTTTTTTACGATTTAACATTAATAAATTTTCTCATCCCCAACTTCTAGTGCGAAAAAGTCCAGCACGCAACATCGCAAACTCAAACCATAGTGACGATGCACAAATTGATATCTCAACAAGTGATGCAAGAAATCATCAACTTCATATACACTGGGGCGTTAGACACGACTGCGTTTAAACAACAGGTACCTAAACTAAGGGGCTGTTACTCCACCTTCAGATAAAATTTAACTGGCAGATAAACCTTTGTCTATTTCATAAAACATGGCATTTTAGACAGAGGTATAAAATATCTGTCAGATACATTTTAATCTGTACATGGTGAATCGGGCACTAAGTCAGATTTATCTTTAAACATGTTGTGTAGTATAAGCTGAAGTATGTTGGCACTTCGTGAGGAAGATCAGCTGTGATATGAGGTGTCGAGTTAAGTCAAGGAAGGATAAAAAAAAGAAGAAAAGACAAAAAGAAAGTTTTTAGAAATATGCTGTAGGTAGGTTTTGTTTACCTTTTGTATAACTTCTCTTTTTTTCTGTCTCTATGTACCTACTATCATCTTACAATAAACTGTTAAATAAATAATAAATAAATAAGGATAATAATATTTATTGAGCAAAAGATGAACATAACCTCAATTTACCAAAATAATAATTGTTATTATTACTTTTGTATAAATTGAATTGTGAACGTTTAAATTATTATTATATTAGTAGATATTGTTATTTTAGTATAATATTAGTATTTTTCGATCAAAAGCTGTATAAAAGCTATATTTTGTCCTTCCTTGAATTATTTTATATTTAGTAAGTAAATGGCTTCGCTTATTTTCCAATTAAATGATTTTTATCTATCTATGTACACCGTTATTTATTTTGTTGATTTCATTTTAAGAATTATAAATTAACTGTTATTTTTAACAAAACTTAAAATTTTATAATTCTTAAAATTATTTTTACATATCCAAGTCTTATTAACAAAGATACACAATTTAATTTGCCTTTACTTTACACTATTTATATTTTTTATTTATCAATTTATTTTACAATCTAAAATAAAATTAATAAAATTTAGTAAAAATAATTATTTTATCATAATAATAAAACTATCTTCTGCAGTCGGCTGCTATCGGATTACTACTGGTAAATTCTATAATAATAATAATTATCATAAAATCATTATTAATTTTGACATTTTTATTATTTACAGCAATCACTCCTTCTGCTAATGTAGTTTTTTATTAATTTTATGATAATAATAATTAGATGCATTTTATCTTAATATCGCTATTTATATCACTCATACCTTATTTTATGTAGAAATCAAAATATCACTTTATATTTCAATCTTATATCAATGTAAAATCGAAATATAAGTACTTATTTTGTTATGTGTTGTCCTGTTACTCGCATTTAAAACTTTTGAAAAACTTAATTTTTTATGTTACTTATAACTGTTATATTATTCATTTATCTTTAAAAAAAACTGTTTTTCTGAAATTCGAATAAGTAGATTTTTATAATTATCTAACTAATAAGTAGAAATTTATAAAAATAATAAGTAGATTCTTCCTTCTTTGATTCAAGAATCAAATAAAAATTAATAATAGGTACCTAGTTAGTTTGTTTTACAGCTTTTGCCTTTACCTACTTAATTATTTAACTAGTCGAATCCATTTCCCAAATGTGGTTTGAGAGTGACTTAGCACTACCAGTAACCCTAGACAGTTTACTCAAATCGAAAGAAAAATTAATCATAATTTGTGTAGATGTTAAAATCCTTAAAACAACAGGGGGCTTAGCACGGCGTGCCGCGACAATTATCTCACGTACGCTGTCATTATCACATTTAAAACTATAGACAGAGACGCAAACGTGACAAACGCATGACAACGTCTTGTCACGGAGTGCCATGCTAAGCTAGCAGCAATTTATTTGCCTATGAAATAAAGATAATTTGAGTTTATATTTAATTGTCAAAGTTAAAAAAAAAAACTACATTTTTAAATTACAAATAAATAGGCAAACCAAACCTATAACTTCACAAAAACCAGCATAACCCATGACCACATTGCTCATTCTTCCAACAGGAGCTAAGACAAGCAGCAGAGTTGCTCGGTTTCCCAGAGCTCACCAAACTCAGCCAGTTTATCTTGGACCAGCATCTGCTGTTCGATAAAGGATTCATGCATCAGTTTCATACGGTGAGTGAGGTCTCATTTGATTGGTTATTTATGGAGATAATAATTTCATTTATGGTGTTAATAATTGTGGGAAAATTTGCGTTTTAACAAAATAATAAATAGTATTCAGTATTTTATTATTCATTATAAAAACAATAAGATGTCATTAAATGAAACAAAAGATTCGATTTATTACTGCACATGACTTTAGAAAATTACGAAACAACCCAAAAATGTTCCCATTAACGCCAAGTTGCAGAAAAATCTTTTAAAAATTAACTATTCATTAAGCATCGTGATATCTTAAAAGACCAGTCATAATTAGTATACAGGTTGTTAGGAAAAGTATCACTTACTCGACGAGAATTGAATGACCACTGGTTAAAAGGAAAGTAATACTTTTCGTAACACGCTGTATTAACATTAAAGACTCCTTCTTTAATTGGCTGTCAGTGTTTTGTTTTTCATTTTATTGTGGCATATCTACGAAAACATAGCAAGTGAAGAGGAGTGGCCTCTTGTCTACCTTGATGAGAAAGAGACGTGATAGGCATTACATATTAAAACCTTCAATATTTTCTTTCCCCAGCCAATCCCCCAAAGACTCAGAGAAATGTACGTGGAACAGAATCTCTTCGCCGACGTGACGTTCGACTTAGACGACGGTATTCATCTGTCCCATCGCGCTATACTAATGGCTCGTTGTGATCCTATGAAGGCAATGTTCCAGGGACATTTCAGAGAGAGTGTGTCTAGAGTGGTAAGAAAATGCTAATATAAATTAAGTTTCATAAATTGGTACCCACTTGGGTAAAAGTGAAAAAAGAACAAGTGAAACTGGAGGAGTTTAAAAAAAATTGAATGCCTATGGGATAAAAGTTTAACCTGTATTCGACCTATTTGGTGTAGTACCACGTAATACGGCCTAATCACCGTCGTAAATGAGAGTAAACACGTGACCCTATATTAGAAATGTCATTGGGGATTCTAAGGCCGTGGCCCCAGTAGGCAAACTGTTAGCGGCTGACTAGTTTGCGGCGTATCGATTTAGTATGCCCTTCCATAAATTTGAAATGGAGTGTCCACAGTCAGCTAGTTTTCGCTGACTGTACGCAGTTTGCAGCGTTACGCGCGCTGACTATCTCAGACAGCGGCCGACTCCCACCAAAACCGGTGATTTCATTGATTCGAGTTTGCAGCTAACTCAAATTTCAGTTCGCCACTTTGCGGCTCACTCAGTCGGCCGCTAACAGTTTGCCTACTGGGGCCACGGCCTAAACATGAGAGTAAAGGTGAAACATTCTGGGAAAATGTAAAACACACCGATCATGAATGAAACATTAATGGCTTGATTAAATTATGTTATTTTGGGTTGTAGCGAGGTTTACCCAAGTAAACTTTGAACGTAAAGGAAAAAGTGAAACATAAGATGTTAGATTAGAACATTCGTAGCTTTATGGGCGTCAAGTCAAAACTATAGGTACACACTGTGTTGGATTCGCAACGAATTTGAATTCTTATGGCCTTCCAATGACTACATAAATCTATAGGTACATTGAAGTTATCAACTACCTAACTAACTTATATGAATTACTTCCAGATATCATTTCCTGGTGTAAAAATGTACGCGTTCCACATCCTCCTCTGCTATATCTACTCGGACAAGATACCTAGCGTTGACCCGCGGCGTTGTTTAGAGTTACTCGAGTTGGCGAACCGATTGTGTATGACTAGATTGGTCAGTTTGGTTGAAGCTCGGGTTATTGATCAGCTGCAGCATCAGGAGAGGTGAGAGAGAAGTCTTATAGGCTGTTTCTACAGATATATTTTTTTTTAATAATTTGGCAAATGCCACGAAGGATTCTACCCGTGTCAAGTACTTATTCAAAAGTTTACTAGCTCCAAGATACCATCTACAGAAAAAAAAATCAAACAGATATTTTATACCTATCTCTGTCTTAAACGTCATGTTTTATGAAAAAGATATTATTATATTTATCTCTCTATTCAATTTTATCTCTAAGTGTTGAAACGGGCACTTCAACTATATATTTTTTTACTGTTGGAAGTATTTATTGTAAGGGAAGGCCGTTGCCTAGCAGTGAGATCAAATAAGCTTTTAAATATTGTTCCTATGAGTAGATACCTACATAAACACTTTCTATAACTAGATCAACTTAGCTAATGCTAGATTCGAAATAAATACATTTAACAGAGTAACTAAGAAAGGTACTAAGAAACTAGGTACTCTACCTATCTCTTTTTATCAAGATTGCAAAAGACAACCAAAATTGGACAGTTGGGTTTAACTTAGCTTAGGTATTATAAAGAAGTTGTTAAATTATGTTCCATAAAGAAAACTGTGCAGCAATTTCATTGGGGATAGTGAAACAATTTCTAATTTTACAGAGTTTGTGCATTTGAGCAAGTATTGGAGCAAGTGGGCTAGGTATAAATCACATTTTCATTCACAGAGTCTGTGGAGAAGAGGATCAAGTTGTCGAAATCGCGTTATCGTTGTTGGAGCCTGTTAAGGTAAGCTAGTACAACCAATCTATTGATTCCCAAACAGCCATTAACCTTTAGAATGTGTTGTCAAAGATCTGTGCCAAGATCAGAGTGTTCCACTTTTATTAGAATTCAGTAATTAATAGGTAATATAGATTTAAGTACTCTTATTGCTTGTATCTTCTAACTCCTAATAGAATGAACTACCATAGACAGTATTCATTCATTGAAATTTTGCTACCATTCCGAGAAACGACCGTTTTTTTGCAAGTCGTTACGCGGACATCGAGAAAGTGATAATAATCAAAGTGATATTTATAAATATGTCGACGAGTCATCAGAAGTGGCGTTTAAGCTTTTAGTGAAAATAAGACAGTGGGCGTGTACTGAACAAACTAGCTTTATTGCGTAGTTTCCAATCACGTTATAAAATAACAAGATGTACGTGATGTCTTCCGATGTCTTGTCTTGACCATTCTCAAATCCATAACCAAACAGAATCCATCATACATGACAGCATCTCAAATATGAAAGCGCCAAACTGACAACCAGTCAGAAACATGCCAGTTCTTGCATTTTAGCAAATGGTTCCAAAACAGCCTTCATGAACGTAATCTCAGATGTCTCCGACAAATATATTTATGAAAGACTAGCTGACCCGGCGAACTTCGTACCGCCTCAAAGTTCTGTATGTGAAAAAAGATTTTCCCGCTTTTCTGTTGAAATTTTTCCTGAATTTTCTTTGCTATAAACCTCACGGAGCCCAAGACCTTTCCAACGAATGTAAAACCGTGGAAATCGGTTCATGCGTTCTGGAGTTATAGCGTCAGGAAGGAAAACCCGACTTATTTTTATATAGTAGATGAACAACTACCTAGTAGGTACCTAACAGAATTCATTTTCAAGCAATACGTAGATACTACTTAAGTTAGAAACCCAGTAAAGTTTCGTCACCTGCTAGACTTAGCAGTTGAGTAGCAGAGTACCTAGTCTATTTCTTATAGTACTTAAAATCTTACATGATTAGAATGACACATGCCAATCCTCGTCGAATAGTGATGGGATGAAAATGTTAAATCGTGGTGTAAGCGAAATTTTGCTTGTAAAAAGGTCTTATTACTAGAAATATTTTAAAAATAACTAGTAATTACCAAATAGCCTAATTAAGTACGTAATTAATTCTCCATTTCGCGCTCGGTTAAATATTCGCAGGTACTAAAAAACCAAATGCCGTGCATAATTTTTTTAAAATTCATGAATCTATTATAAAAGCTCCTAAAACCTACCAAAACTACTAAACGCAAAAAAAATACTTATAATTACTATTTTCATAGACCTTATGATAATGAATAAATATCGACTTAAATAACTCGATTGGTCACATCCTTAATTTTTTTTCATGATGATATAACCTTCTTAGAACGCAAAAATATTTAATCTCATTTTATTGAATAAGTATTATGTGTGTTATTTAATATTAAGTTTTATGTATCTTTACGTTTTATGTCGAAAACATTAATTTTTTTGTATGTATAAATACATTTCATAATTTTAAAATGGTTTTAGTTGTAAATTACGACACTTAAGGGCCGCTAGTATAAAGTTACTTCGCTACTTTTAGTGACACCTGCCATTCTAATCATGTAAGATTTAAACAACTATAGGTAGGTAGGTACCTATAGCCCGTCTGAAATATCTGCGGACCTAGCTGGAATGCGCTTTCCCCCACGCTTCCCCCGTTTTCGCCTATCCAGTACCGTGACGAGTACGTACGAGTTGCATGACGTCACTAAGCCAGGTGCGCAGATATTCCCGACGGGTTATAGATACCTACCGTAAAAGACGCTACTTAAAGCAAATTCATCATCTTTTTACCGATTGTTCTGATCCACGCTGTACTTTTTGTAAAACTACTCTTTTTTTTCTATTTCTCTATAATATGTTCTTACAATAAACTATTAAATAAATATATTTCACAGTTGCACAACGCACACAACCTAGCTGACTGGTGTATGTGGAGGTTATGCGGCGCTTACGACCGCGTGTGTCGCGCTAAACATCTCAGTCCAGCATCCAGGGATTACCTCTCTGATAACCGGTGGCCGCCTGTTTGGTAAGGACCTACAATATCTACGTACTTATTCGGGCATGTATTAGGTGACTGATTAGTGCGGATGAAGCGAAAGTAGTGTGTTTGGATCGTAGCAAGTGGAAGGAAGTGGTCTCTGCCTACCCCAATGGGAGAGAAGCGTGACGGATATGTATGTTACCCGCACATGTTACCTAACTACATTTAAGGGACGCCTCCCATCCGCGTAACGTACGGCGCCGAACGTTCAGTTAAATAAATACGCTCGCGTCGAAACAAGAAGCCATATCGTTGGTAAAAGAGACTAAGGACCTGCTTCACCCACCACTAACGGATATACTAAACTCACAGATATATATTTTTTTAATTAACACTGTCTAACACGTCTTGTTCTTGCTAGGTTCTTTACTGAGGAAAACTGCACTCTTGCGACTCTAGCATTAACTTTAATATTACCCATCCTAAGTGTTGTCAAAACCTACAGGATCAAAATGATTTTTCATTTTCATTTTCATTTCCATTGTTTTTCTGTTAGTCAAATACCTGTAAGTGCCAGTTTCCACTATCTATAGATGGTGAAACAACCCCTGAGTCGTGAAATGGGCCCTAAGATTAAGTACTTTGCCAATAAAAGCTTGGCTATTAAACATAATGAATTCATAAAGCATTGATCTTACAAAAATAATTTCTTTCAGGTATTTAAAAGAATATGATTACTATCAGAAATGGGTTTCGGAGCAGAGTAAAGAGTTGAAGGAACTTCGGCCCGCAGCGTCTCTTACAACAGGACAGCAGACTGGCTGTCTTTGTTTTACTAGTGAGTATTTTATTACTTAGGTATTGTTTAAAGATAGTCGGATTTCTCTAGTTGCTGGGAAAGGTAATTTAATTTTAAATATAATTATAAACATAGGTAGGTACTGTGATGAATTAGCTTTCGATGCTTTTTGCATTTGAAAAAACCACCAAGGAAGAGCCTGTGTCACCAGTTACAGATAAAATTGAAAGGACAGATATTTTATACCTGTCACTTCTAAAACATGTTTTATGAAATAGACAAAGGTTTATCTGTCAGTTAAATTTTATCTGTAAGCGGTAAAACGGGCTTTAAGTATTGAAGCAAACAATAGAAGGCATATTGGGAAAACTCTGATTTAGGTCGATGCACAAAGACATTCTTAAGGGCTTTACCAAAATAAAGATTCAACAACTTGAATAATTGATGCCAATAAATACCTAAAAACAAAAAATCGGTTGTCTGTAAAGTCGGTTGACTGACGATAGTTGAACGTGACAACGTCATTAATGCTGCCGAACGCGGCCGATTGTGCCTCTTTGTCGCCCGATCCGCGCTCTCGCTTGCACTTCAAGCCTTAAATGGAACGCCTCAGAGCGAGGTAACGCCGCATGAGTCATGTTTTTTCGTGCGTGCAGCCGGCTCCATCGAATTATAAGACGTTGTCACATCAAAAACTTGGATATAAATGGACAAATTTATACCTGTCTCTCTCCCCCTCTAGGTAAACCCCGTCGCGAGAGCGAGAGCGTGTGCGCGGCGCCGGACGCGAGCACGGCGCTGTGCCGGCCCGCCGCCGCGCCGCCGCGCGCGCCGCTCTGACACCCGCCGCGCTGGAGGTACCTACACACACTACACTTTTTTCATAACGTTAAAGGGCCTGATTTACCACTTACTTACAGATAAAATTTAACTGACAGATAAACCTATGTCTATTTCATAAAACATGACGTTTTAGACAGAGACAGGTAGGTACCTATAAAATATCTGTCAGTTAAATTTTATCTGTAAGAGCGCTTGTATACGCACCGGACATCCATCCGGCAAAAAACGGCTGGTATATATTTTTGCTGGATGGATGTCGGGTGCGTGTAGGTACACGCCAATTATAAACCATACATCACTGCGTAACGGTGAAAAAAACGGACGTCTACAAGCACACTTAGGCTCACTTGCGCAGCCAAATAAACCCGGAGCTAGCTGCTAACACAGGGATATATCATTTGTATTGAGTTAACTCTGTGTTAGCAGCTAACTCCGGGTTTATTGCGTTAACTCTGGGCTGCGCAAGTGGGCCTAAGTGGTCATACCCTAAGATGACGTTTCAGGGTTTTTTTTGCTATATCTACCTATATTTTTTTCCATAGGTCTCTCCGATTCGCGGTGCTGCTGCCAGTATCGATGTGTTTCATGAGCACCATACTGACTATCCTCATACTTTTCCACGTTTACACCTAAACTCAAAAGTTTACACTTAATTATGTATCTAATTTAATATCTATTGTTATAATATGGTGTTAGTTTCAGACATGTTTTAATAGCTGTACCTAGGTATTAAGTTCTTCATCATCGTCATGTCAGCTTATGGACGTCCACTGCTGGACAAAAGCCTCTCCCAAATATCTCCACAACGACCGGTCTTGCACGTTGCACTGCCCGCATCCAACGGTTTCCAGCGACTTTAACCAAGTCGTCAGTCCACCTTGTTGGAGGCCTTCCCACTCTGCGTCGTCCGGTGCGTGGTCGCCACTCGAGAACCTTTCTGCCCCATCGTCCATTGGTTCTACATTAAGTTCTTACTCAATGTAAAAAGTCGGTGAAAACGAGCCACCGACCAGTCACCGGTGGCCTTGCCAGAAACGGCAACCTAACAAGCTTTTTCATATGAATTGTAGGGTGGCGCCGCCGCACACGTGTAGCCGATGTCGGCCACTCGCTACAGTAGCGCTCGCTCGCTCACTCGCATATGAAAAGGCGTGTTAGTCGCCGTCGCTGGCCACCGGTGGCTGTGCTCGGTGGCCCGTTTGCGCCGACACACAGGCCTCGTTTCACCATTGACAGATAAAATCTGACAGATATTTTATACCTGTCTCTGTCTAAAACGTCATGTGGAAATAGACTTATGGTTATCTGTCAGTTAAGTTTTATCAGTAGGTGGTGGGCACTAAATCTTTGTTTAAATATGGAATATTTATCATGGAATAAAATAACAGCCTGATTTTAATATGCACTTAGCATATTTATTTCAATCTTAGATTTTTACACTTTTATTCAAAGACCTTGCCTTGTAACTATGTAGGTGCAGTCAAAGGCACATCAAGCTTTACACTATGGCACCTTATATCATTGAGTAATATGGGCGTTATTGTAACTATTTTGTAAAGGTTAATCTGCTCTCAACTGTATCTAACTGCAATGAATGTTTCATCAATCTAAATTTTTTCTTTTATTTAATAACTGCCTTGTAGCTGAACTTTAATTCAATAAACAAAAATGTCTGAAACAACACCATATTTTAACGAATTTAACTATAAACTTAGAACTTAATCATTGCGCACTGTCGAATTACTCTAAAAATCTTGACTGCCTGCATTTACATAAAAAAAAATCACTTCTCCATTATTAATTTAAGATCTAAGTATAATTTTTATTGGCAACTCTATCGCACTTAATTCTAACATAAATTGCTCAAAAAAAATTTTTGAAATAAAATACTGTCGAAAATGTAAAAATATTGTTTTAACGCTTTGCTATGCTTGTCTTGTCAATAAAAAATAATCAAAATTGAAGTGACGAGCCTACATTCAAATGTATGTGAGATACTTCGCGGTGACTAGTCTTCGAGGATTGCAGGATACTTGCATCGCCTGTGCGTATCGTAATGGGAGAAAGGGCTAACTGAATTTTGAAGTAAAACTCTTATTTAAACGTATTTCGGTAGTCCTTAGATTGGTGCTTGTATTTAAAGAAAAACATGTAGGAAAGTAAGAATTGTTTATGTATTAATATTTATTTACTTGTTATTTTTATATTTATCATTTAAGAAGGTCATGGAAAATTGTGAAAATTGGTCTTGCCTTTTTCGAAGAAAATTAAGTAAAAATTATATTTTTAACTTAATTAGCCAGTTCAGTTAGGCCCAGAACACACGGGGAAAAGCGGGCACTAGTGTGAAACGTTTCATACTAGTTGCGTCGTGTGTGGTTTTCTAAGGAAGTCTATAGCAGAAACTTAGATGCAACTCAAAAGTAACTAGCAGTTGCAGTTGTGTTTCATCGTGTGTTCTGGGCCTTACACCACAGTTTTCATTTTACGAATTCATAAAAAGAACGTCAATTTTGGTGCAGCTATTAATTTTTACGGATTTGTAAAAATTTTGTGTTGCAATAAATTAAATTAATTTAGGATCGATAGCATAGAAGGAAGGTAGGGATTGACGCACGAAATGATAAAGTTATTTAAATTTAAGAGAAAACAACGGCTAATTGATAGGTCTGTAAAAAAAGTATTTTTAAGCACATGAAGTGTTATTTTTACGAAATTTTATCTTGCCTCGCCTTGCCACTTATTTTATTGTAAAGCAGATTTTTGTTAGTGCACAATTTACACATACTTACTTACCTACCTAAGACTTACTTACGTACAATTGAATGAATTAAAAGTTTATGATACCTAACACATGAAAATTAAGTTATTTACCTATCCAAAACTTTTGTTGAATACCTACTTTTATACTTACCTTTTTACATAGGTACTTACCCCTACTAATTTCGGTACACAGAGAGAACGCTTGTCAGCGAAATGCGAATCTAAGCATAGGTACCTACATTAAGTATCAAAATAATGATTGTTCACTACCAAATAATCTTACCTAAACCTTATATATCTGCATAGCTTCAGATTTTACCAAAGTCGATTAGCAACATAAATTATTAGATTTAAAATCATGTCTATTTTTATATACCATTTCATTAGAATTAAGATATTCTCTTGGTAAACCGCCGATTTTAAATCTAAGCTTCTATTATAGGGCGTGTTGTATTGCCTAGGTATTAATATAAATGTGTATTTAATTTGGTCGGATTATTGATGACGTGTAATATTCTAATCTAAGGGAAGTCTTTTTTTATTTTTTACAAATTTTTTTAAAGCTCATGCCACACAGCCAGCGAGCGAAGCACTGTTTTACCTCTTTACATAGATACCTACTTCGATTTGGTTCACACCGGGACCGCTATGTCTCTGATACAAACATAAGAAAAAATATTCGACTGACTTGCTCGCTCGATTAACCGCTAACGGTGTGAATTGAGCTTAAAAATTTATTTATGAAATCGATATTATTTCATAAATAAAATACAATGTAATCTGCTGGCAATTCAGACATTAAAACTTGTCCCTTATACATTGCATTTAATTTTGAAATATTATTTAATATGAACATTCTTTGTAAACTTGTCAGTCGTATACAGAGTGATGGTAAAATTGACAAAAAAATTATTTTAAGTTTTTTTTTCAGTATGTAATTCCCGTTTATTTATTTTATTCAACTGACGTATTCTATTTGTATTACTATTTGCTTGTTAAAAAATCAGTATTGCTTGTAACGTGTCGTATTGTACCTTGTAAGTAGAAGATAGTCTGTGATAGGTTAAACGAGATCTGTGATCAGAACGGTCAAACCACGATGTAATCGAATGATGTTGTGGGTGGTGATTTGGTCTGACATTTTTTTTTACTTTTTAAACAACTTTTCATAAGAAACATGGATCTAAATCTAAAATTTTACTACATTAAATAGGGATGACGACTACATTCAAAAATTCAAAAAATAATTAGTCCGTCTTTTAGGCTAATAAAAAATATTTGAAACACAATTTTTACCTGATTAAATACATAAATAAATACAAAGATACAGAGCATCAAAGTTATGGAGTGGGGGGTTTTGACGTCACTCCTACGTAAAAATCATACGTAATGCGCCTACCACACATGCATGCTTGACCACAGTTTTGTTTGCGCATGCTTATCGCATGAAAAGACTGAACACGGACGTGTCAACCACACGGCACAGTTCAGTAGTCAAGGTGTTGAGAAATGAATACATGAAGGTGAGTTTTGCGCAGACAATTTTGCACAAGTATGGCTTGCGCATGCCAGAATTTCAAGCAAGTTTAAAAATCATCAAGCCAAGCTTTAGGGTTTGCGCATGCTACCGTTTTACCAACTACACGCGCAGTGTTCAGTGTACAAGCTGGCATGCGCAAGCAAAACTGTGGTCAAGCATGCATGTGTGGTAGGCGCATTAGCGTGACGTCACGAGCAACTTTAACCCAGTGTATCTTTGTAATTTTTAGTTTAAGAGAAAAAATATGTGTCGAATATTTAAAAATAAACTATGTGATGGGCCTATAACATTTTTTTTGTCGTCATGCCTATTGTAACGATACTAAAGGTAGAAACAGGTCCCACGTTCGCAACGCATTATGACAATCTGTTCCATAGAAATATTATAATTAGAAGTAGGTACACTTGTTACACGGAACGGTATCCCACGTGAGCGTGTGACAATCGTGTTTATAATAGGTATTTCTATAGAACATAGAAGATTGTAGTAGATTGTCATAATGTCTTGGATACGTTGCATACGTGGGATCAGTCTAGCTTAGTTCACCTTCCTGTGTAAGAAGCTTGTTAAAAAAAATGACAAACCATCTCACCGCCCATCGTTACCATTAGAGTTGGCGAATTGTTATTTAATGAGATTATTTAAGGTACGTAAGAAACTAAGAAAGCGAAGTGAATGATTGGAAATTAAATTCGAAATTAGAAATTAAAAAATTTTATTGCCTTTTTTAAAAACATACTACTGTATTTTAACACGCAAGAGTTAATTTGGAACTCTGTTTGTAAGAGCGAATTAAGAGTTCAGGTCTCGAGTTAGCTATTGTCGGTGTAAGTGGTATATACTATACGAAACGCAAAGACTCGTGGCAAACGACCCCATAAATCACTTTTGTAATAGAGATGCGCGACATTTCTGCAAGTCTGCGTGTCTTGCAGAAATGTCGATAAATTTCAAATTGGGTGAGTCATCGCTGCACACACGTGTACAATTAAGGTGCGTTGGGGTAAGTTCGAATACGGGTTAAGACCGTACGAATAAGATATTTTGTGAATCCGTTAACATTTTTTGATGTTAGCAACATTGTGTATGACGCCATTTTTTTACGCCCCTGTACATAGTTTCCTTCAGCCGCTCCGACTAGTAGAACGTTTGCTATGTGCCGTCAAAGCAAAGAAGGCAAGTTTTTAATTTTTTTCGTCTTTCCGATCTTTCCCTTTGATTTTAATTTGTGTTTTTCTGTGAAAGTTTTTATTATTTTGTTTTGTTTCTGTCTGAATAGTAAGATTAATGCAATGATAGCTAGTTAGAACTTGTCCAAATATTTCTATGACCTCTGTAGGCCAAGTTACGGTGTTCCCCCAGACGGGTGAAGATCGAACAAAATTTTACGGTCTTAACCCATTACAAAAATGGAAGTGATTGTCAAACTTTCATGTCATTAAAAATTCTTGTTTTTTTTTTGTAACGTTCGCAATACATAACTGAATGCTAGAACTTACTCTATTTTCTGTTAGTCTTCAATTTTTGCAGATGCCATGAAATTACACAAGGACATCGACGTACAAGCACTTCAATAGGACTTCAAAAGTTCTTACTTAAGGCATTAAAGATTCAATATTGTCGACTTAAACAATTCTTTATTTTATTATTTTATTCTCAAAACGAATAAATAAACATTTAAGTATTCTTTTTTAATAAAGCTTTCCGACTCATAATTAGTGCAATTTCTTAGGAATCTCTTTGCCGTATTATTATAGATACAATCTCGATATTTAGCGCCCGAGACCGAACCCAGGCCATAGAATTGGCAGGCCGGCATAGTTACCATTACCTACACCAAAATTTAAGTACTAAGGTACATATTGTCCGAACTTTCCCGCTTACCGGTAAATTGACATGAAAAAGTTTGAGAACCACAAAATCTTGAAATTTGAGCATGAGGGGTAAGATCGGATGTGTTTTACTAAAAAAATAACAATTTGATCAGAACATATTTATTTCTAATGATATACGAGTCATTTTTGGATATGTTGTAGGATGGGAAATATCGAATGTATTCCATTTATAGACCTTGTTTTTAAAGCAACAGAAATTGTTTTAAATTGATGTCCGAACTTCCCCCAAACAGGCATTTCTTAATCTCTTCATGAAAAATAATTACTATTGTCTTTTCATGTATATAATACAGAAACCATTAGGGTTTTCAAAATAAATTAAATTCAATACTAAACTGTATCTAATCATTAACAATTTACTCTTTGTTTGAACATTCTAACATGAACCAGTGGCGAAAAATTCAAGTTTTTGCAAACACCTTCAAATTTCTTGAAAATCCGTCCGGTATTACCCCAACGCGCCTTAAATCACCACATTTTTAAGAACTACCTATATCTTTACTTTGCTATGCCTATACTTTCAAAAAGTACATATACTTTGTTTAAATTAAATATGCCCCACTTAAAAGTCTTAAAACCTAATACCATCGACATACACTCGAAATCAAACTATGTGCATCTCTACATAATTGTGACGTCACCCATTAATAGTGTAAGTGTGAGCGAGATAATAATGTGCGCTGTCGCATCCACACGTTTTATGACCGTGTCTGCCACGCCACGAGTCTGCGTTTGGTATAACATCCAGTTGTATAGATGGCCATTAACTATTTAATGGATAGTTACTTTAACAGCCAGTTGTGCAACTTGTGACGATTGTATTTAGAATACCTGAATTACGCACAACGAATGAACGATAGGAAATAAATTGGCTTGTTTAAAAAAACAACATGAGAAATTTAAAATACACATTTTCTTTTTCCAAGCCACTTTGTCTACCTACAAATATATGATTGAAAATTAAAAAAAAAACATTCTAACGAAGTATTTTCTACGTTCCTATTATTATTAGATTAGATTCTATTTATTCAATTTCTTATATAGGGTGACTTTAAATAAGTGAACGATAGAAAATGATAAGCATGTACTCGTAATAACAAACCACTTTTACTATGCGAACAAGGTCTGTTCCCCCATCTGTCAGCTGATGCATTTTGTATGGGGAGTTCAAAACCTTTTTGAAAGATTTCGACCTTTGTCCCATAATAAAAGTTGTTTGTTATCACGAGTACATGCATATGCTTTTCTATCGTTCACTAATTTAAAGTCACCCACCCAATATAGTTTAACTATACTAAGGCATATTTTAATTTGTACCTATTTGATACTATGATCTCATAGTTGCACTCTCTAAAGCAGGGTTACCATTAATTGCTTCAATTACTAGTTCGTAATTTGTGATAAGGTTTCAGTAGAATTGTGGCAACACTAGCTTAACAATGCCTATAAAATCTAGTTACATGGCATTTTGAACCAATAGAGATGATGACTATATTCAAAAATTCAAAAAATAATTAGTCCGTCTCTTAGGCTATTAAAACATATTTGAAACACATTTTTTTACCTGATCGATAAATAAATACAAAGATACAGAGCATCAAAGTTACGGAGTCAAACGTGACGTCACGAGCAACTTTATTAACCCAGTGTATCTTTGTCATTTTTAGTTTAAGAGAGAAAAAAGAAAAATACGTGTCGAATATTTTAAAATAATCATTGCAACATAAGGGCGATATTAGAACTATGTGTCAAGGTTGATGTGTCTTGAACTGTATTCTTAAATGTTTAGCAAAGTATTCTAATAGTTAAAAAAATTCACTGAAACCTAATCCACAAAACCTATCTAGACTTAGCTTAGGCATTTTAGTGATATAGTGCATTTATGGTGACTTTAAATTAGTGAACGATAGAAAAGGATAAGCATGTACTCGTAATAACAAACAACTTTTACTATGGGGTCAAGTTCAAAATCGTAGAAAAAAATTGTTCCCCCATCTGTCAGCTGATGCATTTTACAATACAATACAAATATTCTTTATTGCACAAAAGATATAAGGTACAGACACAAACAAGAATATAAGAAGCAACAGGCGGCCTTATTGCTAGGTAGCAATATCTTCCAGGCAACCTTATTTTGTATGGGAAGTTCAAAAATTATTGAATGATTTCGACCTTGTTTCCATAGTAAAAGTTGTTTGTTATCACGAGTACATGGATATCCTTTTCTATCGTTCACTAATTAAAAGTCAGCCTATATAAGTAATTGTATTTTGCCAATCTTCACTGTCAATAAAGACAAATCTGCCATTTTTTACGTACCCATAGGTTTTAATAAGTGTGTAATGAAATAAAGTATGTGTACTGTGTTTTATGGTTTTTTATTTATCTCTTAAATATAATTTTAATAACTACTATAGCATTACATCTTGGACCAGCAATAGTGTAAATGACTGCCAGAAAAGATAATCATTTAACAAAGTAAAAATCTAATTTGGAATAAGTCAAAAAGGTCCATAACCTTTTACAGATTTGAACTTCAATCAGAACATTTAAGGTGGCTAGTTATTGTCCCAAAATATATAATTCTGACTTATAACTATTATCTTAACAGAAAGCGGTCAACCAGCTAACTGTATAATTATTATACAGTAGCTATGTCAGCAACTTTAACATTATCACTATTTACCCTAAGTTACTTGTAGACTTTAAAAAAAGAATTTAACACCTTTTCTGCAAGTTACTATGATCAAACTGATAATGATGGCCATATATGTTTCGGTGTACGGAAAAGGTCTTACTGCATGTTTGTGGAAGACCTGTGCAATGTTCAGTTGACCTGCGCAGGCATATCTACACAGGTTACCTCTCTGGTATTCCATTGCATGTATGACTGCCATTAAGCATATAATTTTTTTAAAGTTGCCAAGTAACCAAACTTAAACATAACTTTACAAAGGATGTCCCAACAATTTGATCTCACTCTTGACTTCATCATACAAATCCTTGTAGTCATCATGTTCTTTCACAAGTACCATGATGCAACCTCTCATAGTACCCATGGCGGCGCCTATGTCTTTCCTACTTGGAGTGTAGCAATATGGTACGTCCTTATCTTCGCACACTCCAGGCAAATGGCACATTATTTCTATCGGGGATATGTCTCCGGCGAATACTACGATGCTGAAAAGAGAATTTAATGTCATGAATATAAGAAATTTGTTTTTTTTTTTTTAATTTCTAAATGGCTTGGAATAATGTTCTCAAGGTATGTGCCTGTTTGAGAAGGTAAGTATTTTTTTTTTGTTTTGTTTTCTTTGGATTTACAATGAAAATTAATGCTTTTTTAAGCATTCGAGATAATTTCCGATCGGCTAATCGTATATAATAAGGTGAACATTTTGTTAAGAAATACAATGCGATGCAACCACAACATAACCTCAAAATCGAAACTTACCCTTTTTCACCAAGACGTAATTGCTTCTGCACAATCTTTAGGCCGTTTCTAATATAATTCTTATGACTGCTAGACTTCTTAATGAGTTTGTAAATCTTTTTACTTAATTTTTTTGAAGCCATCGGCTTCGCTATCACGCTGCAATGTTCTATTTTGTCGTCGTAACTTAGAGCCTCAGTTTTAATGGAAACATCTCCCTGTTCTTCAGGATCTACGGGTTCTTGTTTAATTTTACCCATTTTCAAATTATTTTAAAGGTTAAGAGTTAATTTTTCAATAAAATACGCAGATAAACACACGTGCACGCCGCGGCGATCGACACAACTTTTTTTGACGTTTGTGTTGACGTTCTGAAACAGTAGGCAGGCAAGTTTTGCGAAATTTTTTTTGTAACAAAAAATATAAAGAATTTGTATAAAATAAACCAAAAATTCCACTTAATTTTCACCATTTCATCCCGTTTTCATCTTATTTTTATTTGTTTTACGAAAGAAAATAATTATTTTTTTGCAGAGAAAGACAGTTTCAAACTTGGCAGAATAATATGAAGTCAACTTTAAAAATTTTTGAAACTTAACTTTTTTTCTATCTGTGGAAAAAATTGTTTTGTTTATGTGTCATCTTTGCCGTTATTTTTCGTGATATCCAGCGGTTTTCACGACAAAATGTGCGATATAAACGATATTCCGATAAAATTGAGTGTGAAGTGGAATGGGAAAGAGTACGAGATCCCGGAATTTTCGCCGTCTGACTCCGTAGCAATGTTGAAAATTGCTATCGAAAATGCGACGGGTGTTCGACCGGAAAGGCAGAAATTGCTCAATATAAAATTTCAGGGTAAAGTTTGTGCTTTCCTTTCCAAACATTGCTCTAAATCTACATTTATTTCCCATTCAACAGCACCTACATTTAATAAAATCTGTTAACCTCAAAAAGTATGACGAAACCTTGCAACGAAATAACCCGTTATGTTTATGTAACTCGATACATGTAATTAAATTACTTTCACGCTGCCAAACTTTGTAGATGCTCGCACATGTCCTACAAAATTTACCGCCGATGAGCCAACTTATTTTTTAAACTTCCTTGCTGTATTTTCTTATAATTTTAAATGGTTGTCTAACTAAAGTTATTCTTACATTTTTATACTTACCGCATATGATAATCAAATCTTTGTTATTGAATCAAACCCAAACCTTAAAGATAAGGCATAGGTATTATCTTCAAACAATATTAATGTACGAAAGAAAATGGAAAATATTATTACATTTATTACCTACCTTAGTTTTTCCCTGATCTTTAACTGAAAGGAGAGTAAGGCTCGCTCCCTCTTTTGCCCAGTTGCGGTAAAACAAAAGCTAGCTAAACACGTAACACATAACATACAAACACATTCAAATCCCAATTTCTTCACCCAAAATTCAAAAACCCCACATCTAAAACCTACCCCAAATCACCAGGTAAAGCAGCAACAGACAACTGCACCCTGTCAGAGCTGAACCTGAAGCCAAACTTGAAGATAATGATGATGGGGTCCTTGGAGGAAGCAATAGAGGGAGCTATGACTAAACCTGAGGTGGACGATGTGGTGAACGACCTTGATATTGAGGAAGAGGAGGTTGATATAGAAAATCAAGAGGTATTTCTTTGTTTATCTTTATGGGGCTAACATAAAAAAAATGGTGCTCCAACACTGAATGTTATTACTTTATTAGTATACTGTTAGTTAATGTTATAAGCATGGGTAGGTAGTATAGGTATTTGGAAATGAAAATGAAAATTTATTTAATCTTGTAAGACGAGTTTGACATCACAAAAGACGCGTCATTTTTTAAAGGTAATGCTAGATTCGCAAGATTGCAGTTTTCCCCCAGAGAAGAATCTAGCAAGAAACTCTGTTGGGTTGCTCTTTTCAAATTAGGTATTTAGTCTAGGTACTAAAAGTTTGTTACAAAATGTTTACAAACGTTACTAAACATGCAATGTTGGAGTACCTTTAGGTTTTGAGATTGTTTAAACATTATACAATTTTACACAAGCTATATTAGCATTGATGGCATTGATAGAAGAAAGTACATAGAAGAAATATGTTTTAACTATTAAGACCTGTAACAACAACTATGTAACTCAATAATTACTGAATTGATTTTCTAATTTTATTTGGAAATATGATACACAAAATGTTAGGAATTCTTCAATGTCTAAGTACCTTATAATTTGCATAGAAAATGAAGACCATTGGAATTTAAATACCTTTCTTCTTTATTCTTTATCAGCCCATGTATGTCCCCACTGAGGGGCACAAGCCTACTCTCATACAGAGAGCGATTAGGCCGTAATCCACCACGCTGGCCAAGTGCGGGTTGGCGGATTTCACATACACCTTCAAATACCTACTTATAAATAATTCCTTCTCTTTCAGATATACTTAGCAAAAATAAACAAAAGAGTGAAAGACTATAAGATAAATATATTAAACGAGCCGCGGCCAGGCAAGAAGCTATTAGTACTAGATATAGATTATACTTTATTTGATCATAGATCTGTTGCTGAGACTGGTGAGTACATCATTCCATCATCATCATCATCATTTCAGGCTGTAACTGCCCACTGCTGAGCATAAGCCTCTCCAAGGATTCTCCAGCACTATCAGTTAATTGCCCTGCATCTGAGACCGCGCAGTTTTCACTAAGTTGTCAGTCCATCTGGCAGTTCTGGAATTGTATAATAAATATAATCTATTTAGAAAAGTGGATGCAGGGGAGGCCTTTGACTAGCAGTGGGATTTAGGAGGCTAGTAAAAAATATAGATATTAGGTAACAGTTGACCAACAGAATATCTAAGTTACATGTACTCTGTAAGACTTATAATCCACAAAGAGCGAACAGCCTCACGAGGCAACCGTTTGGCCAATTAAAAGAGGCACCTAAGAACTACCCAACTCAATAGGATAGCGAGGTCTTTCCTGAGCGGCCAAACATCTGCCTCGCGAGGCTGCTCCCTGTGTGTGGACCCGCCATAATATGACTATAGATGCTTCATTTCCAATAAAACCATTATTACCATTATGATTGAGAAAACACTAATAAAACTAGCTAAATCCAGGACACACATTTATTGAGCTCAGGAGCAAGGCAAAGAGTGGCCTGTCAAACAAACGTCATTATTCCCGCCTTAATGTATCTTATGCAATGACAATTTACAAAAGTGCGTTCAAATACACAATAATCACCTACAACATCGAATTGCAGGTTACGAACTAATGCGTCCATTCCTCCACGAATTCCTGACATCGGCATACGAAGACTACGACATCGTGATCTGGTCAGCCACTGGGATGAAGTGGATCGAAGAGAAGATGAGACTGCTTGGAGTATCCACCCATCAGGATTACAAGATCATGTTCTACTTGGACTACTTGGCTATGATCACTGTGCATACTGCTAAGTATGGGACTATAGATGTGAGTAGTTTATCATAATAATTATTATTGGCCATTTTAAAGTCCTGAAAATCCAGAACTGCTATCTTTTGCGCGCTAACTTGGACTATCGATTATTAAGTTTTTGGATTTTTATCTTTTAAATTCTATCTGCTATAATTATTTTACTGAAAAAATCACTATAGGACACGCACGACACATACGGAAATGCCAATAAACCGTAGAAAAAAAAATAGAAAATTGTATACCTACTTCTTTCTATCTATGTTTGCTTTTACCCGACTACTATGGCAAAGCATAACAGAGGGTATTATATTGATCAGTGAAAAATCCATAAACTAAATGCTATTCTCGGTTTTTTCTCTGGTTGATTAAGCACTTTGCCAGAAAATTGTAAGCTTTAGAAATAGATGAATATACATAAGTTGTAATACACACCAATATCTGTCACTTCACTTTCCCATCAGGGAAGGCAGAGACCACTTCCCTCCACTTGTCACTATCCAAACACACCTTTTAATCTTTCACATCCCAGAAAAAAAGAACAAAAGAAAATCTATTGTGTCTGGGTTTATAATGGGTCAGTGGGATGTGAGAGGTTATTAGCTTAAAATAATACCTAATAGGCTATTTGACAACATTTGGAAAATAATTTTAAATTAATGTTTATATGATATTACCCTACATTAATATTTCCGAAATATTTAATGTTTTAATGATGAAAAATCAATGTTGAAATTCAAATTTAATAAAACCCGCGAATAACACTGTTTCTGTAATGGCGCTGGTCACATGTCACGCGTGACGTCACATGCGAGTAAACAAACACGAAAAACACTAACGAAGCGCACTATTATGACAGCTGTTTACTCGCATGTGACGTCACCAGAATGTCAACAGATAACAGGCCGTTCGTGTTCCAGATAAAAATTTAAAACATATTACAATTTGTTTATTTTATTTAAAAATAAACATGTTTTACATCAAAATAAAGTGAAATATATTTCTTTATAATATAATCTTTTAGGATGGCCACATTTTGTTGTATATTTTGAATATAGTCAAATACCCTATTTTTATATGTCCACAAAATACTGTAATAAATAATAACCCATTAATTTATATAATTCCAGGTAAAACCTCTAGGCGTAATTTGGGGTAAATATCCTCAATACAGTTCAAAGAACACGATAATGTTCGACGATATTAGACGCAATTTTATAATGAACCCGCGCTCCGGTCTGAAGATACGACCGTTCAGACAGGCGCATCTAAATAGAGACAAAGATAGGGAACTGTTACATCTGTCTAATTATTTAAAGGATATTGCGATGTATTGTGAAGATTTTGATTCATTAAATCATAAGGTAAGGGAGTTTGAACTTTTATTTAGTTTCTTTTAATAGTCTATTGTATTCTACTGCTGATGGACGATGGGGCAGAAAGGTTGTCGAGTGGCGACCATGCACCGGACGACGCAGTGGGGGAAAGCCTCCAACAAGGTGGACTGACGACTTGGTTAAAGTCGCTGGAAACCGTTGGATGTGGGCAGCGCAAGACTGGTCGTTGTGGAGATCCTTGGAGGAGGCTTTTGTCCAGCAGTGGACGTCCATAAGCTGGCATGATGATGATGAGGATCAAATCACGCATGACAGGAAAAAGGCCCTAACACAAACTATGACAAAAGTTTATCGTTTTCTTATATTATGACATGCTAACTTTAGGGCAGCGTGACAAAAAAAGTGACAAAATGTTGTCACACCGTAACACACGGAAGATTTCTATATCGATTGATATTTTCTACAAAAATATGTATCTCACACATACTGTACTGTGTGTAATGAAAAATAAATAATTTATCTGAGTCATACACGTAATTAGCTTCAAAATTGTCTTTCCTGTTCCAAATGATTATGCAGGTCAAAACTACATCGGGTACAGATTATGCGGATATAAATTAAGTTCAGAAATTAGCATCCAATGTCCATAACTTTCAGGAACAGGAGAGACATTTTTTGTTTTCTGTGTCTTTGACCCATCTATCTTATCCAATTTCAGAAATGGGAGAAATACAAGCCTGACAAACGCACACAGCAGGCTAGCAAAAGGAAAGCGGATGACAGCGCCCCGTCAACGCCTAGAGAATGACGCCGGTATACTTACGTTATAACTATAAGTTAACACGACAGCAGGCTTTGCAACGCCATGACGTTGTCGCGGTTTTCTCACGCGAGATAAATTGTCTTTTTTTTCAATAGAAATCTTTTTTTATTTAGTGGAGTCTAAAATGGTCTGACTATGAGTATAAGTAACCTATATAGCCTTAGTTTTTTACGAAAGAGGTAAACACGAAAAAGATTATAACAAATGACATCACGAAACGAATGTATTCGAACGTGCCGTGTGATTGTGGCCTTCGTCAAAACCATGGTCTGCTAGAATTAAATAATAAATATAATAGGAATGATGACTACATTCAAAAATTCAAAAACAATTAGTCCGTCTTTTAGGCTATTGAAAAATATTTGGAACACATTTTTACCTGATCAAATACATAAAACAAAACAAAGATACAGAGCATGAAAGTTACGGAGTATTGAAGTTACTCCTATTTAGTTAAAAATCTTTCTTAGGCGTGACGTCACGATCAACTTTAACCCAGTGTATCTTTGTCATTTTTAGTTTAAGAGAAAAAAGAAAAAATACTTGTCGAATATTTTAAAATAATCTATGTGATGGACTAAAATAATATTTTTAGTCATCATGCCTATTGTCTATATATTTTTATAGGTAATTAATAATATCGGTGCTGTCTATCAATGTATCGCCTTATGAGTCAGGGCTTGTCGCATTGAAGTGTGCTAAGAGCATTTTTCTTTCCAAACTTCGCTTAGTAGAAAGTTGCTATCGCAGAAAAAGTAAAGTTTCCTTTGTCTTAACTTACTCGCCGAGACAGTTATCACGCGACTTAGCGTGATTAGGTAGGTTTCTTATGTTTGCCGCGATGTTGTTTCTCGTTTTTTGGAAGCCAATCGGTGGTTTTAGCCTACATTTCATCAGATATGCGACAGACATGGCTGGCCCAATCTCATTTCTGTTTTGATGTAGTTTGGCTTATATCTTTGGGCTGCGCTCACTTTGGGAGCTTATGAGTTAAGGGAGCGCTCAGCTAGCTTAGCATGGCACTGCGTAACAAGACATTGTCATGCGTTTGTCACGCTTACGTCTCTGTCTATAGTTTTAAATGTTATAAGGACAGCATGCGTGAGATAATTGACGCGGCACGCCGTGCTAAGCCCCCAGACTGCGTAAACGTAACCATAGTACTTCTAAGGTCGTACGAAAATTCGTACGAAAACGCAGCCAAAGTGAGCGCAGTCTTAGTTAAGCGAGCTGTTGTTTTATGCGTTTTGCTCGCAGCCATCAATTTTGTATGGAGTAACTTGATGGCATGCGTCTGACGCTGCGAGCAACGCATAAAACAACAGCGCGCGTTAGGCCGTGGCCCCAGTAGGCAAACTGTTAGCGGCTGACTAGTTTGCGGCGTATCGATTTAGTACGCCCTTCCATATATTTGAAATGGAGTATCCACAGTCGGCTAGTTTTCGCTCACTGTACGCAGTTTGCAGCGTTACGCGCGCTGACTATCTCAGACAGCGGCCGACTCCCACCAAAACCGGTTCCAGTCGGCGACGGCGATAAGGTAGTTTGCCGGGCGTAGTGACTCTGTTTGCCGCTCACTCAGTAGGCCGCTAACAGTTTGCCTACTGGGACCACGGCCTTAAAGTTGTCGCGACTTACGTTCCACACTGCATTTGCTAAGTATCATTTTAATATTTTACATTACTTAAATCACAATAGAGTCTGCTATCTGTAACATGTGAACTATTGCGAACTCATTTTTTCCCAAGTGTTAAAAAGAGATGTAACTATGTATAAGCATTTAATGCGTTATTTATTTTACTTAGACAGTATAATTGTAGTATTATCCGGCTATGTAGAATGCCTGTAAATAAATAATTTACAATTGTAGCGTATATTGTATAGCGGTGATTTTTACTATTTTTTCATTGATGTTTTAGATTGTAGTTGTTACTTAGGTTCCAATATAGTTTCATTCATAAACAATGTTATAAGAACAGAATAGATATTTCATATCGATAGACAGTTAGGGAAGGCTGGCTTCACATTAGGTCACAGTCCATGCCACTGCCGTGCGACTGTCACAGTTTAGCTTCAGCCAAAGTCTCGCGCGTCTATCAGCTGTCAATTTCCATACTAAACTGTGACAGCCGCACGGCAGTGGCACGGACTGCGACCTAATGTGAAGCCACCCGGGTCGCGTGCGCGTGCGCGACACTCCTGCGTAACGTACGGCGCCGAACGTTCAGCGGCTGGAGTAAATGTATGCGACGTAATTTCAGCTGATGTGTCATAGGTGACTTGAAACACATTGCAAGCGTATTGAACCGAACGTTCAGCGGCTGGAGTACTATATGCATGCAACGTAATTTCAGCTGATATGTCATAGGTGACTTGAAACACATTGCGAGCGTATTGAACCGAACGTTCACCGGCTGGCGTAAATGTATGCGACGTAATTCCAGCTGATGTGTCATAGGTGACTTGAAACACATTGCGAGCGTATTGAACCGAACGTTCACCGGCTGGCGTAAATGTATGCGACGTAATTCCAGCTGATGTGTCATAGGTGACTTGAAACACATTGCGAGCGTATTGAACCGAACGTTCACCGGCTGGCGTAAATGTATGCGACGTAATTCCAGATGATGTGTCATAGGTGACTTGAAACACATTTCAAACGTATTGAACCGAACGTTCACCTGCTGGCGTAAATGCCTGCGACGTAATTCCAGCTGATGTGTCATAGGTGACTTGAAACACATTTCAAACGTATTGAACCGAACGTTCAGCGGCTGGCGTAAATGTCTGCGACGTAATTCCAGCTGATGTGTCATAGGTGACTTGAAACACATTTCAAACGTATTGAACCGAACGTTCACCGGCTGGCGTAAATGTCTGCGACGTAATTCCAGCTGATGTGTCATAGGTGACTTGAAACACATTTTAAACGTATTGAACCGAACGTTCAGCGGCTGGATTAATGTATGCGACGTAATTTCAGCTGATGTGTCATAGGTGACTTGAAACACATTGCAAGCGTATTGAACCAAACGTTCGGCACCGTACGTTACGCAGATATGACCGCACATTATGAAGCAAATTGGTTTATCTCGAATTTTTTAAAAACCTAATGGGCTCGCAATTTGACAGGAATAAAATCAATTTAAAAAATTCAGATGATCAAATTGGTTTTTACCCGACTATGGTGAAGTGAAGATGATAGGGCACTTGATACGACACGACGATTTTTTAAAGAACATCATTGAAGGAAAGATTGAGGGTAAGAGAGGAAGAGGAAGACCAAGACGTACTTACTTCACTCAAGTGAAAGAGAGGATTGGCGTCGTGTCGTATCAGGAAGTGAAATTACTGGCAGAGGAAAGGCAAAGATGGCGTTTACTCCACCGACAAGAGCCTGGCTCTTAAATAAATGATGATGATGGTGAAGTCAAAAGGAGGAGTAGGTACCTACCTATTGTTTTTTTTATCAATCAATATGGACGACAGTTGGTCAATGGTTGGTAATTTAATATTTTCATTAGTTTCATTACAATAGGCATGTCGAAAGATTTTGAAATCCTATTCCAAAATGCAGATACACATTTACTGTTTACAACAAAAACTTTATTTCGGTATTTAACTAATGTTTTAAGAAGATTAAAGCCATTTTTATAATTATTTTTAAATACTGCGTGAAAACAGCTCTCCGTGTCATGGCGTCGCGTGTGACGTCACACTTTTGTAAACGTCAAATGTGTTCCCGCCCGGCTAGACAACAAAGTAAACAAACGTTTCGTATTTCTTGTGATAAAAATGAATTCTAAAGTTTATAAGTGGTGTGCAGTACCTCTGTGCAAAAATACATCAATAAAGACACCCAACAAGGTGTTTGTTCATGTCCCATACATAAAAAAAATAAGAGATAAATGGTTACAGCTTGCACGGCGAAACCCGAACGAAGTAAAATTAAATTCGTCACTTTATTTCTGTGAAGATCACTTTGATGTGAGTATGTTATCATGTATTGATAGATTTTTAACTTCATGTTTGACGTGAAATAGATGAAATGACAATAATAACAAATAACAATAATAACAAAAAAAATACAAGGCGGTTTTCACGTTTCTAAATTCGGAGGAGCAAAATTCTTTATTGGTTGCCAGGAACTCGCCCAACATTAGCAAATCGATCCTGGGCAAATTGGAACTGTTTGCCCTGATAAACCCTGGTTCCATTATAATAAATTTGTAGTTATTCACAAAAATAAACAAAAAGTCAATCCTAGCGTACAATCAGTCAAAACAACACAGTGATGTTTGTTTACATGAGTATGACGTCATGCGCTGTGATTGGCGTTTCAGTCAAAATGGCCGATTGCAGTATTTTACTCTTTTATTTTATAGAAAATCTTGTTAATCTCAATTTTTTAAATAAAACTAAAATAGTTTTTTGAATCCTTTAAATGTGTATTTTCCCCTGAAATCATTAAATCTTCGATTATTTCATAGTGTCGTCACGCCTCAGATCCATTTTAAATGAGTAATTAATCATATCTATCTTGACAATAAAGTATTGTTAAGTTTAATAAGTATTTGTGAAAGTGTCTCTCTCAATTTAATACAATTTTTGTAAATTGAAATGTGATTACGAAATAATTTATCTCTTGATTAATTCAAACATCCTGTATTATTCGAAAATAAAAATACTTTTCATTTTACTAGGTGTTTAGTTTTTTTTTAATATACCCAGTCGGTGTTGCCATTTTATTTTATAATTTAAAACAAAATTTATGGGTCATAACATAAATTATTTTATTTAATAAAATAACTTAATAAACATAGAATTGACACAAATATTCGAAAATGTAGTAACATCCAAAAATAGAGAGCGTAAACATTGCAATTTGAGCTTAAAACTACTTGAATAATAAGGAAGCACATTTAAACAGGTACTTTGTATAAGGTAGTTTCCACAGTTATATTTATTAATCTATGAATTATAATACATACTTGCTTAGTCAAAGTCCAAGTCAAAAATATATTTATTTCATAGACACAAAAAATGCTCTTAAAACCGTTACATTATTGTATAGGTATTTTTTTTAAAGCTGGTGCTAGATTCGCAAGCTAATATACATAGTTAATACACAAATGTATTTTTGTGACACTTCCTCAACTTTTAATTGGCAACTTAGCTTCAATAAGGGGTGACACATAAGTATATATACCTACTTATGTGATATAGGATAGGTATCACTTTGAATACATGCTTTTCATTTCACTCACACTATATTGAAGTGAACTTGCAAAATAACAACAAATCTAGAAAAATCTGCCCTAAATTATTAATTTCTTTTTTATCTATTTCAGTACCAGTGGAAACTACCTAAACTTTAAAGACAGCACAAATACACTTAATATAAAAATATTTTGTACATTTATATAAAAAAAGTAGCAGAAGCTTTTGACATTTAGGGACTTAGGCTAATAAAAGTTGATTAAATTGGTAAGTTATAAAAATAATGAGTGAGTATTTTAATATGTTGTATGCCGAGTATGTGTATGCTTAAAGTTGGGGAATATGTTAAAATATGCTGGAACATCATTGTGGGACTAAAATGGAATGGATTTATTGGTACAATAGTAGACAACTGGAATACTAGTACATTGTGTTTACATTGTTTTACTTTCAGTATATTTAATTTGAATAGCTACCTTAGTATTTTAACTTCATTAAAAATATTGGGGCAAATAATATATACCTAGGTTTGACCTAGGTACTTTTTAAGCACTATGAAATTCAATCATGAAACTTATACAGCTATTTAATACCTATTGTAGGTAGAGGTAGGTAATACTTCAACATAACTGTTCATAGTTATGTCAATATCTGTGCACATTTGAACATAACTTAAAGTTAGTTAGTTACAAATAAATCAATGGGATAGTTTACTAACCAATCATAATAATAATTGAAAAGCTAGTTTGTACATTTATATGAAAACCTAACTACATAATGTATATTTTTTATGCTTATCTACAAAAAGGCCTCTTTTTAGCACTGAGTGCAACATTCTCCGCAACCCTCAATGCAAGATCCACAAGCTTCGCAACAGCCCGCCATACAATCCCCGCAGCCATAGGCACAAGGAACCAAGCTTATCCAGCATTGTTCCATATAACTACAAAAAAGATTCATACAAGTCATACACTCAACCACTTCATCGTGATTTTTGTCAGTAGGCTGAATAAAACTTTCTTGCTGAGCCTCCTTTATTTCTTTTTCGGGCTGGCTGGTTACGACACACTCGTTGTTCGAATCAATAAATTCTAATTTCACATTTTCATCTTTCAAAACTTCGTGGGTTGGTGGCATCTTTTGTATTTTTAATTGAGCTCTTGTTATGAAAAATCTACGAAAAATTGAGCTTTTTTTATCAGCTTTTCATTTTCTTGCATTCACATTTAATTTATTTCCCATAGCTGCCTGGATTTCACATAACTCCAGTAAAACAAAACTTAGGATATCATTTAAAACTGTTTAAAACTAAGCAAATCATTAATTTTAATTTGTATGGATGGGCGGTCGTGGGTTTGTTTATATTTGGCGATGACGACATTGACAATGACAGATAGGCGAGGTTAACTGACATTTCATGACATTTAAATATGTTGCCAATTAATATAAACAAAAATACGCCAAAAACGTAAAAATAAATAAATAATATGAACGAAACAGTCAATCAGCGATGAAAAAAAATAAGAATATAATGCATAAAATATTCGGTAACAAATATTTATTAATCAAGGGAATCGAATCAGCAAGAAAACAGAGTGAAAATAACATGACAACTTAATTAGCGGCTGCATTTATTACCAATTTAGATCATTTTACTTGACAGGTAATACCTACTTAAGGAAGGTTTTCATTTATTTTTCAATTTCAAAACATTCGAAGTTCGGATGCCCGAAGGTCAATTTTAATTCCAATAAAACAAAAGAAAACTGTATAAATTGGTTATGTTTCAGTGAAAGACATTAATACTAACTCACCTGAGTTTAAAACTTCCGTGTAACTTGTTTAATACAAAATGTATAATGTATTGGTAAGTAAAAATATCAAATACCTATTCGGCATTCTTGTTCTCACTTTTATCTAGGCACATTATCTTGCGATTAGTGTGCCAGATGCCAGATTTGATCTATTTATCGATCCAGTGTAGTCCAATGAGTCAATTACCTACGCGACGCGATACACAGAACCACTCTGAAAGCACTTCCTCATAAAAAAGTACTGTTATCAAAATTACGTACATAGGTTAGGTACCTACTACATTAATTGCAGTCAACAAAATGAATCAGTCTGGATTTGACCAGCCAGTTGTTATTTATTAGGTACAATACAACGCTACGCTAGCACCTAAAAAAACTTCGATTCTGGTTCAAGTGAAGATTAATTTTGGACTTTTGGAAACTGGAATAAGTTTTTGCAAACAAATGAAAGTGCAGAGAAGTGTCAAAAATTTTTAGTTATCTTACAATGTGTTTGTGATGTGTTTTTAAAGTTAGCTACAATTATTGATAGAATAATCATGAAATAAAATATTATGTAAGTACCTAAGGAGAATATTTACCTACACAAAAAGCCTTGAATTAAGAACATGGAATAAAGATTCAATAAAAAATGAAAGAGGAGGAAACCAGAAATTAGTTAACAACAGACTAAATATTAAAAAAAAAGTTAACTGAGTCTTAGTCAAGCAGAAAAAAAATATCTAAAAAACAAAACTACCTACATTCTGCCATAAAAGAAAAAAAGATTGAATCATAAAAAAGGACGTCCAGAAACAAAATGAGTCCAATAACTACACAACCAACAACTAGTCCTCCACCAACATATTCAGAAGCAACTGGAACTGAGTTACCTCCTTACAACATCACTGCCATAACCGAGCAACTAGTCTCTTTAGAACCTCTACCTGATGTCACCTTCCACACAGAACAGCCACTTCCAGCTCCAGAAGATGAAGCAGCAGAAGAAGAAAGAAGGAAACGCAGAGAAGAATGCTGCTGCGATTGCGATGATGATGATTTTGACTGTATGTTTTGGTGCTGTAATTTGATTTGTGGACCTTTTAGGTGTGGTAATGGAGGGGTTAATGAAAGTGGTGACTGCTGTGGTGATGACTGCTGCGGTGATGACTGCTGCGGGGATGATTGCTGTGGTGATGACTGCTGTGGTGATGACTGCTGTGGAAGTGTTGATTCTGGTGACTGTGATTGTAGTTGCTTCGATTAGGTTTTTGAAGCTTGTGAACAATTCTATTTATAAAGGATTGCTTGTATCAATTTTCAAATTAGATTATAGCTAGGTTTAAGTGCCTACCTAGCTATTATTTAAAGTGAAAAACTCAATTTTCGTAATTTAATTAAGTACCTACCTACCTATATTTACCTACTCAAGTTACAAATTGTTTTGACTGAAATATGTGCCAATATTAAAAATAATAATTTATAAAGACAATAATTTTGTACTTAAATGAAATATACAAAAGGTACTAATAAAATTGTTACCTACTTTTAAAATATAAATAGTACCTACCTACACGTACCTACATACAATTATTTATTTTATAAGATAGATAGATTTCGTAAAGGTATAGGTAGGGACTATATATAAGGTCTATTCTATATCCTAGGTATATTTCTAACATAAGCGAAAATGTTGTTAAATAATAAAATACCTAATGAAAGTTGTTTTCCAGTCTGATTTATATACCTGCTTAAATGTTAAAATGCCTGTTTAATGCTTCTTTATTTTAATTTAATTATTTAGATATATTTTTTATGTTAAAAAATATATACCTATTTCCATTAATGAAATTGTTTATTTCTTAATCCACTATGAGAATTTTCTTATCTACTACTTACTACCTACTTAGGTACCTACATAAGGGGCTGTTCCACCATCTACAGATAAAATTTAACTGACAGATAAACCTATGTTCATTTCATAAAACATGACGTTTGAGACAGAGATAGGTAAAAATATCTGTCATCATAAAATAAAATAGGAATAACTACTCCTACGATTAATTTAAGAGTAGGTAGGTTCCTTCCTAATTCCATTGTATCTATGTTTATCTTCAGATAACTTTAGTTAAACATATACAATAGTAGATACTTATATAAAGACTAGCTGTCCCGGCGAACTTCGTCCCGCCCTAGAATGAACTTTATTGTGTAGGAATAAAGTTCAAATTGACTCTACATTTTAGTAAGAAAACATTTGTATGGGAAAAAGAAAAGGTCTGTTTTAGGGCTTTCCCGGCAATTATTCGAATTTTTCTCACTGTAAGAACCATCCTTGGACTTCAATGAACATTTAAAAAAAAGAATTAGCGAAATCGGTCCAGCCGTTCAGGCGTGATGCCGTGACAACGGAAAACGGGTTTCATTTTTATATACAGGGTGTAACAGAAAGGGTATATAAAGCCGAAACACAGCGATAGTCCTCATGAAACTGAACAACTTTCCCCAAGGAACATGGGTCGTAACTCGAAAAAATTTTTTGGATCGCCCATACTTACTCGATAAGCTGATCGGGCATTTTGTATGGGGAAGCGAAATTTTTTTTTCGAGTTACGACCCATGTTTCTTGGGGAAAGTTGTTCAGTTTCATGAGGACTATCGCTGTGTTTCGGCTTTATATACCCTTTCTGTTACACCCTGTATAGAGAAGATAAACATAGAGTAAGGAAGGAGTAGGCAAAATAATCGGAATCTACTAGCGTAATAAAGGTCAGTGTTCAAGAATTGTTCCGGGAAATCAACCCAATAAATAACAGCCAATTAGAGCGAAAATCTTGACTGTAGGTACCTACATACCTATAGCCTATAGAAAATTGTTTACGTATTACGAGTCTGGATGCATGCCATATTCATCTGAAAAGAAACACTCCCCCACCAAAGAAAACAATCTAAATATAACAACTGCTGAATCAGTACGATCTGTACGTTATTGTACAGAAGTGCGTTGCATATTCGGTTTTTATGTTTCGGGTGTGGTGATTGATGAACGGTTAAAGTTTTTCGCATACAAGTAAGTAAATAAGAATAAGAATCTGGGGCCGTATTCTTCTAATTACCAAATGAAAAATGGTGTCTCTCTAGAATGTGAATTGTATGAATTGACACATTTTGGTATTCTCTTAACAGATAAGTTGACAGTGGACAACGATCGGCCGTACATTTTATTACTTTACGCTATAATCGGTATTCTACTCCGCAATGTCACATGAGTGGCAGTTCCAAACGGTATTCTCTTCGCTATTTGACAGTAGACAAAACCCTCTAGAGACTACTA
The DNA here is from genome assembly GCA_947563765.1 of Anarsia innoxiella. NCBI lineage: Eukaryota > Metazoa > Arthropoda > Insecta > Lepidoptera > Gelechiidae > Anarsia > Anarsia innoxiella. The sequence continues at coordinate 1,241,546 of OX387414.1, read as the reverse complement.
ATCGACTATTAATCGTGGCACTTAAGAGAATACCAAATTTGTGACATATTGCTGTCGAATGTTTATCTGTTGGCTATAGTTTGGTCGCTTAACTTAATTTTGCGGAATTGCTACCCTGAAGTGTTCCAAAAGTTTTCTAAACCTAACATGACACTCAGAACAAAACACTGAAAAAAAAAATGTTTAAACTCTAATAACAAAAGTAAGTAGGTAGGTACTCTTGCTAGCTTAGCATGCACTCCGCGACAAGACGTTGTCATGGGTTTGTTACGCTTACGTCTCTGTCCATAGTTTTAAATGTGATAAGGACAGCATGACGTGAGACAATTGTCGCGGCACGTACCTATGCTAAACCTCTTGTTGTAGGTACTTTCTCTCTTCTCTCTCTACACCTAGGAATTTGGTGTAGGTAGGTACTTTCAATACCTACCGACTTAGTTGTCTACCTTTTCATTTACAAAATTATATGGCATTGAGTAGGAACCTAACAAAAATGCCGGAAATTAAATAACACCACTTGAATGTTTAGTAATTAAAACAGGTAGGGGGAAGTGGGGCACATTGATACACAAAAATTCAAACTCCGTTTGAATACACAAATGTCAACATATTTGATAAAAAAAATTGCCGGGTGCATTGCCTGATATGTTAACTTATAATTAAGTCTAAAAAAAGCTGATAGAAACGAATAGGGAAAAAGTTATGGCGACTTTTATAAAAAATCGATTTTGTATCATTCTGCCCCACCGGTGGGGCACCTTGATACAGAGACTGGGGCAGCTTGATGCGTATTTTATTTCCGTAAATATTATAATATTTTTTCAAATTAAATCGTTAAATTACTTAAATTGACCAAATAAAAAGCAAATAATGCTTGGTATCTAAAAATCACATTATTTATTAGTTTTTATTCGTATTAACGATAATCACTATCAGCCTCATAATGAAATGTACTAGGAAATAAAATTGTCATCAAAAACTTAGAATTTATCAAGATTTTAAACATCTAATTAAACATAATTATTCTGTAATCAGCCTAGAAGTACTACAGAATTAGACATAGTGAAATATATAAATAACAAAATAAAATCCTCTATCAAAATTATAGGAACTTTTTCTTAAAACTCATAATCAAAAACATCACAAAACTGATATCCTAAATGATTTTTTCACATTTCTCTGCTTAATTTTAAACGTCCGGACCATTTTCTATAATAAATGAGATTTTTAAGACTTCTTTAAAATACTAACGGGGCACTTTAATGCATTAAAGGGGCACTTTAATACACTAACGGGGCAGATTGATACGTATCATTCTGCCCCGCGTTTTACTGTATCAAAGTGCCTCAAGGGACTATATTCACGAAAAAGTAATTTATTATTTTTTAAATCAATATTGTATTAAATAAACATATAAAATAACGTTTATTAAAGTATAAACGTACTTTTGGTAAAATAAAACTATGAAAACCACTAATAATATGGAGCTAAAACATAATCACATTGCTCGTAAAATTTTAGTTGGCGGTCCCAAAAACACATTTGTGCCTGTCAAAGCAAAACGGCGAACAGGCGGTAAGCATCGTCACAACTATCATCCTTGTGGATGTCCTTGAGTGTTCTAATGATGTGTCCGTGTGCGTATCGTTTTTCAGTATTTCAAAACAGGTACTGTATCAATGTGCCCCGAGTATCAATGTGCCCCGCCTCCCCCTACCTACCTACTGATTATGATCAAATTAGAAAATAGTGAAATGAATTTGCACTTGAAACGTTTAGCGCTCTGAAATTAATATTTTAATGTTGCTAGTAAAGTAGGTACTTACCGAAGGTTTCTTGCCGTTTTCTTCCTCTCAGCTATAGGTACAGGTAGTGAACCGGCAGTAGTTTTAGATCAAAATAGTCAAAAAAGTGAATTTTGTTTTTTTTAATGAATTTTGCCTATTTTTGAAATTACTTACACTTTTCATTTTTGTTTTCCTGTCTATAGGTACTTATTTTCATTACATTAATAATAAGTAGATAGGCCCCATGTTTACCTCATAAGTACTTTAAATACATTTTCCTCATTGACTCACATGTACCTACTACTTAGGTAGGTATTACAAAGACTTGAACTCTAGGATTTCCAAATACCAATTCAATATAACTGATAAAGAACACTTACAACTTGTGTGGAATTGCACATGGGTACCTACAGTGTTGGTGCAGTAATAAGGCTACGATTTAAAATCGAGCTTTGTTCGTGCATTTACGAGGAAACTGATGAATGTGGATAAAGTGAAAGAGGTGTTTGGGTCGTAGCAAGTGGAGGGAAGTTCTCTCTCTCAGTATACCTTGATGGGGGAGGGACGTAAGTAACAGAAACTCATATGTAGGTATTGATATTTACCAACCTATGTATTGTAGGTATTTATTTAAAATAATTTAGGTATCCTAGACTTCAAGTCTTTGTAATACCTACCTAAGTAGTAGGTACATGTGAGTCAATGAGGAAAATGCATTTAAAGTACTTATGAGGTAAACATGAGACCGTGTTAAATGAAAAGTCGCGGGGGAGGCCTTTGCCCAGCAGTGGGATCTTAAAAGGATAATAAAAAAAAAATTTGGTACCTACCTTAGGCCCACTAGCGCAGCCCAGAGTTAACGCAATAAACCCGGAGTTAGCTGCTTACACAGGGTTAAATCGAAATAAATCAATACAAATTATTTATTTAACCCTGTGTTAGCAGCTAACTCCGGGTTTATTGGGCTGCGCAAGTGGGCAGTATCTGTATTTTATAGTCCAGAATATTTATAAATGTTATCTTTATTTCATCTGATAAAGATAAATTAATTACCTACTCATTTAAATAAAGGTATTAGATAAAATACCTACCTACCTACTTATAAGATTCTCTGAATTTAGGTAGGTAGGTAGTTTTAATATGAGTAATCATTAGCTTATGCACCTACCGTACCATAACTTACTTATAATTAGGTTAGGTACCTACCTAAATTTATATCTAGACACCCTAAGTACCTAAAACTAACCCAAACCCTCCCTTGTTCCAGGTGCACAATACTCGGCTCCCAGCCGCCATTTTGAAATAGAATGATATTTTTAAACTTATACAAAATGGGAGACGAAGAAAAGAAGTCATCGGTTCCTCTTACCCCACCGCCAGATTACAACGAGGTTATGGGTAATACCGCCCCGACGGTTATACCCCCTGTTGTTACCCAGCCTACGGCGAACAACCAACGAACCATTTACAATCAAGACGAAGACTTACAATTGGATTGTGAACATTATTACGATCCGTCAACAACTAACTGTTTAGTTTGTATATTTTGCACAATTTTCTGCAGACCTTGCACAGAATGTATGCATTGCTTCGATAATTGTGTTACGGACTGTTGCGAGCCGAGGTCAGTAAACGTGCAAAGACGTCATAATCGATTTAATGACGATCAGTACAACAATTACTCTAATAATGATCAGTTGATGACAAATAGTATGTATGAAAATAACTACATAGATTGGGGCTCTAACACAGAACCGGGAAATGATTGTATAACGTCAGATGATACAGACGATAGGCATTGTAATACGGATTCAGGCGGAGACAGACATTGTGGTACGGATACAGGCACTTGTGATACCGGTGGGGGGTGGGATTCTGGGGGCTGTGACTCCGGTGGGGGCTGCGATTCCGGGGGTGGCGGAGACTGTGATTAAACGAGACAACCCATCGGAAATATCTGCGCACTTGGCTTAATGATGTCGTGCAACTCGTACGTACTTGTTACGGTACTGGATTGGCGAAACCGAGGGAAGCGCGGGGCGAAGCATTCCAGCGAGGCGGGCAGTTATTTCCGATGTAGTACTAACGACCATTCGCTGTCGTGTCAGTTGCCATATTCCGAAATTCACAACTATCTCGAATTTGTAGTAGGCAAATAAGTTTAAACCTTTTTACCTACCTAAAGTAATTTACAGAATTTTTGTATTTTTAAAATAAGTTTTTGTACTCAATAGATTTATTTTTTGATAAAATATTTTTGTAATCCGTTTTATTACATAAGTATACCTAAATGTTAATGTAGTTAAGTTAAAAAGTTTAAAAGGTGCATTTTAGAAGAAATAGGTAGGTACTAATAAAATGCAGCCTATTTAGTTTGGAGTTAGTACTTACAATATTTACCATTGTTGCCTTTTCTATGGGGAATAAGAAATGAGACGTGCTCTCATATAATGGGTTATTTCGTATAAGCGGGGTAATCGCGATAGTTTACTTAGAAAAACCAATGATAGTCTTTTTTTTTTTTTAAATATTTTTTATTAAAGTACTTATTTTTTTATTTACTTATTTATTATAAACATTTCCACGATTTACCCTTTGAACGTAATTAATTACTCTATCATAATGCAGATGTTTGATTGTTTATATTTCTAACGATTCGATTTTTTAGAACTACCCGAGTAGATATTTAGGTTAATACTATACTAGCACTTACATGGCAATGTTAAAACGTATTCAATAAAATATGGATTAAAATTGACTGTTGTTTTTTGAATAAGTACCCAACTTAATTTTTGGAGCGTTGGTTGATGCGATATCTTAAGAAATAATTAATGTCGTGTTTCATCAAAAAATGTATAACACAATATAACGCAGCCCAGAACGGGGACACTATTCACTATTAAAAATAAAACCCAATTAGACTTGAAGAACATTTATTTTTTAAATAACAACACCGAACACGACACAGATGACTAGATATGCAGAACAGTTCTAAATAAGTAAACTATCAGAGTATTTTAACACGCGTGTTTATGATAGACCAATCATCTAGGATATGAAAATATGGTAGGAATTGAGTTTTAGTTTAGATTTGAAAATAAACCGGTGAATGAAATAAATATCTAGGTATTAAAATGAATCGTGGTATGATCTGTATTCTGTTACAAAATTTTAGAACACAGCATACATTTTTGTTCATAATTATAAAAATAGAACCCACAGATTAACTAAAGAATAAGTAACCTCAAAAGGTAACCACCCAACGCTAACTGTTAAAGAGTAAGGGGTATTTATGAACGTATTTATGTGATATAAATACTTCAGAAATAAAAAATAATAATTATTATTATTATTTAGAAAACCTGAATCGATAACAATTGGTTTTGCCATGTGTACAATAAAGGGCAAGAAAATTGAAAGGGCATATAGGAACTGTCATCCCGAAACCACAATAATGGTCTATCATAAATTAAAGAGTAAACTGTAACAATACAACTATTACTATGCGAATAATAATACAATTACAGATAAGTCTGTTTGCAGAGATTATTAAATAAACAATGAAACTATCTATGAAAAGCTATAATTTATTAAACTAGCGAGGTTTTATAGTTTTTAAGATATTCTGAACATACTAAGCTTCAATGAGATCAAGAGAGTTAAAGTGTAATTGTGAATGAAAGAGTTGTTACATAAAATCTTTGGGTATAGAATATATAAGGAGGTGCCATACCGTCTGAATCTGCGTGCCTTATCTGGCGCAAAATGGCTACTTTTTTGTATGGAATTTCTTATCGTTTGACAGGTCATCTACCAAGAAAACTATGAAAAACTTGCGCCAACCTTGGCACGCTGTCATAAACTCATTTGTATATAAAAAAAAAATGTGGCATCTCCTTATATATTCTTTAGGTACTCAAAGCATAAAATACATTAAAGGCTATAAATAATGCACATTGATCTTTTTAAACTTAAGAGTGGTCGTAACGCAAACTTTCCAACGTGTCCTAGATATTTTATTTAATATGCGTAAAAGCCTGATGAATTGTAACTAACTTTCTAACTGTGAAAATCGCACATCGCGACACAAACGACTCTATAAAACTATTTCACAAAATACTGTTTATTCAACTTTAAAACTGTATATTTAAATATCTAAATACTAATGCACTTTATAGCAACTATCAGGTTTACATATACTGGGTGTAACAGAAATAGGGTTATAAAGCCGAAACACAGCGATAGTCCTCATGAACCTGAACTACTTTCCCCAAGCAACATAGGTCGTACCTCTAAAAAAAAATTGCCTTCCTATACAAAATGTCCGATCAGCTGATCGAGTAAGTATGGGCGATCAAAAATTTTTTTTCGAATTACGACCCATGTTCCTTGGGGAAAGTTGTTCAGTTTCATGAGGACTATCGCTATGTTTCAGCTTTATACCCCCTTTCTGTTACACTCAGTATTATTATTGGTAGGTATAATAACAGTGAGCTAATTTGTGAGTTGACTAGTTTAAATATATGATTAAATTAAATGGCCTTGAAACTAATGAATTGATTAAACTTAATTGGTAGATATAGTTTTGTAGAATTGTATATAAGGTAACTTTGAATTAGTAAACGATAGAAAAGGAAATGCATGTACTCGTGATAACAAACAACTTTTACTATGGGAACAAGACTGAAATCACAAAAAAAAAATTGTTCCCCCATACTATCAGCTGGTGCATTTTGTATGGGGAGTTCAACATTTTTTTAACGATTTCGACCTTTGTCCCATAGTAAAAGTTGTTTGTTATCTTCACGAGTACCTACATGCATACCTTTTTCTATCGTTCACAAATTTTAAGTCTTTTAAACTTTTAAATAAAAATAATAAAACATAAAATATCATTGTACCTACATTGAATATTAAATAAATTTAGTTATCCATAAAACATACTTACACTTACGATATAACTTACTTAAATAAATTATTATTTGAATAAACTTCATGAAAATTAAACATTAATAAAAGTATTGAAACGTTGAACAGGTACTGGTTTAATTATAATATTCATTTACGGGTAATTGCGCCCTACAGACTATTTATTTTCTATTACTCAAGGACTTACCATTTTTTTGTCATAATAAGTATGATCTATTTCTACACACTCAACAGTTTTAAAAACAAATTAATAAACTATTATTTTATGCTTTGGTTTAAAATAGGATTATGAAGAAGATATTTTAACTATGTTCTAACATGATAAATAAATACCAACTTTAAATATTTTTGAATCGTGGAAGTCCCAATGATATCAAAGTTTTATGTACTTAAATGATTATGACTTTTATAATATTAATAATATGATGCAATATTTTATGACATTATTAAGCTTGTGTTTAAGAGTATAATATGTTAGAATATTTAGTAATTAAAGTATTTAAATTTTTTCCGAAAAGTTTTATATTCATAACTTTATTTTAAATATACCTACTTAGGTACATAGTTTACCATAATTTGATAATTTTAGAATCGGAAATTTTGCGTTTATTTTAGGAAATGGCCTCTTTTACCTTTTTATATTTTTTCTAAACAATGGGTATAATACTGTTAATCCGATTTGTTTTAATTTACTAATTAAATGCGTATGAATAAATGTCAATATAACACACGAAATCTAATTTTTATAAATGCGGGGTATATTTATTGAACTTTCTAATTTAATATTTTTACGAATATTCCCAATAAGAATAAAGTGACACTTGGGTTCTTATATTAAAAAGCTAGAAACAGATTCATCCTACGTACGCAACGCATTATTACATCTGAACATCTGAACAAACTGAACAACTTTCCTCAAGGAACATGAGTCGTAACTCGAAAAAAATTTTTAGATCGCCCATACTTAATCGATCAGGTGATCGTACTTTTTGTATGGTGAGACGAATGTTTTTTTTCGAGTTGCGACCCATGTTGCTTGGGGAAAGTTGTTCAGTTTCATGAGGACTATTGCTGTGTTTCGGCTTTATACCCCCTTTCTGTTACACCCAGTATAAATATTATAACTTGACACACCTATTGCGTAGTATGACAAATGTGCTTCTAATCATATTATTTCTTTAGATTAGAATGTCATTATGCATTGCATACGTGGGATCAGACTCTTTCTAGCATAAATGTATAAGCATAGACACCGAATACCTAAATTTAATACATTGAATTACAACTAGGGCCACGGCACAAAAGTCTATGAAAAATATTTTCGTCTAAATTAAGTACTAGGATAATAGCCAACACAATGTACCCTGTGGTTTCTTTCCCTGGCTTAAATCATAAGTTTTACTACCCACTAGGCGTGGATTGAATCACATGTAGGCTAAAATAAATTTCATAACGCCTACTTCGTTCATATAAACTGTTTTATGGACCGATTTAGACAGGACTTCTGTAAATGCTTCTGAAAACTCTAGAAACATAAATAGATATAAAATAGCATTTAAAAATTGAATTATAAAGACAGTACATTATTGAATAATATTGAGATAGTTTAAGTATATTTATCTAAGTATATAAATATACATTGATAAATATATGAAGCCAGAAAAGTAGTTAAGTTAGAAATTCTGACAGGCTCAATCTGTTAAGTTAACAATACTCTTCTCCTTCTTTAAAATTAAATAAAAGAAAGAGACAGCTTGTTCTAAAAAAGTTTTTAAAGTGTCTGTCAGTGTAACCAAAGTTAAATACCTAACCTAACTACATCCTATTATAATTATCTAAGAATATAACACATGACACAAGTTTTGTGACTCAAGTTAATTACACATTTACTAATAAAATATTGAGATTTCAAGTTTAAAAACGACTAGACATTATTATGAGAGCAAAAATTAAGGCTTAAAATACAAAGATAATCTCTTATTAGAAAATGGACTAGGTACTACCTCGCTATACAATCTCGTTCAAGTTTTGTCTCCAGTTAACTATTTCAGGTTTTATATCCATTTGTGTTAGTACATTTAATACTGGAATGTCCCAAGACAAGTTTCAAATAAATTGACACAAAGTGAGCTAATTATTAATTATGAGCTTCAAAACATTAAGTACTTCTACTTTTTTGTGTAATGTGAAGTAATTATACTGGGTGTAACAGAAAGGGGTTATAAGGCCCAAATACATCGATAGTCCCCATGAAACTGAACAACTTTCCCCAAGGAACAGGGTCGTAACTCGGAAAAGAAATTTCGCCTCCCCATACAAAATATCCGATCAGCTGATCGAGTGAGTATGGGCGATCCAAAAATTTTTTTCGAGTTACGACCCATGCTCCTCGGGGAAAGTTGTTCAGTTTCATCGGAACTATCGCTGTGTTTCGGCTTTATACCCTCTTTCTGTTACACACTGTAGAGTAGAATATTTTGAACACACACAAATATGTGTGATACTGATGATTAAATATTTAAAACAAAGTATTAAGGTACACTTTTCAATACTATTGACTAAATTGATTGTTTACGTTACAATGAATTAGAAATATTAGGATCTAAAATTGCACCAAAAATAACCATGATACCTGCAAATAGTTTTATCAAAATGCTTTGAAGAAAGAAATACCTAACAACATACAGTAACTGTTAGAAGTAACTAGTAACTGTAACTACAGTTTCTTTTATCAACTCGAATAACTAATTTATTGTAACGCAATAAAACAAACGCTGTGATTGGTGCTTGCTTACCATAACATGATTTTCTTGAGCTCTGATTGGTGTATACTTTAATGACGTCATAAACAGGCACTCAACGACAGCAGAGTTCGGCGTAAGCGGTCGCCGTGACCGAAATCGGTCGGATTCAATTCAATTCAAACAGGCACTCTGATTGGTGGGATTTAAATGTCGGTTTCTTTGAATACAGCATTAGGGCTGTCATTGTTGAAGTGTACGTAGCGCGAGGGTGGCGATTCTACAACACTTTCAGGCTGGTTCTCTGGATCTTCGGGCTTTACGTGCTTCGGTGATGATTCAGAATGGAACTCTTGACGGAAGTTTCCTGGAATTTACAGATTTTTTTTGTTAGTTCATGAAATTTGGGGTTGAGTTTCGTAAGAGACAGCTTTACTATAAAGTAAGAGTCGAACATAAATATTGTACAATTAACTACTTAATTATATAGAGTGACTTTAAATTAGTGAACGATAGAAAATAATATGCATGTACTCGTAATAACAAACAACTTTTACTATGGGACCAAGGTTGAAATCATTCAAACAATTTTGAACTTCCCATACAAAATACATCAGCTGATAGTACTATGGAGTAATTTTTTTTAATGATTTCGTACTTTGTCCCATAGTAAAAGTTGTTTGTTATCACGAGTACATACATATCCTTTTTTATCGTTCACTAATTTAAAGTCACCCTATATGTGTTTGTGACAAATAAACTATGCCCTATAGTATTTATTTGTAAACCTAAATTTAAAATGAATACAGCATTTCATTAAAATATCGACGATATAGTTTTAAATAAGCCAACTCAGACCACACTAGGTTAACCCTAAAATTATTTGAAAACAATTATAATAAAAGCGTAAACACACTAAAATTCAATGCGCAAACAAATAAAAAAATAATACTTACAACAAAAGCAAATAAAAACTCCACGAACTACACTAACGCACTATTTATATTAAACGCACTAAACATTCTTAGCAAATTGGCTAGGCGAGGCACAAACTTGTACTAAATATGACGTTCGCCATCTTCAAAGAAATAAAAAAGACAGGTAACACTAGCTTCAAAATATTTAAGTTCAAGTTCATGCCTCATAAAGGTTAGTAGGAACTACCCACAGTTAAAGCGGGGGCCACATAGCAAATCAGGTACAATAGGAGATATGAATAAGTGGCCCAAGTAATCTGGATGAGGCCCCGTATCGTATTTATAACTACGCGGCCTCTTGAGTTTTATGGCCCCCGTTTCGATTTGAGGACTAGATTTCAATCTAATCTAAGAGTTAGGAATTATTTTATGTCACTTAAAAAACTGACAAGCAGTCAAACATCTACAAAGCAATTGCAAATATAAAAAAAACGCTCAAATAACATAAAAAACAACACATAAAAAAAGAAAAAAATCAGTGCACAAAATTAATTTATTAACTTGTATAACAATCACTTCATAGTATGAAATATAATTAATAATAATAATAATAAAAGAACTTTATTCATCAAAAAATGTACAGTGCAAATGTGCAATTAAGCTTTAATTGAATTATGTGATAGCTGGTTGGCAAAAATAACGCCCAAGAAGTTGGGGCAATTTCGCTTCGAATGTAAGGGTTAAGTTTCTTTCAAAAAAGCCAATTGGCCATTCCTTCAAAAAAAATATTTGTGCGCATATTCAATAACGTACAACTTATTTTTAGATTAAATTAATCCAAATTCTAAATTTAATATAATAAACTGTCACAATGATAGGTCATAGGCGAATTTGCCCCTCACAGGTGCAATTACCCCTCAGACGCAGCTTACCCACTTCCCGTAACACGCGCAATTACTCACAAATAGGCGCAGTTACCCCAACAAAAGCTATCACACAATTCAAGCGAATTTTAAATACTTTGCGTGCATTTACGTGCTACGTGAGTTTAATAAAAAAAAACATGATGTAAATAAAAATCAAATATTATCATATTGTAAATAAATAAAACGCTTGTTAACTTGGCCGTGTGTCGTTAGGTATCTTGTCGTTTCTTTCTCTCGCTTATACAGATATTGAAATGGTAGTAGTTTTTGATAAAAAATACCTACGTCAGGAAATGTAGGTAGAGTGCGTTTCATGAAATAATTCCTATGCCGCCGCCATGTTGGCAGCATTGAAAATTTGTATTGCGAAACACAATGATGGGGTGTCAGTGGCTATACACATTTTCAATGCTGCCAACATGGCGGCATAGGAAGTATTCCATGAAACGCACTCTACTTTCAAGTGTACCTTTTTTTTGTCAACTTTAGCAATCATGTTAATTGTTTATTCTGCCACTGATAGAATGTATACCTATTTTTAAATTGATTTTTAATGGGTAACACATTTTTGACTTTCGAATTTTTGATGTTGTTTTGTTTTCGTCTCTGATTAAGCATTAATATTTATAACGATTTTTATTTACATCATGTATTTTTAATCTAAATTATTATTATTATGACCAGTCTTATAAATACAAATAAAGTGCTTAAAATAGATTTTTAACTAAAAAGTATTTATTTAAGAAAATCATCAGATTTATTAAACAAAACAAAAAAGTCTTGTGTGCAATCAATGTCGATTGAAAATGACTTTTAGCGTAAAGACTTATACGGTGTAAAATCCTAAGAATTTAATGTTATAGGATACAAAAAAAATTACAGATGAGAATTTTACAAATTCCTAGGTAATAAAAAAATACTAGACTAGATATTTAATTACCTAATTAAATTATTTGGTTTAATTCCTAATTTAACTAAAAATAAGCTTTTAAAAAGCACAGCTTTTACAAGATATTATTTGTATAATTAATTACTAGGGGCTGCCCGCGACTTCGTTACCATTTACCGACATATTTTGGTAGAAAATCATTATATCGCAAAATAATATAGTCTGTGTTATTCTGATATCCAAGCTAAATTATTGTAAAATTTCATTAAAATCTGTTTAGTAGTTTTTGCGGGAAAGAGTAACAAACATTCATCCATCCATCGGCACAAACATTGACGTTTATAATATAATCAGAATTATAAATATATTCGAATGCGTGACTTTAAACATACTTATATAAAAAGTTGCATAATAAAAAAGTGTGATTAAATAATAAATTTTAAATATAAAAAATGGAGAGAATTGTATGAAAGTATTTCATACATTCTAATTATCTTTTTAAATAAAATTAAATAAGAAATAATAATGCTAAACAAAAAAATAATTAAGTAAGTAAAATCATTAAGTATGTAATAATTTGCATTGATTTGATAATTTATATCTCAAAGATAAAATAGTTGACAGCTGTGCTATCGACTAGTCAAAACCTCATCAAAAATAGTTTATTAGTTATTTTAAAACTAGCAGTGCGTTATATTGAGTACCTATTTAGCTATTAAGCGATTAAGTTGTAGGTGCTAATTATTTAAAAAGAAAAGGAATTAGCCAAGTCAATTCAAAATAATTAAGGCCCGGTTTTCCAATAGTCAGACAATATTTAACTAACAGATAAACCAACGATTATTTCATAAAACATGACATTTTAAACAGTGACGGGTATAAAATATTTATAGGAATACATTTATAATTAATAATTGAAAAACCCGGCCTAAGGATGCCTGTCCATTTGAGCGGAGCGAGCTGGCGGAGCGGAGAAACGGAGAAATATTAACCAATGAGATTGCATAAAAACTCCGCTCAACTGCAGTGCATATAGTGCTACAAGGATCTATTGGCACTTGAGTAACATTGTCAGGAGGGCGCGGGTGGTGTATAATGACTGAAAATAATGACAATTTACAAGACGATATCGTTAGTTCCGATTTCCGCCACGTACCAAAAGATCTTTGTAGCACTGTAGGACCCATTGGTTAATATTTCTCCGTTTCTCCGCTCCGCTCCATGGATAGACTTAATGACATCTACTAAGAATTTTCCATAAACGAGCTAGTTAAGCGTAAAAAAGACACCCGAGTAGTACGAGCTTGCGTACTGTTCGAGTGGCCAGGTAAGTATTGCGTATTGTACTTAGATTAAAAAAAAAGTAAATTAAGTTAGCACCGCAAGTCCATGCGAGAACACAAAAAAAAAACAACAATAAAAAAAAATGTGTTTTTGTATGAGAACACAATATTAGGTGTTTTAAATGCAAATACTTAAACATGATTATTATGTACTATGGGACCAAGTTCGAAATCATCTAAAAATTTTTGAACTCTCCATACAAAATGCACCAGCTGATAGTGTTAAATGTATGGGAGAACAAATGAGCATCGGAGCATCGAAGCGACTACAAGCGAATGTTGTGTCAACTCATTTTTAATATTATTCTAATGAGAACAATGTCGATTGTAATATGACAATCAAAAATGCTCTGCGCTGCGCTCCGTCAGGTCTGCGCAGGCCCTAAGTTTAATCACCTGTTTAAGCATTTGCATCTAAAAAACTAAGGGACATGACGTCGTAGCAAGCTAATTACGTCGTTTAAAAGTTTTTTCAACTAATATGTATATCACATACATATCTATGTCAAAACAAATAGTCAAAAAGTGGACCGAGGCAGCAGAGCGGAGAAAGGACGTATCAACCAATGAGATTACTTAAAATTTCGCCGTTTCTCCGCTCCGCTACCTTTGCGTCAAAGAATGTTTTTATACGCGTGATTTTCCGTATTTTTTTTACCCAACCACGGCAAAAGGAAGGGTATTTTTTTTATATTTGCAATTCATACATTATAGTTGAAAAGCTCTAAGATTTTCTATTTACAAACATAATATAAAAATAAGCACTATTGCGTTGGTACTCTGTAGAAAGACCGTATATCCAATTATCCAATATAAAGGGTGTAACAGAAAGGAGGTATAAAGCCGAAACACAGCGATAGTCCTCATGAAACTGAACAACTTTCCCCAAGGAACATGGGTCGTAACTCGAAAAAAAAAATTTGGATCGCCCATACAAACTCGATCAGCTGATCGGACATTTTGTATGGGGAAGCTAATTTTTTTTTCGAGTAACGACCCATGTTCCTTGGGGAAAGTTGTTCAGTTTTATGAGGACTATCGCTGTGTTTCGGCTTTATACCCCCTTTCTGTGACACCCAGTATACGGTTAAGGAGGAAACAGTTGCTCAGTCGGGTACAGTGACTCACCATAGTTTTGTAAAGACGGAAAAGAGATACGTTCATCTCTTTTGCACTTGCGCGTGCGCATGCCAAAAGCTTCTGAAAAGTGAGGAGACGAATGTATCTCTTTTCTTTCTTTACAAGCCGATGGTGAGTCACTGTACGCGACTGAGCAACTGTTTACTCCTTAACCTACAACCTTACGTCGAACAATCAACGCGCGAGCGATCACATTTAATTTTCTTCCTACAAAACCCGTAGCACTTCAACGCTAGACAACACAAACTACTCTTCTTACTACCCTCCGACTTACAAGACTCCCTACTATTCAACCTCTCCAATTCCGGCTTGTCTTTCTCATTCAATAACATGTCTAATCGACTTTTTAATTGCGTAGGCGAGACGCTGCGATCTCGAGTAAGTTTCATCGATTTTATATCGATTTCTGGGCCTAGGACATCATTGATTTCGATCGATAAAGATTCTATTGAGGCGTCAATGTTAGGCGTATGTGACTCTACGCTTTCCGGTGTATATGGATCTAAGCAAGGTTTCGGGCTAAGCAAAGAAGCGTCTATATCATTAACAAATATACTATCAAAGCTCATATAATCCGCGCTAGTTATTTCTACGTCGGGAATCCTTAATATATTTTCGTTAAACGAGCCCGCTCTGTTCGGTTTAAGTTTGTCGTGCATGGTGGTGTCGTTACAGGACGCGTGCCGGTACAGCGTCGGCCGGGACGTACCTCGTTCACACTGCAGCTGCACGCGGAGGTAGATCGGCTGGAAAAAAAAAGTTAGTTTAGTTCCCTTTTCACCATCTAACCTAATCTAGCCCCACTCGTGTCCCACTGCTGGGCAAAGACCGCTCTCCTCATCCGCTATGACTTTCTGTCTTGAGCTTTCTTCACCGGGTAAAATTTTACTGACCGATAAACCTATGTCTATTTCATAAAACATAACGTTTTAGACAGAGACAGGTATAAAATATCTGTCAGATAAGTTTTATCGTGGATGGCGAAACGGGCCTAGTGAGTATACCGCTTTAAATATAAACAAATTCATAGTGAGCAAAAAGCCGATCTGTTAAATGTCCTGTATCAGGACACGCCACAGATACGGCCTATTTGACAGTTAACTGTCAAAGTTCTGTTAAAGTGCTTTTCACGAAAGAAGTCCCCCGGATATTTTTAAAACTAAATTTGACAGGTCTATTTTTCCTATTTTCTGACCTTTTCCCTGATAGTAGGTAGAAAACCTCTAACTTATCTTAATAAAAATACACTTTTTACATAACAGAAATATAGCTAAGTAGACAATTTTATCAAAATATACATACCAACCTACTCATGAAATGACCAGAACAGTCGAAATATGCAGGAAATAATATTATTTAATAAATTACAAATGAAATAAACATAATATAGGTAGATGTTGTACTCATAAATGACAACATTATCAATTTTGACATGAAATACAGCGCCACGGCTAGGGGAATTCTTTCGTGAAAAGGATTCTACAGGCAAACCAACTTATCTGTGAAATGATCGGCGGCGCTAGTAGTGATACAAAATTGTATTTCTACCAATCGCAGCAGTTCTGGAATTTGATATTTCCGCATTAGTGGACGTAGTTCCAATAACGGCCGGTTAACAGATAACTTGGTGGAACTGTAAGCCATTGTTTAGCAGAATAACAAATGGGTCAAAAATGCCATTGATACTCTGCTAACACACAACTGAGGTTATTTTAAACTAGCAGACTTGGGCCCCAAGTTCGGTCCTTATTATAATAAACTTAGTAAACTTTTTATTGTTTACTTTAAATACATTACATATTCTTCATTTGATATTATCAGAATCCAAGTAGTTCCCAGTCTCACCTTATGGTCCCCCATACAGGTCTGCGCCCCCAGCACCCCGTACTCCGCCCTCCTCCTCGCGGGCGCGTCCACGAGCCTCCTCAACTCGGCCGACAGCCCGTCGCCGCCAGACCCTTCGGATTGGTTGCGCACCAGCTTACGACGAACCGGGGACCCGTCTTCTGACACCCTGGGTACAGGTCAACGTATATTGGCTGTTTAACCGTTACGAAAATCCAAGGACTCATAAATTTAGATTTTCTTTTCAAAGTAGTTACCTTACATAGGTTTATTTTAAACATTTTGTTTTTTTTTTAATCTAAAAGTACTACTTACCACCGTTTCTCAATCTATACTAACTAAGACTAAGAAACTCAGTCTGTAATGAATTGAACAATCCGCCACGCCTCTCTCTCATCGGGATAGACAGAACTTCCTCTACTAGCTACGATCCAAACACACTTCTTTCACTTTATCCACATTCATCAGTCGCCTCATACATACACACGTTGGTTTAGGGTACTCTAAACCTTTCTTTCTGCATTTTGAAAATTTTGAAAAGAGTCGGACCTACGCACGAAGGGTTCCGTACCAAAAAAATCACGTTTGTTCTATGGGAGACCCCCTTCATTATTATTATTATTTCACCTTCAGTATTTATTGTTATAACAGCAATGATAATTCATCATTTGTGAAAACTTAAATGCTCTAGCTATAACGGTTTATGAGATACAGCCTGGTGACAGACGAACAGTCAGTTCTCAGTAATAGGGTTCCGTTTTCACCCTTTGGGTACGGGTCCCTGTAATCCTGTTGTTTGTTTAGAAACTCAATCTTTACCTAAACCCCATACAGACACACATCAGGGGGCTTAGCACAGCGTGCCGCGACAATTATCTCACGTCATGCTGTCCTTATCACATTTAAAACTATAGACAGAGACGTAAGCGTGACAAACGCATGACAACGTCTTGTCACGGAGTGCCATGCTAAGCTAGCAGACAGAATCACATATAATATACATACTTAGCTTGTATAGCCTGCTGTATAGAAGTTGGATCGGCGATGCTCTTCCTGCTGACCTGCAACCCTGGCACCGCCAGCGCGTCCACTTCCGCCACGCTCGGCTTCTTTTCCAAGGTCTTGTTCGGACTTGACTGGAATTTAGAATACAATATTAACTGACAGATGACAAATTAACTGACAGATATTTTATACCTGTCATTGTCTAAAAAGATTAGAAACACACAGGCAGGCCAAGTTATCTGTGAAATGAACGGCGGCGCTAGTAGTAACACAAAATTGCATTTCCACTAACCGCAGCAGTTCTGGAATTTGACATTTCCGCATTAGTGGCCGTAATTCCAATAACGGCCGGTTCACAGATAACTTGGTAGAACTACAATCATAATTATTTCCGAGCGATTATAGAGATTATAGAGCGAATGTCATAATGCATTGCGTACGTACGTACGTTGCGTATGTGGGACTACTGTCTCTAGCTTTAATCATGTACCTATGTTTGGTGTTGTCATTTTTATTTATATAGCTGTCCCGGCGAACTTCGTCCCGCCTTAGAATGAACTTTATTGTGTAGGAATAAAGTTTAAATTGACTCTACATTTTAGTAAGAAAACATTTGTATGGGAAAAAGAAAAGGTCTGTTTTAGGGCTTTCCCAGCAATTATTCGAATTTTTCTCACCGTAAGAACCATCCTTGGACTTCAATGAACATTTTAAAAAAAGAATTAGCAAAATCGGTCCAGCCGTTCAGGCGTGATGCCGTGACAACGGAAAACGGGTTTCATTTTTCCTATTATATATATATAGAAGGTTACCTGTTGATTCTGCGCATGCGGTGACCCCGACCTAGCGGGACTGCTATCTGACGATGACACGCGACCGCTGCTGTCTGTACTGTCCGTCACTGATTTCCTATAAAAGATAAATTTATTTAAACACTATTAGAGACTACCCTTACTATGTTATTATCATCACATCTTTATTTGAAAAGAGCAACCCAATATAATTTCTTGTTAGATTCTTCTGTGTGGAAAACGGCTACCTTGCGAGTCTAGCAGTTAGCTTTAAAAAATATAACGCAACCATCCTATGAAATTAAATATTATTTTATTTCATTTCTTGGAAAGAAAATCATGATATTTGAAAATAATATAGCTAGCCTATGTGTTATTCTGGCGTATAAGCTACGATATTGCAAAGTTTCATCATTTATTAGTTTTTTCTTGAATGGGTAACAAACATCCGATGATCATATGGGTGGCCACTAGTTATATAAATTAACGCCATCAGACACAGCTCCTGTAGCTGCTGTAGCTCCTGTAGCACTAACTTTTGATTAGTGAACTATAGAAAAGGATAGTTGTTTGTTAACACGAGTACATGCATAATCCTTTTCTAACGTGTACTAATTAAAAGTAACTCTATACGTACCTAGAGTTATGAAGATGCCTGTTGTCAGGTCTACTGTCCTGTGACGTCACTAGGAGACGCGCCGACTGCGACAGTAGAATGCGATCACACCACGAGGGACATCTGTAGAAACGTCATAGATTATATGAGACATATTTGCAATAATCATTATTAAATAAAGCAAGATAACAAGGTGTTTATACATTATTGGACTCAAATCTTGGGACGAAATCTGCTCATGAAATTGAACAACTTTCTTGTATTTATTTATTTATTGATTCATAATAGGGATGATGACAAAAATCATTTAGATTACCTATTAAATAACAGCATTCCCCAACAAATTTCCGCAAAACGATCTTAAAATACAAAGTGTCTGATCAGCTGATAAAAAAAGATGTAAGGTATTTGTCGTATCTCGACCCATTTTTCTTAGGTAAAGTTCATTAGTTTTATGAGCAAATGACTAAATGTAATTAAAATAGACCATACACAACACTAAAAATCTTACCTCGTCTTCATATAATGCGTAGGGAGGCTGACGTCCTCCTCAAACGGGTAAGAGGGAGGGAACTTCACCGGGAACTCAAACAAGTGCGGCCGGAGTGCTTCTAGCTCGCGGTCGAATCGTTGTAACTGTAGGTCATACATAAGATATTATATAATAATCAACATTAACTACAAACATCAACATTCATCAACCTTCAATATCATAATTAATAAACATCATCGTCGATAAACACCGTAATTAACATAATTATTAATATTCCATAAACATCGTAATTAATTAACATCATCATACGTCGACATCGAAATTAATTAACATCAACATCTGTCAACATCGTTATTATTTAACATCATTATCCATCAACATCGAGACACGCCGGCAGCGTGTCAGGCCAATTCAAAGACAAAGCGCCACAGTGTATCTTTACACGAACCACTTGGTACTACTTTTCACCCTCCCATAACTCAAAAGTTCTTTAACGTAAGGACATAAAACTACGCATGTTTAATCTTATCCATAACGACACGAAGAAGCCCAAATTTCATGAAGATAGCTCAAACGGTTATGAAGATATGAAGGTCCAAAAATCGCAAAATATAGTATTGACTGACTGATTAAAGTAGCAAAACCTAACCTACTTCCAGATGACCTAGAAGGTTGAGATTTGGAATTCAGCTCTATAATTACATTTGACCGTAGGAAAAAATCCAAAACTTTAAAAAAGTCATTTTTTTTTTGTTATCCCCATACAAAAAACTTGCAATACACACTAAAAGTGGTATAAAAAATTATACAATTCTTTTAGATTTAATTAAATAACAAGGACATGACTTGATACATACAGATAGATTATAATGAACAAAAAAAAAATAAAAAAAAATAAAGATAAGAAATAAAATGTATTCACGTAGGATCGAACCTCCGACCCGAAGACCTCTTACTTACAGCATAACTATTGCGCCAACCATAACTGTTGATTGTACTACGAAATTTAGATATGCTTATTCAAAGTATCTAATCTGTCACTCCAGCCAATCAAACAAAAAACAAGCGATATACGATTTAAAATGCGAACGAACCAAAGTATGCTCTTAGCGGCGCTCACTCGCGCCAGCGTCTTCGTTATGCCCGGTTGTCTAGAAAAAACTCGCCTATTAGATTGCGTTTTATGCTGCGTCTTTCATTAGATTTATTTGAAGATAGATTATAATGAACAAAAATAAAATAAAAATAAGAAGTAAAATGTATCCACGTAGGATCGAACCACCGACCCGAAGACCTCAGGTATCTTCTTACTTGGCGCTTAACTATTGCGCCAACCATAACTGTTGATAGTATTACGAAATTTAGATCTGCTTATTTGATACTCTGATCTAAATTATAAACGTTAAGTGTATGTATATTCATTGTATGTATGTAATGTAACATATCGCCACATATTATCGCAGAAACGTAGACTGGTACGGATTTAAATTTTATAAAGAAACGTTTTACCATGACGCTTACCATTAGGCCAGCTAACACTATGCCCATGGAGTTGAAATTTAGAACTAGTTAGTATTGATTGACTGACTATTTAAAGTAGCTAATCTTAACCTACTTCGAAATGACCTAGAAGGATGAAAGGGGTTTGAAGATTTTAGTGTGGAGAGTGCTCTACAACTTTTTTTTTAATTTTCCGAATGTGGCGGCAGTCAATGAAACCTTCACTAATCTATAGTTCAGGTCAAAACAAATAGAAAAAATAGATGACAAAAAAAAATAAAGCGTCACGTTTCCGCGAGATATAGGCTGTCAAAGATAGACTAGTGGCGCCAGAAACTATTGGAACATGAAAAACTGTTTTTGGTGTAATTAAATGGCACATATTGTATTGGAAATTGATACTAGCAGTTAAATAAAGTATCCTGGCTTATTTTAGCAACGCCCCGCCTTCCCACCAAGATGCTCAGACTACTTATAATTTTTAATATTTTAGGTATAAATATGGTGGGAATTTATAGTGGTTGAAAAATAAGAGTTTTTGAAGCAACCTATGTCAACCAACTCCCAAAAGCATGGCCCCTTCAAATACTCCTTACCGTTTATTTTGTTACTGCGCTGCTCTGCATATGTGCTAAATGGAGTACTGAAGGGCGGGACGTGGCTGTGCGAGGAAGATGCGCATCTCGAGCTATGCTACGTATCTTGATAATATAAAAAAACATAGCTTTGCTCGATAGCACGCATCCATAGCCCGCATCTATAGCACGAATCCATAGCACACATCTATAGCACGCATCTATAGCACGCATCTATAGCACGCATCCATAGCACACATCCATAGCACGCATCCTTCTATGTGAAAAACATAGCTTAGCTGAATCCATTTCCACAAAACAATGAATATGATTGGTGGATTTCAAACGCATTCGTAGCAACGTAGCATAGCACATCTCTGGTGGAAAAGCACACTATATCGCGGAAACGTGACGCTTTATAATTTTTTTTTCATCTACTTATATTTTCGATTTGTATTGACTTGAACTATCGATTAATGCAGGTTTCTTAGACTGCCGCCATTTTTGTGGAAAAAGTTACCATACACATGTTTAGGTAGGACATTATATTCAAACCCCTTTGGAATCCAGCTCGGTAATGACGAATAAGCAAAGGAAAAAAACATTTGCTTACTTTAGGTATTTATACAACCCGTTCACTATAAGTTTGCCGCTGTTGTCTCAGTCACTCAGTCCTAGTTCCAGTGAGAAAACGCTACACTGACGTCATTAGCAGCAAACTTACGTTGTACTTGTATAGTGCGTTTTTAAGAATATTTATGAAACGCATGCACTCTACGACGCAGCGGAAAAGCAAAAAAAAGAACTAAATCTTACTACTTGCCTAGTTCTCTGTACAAAAAGTAATGATATCCCACCAAAAACATAAATGTGAAAAAGGGTGGCCAATTCAATATGAAAATTATGTTGAGAGCTTTGCCGTAAAAAGTATGGAGATCTAAATGAGTGCCAATTCATAGGTATGCAAAATAGAAATATGTATTTTTATAGGAAAAAAAAAATGCCTATTATGAACAAGTATTAATAAACTCTATTTCTTTGCTTTGTTGGATAACTTAAAACAATTGCTGTTATTAAAAAAATATAAGATCTTAAAGGAGGTTAGTTTTATTTGGCCAGTTTTCATCAGAATTAAAATATTGAATAAGTTTATAAATAAAATGACTGATTTAATGAAAACTGGCCAAATAAAACTAACCTCCTTTAAGATCTTATATATTTTTTAATAACAGCAATTGTTTTAAGTTATCCAACAAAGCAAAGAAATAGAGTTTACTAATACTTGTTCATAATAGGCATTTTTTTTTCCTATAAAAATACATATTTCTATTTTGCATACCTATGAATTGGCACTCATTTAGATCTCCATACTTTTTACGGCAAAGCTCTCAACATAATTTTCATATTGAATTGGCCACCCTTTTTCACATTTATGTTTTTGGTGGGATCCTAATTAATTAAAATCTCTCAACGTAAAACTTTATTTGAAAAGAGCAACCTCACAGAGTTTCTTGCTAGGTTCTTCTCTGGGGGAAACTGCATTTTTGTGCCTATAAAATAAATATATTTTTGACTTTGACTTGACTTGACTATATTGAGAATATGACTATATTGAGATACGTTTGAGATTTTGACGGATGCTTATGTCAGTTAGTGACTACTATCTGACATAAGCATCCGTCAAAATCATCCACCTACACTAGTAATCAACTTTACTATTTTCACTCGCAACATAGTAATTTATTAACATCATCACCATAATCCTTCATTATCACCCATCATCATTTTATTTAATTCCACAAACTTACCCAAGGCTCCCGAAATATCGTCTGGTGGTCGGAATGCGAGAACTCTTTCTTTCCGACTGTCAGTACGACCCGGTCGTCCGACTTGGCTCTGTACTGCAGTTTGGAAGAGTCCACGTTTGTGCCGTTTTGAAGCCGACATGCTGTTAGTTCTTCTGTTACTTTCTGTAAAAAAAAGCGACAATATTATGTGAAATTGTAAACTGTATTGTGTTCTTTTCTCCAAAGCGTACGGTTGACGTGACGATGCCACTCCGTTTTTTTTTTTCTTTCTACGCAAATTGCATGCATTCGTCAAGCATTCGTCTTGCAATCGTCAATTAATGAAAAAGTGTTAAAAACAAAATCTGTGACGCCTGTTCCCCATCGGGGTAGACAGACACCACTTCCCTCCACTTGCTACGATACAAACAATTTTTTCGCTTCATTCGCATTCATCAGTCGCCTCATGTATGCTTTTCTTTAATAAGTCCCAGATTTGATCGAGTTATTCGCCATAGTAAATATTTCCAATATAAAAAATCACACAAGCTTCTTAATAGACCAATATCTAATATTATAGTATGTATTATATTATGGTATTGCATAAATAAAATAAATACCAAGCATGCGGAGGGAAGTGGTCTCTGTCTACCCCGATGGCAAAGAGACATGTCAGATATGTATGTATTTATGTAATACGTACCTTAACGACCCCTTGCGTGTCAGTCCTGAAGTTGAAATCCCCGAATATGAAATAAGGCGCCGCGTTCACATCTGAATGTAAGTGACGCAGCGTGTGACGGAGCGCGCGGCGGCGGCTGCGGCAGTATACCTGAACATTTCAAAGAATAGAAAATCTTTCGAACAATAGATTATCATGTCAGCTTATGGACATCCACTGTTAGACAAAAGCCACAACAACCGGTATTGCGCTGCCCACATTCCCGCGACTTTAACCAGGGTGCAATTCTGCTAATTACTAAATGCACCAATAGAACCGCGATAGAAAAGCGGAAGAACATCAGTGGCAAAATTTAACCATTTTGGTATTATACTAATGGTTTAAGCGACTGCGATTCTACCGAAGTGCGTTCGGACTGCCTTTGGACCTTTGACCTACTTTTGATCTATATCAGTTCAGTCGCAGGTCGTTGGTTCAATTTTTGGGGGCCCACACTGCGTCGTCCATAGATTCTAATGGATCGATGCTCATGACAAACTGTTTATTATTTTTAAAAACTGTTCAGTAGATTTTGCACGAAAGAGTAACAAACATCCTCAAATCCATCTTTGCATCCGCACAAACATTGACATATAGAATATTAGTAGGATGTACTATTCTGACCTGTAAGCTACAATATTGCAAAGTTTCACTAAAATCTGTCCAATATTTTTACCAGGGTGTCCACAGCTAATGTTCGAAAAAAATCCCTGACTTCCGTGACTTGCCCTGACTTTCCAGAATTTGGAAACACTGCGTGAAAGAGTAGCAAACTTCCTCAAATTGGCACAAACATTGACATTTATAATATTACTACTATATTCATACTTACAGAAGGAAAAGGCTCGCAGGCGAGTAGATTAGAGGCGTCATGAAACAGATGTATGTTGATGAACTCCACTGCAGTGCCGCGGATCAACCAACGCGTTCGGAGGAAGCCTTTGCGGGACCATTTGCACTGGAAAACGTTGTTGCATGAAATTTCATTAAATTTTACTGGCCATTAAAGTTGATAGCAAAAAGATAAAACTTATAGCCTCTTATAGCTGATATTGTCATTCACAAAACGAAAATAAAAAAAAGAGTAAGTTCAGAGAATTTCTGTTTTGATTTTTTTACTTAGGTAGGTACTAGGTACTTGAGATTTTTGTATAGATTGGTAAGTTTTATTAATAGTTTTTGGTCATAATATATTTAATGTTCAAATATTTGCATTTAATTAAAAATATTTAGGAAAATCTCAGATTTATAAAAAAAAATAGCTATCGCTCTAAGATATAAGTATGTAAGATAAGTTATGTACTCTTAGATACCTCAGGAAAGAAGTTCTGCGGAAACTTGGCCTTCTCCTTAGTGGAAACCTTCTCAATGTTCCCGCTGTGGACCTCCTTGCCGTGAGCGTCCACGTAGCTCTTCAGCTCCCAGTCCCAGATCTTCAGCTCCGTGAGGGAGGAATGAGCGAAGTACATGTTGCCGAGGGCCTGGTATTATTATGCTCCGATATAGAATTTTGAATAAGACAATTTTGACGTTAAGAGCGGAGTCGGACTAGATCCGATCCGAAACTAAAAACAATCAAAGAAAAAAAAGGTGTTTTTCTTATGCGAAAATGATAAGGCCATAATCCACCACGCTGGTTGGCGGATTTCACATACACCTTCGAATTTCTTCGCTAGTGTATGCAGGTTTCCTCGCGATGTTTTCCTTCACCGTTAGCGAGTGGTAATTTAATATTCAATCCTACATGAGATATAAACCTCAGAGGTACAGGGGATCGAAACCGCGTCTCCAAGATTGGAGGTGGGCGTTCTACCAGCTAGGCTAGCTACCACCGCTTAATATACTAACTAACCAAAACATATTTTTGATACAGCAAAAGTTACAATTCTTTAAAAATATCACAGATTAGCATAATATTGCTCGTTCATTCATACTTACAGTAAACTTATCAGGCGAACTGAAGTCTTCATCCAGATAAATCCGGATCTTGTCATAAAGCCTCAGCTCAGGACAAGCGCAGAGTCTATCAACGAAGTCTTTGACGTATTGCATGGACTTCTCGTAGGCCTTCCCGCCGACCTCTTGCAGGTGTAGAGCGATGAACCGCGGGTCCATTCGAGAGACCGCCGCTAGGAACTCTGATGTCCATATCGGGAGCATTACTGATGGCTGCAAAGATATGTTGGGTTATTTGATATGATATGGACTTTAAGTAAGTAAATAATTTAAAATGTTTTTGTCGTATGATTTCGAAAATGAAAATGAAAAATCATTTAATCCTGTAGGTTTTGACAACACTTAGGACGGGTCATTTTTTAAAGTTAATGCTAGATTCGCAAGAGTGCAGTTTTCACCAGAAAAGAACCTAGCAAGAAACTCTGTAGGGTTGCTGTTGTCAATTTAAGTTTTACAAATCTCAGGCATAAACACAGAAAAATACAATAAAATTAATATTTCAAAAGAGCTATCCATAATTAAGTAATAAAACTTTGAGCCTCCAATATTCAGAACAAAGTAAAGGTAAATAAATTCAGATTGATAGATCAAGGTACCAACTGGTTGCCGCTCGACGGCCACAAAGGTAGAGGTCGGCTTAAGAGGAGGAAGCGCGACAATCTGGATGCATATTCGGTAAACTGTCTAGAAGCCAGAAGTTGACGGAGACAGGGAAGCATGGAAAAAGCGGGGAGGCCTTTGCCGAGCAGTGGGACACAATGGGCTATTAAAAAAACTTGGCTATAAAAACTTTTTTTTTATGAGTATAATAAGGGTATAATCAATCAGGCAGAGAGGGCCTTTGCTTTGCCCAGCAGTGGAACTCTGACAGCTAGATAAGATAATAAGAAATCATTCAAAATTCTGACAATAGATTCATGTAAAAACGCATAAGAACGCCCATTTTTAACATAAATAAAAATAAACCGCATCTAAACAAATAAAAACAATCCAAAGACAATTAATGATGTTTTCTTGATAAACGAGACAATTGGCAAAGACCCAATTCCATTCAACCTCCAAATTTTAGTAATCTAATAAATAGTTTAGGATCAAGGACAGTTATAAATAGCCAGAAATTAATTATTTTGGGGATATAAGAGAGAAACATTATTATAAAAGCAGAAAAGTAGGCTGTATCGAATACTTACTATGAAAAATATTTTTTTACTGACTGCGCAAGAAGGAGGGTAATGTTTTGATGTATGTATAATTCTTTGGCATGCTCTACAGCCTAGACGGCTTCATGGATTTTAGCTTGAGAGTTGTCGTTAGATTCGTATTTACAGTGAGAGTGACACTGGCTACATAAAAATAAAAAAAAATGCGTTTGAAAAACGCATTCAGGTTTCAAGAAAAGAAAAAAGAAAGACCAAATCAAGAGCACCCTAAACCGACGGGCATGTATGACGCGACTGATGAGTGTGGATGAAGCGAAAGATGTGTGTTTGGATCGTAGCAAGTGGAAGGATGTGGTCTCTGCCTACCCTAATGTGAGAGAGGCGTGAAGGATATGTATGTATGTATTAAGGTTTTATTTGTACTAAAAAGGTAAGGTTATGTACTTGTAGCAAAGAATAAACATACTTAATTCATAATTCGGTCACACCGTTTAAAAGATATCCAAAAGGAAGTAATTAAATCTAATAATGTTGCACTTACGTCCATTTAGAACCAGTACAATTGTGTTGTTTTATATTTCTTTATCTTTATGTGAAATCTAACATAGTTAACATGCAAAGCTTGCTGGATTCTTTACACAAGCAGAATAGGCATGATGCATAGATTATTTTAAAAAATTCGACACGTATTTTTTCTTTTTTCTCTTAAACTAAAAATGACAAAGATTTAGGCAATGAGGCAACCTCATTGGATTTAGGTTAGTTTTTCAAAATTCAAAAATTATTTATTCGTAGGTAACATTAAATTTACACTTGAATTCGTCACAAAGTAAAAATTATAAAAAAAAAAACATACGTAATGATTAATTAAAAGAACCAAAAAAAAGAGAAAAACATTAAAGGAGGGAAGCTACGCTGAAGTTGCTCGTGACGTCACGCCTACGTAGGAGTGACGTCAATACCCCCACTCCGTAACTTTGATGCTCTGTATCTTTGTATTTATTTATACTATATTTGATCAGGTAAAAAATGTGTTTCAAATATTTTTTAATAGCCTAAAAGACAGACTAATTATTTTTTGAATTTTTGAATGTAGTCATCATCCCTTTTAGATGCAAAATTTCATTTCCTGTGCTTGATGATTAGGAGCATCTACAAACATACACAACATTCTCTCAACATTTGAAACTTGCCATCTTATTAATATTATAAATGTCAATGTTTGTGTCGATGGATGTATGGATGGATGTTTGTTACTTCATCACGTAAAAACCACTGAACAGATTTTGATGAAATTTGGCAATATTGTAGTTTATGTATCAAAATAACATGTGGGATATATTATTTTGAGATATCATGATTGTTTTCCAAGATATGAAGATAAATGCGTACGAAGGCGCGGGTAGCCACTAGTATTTAAATAAAACTGAAAACCCCAAGAAACAAACAATATCTATGTTATTTTTAGGGTTCCGTACCCAAAGGGTGAATACGGGGCCCTATTACTGAGACTTGGCTGTCCGTCCGTACGTCTGTCACCAGGCTGTATCTCATGAACCGTTATAGCTAGAGCATTGAAATTTTCACAGATGATGTATCACCATTGCCGCTATAACAACAAATACTAAAAATGGAATAATAATAATAATAATTAAGCAAGGCTCCCATACAACAAACATGTTTTTTTTGCTTGATATGGATAGTGAATGGTACGGAACCCTTCCTGCGCGAGTCCAACTCGCACTTGACCGGTTTTTTTTAAAGACTGTTTATTTTTTTTATTGCTCATGATGCCCATCTGATTGTTTAGCTACATAGTGTAATTCATATCTAATTTAACGCTTCTCAACGGAAATACATCATTATAGTTTAAAATGTATTTTTTTTATCTACTGATCTAAATTTTATTTCTATATTTAATAATTATAACTGCATATTAATATTAATATTATAAATGTCAATGTTTGTTCCGACGGATGGATAAATGTTAGTTACTCTTTCACGCAAAAACTACTGGACAGATTTTAATGACACTTTGCAGTATTGTAGCTAGTAATATTATAAAGTTAGTTTGGCTAAGATATTTGATTTTTTTTTGATTTTTTTAACCACCAAATGTTTATAATAGCAACCACTATTTCATTATATTTAACTTAATTTATTACGGTGAACATTTGCATTATTATTAAAATTATAATAACTTAAAATAAACTTTGCTTTGATAATAATAAATACCGTTTTAAATATCCTGTTTGTATTAACGAAGTATGCTCACAATGTAAAAATAGAAAATGATAATAAAAATATAAATTCAACTACATTGCGCTCCTTGACGGGAATCGCTGACGTGGGCAACAAAGCCGCCAAATTAAAATGGAGTTGGGCCGGTCATGTTTGTAGAATGCATCCAGATCATTGGGCTAAAATAACAACTGAATGTCGGCACTAGATGGTCACAGACGCCGAGGTAGACCTCGAAAAAGGTAGAGAGACAATCTGGATGCATTTTCACGGGAATGGCGGGTCACTATCGGAGACCGTGTTAAATGGAATGTCACGGTGGAGGTCTTTGCCCACCAGTGGGATCTTAGTAGCTAATAAAAAAAAATACAAGATTTTTATTCAATAATAAGATCATCTCTGAAGTTGAATTTCAGTTCATCCAACTAATACAATAAGAATCTTTTTTTTTGTCTTTTAAAAGATGGACAGATTGAATTTATAAAGGCTGTAGGGTCATAATGGATGCTTCAGTCTGATTCATTTCATTTCATTCATTTAAGAACCAGGCTCTTGTCGCTAGAGTAAACGCCATCTTTGCCTTTCTTCTGCTAGCAATCTGACTTCCTGATACGACACAATGTCAGGCTGATACAAATGAAATACTTTAAATACTATGCCCAACCACATGCATGTATGAGGCAACTGATGAATTTGAGTGAAGTGAAAGAAATGTGTTTAGATGGTAGCAAGGGATGTGGTCTCTGCCTACCCCGATAGGAAAATGTATAGCCAATGGTGATGATGTGTGTTATTTCTCTGTCTTTTATTGATAATTCGCCCTTCATTGGAGATTCTCATAGATAGAACTTGGCGTATCAAGCTTGATATAGCTCGACTGAATATCTAAACCTAATTGGCAGAATTCATAAGTCATTTTAAAAAAATAAACATGATCTATAAAAAAAAGTTAAAACTTTTCTGAACAAAGAGACTGACTTAAACTAAATTGTTTACCTCAACCCAAAAACAGGCTCTACATAATTAAATTAGGCAATTATTAAGATAACGGACAACATTTACTAGTGGCGAGATAAATTACGAAAACAATAAGTAATATAGTGAAACTTACATCTTCGAATATAGATCCCACGTTGGCGGTCACGAGCAACAACGGCACTTTATCTGATCCCATCTTTTTGAACTTCAACATGATCCCAATCACAATTTTGGTAAAAACACTGCCCCTTTTTTTCGCGTAAGTTTCTTTACCCCACGGAACCTATTTCAACGCCGATTTAATTAGGCGCCGGCACGCCTCTTCGCGAACCCCCCGTAATAACATTATAAACGTTACATTTGCTATTTTCTGCAGAAAACGGCGATTTTATTTGAGATTCGCGAAATCGCCTAGCCCTTGCCGTTTGACAGCTGCAAAATAAGTGAATGACATTTTACTTTTTTTACACACACTTCCGTACAGTAAACAATAATCCGACTAAATGTGATGGCTTCCTTAATTTTGGGTTTTAAGCATTTTAATTGGTTTGTAATACTTTTTCTTAATTGTAACTGAGTAACAATGTAACATTTTGAAAAATACTTACAAAAAAATTGCAAGTAAAATGACTTGAAAAGCTTCCATTTACGGAAATTAATTCTAAGTTGCTTGAGAGTTCCGTTGAACGGAACGTATTGGTAACTTTTTAAATTGGCCGAGTTAAATCTAGTGACGTTTTTCTTGTTTTACGTCACAGCTCTGTTTCAGGGCCGTACTTGATTATTTTTATCATTAGCGTAGGGAAATAAAAAATATTATAAATAAAAATAGAGGAAGACTCTAACTAAACTGAGAAAACATAAATTGTGGTTAACAGACGTCAGAGAGCCATTATTTATATTTATTGTTATTGCTTTATAAGATAGAGCATAGGTCGTAGACGTGTTACAGAATAAATTCGTTGGTATTTATTTAAGTAATAATATATTATCAATTTTCTAATAAGATGCGCAGAGTTGATAAATTCTTTAACAATAAATATAGAAATAGGTATTAAGTACCTATACTTAGGGTCTTTTATTTAAGTAGGTAACTAGGTAGGTACTTATCTACCAAACGATTCGTTAAATTGAAAATATCAGCATCCACATGGATAAATAAATACCCACTTTAAAGTACTTAGGTATTACTTAACAGTATTTTACACCCAATTTTTGGTAGCAAAACTGAATGAAAATGTACCTAGGTAGGTACATAAACATTAGACAAGACAAACCGCCCACCCACGTCAAACATTCAATCCGCGCGTCTGGAGACTCCAGCCTGAAAGCAAAATCTCGGGCGTTTTCATAAAATCAATAACAAACCAAAATACATCTCTGGAAGCGTCTACTGCACATGTGCGGAGAATTCAGGAGTAATCAGACCACTCCACTAACTTTTGTAGCTATTGTAAATAGAAATCGATCGCCGGCATCTATTTTAGTGAAAATAGGTCGAGTTTTTTTCATTATCAGGCGCTTGTGTGGTGTAGTTTATGAGGCGGGGATCTTCGCTGTTGCTCGACGTAGGTTTGCATTTCTATTTTCGTTGGATTTCGTGCATAAGATCTACAATTTTAGAGACGCATAATTCATTCAAATATCTTTTCTCAATTGGAATCTTAATCTTATGTTATTTTCCAGGGTCACAATGAAACCAAGGATATTTTTAATCTGCGCTCTGTTGAGTTTGGCTGCCGCTAGTAACATCCATAATGCAGTCGAAACAGAAATGTTTGCTATTCCAGTCAGCCCCAATTTATTTAATTGGACTTATCAAGGTTAGTGCTAACTAAATATTTTGGTTCGCTATCTGTTAATTAACATTTTGATAGGTTTGATAGGTACCTACCGAGTTATTATCCTTACGAAACATTTACCTACATATTTTGTGTTTGTTTTTATTTGTATCAGTTCCTGTTTTTAAAAAAATATGAGCCTATCAGGCACCTATATCGTTCTAATTCTAAATAATTGGCAACATTAGAAAAAGGTACCTATTTAGCCATTTACTTTTTAAATAAATTCATACCTACTTATCTACGATAGGTATCTATTTATTTAAATACCCTGAAAAAAGACTCACCTATTTGAGTACAACCCTGTATTTGTTTTATAAGTTTTGAAACGTTTAAAAAATAATTTGTTTCTTTTTTTTATTAAGAATTCGACCAACAATATCGCTTCCATGCTGCCATGGCGGGTCGGCCGGAATTGCCGCCATGGCTTCGCTACATTTACAGCAGGAGACATCATTCAGGATTCATTTTTGGAACGCCTCCACGGAACACGAAGTCGCCACTTATGGTAAGTTTGAAATACTGCCGGATTTAATTTTTGGCGGGAATACAAGTCAGGTAGAGTGTGTTTCATGAAATACTTCCTATGCCGCCATGTTGGCAGCATTGAAATTGTACCTACTGCGAAACCTACGTGCGAAACTTAAAATGAGGGTAATGTGGCAGTATTACAAATTTTCAATGCTGCCAACATGGCGGCATAGGAACTATTTCATGAAACGCACTCTAGATTCGTATAGATAGGTAATAGGTACATCTACTATCTCAAGATTTCATTCCTATTCCTACCCGATAATGTGAACAGTTTAACAAATGATAATGACTTTAGTCCTATAATTAGATAGGTACTGTAGTTTAAATGTTTTTATTATACTTATTTAAGGGTAAATAATACATGATTTTTGTCTCCAGCTCGAAGTAATAGGTCTAAACAGCGCGGATTACGAGACACGTCGAGTACAGTTAACTATAGAGATACGTCCCAAAGAAAACATGGCACGGCATGAAGTAGAGTTTAAAATCGACAATCTTAATGTTGAAGATTTACTTGATGAACATAAGTGAGTATATCATCCTATTCTACAGGGTGTAACAGAAAGGAGGTATAATGCCGAAACACAGCGATAGTCATGTAAACAACTTTCCCCAAGGAACATGGGTCGTAACTCGAAAAAAAAAATCGCCTCCCCATCAGCTCATCGAGTAAGTATGAGCGAGCCAAAAATTTATTTTTGATTTACGTACGACACATGTTCCTTGGGGAAAGTTGTTTAGTTTCATGAGGACTATTGCTGTGTTTCAGCATTATACCCCCTTTCTGTTACACCCTGTATAGCTGAAGCAGTAGCGACTTCCTACGGATTTACGAGTAGCTACAATATTGCGAAGTGTTATTAAAATCTGTTCAGTGGTTTTCGCGTGGAAGAGTAACAAACATCCTTTCATCCATCCATGCATCATCGGCACAAATATTGACATTTAAGGCCAAAACACACCGGATGCGTATGCGTTGCGTATGCGTAGGAACTGTCACCGTAATGTATGGAACTGTCACCGCTTGCGTAACGTAGACTTAGACGTAACGTAGACGTAGACCCAAGCGGTGACAGTTCCATACATTACGGTGACAGTTCCTACGCATACGCATCCGGTGTGTTTTGGCCTTTATAATACTATAGGCTGCCCGCGACTTCCTACGCATTTATCGTCATATCTTGCTAAACTCACACAACATCTACTTATAATATAGCCTATGTGTAATTCTGATGTGCAAGCTACTATATTGCCAAGTTTCATCAAAATCTGTTCAATAGTTTTGGCGTGAAAGCGTAACAAATATCTACTTCTCTTTTTTCTGTCTCTATGTACTATCTTCTTACAATAAACTGTTAAATAATAATAGTAACAAATATCCTCACATTATCGGCACAAACATTGACATTTACTTACATTGGTAGGACTGCAAACAACAACATAGACCTACAGTAATATAAAATTGCATTTTTTTCCAGAATGTCCCGCTTAAAAGACATTCTTCGAATGAAACTATGGACGGAAAGCGGACAGGATCTATACGCTACTTTCTTAGCGTCGGCCATTGATTTGGGAGCTCGATTACCTTTGAAACCTAGCGATGGGGAAGGGTATGTATATTGGAGATAACAGGTTAGGTACCGAAGGTTTCTGCCGTAGGTATAATTGAGCACCTGACGGCAGAGAATAGAGCAAAGTGGCTAAGACTCCATCGACCAGAACAACGCTCTTTACGAGTATTGGCTTCGTGAGAATAGAGCCTGGCCAACCCCAAAGCGACTAGCATGTATGTGGCGATTGATGAATGTAAATGAAGCGAAAGAAGTGTGCTTGGATCGTAGCAAGTGGAAGGAAGTGGTCTCCGCCGACCCCGATGGGAGAGAGGCGTGTCGGATATACGTATGTAATGTATGTTATAAAATTGTCTCGTCTATTATCCTCGTGTAATTAGACTAAAGCCTTTACTTTATTCAGCCATTTTTCCACAGGCTAGTGGTCCGGCTAGGCAGCGCAATGCCATTTTCAACGGAACTAAAGAGGTTACGTGAAGAAGTTCGACCTCTCTCGAGACTGCCGAGTTGTCCGCGAGAGTTTAAACGGACCACGGTCGAGAGACTGTTCCGAGATGCTGAGTTCACTTTGGATTGGTGTAATTTTGAGTTGGTAGGTTTATACTGCTTACTAATGCTGACAAAAACTACTAAGGCCCTTCTCCTATTTATCATACGTACAGATTATTCAAGTATCCTGCAAATCTCAAAGACTAGTCACTGCGATGTATCTCACATACATTTGAATGCAGCCTCGCACAATACGATACAGGTATAATGTATGTTGAATACTTCGCGGTGATTAGCTTGAATCGCCTGTGCATATCGTAATAACAGGCAGAAGGGTTTAACGCCTACTAAAATATTTTAGCAAACAGAAAACTCACCACCTGAAAAATTGCTAACACAAATCAACCAGGCACTTTGTTGCAGTACAATACGATCTACAAAGATCGCGGCACTGAACACTTGGAATACCTAACCGAGATACCGAATACGAGTAAATCAGCTAAATCGATTAAATCATTGGACTCGAGAGATGTGTGGACAGCGCCTAGCTTGGATTCACTTCCGTGTCGGATGTACAGTAAACCACTCGCGGCGACTGTAGCGATACCGCTGTTGCTGTTTTTGGTGGCTGTCGCTGCGTTGACTGCTGTACTTTGTTTCAATTATGGAGCTATGTAAGTATTTTTGAAGCAGAAAGTTCAGCAAAGTCGAGTTTACCTAACTGTCTTTTTATTTGTCCAACTAAGAGAAGAGATAGCACAACTTAATGGGTAGTTACATTAAAAAGAGCCTTTAAGCAGCTGACGGTTTTTTTTCTTTTTTTTACCAGCCTACCGTGTAATTAAATTATTTTTTCGTTTATTTTGGCATTTTTACGTTTCTTCCAAAATATTTTTTTATTTTTCAGAGACCCGGTGTCAGAGAATTTCATACAAAATATCTTTCACATTTGTATTGACTATAGAAATAGAAAAAGGTTAGCACAACCATAAACATGTTTTAAACGCTACTAAACTACTAACAAATACACAACAAAGTTATTTACTAAAAACGAATTCTCATAATTATCTTTAATTCAAAAACTTTAAAATATTTCATAAATTATGTAAAATAGATTAGTTACTGCATTCTTTCACAAACATACATATATTACAAGCTTTTCAAAAAACAAAAGAAGAACAAAAATAGGTACCTGCCCTACCTATAATATAGGTTCCAGTGATGTACTCACATACTAATGAGTAGATATTATCGACGATGTACTTTTCTCCTTTATTTACTTGAA
The DNA here is from genome assembly GCA_947563765.1 of Anarsia innoxiella. Lineage (NCBI taxonomy): Eukaryota > Metazoa > Arthropoda > Insecta > Lepidoptera > Gelechiidae > Anarsia > Anarsia innoxiella. The sequence continues at coordinate 1,205,486 of OX387414.1, read as the reverse complement.
TAACAAAGTCAAAATATGTCATTTGTTTTCAAAAATGTCATTCTTAACATTTTTAACCTTTCGAGTACGTGACATTGTCTGCTGCTGCAATTTAAAAGAAAAGTCATTAACATTTGTTTTTTTTTATTTTTAAACTTCTTTCTTTTTTTTAGCAAAGCTTAAATAACCTAACTCTAGTCTCGAAATATGAACTCATCGACTTTCCCGCCATTATTGTATGCGTCAATTGTTTTTTTTCTTCACAGAGCCCACAAACACGACCCAGTGGAGCTCTGCCGCTACGCCACACCGAACCCGGAGCCAACTCAGCTGCCTGACAATGGTAGTACTAAAAGCCTTGGCGCCAGGTAAAAAACTGTGTTGTCTTGGAGAGTTTAAAAAAAATGTAGAGTCAGAGCGGTTTCGCAAAACATCCGATTTTTAACCGATGATCCGGAATAGATCCGAGACCTTTTATAGAACATAAAACAGCAATGCCTGATGTGTGTGTCCCAAATGATGTAAATAAAAAATTAAGCACCTAAGCTAAATAAACGTACTTAACGTCTAGGCCCTAGACGTTCTAGGACAGTTCTAGGGCGTTCCCTAGACTCTAGGGAACGCCCTAGAACTGTTTAAAATGTTTACAAATGTGACTTCTTTTATCTTCTAATTAAATAACCAATATTATTAATTTCCAGTCCAAACAACAGCCTACCTCGCCCCTACAGTCCAAAATCGACCACAAATCTTGCAGCCAGCTACAATCGACCACAACCACCGCCATACTCCACCAACTCGCTTCACAACCGACGTTCAACGCACGACAAAACCCCAACAAGGTCCCACACACCAGACCGCAACGTCCTAGAAGAATCATTAAAACTATTAAACGAAGCTAACATTACTTCAGACTTCGACACCATAAAAGACCCAATTCTGAAAGATGCACTCCTGAAAGACCCAATTTTAAAAGACGTGATGAATGACTCGATTTTGAAAAGTCCAATGTTGAAAGACCCAATTATTGACATGGCGGATGGCGCGGAAGATTACGTTCCGATTAAAGCATGTTCGGATGATTATTTACCAATGAAAACTGATTTGGATGATATTAACGTGCCGGAGTTGACTAAATACGGTTTGGGTGGGGTTGCGATTTGACAGGAGGTTTTGGAAGGAGGGAAACCCGTCAAAACTTGGTTTTGCTGAATGCGAAGCCGTGTTTCCAAATCTCATAATGGCAAAACTTTCGTAGCCAATTGATGAAGCCATTTTATTTAATAAAACAATGGAATTGAATATAGCGAGCGGCCTCTAGTAGTTGTTTATTATGTAATTTTTAGTTTTATGCGTAAAAGCAGTCGTTTAATAATAAACTCGTCAATGTATGATTGCTAACCGTAAAAGCGTGTAACTCACCCCCAGTACGAGTCAAATTAATATTCTATTCTAGTCAAATTATTGAAATTATTATACGAATACATTTAAATTAAGTAGGCATAGGAATAAATTTATAACATCATGATAAGGAATCATATCTTTTCTGATAAAAACCAGGCCTAAAGATTAGCGGATTTAGCTGTCAACTAAACTGAATAAAAGTCATCTTAATAATTTAAAACATAATATTGTTAGATAATTACTAAAATAAGGATATTAGTGCATTAGCAATTGAATTGTTGAACTGGCTTGACGTTTGATATGAAAACGTAATCGCGTTTAATCTATTCACAGATTCTTATTTTGAAACATTGCATGCGAATTCTGTTTTTGTCAAACGAACGTTTCTGTCAAACTTCTCAATTCCCGCTCAAAAATCTTAAAAAGGACATGATTTTCATATTGTCCGTCAAACCGCTTGAACTCTACCTTGAAAAAGGATAAATACTTATAGATGTTTTAATAAACTTAGAAGTTATTATAAGTAGAAATCACATATCATAAATAATCATAGTCAATTTCTCATTGTGTTACTGTTAGTGTTACGTAAATACATAAGTATATATTATAATATTGCATTTCAATGTTAGAAATAACAATGAATCTTTACTGTGTAGAATGGATTTTATTCAATACTCATTGTATTTTTAAATAAATGTTTATTAAAATAAAAAATGTAGAGCTACCGTACTTACCTAATCGGAAAATTAAGTAAGTTAGTTACATATCTGTCTATATTAACATCTTATTACGTTATTACGTAAATATTTAGCGACTTATAAAATAAACATGTTTTAAAAAAAATTGTGTTTCAAAGTTTTAATTTTTAATGACTTTATTTATTTAAGGATATCCACAGCTTAACTATAAATAAGGTAATTTAACAATAAACAAAAAAAAATACAAACACATACGTAGGTAGGTAGGTACATATGTTTCCGTCACGCCTCTCTCCCATTGAGGTAGGCAGAGACCACTAACCTACACCAACCTTGTTTAAGGACGAATATATACATACATACATATCCGTCACACCTCTCTCCTATTGGGGTAGGCAGAGACCACTTCCAAATCAAGAGTACCCTAAACCGACGGGCATATATGAGGCGACTGATGAGTGTGGATGAAGCGAAAGAGGTGTGTTTGGATCGTATCAAGTGGAAGGAAGTGGTTTCTGCCTACGAATATACATATAAAACTCGCTGAATAAATATTCTATGTGATAAATTAAGCCTCTACTCTCTAAACAAAGACCCATTCACTTCATATTCGCGCTACCAATAACCGACGAGCGTCATCAATTAAAATTAATTGACTGAAGTATTTTAGAGCCTTTAAAAATACAATTGTTGCGAATGTACGAATGTACTTACAGTAGGTTCTTTCAGTTACTCGTTTTGTGGGAAAACGTGTCCAGTGAAACTCTTGTGATTTAAGTAGGTACCTGCTTAGGTACTTACATTAAAATTAATAATCGATTGATTGATATATTTTTTGAATATCTTTACGTACTTATAAGCACTTAAGAAAAGGTACTTACCTACCTACAAATCTTAAAAAAGTAATGGGCTGATGACAAAAAAAAATTTAGTCCATCACATAGATTGTTTTAAAATATTCGACACGTATTTTTTCTTTTTTCTCTTAAACTTAAAATGACAAAGATACACTGGGTTAAAGTTGCTCGTGACGTCACGCCTCAGTACGATTTTAACCGAGGAGTGACGTCAATGCCCCCACTTCCTAACTTTGATGCTCTGTATCTCTGTATTTACTTATTTATGTATTTGATCAGGTAAAAAATGTGTTTTAAATATTTTTAATAGACGGACTAATTATTTTTTGAATTTTTGAATGTAGTTATCATCCCCATTCTTGTGTTGCTTTCCTAAATAAACCTAATAACTTACTCCTTGTGAACCTTTTGCTTGATTAACCTCCTTTTATTCACCAAAAAATATTTTATTCCAATTTGTTAAAAGTTTTTTTTTCTGTCTCTCATGTGTTTCATATCTCAAGTCTTTCTGTACTTCTCATAACACAAATCTACTCATGTACTTACCTACCTAGGTAGGTAACCAAAAACCATGCGGTCAAAATAATAAATTGTTAAATACAATGGACAAGTGGACATTACCCTGATCGCATTGCGCATAAACAGAACAATATAGGTACTGTTACAGCGTTTTAAATGTCTAAAAACTATGATAAGAAAGTGAATCAGTTTTCAATACACTGCCATTCGCTCTTCTTCACCGCATGTCGCCGGCGACCGCTGTCGTCGTCTCTATCTCTATGAACGTAAAATGATGACGCAATCTTTCGCCGTTCTTGATTCATGTTTCCTCGACACACCGCCAGACTGCGCTAGAGACTCTACTCGACTGCGAGCTATTACAAAACGAATGTCAAGTTAAATCGTGCACGTTCTGCATACCTAATAGCCACATGTCGGCTCTCGCGTTTCATTTCAGTATTAGACAGTTTTTCGTTGAAGTTATACATTTTGGTCGTTTAAAGTTATGTTTTATTGGTTAATTTGATAGTAGAGATGTTAAATGATTGAAATATTGAATTAAAAGTGACTTTTTCAACAGTATTCACTGAAGAGTTGTCAAAAATAAAATTTTCTTTGAGGATAAAAATACTTTAGTACTTAGTATTAATAGCTAGTTAGAAGAAACTGTGAAAAGTGAATAAAATTGACTTTTAAAAATGACATTAAATATGTGATGTGGTTTGTTTTAAGTGAAAAATTTATAAAATAGAAAAAAAACTTTTATTAAAATAATTTGAAAATCGGAATATTTTTTATTTTATTTTTTCAGTATTGCAACTATTTTCTACAGTGATAGTGATTTTTTATTTATAAATAAACAGTTTATTATTTAAATCAATATTAAAAGTGCAAAACTTTACATAGGTAATTAATATTTGGTGGTTCGTGTAAAAAAACTGCATGTTGGCCATAAATCTAGGTCAAATTAGTGAACACTGAAGTGAGCGAATAACGTGGATAGTGCTTAAACTTATACCTACTGAAGTGACTATTACAGAAGGAAAATGGTAAGTTATTAAATACATTTTTACAAAAAAAAAAGCTTATTTATTATAAATTGATAGATATTCATTTGTGTTAATTTTATTTTTTTTATAATAAGATTGTAAAGTTTTGGATTTTTAGTTCACTTAAGTACTTATCTACCTATTTAATTTAGTGTGAAAATATTTACAAAATGTAAATAAAGCAGGCAATAATAGGTCTTTTTTCTTTCGATCTTTTTGTTCCTGAAAAAAGAAAATTAGGTACCTACTCTTACAAAAAAAACTTTATCTATTTTTTTTTTAATTTGTTTTTTTTTCCTTTTTTTCAGACAGTCGCAGAAACAAGGATCATGGAGGAATACAAACTGGTACCACACAACGGTACGAATTATGAGAAAAAGTAAGTTTTTTAACTAGCAGTATAAGTAATTTTAATAGGTTCCTACCTTCGCTGTTAAATCGCAGGATTTCGTAACGCCGGTACTTACATCACCCAAGTTAACAGTATCAATGAAATCGATTTTCAGCAATTTATTCGGTACTTACTTGTTTTTTATTTAATATTTTATTGTAAGAAGAAAATACCTACACAGAGATAGAAAAGAAAAGAGTTTTTTTAATCAATAGGTAGGTACTAGTGGTGGGCCGAGTACCAGTTTTACCGAGTAACCGAGTACCGAGTATTACTCGGTTTAAAGTTTACCGAGCCGAGTACTCGGCCGAGTTACTCGGTTAACTTGAAATAGGTAGAATTGCGCGCTAACAAGTTTAGGAGCAAACGCTGTTACGATCCTCTCTTCGCACCCCGCTAATTATTCGATTGAAACCAATAAACCGCAAAGTCAAAGGAGGAAAGAAATTGATAAAACACTGTTTATGAAATTTTCTCCTAAATAATTATGGTTTTAGCAGCTTATAACATTGCTCCAGCTGGGCAAAGGCCTAAATATGTACCATTAGAAGGAATTAGACTACGATCTACCAAACAGATCCAATGCGCAAGGTAGATTTATTTGCACCGAGTAATCGGCATTTTTACCGAGTTATTCGGCCGATTACGAGTAGTGAAAAAAGTGCCGAGTACGCCGAGTATTAACCGAGTACTCGGCCCACCTCTAGTACCTAGGTACCTACCAACTTCATTTTTTAATTTACTATTTTAAAGTCAGAAAAGACTACTTACCTACTTAAAAAAATGTTGTTATCGCTCTTTTGTACGCAAATAGGCACTAGCAATTGCGATTTAATGTCAGTCAGTATTAACCGCCTACCACAGTTTGCGTTTTTCCTATAAAACGTAATTTATTGTAAAAAATATATGTAATACCTACTTTTTTTACAGAATGAATAACCACAACCACAACAACAATAAGGACGTTGAAAAACCAATTTTAAAAGGAGAATACGATCCGTTCGAGGAACGAGACACTCATAACCCTACTACGTAAGTATCTATTCATTTAAACAATACATATTTTGAAATATACAGGGTGTAACAGAAAGGAGATATAAGGCCGAAACATAGCGATAGTCCTCATAAAACTGAACAACTTTCCCCAAGGAACATGGGTCGTAACTAGAAAAAATTTTTGGATCGCCCATACTTACTCGATCAGCTGATCGGACATTTTGTATGGGGAGGCGAATTTTTTTTTCGAGTCACGACCCACTTTTCTTGGGGAAAGTTGTTCAGTTTCATGAGGACTATCGCTGTGTTTCGGCTTTATACCCCCTTTCTGTTACACCCTGTATAAAAAAACAGGTTTATTATACATACATACATACATACATACATATCCGTCACGCCTCTCTCCCATTGGGGTAGACAGAGACCACTTCCTTCCACTTGCTACGATCCAAACACACCTTTTACGCTTCATCCACTCTCATCAGTCGCCTCATACATGCACGTCGGCTAAGGGTACTCTTGACTTGGCCTTTCTTCAGCAAGTCCTCGATTTGATCGAGGTACGTTCGTCTTGGCCTTCCCCTCCCGGCATTTCCATCCACTCTTGCCTTTTATAGCATTTATTATCCTTAATAATAAAGAAGAATCTAAAATTGACACCAAACCAAGTGGTTCATTCGTGTAATATTACACTTAGCGATGACAAAACAGGTCTTTTGCTTCACTTGGCTTTACTGCCGTGTATCTAGATTTCACCTTTAACCAGCCAAAAATTGTTTAATTTATAAGATAAGTCGGGAAACTTTCCAACATAATAGAGAACAGAATAGTCTTTATTTTATGGCTCACAAGTTATAGTTTGCAGTTTACATAGCATAAAATTACTTACGGCGGTTCCCAATAATTAAAGACAGATAGCTATCCGAGATCGGCAGTACATAACTGTCACGTAGCTGTCACTTTTGATTTACCTATCTTTCAGAAGAATCCCATACATTTTGTGACGGCTTAAGATAAATAACTATTTCTACCTCCAGTAGCGCAAAACCATAGATAGATAGATTATTGGGAATGGCCGTTAGTCCCTATAACCCCAAATTGTTGCCTAAAATAATTAGCTTCAATCTGCAGTGTAACTTTTATTTGAACGTAACGCAAAAAACATTGCACTAATGTAAGTACAAAGTATTGGAATGTAATAAAATCTTTTGTTTTCTTATTGACACGACAAAAGGCACGTAGTCACCGTGCCCACGTTCGCATTGATCGAACGTGGGTAAACATTACCTTGCCATGCGATCCTATGTGAATAAGCAAATAGCAATAGGCTAGTTGGACGACAAAAAAATAAATACCTACCTATATTTACTCCATAACTTAGTTTTTTTTTGGGCCTCCCCCGCGACTTTCCATTTAACACGGTCTCCGGTAGCGTCCCGCCATTCCGCTGAAAATTCATCTTAGATAAGTTAGATTACCTATTCAAAAAATTTGGTACTTTTTTCTTTTTTCTCACTATTAACCAAAAATGACACCGATACTCTACTGGGCTAAAGTTCCCCATGACGACGTCACGTTTCAGAACAATTTTCACATAGATGAGACGTCAAAAGCCCCCACTCCGTAACTTTGAAGCTCTGTAGGTATCTTCTGTGTTTCAGGTTTAGGCAAAAATACATGTCCAATATTTTTGAAGAGTCTAACAGCCGAACTAAACATAATGCCGTTTTTTAATTTTTTTTTCCAGAGACGGACAAACGCTAACTCATTTGCTTAAGTCTACAATAGGCACAGGCATCATGGCAATGCCGTATGCGTTCCAAGCATCTGGCGTCGTCGGTGGCGTAATTGGAGGTCTCATATTAGGCGCAATTTGCACTAATGCGTCTTATATTTTGGTAAGTAAAGAAACTTAGAAGGTTAATTAGTATTTCTTTTATTTCATTACTATCATCAGCCAAGTCATGTATCATTTTGATTTTACGAACACTTACATTTTATGTATTATTGCAAAACCAATTAACACACGCATGCATCAAATAGGTGCTATTACCTGTATCCCTGTAACTGAAACAATTTTCCCGGGCCACCGGTATCCCTATGACATCAAGGTTTTTGACACGGCTCGCACGTTCGTAATGGCCCGGCAATATATTATCATTTCATTTCTAAGGTCCGTTCAAATTATTCCGGAAGATCGGACGCGTATTGTCGGTCGCATAACGCCAGAACAGGCAAACGTGTAGAGTAGACAAACACTCAACCGATAACACGGATAAGGACCTTTAAAAGAAAATAGAAATGAAGTAGAGTTCTAGTCCAGGAAAGTGCCTCTTTCAATCTTATCTTCAGGGCATTTTCAGTGCATGTGTACCTAATGAAATTACTTTTTTATAAAAGTCACTCTCAAAATGAATGGGAGGGCAATAAATTAAATGTAATGAAAATATGGGTGGAAATATTCATTTCAATTGTATTCAATGACATATTTTTAGTAGTTAGACGACTTTTTTTTGGTGGGTTTAAATAAAAAGTTTGACGTAAGTAATAGGTACAATTTAATATTACAATGCGTAGATTTGAAGTAACTACCTTATATTAGGTAGGTTTGACTCTACCTTTGGGGTGCTTTGAGCTAGAAAAAATATATATTATCTTATCATTAAAAACACGTCTTTATAGATTGTTGTTGTCTTGTAGGTATGCCAATATTAGAATGAACTTATTTTTATTGTTGGCACACGGACCTAATTAACTAATTATAACCCACGATATGCGGTTAGTTGTGAAAACATGTTTTCCCTTGCCCGGGATATACCCCACACTACAAAACCGAAAAACTATCGGCAATGGAAAGTAAAAGAATTCTTAAAATCCACATTTTTTACATTTTAGGTGAAATCTTCACACAAACTCTACGTGAAAGCACGAAAACCGAAAATGGATTATGAAGACGTGGTCGAAACAGCTTTCGCAACAGGACCTAAATGGTGTCGAAAATATTCTAAACATATAAGGAAGTTTGTCATAATCTGGCTGTTTTCTGCTTACTTCGGCGCCTGTGTCACTGACAATCTACTCATAGCTACAAACTATGGACAAGTATATCGATATTATTCAACGAAGCTGTATAATGGTAGTGAAAATTTCAATGCAACAGAAGCTGCTTTGGAAGCCATGGAGCCTGTCGAAAAGTCTCTTTTAAGGGCTATAATGGCTTGCTGTCTCATACCTATTATTTTATTCGTTTGGGTACCAGATTTGAAGTACCTGGCACCTATTTCGACATTAGCAAATTTCTTAATGGCGACAGTGTTAGGTATCACTTGTTATTACCTAGTTCAAGACCCAAAACCGATGGAAGATTTGTCTCTATTCCGAAGCATAAAAGAATTACCAAGGTTTTTTGGTATTACAATATTTTCAATGCAAAACGTTGGTGTGTTGATGCCTTTGGAGAATAATATGAAGACGCCGAAACATTTTGTCGGCACATGTGGTGTTTTGAACAAATCTATGTTGATAGTGACTACTGTTTACATTGTGTTTGGTGCATTAGGCTATGTTAAATATGGCGATGATGTAAGTGTTATAGTAACTACAAATCTACCTATAGGAGACGTGACTGGTCAAATCGTAAAGTTTTTAATAGCTACTACGGTTCTTTTGACTTTCAGTCTTCAATTTTACGTCTGCCGATCTATGGTTTGGGAGAAAGTTAAAAAATACTTTCCTAAAAAGCCTGTTTTAGCCGAATATATAATTAGGGCGTTTTTGGTAATAGCCTGTGTTAGTATTGCTATAGCGTTACCAGAAATTCGACCTTTAGTAACATTGGTAGGTTCTCTAGGATATTCGTTTTTAGGTATTATTTGTCCGACTATAGTAGAAATGGTGACGTATTGGGATATAGGTTACGGTCGATTTAATTGGAAAATTTATAAAAATGCAATCGTTTTGATGTTTGGGTTATTCGCTCTAATTTTCGGTACGATTGACGCTGTTCATGATATTGTTGAAGAGTATGCAAAGAGGTGAAGTTGAGAGGAGCTTATGTGTTTAGATTTGTTGAGTTTATAACCAACACATATCTGTTACGTCTCTTTTTCTGAGTAAACAGAGACCGCTTCTTTCCACTTGCTACGATTCAAACACACCTCTTTCGCTACGCAATGACTTTGTAAGACATTATTGTTATTCAGTAGGTACTTAAGTTTCAGTGTCAGAATCTAAAACGATAGTTGACTAGATGTACTTATTTACCTGCTTATTTATAAAGCTTGTCTTGCCTTATATTTCTTAACGAGACAGAATGATTCGCAATTTTGTCATAGAACTCATAGAGCCACTTTTAAAGACAATTTAGTCAAGTCCACTGAACTACGAGTAATACCCAACTAGGTACCTATTAAGAAGAACTCTTGTAAACACCAAATTTCCATTACTCGCATTGATTTGTAATATTTAGTTGGGTAATAAAATTGTATGTGTTTTTTGACAGTGATTTTATAAAATAGGAACTAATCGCCATACATCTTCATGAAATAAAGAAGAATAATACATTTTCACAGGATATTATAACTGAAAATGAAAATGACGTTTATTGTTCTGGAGACTGTCCTAATAATATGTAAAGTATTGGCACAGTATTGATATTGCTTTTTTAAATATTTGTAAACTTAAATACTTAAATAAGTACTTACTTTTTAAATTAAACGCATTTAATGTCATTAAAGACTTAAATTGAAAGTGAGCCTTATGTTCCTAATGAATAGGTATTGTTATTAAATAACAAGGGGCCAAACCAATGTATTTTTAGGTTATGAGTAAGTACGTAAGCGTATTAAGACAATAAATTTTTATAGTTAAAATTCCATTGTTTTTTATTCTCATTATCATCATATAAGGCCATGGCCCCAGTAGGCAAACTGTTAGCGGCCGACTGAGTGAGCCGCAAAGTGGCGAACTGAGATTTGAGTTAGCTGCAAACTCAAATCAATGAAATCACCGGTTTTGGTGGGAGTCGGCCGCTGTCTGAGATAGTCAGCGCGCGTAACGCCGCAAACTGCGTACAGTGAGCGAAAACTAGCTGACTGTGGACACTCCATTTCAAATATATGGAAGGGCGTACTAAATCGATACGCCGCAAACTAGTCAGCCGCTTACAGTTTGCCTACTGGGGCCACGGCCTAAGAGCGTCGCTCTTGTCGGTGGAGTCTACTCCACTCTGCTCTATTCTCTGCCGTCCGTTTGAGCACCTGATACGTTTTTTTCCGATATAAAGTTCTTATTTTTAAAGCCAAATAAAAAAATAGTTCTTAAAGACATCATAGTTGGCGCTACATGGTAAAGTAGGTAGGCAAAAGAGTTTTTTTTTTTTTTTCAATAAGTTTCAACATGAACGACGACGCACTAAAGTATACTGTTTTTTTATGAAGTAGGTATTTTTTTGTACCGTATATTTTTGGATTAAGTAGATAGGTTGTTACACAGAAAAATGAAAATAAGAATAACTTAACATTTTTTATTATTATTTAATATGTAATAGTCGTATATACTACACTTTTAAATAGTTCTAAAATCTACGTTAAATATAAATTTTAACTTTTTTTATTTTACATACTGGATAGGTAGCTACATTAAATTCCTAATTTTAGAGATCTAAAAATACTAATTTAGGTATATTTTTATAGCAATATTTCTTTTGACGTAATAATTAAACAAATCGCCGAATATTAGAAACTTATTTTAAATATCTTTATTTTAGATGAATTGAGATTAAAAATATTTATCTTACACATCTCACTACAAAATTAAATACTTAATATTTATATTTAAAATTAAAATATTCATCCCTGTAGACATCCAATTATCAAATAGATACTAAATATCAAAGAGATTTTTTAAAGGTATACATAAAAGGAACTTATATTTTTTTAAATTAATAATTTCGAGAAAGCTTTGTACAATATTGTACTGGCAAACGTTGGTACAAATGAAATTGCACCTTATTTGTATAATCAGATGATACACTTTTTACATCACATCAAACGCTCAAGAATTTCGTCGAGAATTAAAACTATTTTAAATTCTTAATTCTAAATTGTTTGAGAATCCGTTAAAACTATATCTGCCTCTTTTCAACTTACTGTAGTTTTATAAATAGAGCGGGAAGACAATACTTAGCATAATAACCGTCGAAACTATATCTGCCTCTTTTCATCTTACTTGTGTTTATAATTAATAGAGAGAGATAACAATATTTTAGTCGACCGTCTTCCAGCACACGATGGCTCTCATGTCGTCGGATGCTTTCCCAAAGATTCTATCGCCGTTTCCATCTATGTACTGGTTGAGCTGGTAATCTAGGAGTGTTTGGAAGCCTAGGACGTCTGTGCCGAGTTGCTAAAAGACGAAAAAAAAACATAAATTAAGATCTGTTGCGATTGGCGCCCGACAAGGGCCTGTGTTTAAAATATTGGCGCCCGAAAAGGGACTGCTATAAAAAGTTGGCGCGCAAAGTGGGACTCCTTTTATTAATTAGCGCCTAAACCTATAAGTATTTAAATCTGTTGGGATTGACGCCCAAAATAAGAGTTAATAAATACTTATACACAGATAGGTAGGTAGGTACCTACATAATCTGTCACGCCTCTGTCCCATCGGGGTAGGTGTGACCATTTCCCTCCACTTGCTACGATACAAATCCACTTCTTTCACTACATCCACATTCATCAGACACTTCATACATACACTTCGGTTTAGGAAATATTGGCGCCCAAAAAGGGACTCATATAAAAAGTTGGCGCCCAACGTGGGTTTGCTTATTAATAATTTGCGCCTGATAAAATAATGAGCAGTCCCTGGAACTACCTACTTATTTAGTAAGAGTATCTAGAAACAGACTGGTCACACGTACGCAACGTATGCAACGCATTATGAAATCTACTCAATTAGAAGCTCACTTGCCACTTGCAACGCTGTCCCCCAAAAAATAGCTAAGAAGTTAACTTACTTATAACTAACTACTAGTTTGAAACATTTTGTTTCAGTTGCGTCGTGTGTGGTTTTCTAAAGAAGTCTATAGCAGAAACTTCGATGCAACTCAAAAGTAACTAGCAGTTTCAGTTACGTTGCAGTTGCGTTTCATGGGTGTTCTGGGCCTTAGGCCTTTCGTCCATAGGCTTTATGACCGTAGGTCTAACAACTTTAGAGATTGTGATACGTAACCAAGAAGAGGCTATCTATTCCTAAATTTTATTGTATTTATGTAGTTTTGGCGTAAACATATTAATAAAATTATAATTTTGTACCAACCTGCGTCAAAGGACTAGTATTTGTAGTGAAGACGCCTACAAATCGTCGTTCGCGCGCCACTCTCATTGTAGCGTGTTCTAACGCTCTAATGGCTGCCACGTTGTCGCTCGGGCTTAGAGACGCTGCGGTCGCCATCATGAAGGAATGGAGGATTGTTCCTAGAAATAATATGTAGGGTTTTACTTTTAATGCAACCTGCAAAGATATATTTTTTATTGAAGAGCCATTGGAGAGGCCTATGTACAAGCACGGGGCAGATATAGGCAGAGATAGTGGTGATAAAGACTTTTTATGAAAGTAGGTAACTACTAACGTATTCCCGGGCTTCGCATTTAAATTCTGATTTTGGAGATTTTTCTTAGTCGTTGCACTCTTGGCAGAGTGGTCGTGGTCGTCATTTCAGCTGTTAGTGGCTCGCCTAACAATACGAAGCCATTACTGTCTGATGGCCGCCTTTCTGGTACAGACGTGCAAGGAACTGTCCACTGCTGCTCTTATCTGGTCCGCATACCTCATAGGCAATCTACCTCGTGCTCGAGTGCCTTTAATTTGCCCTGCACTACTAGGCGCTCTATCGACTCATCGCCACGCCGCGCCGCCGGGATACGTGTCCAATGAAAGTCAGGATTCGAGTTTGCACAACGGTGGACCATTTTGGGAATTTTGAGAATGCTCCATATAAAATTTCACCCCTGTCTTAGGGTTACAAAGAAATAAAATTGGCCTAGGCCGCTACGTTTTTTGGATTAAATCTACCATTCTTGGATTGGAAAGGCCTATGCTCAGCTAATAGGCTGAAATGATGATGATGACTTATGCCTAAAATATTGTCAAACATACCTTTCCCTTCCGGCAGCATGGTGTCCCTGACAGACCCCTCAACGAACTCCAAAAACGCCATAATCTTAGCCAAACCTCCATTCAGTTCTATTTCCGGTTCGTCGCGAGCGTCGAAGTTTAGGGCCACTGCTATTGGGCTGCCGTTTCCTGGAAAATCAAGAATAATTTCAAACTGAACAGTTGTTTTTGCAAAAGCTGCAGACAAGAGAGAAGAATATACTGCTTATAGTAAGTATTTTCAGGGCTTGTTATTGGGCTGGCCAACCAAAAGACTTTTTTAAACGAAACTCTGAGTCAATGCCAAATCCAAATCTTATTGTTGTCTACTTCGTTACCAAAAATAAGATGTATATACAGTTTAGGAAAAGCCAATTTAGAAGAACTATAAACCGACATGCATTAAACCTATGATGCGATGGATGAATGCGGAAGAAGCAAAAGAAGTGTGTTTGGAGCGAATCAAGTGTAGGAAAGTAATCTCTGCCTACCACGACGGGAAAGAGGCGTGGCAGATATGTTTGTATGTATGTAGGTACATTTTCTCCAAATAAATTACTTACATGCATGCCGGGCATGTATGAGGCGACTGATGAGTGTGGATGAAGCGAAAGAGGTGTGTTTGGATCGAAGCAAGTGGAAGGAAGTGGTCTCTGCCTACCCCAATGGGGGAGAGGCGTGACGGATATGTTTGTATGTATGTACTTAGGTACATTTTCTCACTAATATGCATGCCGGGCATGTGTTGAGGCGACTGAAGAGTGTGGATGAAGCAAAAGAGGTGTGTTTGGATCGAGGCAAGTGGAAGGAAGTGGTCTCTGCCTACCCCAATGGGAGAGAGGCGTGACGGATATGTATGTATGTATGTATGTTGAATTACTTACCATCCTTTAAAATGACACTGAGCCTGGCCTGCAACAATGCACTCCAACACGCGTGAATACAATGCGCGTAGTCTTCTACACCAATCTCGTGTTTTAGGAACTGCTCTAACTCTGCCTTCTCGTAGAATGAGGAGACTATCATGCTGAAAAGAGATATCACGTTATTACGTTAATAGACCCAGATCCGGGACATGTCTCTCATGTGCCTTGAACACCTGCGAATTTGGGTACCTAACTGCAACTAAGGACGTTTAGCAGGTATCGGATGACGAACCCCACAACTTTTATCACTTTTTATTTTCGTCTTATTACTTTCCTGCCTAATATTTTTTTCTTCTTTTTTTGAAGGTATTAGGATATGCTTTAATTAAAGAAACATTCACAACAGAAACCCACCTGGGATTCGTGTGCCAGTCGGGCATTGTGACCAGTGAATCAATTGGGTCGTCGAATAATTCACTTATTTCATTACTTACTCGATAACTTGCTGCTTATGTTCATTCTGCATTGGTTCAGCGGTAAACTTAGATTCCTTGTCGCCAACACCATCAGGATTTGTAGACATGTTTGATAGAACTTCTCCCAAATTTGTCGCTCCGAGGAAATCGCTGATTTCTGCAAAATTTCCATCATGATGAGGGTTTTAGTTATCTTGAATATTGCATCTTTGACTGATTACGTGTTAGGTACCTAATAAGATGCATTTTTATTCAACTGAAAGCTTAAATCACGTACAGTTACAGACAAAGTTAGTCTGTCACGTCCTACTGTTGGGCAAAGGCCTGCCTCCTGGCTTTCCATCCAGTTCCGTTATGCTTCAGGATTTGCCATTATTTACTGAATATCTGCCACGAGGTAGTTTTCAGTTTTTTGGAAGCCAATTGTTGGTTATTTTGGCCAATGGATCATCAGATGCGACAGACATAGCGAGACCAATACCATTTCAATTAAAGCACGTGGATAAAATAATAGGTATACAACTTAGTAATTATTAACATCTTCTTCTTTTTCTCAGCCTGTAGCTACCCACTGCTGCACATAGGCCTCTACAATATCTCTCCAACGCGACCGGTTCAATGCCACCTGCATCCAACGAGACCCAGCTTTTATTAACATAAAAAATAACTGACTTACCAATATAATACCCTCGATCCCTCAATCGGGTGATAGTGTAAATAGAATTCAATGAGTTCCCTCCTAACTCGTAGAACCCAGCACGAACTGAAAGCGCCCCTCTAGCAGCTCTACCGAGAACCTCGCCGACAGTCTCGAAGAGTACTCTAGCTGCTTCCATTTGCTCTGGCTCTACTCCTGTATAGTCTATTTCTACTGGAATTGCTGAGTCGTCTGTGGAAATGAGGTTTAGAATATGTAGTGAGAGATAGTCAAAATATAGACAATATTAAATAGCGTCCCTTAGCTTACAATACCGCTTAAGTCGAAAGTTGGTCGCATTTACATTAGAGTGCGTTTCATGAAATAGTTCCTATGTGCCATGTTGGCAGCATTGAAAATTTTTACCGCCACATTATCCTCATTGTGTTTCACAATACTAATTTTCAATGCTGCCAACATGGCAACATAGGAACTATTTTCGAATCGAGCGGTGTTGTAAGCTAAGGGACGCTAGGTAAGGTTTAGAATGGCCTACATTAGACCCTAAATTGAATAGATAAAGAGCGATATCCCCCCAAATCGTGAGCTCGCCTGAATCGATTTCAGATTTTAATAATAATGATTATGGTTTCGATATCGCCTCTGATTTAGGACCGTGTAAAGACCGTTTAATTCGAAATCTTTGCAATCGTTTAAAGTTATTTCAAATTGAAGACCTAATAATGCATGTTCATTGTTCATATAACACATGGCATAATGGTATCTACACACCAAAGCCGCCGGCTATTTGACAGCTGCTATTCGTATGACGTAAAGCCGCCGGCCTAGCACGGCAGCATGCCAGCGGCTTTGGTGTGTAGATAACATAAGACTCTAAGAAAAGAGGCGCCCAATGTGGGACTTGAAGTCGTTAAATGGCGCCCGACAAGAATTCTTATTATTTTCAGAATATAATATAAACTTACCATTATTGTTAGTATTTTCATACATCTTCAACAATGCTTGTCTGTCCACTTTTCCATTTACAAGTAGCGGGACCGTCTCTATCATTATGACCTGAAATAAAATTTATGACTTATCTTTATGCTATTTTCAATGTCGTAAGCTTTATGGGTACTTCTTGTGTACCTGTTTCCTCTTCTAATATATTTTGTATAGTGGTCCCTGTCTACTCTGTTGGGAAGTTGGGAAAGAGGCATGACAGATACGTATGTATGTATGAAAACTAAATAACTTACCTGCGGAATCATGTAATGTGTAAGACAATTCTCGAGTGCCGACTCAATGTGGTTAGCCGCTAATCTGGCGTCAGGTTTCGTCGTTACAAACGCCAAGATTTCCGGATTCCCTCGCTCCAAACCGTAGCAAAGTACTATGGCTGCAAAATAGATTTATTTATTTATTATAATGATTAATTCAAATACAAAAGTAATACATGTTTATTTATAAAAGGCGATTAAAAGCTTAGGAAATACTGTACGTACATGTGAATATGTTATTAAATAAACAAAATTAAAAATTTTGATAAATACCCACGACTTTAATTTAATCGAAAAATAATGAAATAAATAACTGAAAAAACCCTCGACCGAGGAATATCCGTCGGGGGCTGCCTTTAAACCAGCTAAAGTTTTTCTACTCGTAGTGACATGAATACAATTAAGTACCAATTGATGTTTAACGGATACATGAAATACATTTATGAGTATTATTAAATGTTGAAATTTCTTGTAGAAAAGGCAGCCCCCGACGGATATTCCTCGGTCGAGGGTTTTTTCAGTTATTTCATTATTTTTCGATTAAATTAAAGTCGTGGGTATTTATCAAAATTTTTAATATTGTTTATTTATTTTAGACTTTTTAGAGAGCCTATACGGCTTATAATTTAAAGCATTAAGCTACCGTACCATGAACACATTTCTGAAAACAGAATTGTAATCCGATATTTCGTTTTGGTTAAATTGCAACATTGTTTTGCACTAATATTGTGGCGCCCCCTAGTGAGTTACAGCAATGACACCTGTCTAAGAACATGCACCTATCAAACACAAACTCGTTTTAAAAACCGCATCAAAATCGGATTATTAGTTTAGAAGATAAAAGGGAACATTAACTTTGCTTTGCACTAATATTGTGGCGCCCCCTAGTGAGTTACAGCAATGACACCTGTCTAAGAACATGCACCTATTAAACACAAACTCGTTATTGAAAACCGCATCAAAATCGGATCATTAGTTTAGAAGATAGTAGGGAACATTAACTTTGCACAAACACACAAACATCTCTCACCCCAAACGCATATACCTGCTCCGTTCCGTCGTGGGTAAAAATAGCCTCAATTGTGTGTCGGCAGAGTATCAATGGCATTGAAACATTCGGTATTCTGAAAAATAATGGTTTACACTGATTGCGACCAAATGTGTCAAAAATGCCATTGACACTCTGAAACACAACTGAGGATATAGTACTACAAGGGTCATTGGCACTTTCGTGACATTGTCAGGAGGGCGTGGGTGGTGAGGTGAATAAATAACTCAAAATAATGACAATTCACAAGAAGATAATAATATCGTTAGTTCCGATTTTCGCCACGCGGCAAAAGATAGCACCTGTAAACTAGCAGACTTGGGCTCTTGTAGACGCATAATCTAAAAGAACACATCTAATACCTTTATCAATTCCTGGTACAGTATAAACAGCCTTCTCCACCTCCTGCAAATCAACTCTATGTCCTCGAACCTTGATCTGAGAGTCAGTTCTACCAGCGTACAGAATTACACCCTTGTTTAAGATGCCAAAGTCTCCAGTGCGGTAGAGGCGGCTGAAATCTGAATTAATATTGTATTTAGTTATTAATACATATAGATATAGGTAGGTGTCACGCCTCTCTCCCATCAGGGTAGGCAGACACAACTACCCTTCACTTACTACGATCCAAACACATTTTCTTTGTTTCAACGAGTTATTAATACATACATGTCTGTCACACCTCTTTCCCATCGGGGTAGACAGAAACCATTTCACTCCACTTGCTTCAATCTAAACACACTTTCTTCGCTTCATCTACATTCATCCGTCGCCGCATACATGGTCTTCGGTTTAGGGTATTCCTGACTGCCTTTTCTTTAAATCCCCGATTTGATCAAGATACGTTCGCCGGAAATCTCTTTCGGTAATCTCCTTTTGCTCGTTCTTTCATCATCTTAAAGTCCTACGCCCTCTTAAGCGTAAGGATCTTAGCGAAGGAGCTTAAGGAGAACCTTACCCAATGGTTCTCCTTTACCAAATTATCATCTGACAACCCTATACTCACCAGGATGTTTAGCGTGAGGATTGTCGCAGAACTTCTCAGGCGCCTGTCCACCGACGTAGCCAGCAGCTAAGTTGGCTCCTGCCACCCAAACCTCGCCAGGGTCTGATTCTCTAGACAGGTTCATTTCTTCATCCAGAAGGTAGACTGCGCAGTTATCTAAGGGTGATCCTGGAGGGAGCAAGTTGGTTAAGAGCGGTAGCTGGCTTTAAAACAATTTCAATGGTTAAGGGCTTATTTCACAACTTTCAGATTTCTTTTTTACATAATATAGCTATTTTATACCTGTCACTGTTTAAAACGTCATGTCTTTTGAAATAGACATAGGTTTATCTGTCAGTTAAAGTTTATCCGTAAGTGGTAAAACGGACCCTTAGCAATGTATTTTGGGTGTGTCTATCGTAGCGCCAGTACAAGCAAACGTATAGAAAAATAAATGACCGTTCACACTTTACCGACTAACGTATCATCTGCTGAATGAGAACGGGCGAGAACTTTCCTATAAGTACGTTTGCCTGTTCTGGCGTCACGCGACCGGAAAACACGTGACGGATCCTTCATTAGAAATAAACAGACCCTAAAACTTACCAATAGGTATAGTAGGATGCTGCTCCAATTGCGAAGCCTTCTCCAACACATGATAAGTCACATCACCCATAACCTCAGTGCTTCCGTAGAAATTGGCCAGTTTGTACCCATTGTGGTCTCCGAAATACTTGAAGAATTCCGCAGCCAGGTCTTTGCTGAGGGTCTCCCCGGAGCAGACCCAGAGTTTGAGGAGTTGGAGCGGTCTTTCAGCAGGGTTTAGTGATAGATACATCAGGATTGAACGTAGGAGAGTCGGAACCAGGACTAGCCTTTGTACCTTTGGAATACACAAAAAAAAAACTTAAGGTTGAAACAAAATGATCATCATCATTCAGTCTTTAGATGCCTATTGCTGAGCATAGGCCCCTCCAGCGCGACGGGTTCATTGCCATCTGTATCCAATGAGGTCGGTCCATCTGGCAGGTGGCCACCTAAGAGCATTGAGGGACGGCCGTCCCTCAATGCTCTTGATAGTGCGTGATCTCCACTCTATTTTTTTATCTCATCAGCCGTCCGATCTTTGCGCTATGTGGCGTTTTTACTAGATCTTTATAGTATTGTTTCTTATATCCAGCATTGTACGAAACCTGATAACGATGATGACAACATCTTCCACACTCATCAGAACCAAACATACCTTCTCCTCCGCTAAGACCCGAACCAGTTTCTGTGGATCCCTGGTAGTCTCCCGGGACAGTATAATCAGGGTTCTACCATGCAGCAGAGGGCCCCAAATCTCGCAGACAGAGTCCACGAAAGTCAGAGCTGTCTTCCAAACGCAGTTCACTTCAGTGTCCAAGTATGGGAACGTGCGGAATTGCCACCAGAGCCGGTTGCAGATTGCGGAGAAGGTTAGGCGTACACCTGTCAGAGAAGAGGTTTTGGGAAATAGGTTTTATGTTTTAAAGATGGAAGTAACTTCCTCAGCTACATAAGATTTAAGTAGGTATAGCTTATGTGTGTCAGGTTTTGTTTGCGATGTAAAATGGGACGCATTTTCTGTTTGATCGTTTTGCTTTTTGTCGTGGCTCGCCATTATCATAATCTTTTGCAATTATTCAGTTTCCATTTTTATGATTCCGGCCATCTGCACATGGGGTTTCATGATTCAGGCCGTCTGCACGTAGGTCTACTCAAAAAGCAACTATAAATTACAAATGAGCCCAAACACATCCGCACATGACCACGACACAACTTACTTACTGGTTAAATTTATTTTTAACTTTTCCCAATCATATTACCTACCTATTATTGACAAAAAAAAATACAACAAAAAGACCGGTCGCACCTCAATGTTGTCAAAAATCCTTGCATGCTTAGATAAGCAAACAAAAACACTTAATTCCCTAAATAAATACACATTCTCTAATGATTTTAATAAGATTAAACCCCTTATCTCTTTATCAGTTCAACTATCGTGTTGAAGTTGTTCTTGAACCTAATTTTGTATTATGATAATATTCAATACAGCTTCCGCTTCTCCAACCAACGTATCAAGGTTTCGTCTCTTTTATTCTCTCTTATACACGTGAATAGACAAAAAAAAACGAACTTATAATTTATTGGCAAGAACCACAAAAGCTGTTAATTAAATGCAGTTAAGTGAATGTATGTTTAGGTGGCTTGCACACTAGTAGTACATTTTCTTAAGATCAACAAACATCGAGTCTATGTGCTCGTATATTGGCAATCGGCGTCACGCTTGACTCATGCACAGATATCGAATGATTTGAGTGAAAAAAAATGATTAAGATTAAAAAAGAAAGTGATTTAAGATTCAAAGTAGTCATAATTCGTCTCACAATTTCGGTGACAGTCTAGCCTTCATCAGAAGAATCATTTATTTGCTTGAAATACATGTTTGAATTACAATTAGTACCCAGCTTGAATGCGGGCCTGAATCGGGAGCAATTTTCTTCCGAGTTCTTTTAAAGACAAACAATTTAACTTTTGGTTTTTGGCATTTGTCCCGTAACAAATGAAAATCGCGGGATATTTGTACAAAACCTAAAATATTTAAAAAGGTTTCAACTACGTCAATTGATACAAAAATCTCAAATGCGAGAGAAGCCTTAAATTGTGGTTTTTATACTCAGAAATGTAATGAAGTGGAATCGTATTTTGCACTCAATTAGATTGCAATTGGCATTAAAATAGAACCTTGCCTGTCTAATGGAACAAAAAACATGATAAACTTAATCTCGGTACTTTTTTTTTGTTGGATTAGGTTTAATTTAATTACTTTATTTAGTGATCTTAGTGCAAGGTAGAACCTTGTAATAATAGTGCATTTTCGTTAGGTTATGTTACTATTTTAGCCCATCGTAGAAGTAGCCAAATTTTTGAATAATAGTTTCAAAGTTTTACCAAAGTGTTGACAACAAATCTATTACCTATTTGATTACCAAACATTCAAACATACTACAACAAATTCCTAGTATGTGTGTTTATCAAAATTGACACATACCTACAGTACCTTTCTTCTTCTTTATCAGCCCATATATGTCCCCACCGAGAGGCACGAGCCTACTCTTATACAGAGAGTGATTAGGCCGTTATCCACCATTAGTACCTAATTCAACTTTTTCTTAAGTCGTCAGAAAATGACAAAGTACTACTAAGTACTAAACACTTTCTCAAAAATGTGAAATAATCACAAAATAAATGTAAAAATCGTTAAATATCCCTCACCTTTAGGAATACCAGTACTTCCAGAAGTATACAGCACGATGGCGATGCTGTCACTCCTCGACGGAGCCAGTTGCTCCAATTCGGACGGCTCTTCAGCTGACAGTCCACAGGCTTCCATCAACAACTCCTCGAAGGAAACCGCTGGGATTCCACTTCCGGAGAACATTGAGGGGTTTGCTGAAATTGTGATGTTTTTTATAAAGCTTATGATCAAGTGATCTAAGTCTATAGGGTGACTGTTAAGTAGTGAACGGCAGAAAAGAATGGAGACAGGAAAGGAAGGATAACCGATGGAGGCAGATCATCCACGCCAAATGTGCCCTGATGACCACGATCCTCAGATATGAAGGACCGATTTTGAGGGACAGAAAAGGATATGCATGTACTCGTGATAACAAACAACTTCTATGGGAGAAGTGCATCATTAACCTAATATCATCATTAAGTGATTCAAGTCTTTTAACAATAGAAATAGATTTCCCTTTTAGAAGCAGTTACTCCACTTACCAGTATCATCATAAACAATAAGCGCCGGTTGAGCATCAGTCAAGATGTGCGTGATCCTGGCTTGAGGGAAGCTCGGCTCCATCGGCACATACGCTGCTCCTGCCTTCCATGTGGCCAACAGGGTCATTATTGTGCTGAAAATGGTATAGAACTTTAATGTCAATGTACAGTATGTATGTCAATAACACTATGTATGTCAATGTACGCTATGTATGTCAATGTACAGTATGTATGTCAATTTACACTATGTATGTCAATGTACGCTATGTATGTCAATGTACATCGTGTATGTCAATGTAAAGTTTGTTTGTCAATATCGACTATCTCGATATGTATCTGTCACATGATACATACTCGTAGACCAATCGTAGACATAGGTATGACAGATAAGTCACGGTCTTTCCCATCGGGGTAGACAGATACCACTTCCCTCCACTTGCTACGAACACACACCTCTTTCGCTTCATCCACATTCATCAGTCTTTTTAAACATGTACACGTCGCGTCGGGGTATTCTATATACCTTCCTACTCGTACATACGTTGTTATTCACTACTGGTAGACCGATACCACTTCCTTCCACATGCCACGATCCAAACCCACTTCCTTCGCTTCATCCACATTCATCAGTCTTTTCAAACATGCACGTCGGGTATTCTAATACATTGTTTATAGTCACTACTGATAGACCGGTACCACTTCCTTTCACATGTCACGATCCAAACCCACTTCCTTCGCTTCATCCACATTCATCAGTCTTTTTAAACATGCACGTCGGGTATTCAACTACATTGTTTATAGTCACTACTGATAGACCGGTACCACTTCCCTCCACAATTCCACATGCTACGATCCAAACCCACTCTTATATCTCTTCATCCACATTCATCAGTCTTTACAAACATGCTCGTAGGGTACACTGTACCTATACCACCCTATACCTACTTCATTTATAAGTACTTACTTATGCGAAGGTTGCATACAAACAGCGACTACATAATCGCCATCTCTGTTGGCGCCTGTCGACCTAGCTTTGTGTACAATAGCTCTAGCCAAAGCATTGGTACGGGCTTGGAGTTCGCCATATCCTATATGGACGCTGCAGGTTTCATCTGCAAATGGAACATATGGTTAGAGTAAGCAATGAAGAATTTAGTATGTCTTTTTGTCTTGAGCCACAAGTATATTATGGTTGGCTCTTCTTTAGCGGGCCACACACGCTAGGTTATGCCTGACGGTTATGCTTGAATAGTTGAACTGTGCAAGCATAACATGTGTACCTAAATTTTGCTTGCGCAGGCAAAAAAATATATCATACACACGTTCAGTTATTCTTGCACAGTTCAACTGTTCAAGCATAACAGTCAGGCATAACCTAGCGTGTGTGGCCCGCTCGGGACGTTGTCTCCAGGAGCGAGTGAATCGCGGCGATATTATCGTCATGCCACGAATTTCTATTCGTCGCATCGCGGTGATTATAATGCCGTGTGGAGACGGCTCCACAATAAGTGTATAGAAATACGTGGCATGACGATAATATTGCCGCGATTCTCTCGTTCGTGGAGACAACGCCTAAGAAGAGCCCACCATAAGAAGAGCTCTAAGAAGAATTCGTGGAGACAGCGCCATAAAGACAAAATGTGCTTATTAACTTGAATTAAATATTCAGCAAAATACTCATGTCTTAATATATTTATTGCGCTAAACCAATCCTACTAATATTATAAATGTCAATATGCCGATGGATGTACCTATGTGAGAATGTTTATTACTCTTGCACGCAAAACAACCGAACCGATTTTAATGAAACTTTCCAATATTATAGCTTACACCTCTGATTAACACGTAAGCTATATTATTTTAAGATATCTTGTTTTTTTTTTCCAAGATATGAAGATCAATTCTTACGAAGTCGCAGGCAGACTAGTAAAAAATATTTTCTTGGACCGTCTTCACAAAATAAATGACATAATAAAGAATTAATTGACGGTCACAGTCCATTGAGTAGTGAGCAAAGAATACAAAAACTCAGGGGCAAGGCCCTATAATGAGTTTGACCCAAAGAGATGTGGTTGCAAAAACTTACTACAACGCTACAAGGCCACTTTGTGAATAGCGCCGTCTATAAAAAAATATAATCAATTAAAACGTTATATTCATTTACTAAAGTTATAAACGTCAGTGTTAGTGCTGATGTGAGAATATTTGTTACTCTTTCACGCATAAACCACTGAACAGATTTTGATGAAACTTTACAATATTGTACTTTACACGTAAGAATAATAAATTACCTAAGAGAAAGTGCGACATGTTTTCTAAATCATAATTCTAGAAGATACGTGGTAATTAGCATTTGTTTGTATTCGGAAATGCGATGACTGCCGATGTGCATTCTTTGTTTCCCTTTACTGTACATACATACATACATACATACCTATCTGTCGCGCTTCTTTCCCATCGAGAAACCCTGAGACATTGGTAATTATAGACTTTTGCTTATCAAAGTGGTTACAAAAGTACCTATTAATTATAGGTAAGTACTTCAGCCTTGTAACCCTGTAACCCAGAGGGATCACGGACGTTAGCTAACCCATGTACAATTTGCATTAGCTTATCATACTCCTTGGGCATTACCATTGTCTCTGTCTAACAAATAGATGTGTAAGGTGATAGTTGTCTATGACCATTAAACGTCTAAAAACCTATAGCCCGTGCCTAAGCTGACATTATGCTGTTACTGTTATTTGGCAATAGGCATGTAGACAAAAAAAAAAATCCATCACATAGATTGTTTTAAAATATTCGACACGTATTTTTTCTTTTTTCTCTTAAACTAAAAATGACAAAGATACACTGGGTTGAAGTTGCTCGTGAGGTGACGCCTAAGTAAGATTATTTACCTAGGAGTGACGTCAATACCCCCCACTCCGTAACTTTGATGCTCAGATCCTTGTATTTATTTATGTATTTGATCAGGTAAAAAACGTGTTTCAAATATTTTTTAAAAGCCTAAAAGACGGACTAATTATTTTTTGAATTTTTGAATGTAGTCATCATCCTCATTGTCAAAAATTAGAAGGAAACGGCATGATAAGCTGTAGGTCGTGGGTTCCATCCATTACCACTAGAGACAAACATTACTATGATGCACAGAGATATTTGTCTTAAGTCTGTGTTTCTGTGTATATTATGTAACTATATAGGTACTTAAAGTTTTCATAACTATTATAGTACTGCTAATGTTAAGTAGCTGAATCTAAAATTGTAGTGCCTAGCTAAATTGTACCTTTAAAAACCAAGGCAGTCCTGTCGCTGCTAACGTTCGCTAGATGGCGCTGTAGCGGCGCGGCGGGGACGGCTGCGCGGGCGCCGGTCGCCACCGACATGCGCGGTAGAGAGCCCATGCTTTTACTGAAACAAGAAAAACATAGTTATCACTTTCTAATTAGATAGCACACAGCAAATCTATAGAAAAAAAAATCAGGAAAAGCAGAAGATAAACGCAGGGAGACCACGAAGGGCTTACGAGTAGGTACATAGATGAAAAGGAAAAGAAGTTGTGTCGTATCAGGTGCTCAAACAGACGGCAGAGAATAGAGCAGAGTGGCGTAGACGCCACCGACAAGAGTAGCTCTTGAAAATGATGATGATGACACAAATCCAAAAGAACACCTATTTCCTTTCGGGGTATGCACAGACCACTTCTCTCCACTAAGCGCCAAAACACACGGTGAAACGCAAATGCAACGCAACTGAAACTGCTAGTTATCTACTTATGAGTTGCATCGCAGTTTCTGCTATAGACTTCCTTAGAAAACCACATATGACGCAACTGAAACGAAACGTTTCAAACTAGTTGTGTGTGTTCGGGGTCTAACTGTGATCAAAACACACTTCTTTTACTTCAACCACTTCCTCCCACCACACCACGATCCAAACACACGTTTGGATACGTTTTACTTCATCCAGGCACCACTTTGCTTATACACGCATGTCGGTTTAAGGCCAAAACACACCGGATGCGTGTGCGTAGACGTATGCGCACCTCTGAGTTGTAATGTATGGAACTGTCAACGCTTGCGTAACGTAGACGTAGACGCAAGCGGTGACAGTTCCATACATTACAACACAACGCATACGCATCCGGTGTGTTTTGGCCTTTATGGCTCTTTTAGTACATTCCAAATCGAGTCAAATAACCGACTGCATATAACTGCATCCTATTTGCAATCGCGTCTAGATTCAAAGGAAGTCGTTGCACTATGCGTGTATATGCAGTTCACGTATGCGTTAATGTCCTGTGCAGTCTCGGACCGGTTTAAGATTTTTATCTTTCGTTTATCTAGATTGTTTTCTTTGTTTGTTTTAAATAGTCGTACCTAGTGAAGGTTTAAAATCTTCTTTTATCGTATACTAGTGGTTGCCCGCGATTTCGTACGCATTTATCGTCGTATCTTGGAAAAAAATCATGATATCGTAAAATAATACAGCCTATTTGCTATTCTGATATATAAGCTACAATATTGCCAAATTACATCAAAGATTGTTGAGTAGTTTTTGCGTGAAAGAGTAACAAACATCCATCCATCTATCGGCACAAACATTGACATATATTATATTAATAATTAATAGGATTGTTGGTAATAAGTATTAGGTATCTATATATAAAGTTAAAAATTCTTACAATAACACCAAATATCACTGTCTCTGTTTAAAACGTCATGATTTATGAAATAGACATAGGTTTATCTGTCAGAGAAATTTTATCTGTAGATGGTGAAACGAGTTTTAAATGACTAAAAGGGCTTTTTTATTTATTAATTTCTAAAACGGCGGGGTTAGAAACTTACTACGCAATATCTAAAAGGATTTAACCACGTAGTTTATATTATAGGTTAGGTATGTCGCAGTCCCGTCAATTGATTGGATAATTCACTTGAATCACAATCATCCCGTCCATCACAAACTCGACGTTCGCGTTGTTGTGGTCAATAAACGGATGTCACTTACATTGACAGGGTTAAACGCATGGTATTGGGGGCTTGGTATTATTGGGGGCTTGGTATGTGTTATTAAGCAATACAGTAGGTAAGTCTATCTACTCTAACCCCCATAAAACAAAGTTTTAAAGATAGTCCGGCGTTAGTTCGTTTATTTTGAGGTTTCGGTTATAGACAAAACGTCAAACTAAAAGAACTAACGCCGGACTATCTTTAAAACTCGTTTTGTAATAAAGGGGTAAAGGTCTACCTACACAGATCCGGCCGTGGCCCGTCAGGAGGGAAAACAATACGTCGCGTCGTCATGACAACGTGTCCGCGCCGTGGCCCGTCAGGAGGGAAAACAATACGTCATCATGACAACGTGTCCGGTTGTCATGACGACGTATTGTTTTCCCTGTGTATCTGTGTAGATAGACATTATGGCGACTGATGAATGTGGATGTGGTCTCAGCCTACCCAATGGGAAAGAAGAATAAGAATATTATGGTTATTAACAGAAAGGTAATTTAAGTTTGCATGTGACAGCACTAAACGTTATCGCAGAGAATTCGCAGAGAGAAAGATACCTATGTATGTGTGTTTTATAAGTTTATCTAATAGAAACTATTGAGATGAAAAACCACATTCAGATTTTTTATTTTTATTAGTATCTTCAGTAAAATAAACTTGAAATTCAGTTATGGACCGTGAAAACGACTGGTAACATTTTCTCGACGTGGAAAGTGGCGTTTCGTTCGTCCCTATAAGAAGAACTGAAGAAGACAGACACGCATTTTTTTTTCATATTTTATAGTTTTTTTTATACACCTACGCATATGTATAATATAAGGTTATTCCCCGTTATTACAAAACGAGTTTTAAATATAGTTCTAGAACGAATGTAATATTTTGACGTTTTGTTTATAGCCGAAACGTGATTTATCTAGTAAGTACTATAAATAAAACTCGTTTGTAATAAGGGGGATAAATGTAATTTTTTTTGCAATTTCGTCACAGAATGCCAAATAAAGATTTTCACTGCTCATTAATTTAATGGTTATCACATGATTATCGACCTCATATTACTTAAGTATCCAATAAAACTATGTTTTCTTATAAATTACTAATTTATTTATCACCCTATTACATTCCGTGTAAAATGTCAAGATGGCGAAATAAAATAGATAAGGTTTAATGTGTTTTACAAGCAATTTATATGCAACATGCATAAAGGATTATCTATTCGAAGTGTTTGCAAAATGCATTTCAATTTGAATAGGTAAATAATTATTAGGCGGGTCCAGATAGAGCAAGCAGCCTCGCGAGGAGGATGTTTGGCCGCTCAGGAGAGACCTCGCTATTCTATTGAATGGGGATGATGACTAAATTCAAAAAATAATTAATCCGTCCTTGGGGAAAGTAGTTCAGTTTCATGAGGACTATCGCTGTGTTTCGGCATTATATCCCCTTTCTGTAACATCTTGTATATTCTATACTCAAAGATTCAAAATGATTGAAGAATGACAGATTATTTTAAATCAGTTACGTACAACATGTTTTAATTGAGCTTCCTGCATTATAAATGAATAAATAAATAAATAAGTTTTTACAAACTGCATTTTTATTCGAATATAGTAGCTTGGCATCCTGATGCAATAAACTTGAATCTAGACGTCAGAAATAGGTAGGTTCTAAAAACATTGCTGGGTAATTATTTTTTTAAATGACCATTGTAACAAAAATGAAAGTGTTACAAAAATTAAACTTGTTACAAAAAATAACAAAAATAAAATATTAGGGCTTACTCACAATGCACACTTTATCTTTTACTATTTTCTTTTACTCATGTATTAAATGTCATGCAATGAAATGAAACACAATACCAATAATCAACACAAATTGTATTTTTTTTTATCAATAATGAAATCAATGAAGTCACTATATATAATACAACATAAAAGATTATTCTCTTTAACTTAAAATATAAGAAAACATAATTAAACAAAATATTTCATTGACATAATAAAATTGAATTAGTAAAAATTATATGTGGCTGAGGCTTTTTTTACTGCATTTGGGTGCGCATGCACAATCACGCTCCGATTATAATGTTTAAATTAGTGGTCCACATTATAGTCACCGATGTGATTACAGCTTTACTTCATTTTTGTAACGTCATATTTGTAACGTCATCAAAAATTGTTACAAAAATGAAGAAGCAACATTGTTTGAAAATAATCTCAAATAGTTTATGCCAACAGAAATCTCAATGAGTGAAATCACCGTGCATTTTTATAAAGATACATAATAAACTATTCCAATAAACAATTAATGAAAAAGGAGCCGCTTACCTGTGTATTTTGACAAACAACACAAAATGGATAAATTAAAACTGGAATTTTTCTGGTCGACAAAAAAACACGCGTCGTGCACTTTTTCACACAGTAAACGAAATGACCGATTCAAATTCGTTTCTGGCGTGCCATTGACTCGTTGAACTGCTAAGTGTTTCTTTTTCTAGTTTTCAATTATTACCAGATTGATTTGTTACAAAAATGATAAACAAAAATGAACAAAATTTCGGACGATGTTTTGTAAGTAAAAAATATATATTTAAAATTATTTAAATTAAATAATGTATACTGAAGAAATACGCTTTCACTGTTGTCTAGGCGATATATTCACTCATAATTAAATAAAGGTTCCAGTAACTTTTTTAGGTCAAATTTTGTAACGTATCTCGTGAAGAGGACAAATAATTTTGTATAGGGACCATCCGAACCCACTGAGAAAAAATAAGTATTATTTTTTTAATTGTAATATTTAATACATAAAACTGTTTAATTCTACTAGACAATACAACATTGTACAATGATAGGTACTTTTTTGATACTTAAAAGTATATTTAATAAAAAATATCGCGTATGGACAATTTTTTTCATCCAAATGGTCATTTTTAAAAATAATCACCCTGCTGTATACTTTCTTATGTTTTGGTTATAACGTGGTGATTTTCGCTTGAGTTATTTTTAGACTTTTATAGTAGATATGCATCTGGATCGAATGGGTTAAGATATCTTCTTAGTAAGGCTCGACCGAGATCTCGGTCTCGGTCTCGGCATTCTCGGCCAAAAATCTAGCCGAGAATCTCGGTTCGGTTCTCGGCCCGTTTTGGCCGATATTCTCGGCCATGGCCGAGACAAAATTTTGTTCGTTTCAAAATTTAAAATTTGATCAGGTATTAGTAAAAATTACTTTTTTATGTTACAATATAATGTTATTCAACTTTGATTATTAAAACTTTACTAAAACAGTTATTTTTTATAAACAATATGTAGTGTTTTAATGTTTTTTCCACGCTTCGTCTATTCTCGGTCTCGGTTCTCGGTCTCAGCCGAGACATTAATTTATTCTCGGTCTCGGTCTCGGTCTCGGCCGAGAACGAAAACCATGTCTCGGTTGAGCCTTACTTCTTAGTGGTTGCAGCTCGACGGCCGCAGATGTAAAGGTAGGTGTGGAAGGAGATTTTTGTTTACTATTTTTGTTTACTGGTCAGAATTTTCCGGGGATAGGTGAAGATACGGAAAAGGCCTTGTCCAGCAGTGGGATCTAAAAGGCTAGTAAATAATGTTTTTTTTTTCAGGCAATAATATGTAGAACTATCTACTCCATCTTACACACACAACACGTCTAATAGTTTAAAATGCTTTCAAAGTTACAATATATACTTATCTACCGTACCTATTACATCTTTTTAAATAAGTAGTTGGTACTAGTGGGCACCTAATCAATCTTCAATTTAAATTTAAATTGATTCAGTAGGCCCTATTCAATTCATTGTTGTCACGAGAACCGAATGAAAACTCTATTAATACCATAAGTGGGGCGTTATTAATAATACTCCATACTTACCTATATTGAACTACTTAGGTAACTACGTGCTACGTGACAAAGAAAAACACCGATACCTAAATGAAATGAAAATTTATTTAATCTTGTAGGACGAGTTTGACATCACATAAGACGGGTAAAGATCCGCAAGAGTGCAGTTTTCCCCAGAGAAGAATCTAGCAAGAAACCCTGTTGGGTTGCTCTTTTCAAATTTGGTATTTCAAATTCTTAGGCATAAACACTTAGATACATACATTAAAATTAACATTTCAATAATTATGCTGCGATATAACACTGTCACTCTAATAAATAAAATAGAATACGAAAAAACTTTTTTACGATAAACTGATATTTCAGACTAAGATTTGACAAACATAAGAGTACCTACATATCTGTCATGCCTCTTTCCCATCGACGTAGACAGAGACCACTTCCCACTTGATACGATACAAACTAGGGATGTTATGGATATTAAATTTCGGATACGGATTGGATACGGATTTAGGAATGATTATTAGGGTAAATCCGGGATATTTGCCTCAGCGGGATAGACGCCCGAATTCAATATTTTAAAATGTAAGAAATGTGACCAAAAAATTACCTTACAATATGATAGCACCCCTCCCCCCAATCAGCATGCCGCAAAGCACGCGGCTGTTTATTGCAGCATTATTGCGAGTATTGCGAGACATTCTATTAATATCGTAATTTTACTTTGGGGATGATTTTACAACTACTGAAACTTTCTAATTTACCGGTAAGTAAATTTTATTTTTGGTTCTTAATGAGAACTGAAGTATAAAGATTATTTTAATTGTACTTTGAAAATAAAATACATTCATATAACTTATTTTTTCTTAGTTGGCGTCTATCCATGCAAAAAGTGATATTTGCCCTAATAAGTTTCGGGTTAGATGCCCTTTGGGCATCCCCTTTGGGTATCTAACCAAACTTATGAACTTGTGATTAAATATTATATTTTTAAATAACTTGTACATATAATAAGTATGTGTTTATGTTTTTAGGAAAACTACCCATTCTTGGATTCAAAAATGAATATTGGCTGGATATAATTTTAAGTAGTTTTGACAAATACTTTTGATATAATGACATCTTAAAAAAACACGCTAAAGACATAATTATGCATATTTGACAAACAAAAATGTAAAAAATGTTTAACATGTACAAAATGTTTATTTTATTCTGAAGGGCACCTATCCCCTCCAAAAATTTTGGTACAGGGCATAAAACCGGCCAATGTGGCATTTATCCCGTAATTCAATTTTACGTTTAAACCGAAATAAATCATTTATTTATGGATTATTCTACAAAATGCAGCATGATATAGTTAAATAAAGTAACAAAGACTGTAAACAAATGTATGCTAAGTGTGTATTGTTTTTATTTTACGAATTATAAGTGAAATAAAATTGGGTTGGCATATATCCCGGATTTATCCTATACCGGATACGGTTACGGATACGAATAATAAATTATTTCGGATTATCCGTTAGTTTCGGTTACGGATATTATTTTTTTAAGAAATTTCAAAAGTAAAATACAAATAACGTGTCTCAATTAGGCTCCGCCCCTATCCTATAGTATGCGAAACTTTTATTTCGGATTCGGTTACGGTTAGGTACGGATGATTTTTTATATCGGATATCCGATAGTTTAGGTTACGGTTACGGAGCTCCCTAACATCCCTGATACAAACACACTTATTTCGCTTCATCCACATTCATCGCCTCATACATGCTCTTCGGATATGTACTGATGTAAGTATGTGATTTCACAAAATCTTACTACAATCCCTAAACCGACGGGCATGTATGAGGCGACTGATGAGTGTGGATGAAGCGAAAGAGGTGTGTTTGGATCGTAGCAAGTGGAAGGAAGTGGTCTCTGTCTACCCCAATGGGAGAGATGCGTGACGGATATGTATGTATGTATGTTACTACAATCTTCTGAATATCACCTATTTTCATGATTCAAAACCAGAGTGCTATTTATCACAAATTATATACATCTAGTCATAATCACAAAGACCTAGTCTAGACCTAAAGACCTATTATCCTATCAAAGCGCAAGAGCTGAATATTCCAATTAAAGCGGAGACCTAATTATGTATAATTTACACTATCTTTATTAAAGTGTGCCGAGTTTTATTATTTCCAAGTAAATAATAGTGAATTAACTGAATCAGTAATTTGATTTGAGATAATTGGAACGCGAGGATTTTCCTATTAATTGTATAAATGTCAATGTTTGTGCCGATGGATGGATGGATGTTAGTTACTCTTTCACGCAAAAAGTACTGAACGGATATGGATGAATTTTGGCAATATTGTAGTTTACACACCCTCTGTCCATAGTTTTAAATGTGATAAGGACAGCATGCATGGCGTGAGGTAATAGGCATGATGACTAAAAAAATGTTTTTAGTCCATCACATAGATTATTTTAAAATATTCGACACATATTTTTTCTTTTTTCTCTTAAACTAAAAATGACAAAAATACACTGGGTTAAAGTTCCTCGTGACGTCACGTTTGAGTACGATTTTTACTCTAACGTGACGTAAAAACCCCCCACTCCGTAACTTTGATGCTCTGTATTTTTGTATTTATTTATTTGATCAGGTAAAAAATGTGTTTTAAATATTTTTTAATAGCCTAAAAGACGGACTAATTATTTTTTGAATTTTTTAATGTAGTCATCATCCCTATTGTCGCGGCACGTATGGTAAGCCTCCCGAATAACACATGGGGTATTTCATTTTAAGATATGACGATAAATTCGTACGAAGTCGCGTGCAGCCTCTTTTGATATCAATATTGTGCCAATTTTGAACGCTTCTGAAAAGTTGTAGTTCAACTCGTCCCAAAATAAATCTTGATGGGTCGAAAGCCACTTTAAAAAAAAACTTTTTTTTAATCAACTCAGCCTATTCTACACAATGAGGAAGAAATAGATTGGAGTGGCCATATTTTTTTTCTTATACAAATGAGTTTATGACAGCGTGCCAAGGTTGCGCCAAGTTTTCTCATAGTTTTCTTGGTAGATGACCTGTCAAACGATAAGTACCTAGTACTATACAAAAAGTTACTATTTTGCGCCAGACCAGGCACGCAGATCCAGACGTCATGGCTCCTCCTTATATATTCTATACTCAAAGATTCTACGTCAATTGAAGAATTATCATTTTAAATTTCAATCTAAAAGACGTCATTCATAAATTAATGACTCAGAGTCACACGCGTGTGCCGTCATAATGGCGACTTTATCTTAAACTTTTAACTAACAATTAACTAACCTAATTCCCAACGTCGATTATGTCATTGTCTTTTAATTACTGACACGAAAGTCTCAAACAACCCACAATTATTAACTTGGATCCTGAGCTATACGCACGGTGATACAAATAAAGTTTCAGGTAGGTAATCTTGCAGGTTAAAAAAAAGCTCTATAATTCCAACAAAGATTAATCTAAAATGGATTTCATTAAACCTAAATCGAATTAAATCGATATTACTGCGAAAAATCTTGTTTACTGAATTTTTATAAATAGGCGTTTAACTAATTGTTTTTTTTAGAAAATCTACTATTGATACGTATCATTTTCTAGAAAACAATGCCCCGGTTTTTTAAGTTTTAATTACTCAATCATTTACTTTGTAATAAATAATACATAATAGTTTTTAAAGATGCTATATTAAGCGCGGTAACGCAATTCTAACCCAGTTTATTATTATTTAACAGTTTATTGTAAGATGATAGTACATAGAGACAGAAAAAAAGGGAAGTTATACAAAAGGTACAGCATATTTCTAAAAGAAATTTCTTCCTGCAGACCCCACAGAGAGAGAAGTATGGTATTTAGTATGGATCCAAGATATAGATCCTAGACCTTTCTATACAAAGTGCCCGTTTTACACCTACAGATAAAATTTAACTGACAGATAAACCTATGTCTACTTCATAAAACATGAAGTTTTAGATAGAGACAGGCGTAAATATCTGACAGGTAAATTTTATCTGTACATTTCGCAACTCAAAAGTTTTCAGTTGCGTTGCAGTTGCGTTTCATCGTGTGTTCTGGGCCTTACAGTCACTCAATCATAAAACAAACATTTCTTTATTTCGGACTTGTCGAACTATTATATATTTATTAAATAATACATGTAATGGACTGGTAAAAGACCTTACTCCAGTTAAAATGAACTGTCCAAATTAACTAGGTAAAGGTTAGGTCTTAAAGCTGATGGGTTCCGCATAATTTTATATTCTCACACGCCTTTCTCTTTTTCTTCTTTCTCTTTCTCTCGCATCGGGGTAGGCAGAGACCACTTCCCTCCACTTGCTACGATCCACACTCCCTTCCCCTCATCCAAATTCATCAGTCGCCTCATACATGCACGTCGGTTTAAGGCAGTCGTCGTGAGAGGCGTGAGGGATATGTATGTATACGAGTACGCACTCATACAGCTGCGAACGTATTGCGATCTAATCAGGGACTTGTCAAAAAAAGGTTAAGTCAAGAGTTCCCTAAAGCAATGTGCATGTATGTGGCGACTGGTGAATGTGAATGAAGCGAAAGAAATGTGTTTGGATCGTAGCAAGTGGAGGGAAGTGGTATCTGTCTACTCCGATGGAAGAAAGGCGTAGCAGATTTGTATGTAACAACCAAGGGGCTTGGATAAATATTCTGTAAGCATTGTGTTATTTTACGTGTAGGTATACAAAGTAATCGTAAAATAATGTACATTGTTCTTAAGTAATATAAAAATTCTGGCCATTTACCATCATTTCTCATTTCACTAAGGAACCCCAAAACGGTAGTTAAAAAGTTACTGAACCCGACCTTCAGTTATTTTGTTTTGTAAACAGCAAAAAGTGACATTTTTTATATATTTACTTAGCCAGATCCAATGATATTAAATAATTGGAAAGAGCCCATTTATTTTTTTAAGGTAAAGGTAAACAAGAGTTATTTAATTGTCAGTGTACCTAGTGCCGTTAAACTCATTGAACATCGTGGCGTCTTCCTCTACATTTTCTTTTTTTTTTTCTTTAAGCAATACCTAACTAAAGCCTAAACCACTTTAAACCGGTTTCTGTGACCGACTTCCAAAACGCACGTGCAAAATCTGACTACCTCGGTACTTAAGTATTATTAAAACGTTTAGGATATCCGAATTACTTACTACTAGTGGCTGCCCGCGTCTTCGTACGCATTTATCATTATCTCTTGTCAGAAAAATATGATTTCTCAAAATAATATAGCCTATGTGATATTTTGATATATGAGCTACAATATTGCCAAATTTCATCAAAATCTATTCAGTAGTTTTTGCGTGAAAGAGTAAAAAACATCCATCCACCCATCGGCACAAGCATTGACATTTATAATAGTAGTAGGATATATTATTCATAGTATGTACTTTAAAACTGGTATGACCGATAGATAGTCTAATCACTAGGTTTGACTATCAATAGGTACTAGGCGTTATAACTTTTGACACAAGTTAAGTTGAAACCTAAACATTATTGGCGCTTATACAAACTAAATGTCAAGTTATCTCTTATTTGTTTTTAACACGTACTACTTATCTCCTGTTTGTTTTCAGTATGTAAATTTAATTTAGCCATTTGTGTCCCACTGCTGGGCAAAGGCCTCTCTCCTCATCCGCCATGACTTTCTGTCTCGAGCTTCCTCCACCCAGCTACTTAAGAAGGTGTCCAGCTCGTCCCGCCACCTTTTCCGTGGTAGCCATTATGTACCTGTTACTTTAAATATGTGGGCTTCATATAAAACTTGCTTAGTTATTTCAATATGCCTATAACCTTCTAAATATTGAATTAATAAAGCTTTTAAGATAATAAGCAATCATTTAGACATAGAGATTGTAAGTACTTAGTTACTTATGATAATTATAGTAAATTAAATGTTAATACTTATGTATTAACATTGTGTATAATTTAATTCAATGGTAAGCATTATTACATGATTATAAACTAATGGATAGTTATCTAAGAAATCAAGCTCGTATCTTTTGTTATTTTGGGTCGAAACGCCACATGCATAAACAAATGTCTGCGTCAAATTAACAAATTTACAGTCAGGAGAAAAATCAGAAAGAAGTATTGAATAAATGGGTCAGGTTGGTTACAGGATATTGCAGGGTAAATTTTTATTACTTATTTATGGATAAGCTCTATTGAACTATTAATTTTAATGTATGTTTATGTATTAATGCCTAAGGATTTGTTAAACTTAAATTGAAAAGAGCAACTCTACAGAGTTTCTTGCTAGATTCTTCTCTGGGGAAAACTGCACTCTTGCGAATCTAGTATTAACTTTAAAAATGACCCGTCCTCAGTGTTGTCAAACTTAACACGTTAGCGCGCGGTAGGTTTTCGTACTTTGGCAGTAGAAATAATTGATCCCGTACTGATTATTTTATGATACATCAAAACACTACATAACAATAATAACAGCTATAGCAGTAATCGCTGCAACGACGCACTGACGCACTCTTCGAACAAAGTCCCATACAACTATTACTGTCATTACCGTAGTGATGATTTGTGAGTATGGGCTTATGGTTCAAAGAAACATACATTTTATTTAATTTTGACAGTAGCAACAAAAGAGTTTGTTTCTAGAAAAGAAGTGGGTGTGGGCCTAAATGTTTTTTTAATGGAAACTTAGCAGCAGTGACCGTAGTAATGGTCATAAGCTTTACTACAATTTACGGAAAGGACCGTACCGTCCTATTTTGAGTCTTAATTTCACGGTTATAGCCGGTACCGCGCGCTAACGTGTTAACCTACAGGATTAAATGAATTTTCATTTTCATTTACAGGAAAAAGAGGTAACGTTTCGTCCCATTAAGTTGAATTTAATTCTGGGGACGAATTAACTACCAACTAAGTCTTTTATTAACTTGCACGTTACACTTCGTTGCAAAAGCCCTTCGCGTAAAGTAGAGTGGATAAAAATATAGTAGTTTTAAATTTTACGATCAAATTGAAGTAAACGGAAGGACGTGAGATAAAACGAATCATTTTAATTAATCTCGACTGAGTACTTATTGCTTTTACTATGTGAACTCGATTTATAATCACTTAAGAAAAGACATCCGACTTAAATACCTAATAATGTGTTTTGATAAAGTACTAGGATTTTCGGTATTTTCAATTTAGTAGGTATCAAAGACTTACATTCATTAGAATTTCATCATCATTAGGTATTATATTTAAGCTAAAGGTAAGGGTAGAGCACCCGCCGTTTAGGCCTATCTTCTCCTCATGCTTTGACTTCTTAACGACATGACGTTAACTTTCTCCTAAGAATGAATTCATTAGCAGACTTAGTTGTCAAAACGCGCGGTTGTAGAGTGTTTTGGCGGCGGCTATGTGTGCTAAGATTACAAGTCTGCGGTTGAGCGCGTTTGAATCACGAAAAACGCTCCGCTACCGCTCCGAAACCGCGCATTTATAAAACGCCATCTGCTATGGCTCTTGGCATGAGCGAGTCCCTGTACCTACTTCTCCTCTTCAATTATCCTTTTACTCAAAAGAAGTGTGTTTGGATCGTAGCAAGTGGAAGAAGTGGTCTCTGCCTACCCTAAATGGGACATAGGCGTACGGATATGTAAGTATGTATGTATGTATGTTTAACAGTTAAACTTTAACTCAACGAAACTACAATAAGAACCTAGCTCTACTGGCTCTACAATCGAGTTCCAATAGTAAAACAAGAAGATTTCGCAAGTCGTAAATTAACAGTAAGTACCTGCGCGAGCGCCGGTCGATGACCTTCGACTGGATTGCCCAATACAACAGGTGTAGGGTACTAGAAGCAAATTACCGTTAAATAGGACCTAGGTAGAGTTAGGTATTTAGGTTTTGAACGTAGTTTATGGTTTTGTTGAAAATATTGAATGTTTTGATTTTAGGTTATTAAAATGTAATCCTAGTACTTATTAAAATGGTAAGGAATAAGTAGTCATCCCTAGAAAAAGATGTTTTTTGTCATTTGCCGCGAAGTACCTAATCAGCGCTGGTCCACAACTGGAATTAGGTAAATTAGACTACTTTATTAGTGATTTTAATAATTTATCTTTTCTCATTTTCATTTGTTACATAATGTTGTACTTAGTTACCTATTTTTATTTTATTTTGCAGAGTTTAAATCGTCCGACTTGACCTAATTTTTATCTTTTTGTATATTACATACATACATACATACTCATCAGTAACGCCTCTTTCTCTTCGGGGTAGAAAGAGACCACTTCCCTGCACCCACTACGATCCAAACACACTTCCTTCCCTCGGAAGTAATATTAATTTATAACACTTATAGATAATCAAGTAGTTAAATTACTTAATTAACTTTTAAATTAACACCTTATTATCTTTCTTCCAATCCGGTATCCACTACCAATCAACCACGGTCACTCTTTCACTAATTCCCTTCGTTTAGGTCGTCGCCCCTGCTTCCGAGAAACCTTCATTATTTGTAATAACCTT
The DNA here is from genome assembly GCA_947563765.1 of Anarsia innoxiella. NCBI lineage: Eukaryota > Metazoa > Arthropoda > Insecta > Lepidoptera > Gelechiidae > Anarsia > Anarsia innoxiella. Next base: position 1,164,950 of record OX387414.1, on the reverse strand, counting down.
TTTTGGAAAGGAGTCCGGAACTACGAGTGCATTCAACATTTTGACAATTCTCAATATTAAAGGCCATGATATGGATGGATTTACGGAAAATTCATGGATGAGGCGAAGGAAGTGTGTTTGGATCGTAGCAAGTGGAGGGAAGTCGTCTCTGTCTATCCCGATGGGCAAGAGGCGTGACAGATATGTAAGTATGTATGTGTAGTCAAGAGCGCTTTATTGTCATGTGGATTTGCTAATATGAGGGATTGACCCGCATGCGTAGCACCTGCAAAGAATAATTCCATATGTGTATCAATTGTAAAAAGATTGCCTCTTTCTAATTCATATAATTACGTCCTCCTGTCTCCAAAATTTTTTACCGTGTCCTATACTCGTAAACAGGGTCCATGCAATTTACATTTACTTAACGTTTTTTTAACACCTATGTATCTTTGTGGAAGCGCAATAAACATGATTCTGATTCTAAAGATCGATGTACATCCTTTATCGTCCTTTTTATGTTAACCAAATGTCAAGCAGCAATCGCTAGTGCATTATAATTATTTCAGACACATCTAGTGATGTTCCATAGTTAAAGTTAATCACTTGATTCTAACCACAAAACAGCTAAGTGTTGTAAGTACCTCAATTTCGTGAGTTGTTCATTACCGTTGCACTCTTCAGTACTTAAACACCTGGCATGTGTGTTACGGTGTGGAGTGTAAAGGTTCCGTGGTTATGTGGATTATTTAAAATACTCGAACGGCATAGAATAGAGCAGAGTGGCGAAGACTCCACTGAAAAGAGCGACAGTCTTAAATATAATAATGATGAATGACGTAAAATTCTGAATTTTGTAGTTATACAAAAAGAGGCAACTAACTGCCATCCTTTTAAAGATCTGAAGAAGACAGCAAAATGCTTAATATTTATGGATGGACGTGAGGATGTTCGTTACTTTTTCTTGTAAAACCACAGAATTTAATGAAACTTTACAATATTGTAACTTTCATATTAAGATAACACTGCTTTATTATCTAAGATATTTCGATATTCGCGGATAACCTTTAATATCTATATAAATATTTTAACAGAATTCTCTACAATTATTATCTGTTGGTAGATTCAAAACTTTAAACACTCTTTCTCAATGCCAACGGAACCCTAAAAACCTTGTTGACATAATCATCTCTGGTATTAACAACAAAGCTTCACCTTGGCCAAATCGGAAGTGAGCGGAAATTTCATGACTGTTGTTTCGGCGCAAGCGCATGTACCTACTAGATGCATGTGCAACACTTCAAAACTCATTTTGACACTTGACAAATACGCGCGGTAATACATAACGATTGTCAAGTTGATTCTTGTATTATTACTGCATGTAGTTAAGTGGAAAATGATTGTGTTTTTGCATATATTGCGTCATTATTATCTTAAAAGGTTTTTGATAAGCAGGAAGAGTTTGGTTAAGTTATTATGTTCTGTAGGAGTTTTAAAGTGCAGTAGCGAATTCAAATTGTTTCCTAATTAGATGCAAATACATAAAGAAGTGATAAAGGAGACCAAGTCTGATAATTTATAATACTTATTCTAAGTTGTGTGGCGGTGACCAAATGTGTCAAAAATGTTCACTCTACCGACACACAACTAGTAATATAGTAAATTAGTAGACTTGGGTCCTAGAGAATGAGAATGCGTTTATAGTTTAACCTCTAACATCCCACTGACCCATTTATAAACCCAGAAACAATAGATTTTATATTGTTCTTTTTTTCTGGGATGTGAAATAATAAAATAATGCGTTTTGTCATCTATGTAATTTTTTTAAGGGCAGTACCTTATTTACCTTATTTGTTTGTTAAGATAGAAATAGAGTTCCCACATGTTAAATAAGTTGTGGTATCCGTGATTGGTGAAGACATAATTATTACTTTATTGTTATGTTACCTTATTTTATGTTTAAGCTGTGGATATCCTTAAATAAAAACAGTATAATTTGGGTGAGCCTTTTCGTCTTTTTCGTAAGTATAGGCAACTAAACATCAATTTTTATCAAAACTCAAGGTTCGCAAGGTAGCAGTTTTTCCCAAAGAAAAATCCAGAAAGAAACTTTGTCGAGTTGCTCTTTTCAAATATAGTATTACTTAATTTTTACAAACACACATATCCATACATTCATTTATGCACATATCCAAAGAGCTATGAAATAAAATAAAATAAAAAATCGACCCTGCGGTATCCAGAACAAAGTCGATATTAATAGGTTGCTAAAGCGTTCTTAACTTAATGACTAGAACGGCTAGAGCTTGATTAATAACTATTCTGTAATTTACAACCGTCAATCAAACATTGCAATTTATTATTTATCATATAAACGAGAAGAAAATTGAATTAATTGTAGATTGAAGATATGTAGGTCGAAGGACGCACGGCAGAGCGCACGCCAAGTTTTTTGTGTTTTATTGTTATCTATTGGGTAGCTCAATGAAAATCATGTAATAGCTTATAATTATTGTCTGAAGTTATGCTTGGAAAAACTGTATTTATCCCGCGAAAGCGTTTTAAATGTAAATGTTTGATTAATGTTCAAATACTTCAAATATCTTACTTTAATGCTGTCTCCACGAGCAAGGAAATCGCGGCGATATTATCCACGTATTTCTATACACTCTCTGTGGAGCCGTCTCCACACACTCCATACATACATAAAAAAACTTCTAAATAAATAAACATTTGTCGCGCCTCTTTCCCATCGAGGCATGCAGAGACCACTTCCCTCCACTTGCTTTTCAAACACGCTTATAAAACCTATCTACCTAAAAACATACAAACAAAAGATCTTAAACTGATTGTGTAGTAGATAAACTGCTAATTTGACCTTACAGCGTGTTACAGATTAATTTGGCCCTAACTAAAGACGTGAAGTGTAACAAAAGCCTTGGCCCTGACCTCTAATTTACTTAAACCAGTATAACAAGACCTGCGAAAGATGACAGCTTTTTTTGTTATAGCCAAAATCTAAAAAGTGATTAGGTATCACATGAAGCGAAGCCGAATATGATTTTTTTTAATAGATAACTACTTAAACGACGTCGCGGCAGACCGCAGAAAAGGTGGCGGGACGAGCTGGATACTTTCTTAAGTGCCTGGGCGGAGATAGCTCGAGACAGAAAGTCATGGCGTATGAGATGAGAGGCCTTTGCTCAGCAGTGGGACACGAGTGGCTAAATAAGATAAGATAAGATAAGTACCTATGCATATTTGTGCATTTAAAAAATACCCTAAACCGATGTGCATGTACCTATGAGGCGACTGATGAATGTGGATGAAGCGAAAGAAGTGTGTTTGGATCGTATCGAGTGGAGGGAGGTGGTCTCTCTCTGCCATATTATTATTATTACTAAATAGTTACTAACTAACTTAAACTAACTAATTAATTATCTCTACCTACCCTGATTGGGAAGAAGCGCGATACATACTCGTATTTATGTATGTGTGAACAAAGTACGTTTTAATAAATTCATATGCATATCTTATTAAATATACATATATGCAGATTGTGTAGATAAAAACTTTTTACAGGGGGCCTAGCACGGCATGCCGCGACAATTATCTCACGTCATGCTGTCCTTATCACATTTAAAACTATAGACAGAGACGTAAGCGTGACAAACGCATAACAACGTCTTGTCACGGAGTGCCATGCTAAGCTAGCAGATCAAAAAATCAGGATGAATAAAGGCAAGAATCTAAGCAATTTAAATATTTGTAAGACATTGTCCGAGGTCTCCCTACAAAAGCCATTTTAGAGTTCACGGTGCCTAAATTCACGATTAACTTGTCAAATACATTGTTTACACGATGACAGCTGTCAATTTTTAATTGATGTATTGTCTTGCGAGGGAATTAGAGTTTTGGGATGATGAAAATTGTAGTTGTTTTTGCACTATTTGAGCTACTTATTAAAATTGTATTTAAAGTAGGTATGGAATGTATTTCCTATTTCCTTCTATTTTGACGACAGCAAATAAGTAGGTACATATTTATGAATTAGTTTTGTTTTTATTACTTTAATGTATTTTGTTGTATTTTTCGTTTGCAATGTGGAACACTAAGGATTGGAAGATACAATGGGCACGATGACTAAAAAAATTTTTTAGTCCATCACATAGATTATTTTAAAGTATTCGACGCGTATTTTTTCTTTTTTCTCTTGAACTCAAAATGACACAGATACACTGGGTTAAAGTTGTTCGTGACGTCACGCCTCAGTACGATTTTTACGTAGGAGTGACGTCAATACCCCCCACTCCGTAACTTTGATGCTGTGTATCTTTGTATTTATTTATGTATTTGATCAGGTAAAAAACGTGTTTCAAATATTTTTTAATAGCCTAAAAGACGGACTAATTATTTTTTAAATTTTCGAATGTAGATCATCCCCATTTGTATTGTATTCTTTTGTATTTTTCTTTGTATTAATTAATAATATCATTATTCTGATTTCTGAATACTTTGTGCTCTTTTTGACTTTCTTTTTTCCCTAATACCTTAGTGACGTTCTTACCGTAGGTACCTAATGTTAATAAATCCATTAATACCCAAACAAGCTAAAAGTCTAGCACTTAAGCCCTTTTATTGTTCATAAATGACTCATCTGCGTACGTTATTCGTACTTTAATTACGTACTTGCTTGGTTACGAAAAATAACAATGTGCATAGTTAAAGTGTTTGTGTTTACACGCACAACAAGGTAAGGCGAATAGACCATCGTAACATTGACCCAAAAAACGAATTATTACAAAACTTAACTCAGATATTTTAACTTAACTGCATTTGGGTGATATAATTCATAATGACCGTGGACGTGGAATTGCGAGCCGCGGCCATTTGCCTTATTTGTTCTTTTTTTTCAGGTTGATTTTTTAATTATTGGCTCGAAGAAATGTATTTCTTTTTTCTTTTTGCGAATGTTTTGAACTTGGCTTTTTGCTGTTGAGGTTAAGATAATCTTTGACATAGTTTTAAAAATACCAAAGTTTTTACCTATTTTTGTATGTATAACCGATAGTTTGATATCATTTCATAGTATTTTGTGAAAAAAATGGCGGTCGCTGTCTTTTTTCCCGCGCTCTTATACGATGTTGATACTATGATACTTGAGTTGCATATAATTTGAATAATAATTTATCCAAGTAAAGCTATTATCGAATAGACTAGAAAACAGATTCTTGTGTTGAAATAATCGTTGTAATATGATAGATAGAAGAAAAAAACAAGAACGATAGATAGAAAACAGAAATATGCTGTACTTTTTGTATACTTAACTCCTCTTTTTTCAGTCTCTTTGTTGTACTATCTTCTTGCAATAAACGATTAAATAAATAATCATAAAAACAATACTTTATTGCACACAAAAAGATACATATAAAACTTAAAACTAACATAATTGATAGTTGTGGAAACTACGCACAATTTTTCAAAATTTTATTTTTTTTGTGTTAATGTAGTGTTCTTAGTTGTACCTAAATAAATATTTTAAATCTATTAAATAGTCTAAAAACGCAAGGTTAATGATCTTAAATAGGTACCTAAGCTATACTAAAAATTGCAAGAAAATTATATGCATTTCTATGTAATATAAAATGGATTGCGAATAGCTTATTAATAATACCTATATTCAGAATAGGTACTTAGCAGCGTTGTTTCAGTAATAATTTATTTTAAATAGCAACTGTACGTAGATCTACCTACTTATTCATAAATTATGTCTAAATAAAAAGTAGTTATATTTTGTCTAAATTAGGTAATTTTATAATTTTAAAAAAGTGAGTGAAAAAAATATCTACTTTTTATCTTTTATACCTACTTACAAAAATAATATTAAAAAGAAAATTAAAAACATATTAGAAGCGTAAGAATTTTCACATAGCTTTAAGTACTACTAAGAAAATCAAGAAATTTAAGAAAATCCTGTTGAAAAAAAATAAACAAAAACTACTCACAATTTTCCTTTTTCCGATTTTTCACAATCACAACCACTGACACGTTCACAAAAAAGTTTTCCCGCGCGAATAAAGATTTGACTTTTTATTTTTTTATCGGAGTCTATGCACAGGGTTACGCGCTAACTGCCAGCATTGCGGCCAACTGCCAATTTATATAGACTTTATGCGTCCTAGAGTACATTACAATACGATCATTCAGTTGTACGCTCTCCTGTAGGTATGACTTTATTTATTCTTGAAGTTTAATTAATTGAATCGGGACCTAAGTAGTACTTACGTGCTTGTTTCGAATACTTTCCTCATTGTCCTCAACAACTCCTATTTATTAGGTATTTATTTAAAAGGATCGGTATAGGTGTAATTCATTAGAAAGAAAAGATTATACTGAGATAGAGAAGATACATATGTAATAATAATACTTTTATGTTATAGTATAATTAGACGTTTTATTAGCCTCGTGCCTCTGTACAAATGACGTTAAAAGGGCTGACGACGCGACGGTTTCATAAAAAGATTCTATTTCTGTTTTATAATAGTATTTTTTTTTTAATTTAAGTGCCAATGAATATGTCACAAAAAAGATTAGGTACCTACAAATTATATACTTATTTATCTAAGAATCTACTAAATGGTTTGTTTCTTTTGAATTATTTTAATATAAGGTACAGCAATCTAAGTGATCGATGACAAGTTAGGGCTTCTACGCATACATTGATTGCGACCAAATCTGTCAAAAATATCATTGACACTTTGCCAACACACAAGTATTGTAAATTAGCAGACTTGGGCCCCAGTATAATCTGCTGTGTGTCAAATAAATATCGTCTAAAAACAAATCCTGTTATGTACTTAGGTACTTAATTAAAAAAATATATTTTCAAAACAAAGACAAGTAAACATAACAACAAAAAAAAGCAAGGCTAGATAACACAAAGATTTACAATAAAAAAATAATCTACATACTAATAGGTACCGCATTAGAATTGCAGGATATTATTTACAAACTGATTCTCTGTCAAATAACATTATCTACGGTTCAGCGAAAGGAATAAATGAATTCGTGTCGTTCGAATAATAAGTAACTAGTTCTACCATAGGTGGAAAGAGGTGCCTACACAAATAAATGCGTTTAAAACTAAAGTGCGTTTCATGAAATAGTTCCTATGCCGCCATGTTGGCAGCATTGAAAATTTGTATTGCGAAAAACGATATGAGGATATTGTGGCAGTACAAATTTTCAATGCTGCCAACATGGCGGTATAGGAACTATTTCATGAAACGAACTCTACTATTTTTAATGATAAGTACTTTTGCGATTGTTGTCATGTCGAGCTATTTAAAAAAAAACAATGTCAAAACTTCTGTTCGAGTTAGCGTTTCGTTCAAAGCACACAAACAATAAAATAAATGTACTTATAAATTGTGGCTGTTTTGACTATTTAAACAGGTACGATAGTTTTTATTGTCCGGTTGTAAAAAAAAGTTTTGTTATCTATGGTTCTAAGCGGTCAAAAAAAAAACAACATACAGTACAGTCATATGCAGATCAAAGTTATCAAAATCATACTAAAATAGTCCATAATGCTTTTAAATAATTTCGATAATAAGAACACTGAACACATTTAAGGAAGATTGGTGGGAAGCAGCCACCGACAGAAATCTGTGGGGAGCCATGGGAGAGGCTTTTGCCCAGCAGTGGGACAACACAGGTTAAAAAAATTACATTATGCTAAGCTATAAATATTAAATATACTTGGCTATACAGTTTGCCTGAAACAGCCTGTGGTAAACATACTACCTAAAATGCAATCGACTGAGTTACAACTGATTAATATGCATTTATATTAACAAGTGATTGTATTGAATCCTGTTTAAATTATTCCACTACAAGTTGTTTACACATCGTAGCAGACATTTTTTTTTACGTGGGGAAATCCATTATGGATACCCTTCGTCTCGGAGAAAGACGAAGGGTTATGCCGGACTCCCACCGGCTAAAACCCCACGGTGTTCGTACTAGCCGCTTGTAGTCGGGAGCGCGGGAAAACTTTCGCATACTTCCTCGAACCCGTCAGACACATCGCAGCAGACTTAGGCGAAGATGACGAGACGAATTCGACTCATTCAACAAAGAATGGGAGGTCCACTACTGACCCAAGCCTGCTAATTTAAAATAGCCTCAGTTGTATGTCGGCAGAGTGTCAATGGCCTTTTTGACACTTTTGGTATTCTGAATCTTTCTGAATGGCTTACACTAATTGCGATGTGTCAAAAAATTAAATTGACTCTCTCATTGACACTCTGCCGACACACAACAGAGGCTATTTTAAATTAGACTGCGGCAGACTTGGGCCCCAGATTACATGCCTTTATTTTCATTAGCTAGCATTTCAAATCAACTGTACCAACTTAGGTACCTCGTGTTTTTAACACGCCGTTATTTAAATTAATTTGTTTTAGTCACGTGCTATGAAACTATTCATAAATAATTAGCATACAATACCTTCTTCTTATACTATACATATACTTTTTATATCTACCTATATGTAAGTATAATCCTAGAGACTACAATTTAAAAAAATACTTATGTTAGGACTTTAAGTTTTGAATTTAGTCGTTCGCTACAAAGCGCCTACACTCACACAAGTGTTTGTAATCTTTTGCATTGACGTACATATTCGCTAAGTAAGTAATATACCGTTGGGGCAATCACTAATTAATTCTCAAATGCCAGATATCTAGAGATACGCGTCAATATGTCATAATTAGAAACAATACTTATTTAAGATTCTAATACATTCAGAAAGTGTAACCGCCTATCAATCTTTAGATATTTTTAAGCCGTACAGATCGAAAGCCATTGATTTATGAAGGTTTCATCATCTTCTTCTTCTTCCTCCTCGCCATGTCCCGTTACACGGGGTCGGCTTTCTTAACCAAGCGGCGCTATTTCTCCCGGTTACTGGTATCGTCCGCTGTAAGGGACATATTCTTCATATCCTCTTGGACAGTCGTTAGCCAAGTCGCTAAGGGTCTTCCTCCTTGTCTTTTTCGTGTTGTCATACAGGATAGGCACTTTTTCATCGATTATACAAATTAATGCCAGTAGTATAACTAAAAAAGCTGGCATGTCTATGGAAGATGGGTCTATTATAAGAGGCTGAAAAAACGCTTTCGCTGAGTCCTTTTCGTCCACGCGCTAGAAATAAGTTTAAAACCAGAACATACGTATATAGGTACAATTTATTTTGTGCTGAATAAACGTCTTTTTATTTATTTTAATACCCTGTCACTGTAGCATCGATCTTTTCAGTCATCATATGTCTTCTCTTCTCAGCCTATAAACCTACAGTAAAGAACGATAAAGAATCAATCGGCTAATTCCGACTTAGTATAGCGATATCTGTGTCGCTCACGCCACGTTTTTGTTAGTCGTTGTTCAAATAACAAATTGCAACAATAAAGCACTTAATTCTAAAATCAAATTGAGGCTTAGCATGCGTGTCGCGACAATTATCTCACGTCATGCTGTCCTTATCACATTTAAAACTATGGAAAGAGACGTAAGCGTGACAAACCCATGACAACATCTTGTCACGGAGTGTATGCTAAGCTAGCTGATGAACGATTTTATTGATTACATTATAAGCAATCGTTTGTTATCGGAAATGCGACGATTGCCGATGTTCATTCTTTGTCGCCCTTTACTGTAGATAGAGGCCTTGATCAGTATTTTGTTGATTACATCCCAATCAGTAAGTACTTAGGTACCAACTTAATTTCAGACAGTTAACAACTGTTGATTCCCAACCTGTATTTTAAGCAATTAGTCACTCTATCTATTCTGATACTTGAGTGATTTGTCTTTGTGACGTCATTACCTTATATTTTAGTTAGTCGGTAAAACCCACGTTGACATTTCCTTGTTCAACTTTATTTAAGCTAATTAGGTGTGTATTGAACTAAACAAATGTTCAAATAGTGAAAGTTATAGAGCGCAATTTTAAGCAAGTAAATAAATAATAATAAGTCATTTCTGTGTTCGCTTCGTGTTATTCAAAGTTTAATTTATAGACGATTATATTATAGACGATATAGTCAAATTATAGAACGGCACACACATTTTTTGAACACATACAAAGTAACATATATTTGTCTATATTGGGTGTAACGTGTAACAGAAAGGGGGTATAATGCCGAAACACAGCAATAGTCCTCATGAAACGGAACAACTTTTCCCAAGAACATGGGTCGTAACTCGAAAATAATTTTTGGATCGCCCATACTTACACGATCAGCTGATCGAGCATTTTTTGTATAGGGAGGCGAATTTATTTTTTCGAGTTACGACCCATTTTCCTTGAGGAAAGTTGTTCAGTGTCATGAGGACTATCGCTGTGTTTCGGCATTATACCCCCTTTCTGTTACACCATGTAGACGATGGTTGACATTGACACACACAAAGTAACAGTCTATATTGTTTTAAGTTATTGAATAAGACGATAAATGCGTACGAAATCGCAGGAAACGTAAAGTTTATCATAAGATTTTCTTTTTAATTCTCTTCTCCCAGCTTCGTAAAACAAAGCCAGTGTCAGTTTAACTTTTTTTTATAACAAAAACAAATAGAACGGTACATTTATATCACAGTTAAATTAAACCACTTAATTTACTATGTCAAGGTTTAAAACAAAAAGTGTTCATTACTTTCAGCAAGGATTTATTTATTTAAAGGTATTCTAATAGGCACGATGAGTAAAAATTTTTTTTGACCATCACATAGATTATTTTAAAATATTCGACACGTATTTTTTCTTTTTTATCTTAAACTAAAAATTACAAAGATACACTGGGTTAAAGTTGCTCGTGACGTCACGCCTCAGTACGATTTTAACCGAGGAGCGACGTCAATACCCACTCCGTAACTTTGATGCCCTGTATCTTTGTATTTATTTATGTACCTATTTCATCAGGTAAAAAATGTGTTTAAAATATTTTTAATAGCCTAAAAAACGGATTAATTATTTTTGGAATTTTCGAATGTACCTAGTCATCATCCCCATTATCTAAGTGCCTAGGCTAGTATTTATTTTAATGACCTTAGTATTATAGTAATATAATTTTGGTTGTTTGATTTATTGAGAAACATTATTGAAGGAAAGGTTGAGGGGAAGAGAGGCAGAGGAAGACCGCGATGTACTTACTTCACTCAATTAAAAGAGAAAGTTAACGTCATGTCTTATCAAGAAGTTAAAGCACTGGCAGAGGATAGGCCTAGATGGCGAACACTCCACCGACAAGAGTCTGACTTTTAAATGATGATTTTAAAAAAATGAGCTCAATATGGAGTAGACAAAGTTCATTCAGAAAATGTGTTTTACAAACAAATTGATTCTCAAATTATAACATATTCTTATACTCTCTAATCTTATTAATTATTGCAAGTTGTGTACTTAACTAGAATATTTTTTTTAAATGAATCACAGTTTCTTGGATTTTCAGCATAGAAATTCTCTGTCGTGTCTACTCATCCAAGTCAAAAGTATTAACAGTCGTGCATGTATGAGGTGATTGATGAATGTGGATGAAGCGAAAGAAGTGTATCTGGGTCGTAGCAAGTGGAACTGTGGAGCAAAGTGCCCTTCCTACCGCGATAGGAGAAAGGCGTGAAAAATATGTTAGTATGTATGTATGTAAAAACCCACCATCACGAAAATGTGTCAGACATCATTCACACAGTACGTCACAGAATCAATACTATTTCCCGGTGACTCGAATTGGACAAAAACAATGACTAATTGCAAATAAGTAAGAAATATTTTTGAGGAAATAACCTGTATTCTGTTAATATGAAATCCCAGTTGTTTTAAGATAATATTTACATTGATTTAGGTAAACAAACTGCTTAGGTACCTACCTACCTATCATCCATAGTGGTCGACCAAGAAAACTATTTACTGTAGGTACCTTTTGTTTTTATAGCAACTTACATATAAAAAATAAAACTTAAAATTTTCAAGTGAAGTGAAGCTTCTAATTAAAAATTATACATATATCACCAATATTATAGATAAGTACTATAATTCAATTATCTATATAGTTTACTGTAGAGTCCATTTCACGAAAGAACTCCCCTTTTTTTTTTACGTGGGGAAATCCATCGTGGATACCCTTCGTCGCGGAGAAAGACGAAGGGTTACGCCGGACTCCTACCGGCTAAAACCTCACGGTGTTTCTTCTCGCCGCCAAGTGACGGGGACACGGGAACGCTTCCGCACACATCCGCGAACCCCGTCGGCGGTGTCCGCCAAAGCAGACCCCTCTCGGGCAAATGCCCACCCTCTCTCCGCGGCTAACGTGTCGAAACACCAAACACGTCAGCCGCACCTCCTCGAAGACCAACCAGTGGTGAGTGACGGACTCTCCGATTCCGCCACTCACGGTCTCCCCGCAGCGAGCCAGATTTGTGGCCCCGCTACATGCCACACGGTCGCAGAGGATAGGGAGAGCGGCCTCCGGAATACCGACACTCCTCTTCCCCTGCGACCCCACCGCGTCCGCCATCAAAAAACGGTGGCGACCCCGTTTAGGCCGCGGGAGGTAGGGAAAGCGGCGTACCGTGATACCGGCAGTCCTCTCCCACCGCGGCCTCCACCTCTCAGCAGCTGGACTGGCCCATACAGCCCAGCCACCCGCCTCAGCTGCGGAACCCCCCATAAGGCCCGCAGCCTACGCACCGTCTCAACAGCCTGTGCCGCCCATACAACACAGGCTGCCCGCCTCAGTAGCGCCACCCAATAGGTTCGCCACCTACAAAGTACCGCTCAACCCAAGCCCGACCGGAAGGCATCGGGGAGCGGTCCTCCTCGGGTTCCTCTTTGCTTCCCAGCAGATGACCAGTCCGCCGGTACTGAGCCCCCCCGCCACTACAAGGCGAGAACCCACCGGGGGGGCGAAAGAACTCCCCTAGCCGCGGCGCTTTACTTATATCATGTCAAAATTGATAATGTTGCCATTTATGAGTACAACATCTACCTATATACTTCATTTATTATATTATATATTTCATTTATTTCATTCTATATTTCATTTATAATTTATTAAAAAATATTATTTCCTGCTTATTTCGAGTGTTTTGGTCTTTCCATGAGTAGGTTGGTATACATTTTGATAAAAATATCTATTCACCTATATTTCTGTTATGTAAAACGTATATTTTTATTAAGATAAGTAAGGGTTTTTCTACCTACTATCAGGGAAAAGGTCAGAAAATAGGGAAAAAAGACCTGTCAAATTGAGTTCCAAAAATATCCGGGGGACTTTCGTGAAACGCACTCTAAGTAGGTACGACCTTTAATACACAGAAGTACACATACTAAAGGCAAACTCTATACATCAAAATTTTGAAACGAATAAGGTATACCCACAATAAGTAGGTACTCTTAAACTGAATAAAATTTATTTAGCCATCGAAAAATACTTAGCCCTTAGGGCCTTTTTACCACTAAGACCCAGAACACACGGTGAAACGCAAATGCAACGCAACTGAAACTGCTAGTTACTTTTGAGTTGCATCGCAGTTTCTGCTATAGACTTCCTTAGAAAACCACACACGACGCAACTAAATGAAACGTTTCAAACTAGTTGCTATAGCAGAAACTGAGATGCAACTCAAAAGTAACTAGCAGTTTCAGTTGCGTTTCACCGTGTGTTTTAGCGCTAACAGATTAAAATCTGACAGATATGTCTATTTATTTCATAACGTTTTAGACAGTGACAGGTATGAATTATCTGTCAGTAAAATATTTTTAAGTGGTGATACGGGCCCTTAGTTTTTTTTCTTAACATGTAACCTAGTTGTTTATTGACCAACGGACCCCTAACGACCGTGACCGGAACCCACCGTGATTGCTCAATCCAACGAGCTGCTTCCTCATTTACCACAATTAGAGACCCTCGGTTTGTATTGCAATTACTTACTTACTTACTTACATATCTACAGATACCTACCTATCTAATATTTTTTTAAATATTAGTTCTGTTGTTCATATAAAAGGGTACCTATTGTTGAAAACATAAAAATATATTAAGTTTTTTACTAACAATAAGTGGTAGTATAAGTATGGCAATACTGTTATTCTCTTCTTCCGTCCACAATATAAGACTCAACAGTGAATTTGTGCCTTTAATTTAAATCACCTCAATATAAGGGCCGACCATCTCTTTTCACCTATGTTTGCTAATTTTGCTATCATCCTATCTTATCTTATTCTCTTTGATTAGTCAAAGCTTATTCTTTTTATAATTCTAGAGGCAACCCACAACTTTTTACGCAACTATCGACATATCTTGGAAAACTTTCATAACAACTTAAAATAATACCTAAAGCCATGAAGGTATATGTGTAACTATCGCCCGTTATTAATAACCTATCCTGATCCGTTTTTTACCAAATCGAGATTGAAAAAACAAAACACAATTGTGTTCTTGACATGTTTTTGGTACACAAGTGACAATTGTGTTTTGTTTTTTCAATCTCGATTTGGTAAAAACGGATCAAGATAGGTTATTAATAACGGGCGTAAGTAAGCTACAATAATGAAGTTTCATTAAAATCTATTGAGTGATTTTAGCGCAAAAAGCGAGGCAAAAAGAGTCAATAAAATGTCACAGCAACCACGAGGATGTATAAAAGCTTCCGATTTAAAAAAATGGTCTTTTGGTAAAATAGGGTACTGGTGGACAAAATCTTACAATATGCGTTTCTTTTTTATCGGATTATCGAGTTGCTTTAATGAATCGAAAAACAAGACTGATCCCACGTATGCAATGCAATATGAAATCTGGAATAATATGATTAGAAACACACTTGTCATTCGCAACGTACCGTGTAGAGCAGATTTCATTCTATCTTTCCCACGTTGCGTACGTGGGAGCAATATATTTCTAGCTTTATTTTATTAACTTAAGCAGACGAAATTAGTCAAAGTCAAAGTCAAAAATATAATTTATTTCATAGGCACAAAAGTGCTCTTGAAACCGTTAAATTATTATAAAGGTATTTTTTTAAAGCTAGCGCTAGATTCGCAAAGTGCACTTTCCCCCAGAGAAGAACCTCGAAAAAAACTCAAAAGAAGTTGGGTAATAAACCTTGTATTACCAAATGAGAAACACTTAAATAATTTTGGGATTCGTATAGTTGAGAAATAATTCCATTATTAATTTAGGTAATTGAAAAATTGGATTGGAGGCCGAAAGAAAACGTACCTACGCAGGATGTTTTGAATGACTAACTAGGTAAGTAACTATATTTTATTAAATACTAAATAAACTTGTCAATCATAAACCACCACGGGACTTTCATTTTTCTTACTAGATTTTTTTTCTGGGGAAAACTATTACCATGCGAATGTAGAGTTAGCTTGAAAAAATATAATCAACTAGTGGCTGCCCGCGACTTCGTAAGCATTTATCGTCATATCTTGGAATAAAATCATGATATCTTAAAATGAAATAGCCTATGTGTTATTCTGATATATCAGCT
Organism: Anarsia innoxiella; assembly: GCA_947563765.1. NCBI lineage: Eukaryota > Metazoa > Arthropoda > Insecta > Lepidoptera > Gelechiidae > Anarsia > Anarsia innoxiella. The sequence continues at coordinate 1,149,419 of OX387414.1, read as the reverse complement.
ACAATATTGCCAAACATCAAAAGCTATTCAGTAGTTTTTGCGTGAAAGAGTACCAAACAATCATTCATCCATCTATTGACACAAACATTGACATTTAAAATATTATTAGAACATGTTTAAGTTCAATAGATTTCTATGTAATTTCGATTGCTAAAAGTTATTCAGCTATCTCTGTGCTCTAAATTTTATCAAAATTGAAGTAGGTATAGAAATTAGCGTTATGAAGCCTATAATATTCTTATTAAAATGTAAAGACTCCTAAAATAGTACTTCACAGATTTTTTTATTGATTTCAAATTCGTCCTTTAATGGAATACTTTATTGATATTGCCTATTTAATTATTAAGCAAATTCTATGTCAATTAACAATGCTTTATAGGTACCATAAAATTTTATAGCTAGACTAGAGGCTGCCCGTGACTTCGTTCGCATTTACCGTCATATCTTGGAAAAAAAACATGATGTCTCAAAATAATATAGCCTATGTGTTATTCTGATGTTCAAGCCAAGTTATTTTAAAATTTCATTTAAATCTGTTTAGTGGTTTTTACGTGATGAAGTAACAAACATACATGTATCCATCGGAACAAACATTGACATTTATAATATTTATAGGATAACTAGAAATATTCGGTATTCAATCATGATTATTTGATTTTTATGTAGAATTTTCATTAAGTCTATTATTGAATACGCAAAATTATGATCCAACGTTCAATGTTAACACCCTCTTTTATCTTTAGTGGCTTAAATAACTAATTTATTAATTTTACCAGTTTTTCCATTAAAAAGAACATAATCATAAGTAATTAGGTGTTAATTTTTTTATAATTCATCGATTAAAATATAAAATATCTTTAACATTATTGCAGTCTTTCATTATCATAAATAAACTATTTTTTTCAAAATCCAATGCCTTAATAATAAAATATATAATAAATTTTCATGTTACACAATTTTTATTATAATATTTTATCAATATCATCATTATACGTTATTTATTTCAAAGACTAACTTAAACGTATGAGAAAAGACGATTTCATTTTTCTGTAGTAAAAACGAACACATACGGAAACTAAGAAAGAAATATCGACTGACGAAACAAAACAAAAAAACTGCAAAAATTCCAACCAGTATCAGTGATAACAATGAAGGTAAAAATATGTGATAACAAACTATTGACAAAAAAAATATTAACAAGGCAACCTGTCAAGTGACGCGGTTACCATAGCAACGCCAAACAGGGCCGTCCCGACACGTTTTGTACTAATATTTGTACAATTTTTCATTTAATTCTTTTTTTTGTATTTTGATAGAAGAATTTAATCATGTTGGACGACGACGATGATGATGAGGATATCTTCGGCCCAATCATGAACATTGGGTCGGAGACCACCGAGGCTGAAAAGGAATTCGAAAAGGTATGTTCAGATTTCCCATCAGAATTTGCTGCCCATATTAGCTTGGAAAGCCGTTGGATGTAGGCAGCGCATGACCGGTCGTTGTGGAGATCCTTGGGAAAGCCTTTTGTCCAGCAGTGGACGTTCATAAGCTGGCATGGTGATGATGTTTAACTCAGGTTTATCATAGAGTATGCCTGCAACTTCGTACACATATTTTATACCTGTCTCTCACTAAAACGTCGTCTTTTATGAAATAGAAATAATTTTATAAGTAGTGAAAGAGGCACTGCTTTGTAAAGGTATCTAATACTCAAAATCATCAAACCACCATTAAAAACCCGTTTTCTAGGTCCTGGACCTGATGCGAGAAGCCGAGGGTATGAAACTGTATTGTGATGTTTACACCAAACTCTACGACTCATACTACAAGATGAAGGAGGAACGGGACGACAAACAGGCCCACATTGATGAAATGCAGGTACAAGATAAAGCAGAATCTGCTTAGATTATCTGATTAGAGATTTATCTGATTAGAGTCACTCTAATCAAATCTGATTAGAGATTAATCAATCTCTAATCTAAACACATAAATAGTCATTATATTTATTTCCATATTTATTTACATTACTTATGGGCTAATACAGCTACCCAATGGCTACCAAATGCCAAACGGCGTCGCGGAAGACCAAGGAAAAGGTGTCGGGACGAGCTGGACACCTTAAATACCCGGGTGGAGGAAGCTCGAGACAGAAAGTCGTAGCAGATGAGGAGAAAGGCCTTTGCCCAGCAGTGGGACACAAGTGGCTAGATTAGATTAGATATGATTAGTGTCCAGGCAGACGTTGTTACTAATACCTGTATAACTCATTTACAGGAGAAAATTGACAAATTTGACGCCACTGCCGAACAATACATGAATGAAATCAGTGAAGGGAATAAGACCATTGAGATGCTTAGGAAGGAAGTTGGTAAGATGACTGCTAAATTATCTTTAGGTCTATTGTCCATGAAACCGCACGTCATATAGACTTCTTCGTCATTGGACAATGGGCACGATGACAAAAAAAAAATTTTTTTTAATCCATCACATAGATTATTTTAAAATATTCGCCACGTATTTTTTCTTTTTTCTCTTAAACTAAAAATGACAAAGATACACTGGGTTACAGTTGCTCGTGATTTTTGAATGTAGTCATCATCCCCATTGCATGCATCTTGCATACAAACAATCAAATCTGTGTCCACGAAGCGGCTTTTGCGATGCTGACGCAACGACGGTCCCGTGTAAACTTGGCCTCAGATTCTAAATTATTTTTATGTACTCTATGACGACGGTCCCGTGAAAACTTGGCCTTAGTTTTTAAATGATCTTTATGCACTCTGTGAGGAGATTCAAGCGACGTAATCTGTCCATGAAACTGAAAAGCTTTCCCTGAGAAAAAATGAATTTTGTTTATCATCTTCTCATACTAATGTCGTTCATTCTGATTGGTCAGCAACCCTTTCTTGCTAGATTTTTCACTAAAGACAACTAATACCTTGGGAATCAAAAAAAAACTTTACAGACATTTTTCAAGTGCTAAATATTGGCCTGCGAAATAATCGACAGTTTTTATAAACAGCTAGATTTCTTTTTTACGAATTTCTTTCATTTTTTTATAATTTAAAAAGCAACTAGGTACTTTAGTACTTAACCTACTAACTTAGCATGTACACGTATATTCTAACGGTAACTGTCTCTTTAGATGAAGCTCGTACCCTTGCTGATGCGATGCACGCCCGTGAACTAGCCTCTGTGGAAAGCTTGGAGACCATGAAGAAGACGGTCAACCGGCTGGAGAAGGAGCTGGATGCCAGGAAGAGAGCTGGTGATGATGATCCGTGAGTCTTTTGTTTCAGGAGGAAACAGAAATAAAATCTTTTAAGTATTTTTTGATTGTGAGTCTCGAGAGAAGAAATTGTGTTGTTTAATTTAATTCTACTTATATTATAAATGTCATTGTTTGTGCCGATGGATGGATGGTTGTTAATCTTTCACGTAAAAACCACTGAACAGATTTTATCGAAAGTTAACAATATTAATTGTAGCTTATAAGTACATGAGAATACCACATGGGCTATATCATTTTAAGATATCATAATTTTTTGCCAAGATATGCAAAATGCGAACGAAATCGCAGTCAGCGTCTGGTATCCCTTATACTATGCAATTTGCAAATTTTTGCTTTAAACAATATCCTAAGGGCCAGTTTTACCACTTGCAGATAAAAATCTGACAGATAAACCTATATCTATTTCATAAAACATTACGTTTTACATATTATATACCTGATATAATATCCCTAGGAATTTTATCTGTAAGTGCTAGGGCTAAACCAATTTTACCATACCAGGGGTGCCCAATCAGCGGCTAAAGAAAAAGAGAAATTCGAAAAGGAGAAGGCAAAGCTCCAAGCCGAAGCCGAGGCGTTGAAAACCCGTCTGTCCAACGCTGTGGGGTACCAAGAAGAGCTGGAAGCTAAGAACACCACAGCAGAAGAGAAGATCAACAAACTTGAAGAGATTTTGGAGGTTTGGTGGATTTTTGGAGTATAGCATTTGTGGTAGAAATAGTGTGATCGGTCTCACAGAATAATAATTAAATGTTCTTAAATAAGGTTTCATAAGCATTTAAGTTTTGCAGATTTGAGTGAATAGAGATGAGTGAGAAAACTTGGTAAACATAAAACGTAAAAAAAAAAACTTTTCTGACCTATCTATTAAAAAACAAACATACTTATTTATAAAAAATATTTTTAAATCGATCATTATTATTTTTTGATTTCTATGTTGGGAATCATATTCGAAGACCAAACTGATTTTGGAATAATTATCAAAACATCATTAGGTTTTATGTTCCATTTGAGTATATGTCACTCAGCAGTGGACAGCTATAGGATGAGATGATGACGACGATGATGATGATAATAGTAACAATTATGATGGTATAATAACATAGTTATAATTTCAATTAATAGGAGGCCGAGAACCAAGCTGTCCGCACGAACCACCTGGTAGACCATCTTAAAGACGAAAGCCACAGCCTGAAAGGGGAGGTAGAAAATAGAGGGGTCACGATCAAGGCTCTTCAAGAAAAAGTAAGCATCTTTAGATTCTTAGGTAATTCGCGATTCGTAAAATTTTTCATGCAAAATGTCTGTTTAGGACATGGTCCACGACTAAGGATTTGCAAAATTGTATTTCTTTTTAAAAGGCCTATTTTGTCGAATTGAGAAGCAAAATAGTTCAGTTGCAAATAGTTAAAGACGCGAAAATCCAAGTGTATTTTATCCATACTATAATAGATACTAAACTATATTACTATAAATGCGAAAGTAACTCTGTCTGTCTGTCCCACTTTCACGCTAAAACGGCTGAACCGATTAAAACGAAATTTGGCACACAGATAGGCTATAGCCTGAGAAAGGACATAGGCTACTTTTGATTTCAATAGCGCAGGTTAAGCAAAGGCGATGCGAGCGCCGCCAAACTCAGTATTCCACGCGGACGAAGTCGCGGGTACAGCTAGTTGTCTATAAATAGACGTTTACTTGTATTTTGTAAACCAAATTATGTTCCCCACACAAACTATAAGTCCTACCTAGTTAATGTGGCGTTGGTTCCACTAGGATGTGGGAAACATAATAAAAGCACTTTATTTTATACTTTAACTTGTATTTAAAAATACTTGAGCACAATACAGTCACGTTATTAGACAGCCATATTGATACTTTATTAGTCGACACTACATGTTAAGTAATTTGTTATATTTTTATTTTGTTGTTTTATATTTCTGACGCATTCAAGTGTAATTTTGGGTTACCTACGAATAAATCTTTATTGAATTTAAAAAAAAAATGAAAAATCTTACTACCTAGATTAATCAAGTCTACGACTGGTGAAAGTCGCCGGAAGCCGTTGGATGTGGGCAGCGCAAGACCGGTCGTTGTAGAGATCCTTGGGGGAAGCTTTTGTCTAGCAGTGGACGTCTACAACCTGACACAATAATAACAACAACGACTTACTAAAACCCTTACGTTCCCACAGCTATTAAAAACAGAGAAATCCGTGGAGCGTCGTGAAAAGCAAATCAAGAGTATGACTCAACGTCTGGCGGAAGCAATATCGGAGATGGAGACTTCAAATCACAAGGCTAATCAGTTCAGACTTCAACTTGAAGCTACCAATGCTGAGTTTGATAAAATGAAGACTGATTTCATGCACGCTGCTAAGGAGTTGAAGGTTTGTGGTGGATGTTTTTTATTATTTTTTGGGACTGTCAGCAGAACCTCAATTTTGGCATTTTTTAATTCATTCTTTATCATGTTTTTTTATTTACCTTTTCTGTTTTGACCCGACTGCGCCAGAAGGAGGGTTATGTTTTTCTATCTATGAATGTTTGTACTTATGTATAATTAATGGGGAAGATGCGATATTTTTATTTTTGTGTTTATTTCAAAGAACTCCATGTAGAATAGACCACAAGTATATTAAAAAAATGAAAAGACTGTAATTTACTGCAAAAAATGGGGTTTAAAATTGTCAATTTGAATTTTCGCGCGAAAACGGATCTTTAGTTCGTATGACGTCACTCCTGTCTGTCACTCACTGGCCCACGTACTGTACGTCCTCTATGTATTTTATACTTTTGCATTTTTCTCGACTAACGAGACATTTTTTTGTAAAAATTTAAAATGGACTATCCATCAACATCAGGCGATCATAACTATACTATAGATACTCCGAAAAAAAGCCGTGTTGACGTATGTTTTGTGCCAATGTGTCCATCTACTTCAAAGAAGTTTCCAAATAAATTGTTTTTGACTGGACCTTCTGACCCAAAACTGCGAAAAAAGTGGTTTCAAGCTGTGAAGAGGAATGACAATTATTCCCCAAAGACCATCATTCGATGCTGTGAAGACCACTTTGACGTAAGTCGGCGGATATATTTGATAAAAGCTTAGTTTAATCTGCTTATATGCAAAAGAAACATAGTTATTATACCTACCTAATTACTTATCCAAACTTGTCAATGACTTTTGAATGAATGAAATACAAATTTAACTAATGATTTACACATACCGTAGTAGTTTAGTCCCTTTCATTTCTACACTTGAAAACTCTGCACTTTCGACAAAAAAAGTCACTACCATGTCGACACTAACTTTTGGTAGATTCCTGGAGTCTGCTTTGACAAACCCAACTTCCATTTTTATTCGAAAAATGCAATTAATTCTCGTTATAATGTTCACTTTTTTACTACAACTATAACCTCAAATACGTTGTCATAACAGGAGTGACGTCACTGAACGCTGATTGGTGTTTTAAATCCGTTCCGTTTCAAGCTACTTTAAATTCGTAATTATTGTTGAAAAACAACATTATATAAAATATAAACCTTGCAGTGGCCCTTCTTTTATATATTTTTAACATTTTAATAACAAAATTTTCATAAATATTGTATTTGCATCTTCCCCATTGGCACACCCTACAGCCTAAACGACTTGATAGATTTTAGCTTGAGAGGCGTCGTTTCACTGTCGTTTGATTCGTATTTACAGTGAGAGTGACATACATCAAAATTTAAAAATGCAGTCAATTTTTTTTAAATTAAGTATTTCCTTTTTTTACGTTGAAATTTCCGTAAATCTTCGACTTGTCACTAGATAAAGGACTCTAGATACGCTGAATTTGTGGTAATAGGGTATTTGACTATATTCAAAATATACAACAAAATGTGGCCATCCTAAAAGATTATATTATAAAGAAATATATTTCACTTTATTTTGATGTAAAACATGTTTATTTTTAACAAAATAAAATAAACAAATTGTAATATTTTTAAATGTTTTATCTGGAACACGAACGGCCTGTTATTTGTTGACATTCTGGTGACGTCACACGCGAGTAAACAGCTGTCATAATAGTGCGCTTCGTTAGTGTTTTTCGTGTTTGTTTACTTGCATGTGACGTCACGCGTGACATGTGACCAGCGCCATTACAGAAACAGTGTTATTCGCGGGTTTTATTAAATTTGAATTTCAACATTGATTTTTCATCATTAAAACATTAAATATTTCGGAAATATCAATGTAGGGTAATTATTTTTCCAAATGTTGTCAAATAGCCTATTGTAGGTGAAATGGGTGTTCTTTCATTGATACCCAATTCGGACATATTTCATGAAACATTGCTGACCATCCTATCTTTCATGATTTCATCCCCTATATTTTATAAACGACTTAACCGTAGATAGATAGAAATTCTTTATTGCACACAAAGAAATACAAATACAACTTAAAACTAAAACATTGTGCGCAAAGGCGGCCTTATCACTAAAAGTGATCTCTTCCAGACAACCTTTGGAGTAGGACTAGTTTAGGAAGACTGTAGAGTAGAGCAGGGCAATAAATAAATACTACTGTACTGTATACAGATGAAAACGTGCTCGATTAAATCACCTTTCAGATTAAAAGAAAACAAATTCACATACAAAACACTATATTTTAAGCATATATTATTATAAGCAAATATTTTTCCACAAAAAATTTAGACAAGGAACTCACTTGGGAAGGTTATTTGTCTAGATATTTGAAATTTATTTAAAAGTTGCAAGCTGCATAAATTAAGTAATCACGTGATGTCACATGATCGAAATATTGCGTCTCCATCAGGTGATGCAATCCTAGTCCATAAAATAGGGATGATAACTACATTCAAAAATTCAAAAAATAATTAGTCCGTCTTTTAGGCTATTAAAAATATTTGAAACACATTTTTTACCTGATCAAATACATAAATAAATACAAAGATACAGAGCATCAAAGTCACGGAGTAGGGGGTATTGACGTCACTCCTCGGTTAAAATCAAACTGAGGCGTGACGTCACGAGCAACTTTAACCCGGTGTATCTTTGTCATTTTTAGTTTAAGAGAAAAAAGAAAAAATACGTGTCGAATATTTTAAAATAATCTATGTGATGGACTTAAAAAAATGTTTTTAGTCATGCCTATTATTGCAACTAGTTAATGATCGTTCTTGAAAACACCTTCCGCCTTTCCAAACTTCATATCTAGATTAAATATGCAATTCTGACACGTGTGTTAAATGCACTAGGTTTTAAGGCTACCTGGATATATTAAATTAAATCCTACTTATTATATAAATGTCAATTTGATGTTTGTGTCGATGGATGGATGTGAAAATGTTTGTTAGTCTTTCACGCAAAAACTACTGAATAGTTTTTGACGAAATTCGGCAATAATGTAGCTTATATATCAGAATAAAATATAGGCCAGTGTAGGCGAACCAATGGCACGCGTGCCATTGATGGCACGCGACACAATATTTTAGGCACGTCGCAGAATTAGGTATTTTAAGACGATCGAATATTTTCAGAGATGAATAACATTAAAAACTCGGTTAGAAACCGTTTGACAGACGAATCTAGTTCAGCATGCATTTTGCTAAAAGTAACATCTTACAACCCTAACATAAATTATTTGTCATCTAACCTGTAGCAACAGAAGTCACACTAATTTTACTGAAGTTTAATATAAAATAAACATACCAAAATGTACCTCTTTTGATAGTATTTGTAGTTTTGTATTATTAGTAGTTTTGATAGTATTTGTAATTATTATTTTCCAAATAATCAGAAAGTCAAAATTATTTGATGGCACGCGAATGACACCATTAAACTTTTTTTTTAGAAAAAATGGCACGTTGATGCATAAAGGTTCGCCTACCCTGATATAGGCTATATTATTTTTAGATATGAGTTTTTTTTTCCAAGATGTGACGATAAATGCGAACAAAATCGTGGGCAGCCACTAGTAGGTTATTAACGCCTCAATAAAATACAATATATAATTATTTTATTTCCGTTAATTACTGCACATCCGGTGGATTTGTGTATTAAGTGTTTAGGTTAAGTAAGTAAAACGAAAAAATATCATAAAATAGCCTACCTATGTGTTATTCTGATGAATAATATATTACAATATTACCAAGTTTTATCCAAATCTGTTCAGTAGTTTTTCCATCCGACATCCATCCGCACAAACATTGAGATAATAATATAGAAGAAAATAATATAGCCTATTTGTTATTCTAATATAAAAGCAACAACATTGCCAAGTTTCATCAAAATCTGTTCAGTGGTTTTTGCGTGAAAGAGTAACAGACATCCATCGGCACAAACATTGACATTTGTATTAAGTATTTATTTATAGGATTAATGGATGCAGGTTCACGTTAGATATGCATCTCTGGTCATCTGGTCGTAATCATCTGGTGGTAATCATCTGGTCGTAATCATCTGGTCGTAATCATCTGGTCGTAATCATCTGGTCGTAATCATCTGGTCGTAATCATCTGGTCGTAATCATCTGGTGGTAATCATCTGGTCGTAATCATCTGGTCGTAATCATCTGGTCGTAATCATCTGGTTGTAATCATCTGGTCGTAAGCGGGTTGCAGTATGCAATGCAACCCGCTTACGACCGAGGCAAGTGAAAAATTTCAGCCAATATTTGGCAATGGACTACCTACGAGCGATGATGATAAAGTATATAATTATTTAAAAATAATTTGAAGTCTTATTTCCTACAATTATTTTGTCTAGACAACGTCTGTTTAATTACAAGGTTTTAGGTCAACGGAAAGTTTAGGCTAACAACTAAGTTTTTTAGTCTGTTGTATTTTAGACCTAACTAAGTCTCAGTAAAGTCCGTTAAAGATATTTGAGTCATACACAGAATTAGGTTCAAAATTGTCTTTCCTGTTCCTGATGTTTAAGGATACTGGAGCAGCCAATCCTCAAAATGTTTAGGTATACAGCCCAAAACTACATCGGGCACAGAATATGCGGATATGCATTAAGTTGAGAAATTAGCTCCCAGTGTCCTTAACTTTCGGGAACATGACAGACATTTTTTGTTTTTTATGTCTGTATGACCCATTTATCTCATAAAAATCGTGTCGTCTTATTCTGATTTTTGACAATGACAGTGACAGCTATAGATTTAATGAAACTTTAGTCTTGAAGTCTGTTGCATTTTGGACCTAACTAAGTCTTAGTAAAGTCTGTTAAAGATATTTATCGTATAAACTTCATGCTGTCTTCTTTTGATTTTCGACAATGATAGAGACAGCTATAGACTTAATTAAGCTTTAGCTTTAATGAACTTTTCAGCAACAAACAATTAACCTCACATTTTTAATTTAAATGTTTATAATTAATTTACTAGAGGCTGCCCGCGACTTCGTACGCATTTATCGTCATATCTTGGAAAAAAAACATGATATCTCAAAATAATATAGCTCACGTGTTATTCTGATATAAAAGCTACAATATTGCCAAATTTCATCAAAATCTATTTAGTAATTTTAGCGTGAAAGAGTAACAAACATCCATTCATCCATCCATCCATATCAGCACATACATTGACATTTATAATTGATAATGTTTGAACATGCAATAAATTTAAAATTATGTCCATCTGTTTGATTCCTTATTTCTTACTTGCTTACACGTGTCTGATTAAAAAAACCGGCCAAGTTCGAGTCGGACTGTTTTGCGAAGGGTTCCGTACCATCTACGTTTTACTAGGACCTACATATTGAAAGTCGCTAACAGTTGCCAGTTACTATTTCTTTCTGCTATTGATGTAAGAGCAAAAATTGGTTTTGTATGGGAGCATCTCTTTAATTTGAAATAGTAACTTATAGTACTTTACTATTTTTATAGTTTTTGTATGTATAGTCCAGTTTTTGTATTTGTTGTTCGTTTATCAACATTAATACATCATTTGCGAAAACTTTAACTCTCTAGCTATCATTCATGAGATACAGCCTGGTGACAGATGTTCGAACAAACTTTCTTAGTCAAGGGAAGTCTTGATAGGTTCTCGTTATTCACCGTTTAGATGCGGAACCCTAAAAATAATACAAAATCTCAAGGCAATACCCGCATCCATAAAATGCTAAAATCTAGCTCTTAAAATAGAAGTGGTTATAGTTTTAACATACCACTTATACTATAAATGTCAATGTTTGTGCCGATGGATGGATGTTTGTTACTTTTTCACGCAAAAACTACTTAATAGATTTTGATGAAATTTGGCAATATTGTAGCTTTTTTTTATTAGCCATTATGATCCTGCTGGGCAAGGGCCTCCTCCGCGACTTTCCATTTAACAACGGTCTCCGGTAGTGACCCACCATTCCCGTGAAAATGCATCCTGGGTAGCAATTCCGCTAAATTAAGTTAAGCGACCAAACTATAGCCAACAGATAAACATTCGACAGCAATATGTCACAAATTTGGTATTCTCTTAAGTGCCACGATTAATAGTCGATTAGTAGTCTCTAGAGGGTTTTGTCTACTGTCAAATAGCGAAGAGAATACCGTTTGGAACTGCCACTCATGTGACATTGCGGAGTAGAATACCGATTATAGCGTAAAGTAATAAAAATGCACGGCCGATCGCTTTCCACTGTCAACTTATCTGTTAAGAGAATACCAAAATGTGTCAATTCATACAATTCACAATCTAGAGAGACACCATTTTTCATTCAATTAGAAGAATACGGCCCCAGATCGTCTCTGCATCTTTTCGAGGTCTACCTCGGCGTCTGTGACCATCTGTGGCGTCCATTCAGTTGTTATTTTGGCCGAACAACGATCTAGATGCATTCTACAAATATGACCGGCCCAACTCCATTTTAATTTATCAGCTTATATATCAGAATAACAGATAAGTTATATTATTTTGGATTATCATGATTTTTGTTTAAGATATGACGATAAATGTGCACGAAGTCGCGGGCAACCACTAGTAATCTATAAATAGACCTTGTCAGCCTAGGTCTTTAACACCAGGCAATAAAGTCTTCATTTGAAATTTAATTTGTAGTCAAACATTATTCAATTGATCTTTTTTTATAGGTATATTTCTTATATTTCCCATTTATACTTTGGTATATACAGAATGTTGTTTCACTCCATGATCGAACTAAGATTTTTACCTGCCCATTATTAATGGTATTTATTGTAATTTTATGAATGCAGCAGGATCAAAAAAAATTAAGAAGAATTTCATTCTATGATATTCTAAATACCTTTTTAACTTATAATAAATTATTTATAATACGTGGGCAATAAAAAAAAAGTCATAGCTATTGATTAAATTAGTCCATTGAATGCTTAAGCCATTAATTGAACGCCGCTATTCAATGAAATGGCTATAGCAAAAAAAAGGTAAAATAAATAATAAATATTGAGGGACATTTCACATACGGTCTCCTGACCTCAAACTAGGCAAATCCTGTACTACGGGTATCAGGGACTGATAAATATACATATATAGATAAATATATAACACCCAGACACGGAACAAACATTTATGCTCATCACACAAATGTTTGTAACCGGCGGGGATCGAACCCGCGGCCCGTGCGTATGAGGCAGACACACTACCGACTACGCTAACTGGCCTGTCATATGTAAAATGAAAAGATGATGATGTAATGATGTTAGTGGTTCAATGTAATGGCTAAAATTGAACTGGGAATAAATGAATTACTTACTTACATAGTACCTACTACTATCCAAGTCAGTTACTTTGTGTCATCATCATAATTTAAGAGCGTCGCTCTTGTCGGTGGAGTCTACGCCACTCTGCTCTGTTTTCTGCCGTCCTTTCGAGCACCTGATACGACACAACTTCTATTCCTTCTTTCATTTGATCGATGTAATTCCTTCGTGGTCCCCTCTCTTCCGTTTTCCTTCTACTTTTCCTTCCAAGATGTTTTTTATAAAGTCGTCTTTGTGTAATAAGTTAGATTTTTCTTTTCATATTCCTTCAACACAAGTTTCTTGCAGAAAATTGATCAACTTCATGGTCAAAACCCCTTATTTGGATTTATCGTTCAACTCGAAATAATCCACCTTTTGTTACATGAGTAGTTAGTTCTGTTTCCGTATTAGATTTTTACGATCTAACGGAAGAGAAGTCCTAAAACTTTTAGCAGTTTTATAAAAGGCCAGTTATACTAGATTACCTGTAGGTAATTAAGAACGAATATAAATAATTACAATACATTTCCATAGGATATGTAACTAAATAAATGCAAATGACGCTTATGACGCTCGTTTCTCAGATTTATAGAGAATGATCTTCTCGGGGAATCTGCTTTCCGAAGCCAGCGTAGCTTCAGTCCCTTAATTTGTTTTGACTTTTTGTTTATTTGTTATATCTTGTTAATCTATATTTCAGACGCATTCAAGTGTAATTTTGGGTCACTTATAGAAAATATTAATTTAATCTTGAATCTTGACCCATGTATGTATGTTTACAGAATACAATAGACGATGGTACCAAGTTACGTAATGAAGTTTCCAAGCTGATGAAACAGGCGGCGTCTGCAGGGAAGAAATACACGCTGCTGGAACAATATAAAGCCGGTTTGGAGGCTGACCGGTAAGCTACTACAGTCCAAATGAACATCCTATAGGTATTATAAATGTCAATTTTTGTGCTAACGGGTGGATGTTTGTTACTCTTTCACGAAAACTACTGATTTTGATGAAACTTGACAATATTGTAGCTTATGCATCAGACACGATACGATAGATAAATAGATCATCACATATGTTAGATAATATATTATTAAGATATCATGTTTTTTTCCAAGATTTGACCATAAATTCGTACGAAGTCGTGGGCCTAATATTGATGGCAAATACTAAACCTTAAGGTTGCCTGGAAAATATTGCTACCTAGCAATAAGGCCGCCTGTTGCTTCTTATATTCTTGTTTGTGTCTGTACCTTATATCTTTGTGTGCAATAAAGAATATTTGTATTGTATTGTAAACCTAATACGTATTCCCCACATACAGCGACCGTCTCCGCCAACAAGTATCAGTGATGGAACGCGAGATCTTGCTCGGCAAGAAACAAGCCGAGAGCGACCGACGAGACATCGAGAACTTGAATCGGGAGAAGGACATCCTCAACAAGAACATGCAGAAGATTCAGAGTAAGGAATCGCATAGACAGGAGGAAATGTTGCTAGGATGTGTTCTTAGGGTTTTGTCGGGGAAGTAGAGGGCTAAGGCCGTGGCCCAAGTAGGCAAACTGTTAGCGGCCGACTGAGTGAGCCGCAAAGTGGCGAACTGAAATTTGAGTTAGCTGCAAACTCAAATCAATGAAATCACCGGTTTTGGTGGGAGTCGGCCGCTGTCTGAGATAGTCAGCGCGCGTAACGCTACAAACTGCGTACAGTGAGCTAAAAGTAGCTGACTGTGGACACTACATTTTAAATAGATATATGGAAGGGCGTACTAAATCGATACGCCGCAAACTAGTCAGCCGCTAACAGTTTGCCTACTGGGGCCACGGCCTAAGTGCTCAATTTCACTGGTCTACAACTCAGTCCGCAATAGTCCGCATACGGGTAACGCTCTGCATGCGTTCTATCAGTGAATGTCACTATTCGATACGCACAGTCGTTACGCCGCGCCGCCGCCTGCTTATATTCCCCGCATGCTATATATTAACCGATTCGTGCCAAATGACATGCGTTATAGCCACGGATATAGTCATATAGCCACATTATATCTACACACATCCGGGCCGTGTCCGGGAAAAAAAAAATCATTCCATACATTTTCTATGGATTCGTTCACACACGTTGTCATGACGACGTGTTTTTTTCCCTCCTGACAGGCCACCGCCCGGTCTCGTCCCGGGCACGGCCCGGATGTGTGTAGGTAGATAGACTTTTAAGGGTGCCTTTCCACCAGAGATGTGCTATGCTACGTTGCTATGGATGCGTTTGATATCCACCAATCAAATTCATTGAATATGAGGGCATCCCGAATATGATTGGTCGATATCAATCGCATCCATAGCAACATTGCATAGCACATCTCTGGTGGAAAGGCACGCTTAGGTTCTATTTCGGAAATATCCCGCACCCCGCATGCGGACTCTATCGACCAGTGCAATTGAGCCATAAGAGCGGTTACGCACTACATCCGAGATGTTTAGTATATAAATAAGTAGTTTTCGGATCTATCTAGGATCAGATAAGAATCGGATGTAGTGCGTAACCGCTCTAATACAAAGGGATATTAAGTAGATTATGTTATCTATTCGAATATTTCTAGTTATAGGTAAGTTTGTTTCATTCATAGGTGTATCGACATATTAGATTTACTCTACCTTCATGTTTATCGATGTTTTTCTTAAACCTTTCTTCAATAAATGCACTGTTATTGAAAAATTTTATTTTGTTTTTTTTTTTTATCAGATATTGCCTTGTTTCCTCATAATTAACGTAAATATGGAGGTGGATAAAACTAATATCAATTCTAAAATGTAAATTTCTGATGGACAATTAATCGTTCGTTTAAAATAAACGTATGCTAATTTCCATGTCAGTCAGTACCTACATCAATTAATTAGATTAATCTAATGAATTTCATTAATTTCATTTCGTTATATTAAATTTATGGGATACTACCTATCACGGCAATGCTTAAGCTACTACTTAAAGAAAGCTAACTAATCTGTAAGGGCGCGTACTCATTAGCGAGTAAACGTAACCGTTGCATGCCTTGTAACCTAAAAACATAGAGTATGTGCTCGTGAACCATTAGAGAAAACGTACACACTGGTTATAATGCAAGCCAGTAAGACCCAGAACACACGGTGAAACGCAACTGAAACTGCTAGTTACTTTTAAGTTGCATCGAAGTTTCTGCTATAGACTTCCTTAGAAAACCACACACGACGCAACTGAAACTGTTTCAAACTAGTTTCAGTTGCGTTTCACCATGTGTTTTGGCGCTAACGGTTACAGTATTAGAAGGCCTCCCAACAATGTGAAACTACAACCTCGTGAAAGTCGCGGGAAGCCGTTGGATGTGGGCAGCGCAAGACCGGTCGTTGTGAAGATCCTTGAAATGAAATGAAAATTTATTTAATCTTGTAGGACTTGACTTCACATAAGACAAGTCATTTTTAAAGTTAATGCTAGATTCGCAAGAGTGCAGTTTTCCCCAGTGAAGAATCTAGCAAGAAACTCTGTTGGGTTGCTCTTTTCAAATTTGGTATTACAAATTCTTAGGCATAAACACTTACAAAATTAACATTTGAATAGTTATGCCAGTTGGGGTAGGCTTTTGTCCAGCAGTGGGCAACCACAAGCTGACTCAACAATTACTAAGCGCTTTAACTCAACCACGCGTACCCAGATGATGCGATGGAGAACCTGACAATGCTGCACCTTCAGGAGCAGCACAGGAAGCAGCTGGACCACGAGATTGAGATGAACTCGCGACAGATCAACAAACAACGGCTCATGATTAGACAGTACGAGAAGGAGAAGGACAGGTAACGGTTATGATAGAAACAGACATATTGGTGTAGTCTTTATAAGAAGTGTCATAAGGTAGACTGATCATGAGAACAGACTGATCCCAAGTACCTATACAATGCTCCATCATCTGCTCCATAGAAATACGCCACTCGTATTTTATTTTATTTATTATGGCACAACCACAGTTTACAGACTTATTCATACACATTAAATAAATTAAAATATTATAGTTTTGAGGCTGTAGACCGATGACGGTTACGCACAACATTAGATAGAAATTGCTACAGTATGTCGCGTGTAGGTACGTGTGTAAAGCTTTTATTTCTATGAAACAGTTTGCCATAATGCGTTGCGTACATTGTGTACGTGGGACCAGTCTGTTTCTGAGATACTTCTTATAAATAACAAACAAAAAAATATATACGGCCGAATTAAGAAACCTCCTTTTTTTGAAGTCGGTTAAAATGCTAAGAATCTGCCTTTATTTTTGTGGAATAATTCACCAATATATAGGTAGGTACATGGCACTTAATGCTCAAAAAGGCACGCCTCCTTTCTGACTGATTTCTAGGGCTTTAACTTTCTTATAGGAATAGGAAGACATAACTTTCTTTATCCTGTTACTGTTTTAACTACAAGGTTCTGCATTCACTTCCATTGTATTTTCATGTTTCAGACTCCTTGAAGAAGCTATTGCACTAAATGATAAAATAGATGAAATATCAGGTAAGAAATGGGTTTTGTAGCCGATAGTGTTTAGTTCCTTTAAGATCAGGCCAAAATGAGCGCGACAGAGCAGGGGCTACGCATGGCGTGCCGCGACAATTATCTCACGCATGCTGTCCTTATCACATTTCAAACTATAGACAGAGACGTAAGCGTGACAAACGCATGACAACGTCTTCCAAGTGCCATGCTAAGCTAGAAGGTGAAACTTCGGTTTTCTCACATCGCAGACGTCGTAGGCACAAACTTAAGTAGCTACATAAAAATCAATGATTAAAACGGGAAGTTGTTAAGGAAAGGCCAAGTCAGGAGTACCCTAAACCGACGTGCACGTATGAGGTGACTGATGAATTTGGATGAAGCTAAGGAAGTGTGTTTGGATCGTAGCAAGTGGAGACAAGAAGTCTCTGCCTATCCCGATGGGTAAGAGGCATAACGTATCTGTATGTATGTTTGCCCTGATATTTAGACTGAAAACTACTACTCTGCTATATTTGTGCAGTCTATATATTTTAGTAGGTAGTCATTTAAACTACAGTAGGTATATAAGTATTTATTTATGCCGTGGTCTACTCTACAGTTTTTTTAAACTAGTCCTACTCCAAAGGTTGTCTGGAAGAGATCACTTTAGTGATAAGGCCGCCTTAGCGCACAATTGTGTGCAATAAAGTATTACTATCTATCTACACTGGTCCAAAACTTTAAAACGCCAACTACCTCTCCTCCCCCTTTAGAGGAAGTCCGCCTCCGCACCGCCGACATCGTGGACCTAAAGAAGGCTCTACGCGAGGAGACCATCAACTCTAGAAAGTTATCAGTAGCGCTGGACGCCTGCAGGACCGAGAGAAATATGCTGCACAAGAACTACACTGAGGCTCTTGATGAGATTCAGGATTTGAAGCAGAAGTTAAAGGTATGGTGTATTAGCTATCTGGTTTTTAGAAAAGACATTGATCATTTTTATATGGACTTTGGACCAAGTGCTGCCCAGAATAGGGACATAGTGCATTAAGTACCTTAGACTAATAGTAATCTGTAAACGAAAGGCCATTTAAATCTATCCGAGGAGTTTGGAGAAAAAAATGATTTTTGTTGAGATTTTTCATAGTGAAAAATGACAACAATTGGTACATTGACATTATTACGATAATGGTTGTTTACATCTTAACCTATCTTAAACGTGTACTTAATCGTCTATGAATAATGAAATTTACTTACTATGGCATTCATTTTTCTGCGAGACGAAAGTTAAATTAAAATCCATTTCCAGATGTTAGCCTACCAAATAGAACAACTGAAAGAGGACATTAGCGGCAAAGAAGCCGGTCTTAAAAGCTGTGAGGGGGCCCTAACAAAATGTCATAAGAAGAATGAAATGCTACGGACTGAAATTCAAGTGGGACTGACGAAATTATCTGAAGCAAGAGCCGATATTGCTGCGTTGAGGCAAGAGGAGGCCCGGTTGAATCGAATTGTACAGGTTAGTATTTTCTAGGCGATAACTGTCCAAAAAGGTTTTAGATGCAAAAAATATTACAAATCGTCGGAAATGCCTGCGCACTTCGCTGGAATTCGCTACCCTCCGTTTTCGCCTATCCAGGTGAACATGTTTTTTTTTTGTGATTAAAACCGGTACCTTTTTATTATATTTCTATCTGTGAAAACCTGTAATTGGCTCGTCTGTTAGTTTATAATTTTCTTACGTATTATAATCAAGCTGTTGGTTTTCCAATAAATAAATAAAATGTTAATTCCTGTCTTTCTACCCTCCAGGAAAGCGACTGCGCCCGCGCCAAGCTGCTTAAAGAACTCGAGGGGTTGATGAGTGAACGTGATGTGGTGGGCGCGCAACTCGTGCGCAGAAACGACGAGATCTCGCTGCTTTATGAGAAGATTCGCATACTTGAGATTACTTTGCATAGAGGTGGGTATTTTGTATTTAAAATGATAAGTAATTGAAGTTTAAGATGAAATAAATAAAAATGCAATAAAAAAAACCTACTTAATGTTCCACATTGTGGGCAATTGTGAGCTGGGCACATTGCTCGTATAACATTTTTTCTGATGCAGGAGAAAGACAGTATGAATCCAGAGTGGAAGACATCAGACTACTTCGTCTGGAGATCATCAGGTTGAGGAAGGAGAAGAATCTGCTGTCCAAGGGGATTGAGAACATGACGGATTTGAGGCTTGAGGTAACCGCAAAGACGTAACGTAACTAGCAGTGTGAAGCTCTAACGCTTGTAGCTCTAACTTAAATTAATGTATCTTAAATATATATTTAAGTTATTTTAAGTTAAGTTTTAACTTTAAGTTACAAGACTGTCTTATTAATTAACATGATCGGTAATATTAGGTCTTTACCTATGAAATTGCCGTTTTGTATGAAAAAATTCAAACGATTTTTTTTCATATAATTTTTATTTGTATTAAGTGAAGTAATTACCCATACAATCAATGCATCTTTGCCAACGCAGTGGCAGTTTATTAATGCCCCTCTTAAAGAAATCAGCTGGACGAGAGGCAACAAATTCTTCAAAGGCGTTTTGAACTGCCTCTTGGTTATTGAATTTTTTTCCAGTCAAGAAGTTATCCAAATTCTGGAAAAAGTAGTAGTCTGTAGGGGCAAGGTCCGGTGAGTACGGTGGATGAGGGAGAGCTTCCAACCCCAGTTCTTGCAACTTGGAGACCGTCATTTGTGCGGTATGAGGTCGCGCGTTGTCGTGCAGGAGCAGCGGAGACGAGCGATTGACCAATGCTGGTCGGAGACGTGCCAGCTTCTCCATCATTGTGTTCAATTCTTCACAGTACACATCTGCAGTAATACTCTCCCCATTTGGTAAGAAGCTGTGATGAATCACACCGGTGCTAGACCACCAAACAGTAACCATCACCTTTTTAGGGGTAAGTTTTCGTTTAGGGCATTGTTTAGGTGCTGAACCAGGATCCAAACAACTTGCTGAGCGCTTACGGTTATCAAACAGAATCCATTTTTCATCACAGATGACAATGCGGTTCAAAATTCCTTCATTTGTGTGTCTGTTGAGCAATGCACGGCACGTCTCGACGCGTACTTGGCGCTGGCGATCATTGAGTTCGTGGGGCACCCATTTGTCAAGCTTTTTTACCTTGCCAATTTGACGCAAATGGACCAATATTGTTTTGATGCTAACGTCGAAAGCTGCTGCTAATTCAGCCGTAGATTGAGTATCATCAGCTTCCACGATCGCCTTCAATTCGTCTGCATCGACCAAAGTCTTCGGACGACCGCGGGGATCATTTTTCAGGTCGAAATTTCCAGAACGGAAGCGAGCAAACCAATAACTAGTGGTTCGTTGGTTTGTAGTGTTAGCTCCGTACACGTCGTTGATGTTGCGAGCCGCTTGTGCCGCGTTGCTGCCACGACGGAACTCTTATTCCATAATTACTCGAATTTTTAACGTATCCATGTTGACGAAAATGATTGAAATGCAAAGAAAATGTAACACTAACCAATAAACAAATGACTGTTTTTGGAAAAAGAATTCCATATTTTTAAAATGAAATTAATTTGAAATTAGAATTCTTAGCTAAACAAAAAATATTTTTAATTGAAATGGCCAGTACTGTAAAACGGCAATTTCATAGGTAAAGACCTATTATATTATAATAATTACGACACCGTAGTACTTAAAAAAGCGTAGTACGCAAAATCGGAACTAAACTCTTTAAAAAGAAATTTAAAGAGTGAAGAAGAACTGAAAGTTTTAAAAATAGACATAGACATAGACATTTATTTTCTTACAAACACAGTACAACACACAACACAAACTCAACAGTTCACAATTACATTTTTAAAATAACACGCAGATTTATTTACATATTATACTCCCTAAATACTCCCTATTCCCAGGTGTTCAACCTAGAACGGGAGTTGGGCCGCGAGCGTCTTCGTGTGCGCGCCCTAGAGGAGGCCCTGGAGACGCCCCTGAACGTCCACCGATGGAGGAAGCTGCAGGGGACGGATCCAGAGAGTGTGCATCTCACTCAGAAGTTGCGGCTGACGCAGAAGTTAATATATATACCTATATACATATCTACATTCAAATTCAAAAAGACTTTAGTAGTTGAAAATTACACTTAATGTCAATGTTTGTGCCGATGAAAGGATGGATGGATGTATGTAAGGAAGTTTGTTACTCTTTCACGGAAGAACAACTGAACATATTTTTGTGAAACTTGGTAATGTTGTAGCTTATATATCAGAATAGCTGTACCCGCGACTTCGTCCGCGTGGAATACTGAGTTTGGCGGCGCTCGCGTCGCGTTTGCTTAACCTGCGCTATTGAAATCAAAAGTAGCCTATGTCCTTTCTCAGGCTATAGCCTATCTGTGTGCCAAATTTCGTTTTAATCGGTTCAGCCGTTTAAGCGTAAAAGCGAGACAGACAGACAGACAGAGTTACTTTCGCATTTATAATATTAGTATGGAGTATGGATAACACATAGGCTATATTGTTTAAAGATATATGCGTACGAAATCTCGGACAGCCTCTATAAATAAATACTTAGTTTAATGAAATCAATGCCATTTCGTTGGTTAGCGTGTTTTGTCCCGTGCGCTCTATCGTGATGCCCGTGCTATCATTTTTTTTCCTCCTTTAAGTACTAGATTATCTGATTGTCACAGTTAGAGAAGTAATTCCGCGACAATACGGCGAGGGTCACATCTCTCTACAATAGTCCATAGGTAGAAACTTAGACAATTAACTGACTATACGTACCGCAATACCATAAATTTTCATTCGTAAGCAACTTATGGTGACAACATACATACATACATATCCGTGACGTCACGCCTCTCCCCCATTGGGGTAGGTAGAAACCACTTCCTTCCACTTGCTACGATCCATCCAACACACTTCTTTCGCTTCATCCCCATACGCCCGTCTGTTTAGGGTAGGTACTCTTGACTTGGCCTTTCTGACAAATATAACAAAAATACACATACCTATCGATATACGTCACATGTTTCATCAAGGACTAATCCTACATCGGAATAACTCATAGACTTATTTTAAGATATTGTGTTAGTTTTTCCACATTTTTAAGATACGACGATAAATAGGTACGATGTCGCGAGTCGCTTATTATACAGGGTGACTTTAAATAAGTAAACGATAGAAAAGGGTATGCATGTACTCGTGATAACAAACAACTTTTACTATAAGACCAAGGTCGGAATCATTCAAAAATTTTTGAATACAAAATGCATCACCTGATAGTATGGGGGAACAATTTTTTTTTAAATTTCATACTCGGCCCCATAGTAAAAGTTGTTTGTTATGACGAGTACATGCATATCCTTTTCTATCGTTTACTAATATAAAGTCACCCTATCAATGTATGACGTCCTATACGAAGAGCGAAACAAAGCATACTAGCTTATATTTTTTTTATTTTTAAAGCCAGCTTCTCTAATTCTACACTACTAACTGCGATGTGCTGCGATTCAACCTAATCCAAGTAAACATAATTATCTTCAAGACATTATAATAGGTCTGTATTATAGTACAAATCGGTAGGTACCATATAATTAACTTGATAAGAAAATTACTGAATGATGCTGAAGCATTGTGTTTATTGATCTGAAACGCTATGTTAAGGACTCGGCTGGTAATTATTATTGTTTAAACAGTTTTAATATTTATTAAAGCTAGGTATGGTAGGTTTAATACAATGAATCTGTGGCCTTTTTATTGTTTTTGATGTTGTTGTTGTAACGCTGACATCCTCTGATTTGAGAAGTAGGTACCCACCTACCTACCTACCTATCGTGTTATTCAACTTGATATATATTTTTTTTATTACTTACCTAGCTCTTTTTTATGCTATGGCAAAATAGGTGGGGTTTTTATTTAAGTATAATTAGATACCTTCGTTATTTAAAGTGATATACGGGCGGGGAAGTCATTTTATGATAAATGTCGCCATACCGGGTTACAGTTAAACATTAAAAGAAATTTTAAGAAATAGGTACACATAGAATTTTTATAATTTGAAAAATAACTGTTGTAAACGATGAATAAAATTGTTGTTAATAATATGAATTGCGTACGATATTGGAAAGTTTCATTAAAATCTGTACAGTGGGAAAGCGTGAACAGCCTCACATCCAGCCATAGGCACAAACATAGACATTTATAATGTTGTATGTAAGATATATTTCTATTCAAATTGTATTTTTTTTTATTAGAAAAGTCCTGGTGCAGAGTGAGATGCTAGTACTGAAGGACAGAGAACTGAAAGAAACTAAGAACCTGTATGGGGCTGTTAAAGATATGCTGGCGCTTCAGCCTAGTCCAGAAATTAAGGTAATTATTGGAATATTTACCTTACGTCTATTGCAGACAATTAATTATTATTTAATAAATAGATAACTGTCTTAGAATTTTTCGTCCCTATAAACCTACCGATGGCTTTGGGATTCTTCTGAACGATAGATCAGAAGTGACAGCTGCGTGACATGCCGATCTCAGACAGTTATCTGTCTTTGAATATTGGGAACGGCCGTTACGGTGCAAGCCCCCAAAATGAACGAAAATATAACCAGAATATTTAACAATAATGTCAGATACAAGGCGTCATGGCAGGTTGCCCTTGTCAAGATTAAGGGTGTTACACAACTTACAAATGAACCTTCTTCCTTGGGATATTGTATACCTGCAGGTTTATCTGTCAGTTAATTTTTATCTGTAGGTACTGAAGTGGTGAAGCGGGTTCTAAGTCGATTTCGTTGAATCTACATTTTTATCAGATATTCCATGTGTTTTTTTTTTTCAGCAAACCCTCTGCCGAACTCAACGCGCACTAACACAGAGGACAACGAAAATGAAGTGCCTAATAGCCGGTAAGACGAAACTACATTCTTTATCAGCTCTTTTAACATCCCCACTACAGGGACACGAGCCTACTCTCATACGAGAGTGATTAGGTCGTAATCCACCGGGCTGGCCCAAACTACATTACTTACATTTAGGTAATTTAGTGTCACTTAGCAGGATACCTTTTAAACTAGAAACAGGTGATCCTACGTACCTACGCATAATGATGATCTGCTCAATAGTAATATTATGAAGCACACTTATCACATGCAACTCTATCCCTTGCTTGTAATCATAAACGTATTTATTGCACTTGCACAAAGTTACATAGGATGTTAGAAATACATGGACGTGGTTTTTTTACTGATGAAGTATGGGCTGAGAAGTATATAAATGGGCTGAGAAGTATATAAATGGGCTGGGAGGGGTCAAAAGTACATTTTATGGACCCTGTGCCGTAATTCTTATTTTTTTGCTACAGAGGTAAGCATGCGCGAAAAACAAGTGGCGGACTTGCGTCGCGAACTCGAACGTTCGAAATTAGACTTGGATTCATTCAAACAGAAATACTTCGAAATCAAACGGGCGTTAGACGCAGAGGAACATAGGAGACTGCGGATCCCTTCGCCCACGTCTCCAAAAGAAGGAAAGTGTTCCGAAGCTTGTCCGTATAGGTTGCCACAACCGCCACCGCCGCCGCCGTCGCTACCGCCCGTTGAAGAGAAATGTGGTTGTGTTGACTAAATATTGATACCTTTATTACATTACGTTTTATATTCGTAAGTATCTAAGCTTTTAGTAGTAACACGTTTAAAGGGTTGACCACACGTTTCCGGGAACACGTCCCAGAACACGGCAAAAATCACTTACGAACAAATTGTATAAAGTTGTTCACACAGTTCCGTGTCAGAGCGTGTATAAGTGAAACGGACAACTTTGAACACGGATATGTGTGGATAGCCCTTATCTAATTCTGATGTAAAATTTTGTCATGACTGGATAGTCTGCACGAGGATAGTCGTAAACAAATCTGACGACATTTTGACGACAAAACATCTTATTGAATGAAAATAGATGTCGCCGACATGTCGACAGATCTAGAGAATAGTGTAAGTACTTCAGAATGTGACGGTTTTCTGTCTAGACAAAATATTTTTCGTAAAACCAGACGTGAAAATAATGGACGAAATATTAATAAATAATAAACCGTCCATAAATAGCGATTTGCCCCATTTAGCTTAAGTTGTCCATTTTACAGACACGATTTTTCATGACCTTTTGGTATTAGAAACATTATGTACTTTTTTACCCACATTTACCGAAATAGAAGCCTTAAAACTGACAAAGGCTTACGTGCTTTTGCGCAGATTAATGTGCCAATTAAGAAGCCTTCCTTTTTCATTTCTATCGTTGAGATTAGGTACACAGGCTTAAATATTATAATAGTCTAGCTATTATTAAAATATAGCCTAAGTACCGATCTGAAATAAAACCTTGTAAGTAGAAATCTAAAGAAATGTGACATTAGAAAGGTCTTAGATTCTTTTCATCTATAAGGATGCTCGCTCGTCTAAGTACTTACCTATGAAACTTTTATAGGCATGTACTACATACCATTTGTAATTAATTAATTGTCTTAAATTATGAATTTGTATGCCAATAATTCAGTTAAGTTTCGCCTATTTATTTATTAACGTTAATAATCATGTTCGCAGTTAATGTATTTTTTTGTTTTGTGAAACTCTAAAATAAAACATAAAAGTTTTATATAGGAACAGTTTGTTTTATTTCAATCTGTTTATACCGTATTAAAAAAGTAGTTGCCTATTTCTGAGAGCTTAGAACTTTATTTCAAGTAGGTATTAAGATTTCTAATTTTTTAAAGATTTCTAAATTTCTTTAGGGTTACAAAACATACCTACCTAACTATGTACTTACATAATAACTGGGCTTGCTTCGCAGCTATCTGTGGGAACACCTTAAGGTACGCTCTAGGTCACAATTACTATAACTATGCTACTTACAGTGTCTACACAAATCATTAGCACGGAACAAGATATAGGATTGGGAAAAAATAACAAAATATATCGCACAATCTCACACGTTTGTCCGCGAGCGTCTTAAGCTCGGTACTCACATACGGTATTTCTCGAAGTCGAGTAAAAATCAATGTGTGGATCGCAAAACTATCAAGTAATTCCGTATATGTACGGATCCTTAGGTTCAAAGTCCAATCAGTCTAGGTTGATAAGTCCGAGGATGTACGT
Source organism: Anarsia innoxiella (assembly GCA_947563765.1). Taxonomy (NCBI): domain Eukaryota; kingdom Metazoa; phylum Arthropoda; class Insecta; order Lepidoptera; family Gelechiidae; genus Anarsia; species Anarsia innoxiella. The sequence goes on along the minus strand of OX387414.1, from coordinate 1,122,731 downwards.
ACAACGACGTTTCTCAATGACGCGGAGCACGACAGCTGTGCAGCCAGTTTACAAACATATCCACCGATCCTTCATCATTTACACTGCATCACTAGAACTATCGCTGGATTTTTCAGTCGATATCTGGCTCGCATGTTGTTCAGATTTGGCCCCAACATCGGTAGAGACTCTTACTGATTCCTGTCGTACAAAATATAACATTTTGTTACAAACGAACAAACACAAAACAAACAAACATTAATTAGTTACTTACAAAACAACACATGCTACCTTAAAATTATATAGCCAATGTGTTATTCTGATGTATAAGCTACAATATTGCCAAGTTTCATCAAAATCTCTTCAATGGTTTTTACGTGATGAAGTAACAAACATTTATCGGCACAAACATTGACATTTTGTAATATTAATATTACAAAATGTATCTTTCACATCCCAGAAAAAAAAAACAATAGAAAATCTATTGTGTCTGGGTTTATAATGGGTCAGTGGGATATGAGAGGTTAGATAATAGCACTTATGACAGCACGGGAAAATCCCTTTTAGGTAAGCATGACCCGTACCTTTTTTCCCACAAGTCCTGTTACTTCATAATTTGTCACCTGCCTCCTTCTCGCTATCCATTGCAAAGACACAAATATTAAAAAGACCCCTGCATACACTCCGAGCCACATCAACCACCACATATTATCACAAAAGTACTGCTTCGTGTTTATAATTTTTCTCTCTATAGAGCCAAATAAGCCCATATTTTATTTTGAAAACCAGCATATAAGTGCAAATAAAAGTACGAGACTATTTTCTACAACCTTTAAAAGCAATATTTAGAAAGAAAATGGAAAAAGAAATTGAATTTTTTATCGCTTTGACATTGACTCGTAAATGGTTTTTTTATTACTTAGATAGGTGTTGTTGCAATACGTCTAAAGCGCAGATTGTCCAATAGGGATGATGACTACATTCAAAAATTAATTAGTCCGTCTTTTAGGCTATTAAAAAATATTTGTAACCTATTTTTCACCTGATTAAATACATAAATAAATACAAAGATACAGAGCATCAAAGTAACGGAGTGGGAGGTATTGACGTCACTCCTAGGTAAAAATCGTACCTAGGCGTGACGTCACGAGCAACTTTAACCCAGTGTATCTTTGTCATTTTTAGTCTAAGAGAAAAAAGAAAAAATACGTGTCGAATATTTTAAAATAAACTATGTGATGGACTAAAAAAATTTTTTTAGTCATCATGCGTATTCTTGCTTGACACATCTTTAAGACTTATTAAAGCAAAATGTCTTCTTCAATATAAAACTCCAAGTTATAGAAGATTACTTCTTATGTAGATGTTTATTAAAATAAAAAATAAAAATGATAGGTACCTATTCATTTAAATTATGAATTTGACCTACCTACCGCAATAATATCTTTAGATATCAAAAGTTAGAATTACTTACAAGTACTTCGATGACCATAGTATTTTTCTTCCGCATTTCATTGCATCGAATAGTCATATTCATAATGAATACGCTAAATACACTCAGAATAATTAACCACCACCAATTTTCACGAATAAATTCAAAGAAGCCCATTATATTCCTGAATAAATCCTTATAGCCCACTACAGGGACACGAGCCTACTCTCATTCGAGAGTGATTAGGCCGTAATCCATCCCAATTCAACGTTCTAAAATATTCAATCACATACTAATATTGTAAACAATATTTAACATTTTGCTAACATGGTACCGATATCCCATACCTACTATTATTAAAATAGTAAGTAGGTACTCAAGTAGGCATTTTATTAGTGTTTTCCTGATTAATTTTATTTTAAAATGCTATTATTATTAATGTTACTCGGTGGAATTCCATTGTATTATCATAAAAATAGCTATTTCCGCAATAAAGCAGTTCATACGTTGTTACAGCGTTAACGTAACTTTAACAAAATTTGGGTATTTAATCAAATAAAACACAAGAGTAATTAATCCGAAAACAATAGTTTTATTTAAGAACTTTTCACTTTCTCATAAAATATACACATTGTTTTTGTCATTAAACTAAACTGTAAGTAAATACTAATTTTAAATACCAATTCTCACGATTCCCAAACAGATGGTAGTCGGCATTACCGCTGCGGTTCGCGTTTTGCAGTGTCCATGTACAAATACCTCACTTAATCTCTATTTAGAAAAAAATATCAAATGAAAGCATGATTTTGTACATTTCAAATTAAAAAAAAATCACGAGGTCCTGTTTTCTCGTTAGTAAAGTGTGATGATAGAGTCTACAGTCGCTTGATACTTAAAAATAACAGTTCGAATGCTAGTCGGAGCGGGGGCGGCAAATGCGATCAAATGCTGAGTGGAAGCGACCCGGCGGCACTGCGATACTTATATCTACCATATTTATAATTTCACACTTTCCTTTCTACATTTTCGACACCTGCCCTAACTAAATATTATTTATTGCGAAGGTTTTCTTCGAGCACATCTCTGTGTCACCATAATTTCACTGTTTACATTACAGCATAGGACGTTTTACACAATTCTATCTAATACCAACGTAAAATAATCCCAATGGGATCGATTGTGAGATCCCTCAGTCATCAAATCAACCAATTTTGTAAATCATATATTCATTGATATGATACAGGTTTTAGGTAACACAATACAAAATATTGTAGGTTTATAAACAAATCGGGTGTTAAGACGACTGGGGTATTCCACTATAATTTTTATATTTTATCAACTATAAGTCCTTTTATTTTCGGCTTTAAAAACCGTTTGAAACTTGTTTTCAGTGCCACAACGCCTTTTTGTCCCTACAGAACAACGCTGGTTTCATTTACAGTGCCTTAGTACTTTTTTTCCTTCAAAACCTACATCGAATCTTCTATATCTTAGGACTTGCTCGCAGTGCCCAAGAGCATATTGTTTACATTAACCAAGTGGAATCGCGTAGATTATCCAACTTGTCCCCAGTGCCTAGTTAACAGTAGCCGCGCCGAGTCGTCCGCAGTGCCGCCAAGCCCTGCCCTCGTGTCCACACATCGCGGCCGAACCCATTCTAATCCTTTACATACATCCGTCGGCCCGCGATTTCACGCATATTTTACATAACTCTTGATCGAATTGGTACAGCTGTTTTGAGTCTTTAGCAAAATAACATTATTTATTTAAAACCGAACAAAACCCAAAAAAATATAATTTCTAGCTAGATAAGTTTCTAATTGTTACCCTTAGTTATAGGTTGTATTTTCGTACTCATATTTCAACTATGTCGTGGTCAAAACATTCTTTAAGTACGGTTTATTTATAATTTGATATTGCACTTGAAGGACTTGGACCAAAAACAGCTGTACCCAATCAATTCAATGTAGATAACAGTATATATTTATATAGCTGTCCCAACTTACCAAATACAAACACAGAATCAACTATTCGCTCATTCCTTTAAATCACTCAACGTTTGCATTAAGACGCTTCGTCGTCGTAATAATTCAATATTGTCATTTACAAAAGCAAATAATAAGTATCTTAATTTTTAAATTCAATTTATTTTATTTTATTTTTTTATTTATTATTACTAAAGTTTGTCCGATCCAACCGAAAATCTCAATAAGCCCTATATACTTGTTAGGAACGTGGGTACAATCATTGTCTATCCTTTGTTGCTGACAAACTGTTATATGTATGAATATTAAGTTTATATTTTAAATATTTTGCTTCACTTAGATCGTACTAAGTTTGAATCTTTTTGTCGTATAAATTTATTCAAGATCGCGAATCATTTTTATTAGAAATAACTTTCAACCCATTTTAAAAGATACAATAATATTTGAAAGCTTCAGTTCGTCATTGTCTGGACTAAACCAACTACGTGCGATTTGGTTTAAAGTTTTCAAACGCGTAGAAACTATTTCTTGACTTTGATAGGATCAATTTCTTCACCAATAGCCATAACATACAAGGTGTTGTAACGGATTTGTTACACTTACGTCTCTTTCTAAAGTTTGAATATGATAAGGACAGTGTGATGCGAGAGTGTCGCGGCACTTTTGATAAACCAACAAAGTTCATCAACACCACTATCATCATCATCATCATCCTATTAAAGAGCGTCACTCTTGTCGGTGGAGTGTTCCCTGTGTGCATATAACAGTTTGTCAGCGTACAAGCCCCTCCATGACTAGGGTGCAGCCGCCGGGCCGAGATGCGTCGTGCGAGCGTCTCAATGCAAAGGTACACCGCAGTGTACGAGGTTGGCTTACGACATAGGTACTTATTACTAAGACGGCGACGTGTGGTCGCATTGCACGGGCTAACTACTGTTTGTACTACTTCATTGATATTTGAAATAATTCGGTTGCTAAATTCTTAACCGTGTATTCTCTGATATTGATAGAATTGTTCTCATTGATTTGTATAAAAAAACTTTTTAAGTTATGTTTTATGATAAGATTATTTTAATTTTATAAGTGTTCTTAACACAAATGTACATAATACAAATTGAATAAAAGTAGTTTGCACATTACCGTTCGTCCGTATAATGCATCCAAACACCTCCGCCTTACTTAAGATAGTTGCGATGGAACGATAAAACTATTGTTTGAGTGGCGACGGTACTGCAACGTAGCGGGCCTCTAGTGGACGTCCGAACTCTCCTGCTTGTTCAGCTGATGGTTGGCCGGGTCCGAAGTGTTGATCGGCTGTAATAATAACGGTCGTTTTATTTAGGCGCTTTTCCATATATCACTGCGAACCGCCGAGAGCGGGCTCGCGTGGCAACCGCGTGAGTCAGTCGCGTTCTGAATTTAAATTTTAAGCAAAAGTTTGTCGCGGTGATCCGGAACGTGTCAGGGAATAATATCATTCCATACATTATCTATACGTCGTTATGTACGACGACGGGTGTGAACGAATAGGTACATAGAAAACGTATAGAATGATATTTTTTCCCTGAACATCCCGAACACGGTCCGGATGCGTGTAGATAGACCTCAAGAGACTACCACTCGTGAGACACTACTAGGTGTTTCGAGCGTCGCTGCAGTGTTAGGTTCAGCGCGACGTCGATGCGGTGATGTGACGTCAGACCTGACGGCAGCCGGCCAGCCTTGGTGGTGCGTGTGTGTGTGTGTGTGCGTGTGTGGTGTACGTACCAGCGAGATGGGTGGCGGCGGCTGCGGGTTGGCGGGCGGCGCGGGCTCGTGCACGGCGGTGGTGGAGTGCGTGTGTGTGTGTGTGTGCGTGTGTGGTGTACGTACCAGCGAGATGGGTGGCGGCGGCTGCGGGTTGGCGGGCGGGTTGGCGGGCGGCGCGGGCTCGTGCACGGCGGTGGTGGAGTGCGTGTGTGTGTGTGTGTGCGTGTGTGGTGTACGTACCAGCGAGATGGGTGGCGGCGGCTGCGGGTTGGCGGGCGGGTTGGCGGGCGGCGCGGGCTCGTGCACGGCGGTGGTGGAGTGTGTGTGTGTGTGTGTGTGTGGTGTACGTACCAGCGAGATGGGTGGCGGCGGCTGCGGGTTGGCGGGCGGCGCGGGCTCGTGCACGGCGGTGGTGGAGTGCGTGTGTGTGTGTGTGTGCGTGTGTGGTGTACGTACCAGCGAGATGGGTGGCGGCGGCTGCGGGTTGGCGGGCGGGTTGGCGGGCGGCGCGGGCTCGTGCACGGCGGTGGTGGAGTGTGTGTGTGTGTGTGTGTGTGGTGTACGTACCAGCGAGATGGGTGGCGGCGGCTGCGGGTTGGCGGGCGGCGCGGGCTCGTGCACGGCGGTGGTGGAGTGCGTGTGTGTGTGTGTGTGCGTGTGTGGTGTACGTACCAGCGAGATGGGTGGCGGCGGCTGCGGGTTGGCGGGCGGGTTGGCGGGCGGCGCGGGCTCGTGCACGGCGGTGGTGGAGTGCGCGGCCTGCGCGCCGCCGCCGCCGCCGTAGTAGCCGCCGTTCATTCCTGCAACATACGATAGGTTAGTGCGCTGCGTGTGTGCTGCAGCGGCGAGTGCGCGGTGCAGCGGTGCGTACCTTCGCTGTAGGTGGCGGGCGGCGGCTGCGGGGTGGGCAGCGGCGCGGCGGGGGGCGCCAGCACGGGCGCGGCGCCGGGCAGGAAGTAGTCCTGGGGACGAACCACATAGACTACATACTTTGCGACACTACTTCACGGTCACGACCGCATTCAGTCGTGAAACTACTGATACTGAATATGGAACGTGGACTTAAGCCATGAAAAGTAATTTTTAGAATAGATTAGAAAAACAATCGAATAAATGCAATCACGACGATCTAAATTAAAAGCGGTAACGGTCTACGTCCGATCCGAAATAATATAGCATCGACCCAAAATATAAATTAAATTATTACTATTAGTATGGTCTTTTAATTAAATCGGATTCGAACCGGATATAACGCGAAACCGCTCTAAGCATATAAACGTGTTAGATAGTACTTATAAGCGTACCAACATATAAAAACGAGTGCATAAAACAGTAAATACCTTATTGACGCAGTTACGCAGACAGTCAGGTATACGTCCGACGATGGCGCGGCGTATCTCAGACGCGGCCATCTCGCGCAGCTCCTGTGCGGACGCGTCCGAGTAGAACGCAGCGTGCGGCGTGCACAGCACGTTAGGCGCGTCTTTTAGGGGACCCTGTGATCAATATACCGTGACACGTGAGTTATATGACGACATATACCAAACAACGCAGAGTGAAGACTGCACCGACAACAGCGATGTTCTTATTATGATGATAACATCCCAAATAGATGAACGATTACAATGCAGTACTAATTAGGCGTCGTAGCAATATTTTATAGAAACTATTATGTTGAAACAATTAACATGAATTTAACAAATAAAGCACGCTGTTATTTTATTCGTTGCTCGCAGCGTCAGACGTATGTGATCAGGTTACTCCATACGGAATCGACGGCTGCGAACAACGCATTTATGCATTGTTCCAACCGAGCGCCTGCGCCTAAATTAATGTATAGAGTAACCTGATGGCATGCGTTTGACGCTGCGAGCAACGCATAAAACAACGGCGCGCCTGAGAGAGCGTAAACGTTATACATATCTATATGCTCTCTTATTAGCAAAAAACAAAGGTATTCCAATAGGATCCGAGTATCTGACCTGAAAGACGTTGAAGGGCTCGTTCTCGTGCACGTCGAGCGCGGCGGCGCGTATGCGTCCCTGCTTGAGCGCGGCGGCCAGCCCCTCGTCGTCCACCAGACCGCCGCGCGCCGTGTTCACCAGGAACGCGCCTGCAATACACATACACACTTCGTTATAAGTATCCTAATCTATATATATAAAAATGAAACCCGTTTTCCGTTGTCACGGCATCACGCCTGAACGGCTGGACCGATTTCGCTAGTTCTTTTTTTTAAATGTTCATTGAAGTCCAAGGATGGTTCTTACGGTGAGAAAAATTCGAATAATTGCCGGGAAAGCCCTAAAACAGACCTTTTCTTTTTCCCATACAAATGTTTTCTTACTAAAATGTAGAGTCAATTTGAACTTTATTCCTACACAATAAAGTTCATTCTAAGGCGGGACGAAGTTCGCCGGGACAGCTAGTAATATTATAAATGTCAATATTTTTACCGATGGGTGGATGTTACTCTTTCACGTAAAAACCACTGAATTAATTTTAATGAAACTCAATATTGTAGCTTGCGCATCAGAGAAACACATAGGCTATATTATTTTAAAATATCAATATTTTTTTCCAAGATATGTCGATAAATGTGTACGAAGTCGAGGGAAGCCTCTAGTATTTAAATCTAAAAAGGTGGCGAGATGAGCTGGATACCTTGGATGTCTGGACAGAGGCGGCTGAACACAGAGAATCATGGAAAAAGAGGAGAGAGGCCTTTGTCCAGCAGTGGGACATTAACGGCTAGATAAGATACTACCTACACCTAAACGCAATTTCTCTTTAATTATAAATTACCGATAAAAAAGTTGGATATACCTTTTTTACCTCTCAACCCGAAAAACTGCCGCACTAACATAATAGTAAACACAATAAAGAATATATAAAGCGCTGTCCCCAAGACGGCGAAATCGTCCCAAAACCTTCCCATTGTACGTCCTATGCCGACCGCTACTCGTTTATAACTAGGTACAGACTGCATTGCATTATATTATAATGATCATTATCTAATGTTTGAATAGGTGTTTGTTTATTATTCAGTGTTTATTCAATAGAATAATAGGAAAATGAAAAGATTGAAATTCTTTAGATTTTGCTGTAAGAAATATGACAGCGTTTATTTATATTAAACTTTAAATATTCCTGATTTTGGTTGACTACGATAACCAATACTCTTAGGGCCAGCGCACACCTGACGGAGCGCAGCGCAGAGCATTTTTAATAGGCTATTTGACAACATTTGGAAAATAATTTTAAATTAATGTTTATATGATAATAATTACCCTACATTGATATTTCCGAAATATTTAATGTTTTAATGATGAAAAATCAATGTTGAAATTCAAATTTAATAAAACCCGCGAATAACACTGTTTCTGTAATGGCGCTGGTCACATGTCACGCGTGACGTCACATGCAAGTAAACAAACACGAAAAACACTAACGAAGCGCACTATTATGACAGCTGTTTACTCGCGTGTGACGTCACCAGAATGTCAACAAATAACAGGCCGTTCGTGTTCCAGATAAAAATTTAAAAAATATTACAATTTGTTTATTTTATTTTGTTAAAAATAAACATGTTTTACATCAAAATAAAGTGAAATATATTTCTTTATAATATAATCTTTTAGGATGGCCACATTTTGTTGTATATTTTGAATATAGTCAAATACCCTATTGCCATGTTATTATCGACATTGTTCTCATTAGAATCGGTTACCACAACAAATGAGCATCGAAACATCGAAAAGACTATATGTGAACGGTGTGAACTGATTTTGAATTGAATAATGGGAACAATGTCGATAATTATATGACAATCAAAAATGCTCTCTACTGCTCTCCATCAGGTGTGCGCTGGCTCAGACAGTTGTAAAGTAATACCTTTTCTATAACTTGAATCTTTACGTGTAAAAAATCGGCGACGCACAAAATAAGCACTCAAAAACGCGACAAATATAATCATAAATCCGAGTAGAACACCGAATTTATTCCACGCTGTTTTTAACAGACCCATTTTTTTATAATGCTCTACCTCTACGGACCAGTTAACTAAAATAATTTTAAGAAGTATGATAGTTGTATTTTATATGGAGCCTTGTGTTTATTATTAATATCTTTATTTACATAACCATGTCATATAAATTGACAATGGATCATACCTTAAAGGTATTCTACTAATTCATAAATTATATCTTATTTCATAGCCTGTGAAGGCAAATTTCATAATTATATAAATTCAGTCGGCCGCGCGTCAATCTGAAGACACACTTAGGTTATTTTTATTATCGTAAGGGGTTTGAAGATAATGTCCTACCTAAACTTGTGTATGTACCTTTTTCGACAAAAATGGCGGCAGTCTATGAAACCTTCATTAATCGATAGTTCAGGTCAATACAAATCGAAAGTATAGATGAAAAAAATTTGATGTGTCACGTTTCCGAGATATAGGCTGTCAAAGATAGACTAGTGGCGCCAGTATTTGAATATGAAAAACTGTGTTTTGGTGTAATTAAATGGCACATATTGTATTGGAAATTGATACTAGAAGTTAAGTGAAGGATCCTGGCTTATTTTGGCGACCCCCCCCCCTCCTTCCCCCCAAGATGCTCAACCTATAATTTTTATTATTTTAGGTATAAATATGGTGGGAATTTCGAATGGTTTGAAAATAAGAGTTTTTGAAGCAATCTATGTCAACACCCAATATCACCCCTCCTCAAGTACCCCCTCCCTATCTTTTATTTTGTTACTGCGCTGCCCTGTATACACGCTGAAGGGGGTACTGGAGGGGGGGGGGATAGTATTGGGAGTTGACATAGTTTATTTATTTATCAAACTTTAAATATTTCTAATTTTAGTTGACTACGATAACCAATACTCCTAGTGCCGGCGCACATCTGACGGAGCGCAGCGCGGAACATTTTTAGTTGCCATATTATTATCGACATTGTTCTCATTAACACAACAAATGAGCATCGAAACATCGAAGCGACTATATGCGAAGCGAACGGTGTGTCTATTGATTTCGAATTGAATTCTAATAGAAACCATGTCTATAATAATATGACAATCAAAAAAGCTCTGCGCTGCGCTCCGTCAGGTATATGCCGACCGAGACAGATGTAAAGTAATAACTTTTCTATAACTTGAATTTTTACTTGTAAAAAATCGGCGACGCACTAAATAAACACTCACAAACGCGACAAATAAAATAAATAATCCGAGTATAACACCGAATTGATTCCACGCTGTTTTTAACAGGCCCATTTTTTATTAATGCTACCAATACCGTTAACTAATATATTTATATTTTGGACGATGGTTGTATTTTATATGAAGCCTTGTGTTTATTATTAATATCTTTATTTACATAACCATGTCATATAAATTGACAATAGATCGTACCTGAAAGGTATTCTACCAATTCATAAATTAAATCTTATTTCATAGCCTAGCAAAACAAATTTCATATTTATATAAATTCAGTCTGCCGCGCGGCAATCTGAAGACACACTTAGCTTATTTTTATTATCGTAATTTTCGACATATTCAAGTGTAATTTTGAGTTACCTATGAATACATACTTTTTTTAAATTGAAGAGCTAAGAAGTTTCAATGAATATAGCTAGGTAAGGTAAATGTAATTAAGTGAGCGGTAGCCCAGTTGGTAGAACGTCCGCATCCAATTTCAGAGAAGCGGCGCGGCGGTTTGGATCCCCGACCTGTACCTTTGAGTTTAATTTCTCATGTACGGATTGAATATACGATTACCACTCGCCAATGGCGAAGTAAAACATCGTGAGGAAACCGGCATACATTGGAGAAGAAATTCGAGGTAGTATGTGGAATCCGCCAACGGCCTAATCACTCTCGTATGAGAGTAGTCTCGTGCCCCTGTAGTGGGGACGTTAAAAGGGCTGATAAGGAGGAATACAAATAGTGTGTGTTGTTACCTGGACGCATCTGTTTGATAGTGAACTCGTTGATGAGGTGGTGATTGTGCTCGTTTAAGCTGCAGTGCAATGACACGCAATCACTCTGGAATAGGAGGTCCTGGAACGTGAAATAATACACTCAGTAATTGGATTAACGACAAGTTCTTATTCAATCATCGTACGTGAATGATCCTCGTACCATACATATAGCAGGTAAGTCCAATAAGGAAATTTAAAAAATCATTGCAAAGCAGAAGTATATTAATTTAGACTTTGATAAAAGTATTTTTCGTGTTGTTTGGATCCATAATAACAATGTTTAGAAAAAAATCTATATTTTTTTATTTACACAAAGATTTCAATAGCTAGAAATAGAGTAAATAAGTCCATCCAGATGCTTGGAATGAAATAGTATCACAAAAAAAAAAATATTTCCACAATTTACATTATAATAATAAGTTGTTGTAGTTTTTCTAGGCATAAAAAAAGACAATTTTTTTTTTCATAACATGTTTTTAATTACATCATATAAAGCCTGCATTACCTGCAGCGTGTAGACCCTGGTGAGCCCGAGCGACTTCTCGATGCCGTCGGGCAGGTAGGGGTCGTAGAAGATGACGTTGAAGCCGAAGGCCTTGGCCCGCAGCGCCACAGCCGAGCCGATGCGGCCGAGCCCCACGATGCCCAGCGTGTCGCCGCGGATGCGCGCGCAGCCCGCCGCCGCCTCGCGCACCTGCTCGGGGCCTGCGCACGTACCACATTATTGTGAGGATTACTGCTTCACAAACACACAATATTAGAACAGCACGGTTACTAAACTTCCTCTGGTTAAAGTTAAGGTAACTAACTCCACGAAGTCACGTCACGCGCATTTTACAGATCTAGATACTACTATATCTATAAGTTACTACGTATAGTATAGCCCCTTGACTGTATCTAGATTTACATGGCTCTATAGCAAATATGTTCACAACATAAACCGATATTGCAGCTAGTATTCATGACGTTTAGCATAGAAAGCTTTACACAACCGTTTTTCAAGCTTGTATAATTTACTGATTTTTGGCTCAGTCTACATAATGAAACAAATCAAGTAAAAAAGTTATCTATGTTCGTTTGCAAAAATAGACGAAACAGTCCAGTGGGCCAGTGTTGGCTTCGTCAGAATAAAGCCAGGCCAATGATTGACTCTATTCTCAGCTGTAATCTCTTATTGGATTGTCTCGTGTATTGACCTTGTGTAACAGTTACCTGTGAATTTCTTTCCGTCGCGCACCATGTTGGCGAGCCAGTAGGTCCGCCGGTACAGGTTGAGTATGAGGCACATGGTGGTGTCCGCCACCTCCTCCACGCCGTAGCCCGGCACGTTACATACTGCTATGCCTGGAAATTACATTAAGTGAATAAATATTAGCTTCCAAATGACATCTTTCCTAATTTGCATGTTGATTGATAGAATAGGATAGAAATTCTAACAATACCATACTAAAAAGGAGGAATAATTGAACTATTCATTCCCTGTTAGCATGCATTTATTTCTCATACAGAATTACAAATTCGCTTATCAGAGAAATACAAGTGCTCATCTCACAACCACTGTAAGCAATGCGAGTAAAAAGCAATGCACTTTTTACTATAATCAGGCAGAGGCTAATTAATTGTCAGTATATATTATTTTGATTTATTTTTTAATTCATAACGAGTCAGTGACATTATTTCAATATACCTACGTTTTAGGTAACAAATAAACAAATGCACGTGTGTGTACCTAGTTCCCCGGCGGCTTTGACATCAATATTGTCGACGCCGGAGCCGATGCGCACGATGATCCGTAGCGCTTTGAACTTCTCGAGGTCTTCCTTCGTTAGGATTATAGTGTGCCACATTAGTGCGCCCACCGCCTCGTTCAGCACCTGGAATGTTACAACCAATATTCAGTTAGTTTTGCGATATAGGTGAAGATCTTTTCTCTGGTTGACTATCTTTATTCATCTAAATATGTTCTTTTTTTTAGTTCTAGGCGCAGTTTTTTTCTTTTCTATTTATATTTCAATAAAGACGTGATCTAACAATCATGTTTCTTTCAGATTATTATGATATACTTCATCATCATAACCATTTCAGCCTGTAGCTGCCCATAGGTGAGTATAGAAAGTCCTAATGATATACTAATTAATAACTACTTGTATGCGTTTATTAATGCATTGCGAACTAAGTTTCGCTTGCACGAGGAATATTGCTCAGGACCTATTGTTTGCATTTTCCATTAATTTCCCATTTCAACTATGAATTTATAAAATTAAAAACAATTACTTAAATAAGAAAATAGTAATTCCAATTACCTTTTCGTGTATTTCTGATGTTGACTGTGCGTCGCAAAACGCGACTGTGGCTACATCCTTCAGTATCGGCATTTCGACGGTGCAGTCGCGACCGTCTAATAGCGCCACTAGTGGCCTGAAAATTATACAAATACATACATTAGTTTATTATTATACGTTGTATACTTAAAGAATATTATTTTGAAAGTGGTAGGGACAAGTCAGAGGATATATCTATATGTAAGTCAAAATTAATCAAAGGCAATCTTTGTTATGGTTTCAGATAGCTGGCAGCATCACAATACGGCTGTATAGCGTCAAATCAGTTTGCATCGATCGATCGAATAGTATGTGAAGTATTTACAAGTTCATTGATAGAGTTTACTAGGTAAATACTTAGTAAGACATGCTTATTCCCAATAGTAGAACCCGCTAAACTTATTTTTATCCATTAAACATTCAGCTGTCTCCTTTGACAATGAGAATGTCGTGTCAGATATGGTACTAGGTTTAATGGTAAAAATTAAATGACCTTTTCTGCATTACGGCATACTTAACGCAGCAATAGCTCTATACCAACATCAACGCAGAGGAATGTTTTATTTTGCTATCTTTATGATATCGTGGATTAAGAGACTTTATGAGCTCATAACTCTAGCTTAATGGCTCTGAACTTAAAGTAGCGCGACCAGAATGCTGAGTGAAGTTGTTTTCAGTTGTTGTGAAATATCATTATGGGCTAAGGCTCTTTTAAAAGACCTCTGGGATTCAAAATTATTTTGTCAAAAGATATTTAAGAGATATCTATAAAGGGAATATATTTTGTATATTTATATAAAAATTTACTCGGCAAGGGGTTATTAACAGTGGGTAATTGCCAAATGTAAACCCCGCTTACGAAACTAAATAAACGACAAGACACTTCTGACTACATAAAAGTTTAAATATAGAAAACATTTTCTTGAAGCTAACGTATAGGTAGATAAACACCTAAATAAAGCCACTTATTAGGTTGGGGAAAAAGTTTCTTCGTATTTTATATGAAAATTCAAAAAGTTTTTTTTTATAGTTTATTTACATTTGACTAAAGTATGTAGGTGCCATTTTGTTCCATAACTTTTTGCCATCTTGTTGGTAGTGACATGATCCCATTGCTGTAAAAATTTTGAGGCTTCTGATCGAAAAACTGCGACAAGTGGTTTTGGCAGTCCTCTCGTGATGTTAACCTGACACTGCCTAAGGAATTCTGCAGAGACCGAAACAGATGAAAATCTGAAGGTGCAAGGTCAGGACTATACGGCGGATGCATTAATACCTCCCAGCCAAACTCTCGTAATTTTTGCTGAGTGGCTAAAGATGTGTGAGGTCTAGCGTTGTCATGGTGAAAAACCACACCCCTTCTGTTGATCAATTCTGGCCGCTTTCTCTCAATTTTTTGCTTCAATCTCATCAATTGTTCGCAATACAGTTCTGAATCGATGGTCCTGCCTGGCGGTAACAGCTCATAATGAATGATGCCCTTCCAATCCCACCATACACACAGCATTACCTTGTTGCGAGTTAACCCGGGTTTTGCCACAGTCTGTGAAGCTTGACCGGCCTTTGACCACGATCTTTTTCGCACGTTCCTGTCGTATGTGATCCACTTTTCATCACCAGTTATCAGCTTTTTCAAAAATGGTTCGGTTTCATTAAGAATCACAAATGAGTACACGGTTCATTAGGTTTCTTTCAGTGAGCTCATGAGGCACCCAAATATCGAGCTTTTTAGTGTACCCAGCTTTATTCAAATGAGTCAAAACCGTTTTGTGGTCAATTGCCAGTTCTTCAGCTACATCGTAACTACTAATATGCCGATCTTGCTCCACTTTTTCAAAAATGGCATCAATTTTGTCCGTAACAGGGCGACCAGAGCGAGATGCATCTTTGATATCAAAATTTCCGGCTTGAAAACGCTTAAACCAAACTTGCGCTACTCTCACAGATACTGCATTAGGTCCATAAACATCACAAATTTTTTTCGCGGCTTGAGTTGCATTTTTACCTTTTTTTATAGTAAAATTTTAAAATGTATCGAATTTCTTCTTTAGATTCACTCATTTTAACAACAACAATAACAAATGAAAATCACACAAATTCCTAATTTGAATTTGGAAGTGCCTTCTTTAAAATTAAAACTTTTTAATGATACCAAAACCAGCCAGATACAAATGGTATAGCCAAAGAGATTTTAATACAAGTTCATACATACTATATGCGAAAAGACTTTTTCCCCAACCTAATATTTAAACCTATTTCCATAAATAGAATAATTTAATGTACCTTTAATAACATAAACCGTGCATCACAGTAGCAACTACATTAAATCGCAAACTAGATAATGAATGGGTATAAAACTGCAGGTGCTGTTATTGATGGGCTCGCAAAAAGTGATTAGGTGGGCCGCCACGAATAAATCCAGTTTCAAGTTTTTTTTACCTAAATTACTCTACAGCTACACGTTGGATGTATGTGCGATGTGTAATTTTGTTATTATGATTATATAAACTAATTGAGAACATCATAAAGACTATCGTGGTAGGCAAATGAAGTAGTTCGTGAAACGAAAGAGAAATAAAAACATTCATAAAATTAATCTAACAGATATTTTATACCTGTCACTGTCTAAAAGTCATGTTTTATGAAATAGATTTATAGGTTTATCTGTCAATTAATTTTTATCTGTAGGTGTTGAAACGCGCACTAAATATTATTAAGAGGTAATTTCTACAGCATTTCAAAATCAACAATAAGATCGCCATGGCTGTACGATCGAGCAACACGAATTACAAAAAACTAGACACCGTCATCTAAATAAGAAATCAGTATCAAACAGACCGCCAAATACAAAAGCCGGCCTCGTATATATCGGTTATATAATAGCTGCATACGTATCAGCGTTTACGTTTATCAACAGCCTTGGCTTGGCACGGAACGAAGCGAGTTCACTGACACACGCGTTATACTACGCTCATATATTTTATCACTCCAATGTGCAAGCGCGTTTTATTTACAATTTACAAATATGCCTTACTTGGAAATAGGGCAACCTTGCGGGGATTCAATGTAATGTAATTAACATTAATCCCTGTGGACATCAAAATGAGTATTATAATTGTCATTAGTTTCGTACAAATGTTTTACAATTACATACATACACATACATATCCGTCACGCCTCTCTCCCAAAGACTAAAATACCACTTCCCTCAATTTGCTACGATCCAAACATACATCTTTCGCTTCATCCACATTCATCAATCGTCTCAAACAAATGAGCTTCAGAAATGTCTTTATAGAAGCAAATGTTGGATTCGGAATAGTCATCCCCTTTTTGTTCTCTATAGGAAAGAAGATTCCTTCAACATACATACCCTTAAGTCCATGGTGATATGTGAAAAGAAAAACAGCATATTACGCCGAGGCTTGGCAGAGCCATAAGAAGCTTAGTGGATTCTCTATTTCACACTTGTATGCACACGCGTGTCTGGGATCAAACTATAGTGCGAGATAAAGTTGCTTTTAGATAGGATTGGAGCTAATATTTAACGTATTAAAGTAAACTCATACAAAGTCATTATTAAACAAATCATTATTCAATAGTTGTTAAAACTAGCTCGATTTTAGAACTCAACTTTGAAGGCCGGCATTATTTAAATTCTATTTGTCATAAATTGTTACTTTGAATGCATTTTTATAACAAAATAGATAAATATAAAGATATTTTCACCTGAATAATTTTACATTATACGCTAGCTAACTAAATACCAATTCAAGCTAAATATTAGATTTTGACTCAAATAAACATCTCAATAGATTCCTAATTACGAGAACAGACAAGGATCGAATCAATACCAGTCAATTACGAAGCTACCCGCATAGATAGGTAGGTGGAATTAATTACCGGAGTAAATACCTACTAGTCCGTCCGAGGGGCCAGTCGAGTAACTTGGCTAATCACGACAACCCTCAGCCCACATCAGTTTAGCACTAATCTAACTATGGAGGATTTAGGTTGGTAACAAACAGATCCTATTTAGAGGGAAGCAATCTGATTACCAGTTAGGTTAAGGATTTGTCATCAGTCATTTAATTATTTCATTTTCATTAATTAAACTTCGACGTCCTAAATAACTTCGTATTTTTTCCAAGCAAGTCGACTGAGGCCAATCCTTCCTTACAATTTTAATCTTGCAGAAGAATGCAAAATAGATAATATAAAGGACAATCTGATTAATGCTCTTTAGAAACTGAGAATGTAAAGACAAGATTACTAAAGCGTCCCAATCAGGAATCAATAGTGAGACGACACTAACCAGCCACCCCGCCCGGTAATGAAACCCCTTATGCGATTAAACTAATAATTTAAACTTGGGTCGTCACAGCGAAGAGCGAGGCGGAATTATTATTGGCAGGAAACTTCGGACGCGCGGGCGGCAGCGGAACGAGAAAGTAATTCGGTAGCTCGGTGCCCACCCCCAAGAGTTTTGAGAATTTGTGAATTACCCAACTTTCTGTAGACGAAAACAGATTTGGCGGCAAACAAAGAGGGTGTGCGGGGGCGGTGGCCAAGTTAGCAACCCCTTCGGGCAAGTTTTGATGGAAAACAAATAGGATTAGCGCGGGAAAGAATAAGTTGACTGAACCCAATGGAGGGACTTTGTTAAGTTGCCGCTGCCGTTGCCGCGCACGGACTCGGCGATCGGTTCGGAATCACAATTAGATACGACGGGACTACTAGCGTCTTCCATAGCAATTCATGAGTTGGCATTACAAATCCCGACTCAATTAAATGGAACGTTTAACCTTTGCTATTAATCGTGGTTATGTCTAGTCTATCTTTGTCAATTTTTAGTGAAGTCTGTATCTTATTTAAATAAATGTAGCTTAATTTGAGATAGAATTAGCTGTATTTTATACGGCTTTTAAACTCCATATTCCATTGTACGAAAATTTATGTCCCAACAGAGGCGTGTCAGAAAGAGCGAAACATTTTTGCATGGCACAAATTCATTACGTCGCCAAAATAAAATGTAGCAATGTGTGAATGCACCCAGGTGCATACTGCATTGCAGATATTCGCAACATATTCACTCACAAAAGATAAAAAATGTAGGTACATTTGTTATATTGAAAGTGTTTTATAATTAATAGGTTGGTACGCAAAATATTTGCTTTCATCGAAGACCTGAACAATAAAGATATCAGAGAGTGTAATTGCTACAAGCTTTATTACAAGATCTGCATGCTGTAATGAAGTATGGAATTACGAGTTTGATTGGACCCTACCCTACAAACAACATTACATCTATTACTATTCAATATAGTAATAAAATATACAACACGGCGGGGCGGCAGTAGTTAGGCTCTTAGGCTAGAGTGATTACATTTTTTATTATGATTTTATTATGATTTATTATGATTGAAGTGCAACATGAATATTAATTTCGTACAATGTAAATTCATCCACGAAGCCTGCCGATATCACGCGATCAACCGAGAGACTCCGCGGTAGATACGAATTTTTATTAACTTACTGATTGATAGTCGACTAACCATACATGCTTTTAACACAGCCTATTGCTCATTTCACCATTTACGGATAAAATTTTACTGATAGATAAACCTATGTCTACATGTCGTTTTAGACAGAGACAGGTATAAAATATATGTCAGATAAATTTTATCCGTAGATGATGAAACAGCCCCTTAGATAGTATAAATAATTCAGCAAAGCTATTGATAGAATTAGATTTCAATATCGATAAACTAAATTCTCAAAACAAAAGTTATGCAATTTAGAGTACCCAGCACCAACAAATAGAGTGGAAGAAAAATAGCTTACTCATGCTAGAAGGTACCTATAACCTTCAATGTACTTGTTTTGATGCTAAACTGTGTGCACCTTAATAAGTAAACCACCTGCCGTAAGTTATACTTGACTCGAAGACAAATTGCAGTGTCAGATATAAAATAACGACGAATGACGCAATGACCTCGTTACTGCTATACCTAACAGCTGCGATAAGGGCTTCATTATCGATATTATCGCCTACAATTGCTATTTGTTACTTGTTATTTTTATGTGTTGGAATTTATTCTGATACCACAGTAATGTATGCGATCTAAATCTGTGTCAATCGTAGAATTGTTATACTTTGTACCATAACACGTGCAAGAAAAATATTAGACTTCGTTATTATCAAACTCAGTCGTCATAATTGAAAGATGTCTGTCTGTATTAATGTAAATTCCCTACTTCAATTTGAAACGACCTAAAACGAAAGAAACTCAATTATACCTAATTTAATAGCTTCTTGTGATGAGATGTGAGAAAATCTCTCTGCAAACTTATACACCCTAGCCAACTTCGATCTGTGAATTCAATCACGAGTAGTCGTAAATCAAGTCTTGCGGAAACCTACTAAGCTGTATTGAGATTACTTTTTTTAGAAACATCTACGCTAAAAACACAGAATTGGTCTGTATCAGATTTCATGGAACCTCGGGTTTTGAATGTATGAAATGTTCCTCACCTTGCTTGCAGGGGTCCATTGGCAATCGGACCCCGCATGCTATCCATACGCGCTCTCTTTGGCAGCATCTTGCGTTTGTCCATTTAAAGCGGCAGAGCCGCTTTATTTACTGCTTCGCAGCGCGTCACCTGAAACAACACAGTTTATAATGTTACTTTAATTTATAATTTACCCATCAGTCGCACAATTAGCTTGATCTGTCTTTTTTTGCAACTCGTAGTTAGAAATTTCGCCCACCAAGAATTCGTCGCCAGAGAGTTCATTCAATTTATGTCTAAATAGAATAGAATTATATGAAATTCACACACAATTATTAAAAGCTATAAAACATTAATAAATGTTTCAAATTCAATAAGACAAAGTTATTGAGTGCTAAATGTGTTTAAATATCAATTTATTGTAAACATATTGGTAGTCAAACAAAATAAAATCAATATACCTAGGTAGGCGTGGGTGGGGCACTTTTAAAGATGAAA
This sequence comes from Anarsia innoxiella, assembly GCA_947563765.1. Lineage (NCBI taxonomy): Eukaryota > Metazoa > Arthropoda > Insecta > Lepidoptera > Gelechiidae > Anarsia > Anarsia innoxiella. The sequence goes on along the minus strand of OX387414.1, from coordinate 1,102,267 downwards.
GCAATAGAATAAAAGCAATTTTCTCCAAATAAAAAGCCTCGGGGCTTCTTCAATAAAAATATCAGAAAATTAGAACTTCAAAATAAGAAATAATACTCTCATAAGAAGAGAAGTGTATTTTTAAATCGAGGGGCCTTATTTGGAATTCCAAATAAGTTTTAATTTTGAATAAATAGGCCGACGAGGGATTTATAATTTAAACATTCTAATAAACATATTTTCTATTTATCGAATTTCGATATTGTGTAGTTAAGGTTAGTTTATCAAAAAAGTTAGTGGGACAATTTAATAGAGAGATAAAATACACTGGCATTACATCAAATTTTATAAAATGATAATAGAGTTCAAACAAATCATATTATGAGTGCCCCCGTATAATGTTTTACTCAGTTGTAAGTAAATATTATTCATAATAAAGTATTTATCAACATTTAACATGATTGAGAATTCATCAAAAGCATACAGTCATCTGCTGTATCATTATTTGGCCTCTATCCACTGTAGAGTACAGTAAAGTGTACTCTACAGTGGTCTACAGTCAAATAAGTAGATAATTATAAAAAGAACTATCACAAGCTACTCACAAGGTCTCTAGGTGTGTCGTTGGCATAGTCTGGACGATCTTGTGCCGCATATTTCACCTGAGCAAAAACATAACCAATTCAGTATATTGTTGGCCTGACACTATTTCATTATTGTAATGGGTGGGTTAAGGACGAATCTGAGATTAAAGAAAATACTAAGTCATACTAGTTTCATTGATTTGTTACTTAAATAAACGACAAAAAAGAAGTTTTATTGAATAAGAAAAGTAAGAGGCTATTAATAAACTAATTAAGTATTTAACTTTACACCTGAAAAACTACTTACTTAATTTATTGACACTAATTTTTCGATCCTATAGATAAGTATATAAGTGTATTGTATATGTGTTTGAAAATGTAATCCACGTAATACGCCTAGATCTACGCAAAGAAAACACTTGTTCACCAAAATACTTATAAGTTCTATAGATAGAGTAAAGTTCCATATTATATTGAGTGAATAATACATAGGTATATGAAAAATATACAATAATGTATTCTAGCTTACAATACGTAGGCATATTAACTATAATACAAAAAAATGCCCAAATAATTGACTATGTAAATAATCAAGTAATCAGATCAAAGTTTCCATGTATCTGTAATGTTAAGTAAACAAGGTTTAGCGTGGTATTAGACGTGATTTCAGCCGGGACGAGGGTAGGTCGCCGTGTCAGACGGTCAAGGGCACGCAAGGACGATACAAGTGCTTTTAAATTGTATTTCTTTACTTTTAGCTTGATATTTTAGAATTATCTATATTGTCTTTTGAATGTCAAATATTTTAAATAAAAACGGTTCATATAGATATTGGAAAAAATACAGTATTTGTCAGTTTCCTATCCCGAAACGCACTTTCATGTAAATGACTACAAGATATATGGTCAAGTCTTTAACATCGTTTATAGCAAAATTATCTGTGTTGATTATCTGTTGAACTCGATCTGTATTATAATAACAATAAAACCAAACCTATTATTATCTACTTACTTACTTGATTATAAGTACCTACTTAAACTTAATTAGGTTCGAATGGTTATTGTTTCAGTATAACTAAGATGTATTCAAATGGGCTAATTGTCATATAATTTCAAAGACAGAACTCAAATAAAATTCCGAAAAGGGCAGATTGCAAGCAATTCCTAACGTCTCACAGCGACATATTAGAAATAACAAAGGATTAGTCAGCCCTAATATTTATATTATGATTATGATGTACAAGCCGGGTCCATAAAGGTCGGAGCGCGGCGCGTTCGTGCACTAGCTCATTCACTTTGTGATTCATTGTTTGCCTTAATCCGATTGCTAGCCTCGGGCAGGTTTAGTGCCGTTGTAAATATACTCAGCGTAAAAATAAACGGAAACTAATTTTCAGTTCATGCTTCATCAATAATAATATCTTATGAATTATGATAATATTATTAAATATCATTCTGTTATAAGTACATTTTTTATATTAGTTATATCGTTTAGCCAAAACCTTACTCAAACTTTTCAATAAAATCATAAGGTGATAACAGGTAAGTTAAGAACGTATTTAGAGCCAATTATATGAAGGGAATCTATTTTTTTAGTTAAAGCCATAACAATTATACGAGTTAAATCTATTTAGCCTAAAGACATTCGTACAAAAGTTATTATTATTAAAAAAAAACTACTTATATTTCAAGCCTTACTAATGACCTATTAAGTGATAAAAAGCTATCAATTTAAATCTTATTAACACACATGTATGCCATTCAGGTGCATACCGCATTGCAGATAGTTAAATATAACAACTGGCTCACACCACACCTGACTGGTTCAATTAATTAAACTGACCAAATCAATTAATTACTAATAACTTTGAACTGTACAATAATTATATAGGAGTTCAGCTACGATATAATAATTGTCACGAATGACATTCAGATATTGAATTGGTAATATTGGTATTAAAATTAATCTCATTCACGTCTTGGAATTACGTTTCATTTAATAATGGTTTGAGAAAAATGATTGTCTGAATTTTGGCTACAAACAGTAACATTACTGCAATTAACTTTTAGTCGTTACTAAGCTGAAGTTTTTGAATATAAATAAAATTAGAATGGTATTAAAACATCAAAGTATAATCACGAGGAACTTTATTCAACTGACACACTTTATCGTTAGCCTCTGAAAATGATTATTGTTTCAGTTCCAATTATTTGTAATAATAATCTTAGTCCACGTGCTTTACTATTTACCAACAAACGATCATTAACTGTTGGACCGACTTTAATTTATGTAAGGGTTAATAATAAATAAACAAACTGCTTTAATTGTACGTAAAGCTTGTGTTTTAAAAGGGATTACAATAAGTATTTAATATTAATATAATTTCATTTGTTTTATAACAATTTCCTCTTGATAAATCAGTTCAGACCACTCTGCGCTAGCAGGCGAGCGTGCCGGGAGAGCATAGTTTTATACATTTGAATCGCCGACGCATTCCTGGTGTAAACTGACGTATGTAGAGGTAAAATAATGGTCAAATCGCACGCTATTAGCGATGTCGCCTTAGCTACATTTTCTCTGAGAGCAAACTGTAATAGTATACTCTGAAGACCTCAGACCTTTTTATGCTTCTTTATAATGAGTCCGAAAGAATAGGCATCGGCAAAGTACGAGATTGCCTGACATTTAATTAAAATTCAGTAGTTATCTTAAGTAACGAAATATTGTCTACTCATCCATCCGCTTCACAAACTTTGCTAATACCTTTCAAACAAATCCGACAACCTCTCACCAAAGAACCTTGTTATAATAACTACAAGACTTAGAAATCCACCGATTAATCCGCTCGCAACCTAATACCAAGAGTAAACGAGTTGATTATCGTAACGCGCACGCCGTTTGGTTACGTAACATCTCATTACTAGAGCCGTACGCACCGTTTACGTTGTACTACTACATGCGATTCTATTGGTGCTTAGATAAACAATTGCGGTTTGCTTTGACTTTAATATATGCAAGCGAATGTTTAATAATTAGTTGCAGTTTATTTATTATTTAATTAGACGGACGCAAGATTACCACGCATCGATGTGAGTCAAGTTTTTGCCTGCGGGCTTCAACATTTATCGTCGTATTATTGGAAAAATGTTATAATATATTTTTTAAATCTTAAAATTACTTACAAAAACCATCCATTGATACGAGCTATGGCGTTTATAACATTAGAAACTCAAGAAACAGGAAAGCGCAAGGAACAGGAAAAATAAAATAGGCCTAGATACTAAAATATTCAAATACCTGACCAAGCCTATCTAATCTAGGCCCACACGTGTTTAAAAGCTTACAACTTCAAATTAATTTAATAGAACAAGATTTCGTAGACACTAATAAATTCAAAACTAGACTTTAATTTCGTATTGCCAGTTTGTCTTCGAATCTGGTTTCGTAAAGCGTAACATGTTCTATTAGAAATTCTACGACAACAGACAAATTAGTCACTGAACTTTGCTCATCGATATTAGTCAAATTAGTAAATCTAGGTAAGGTAGCAGATAATATAATTTATTCAAATAACAATTTTGGTAAAAAAAATACTAGTGATAGGTTTGCGTCATTTCATATTGTGACGCATAGGTACATTGTCTACGAATATCACATGATTTGAATTTTATTATATCTAAACACAAAAAAAAAATTGTGTTTGGATCTTTTTCATAGAAGTAAACTCCTTTCCACTTTCTAAGATCTAACTTAACCAAACTCTTTTAGTTTGTAGTTTTAACCCCGATTAATTTACGTTAGTGTATGAATGGAGAAAGCCTTAAGACGATGTTGAAGTTAACAAGTCTACATACCTAAAGTAATCGTCCCATCATAATAAAAAAATCGCAATTAGAAACAAAAAGGCTAATATTACAATTAATTATACAATTACCTACTGTTCCCACTTAACCCTCGTTTGAAGTTAATAAACGAATAATAACAAGTGCAAATTATCGATTGACGTCAGACAGAAAGCTTTTGTTACGTTATTATTGCAACATTATTAATTGAATACTCACTCCTTGTGCTAAGTTATTAACTTTAATGAGAGACTACAATTATAATTATTGGATTTGGTTTAGCAAATTTTAACAGCGGATTAAATAATTAACTTTTATAATGCCTATATAAGTCACTTCCATTGTATCGCAGTTCACTACGGTTATCAAAAGAACGCTTTTGGTTACAAAATAACTTTCAGCAATAGGCACTGACCTGCTTAGACGTATAGGTTTTATAATAATTCCTTTTGAAATTTAATTTCAATAATACAACATTTAATGCTTTACTTTTTCCACATTTTAACAATTACTTATGCACGAATAAGTAGTTGAGTAGTCAGAAAAGTTAACGTAGCTTAAACTACCTATAAATAAATCTAATTTACATAATAAAAAGGGGAATTGCCTACATCTTGACAGCACGCGCGTCATCAAATTATAATACGACTAAATTCAACTCGGAATATTTATTGCGAGAGGTGTCCAATTAACGATTACAACGTCATAATTGCATTTAACACAGAGATGGCTGTTTGACACGCGAAAAATGATTTAATTTGAACAATAACTTTATATTGAAGGTGTTCCATAATGTAGCGCGAGTGTAAATTAGATAATTAAAATGCAAACTCAAACATAATTGAATAGAAAGCAAACCGTATTACCGAATCTTCTGAATCAAGTCAGACATTTTGCGAGTCAAGAACGAGTAGTTTGGAAACTTTAATGTCGGTCAGAATTGGAACATCGTTGAATTATTCTAGAATATTTATATGTCTCTCCCTATCTAGGTAGGTACGTACAGGTTAAGTGTTAAACCCCAATATGGAACTTTTGGGTTATAATTATGCATTAGGATTGAAACTGTTTCTTAAGTTAAATGAAAACTCTCCGCCAATCATCCATATTTTAGTTATAATTTCTTTAATAACCTATACAATACCTACTTGCTATACATATTATCAAGGACGAATGACGTGGTTTTTTATCACGACGATTGTGGCTTTACGTCATTCGCGCGCTGAGCAAAATAATAAAATACGAACGCAATAACATCGAAATTTCATAACAGGAAATGGAGTTTTTTTGTGTGTTGCTAAGCCAAGAGATTGAGTATAGGTAGGTAATTGGATTTAGGAATAAAGAAGTAATTTAGTTTTAATTAAATATTATAGACTACAAGTGATAAAAGGCTCGGATGTACCTACAATACACCTACAATAGAAAGTCTAATAAAATCCTATTATTGTAAATAACCTCCAGAATAAGAACTTTAAATTGGCTCATTACTACCGCGTGTAGATCGTATCGAGTTCGCTTTCTTTTAATTTAATAAATCTATAAACTTACAGTTGCAGAACAGGTCATTAAAACTGACGATCCAAATATCGATCCAAATCAGGACTTTTCGATAATTAATATCAGAAGAATACGACGCGATTTATCGATTAATCTGGACTTTTGAATATCGAATATCAGTACAATACGCGATATTTCACTTTTAACGGCCTTTTTGCAACTATTTAGTAATAAATAACGTGTGAATACTAACCAGCGCTGCTGTAGTGAGGAAATCAATCCGCGATCACCGCCCCATCGGCGCGGGCGCATCGACACGCACACACGCGTCACTCGGACGCACACTGCACTTTGTTTATAATACACAACACACACTAACACTGCACTGCCTCCTTGCACTGCACTGCGGATCCTTATTGCACTTTACACCTGAAACAAAAGAGAGATAAGGTCAGTTTTATTGTTATTTGAGACTAGAAATAGAAAGATGAATATTTCTGAGTTTGACTCTTTAGAAAGTAAAGAAAGACCACTAAGAGTCTGCTTTGCAATGTCCAAGTGTCGAATAACTTATTGGTTTTTGTCAATTGACATAAAATTAGAAAGTAACGAAACTTACGTACGATTAGGCTTAGGTTATCTACATAAAATATATACAAAAAATAATCGAAATTAGTTTCCTCTTTATTCTTTACGTTTACTGACTACTAAACTGTCCAGTAAACAAGATTACATTGCAATCTTTTACTAATGAACTTAGCTACAGTTGCACTGTCAAAGCGACAAGAAACTCAATGATAGAATTAGTTTAAAGAAGACCGCTAACTATCCTTATCTTCAACAAGCTACAGTACACTAGTAAGTAATAAGAACAGGAAAATAACAAAAGGAAACACGTAATGTCGTATAACAGCTTTTACTTTGAAAGTATCTTCATTAAACATCAAAGGCAATAAAGGCCGTCGGTCGCCAGTTAGAAAGGAACGACACTGCCGGACAAAAGAAACAAAACGCGACACACAAGTATGGCGGACAGCGCGCCAAACAATCCATTTACTCGTTTCTATTGCAAATACTAACGAACAAGTTTTACAAAGAAACTGGCGGGGGCAACGGAAGCGTGTGAATAGTGAGTTTAAGGTTGTAAAGTAGAAAATACTTTGTTAACAACACTGACCGGATATAAGCAACGAATTTTTTAAAACGGCAACTACGACTAATTATTGCATTATTTTAAGCGTCTGGCCATGTTCGTTTTCTCCGTGCCCGTTTAAAGGCCTATCCACACATTTCCGGGTCAGAGCTATCCGTGTTCAGAGTTCTCCGTTTCAGTATAGACCCCTTAAAAAGTTCATACAATTTGTACGTAACCGATTTTTGCCGTGTTCCGTCAGGGACGTATTCCCGAACATGCGTAGTTAGCGCCTAATGCTCCCGCTGTATGGACACGAGACAACGAGAATATCTTGAAAAGCATCTAGTATTTCCATCTTTGACGCAAAGTGCCACAGCTTGTAAGATCTCATCATTTAATGTTACCAAACGCTGTGACCGCTCAAATTACGATGTTTACGTAAAGGCGGCGGCGGGACGAACCTAATTACAACTAGATTTCCCAGCCTGATGCGATTCTATGTAAAAGTGATTTGCGGTTATATTATACGTGAGACCATTTAGGGTTGCTTGCGTCAACTATATTAGCAGGTCGTTGGTTACTCTCTAATTTGTTGGTTTAAAGATATTTTTGAACGTACATTTCAGACAAGCATAAACTAAGAGCCTTTACGCACTAGAAATTGCAACGCCTCCATATCTTATATGAAATTGCGACAATTATGCATGTGAAAGCCTGAACATCTTTTGACAAGCAGAGAAGCGACATAGGCATTCCATTATTTTACTAATCTTCAAATTAATACAATAATTGTAAAGCCGAATATACAGCTTACATTGAACTAATTTGCATAGAGAACAAATTCTACATTACCTAGAACAAGTCGTTTTTCTGTAATGTAAGTATTAGTATGCACTAGTTTTAGTATTCAAAATCCAATGCACATTACAGCCACCACATCGTAACAACTACACATTACAATCTCAGACAATACAAGCTTCGCATCCAAATAGCTTCGTAGATAATAACCACTTTACGTAGGGCAATCAAAGTACAAAGAGCTGGAGCATTAAATGCACTTATCTTTTAATTGGACCGAAATTGAAGTTTCATTGCTAAGTAGATCGCATAGACACTGGCAATCATTGGAAGGCGGTAGATGCTGTGATAAGAGCTCTTAACTTCGTTATTAAGATTGGAAGATTAGATCACTCTTACGTAATTATTACTGTTCTCGTCTGATATAGTTCTTTTACATCGCGTTTACAAAGGCTTCTTAGATAGATCTATTTAAGAAATGTTTTCTTAAATTCAAGATCCATTGATACGGGGCTGAAGTAGGGCCGGGTACAGGACTGTTGTATTGTTTGTTAGTATGAACGTCGTATCGGCTACCGTATAATAATTTTAATTTTTTTTGCACCAATGGTTACAATTGCATCAACATGGTAATTTCCAAATTCGTAGCCCACAACAAACTATCTTCCTAGTCACCCAACAACGTTTCAAAGTATACGAGCCATAAAACATTACCTCGCCGGTCGGTGGCAGTAAAAATACTTTAGTCCCAACGTGCAAGTCGTGCGGTGTGTTAATGCAAGCGGAACATTGCATAACGTGAGCATGGAACACGTAATGTCAACTTGGGAACTAACTCTGCCTCGGAGTTTACATGGGAAGGGCTGGGTAAGTTTCTGCGTCTATAATTTACAGAGATATACGTAAAATCACACATTTTTCAATTGAGCATAGTCTTTCGGCATCCGGTATTGATTGGTCGGTCGGTTCGGTAATCCTCTATGGATGGATACGCGACAACGAATGTCAGTGTCTAGAGATATTGATGACGTCGATTTATAGTCGGCGAGGGTGAAATTGGATTATACTGGCGGCAAGGATTCGCCTTCGAGAATAGTGTTTAATAGATGACTGTCTAAGTTTTTTTTACCAATTTTACATATCCCTAGTATAATTTTACCGAGATAGGCGTGTCACACATACAATCATGTTTGTTTCATTTCCAGGCGTCGGCTTATATGAAACTACGAGAAAAAGGATATTTCTTTCACATGGCATTTAAACTATCTAAAAAGGCAAATCCCCAATCACTAGGAATTACTTATACAACTAGCTATTATAACTGTTAAACATTGCTGAACTTTAGTAAGTAACCTTCGCAGCTCAACAAAGTGAAATAAATCAGACTAAGCTTGGAATTCCCGGCAATCCTGCACTAGTTATTCGAGTGCGGCCGCGATCAATGGCCTTTTCAATTAAAAGTTCCGGACACCCCTTCCGCATTGTTCCCCACTCCCCACTTTTTATTCAACTTCTACAGTTAACCAAAGCTACTGTTTAAGTAAAAAACCATTACTTCTGTAAGTTTTACGGGTTTTATCTATTGATGAAAAGTTGATTTGAGTTTGTTCTTAGTTCAAATTAATCTTGTATTGGATTCATACTTCTATCAGCAAAAGAAAGTGATTTAGGGAAGCCGATAAAAGTATCAAACAATTTAGGAGATACGTAAAACATATTCCAACACAAAAGCTTACGAAAGAAGCGTCGTCAGCAAAACTGCAAACTTCCTTAGCTCAAAGATGAAGTTGGCAAGTTATGGCAGCATATTAAATATGTAGCGTATGGATTAATTTGAATATTCATCATCGATCTAAGTCGAGTTCGCGCCGCGTCAGGTCCCAACTTCAGGCGAAACTTGTGAAGATGCACATTCAGCTGTATTCGATAGTCTGATGTTTTCAAGCTGTACAAGGGTTGGCTATATAGGTATAATAGTTGTAGGTATTTACTATTTACCTAGTAAATATCACGTGTTATCAATAAAAGGGTAGGCTTTGGGTATACCTAATAATCACGTGACAATATAACCTGTACTAGCTACCTAAAGCTTTGTAATCAGCCGCCACAATAAACGTAATAAAGAAAATAAATGCAAGGGGAGCTGTTTACTGTTTGCCGACTCGGTTTGCAAGGGGACTTTATTTTGCGACTTTCTTAGTAACGCAGCAGGTCATTGATTGTAGGGCGGTTATGCTGACCTAGTACTTTTGTGAGGTTTTTATTTTGTTTACGTTTTCATCGGTAACGAATATTTGTGGATATAACTTAATACTATTTAAAAATTGTTGTCTTTATCTTTGTTTCAAGTAGGTAGTTACTTTTGACGTTGCCAAAAAATTTTATTAGGTAATAGTTATTTCTTTTAAAGCAATGTTCAATTCCGAAGGAAAACAAATTCCCCAGAGACACAAAAATTAAATCTAAGATTGCTCTTTGACTTGACGAACAACTAGGACCATCTTTCCTCATACTCCTGATTTCAACAGATTTTTAGTCATATTTTTTTCCGAAACAACACTACACTTATGTATATCACAGTTTAGAAATGGCCGCCGACTAATGTTAGTTTAAGTATTGGTAATTCATTATAAGAAGACGAATGTCAATTGTCACTAGTACCCAATTTCAATAAGATTGATAGCATTCTCGTGTTTAATTTAGTGGTATAATTTGAAAGCAATTGAAAGCACGAATCTATAGGTACTTTGATGTATACGAATCAATCAAGCATGCAGTGATCATTAATATCGTTCCCTTCCCAAGTCATTGCATGCCATTGTTATTGGCTGCCCCTTTTTTTCACACCTTTGTCTGTCTGTGGTGTGTTTCGATTGTGTAGGTGATGGAGAAAGGCCGTCTGAATGTCTACATTTAGCCTGAGACTTCGTCCGTGTCATTTATAATAGCAAAACTGTGATGTTGTTGTAAGTAAAGAATAGGTAAATTTAGTTTATGACCCCGGAAAGGAAAAAAAGTAATTCTAAGAAAAAAGCTATAGACGAGTAGCACTTCACATTGTACTATGAGTTGCTTCTGCGTGCAAGCCTAAAAACACAAGTTACTGATACATAACAGTTTGCGTTTTATATAGTATGTGCTTTAACATCAACTTACATGTACCGCATCTATGACAATAAATATGTTCTTTATCTTTTATCTCTATCGTAACAGAATCTAGTTAACACACAAACCCACGGCGACAATGTTTTATAATGCCTAGACAAAAACTTGAAGCAACCATTGAAAGTTCCAAAATTCAGAGTTGAAGCAGCGAGAAGCAAGTACGGCAATAATACGTCATTTCCAGTGCAAGCAAACTCAAACTTGGAGTAGTTTGCGAACTGCGCAGACGGAGAAGTTTCCGAGGCCAGCGGTGACTTCTATATAATAGTGCTCTACACTTGGGTACCTAGTAAACAGTACGATTGTGCCCGTGATTTTATAAGTTTTGAAGTGCTGTTGTCGAAAATTTATGTTAAGGATTTACTTGTTATTTTATACAATGTTATTTTTAATCCTCATCACGTGATACCTATCTACTGGAGATGTAACACAATGTTTAATAAGTGTAATGTCGAAATAAACCTAAATGAAAAATATGTTTCTTGTATTTGTTATCTTTAAAACTGAACATCAGACAACACCTTTAACCGCCGATAGCTACTTAAATCACAAGTAGGCAGCGTTCACATATAACATTCTCAAAAGAAATTTAAGCCATAAGTAGGCGTAAAGCGTATAATAGAGTCGTCTCAACTCATAAATTCAAGCCGCAACTGAGTCGACAAAACCCAATTACGCAGAGAGCTTTACAAGAAACCGCATCTTCATAGAGGTCAGTGGAACGAGTTAAATGCAATTCTGGCGAGTGTCCACTTTGTAGACTTGTACACTGTCTACAGCAGTGATTCCCAAACTTGGTTGATTCCCTCCGACTTCCTCCGACTGCTCTTCGACAACCCAATAAGAACTCTTTTTTTTTTTTAGTTTTCGACGAAGGTCGTAGAATCTTTAGAAAATAATGTAAATTGTCCATTCCGTTTTCATAATGCCAAATAGTTAATATTATTAAATTATTTATTAAGTACCTATCAATACGGTGGGAGTTGTTTGTATCTATTGTATGATCGGCGTTGGTATTTATTTGCGCGCACACAGACTCAGATAATCACGCTCATCTTTTCAAGTTGGGCCGTAGTACTTCTAATTTAATCGATAATATCGTGTCACACCGAAAAGCCACATTTGGCAAATGGATTCGGCTAGTAAAAACAAGATATTCTTATCCAAAACAGTTTGGGAGCCCCGGTTCCTCAGTGCACAGTGTAGACAAGTCAGTAGCGCACTCCCGAGACACTACATAATTCCTACAAATTAGACAACAATCCTCGTTTAAAGACATTAAGAGAGAGAGCCTGCAAAGTTATAATGAAATTCACGAGCAATAAAAGTTCCCTTCAGAGTAACCCCTAGGATTTAGGGTTGCGAGTTGACAAGGGGCGTTTGCATTCAACTTCGGAAATACAAATGCTATTGTACAGTTCGGCTCTTGTCTGGTCGGACGTGTTATATAAATGGATACGTGTTATGTTTGTATAGCATTAAAATTAAGCAAACATCCAAATCGATTTAATTACAGAATCTAGCGTGGTGGATTACGTGCTAATCACTTTCGTATGAAAGTAGCCTCGTGCCTTTGTAGTGGATATGTTAAAAGGTCTGATGACGACATTAATAAGTCATATTTACATAACTTACAGCCCGATTCCAATAAAAAAAGTCACATCTGCCGTACAAGAAGCGTGTAAAGACTACAGTTTTGGAAATAACACATTTATCTCTATCACAATGGAATACAGTTTCGTGTAGAGTGCGCGGCCACTGACCCATTAAGCGATAGTATCGATTGCTTTCACAGATACCAACCGGAGATTGCCTTAACGTGTTTTGTAGAGCTGTGAAACGTGTAGATAATGTACAGCTAAGTGCAGTAAAAGTGCAATAACACAAACAGTTTTTAATCGACCATTTGTTAAGATTAAGACTATGGGACGGATATAATTGATTGTATTGGTTTTATTTTGGAGAATATTAGGATAGAATCTATCCGATAGATGAAGTATCGATATAAAAGACTGCAGTTTCTTAGGTGGTCTTTATAAACCGAATGAATGATATCCTTATGTACTTACATGGATCTTTACGACTTCTCTTAATCAGTTCCAGAAAAGGATACAGAATGACACAGTATTATAGTAAGTAAGTAAGCAGGTTATCTGTGTATAAGTATGTTAGGTATTTAAGAAGGATAAATTTGTATTTTATTGTATTGTATTTATGTAATAAAACAGAGTTCACGAATAAACGGCACTTCCACAACCGGCTATAATACCCAAAACCAGGCTTAGTCGAAACTATTTCACAGTCTATTTCAATATTAACAGTCTCACTAAAACAAGCACCTAGCTAAATCATGTCCAGTAAAGACTTACTGGGAACCTGTAAACATAAATAGTGAATGTGAAACCAGGAAGACACAGCGGTGGATCCGAGAACGGCTTTTGATGTTTCTTGTAGGTAACATAAATCGATGTTGGTTACGTGGTGTTTATTGTAATGTTAATATTCGGTTGGTTCTCGGTAGTTTAACGGATGGAGGTTTTCTGATAGTTTTTAACCGACGAATTAAAAGAAGAGGGTCTCTATTCGAGGCGTATATTTTGGATTATGAGATTGTTATTTAAAAGTTGAATCAAGAAACTTAATTCAATTGAAGACATACCGCTTTACTTTTTATTGCCCTAGCTCTCGCGTAGAAAAGAAACCTCTATAATATCGGATTAACATTGACTTAATTTTGTTAATTACAGCATCTAACTGAGCATAATTTCTACATGAAATAGATACCATAAGTATCAAAATGTGGCATTAACATATTCTTAAGTAATGTAAAAGATAACACACCCCTGCCCCAAAGCCGCAACTCTGCAAGTTATGAGCGCGGCCGTCCGCCGACGAATGTGCCAAACTTACACAAAGAGACTAACTTCCATTAAATCTTTTGCAACTCCCCCCACCCATTCTGACTTCCACTGCCTTATCTACGTCTATCTGTATTGTATGCTAGCAATTTAAACTTCACAAATTCCACCTAAATACTTTCGGAAAACGTCTACCTCCTAATTTATTTTAATTGCTCGCCAAAATTCTGGAAGTTTCGATACTTTGTGGATTGGGGAGGTTGAGTTGCGTTTCCATTCAAATACAAAGTGGTTTTTTTAATTTTAAAACATTTTCGGTAGAAAGTCAGGCAGTCATTTTAATCAAAAATTTAGCAAAAGTTTACACAATCGGGGACTGATTGGCGTTAGAACGTAAATTCTATTTCGTTTTGTGCAATGATGAATATGCAGTAAAATTAGATTATTTGCTGGCGTAAAAAACTAAAAATTGAGTAAATAAATATGAATTCAGTAAACATTGAATGCAACATAGAGTAAATAAAATACCTTTAAAATTATCCAATTTTTCATAAATCCTCCAATGTTCAACGAATACTTACCTGAAAAAATAAAAAATGGATATTAAAATAATGTTAAAGAACCTAGATAGGAAGAAACCATCAAAGCATAAAAATACGCAACGTTAACAACTATGTCAATCGTGATTCTCGGGCGGTCGTAAAATAAACTATGTAATACAATTTAGCATCTTACACGTGATTCTATTCACAGAATATGTTCTTCAAACAAGTGTAGTAAAAAGGTTTACTTTGTTATGGATCCTATATTAGGTACTTATACAGATAGAGAATGGCCGATTGTTTTATATACTTTTTAAACGTATCATAAGAATTAGTAGATAATATGTGGAATATTCTACAAACTCCAGTAATGGATATCATAAATGAATTATAGTTCAATCCCAACATCTAAGAAGCACTGAAAACATATGAAAATAACAAAAAGTTTTAAAAAATATATTGAAACCGGACTCGTGAATGAACAATGGAAATAATGTAAGTACATTAAAATAGTTGTATTATATCAGCAAATAGACAAGACAGAAATGTTCTAGGTATTAACACTAGAGCTTCCTAACTCACATGAACAAAAACCTAAGTAAATTAGATCTAGAGCTCAAACCGCATTAGTTAATTATAACCCCGTAGCAAGCATGTAACAAGCCAACTTAAGCGGTTAACTTAGTTAGGTGGATACGTGCCGTGTTTTTGACGGATTACTTACAACTTTAACTCTCGAGTTAGTTACAAACTTCACGGACTAGCTCGGTAGATACCAACTTTGCATTGGTTTAATATTGGGTCGTGTGGATCAACTTTGGTAGGAACTAGAATGCTGTTATGATATTAATAAGGGTCAGTATTCGTTTAGAATTTAATACTTGTGCTGTAATTAAAGTTTTGTACGCAAATCGCTATCTTACTAAATAATGTAGATAAGATAAGCTAAGCAACATAGAATAGCGTTTAAATGAGCCCACTAAACACTTATTAGTGATTACGTATCGAAAGACCAAAATACAAAAGTTGAAAGTTTATCAATCAATCTTAATAAGTAATAATCAACTTTAATGAAAAGTAAGTTAAATACAACCTTGCAATCAATACTATATTCTCTCTCACTCATAAGTTCTACACTACCATCTGTTACTCCAGTCATTATAGACATTCGAAATCGAAAATTTAACAATAATTCCAAAAGTTTTCAAACTTCGGTCAAGTGAATGGTACATTGGGACGACAATAAATCTCATTTTGCAACCTTGTCCGCAGTCCGGAACATTGTTAAAATTGCAATTAAATTAATTTTTGCTCTATGGTCGTGAAAAAAATTCCAAAAGTTCTGCAAACTTGGGGAAGTTTTCGATATAATATTTCATATCACGTATTAAATTTGCAACCAATTTAAGTGTACGGAACATTGTTTGTTATTAAAAATTTATGTTTTTCTTTATTAAACTGAAGCAAACGTTCCAAAAGTTCTGCAAACTTGACACATATATCGGAAAAATATACCGAACGGTTGTATACATTTGCAACCTTTTTCGTTGACCGGAACATGTTTATTTATAATTCTTTTTAATTCGTGGTAATTTTTTCGAGTAAGCTGGTCTCGGAATAATTACAAAAGTTTTGAAACTTGGTTGCAAACTTTGAAAACATCTATTCTGATGTATTTACAAATTTGCAACCTCATACGCTATCCGGAACTTTATGCAATTTGCAAAAATGTATTTTTTTTATTTTTTCACCTTCAAGAAAATTTCAAAAGTTTTGCAAATCGAGCGAATGGTCTTATTTTGGGATCGATACCACTATTCAAATTTGCAACGTATTTTTTGATTAATAAAACGAATCTGGGGATTAAATACACTGTTACTCACCTACGTATTGTCGTCCATTAATGTTTACTTACCTTTTTTACGAATATTTGATATCCTCATACTTTTTTTCTATACTTTTGAAATTCTTATTATGTCTATTTATTTTTTCGACGGTAATAAAATTAAAAAAGTCGATTTTTGCAAATAACACAAGGTTCCGGGTCTCGTGCGAAGTTGCAAATTTGAATAGTGGTATCGATCCCAAAATAAGACCATCCGCTCGATTTGCAAAACTTTTGAAATTTTCTTGAAGGTGAAAAAATAAAAAAAAATACATTTTTGCAAATTGCATAAAGTTCCGGATAGCGTATGAGGTTGCAAATTTGTAAATACATCAGAATAGATGTTTTCGAAGTTTGCAACCAAGTTTCAAAACTTTTGTAATTATTCCGAGACCAGCTTACTCGAAAAAATGACCACGAATTAAAAAGAATTATAAATAAACATGTTCCGGTCAACGAAAAAGGTTGCAAATGTATACAACCGTTCGGTATATTTTTCCGATATATGTGTCAAGTTTGCAGAACTTTTGGAACGTTTGCTTCAGTTTAATAAAGAAAAACATAAATTTTTAATAACAAACAATGTTCCGTACACTTAAATTGGTTGCAAATTTAATACGTGATATGAAATATTATATCGAAAACTTCCCCAAGTTTGCAGAACTTTTGGAATTTTTTTCACGACCATAGAGCAAAAATTAATTTAATTGCAATTTTAACAATGTTCCGGACTGCGGACAAGGTTGCAAAATGAGATTTATTGTCGTCCCAATGTACCATTCACTTGACCGAAGTTTGAAAACTTTTGGAATTATTGTGAATTAATTGTCTTGACTGACTGGACTATGTCACGCCTCTTACATTACATGCACATTGTAAAGGAAGACGCCAACTAAAATACCGTTGTTTTAAAAAAGGCACTCCCATTTTCGGAGATGCTTTAAACATCGTTTTGTAAAACTGTAGTTGCCAGGTGTCGGATGTACATTGTGCAAGTAGGTCATAACACTCGTCAGGGAGAATTTTATCATCATTAAATTGTAAATCTTCACCGTACTTGGCCAATGTAGTAATTTGTAAGTACTTTTAAACAAGTTTATATGAACCGTTGAGTGGTGAGTATATAATGATATGTGCTGATGTATAAAATAAATATTATAAGGTAATTAACAATGAGAATGATGAGTTAATTGAGATTTTATGTAAATGGTCTAGCTGCAAATGTATTACACGCGTAGAGTAATTAAAGGTACTTAATATGCTGTATAAATATTCCTTTGACTTGAGATAAACATCAGATATGGATAAGTTAGTTTCTGCTGCTTTAGTAATGGTCTTTGTTTGCCAAATAACACTTTTTGAATCATAGTAATCTACAACTTTGTTTAGAGACACGAAAAAAATAAAACCTTAATCTGGTCCAAATAAGTGCAGGTTCAATGAAGACGCTTGTGTAGAAAGGCAGCAAACCTCAAAGGCTCAAAGGAAACCGGGGGCACTAAAAGGCATCAAATATTATTATAATTTACCTACATCTTGAGGAAACCTGCATACATTAGAGAAGAAATTCGAAGATGTATGTGAAATCCGCCAACCCGCACTTGGCCAGCGTGGTGGATTACGGCCTAATCACTCTCTGTATGAGAGTAGGCTCGTGCCCCTCGGTGGGGACATATATATGGGCTGAAAACGACGACGACCTACTGCCGTTTATAGAAATAGGAATTTCTTTATTTTACTCGAAATTAACTACCATAGTTACAAGATATTCAATAGCATTCGTTTCTCACATCTCACCAATAAATGGCATTCAAAAAAGTTTCAATGCCAAAAAGGTTTTCAACCTGTATTAGCAATAAAAGCATTTGAAGAAGAAGAGGCACGTAAAATAATTTGTCGTAGTGGCGAAGTGGGACGCAAAGCGCGCGGCGTGTTCGATCGGGGGTCAACGACCGGCCGGAGCCCCGCTGGACCGGTCATGGTGTAGGGCTGCGACACCACATGCCTATGCCAAATGTTTACGGGTTTGTGGGGGATATACAGATACAAGTTGGACGTTTTAATTACAAAGATTTAATTTGTACGTTTTTAAACAACGAAATGTATACGAGTACCTATAATCATTCAGAATACAAAATTAGACACAGGTATAAGACATTTATGAGGTACAAAAGATGTCATAATAAACCTGATTTTTTTTAAACTACAAGATTGCATTCAAAAGATAGGCCAACATTGCTCAACAAGACAACATTGCAACTTCCTTCACAAATTCCTTTAAAGATACATTAGTAACTTCCAATTTTCACACAAATTCAACTATACACCTTTAAATTGGAACCAAGTACCCCCAAGACGCATTAACGCCATTCCCATCCCGCGTGGCAATAGTCACCGAAGACGACGAGTGTCGTTTGTCAGATCAATACCGGCCGTTTAGGGGCTTTCACCTCGCCCGCTGCCTCGCTACATGTGCGGATGTGGACACTGTTATACAGCGCTAATACAGCCGACTTTACTCCCGAGTTCCCGACAACCGTAATTAACGTGTTTTTAACCGACTACGTTGAAGGGAAAAGGGTTATGAATGGTGAGGTTAATTACTTGTCGCTGTTAAATACAAAAATCTCAATAGTTTTATTCTTAATGGTACCTACAGTTGCATAATAATGCATAATATGCAACTAGGGGTAAATGCGAAAATCAGAGTAGGTACCATTAAGAATAAAACTATTTATATTATAAAATCATTGCTTAAGTTGTTTGTTAAACGTCCAGTAGTTTCGTTTAAATTTGTGAAAAGAACAGCTGCAGGTGTAATATAGCGTTGGCTTAGTCTTAAGTAGTATTTATGCAAAATAAAAGATGCCGGTGAAATAAGCGTTTGAGATTGACTAGTCTCCGACACTTTACAAAAACTAATGTTATGGTTACATTTAAAAGGCTAGCTAATAAAACATTTAAACTCACGACTTAATGGTGTTAAATAAGAGGCTTATACAGCTTATTTAACCTACACGTGTCTTGACTTTATTAATAATACTGAAAAGGAAAAGCAAAATTGGTTAAGTGGAAATAAATTTTCCTTAATAGGTAATTTGAAGCTCGTGTTAATCCTTTTGTTAGGATATTACAGTACCTTACACTCGCGTTAATAAAGTTTTTATTTATCGGTCGGTAAGGGAACAAAAGAAATCGTATAAAATCTAAGCGGCAAAAGGAATCCTTAGAAAGTTCATGAAAAGTTGTTGGCAGTTTAATCAAGTTGATTAATTATGTATAATACTCGCAATAGAAAATTTTAAAAAACATTCAAACTTTTTCAGAGCAGTTGAAAAGTTTATTCTTTAAACAGTTGAATTGAGTGAATGTAGATATTGTAGATCAATAAGACTATTTTTCCAAAACAAATTAATATTAGTCAGTCATTTAGGACCTGAAGATAATTTCCTAATACAGTTAAATATAGTGAATAGACATAAGACTTCAATAGGAATGACGACTACATTCAAAAATTAATTAGCCCGT
Source organism: Anarsia innoxiella (assembly GCA_947563765.1). Lineage (NCBI taxonomy): Eukaryota > Metazoa > Arthropoda > Insecta > Lepidoptera > Gelechiidae > Anarsia > Anarsia innoxiella. The sequence goes on along the minus strand of OX387414.1, from coordinate 1,082,451 downwards.
CTTTTAGGTTATTAAAAAATATTTGAAACGCATTTTTTACCTGATCAAATACATAAATAAATAAAACCGTTTAAAAAAAATAAATACAAAGATACAGAGCATCAAAGTTACGGAGTGGGGGCTATTGACGTCACTTAGGTAAAAATCTTACTTAGGCGTGACGTCACGAGCAACTTTAACCCAATGTATCTTTGTCATTTTTAGTTTATTTTTTCTTTTTTCTATGTGATGGACCAAATAATTTTTTTTAGTCATCATGCCTATTCGCTGTATAAAGACACAGTGTTTTACATCACACACTGCCGCTACTAAAAAACCCGCTAGATTCACAAATACGCTGCTTTGCCAAAAATAGTACGGAAATTATATATTTTTAGAAACGAACTCAATCTAGACCAGAAATAATGTGTGGAATGTAAAGTATCAGCCAATAAAACACCTACACGATACTGTTTATGTTATCAAACATATTAGATTCACATCTTCACCGGTTAGATTAAGACATTATGTCTAGTTTTTTTTTTAAATTAACATAGGCAATATTTATCACCGAAGAGAATATGAAATTCTAGTTTTCTAGTAGGCGGTTATATCTATACCTACTTACAAATCGTCACATCCATTGATTTGTCTAACATTTGTATCTTTTTGGAAGAAAGGATCTTCGTATAATAATCTTAAAACCTGAATAATAACAAAAACATTGTCCTTATGCGGACCGGCTGCCTGTTGCTACTTCATCGTAGTTTAAACATTTAAGATAATCTCTAAACTACTATTAGACAAGTACATTTTCATTAGTAAATTCCTATCTTTGCAAATTATTCGTCCCATCCCTAACAAACTTCGAGCCACATTATAAGCCCGAATGAAAACAAAAACAAACTAGGCAGCCAGTCTCGTCGAGATTTTCCAGTAACCTTCAATTTGTGTATATAGGTCGGCCACTCTCACCCTTCCTGGAATCATGGGATGCAATGCAATTTCCCTTTCGCTCTTTACGCTTATTTCATGGAATCTGGAATACAGACTCGAATCGGTCAACGCTCCGAGCTATTTCAACGTAGCGGAACTACGTTTTGAGTTAATTGGATTTTCAGCAAATAACATTTGACATTCGTTTGGTTTAAATGCTCGTGTTTGGATTGTTAACTTGTCAAATTGAATGAAATAGGAGCGTTTGAATACATTTCTTTAAAACCAAAATCTTTTTAAATATTAAGCATAAAGTAAGAGATTCACATGATCATTCCAAAACTTATTTTTTCATCATTCTAAATCAAATCGAAAAATACATCTAAATTCCCAATAAATAAAAAACCAAAGTAACCCACAAACAGGTACAAGAAGAGCACAATTTAAAGCAATCTAGTCGGAATCCCGTAATGAAAAGCGGGTCAGGTCGCCGGCTGCGGCCAGACAGGGGAATGCCACTGAAGTTTCCCGATCGATATGTTCTGTGAAAACACGGGTGCAAGCTCGTTTCAATGGGAGTATACTATACGTACGTATAGGTAATACCGCCCAAGTCAAGAGCATTGAGGTTTCCTCATGTGAATTACACTTTAATGAAAATGAACCGGATTTTTTGAAACATTTTACCCTGATAGCCAAACCGCCTGAAAGGTAGATGATCAATTGTTTAATTGTACTTCAAAGTGCATAATTTGCTGAATAAAGAATCAGTACGCTAAAGAAGAAAAACAATTAATATTTATTAATCAATTTAGCATTTAACCCTAAACTATACAACCACTGTACGTACGGTCATAAAACACTTGATAAAAACCCAATGTGTGAAACTATTAACGGCTTTAGGTACAATGTTATCTATACAAAATCCCCACTTGTAAAACTAGATATATGCGAGCGGCAGGGTAAATGCACTGGGGTGAAGTTAACGTTCGCAGCTACGTTTATTGGAATATTGAGTCGTGGTGAATGTGCAATTGTGCAACCATTTCGTGTATTGGCTTGTAGTTGGGTTATTTAATACTAGTATTATTGTCTTTGGTGTTGAAGAAACGGGAAGAGTTGTTTTATAGCATTAAACCAGTTGCAAGAAAGGTCAATTAAACTAACATTCCATTATAACTTTTGAGGTTTGCTTAGACAACTAAAGACGACCTTAATAACCAATACCACAGACACACCGATATCTAAGGGCAATAAAACAGAAATAGTACAAGTAGCAAGAAAGAGTAAGAGACGAGATGCAACAGATTGTGTATCATATAATCGTGTTAAAACATAAGATGGCCAATACCGCAGGAACGTATGCCGATCATTAAAGGTCAACAAACAAAACAGAAATAAGTAGTACAAGGAATACGATACGATGTAAGAGCAGAGTCTTCAGCTTATATCGTACGAGTATATTCCACACATGTACACCCACATTTAAGTAAAATCTCTACCTTTACACTAGTTTCCTCACCCCGCATAGTTATAACAAACAAACAGACCCGTATCCATAATTCATCGCCACAGTTTCAGTGCGAGGGCATTCTCCCCGAGCTTCGTATTTTATTTGGAGCCGCCAGCGGAACGGTGCAACAAAACGACAACGCGATGAATGCACAAAGCGTTAACTGATGCAATGGAAATGACAATGCTTGTGGAAAAAATTCTTAAAACAAAAAAGTTTTTTATGAAAAAAAGCGGTTGGTTGGCATGGCTAGTTTCACCGAAAAATGTTGATATAGATGGTTAGGCTACTTTTTTGACTGAAATCTCGACTTGAAAATCTAAGATCACACACTTACAATTCAAATGCTACACTATCATTTAAAAGTAGAAAACAAAACAAATCATTTTAAGTATTGTCAACCATTGTAAAGAAAATTGCAACTCCCAAATCGAAGGTAATTTTAGTCTGCAATTTGAACCTTGCTATTACCACAACAATTCTCACAAAACTAACGCCATTAAATCGTATCAAGAAGTTGTTAAACAGTTGATTAAGCCCGACTGCAGCTTAAAACTCTAAAGTCATATATCTATAAGTGCTATGTTTACGACATTCGCGCCGTAACCACCGCTGCCGTGGCAAGATATCAAACATGACGATATTTCGCTGCTACTTTTACTAGTTTACTTTACGAGCCGGCCATTACGTTAGACGTGTGACGTGTAGAGATTTAAGGTTTTATGAAATTGACAGTGGTTGCTGACATATACTAGTCGGAAATTACTACTTTTATGTTCAGTACTCTATTAATGTTTTGAACGAGCTGTTTTTATTATTTTTAAACACTGACACAAAAAGAAGGGTGTTATAAGTTTGACGTATGTCGGTCTGTGTGTAGGTATATCTTTGGCATCGTAAATCCCGAACACGTGAAGCAATTTTGATTTAGTTTTGTTTTTGTTTGAATCGAGCGTGTTCTTAGCATTGTTTGATTAGAGCCGGTTAAGCCGTTTATAAGATAGAGGGGAAGAAATCCTGAAAGACACGATGGTCAACCGAGTGCTTCTAACTAAATATCCCCGAGTTGGGTACCAAATGAAAGAAGATACAGCAAAATCATCATAAAGGCTTTCTACTTGCGTAAGCAATGCAAACATGTTTATCTATTTCTAAAGCCCTCATAGCACAGGCCCTACACCTTTCCCACAGTTCAGACCTTCAGATAATAATTACCAGTATTATAGCACATAAAGGCCAACCTAATGACACAGCCACGACCGCCAACCACCTTTGTTCCACACATTCCCAACGAACGGCCAACATATGACGATAAAACAGACTTTTTCTAAATAACATTTGAGAATCGATATGTGCAAATTGTGTGTGAAATATAGGGTTACTTCGTTTATGTTACTTTATTGTGTGTAAATGATTTCGTTTGTTTCAATGCGTGTAGCGTGGCGGGTTCTGTCAAGTACTTTGCAAAGTTATGGAATGAGATAAAGATTTCTCTTACCAAACTTTTGTTGCATGCTTTAAAGAATTTGTTACCTACGTAATCTGCACAACCAATAAGAGTACCTATATTTTAACAAAAAGCAATTACATTTTTTAGACGCGTATTTAAATTTAAGAATTGTGATTTGCACATTTTCTTTCAACTAGTGAAAATAAATATCTTTGAAAGGGACCTTTTGTTTTCAACTTAGCAGATATTGGAAAACGAGTGCTATCTGCTGGATGCAAACCCTCGGAAAACGAAAATGAAAAATGAGGTGTAATATAAGAATTGTGGCGTCGGGAAACCCCGTACTGTTATTTTTCCTGTGTTGCATTTGCTCAAGTTACATCTCACCTTTTATACAACTGTGGGGGAATTTGAAATAGATACGTCTGCGGTTTGAACAGACGTCTATAAGATTTGTTTATTTTATTCGAAACATATTTTTTTCGCAACATGTCTTATAGAAAACTCACGTATTCCGTTCCAATTTGAAACTGGAATACCTACACGATTATTCGCAAAAATAGGCTAAACTAGGCACTATAGCTGTAACTATGCATGAAATACATCGGTCATCTTCTTTTTCTTCTTCTTCGCCTTCTGCTTTACACCACGACCCAATACCTATCCTCAATAAAATCTACATAAGAAGCTACTACATTTTATCGACTAGATACTATAAGCAATAAAATATTTCCGTACAATAAAACTGGAAGCTAACAAAGACAAAACTAAGATTCGCAAGTGAACAAGAACAATCCCACACGATGCCAAACAAACTAAGTACAGTTGCGAGTACTTACAGGTCATTTAACAAATGCGAGTGAATGCAAAGTGCAAGGAACGCGTTGCTGGCGTCGCGGGGATGGGTCAGCGAGCAATGCACTTGTGTGACTAGAGAAGGTATAACTACATTGTCTGTATAGTTTTACATGGATAAGATTTTGAGCTATTGCGAAGAGTTGAAATTTCATCAAAATGCTGGAAGGTATTGAGAGAATTATTAGCTAAGGATAAAATCGACTAATCCTTTATTCAATATGTATTATCAAAGTAAATTATACGAATTATTAATTAATTTAGTATAGGTAGGCGGTATTATGTCTTTCCGTTTACTATTTCTTTAAAATTTTCCTTGTATGCTAAGGTAGGTGCCGTTTATTAGTATCAAACACCTATTAAAGTAAGTTTTTGTCAATACAATTATCTGAAATGTTCTACGTGTTCACATTACTTTCTCAATACAAATTAGACCTACCTAGTAACAATAACTCAATCACAATTCAATAAAGTAAATCGTAAACGTTTTTGTAAGGTATTATTGTTGAATCGAAACACACCCAATCTAATGATTTCACTTCTACCACGCAATTTGTACGAGTCAATCATTGCTGGTGAAATTGAAACTGCTGTTGCTAGGCGAGGCTCGCGCGGTATACAGATTTGAGAGTAATGATTCTATTGTTATTAAGGTAACAACGTAGGTAGCTATAACAAAGTATTGATTTATATTGTCTTGTCGGCATTGAAAATCTTTGTATTGTGGGCAAAGATAGTTGCAGCTTTTAACTTAAGAAAATAATATTTCGATTACCTAATCAATTTCCAAAGTTCGTAACATTAATGTTTTATTTGCCTGGTCCACAGATAATCGTCTTATATTATAAGAACGACCCTGCAATTCCCTCCAAACATTACAATCACCAATTTATCAATCATCGACCAATTTTACGAGACAATTTACCGATCACCCTCCCAGCAATTATCGTCGGATCTGTTTGCCAACTGGGCCCGTATTCTCTTAATTACCAAATGAAAAATGGTGTCTCTCTAGAATGTGAATTGTATGAAATGACACATTTTGGTATTCTCATAACAGATAAGTTGACAGTGGACAGCGATCGGCCGTACATTTTATTACTTTACGCTTTATTTGGTATTCTACTCCGCAATGTCACATGAGTGGCAGTTCCAAACGGTATTCTCTTCGCTATTTGACAGTTGTTCTCTAATGGCATTTCGTTCGGTCGTCCGTCGTTCAGTCGTTCAGTCGTTCGGTCACCCAAACACTATTTCGGTGTTTTTTCGAAAATTAACGTGCAATTTATGAAAAAAATGCATGTAAATCTTATAGAAATAAATATTCTGTATTTTAAAGTATGTCTAAGCTTATTCTAGGTCGAAAAAAATCTATCAATCGGTTGATCAATTTCTTCGAACAATAATTTTATTAAATATTGGCAACATCGACAACTAAATCATTCGCAAAGACAAATGAATGACAAAGCCCTCTAGAGACTACTAATCGACTATTTCGTGGCACATAAGAGAATACCAAATTTGTGACCTATTGCTGTAGAATATTTATCTGTTGGTTATAGTATGGTCGCTTAACTTAATTTAAGAGAATTGGTACCCTGGTCGGTGGATAGCTGTTGTATCGTCAGTGAGTGGAGTGAGTGACACGAGAAAGCCGAACGAAAGCGGATCGCTTTCCCGCGCCGCTGCCGTTGCGACACTCGTGCTGAGGTCTCGGTTTGGTGTGCTGCACAAATATGGTGAGACATGTACGTACCAGTGTTTATGTGCTGCTCGGTTGGGTATCTAAATATGACAAATTATTTAAAGAGCTAATAGCTCGATACTAGGTTTCCCTGTTTCGCAGGGGGGTTTTAGCCAGTGGGAGTCCGGCATAACCCTTCGTCTTTCTCCGAGACGAAGGGTATCCATAATGGATTTCCCCACGTAAAAAAAAGGTGACATGAAATGGATACTTTCAGATATTTGTAAAGAGGATTCTAGATTCTATCAGACTCTTTTAGGTATAGTAGGTGACTTAACAACACATAAGACTAATCAATTCATTTGTCTCTATATTTGATATAGCTTGGGATCTAGAGTGTATCTCATTCCCTCATCCAACCATTTCTATCTAGCTTCCAAGTCTTATATAAGAAAAGAATTGTAACTCAATAGTATCAATAACGGTCATATTTCAAATGTCACAAGTAACAAGATGTCTTCGAAACAAAGGATCGAGTCGGAATTACACCGAATACATCAAACGGAAATATCCTGTAAGACAGTTCCGTATTTACAAAGAATTCGTGGCCACTGATCTATTAATACTTTAACAGTATAAAAGTCAGATAAAAATTATATTCCATAACTGAGTGAACTAAAAAGCCGGCGAATTTCATAAGTTTTGCTTATTTTCGCTAAATCATTAATTGTAATAAAAAGTTTTATTTTCTTCGTTTAATATTGTACTTATATCCCATTTAAATTACATTCTATCCTCAAAAATAATAAAACATACAGATCTTCTCACAACCATGCACTCGAACGTAACAAACTACCTACGTAAGTAATAAGTTTCGTAGCCAGCGCCTAACAGGAAAACTAAGGCCCTAAATTCCAGCGTGGCCCAGGCTCCAAGGCCTCGAAATAAAGACGGCTCATTCTCGGCCTATTTATCTGGAATATTTATCGCGGCCCGAAGCCCGATAGCGAATATATCAGCGAGCCTGCGTTAAAACGCGAGAGGTCAACGGCCGGAGTCTTAAGTTATTCCAGATATCTTTATCCAGCCGTTATCGACTTGACCTAGACTGGTTAGCTTGAGCTATAAAATTATTAGGATTCTTGTGTGAAGATACGAAATAAACGTTTAATATTACGAAACTCAGGAATTTACATAAAAACTCTTTACTTATATCTTTAATTACTTAAGTTATGTACTTCTTATGAACGAGACATGTATTCGCTGTTTTAAATTATCTCCCAGCTATATGAAAAAGTCAGGCAGACAAGTCATTGAGATAAGAGAGAGCTAGAAGCCCATAGCTTAAGTTTATGATGATTAGCTATTTAACAAGCAATATTGTGAAGTTAATTATCTTATCTTACCATATTGTCACTAGTAAGCACTCACAAAGACATGACAGCTAATTCATTCCTTGATTTACATAAGCTAAGCAATTACCTATCAGTTTTACATAAAAGTAATATTTCTTCATCGATTCGCGTGTTACAAACTCTTGTATAATTTATTGAAGTCGTTTGCGTCGGATTTATTACGGGCGGGTTCAAATAAGCGTTCGATAAGGGACCTCATACTGTTTGGGTGGAGATTTATTAATATCATACCTTGGGACTTGGTGAAGTGGATAGGTCGAGTGGACAGAGGTCGTTGAACTTGTTACGTGGGGATGGGTGTGTTAGGTGAAGTAGGTTTATGGTTTATCCAATGTATTTTCAGCTCTAAGTATACAATACATAATTACATGCATTACTTATGGAAAATAATTAGCGTCTTCTACTTTTTGAATATAGAAGCCGGATGCACCACAAATAAAATTAAAAAGTTAATCTCATCATATGACGATTGAGCGTCGCTCTTGTCGCTGGGTTGAATTCATAATAAATAAGTAATCTAAACAGACGTTCTTTTTACGACTTCGTAAACGACGACGGTTAGTGTCAGTGGCGTTTTATTTTTCCACTTCTTTACATTTTCACTTCCTTATATTATAAGAACGGTTCTATCACTACCGCAAACGTTTGACGACCCTAAATCTAAAACTATATCACAAACCATCTAATCGTGATCAAACACTTAACAGCATAAAAACCCCGGCTTTTCCACGCCTATCTCGAGCATCATCATCGATTTATCATCTCGATTCAACTCACGACAAAACAACTACTTTTTGCTATCATTTTTTAATCATTACGCCGGTATAATGACTTGATTTGTTTTGATCTGATCGCGAGTACCTGAGCTTCGATGTTAACTACTTAGAGTCAACAGTGTTCAATGAAGATTTAAGATATGGAACAGGTTTTTATATTAAAAATGGCGAGTGCAAAGTCGATACTTTTAAGAACTTGTTGAGTGTGACAGAAAATCCAATGAGGAACATTTATTTTACAACAAAGATAAATACCAGAATCTGCAGTTTAAAATAAATGAGTTTATGTTAGACTACTACTAGTAAGTGATCTCGGAGGACCTTATCGTCAAGCCAGCTGTATGTAAACCACGTGTCATAAAAATTGTTATCTACAGTAAAATTTTCACAGCATATTTCTTTCATTCCATAAAAGTCACTCACAAAGTCAATAGAACACAAAGGAACGTATAAATCCTAAATACGCATGCGTAACTTCACCCGTGTCTAAAAACTTACCTACAACGTCAATAATCCAAAACGTAGTACAAATACAAAACCGATAACTTAATTTATAGTCAACACAAACTAGCACGTGGAAATCATTTAAACGTCAAACGCACTGCAATGGCAATCGAGATGGGAGACTAAATTGGTCTAACAATAGTCAATAATGAAGTGTACATAAATTAATAGTCGTTTCGAGGAAAACCGATGACACAGCGGCAGAGGAAAATGCTGACACTGTATTGTAAACATCCTGCTACTTTGTAGGTAGATGTTGTCGACATCCGTTGAGAAAATACTACGTGATAGCTGCATATAATGGGTATGTTTAACTTTAATCTAGATATAACCAGTTTGATCTGGATATAGAAAAGGTATGAGACGCAAGTGACTTATCTATTTATCTATAAGTTCAATTTGAAAACAAGTGTTAGACGATTTGTTATATATTTGACACAAAGACAATTTTGGTGCGCAGTTTTAATAATGTTGTAAGTGCTCCAATTGTAAGTTCTAAAACCAAAGTTGGTTGTCCTCTCGTAAACTATTTGACACACTCAGTTCGTCGAACTATTAGTAAATAACCAAATACAAGATTACAATATACCCTTTGAAACGCAGTGACTTAAACTTGTTTATACAATTGTGCCGCGTCTGCCTGTTATTTAGATTTCCGCGGATCCGTCGCCATGGACTCGTAGTACAAAAGAACTAATTTACATTATTTTCGAGCGGTCGTTCACATGACATTTACAATTCGCTGTTCAAACTGGATTTTTGGTAACAGGAATTAACTTTAAATTAAAATAAAGACGAATTTCGTAACGAGTATTTATCCAAAATACTTTAAATCAAGTACCTACCCACGCTCGACGACCTGTCATCACACAATAAAAACAGTCTACCAATAAAGTTTACAAGACACATTGTTGCGTAAAACGAAATGAATATCTACGCCACGTGCTACATACATGATCGCTACCTAAGTTTGCCGATTGTATTGAAACAGCCGTTTTATGTAATGAAGTAGGTGTTTAAGTGTGTATTATCAATTGGTTTTAACGTAACGGTCTAGACGTCTTATTGAGTTTTTACAATTGTAAATTACAAAGTGTTAATTTTACATCGAATACGCGCTTGACTATAATTCGCTAAGTTGCTAAGAAGACCTCACAATATATTGTCAGTCTCATAAATAATAATCAGTGGTGATATTATGCATGTGACGTGCAGTCACAATATTCAGATGCACCGCGCCAACTTTCCCCTACAAAAACTGCAATACAAATTGCAAGATGTGGGCGTGAACACTGGTAAACCACTTTAGATACACGAACCGCGCTCAACTCGTACATTAATTATGATAAGCACTTAGCAACACCGAGATACTAGCACAGCTACAAAGTAATGCTCTAATACAATGTTGTTTACAGTCACTATTTATACTTAAGTCGTAACTACACCTGTACAATGTATGGCCGTTAAATTTTTAAAAGAATGTTGATAATTTGTGAATATGTGACATACCGTGGGGTTCAAAAAATATTTAAGTGTAATACTAGTTATTGTTGAAAGCCACAGTTGAACATTATGAAATACGAGATAACATTAGTTAATAAGGAAAATAATATAGAAATATAATAAAATAGAATGCACTGTTATATTGGACAGCAAATTCTAGAACAATAGATATAAGTTAGATTCTATTTCAATGTCCCAATCGTTGCCGCCACTCTACAGAAGAGACTTCTCAGAACTTATATGCAGTTCTAGATGTATACTAGAGTTATATCAAGACTATTAAGCAGCAAGTACTTATTTCATGTGTTACATTGAGATAAATCACAGTTACCAGTAACACAAACTTGGCCAGCACTGCGCTCAGTTTTTAATTGATTCTCTATTATTGCCACAGTGGCGGCGGCGTGTGGCGGCGAACAACTAACTGTGCCTAGTTCGCTTATTTGTTGTTTGCGAGCGCAATTTGTTGTGAGTAAGCGGATTCCGACTAGTTTTGCATCTCACTTTGTTGTGTATATTTTATGCTACTTTTAGAATGAAGTTGTTTCGTTTATTCGTTCAATGGGTGTTTTAGTTCAAGTGTTGAACGGTGTTTAAGGACTTAAGGCTAGTTTAATTAAGAAACAAAAAACTAGGACACCACCCCGGCTCCAGAAAAGAAGTACCGATCCCAAGTAACAGGATAAATAAGTCAAAGAAAAATGGATGCTTTGGTTCGTTAGTAAAAGAGTAACCCCACAACCTAAAAAACCTCAGATAAACGAACGTTCAGCATGTAGGTTTGTGCTGCTGCATACAAACAGCACAACTTTATTCAAGGTTTCAAGAATCACATAACGTCAAGTAGATTGTATAAGAACCTACTTTTCTACAATATAGGTACGATGAAATTGTCGAATGACTCATTTGTTTATGCTAAAAGCGTACCATATAATAATAATAACCGACATTCGTAATTAGTTAAGCTACAAATAACCCAGTTAATTTTCCCTATTGGTAACAGAACATGTTTTCCTTTTCACATGACTAATCCTCATTTGCAGAAAAGGGTATGGAAACGGCAAAAGAAAGACCGTTTCTGAGAACCATTTGTTATTTAAATTATTCAACAAAACCTATGAACAACGTTACAAAAGGAAGTCGTATGAAATGAAGCCCTTTAAAGGCGATAATTGTAAAGAAACAGAGAATTTGAAAGGTTAGCTTTTAACATATCTCCTTGGAATAGAACAGTCTGTATTTAGATTTGAATAAATGTAGGTTTGTAAGGAAAAACAATAATTTCGTCTCCTCCTCTCCAAAATTGTTTGCCGTGTCGTGCCCTATAAATAGGGTACAATTAAATGTACTTTTACCGTATTTTTAAAACCCTATGTAACTTTGAGCCAGTGGAATAAAAATGATTCTGATTAAATATATTATTCATTTAATATCAGTTTGTTGATTTATGAAACTATGCTACAACGGCCTACAGTACACTTTGCTTCAACTTGAACTGACTACAACTATTCCTATAAGTGCAAAAAGTATTTCCATCAAGTTCCAAGTGTAACACTACACCGTTGTAGCCGAGGCGTGAAGGCGCGACGGATGCGTCCCTTTGTTGGCCTTCCACTCAAACGCACATCGCTTCTAAAGCTAATGTTATATGCTTTATAAACTATCGTTTTCCCTGTAGGCGGTCCGCAAATAGCTGCAGTACGACAACGCTTCACCGCAAAATTGTGATTTTGTATTTTATTTATAGGTACCTACTAAAGTTTGATAATATTCAATTAGTTTAAAATAACCATGAAACATACAAAGTCCGGAAATTATTAATGATAGATAACCAATATTCTTAACTGAGTACGAAAAACAAAAATAACGATAGTATTTACTTCCTTAGGTAAGTTTAGCATTAGGAACAAATTTAACCCGAGTTGCACATAACTAGTTATATTATTAACTACTGTCAAACCAGCTGTTTAACCTGAGGCAACTCTAAACTGAACCACGCTGAAGCAACAAGTATCTAACGAAACCGTTTATTCACTTACAGCGCAAATTCATAAACTAAACTTTATTTATAAAGGTAATAAGAAAATTGCTGTGGGTAAATAGGGCAGCGAAACACCTGCTACCGCACTCAAAGTGGTCGCATTAAAGTTATTAATAAGTTGGACAAGAAAATCGTCAATCAATCACAAGAAGTATCACGATTGGTATAAACTTTGCCACAAGAATGATTGCTTCTGAATCTTGCAAATTTTATGACCAAACTTTCTTGGGATACGAGTTTCGTGAAAATACTTGATTTAAATCTTCTAAGTTTAATTGGGGACTCGTAATTCATTGAAATTGTGGAGGGTTTATTACATGAGATAAACCGTCTCCTTATATAATTCGAAGGAAATATGTTTTAGCTTCAATTATTGTCGTCTATGTGTATAATTTTTGGATAGCCGATTTAATAAAAGCACTTTTCTATTAAAAAGCAGAAAAATAAGTCAAATTATGTCGCTGTTACCATGGACACACCCGGAGATCATCAACGTACACAAATACCTAGAGGCAATTCATTACGTATTTCCTTGCGAATTGAATTACATCAAAAAACCGAAAGCGTTCGATTGGATCGTAACAAAGTGTTTTGTTACTTGTCGATTCTGGCCTTTTCGGCACTATTTACGTAGTCTTAAATCATTTATTTGGATCGGTTAACCAACTCTTATCCAGTGGCGAAAAACATCATTTAAGCGAACGCACTATCACACCTATAGCTGACACTGTCATTGACAAAAAATACAGTAAGATGACGAGTATTTCTATCTATCTAAGACGATACCCGATGTTTTATGCATAAATAACTCCAAATTAATAAGTCAACCAACGGCGGTTAGAGATCTACATACTTACTAGTAAACAGAACAAAATAGGTGTTACTACTTAAACCTCACAAGAAAAGTTATGTGAGTACAAAACGCAAACGTAACGTAAACTAGGAATTAAATGGAAAGTAAGTAAGAAGACGGCGAGACAGTGAAGCTGCAAGAGGTTACGAATATAAACAACCTCTGGGATGCAATTTACTGCAACGCGCGGTCATATAAATCGTGGTAGCTGAGGTTGCTTATTTTATATCGAGGAAGACGCTAAACTGGGTCATGCAATGTTCTATTACGTATTCTTGAATTATGCCAAGACTTACTTCAATTTATTATCCCTGTTTATTTTATTAGTAACATAACAGCATAGATGGTTGCTCTATAATAAATGCATTCCAATATAAAGTTATTGTTAATATATTTAAAAGAGAATTAGCATAATTTCGAGAAAACTTGATGATAAATTCGTTAAATACTGAATTTGAACCATCAAATCCATCATATCTTTAGGTACATCGTTAAAAGCACTTTAATGAATAGCTATACTCTGTAGAACATGACGTGACATCGCCCTAGGGATAACAGGTCAAGTCCTTTCACTTCTCTAACGCCTTGCACAAGTGTGAATAGCTGACGAAGAATGAAAAGAACTTGTGTGTGATCTTTTTTAGGCAAAATAAATGCTAAAATGGCATATTCTATCTATTTATGTAGAATGGACGACGCAGTGTGGGAAGGCCTCCAACAAGGTGGACTGACGACTTGGTCAAAGTCGCTGGAAACCGTTGGATGTGGGCAGCGCAAGACCGGTCGTTGTGGAGATCCTTGTGGCGGGTTTTGTCCAGCAGTGGACGTCCATAAGCTGACATGATGATGTAGAATTCCATTCTCATAAGCAATTTATACGTAACTAAGCTCTTCAAGAGTATACGTAATATAATTCACGTTTAATCAAACACAACAATACAGCGAGCTATAAAGTCAACCGTGTGGCTGTCAATAAGTATGACCTATGGACGATCGGACACATTGCTAACGCGCAATTCAAATTGGATGGAGAATTTATAGTGTGGGCTATTCATAGCAGATTTGTGAGGTAAAGATGTCTACAGAGTTGAATTGCATTCACAGTCCAAAATTTATTGATACCTGTGAATATTTATGAGAGTACGAGTAAGTTAGTAAGAAAAATATAATTCTTTCAAGTTTTCTTATATTAAGTTTCGAGAGAGGCGAAATTGACACAAAAAGTTGATACTGTCTGACGCATTTGAAATGAAAATGCGCTAATTCTGTAGTAGAAGTTTATGGTGTTGTCTATTGTAACGTTGCACGTCACACTTCTATAATAATTTTACAATTATACTTAATTCTAAACCTAAAAAACTTAAAACTTTGCGTAAAATTTTCTATCTGTGACTTCCTACCCGTCACACTATGGTTTTTGAAGGTGTCAGAGTTGTGATTTTGTTTATATTGATTTTTACTTTATGTTACAATAAGCCAAAGTGTTTCCTAATATTCCTTTCTCTTCCTTTTAACCATTCAATATAAATTCACATTACACAGATTCGTGTTCAAACCACTTCACCGAAATACAATGTCAATTAGACTCTATATCTATTAAGATTGTATACTATAGAGGTACGCTAGAACAACAAAAGAATAGTGTATTAGATGGTAGTGTTGATGTGTGGTATGACATAAAGGCGTGTGTTTCAAAGGCATTGCGTGTAGGTACGGCGGTGTAGGTATTATTAGTGAGTCGGGCAGCGTCGCCGGAGATCACGTAGGGGCCGGTCGTGAGAGCCCGCACCGGCTCTGCGCTAAATTGCCGCCATTCCGCACAGGGCTGAGACATTTGCAACACTTGGATGTAATATGTTTTATTTGTTAGTTTTTTTATGCTGGTTTATGAATGAGAATCGTTTAACAAGTTGTTACTGTTTGAAGAAAAGTGAAATGGCTCTAAAATAATATCTGCAATGCCTTATTGTTATGGGTAATTTCTTAATATACTTTTTGACTTAACAATATTAACAACACTGATCAATTTATTATCTTTTTAGTTATATTATAACTCAGGATAGAGAATCGTGAAGAAAGAGGAGAGAGGCCTTTTCCCAGCAGTGAGACACTAATCAGCTAAGCTAGATAAGATAAAATAAGATCTCTATGTAAAAAAGAAAAAGTCATGAGTTTTGTACATTCTGTCTTAAAACATCTCTATTATAACCAAATCCTACGTCAAATCATAGTTATTTATTAAATCTTAAACACAACCCTAATCGCAGCTCGACTCGATCGTAAAAATGTGCAAGCTAACGGAAAACTGTGCTATATGCCCTTTACGTATACATCGCTACATACATGGCCGTCATTTGGCGTTAACGCTTTTTAATCTTTGAACTCAAGTCAGTAAAAACTTGATGATAAGTGATTTAACTTGTACATCACGATGATGGATGGATTAAAATGTTGCTATTGTAGTATTTTGTTTGATAAAGGGTGTTCTTTGTTATCGCAATGGAATGTTCAGTTATCTTATCGAGAACACTGTTAATATGTCATCGATAGTATGAAAACATGTGCAATCTTGGAGCACTATTAAAAGTTACAGGGCAAAGAGTATGATTAGGAACTTCACTAAAGTCTAGTGATTGAGACTTTCCTTTCACAAGTTAGATAAGGCTTTAGTGCCACGTCGCTTGTTTATTTCAAAGTGAAAAAAGTGCAAAGTCATCATCTCAACTTAGAAAATGTTGGTCTAGCTGAAGAGTGTAGATACTAGATAGTACAAGTCATGCATATATCTCGCTATTCACACATTGCGAACAAGCGGGGCGCCCATTGAGCCGTCACAAAACGAAACCGAATGCCATCTCAAGATGCGGTGGTCAGAGGGGTCACGCGGTGGCGGCGGGCGGCGGGGGACGGGCGCCCAGCAACTGCGCCATAACTCGCTGCGCACGTACAACCAGACAATCGCAATTATTATTAACAGATATACGTTTAATGATCGTGTGTGCGGCGAACGGCGAGCGGCTGTAATTCCAAGAGGGCGAGCGCACGCGATTGTCGCGTTTACGTCTGTGTGTGTTCGTGCGAAGTTTGCTTCCATGACCGTGGTGAATGTATCTTTTCGGGGTGGGAATTAGCGGGAAGACGGCGTCGGGAGTGTCGGGGGGCTGCGGGGTGGGGCGGAGGAGGAGGCGGCGAGGTTCTTGCGAAGTGAGTTAGCGACTGATGATTTGTAGCGCGGTTAGCGTTCATCTAGCGGACGGTCGGGACGGCGAGCGAGTATTACTCACTCGAACAAAGACGGATTGCCGCGTTGTGAAAGCTGTTTGCTAAATGACGATGACACGACGACACGTACCGATACAGAGGTTAACGCTATTGAAGCGTCTGAAACGACCCACGCGCCGAATTCGAAAGTCGAATCCAAACATACTTTAGACAATCAGTAATTTGAAGTTGAATTGAAGGTTATCAAATGGAAAAGATTCCACGTGTACAGAATTAAACGAGAGACGAATCAAATTCGGCTTCAAAGCTAGTATAATCTAATTAAAGAGTTCCGTTGCCCGCCTTCATTACGAATGTATCGCGTAACTCACGACCAATTAATTAGTACAAACGAAGCGTAATCGTATTTATGGAAACTGCGAAAAAAATGTTCGCGCAAAGTAAAATACCAATGAAACGTGTATGGCATTATAACTTATGAATGTAGGAGGTATTATACGCTAGTAAGGCGTAGAAAAAGTGTTATGTAACTTTAGGACCCATCCTTGCAAATTGAGGTATGACATAAATTTTGTGTAACCGTACTTCTAACAGTTCATCATACCTTATCAAAAGAATAGTTTAACTAAGCTTAAGTTGGATGGTGACTACTCCATCGTCAAAAAGCTAAAATTAATTTATTTATGACAAGAATATCGCATTGTTTAAATATAAAAAATAGAGACAATTGATGTTTCCAAAACAAGCAAAAAAGTAGTCAAAGCTGCAATAGGGGCGTAGTTGGAAACTCTAGCAGTTAAGTTGAGGATTTCAACTAACTTTTTATCCTGGAAGTTTACCAACCCCATTCGTTGGAGGTATAAAATGAAACTTACTTTATAAGTCCGACTTTGCTCTCTATGTCACCTCGACCTGAAACCAAAGTACAAAGTTTATATTTTTATTAATGAAAGGAGGTATTCATAAAATTTAATCTGTGCTACGAGTACATTTACTTTAAATATAGGTATAATAGTGTATTTGTAACAATTTTACATAGGTAAGCGGTTGCGTAAGGATATGGATCGTTTCATGAAAAGGAAGTTATGTAAAAGTATTTCTGTTCAATCTAGGGCACGGAATTTCAAATCATTTTTCCGATATCGAAAAATAATAAATCATTGTAATTTCGAAAAATTACTAGTGCTATTTCACATGTTATTAATTAGTGCAAATGGCAATAACTAAAAAAAATATAATAATATCACATCCTGTTTTAAATAAGTCGAGACATTGCTTTAACGTTGTCTGCAAATATTCCTTAATAAACTCTAATTAATTACTAATGTCTTTGAAAATACTAAATTCCTAGACACAAAATATTAAGTAAATACCTTTGTTAAGACAGAATCTCTAATTAACACAGTTCTTTGAAAATGAGAATAGTATATTTAATTTAATAACTAAGTAAACACAGTTTATATAAGTTATTATTAGAATAAGAGCGTAAGTATTAAATGCTACGAAATGTTATGTTCTCTTTGTAAGAAAGAGGTTTTTGAATGTTTGTTATGTTTTCAGGTTAAACAGATGAACAGTTTTTAATGAAACTTTACAAGTTAAGTAATAGCTTTTTCTTTTAAATGGAGAATTAGAAAAGGAATTACATAAGTATACCTATAACTCAAAAAGTCTTTGTGAAAGATAAGAAGCAAAATTGAGTCTAATTGTAAGTATTTCCTTGTAACGTCCAATTTAAGTTTAATTACTGCGAGAACAGATACTGAATATAAAGCAGATTGTGTGAACAGGAAAGAGGATGTTTTGAGTGGCTTTCTTTCAGTCTTGAAGGCTTCAGGGATAATGCCAAGAATTAATTTATTTCCTAGCTAAGAATTCGAAATGATTGTTGTCGTTTTAAAGAAAAAGCACTTCTTCCTTCTTTAATACATTTTTCGTCCTCGAAACTTTGCAATTTATTCCTATCACACCTCTTTCTAAGTTAATGAAGCCTTCATAATTCAGAACTCCAACTGATAATTACTTGCTAATTAGGCTCTCATTCGTATATAGACACCTAATTTAATCAAACATCGTACAGACAAGTTCAAAAGAAAAGATAAATCAAAGATCAATATACACAAATAACTGCCTTAAATATTTCTACACTTCCTCGGCAATCACTTTGTAGAATTCCTCTTTATCTAATAGGCAAATACGTAATTATAAGATAAACAACTAACAAACGAAACAGACTGTAAACATGAGCTCTACATAACCGCAAGTCCATTATCTAAGGAAAAAGTTGGTTGGCAACCATTTTGTGCGTCTCTGTAGGTAATTATAAAGATAGATGGTGGGTGACACTTAGAGCGAGGGGCGGCTGGCGGCTTGGCTGTACGAATGAAATGGACAATGCGCATAAAAAAATCAATAAAAGCGGGCTCGGCCTTGTCGGAGGTCGGCCCGGTTCGGACGGAGGGTAATCGCCAAGTTTCTGTCACGTGCTCGATCGCTTTATACTCCGCCATCTTTGGGGTAACTTGCTTTGTTGTTGGACTTTTATTTTTGTTAGATAAGCTTTGGAAGCGTGTTACTGTGACATAGATATACGCTAAGATATTTTTAACAGGAGTGCTCAGTTTGTTTATGTGAAGGAGAACAGTATTATAAATTTAAAGCCAATAATCAAATGAATGATTAGTTTGTGTAAATCAATTTTCTAGACACGCACGTTTTCTTTGCGCCCAATACACGACGCTAAATTCCAAATCTACTTGTACATTACTATTCCAAGAAATTATAAACAAAACTACGTGAGCGATAATTTTGATCTAGAAAACATCTAGGCAAGTCTTAGTGCCAAAAACCCAAAAGCCTAGGGAAACAGTAAACAATAAAAGTACAACTTGGCCACTTGGCCATAGTTCAAAGAGTGAACGCCGTTTCATTGAGTGCCAAGTGCAATATTTTTAGATGGCGAGTGACAACGCACAATTTTGGTGCGCGTGCCTTATTTTGGCTGCCACTGAGGAAGTGTTTTAAAAAGAGAAAAAATACCTATTTTAAGATTTCATCATACGCAATTTGGTAGTTATTTTAAATAATTCCGGATTGCGATGTAGAAATTATTAATCTTGTTTATTTATAACGCATTTCCAAATTATCACAATGCATGTGCAGAATAAATCGTAACATTTTTCAGATTAAAGTGAAAATAACAATACAGATGATATCTTAAAAATATCAAGGACATCAACTTAAGAACCTTTGCAGAATTTTAATGTCCAACATTTCCTGTTAGTATTTCGACGTAGTATCTAACCTCACGGACCAGCCGACCGTTGCTATAATAAACTTTCATTAGGCCTACACTTTCCCACGGGTGTGCAAATGCATCGATGCACCCAGAGAGAGCAGATGCGCTGTAAAATGCCACAAAGCCATAGGTTAACTACACCTGGGTCGAACAGGTAGTGGGAAACTAATGCAAAATAACTAGAATAACAATGTTTGGATTTTCTAATGTAGGGAAAGGAGAATATTTAAACTACATTGTTGTTTTTCAGGTTAATTGCCGATTGGAATAATGTTTGTTTAATGCAGCAGTTGGGTTAATTACCGAATAAAAATTGCCATAGTTTCTCATGTTACTTTTTACAAGGGGCTTTGGGGTAAACAAACAGTAACGAACGATCTTTTAACTTCTTAATGATGTTATTTGTAAACTAACCTACTTATTTTTAAGTAGGTACCTAGACCTATTACAAATGGAAAGTTTCAGAAGACGAATTACTGACAGAACACACGAGTGTACGCAAAAACTTTTTTTTTATATTCATTGCACAAACTAGTATTAAAACATGCAACGTTGCTGTTCTACCTATAAACATTATACCAAATGAGAATTTAAGCGAATTAAGCACATACTTTCATAAAGAAACACCCACGCTCAAACCGACAGTAGCTGTAGGCACTTAACAGACACAATCTGTTGTTAAATCAACAATCCACTCCAAAACAAGCCTTACAAGCATCGGGGAAACTTTCACAATGCAAATTTTAGCAAATCACGATAAAAGTTACGGCATTACGAGAACCTTTAGCCAAACCGGTCTATCTGGCGGTGGCTAAAGAAAGCTGTAGTGGCCTAGGTCGTGTGGACTTATATCTATAAGTACTATATGTATGACGGTATCCGATTAACTGCGCAGTCATTTGCATTAGGTATTGATTCTATTTTTTACTTGCCGTTTGCATGAGCTATAAAAGGTATCGGTCAGCAATCTATCGACCTAAACATGTACATGAACATATAGAGCGAGTAAAGTTTTAAATGTGTTGAAAGTTACGATGATGGAATATTTACAGGATAATTATGTGAATTTATTGACGTTAGTCGACTGTCCGACTGTGATTTTTTAGTGTAGTCTAGTTTCTCATAAGAGACTTTGAATTATAATGTATTTAATGTATATGATGAAAACGTAGACATACCTACATGTAAGAGCGTTTTTTAAACTCTCAAATTGATATGGATAAGCTTTCTTATTGCCTTAAATTAAACGTTGTCATAAAAATAATATTACATTAATCGATTTCGGATAAACGTGTCACACGAACCACGCGTGCGTTCGAATCGACATAAAATTGCAACGCGATGACGTCAGCAGCCTGCATATATTATAAAATTGCCTCAAATGCAACAATCACGTATGCAACGGAATGCAAGGCGCATTTTTTTTTCACACGGCGTAAGCGTTAGTTATGAAACGTTGCACTTTGCCTCGCAAACTCGCAACTTGTTAAATAATGGTGATAGTTTTTAGAATCCGCGCTCAGCGTAATGCTATAAATGTTCGGACTATTGAACAAGTGTTGTTTTACCGTTATTTTCACCTTAGTAAGTATAATATCGTATTTCTGCTTACATTTTACGTTTTATGATTCGACGACGGTATAGCAAAACGCCGAAGTCCTTGGAATTTCAAAGTAATTTGGTGTCATAAGAATTCATGTGATTTGTTTGGCCTACTTGTTGAATTAGAAAATTTACTTATTAAATGTCATAAAGGTAATGTTTTTGAAAGCTTCCCTTGAAATTGTAAATAAGGACTTGCTTAGGTATAACACCTACTATTAAAATTCATCTAACATTCCTCGTCAAACATCTTCGACAAGACACAATTCCCGTCCAAATAATCCAAACTGTACATAACATCGTGATATATGCACTTACGACATATTGCACTACAGAGCTATAAATTCAGGACAGCCATTCGATTAGCAGTGACAGTACACAGTGCGATTTATTAATGCGTATGTTGCACGCCGCAACCAGATTTAGGATTTCGGTACGTCACTACGCTGAATTGGATGGAATTTGAGTGCTTGCATCGTGGGAAAGACATTGTAATGCGTTTAATTTTGGTTTTATTAGACCTAGTAAGTTGGTGAGGTCAGTTAAATATAACACGGTATTAGAATGTCAAATAATTGATAAAACAATTAGCCTAAATATTGATACTAACACGACCAAGTTTCTTCTAAGAAGTAATTATAACCTCACTCGAGTATAACTGAAATATTACAAAAGAACGTGTATAGTTCATTGATCGAACATAACCTTTGTACATGACCTCACATACAGCCCTAAGTTCGAGAACAACCACTTTGTAAACAAATTACTTACCTAAGTATAAGACATATTTTATGAGAACTCGATAAATGACGCGCGTCCGTTATTAGATTAGATAACGACATTGCTGAAGAAGCAGCGATCGATGAATATAACCATTATGATGTCTCCTGGTATTATTTTACTATAGAAAGTAGACAGCATAACATAAAGAAGTGTGTTATTCGTTCAGACGTAATGAAATGAAAGATCGAATCGATCACAATCTCACAAACGAAGAAAGGGTGGTATAAACACTTTCTTCGTTTTATTGAATAAGACGACGCCTAGCCATATCTAATATCTTGTATTGTTTGAGTAGCCAAGCGTACTTGATATGAATATGTATGTAGGTATCTTGTAAACGTTCTAATTTACAATTTCACATTCGTATTGACATTCACCAAGCATTCACCGCTTGACAACATCCAAATTAGAAATATTAAACATCAAACGGTTCTCGACAGAGCTATCAAAGTGTTTCCAATTTCCAACTCTCAAATAACTCTTGAACATCAAACAAATATGGCGGCCGTTCGTCAATTGCTTTAACTGTTACCAACCAAAAACTTTCATTGGGACACGTGTATCATACGTATGTGATAGCGGCAAGGTCGCTCACCTATTGCTAAGTCATAGGTAGCCCTGGAGACAGTTCTTTGTCCAAATACCGATATTGTATTTGTGTATTCGTAACTGGGAAACGCGCCATTGTTTACTATACAATTGAAGTTTATACTGCAATCGTACCTGACAGTCCCCCCGTCTAAACAGTGGGCCAGGTGCACAGTGGGACAGACGGCTGAAGACAATAGCCACAATGGCGGGAGTTATACGCGCGGTTACGTCGCGCGTCTGCGCTCGGTTATCTGGCGCTGACAGCGTCGCCGAGTACGAATAATGAGACGGCTAATTATTATTACTCGGTCGCATTGGCCGTAGGTAGGTGGCGTAATCGTTGAATTCCATATAATCGCGGCGCGCACTCACACACGGGCCGGCAGCGGCGGCGGCGCGCCAATCGCGCCACGTATGGTGACGTCGCTAGGCGCAGGTAAATGTATGAAGCGTTGGCGCGTTGGCGTCGGTATGTACGTATCGATCTCGCGATAAATTCGATACGGCAGCGGTAAATGCACCGGCGCTGCCTTTCACGTTGGCGAAAACGGAATTTACGATCGTGCACACAGTTGGCGGCGCGAGAACGGCAAACTATCCGCGGACGAGTCGAGCCACGCGGCATCGAACCTTCTCGAACGCCAACCGTCCAGATAACATATGTACTTAATAAAAGCGCGAATTGCGCAAATGCTGATAACGCGCGTGTTCATACTGTAGTGGATTTGCATTGACTATTTCCTTTTATCAGGCTTTCGTAAGATGATCAAGTATTGGGTTTTCAACGCACGCCGTTAGACACGTACAACTACCCTTTATTTAGTTAATAAATACATTGTATCTATCAATTTCCAATGTCAATAATCGAAACTACATCGTTTATCCAATTGCCAAAAACCTGACACTCAGCATTTAGTAAAACGATAGATTCCAAATCGTTGTAAATGACATAAACGCTAGGCAATCACCACTATCGGAACTAGTTTTCGGTTCGGATAACGCGCAGCGGAGGTACAATTAGTTCTCGTCTCGCAACGAGATTAATCACTTATAACAAAAGTGATCCATGTGACTCACGCACGTGTAGGGAGGGAGATCGGCAACAATCGATTTGCAAGTATAAAACGAGTGGAAACTTCTCACAAGACGGCTATTATTGAGGAACGGGTTCTCTAAATTGGCCTCTGCACGTCGAGCTGTCATCTCACACGGAATATGAATAGGCAACGCATTAAAGTGTAACGTGCGGGAACGACGTGATTTAGAGCACCGCGTCGCACTCGTATACCTACCACCGCAACGTGTCACAGCGCCTTTGTGCAACCCAAATAAATAGGAATTCGAACAGAGAATAAAGGCAACCAACGGTACAATTGGAAAAATGACGATACGAAGCGAGCGAGTCGAGCGGCGCAAAGACAAATTGGTATTTTTTTGTAATTTGCGCCGAATTGCTCGGCGGCTATACAGCCCGGAAATCGGAGTGGTCATCCAAAAATGACAAAGCGTCTGCCTGTATCAAACCGTGCGCGGGCACAAAAACGTCCACGTCAACAGAACGAGTCCGTCGAATGCTAGCACTGTGCAAAAAGTGAATAATGGCGGACGGGCGACGACTCGCCGCCGCACAATCGCGCTATTTCGAGACACGTTTTCCTCTTAGCAATAATAGCTAGTAATAATAATACGAGTCTAGGCATCCTGTGCAAACAGAGATAACGATTGTAGCGCGCAATAGACGCGTGTGATCGCCGCGATAAAAAACACCACCGATTATGATGGAAAGCGGAACACGTGTAGCTTGGCGACTCGCCACTCGGCGCCACAAGGTGAACGACTCTGTTTAATATTAATGGCGGACGGTACAAACTTTCATGTGAGAACAAAAGAGATGTGGCGCAAATTTGACGAGTTTCAGTTATTGTTACCGCGTTACGTCTCGAGAGCTCGAATCACTGATTTGGGTAGAATGATATAAGCCGTGCTGTGCAATTACGCGGCCGTTTAACAAGCTTTACATTCACCGCTTTTGTAATGGCTAATGACAAATTGTTGTACAGATAGTAATTACAACGAAATTACGGGGTAGCTTACAGTACGTTTTTATCGTTCTCCCAGATATCGTGGACTAACAATGGTCATGTTATTATTTTTATCTGAAATTGCCTCAACGTTATGTGCTTAAAACAGATATTATTTCTTCCATTTTAGATGCTAGAGAATTATCGCATAAACACTGAACCGTAAAAATTTGGATTCAAGACATGAAATAATTTTATAGAATGAGACCACGCAAGCGCAATATTATTATGAGTGTATTCAGCTCAAAAAATGAATGAAACAATAAAATAGCGGTAGAGAAACATATATCATTGGTATTGCGAACGTTAGTTCGCGAGTTTGTGGAACCAGCCCAGCAGAAATCGGATAACAATAAAAGTTGGCGCGAGCGAAATGTACGCCGCAAAGGGTGGAAAGTAAAAAGTTGATTTACTGCATACCTCCGTGCCAAGTTAAGTGTGGGATTCACGGAACTATGTGAGGTTATGTAACTTACACGGATATTTTATTATTATTTTACTGTCACAAATACAAGGTCTGATAAGAAATATGTCTTGAAAAATATCATTAGCCCTACACAGTAAGGAATAAGGGATTAGTTACTATTTAGTTTTCTTTGTGTTATACGCGTAAACAAAAATCTGACAGAAAGAGTAAGGTACTTTCATTTATAATATTTGATAGACACCTCGTATTTGCCTGTCGCATTACGCGTAGAATATAAATTATGTTTTTGCTAAAAGGCCGATGGTAGTCGGGTCACGTAGATCAATACCCATCGTTGGTTTAGGAGGGAAAGGACGCTGAATATTATACGACAAAGTGACGAAATGGGATCAGAAATTCAGAAACTTGTCTTATAACCTAAAGAAGTGCAAGTGAAATATGAAACGAATAATAAACCCCCCTTGCAGAAAAGCCGTTAATTATCCATTAAACATAATGCCGCCGTCTTCAAATGACGACTGTGCCAGCTATTGGTGTAATAATTGTGTTAGTTTAATGTTATTTTTTGCTACCGACTGTATACCTAGCACATGTTGCACTAATGAATAGTATTTGCATATGAAAAGATTTTGTCTCGAGCGTTCGTTAACACTAAATTCTTTAACGACATGACAAAACAGACAAACAGGCATGATACGGTACAAAACTTAATTCTAGTAATATACCGATATTCTGAATTTAGACCAAACAATATGATGAGACGAAACTAAACCCGCTTAAGCATTATTACGACAAAAGTATCTGGATTTTATAAATCAACTTCAGACGAATATGATGCATGTGTAAGTTATTCTATCTATTACCAAAGTTGTCCGCTAAACTTTTACCCAACATTCATACATACAAGGCAAGCTAAAGCAAACTAAAATAGAACTTGCACAGCACATTCCATTAAAACTAAGTTAAAACTAGCGACATATCTTGGGGGCTTAAAGCAACTTGGCTACATTAGCATGCGAACGTTAGCGTTCTCGGTTCAATTTGTTCAGCATTGCCCAATTAAACTTAAAGGGAGCTTGTTTCGTTTTCTACGTGACTATAGGTTCTAATTTTAAATAAAGCCAGTTAACTTTGTGATTTCCAAAATGAAGATATTTTAAAAGAGTTTCAGACAAAAGTTATCTACTTATATGAAGGACACGACGAGGTGTTAGTCAACTATAGACCTCACAACATCACATAACTTTTCTAGCAAATAGTTAGTAATTACGAGAGATATCTTTAAGAGACAGAAATAGAAAAAAAAAGAGCCTAACTTTTGATTGTATCCTTCGAGGGTGTAGGTACATTATTTCGATGATGTAATCATCGAGTTTGGTTCGGAATAGCCTCTTCGGAAAATTCCTAGACTTGGAAAGAGATGGAGATAAAAGCTATACTTAAGTGTAGCTTTGTGTTCAATTCAATTACTTACGTCAATACAACAACAAAGTCGTTACGACTATACGTGCAATCACCTGTCGTTAGGTGGGGTGTGCATTATATACTGAACTACTTCATTAGTGTAAAAGCCGAAAATGACTCACGTCGTACAGATGGTTGACAAGTAACCCCACTATGTGCAATTAGCTTACCTGTAACAATAAAAGGAGACATACGTTATACAATTATATTAAGTGTAGGTGAATACAACTATCAAAAAATGCGTTTATAGAGGTATTGCAGAAAGCTACTAGGTATTGTATTGTTACTGTAATTTTCTTCTAAGGATCTAAATAAAAACTACTCTTCTTTCTAAAGTACAAAACTAGAGCAAACAACACTTTTATGAGAAATAATGTTTTCTATATTGATCTGAACTCAAGCATCTAACTCTCATATGGCTTGCAAGAAAATAGTAATTTATAAAGCTCAAAAACCAATTATCAACAAAATCTCAATCGTAATGGTGTTCCCACACTGCATGTTTAGTAACTTTTGTAAACATTTTATAACATAACAAATGTTATAGGATAGGCCTAAATGGCGAATGAAGTCGAAGAGTCTAACTCTTAAATTAAATGATGATGATGAAATGTTTGTTATAAAATGTTTACAAACATTACAAAACATGCAGTGTGGGAGCACCATTAGTTACCAAATAGACTAGAATCTAGATGATCAATACGTCGCAAAAACCACATTTGTTAGAACAAAGAAAGCACTCGATAAATCAGCATTTCTCAAACGTGTTTAGCTTAGCTACAGTCAAAGGAATACGTTTCCAAGTCAGCTCGCAAGCTCACATCTCTTGGGGGCAGGTGGAGGGTGTGTGGCAGGGTTGCCAATTAATTCGGTCATGATTTTTATTATACAAGAACCTTTTTTACATTTAAATCTGATCATGTGCTAACGGATTTATCTACGAAAGTGTATAATATAACTTGTTATAGGTAATAACTGAACATTGATTTAACAGATGGCAGATCCTAATGGTCTTGATGGTGGTTCGTCTTAACGTCCCAAATTGTTCATGAAAAAAGTTTTCGGATTGAGTTATAACAATGGAGATTATAATGGCGCAATGGGTGGCCTAATGCAATGATCAATGATTAGACAACTCATGAATGCCGAGCTAAAAATAGGCAGCGATAAATTCATCACTTCATGTGTCTACTCTTTTCTGCTCTATAATCAATCGAATTAAGATCTGACAGCCCTGCGCTTAAGTGGGGTGGGAATAGGGGGTAGAAACCCAAGGTCGCCGCCCTTGTCGACGTAACCTAACTGCGACCTAGCTATGTCGCCGGTCGCCGGGCGTTCGCTTTAACGATTAATATTGAATGGCTCACTTGAAAATAACAGTGTTTAATATTAAGTTCAGTCTGAGAAGTTGTTTGTTGGCTCTTTAAGGATTAAGTTTGGATGGTGGCCGAGTGCCTCTAATGTTACTTTAACATAACTGCATCGTTTTTGCGCTGTTAGCATCTTACGAGGGATTTTACTATAAATTACTGGGCACGACTAGTCATGGAAAAACCTGGGCAGGTCTGATTCTGTGTCTGGTTTTACCGTTTAGTTAGGTTAGTTAGATAATCTAAATATTTCGCAGTAAACTGAATAAATAAACATCTAGAAAATCACCGGTTAAACACTAGACTATTAAAAGCAAAGTAATAAATCTTGGATAGACAAATGTAAATACCGTAAAACAGAAATTGTCTGACAATAAAACGCTGAGAGCAAACTGCTTACTCCACGTAGCTTGAAAATGTTGAAAACTCGGTTGCTGTGCGAAACAAAACGCAAGCTTGCAAATTGTGATCCGTAAACTGTTGCGTTTCTATGTTGCAACTTTCCGATTCTCTGGCCATTGTTTTAGATTGTGTCGCGTTACTGTACGTGATATCTATGCAACGTAATCACGTTTAAACTTACTATTGCGATGCAAATAACTGCGTATTGACTCATTTTTGTAGGTATATTGCGTCATGAAGTTGGACGATAGTTTTACTACGATTCCAATCTAGATTCAAAGCATCCGGTTATGTAGTTAGTTTATTGATACTACAATGATGTTGAGTCTTCTTATTTCGAGCTGTATCTTGTTATATCGTGTACGTATGATACTGTTTGATTTTGCATACCACTCTGACCGACAGATGATATTTTTTTAATAAATAGCCACGTAGGTGCTTTATTCATTAAAACTGCCAGTTATTTACATAATATAGTATTATTTATAAAACCTGTTTATCCAATTAAAACTGTTATCGTGTAAAGGGTGCAGTCGACACCAATCGTCGATATTTTATCACAAGTTTTATTTATTGGTTGTAATATATCGATCGAATTGCGTTGCAACTTTAACATTCCTTTTACTATTATTTAATAGCTTGAAAATACGTTAATCCAAAAAGTAGGCTATTTATGTGAAGCCCTGGCTTAATTATAATTCAGTATCCAACATAATTTAAAACGAACTTATCTTACCTACTACCTAGTTTCTACAATTTAAATTATCTTATTATAAATAAATCTACATTAAAGAAGCAACTACCCACTTGCAACTAAAACTGCAATTGTATAGGACCCAACGGATGCGTCTTACCAAACAGGTTCCCATCCAGATGGCTGGAAGCCCAAGCTCAGGGCACTGGACAATCGCGCGCTTGTCAATGTCAATTACAAGAAAAAAAACCCAAAGAACTGCCTGCTTGCAGAATTAATTAATCAACCACACTCGCTCGTAGGACATGTTAAAAACGAGATAATGAGAGTAGGGTTGTTTTTTATTTAGTTGGTTAACCATGAATGTGCTAAGCCCTGTGGGTAGGATGCTTATGATATTCAATAATACGATTTGCGAACTATGTAAGCTTAACATGAAAGAATGCCTCGCTACAATTATTCACGATTTAACAAAATTTCGTCATGACACTTACTGGTTTGTCCAAAGGCAAATTCAAATAATAATAGAAACATTCAAATAATTGTTAACAACAATAATTCTAATGAACTGTATACGTAAATAATAAATCTAAAAAACTCTATTGTTCCAAACCATTACTGGCCAGAAACCTGCAACAAAAGCAATTATAACAGCTATGATAATTCAATAAATACGTTACACAAATCACAATTACTCGAGTAACGATGAAAACTAGTTTTTTTTTATCGACTTCAGACTATACTTAGTCATCCGTAAAATTGTTTGACACGTCAATTCTATTCAATTATAAACGAGTTTCGGACGGAAAACATAAAAGTGGGTATCAAATATAAAACGATTGAAGTCAGAATCGATTAAGCCGTATTTATAATTGATGAGAAACTTTTTTTAAACAGAAACAACAACTGACACTAAGATTTTAGCTGTTTGATACCGTGAACAAATTCGTTAAGAGAAATATTCCTTGTGGCTTTGTGGAGTAATTAATGCAATATTACTCGAAAACAATGCTACAAAGTTATAACTTTGCCAACATAAAATGCGGACGATTCCAATCGAAAATAGAAAAAACATTTCCCTGCCCTGCCTACTCGTTGGAAAGTTTTATTTCCACGCAGCGTCCATTTATGTAAGTGCGAGCGTCGTGTATAATAGCGATACATGTGTTTGCGGTAGAATTTCACGTTAATCACGAAGGTATCTCGACCGGGGCGTAGTTTATCGACACCGCATCAGCAAACCGGATCGACTGCGGCGCGTCAGCTTTTTTTTATTACCGCCACTACCGTCGCTCGCATAAAACAGTGTGTAATGTGGCCCGCAACTTGGAAACACTTGTTTTACGAATAACGACCCTATTATTAGTGTCGTTAGGTGTAATCGTCTATGCTGGTGAAGGAAAGTAGGGAGAAGGGTTTGCGAATTGTAAATGAGGTAGTTTTTATAAAGAAACTGTGGATGGGATGCAGATTTTGAATTTACATTTTTTTAAAACAGATTGCAAGTAACAATCTGAAATTGGAGTTTAAATGACAAGCAATTGAAATTCTTTCACAGAGAGCAATGAGATATTCCAATACTATTCACAATCCCATCTGAACACTACATCAAAATACAGTCAATCAAACCGTTTGATTAACAAAAAACTACGAGCATAAACGAATCAGCTCACGCTAAAAGTTCAGAAAACAATTCGGAATTGGATCGCAGTTCAGTTGCGTCAGCGTTTGGTCGACATCGGGGGAATGTCGCCGATTCGCCGACTACGCCCTTAGATAGCGGCGAGCGAACGCAGCGATACGTAAGCAGAATTGAGAATCGACTGTTTATCTAGCTAGACCATAGCGCAGCATAATTCATCATGCTCCTTTAAATGCTTTGCGAGATTTTCTATTCGGAACAAACTCTGAATTCATTGAGCTGAGAATTCGATTGTGAAATATGGTTGTTGCTATCTAACAAAAAGTCGTCTTTATGTTTAGCATAATTCTTAAAAACAATTGGTAATTCTAACATTTATTACCTACTAAGTATATGGTTTAAATACAATAGTTTTCCTTACACATGTCGCGTATTGACTTAATTAGTAACCATTTACATTTATGTATATTAAAATTATTACGTTCATATTCACATACCTAACCATCTAACATAATTAATTTCGTATTGTAAAAATTTTCCTTGAAAATACCTGACTCAGATCGTCATAACTAGCGCAAAATATACTTATAAATTGTAAAGATATGTAGGTATATCGCGAGATGTTGATAATAATAGAATTACTTCTTGTTTTCTGATTTCCAGTATTTCGAAATATAATAATAGTACTTATTGAAATCTGCGTTTTGATTCTATACTAAATGCAATCCCTTGCGTAGTACACATGCTATCCAACAATAAATTAGTAAATAAAACGTAACGGGTAACAGATAAATAGCATATTGCTAGAAACATCATAAAAATAATTAATATTTGTATACGTCTTCAGTCTTGAATATAAAGTGATAAGATAAGGGGCATTACAAGAGCCGTCTTTTTATTTTAATAATGTTTTTGTGATAATTGTATCAGTCGGTGTCGTTAACTGCTGTTTACTTTAATATTCAATGGCGTGATAACCTAGTGACTTTGTTTGGCTGTAATGTACAAAGTATCCCTGTTGCTTAACTGCTTTTACTTTAATTCGATTGATGATAGCTTTATAACTTGTGAAGCCATTTATTTCAATTCTTACGTCAATTTTATGAAAATAGGTTTTGTTTAAATAATGAATGCTTTGGAAAGCTTGGACAGATTCGGAATACTTGAAGGCAAATGCATCAAGAGCTCGAATTATTACCAGAAGAAAAGCAAAATTTATATTAAAATATCATTTACGCATAGACTTTGCTCTATCATCGGTATTTTTTTGAGTTTCAGTTTACAATTGTTTTTGTGTCAGCTTATGGACGTCCACTGCTGAACAAAAGCCTCCCCCAAGGATCTCCACGATAAACAGAGAAAAATCCTAAGAATATGAATAAATAGTGATACAAATCTAGTTTGCAACAGACAACACAGCAACCAGACCTTGAGACAATAAAAAACCGAATTACCATATTATTGTGAATGAAGTAACAAAGTAAGGAAAAGGAAACTCGTGTTAGGTAGATGCTAGTAACAGTAATGGGCGATAAAAATGAGAATTCCAAAGTGCTTCCAGACGGCAAGCCGGGCATAGTGCGGACTAAGTAATTGCCTTTTACAGCCAGTGGAACTTCCTACTGACTCATTGTGTGGAGGTTTCTTTATAACCTAGCCGTTGGTATGTATGCTAATAAGATAAGTCTGCACGTTTTCTAGTGTTTGAGATCACTACATTGTATTTAAAACGTAACTGTCTATTTAAACAAGTTAAGTAAAAACGTTTTTAAGAGGCACGCTTTTGCAGAGAAAGGTGTTTAAACAAATTCTTGTACTGTACATTCTGTTTAATTAATTTCAAACAATTCTATCCGAAATACTTAAATATTCTCTAAACTAAAGGTGCTAATTGTCTAAAGAATGTCTAATTTGAGTCGAGAATCCAAAAGTCAAGCTTTAATATTTACACGCTTGCCGTTAGTGACACTTTGTGTTTGTAAAATCAGCTTTAATATTGAAAGAAAGAAAAAGCAACTATACTTTAACGAAAATAAGGAAGACAAGATATCTAACTTTAACGACTTAAGTGATTAAACTCAAAAGGCTACCTTTTGAGTAAAAAAAAACTTAAACTTAAACTTAAACTTAGTTTTCTATATCTGCGGCTCTTAACCAGGGGTTCCCAGATCGCTAGTGGTCCCTTGAACCATCATAAGTGGTTAAACAGGAGCAGCCATCGTAATAAGAAGCTTGCAGTGACAACGGATCGACAAAACGCGATCCGTTTTATATTTACTACAAACTAGTAACTAATTTGGTAGTCCATAGCCAGACTAACTTTTTCAAGTGGTTAAAGAACCACTGCTCTAGATAATACTTTATGGTGAATATAAATTAAAAGTGAGTACAAAGTCTGAGCAAAACTTGTTTTATTCTCATATAAAAGTTTCTGTAAGACTCCAAGAAATCTTGAAAACGAGAAACTTTCTTTAGTTGCTGACTTATTAAAGTTTTCGAGGCTATGATCGGCTTTTTGCGGAATAGAAGAATGAACAATTTCTCCAATTACTTTCATTACAATACTTATGAAGTTAAGACGGCTTAGTTGTTTGTTTTTTGTTCGTTAAGACTCAAGTTTTGCGTTCGAAACAGAAAGCATAAATAAATAATTACTTCTTAAGAGTTTTGGCTTCTTTTATGCTGATATCCTTATTTCGTACTTAAAAAAATATTATCTCTCGCCTCTTTGACTTCTGCCTATTGCTTACAATAGAATGATGAGTAGGTAATATGATACCAATCATTTTAACCCTTTCTGTAAAACTTTTTAACTTTTCATATATCAAACAACATGTGTGTAATGTATAGAGTGATGTGTAGACATTGTAACGAGCCCCATTAAGCCAGTTGATCCATAAATCGATAGCGATTCGGCAGGTGAACAACACGAATCGGAAACACGGCCGGCAGTTTCCGACACAAATCGAATCCAATTAGCCCGCCATCCCATCTCACCAGCTTTCATTAACCGAATAAGCGGAAACCGTAAAAAAACGTCGGGAAACTGGCTTCGCGAAAACAGCTTACACAAGCAAGACGCCATTAAATAACATTTTAATGATCGCCGCGCTACGTAAAGGCGGTTTAATTGCGATAAATGTACGATAAAAGTCGTAAAATTTTAGAACGAGGATCGCCATGTTGCCATGTGCGGAAGATTTTGTGATAACATGCGGTTGCGTTTGCTCGGCGATTAGGTAAGCTTTTTGGTAATACGTGTATGATACTAATGTTTACGTGAGCGGCATACATTACTTATACCTATGCCTAGGACTGTACCTAGTATGAATGATGAATTTAAATGAAAAACGTTATAGTTTGGTTTGAAATACGGTAACCTAAAAATAATCATTTAAAGCAATGAAAGCATAGCGTGACAAAACTCAACTTCAAGAAAATGGTGACAAAAATAGAAACAATTTAACTTTTAATTCGGCTGTTTCTTGTCACTAAGACTAGAACTTTATTCAGCAATTTCGAAGATCAAAAGCAAAATCAACATTCACTAGGTGTTCACTAGAAATACTTACGTCACAAACATCCAATAGAATAATAAATCACGTACGTATGTAGTACAAAACAGTGCTAGAGACGGAATAGCCTTGTTAATCTTGTCGTACTATGCCAAAATCGGCGATGACTCACTTCCTCTCCTAAGTACTTTAGTTTTATTACTTTGCCCGTAAAAGGAATTTGCGATGAGGCCAAATACAGAAACTTAGTAGGCGAATTGTTTGTGTGATATAAAGTGGCGCGATAACCTTGTTGAGCGGCTTTTTGCAGAAAAAGGACCGAATGGTTCGGATTTAGAAAATGGCTACTTTAACCCTTTTTACAGTTTATGAAATTGCATGCAAGTTTAATGAACCGTTTCAATTTGAATTACAACTTGTAAGACGATGTTATTCTGTGAATTGACGGGTTTCATTTGAGGAGTCAACTTTATCTACATCCATCATTTCTGTTTAACATTTCGATTCCAGTAGCGTAAAAACAAAATTAATCTCACAACCTTTCAAAGACAGTCGAACCGTTACATTTTCCGTAGATTAAACGTGTTTATTTTTCTCCTTCTCCTTTGCCTATAAGTGTCCGTGCAAAAATCATCCCACGTACTCTGAATACGACACGCAAGTCTTATTTTTAGATAACCTTAGTAACGCGCAACGCTGCCTCTCTACGTGATCCAACAGACCTGAAATACACTTCTATTTTGATTACATTTGCACACCAAACTTTCTCTTGGTGAAATAATTTATAAGTGCGGTTGTTTGTGTGATTCTGTATAAAATTGGCGTCCAGTTTGGTCAATAGGGCTTTGTAATGATACAGTTAAACTATGTTTTATTTGTCTCAATAATTGAGCATATTGATTATCTGCTGAGAATTTTCAATAATGTCATCACAATTTGTTATCTTAATATTTAGCTAAAACTGACGTACCTATGCCTCCAAATTAAATTCAAACCTCGATTTACCAACACTTCCAGAATTTCGGAATGCTTTACTAAAATCGTAGCTCGAATAATCAATATGACATCATTTGAACAATAATACAGAGAGTTTGTTCGTAATTACAATTTTAATAGCTCGGTCAGCGTTGGGTGGTGGCGCCTACCCTTAGGGGAGGAAAGCGGTGGGGTAGAATCTATAGCCACTTCGTTGTATAGCTTTTGATAACATTATTGAGCGAAACCCCGGGCCAGATCCCACCGAAACTTGTCATTGTTATATTTGAACACGAAATGAATTTTAATAACTAACAAGCACAGAATTAATTAACGCCGGAATTAAAATGGAATACGTTTTGCGTTGATAAATTATTTGTAATTCAGAGCTCAATTTGTTGGAGTTTACGTGCTTTTATGTTATAGAGGGAATGTAAAAATGTTATGTTGCGTTGGTCACAATTGGCTATTAAGTTTATAATCTTATCTGGTACTGCCAATCGTCCACTTTCATTAAGTAGATAAATAATGTATTAATAAAATAAACCTACTAAAAGCTACAGTAAGCATACCACAACCACTTTTTTTCTACGAAGCCAATCTCGCCAGACCTAGATCCTTATTCAATCTTATAAAACGAGAATATCGTAGTCATATGATTAAAAACATAGCCCAATCACATAGTCATACAAGAAATAATAAAAGTCCTTAATCGCATGATAAGCAAGCATGATTCAACGAAGCATATCGCCGGGCATACTGATCCCTGTTTGTAGTTCAAGGCAACCATTGGCGGTCAGATGGACGCATAAAAATAACGACTCCTTAACATATAAATGAATTACGAGACCGTGAGACGCTATTTATGGTCTTAAAGCGGAGTTAATACAGTCTTTATTTCTGTGAAAGGATACGCTGATGTATGTTATTATTTTTGCAAAGAAATTGAGAATGACGTGATAAAGTTTGGCGCTGCTGGAATCGAATTTATGCTAAATTCGGGTTAGCTCAATATTCTTTATGAGTTTCATTGCTACTCGGCGACCGCTGCCCCTTTTTATTGAAGGTATTTAATTTATTAGCTTGAATGTCTGAGAAAGCCAAAACTTGAAAGAATAATCACCAACATCGTCGTAGGTAAGACAGCTCATTCATACAACTATTGTGATACGAAACAATCTACACAATAGCGTTAGAAAGCGTGATGAAATAATCCGGTTCTATAGCTAAGAAATACGACAAGATCATTAAAATTTGACGTGACCGGGAAAACCTCACACTGAGCGAACAGCCGACAAAAACTGCGATGTCGCGCAGCCGAAATTATGCGCATACATTACAATCCAACTTGTGCTTATTAATGATACTTTTATGCTAAAACTTTTCGGATACGCATTAATTTTCGCTTTTTTAATTACTTGTACGAGTTTCTGAAGATGCTAAAGGCAGTAAACGGTGGGGGAATGTTTGCCGTGCGAGATAAGTGAGTATTTAAATTCACATTGAATTGTTCGCCGAAATAACCTACAGCAATTTTCTTCTAAAGACAATGATGAAATAAATTTTATGCTTCGACTTATGGAGACTTCGCATTATGGAACCAGTTATGTAGATATTTGTACATATGTTTGATTAATTGACAATGGCCACCGAAAATTAGGACTTAATGGCACTAAAGTACCATATGATGGCAAGACAAATAAAAACAGACTACGGCGATAACACCTTTTTATAATATTTTAGTTCCAATACCAACTATAATCGCAACGATTTAACGCCATTGTGGGCAGCGAACAACATAAAAAACGACATTATGGTCTAATTTGTTGGTCATCATACAAACTAACAGACTTCCACACTTGGAGGAAAAATAAAAGCGCCGATGATCGTGGGCGCGTATTTAAAAGGAACTCAATCGATAGATCGGCCGACCGGTTGCGTCCCTACACACACAGACATCTATAACTATACAATAATCACATATATGTGAGTGCGAACGGATGTAATGTGGACAAAGACTTGTTTGCCGACCACGCTTCATGGGTGCCGATTAACTTCAAAGTAATGACACATTTTAAGAATAACTTAGAGTAGGTTAGTTGAATAGTTGATTCATGGGAAAAGAGATGTCGGCGGACGATTTTGAATTAGCATAAAAACGTGTTGAGTAGCTTTGTAAAGATTGATGGATGAGTGAAGATATCTCATAAAAATTAGCTACTTTATCGTACGCATTTTAAATAAGAAATACTACAAGCAGTCGCTTTATGTAATGCGATAGCCAACTCCATAAATCTGTGACCTTTGGGTATCCATACGATAATTTCATTCGTTTTCACCGAACCACCTAATTATGTCTGTATTGAATTTAATAGCACGTTTCATTAGTCTTTTTTTAGATATTTTTGAATCGTAATTGATTCGCACGAAGTTCGGCTTGGGAAAAGTCTCGACTTTTACTCTTAACGCTCTGTTGGCTGATAAAAACATTTTAAATGTGATGCATTTTGCTATCAGATCACAAATGATTGCATTGCAAAACATAAGTTGCGATAACTGTTTCTGTGCCAAAACTTCATTAGATAGGAACATTTAAAGATTACGTATTTTATGAATCCGGTTAAATCTTTATCGAGTAAAAACATTTAAAAATACAATGAGACGATAACTGACCCCTCAGATTATAAGGTCAACACGATTCACTACGAAAATAAAGGTTTCCATCAGTTATTTAACACAACAGTTTCTATTTATTATAATTTAAGAACCAAGTTTAATTAACCATTGATAAGAAGAGATAATTCTATGTAAGTTCACTGGCCTTAAGTCGTTTTAAACAGAGGCTTCACTAGACACGTGAGTGTCAAATGACCTCCAGACAAGATAAATTGGCAAACAATAAAGATGGCTATAACAAAAATTAGAAAGGCCAGACGTATCCTAAAAGCAATCTAACGGCAATAAAAAAAGACATGAAATAGCAAACATCGTCAAAAACGAAACACATCACGCGACAACCCTAGAACATAGAACTGCGGCGTCTGTATCTACTTAGATATGTCTTCTTGACATCGTTTAAGTACGTTCGAGATAGGTCGAGGCAGCGGCGCTCTGCCTTTGTTTACGAGAAACGTTGCTATGTGTGTAGTACACTTGCGAACTCTATAACTATAGAGATTACAGTTTTGTGACTGCGTGGCGTGAATTACGTTTGCTTACTGTCTTTTAGTATTGTTTTTTTGAAGATTTGAGACCTGATTAACTTGTGTAAACAGGTGTTTGATAACATTTATCAATTTGTTGTCAGAGAAAGATAGAACATAAAGGCGATAGAAGACACTAGAACTTGGTCTAGAAATGAATGGTAGTTCTACCAATCAAATCACATACTATTCCAATCAGATTTTTAAGTCGTCAAAAATTAAATCTTATGATTTCAAAGTTTAATTTAATATTTATAGGTAAATTACCAAATCATACACTTGTATTTGTTATCAATATTCCATTATTAAAATGATAACGCCACGTCATTTTGTCCTGACGTAAAACGAAAGCTATAGACAAATAATACATTTAGATAATTATGATAAATTCTCAAATACATACGTAGACTTTAGTTTCATGTGTTTGGCATTTTGGAACGTCTTTAAACGAAAATTAGCTATTATACTCAGCTAATTTATAGGTATTTCTTTTCAAGTCTCTATTTATTTTGGTAGTTATAATAAATTAAAGTGCTCTGTGATACTTTTCTTTCTTTATCATCTGCAAATTGTTAGATTTAGTTTTCCAGGTATAGTTAGATGAATGTAAATAACAGACAACTATAACTTAAATGCAATTTTTATAAAAATAAATGATAAACTTTAAATGATAAACTTTCACACAGAACTTAATTTAAACATACTCATTTTTCAAATTGTTTTTTATTTTAAACAATTAAACATCAAACAAAAAATTTATTTCAATGATTTTGCCTTCAGTTCAAAACTTTTAATTAATAAATTAATTGAAACTGAACAACATCTAAGGAAAAAATAAAGTAAAACGGCAAACTTCATCTAAATCCATTCAAAGTTTCACCAAATTCAAACTAAGTTGAGCGAGTCCATATTAATTTAACTTTTGTGAGACGACAAGGAAAGCCAAATTGTACAACTTCATATAATGCTGAAGAAAACTTTTGACTCTTGCCTTTTGTAGTTTTATCTGAATACAATTTTCTAAGAAAAATTATTGGATGGAAAAATCTTTCTTTTTTTAAATAATTTATAAAGTCAAAGATGCCTACTCAAGTCTAACATGATTTTCTTGAGACATTCAGGGAATAGCCTACTCACCCAATACTGGCTAGAAAATAAGGAATTGCACTCCAAGACAGATCCAATAATTTCACCTTTCAACTTGTTCCAATCCAAAGTGCCCACTAAGAACGTTCACTTACGTACGAGTCACACTTAACACATACGATAATTAGGTCACACGTCTTACAAAATGCTTAATCGAATAACTGGTAATAACTATGCAAAATCATCATCGGAAGTGTTCTAGAAAGTCAGTTTCATAGAAACACGTTACAAGCGCGACCCGCAGAGTTGCCGCGTCGGCGTCGCCGCGAGAATAACGGAGCGGAGGGCAGCGCGGGGCCCGCCTCGCTCGCTCCGGTTTCTGCCGTCCGCTACCATGACGCTACCGCTCACAATCAAAATACTCTGCTACCACAACATCTACCCCCAAAACAACATTGCATATCGCTAAAACACCATCGAAACTACTTATTTATAACAAATTGTAAAGAAACTCACCGTAAATACGCTGAATCTAACAACAAAGAGCCAGCCGCCACGCGCTCCAGTTATAGAGCACTCACAAAACACGAAAACACAAGTTAAATCAGCCAAATAATATCACAATACAGTAAGTTCTGCTCACAGTCAACGCACAAAATCAGTTTATAGAAAGTTTTTCAGTTTTTCGTGAGAAAAACACGAAACTGGGAAAGTAAACCCCAAACCACCGCCAGCGACGTACAAAATGGCGGATTTGCGTAACGAAAAGTGACGCGCTGACGCGCCGACAAAACGCATGGCATAAATTTTGTCTATGGTGTTCTTGCAACTTTCTCGATTCGAAATTCCAATGATGAAATTACATTTAATCGATAGAAATAAAAATAAAATGGAACTTAACATTTAATTTTAGCAATGATCACATTTGTAAAATATTTTATGTACTATATCACAATTTAGAAAAGCTAAATTGATTGAATAAAAAGATTATTTTATCGATTTTTTCAATCGAAATGTAACCATAGATAATTTTGACCTGAGATAGTTTAAAATTTAGAAAGAAATAGTTGCTCAAACTTATCTTAACGAGCTTAGAACCTCTTTCATGTTTTTCATACCCATCTTTTTTAACCAAACAAACCGCAAAAGAAATGGATGCATTCGAAAATTTGAATTTTTTTAGT
Organism: Anarsia innoxiella; assembly: GCA_947563765.1. Lineage (NCBI taxonomy): Eukaryota > Metazoa > Arthropoda > Insecta > Lepidoptera > Gelechiidae > Anarsia > Anarsia innoxiella. The sequence continues at coordinate 1,041,403 of OX387414.1, read as the reverse complement.
TACAAAGTTGTGACATGATATTAAAAAATGTTTAATGAAATCAAAACAAATAATAAATCGATGTATTTTAATATATCAATTCAGGTATATTATTGTATCTTTTTTTTTACGCATTAAGGCATATTTAAATGTAGTATTTATTTTTCAAACCGTTCATAACAAATCATGAGATTGATTTCTTTTTAGTTTCAAAACGCACCTTCTCGCTCACCGTGGATCGTGAAATGAAAAGGTTTGCATTTGCATCAATTTTTTGCGTTCATAATTATTTGCCATAAAATCCAGGAAGTAAAAATGGTTCCAAAAAGCTTTTATTTTTATCTTGAAATATAATGTTGTGAAGATTTTTCATAAAATCTTCAGGCAATGTGAGATTTTGTTCGATTTTGGGGCGTGTTTATTCCACCATAATAATCAGCTGAGTTTTGTTATCATTGCTTTCGTTTCGTTTCACAGGAGTTTGTGGTCCTGCTGGTCAGTTATTTGTGTTCTGGAAGCTGTGTAGAGGATTAGAGTGTACAATGAATGAGCTAAAGTCCTTGGAACATGCCACATTGAAGGTAAAAATTCTCGGAAATGCATACTTACCTATAGCTACCTACATAGTGCCTAACTACGTTGTAATTTTTTCTTAATTAATTTTGCTTTCTATTCGATCACAACGCTTTAGTACATCCAATGGATTTCAACATTTAAATTAACTTAAACTTTATTATACAGCTCCGATTACATAAAAACTTACAAGGACCTATTGTTGTATGTATGAAGCTGCTATAGATACTACATAGGTACTCAATACATACCTATGTACCTACCTATTTAATGATGATTAGCATTTACTTGAAGAATTCAGGTCATGGCCTCCTAGTGTTTGTCAAAACATTTCACATTTTAGATGATACTGGCAAAAAATTTAGTTCATATGTGTAAGTTAGATTTTCAGAGCAGTGCGTTCATTAGTAGTAAAAGTATTGTGACATTTTTATACTTAGGTGCCCACTTACAAATAAATAATTATTACTATTATTAAATGGTGCTCTAGTATAATTTTCTTTAGTTTATATTCTAGTGCGCACATTTTTAAAGTCAATTGAGCATGTTTACTTTTGCTCCACATTGCTAAAAGAGATAGTAAGAAGTTGTAGCAACTGGAAATCCTCTATGTTATATAGTTATTTATTAAAGTACTTTAGTATATTGTGTAACTTACCATCATAGGCTAACATATTCATACAAAATCCCAGGTAGCTTGTCTAGAATATTTAAACAAAACTCATTTCATACCATTATAGGTGCCATACGAAGTCTTCAATAAACGCTATCGTAACGCCCAGCGTGTGTTAGATGTGGAAGCGAGACAAGTAGCCAGCACTGCTGCTGAAGTGGACAACACAGCTCGCAAACAAGTCACTGCTGGGGAAATCGACAATCTACTTGGAGGCATGGTAAGTGCGATATTACCCACTTGTAGACGAAATTACCCCATCATGGGATTGATATGGAAGTGAGTTATGTAGCCAGTACTGCTACATATAACACAGCTTAGAAGAATATCACTCTTGGAGAGGTTGATGTACTTAATCTTTTTGGAGGCTTGCCATATAACCCTATGTGGACGGAAATACCCTGCTTTGAGGCATTTTTAGCCCTTTGTAATGCTTCACGCTATGTATCTTTACAGAGACACTTTTTTGTAGATTTATAAATACTCTTCTTTATTTTTATATGATTTCAATAAGATCATTTCATCTATATGTGCATAACTTTGTCCATAGGTGGAAAAACTCAAAGCAATGAAGCGTAAGGCATCAGAGGCGATCAATGAGGAGCTACAAGCGGCGTACGTTTGCAAGAAAAGGCTCGAACATCTCAAAGAGCAAGCTACTGCTCTTAACGAACCTAATTCTCCACAGACTAGGGTAAGTATTGTAACATAGCGTGTAGTGGCAAATAATATTAATTCGGCTAATATTATAAATGCCAATGTTTGTGCCGATGGATGGACGTTTGTTACTCTTCCACGCAAAAACCACTGAACAGATTTTGATGAAATTTGGCAATATTGTAGCTTATACATCAGAATAACACATAGGCTACCTATATTATTTTGAGACATCATGTATTTTTTCCAAGATATGACGATAAATGCGTAGAAGTCGTGGGCAGCCTCTTGTTCTCTTTGCACACGGTAAAGTAAAGCGAACAGTAAAAGATATTAGGGTAACAAAAATGAATTCTCTATTCCAGACAACTTTGAACCAATGGCGCAAAGTCCGACTAGACCGTATGTTGGTAGATTATTTCCTTCGTAACGGATATTATGATTCAGCTAACGCACTCGCTGACTCTCCTACGATGAAGGACCTCACTAATGTTGGTTAGTATCTAGTCGGTATTACCCCACTGACGATATTACCCTAACAAATATAACTATAGACTTTCCCACACTATAGCACCATAATAAGTTATTTAGTTTACTTATGTTGCATAACAACACATTGACAGTAATGTAACAATATGCTGTTAATAACGCTTTGCTGTCATCATACTCACAAACTCACAAGTTAAGTTAATCCACCCCTTATGGGCGCCACACACCTTCAGTTTTTCCTAACAATAAAACTGTACAGTTTTATCGAACGTCCGATTGACTGTTTGGTGTTGAAAAATCTTAAAGACTGCATCGTTTTTATCAGATACACGTTTCAGACAGACTGATTGTAAAGATTTCTCGTTACGTGTTTGACGCTTATTATGAATACCAGGGACGACCTTCTTAGAATTATCCCGTTATGATGAAATGAAAAATCATTTAATCCTGTAGGTTTTGACAACACTTAGGACGGGTAATTTTTTAAAGTTAATGCTAGATTCGCAAGTGTGCAGTTTTCCCCAGAGAAGAACCTTGCAAGAAACCCTGTAGGGTTGCTCTTTTCAATTTAAGTTTTACAAATCTCATTCATAAACACAGAAACATACATTAAATTAATATTTCAAAAGAGCTTTCCATAAATAAATATGTTGTACAACTCCTCACACTTTGATGTGTATTCCAGACATCTACACAACAGCCGCGCAAGTGGAAGCGGAACTAGCGTCCCGCGGTACAAGCCGCGTGCTGGCTTGGTGCGCTGACAACAAATCCAAGTTACGGAAACTCAACTCGAATATGGAGTTTAAGATTCGTATACAGGTAGGTACCTACTTTTTTTTCTTTAAGGATTGTTTATAGTGCCAGAAATTAATACTTGCATCTTGTTTCTTTCGTTACCTATGTAAATAAGAAAAATAAATAATAAATCAATTGACATAGAGGTACATAAATAAGTTATGTTCTTTACATTAATAAGTTATATCGGTAAAATAGCTTACCTATCGGTAAAATGGCTTTTAATTTTTTTTCTTCTGATTTCTGCCTATTGTAGGATATACCTGCTTAGATCGAATCAACGTCGCAATAGCTGTAATAGAATAATGTACCTGGCAATTAATGAAATGAAATCCTTTATTATCGGACAATTCATTACACTGATATTTAAATTCAAGTCACATTATATTAGGTAAATTATAAATACAAAAAACAAGAATACAGTAGAAATCATTAAAATTAAAATCAAATTAAATTAACTATGTATCTACTCAAATGAATCTAAAATTAATTAAGAATCAAGTGATATTTTCTTACACTTTTTTTTAGCCTATGTTGTCCCATTGCTGGGCAAAAGCTGATATTTTCTTACACTTATTAGTTGTTTAATTACCTATCGTTTTATAGGAATTCATCGAGCTAGTCCGCGATGACAAGCGCCTGGAAGCTGTGCGCTACGCGACCAAACATTTCTCTACGTACGAAGAGGGTCAGCTCGAAGATATTCAGCATTGTATGGGCATGCTCGTGTTTCCTAAGGATACTGGTTAGTGATTTGTTAATATATTTTCTAGTCGATAGTAATACAAGAATTTAATTTTTTAATGAGAAATGTTGTTGTTAGCCCATATATGTCCCCACCGAGGGACACGCACGAGCCTACTCTCATACAAAGAGTGATTAGGCTGTAATCCACCACGCTGGCCAAGTGCGGGTTTAATTTTAATAATTTATTTTTTTATTGAGAAATATCTAATAATTTATTAAGTTTTAGATCAAGCGGCGAAGATTTAGTTGATAGGAAAATATTTTAATTACTTTGATATTGTGTGCTGGCAACCAAACAATGATTACCTGTCAACGATTGTATTTGTGAAATACATTTTGGTCTCTGCGATACAAGACTAGAGGTCAGTGCACTAGAGGCGTTGTCAGATGCAAACTGTAACTTATCTCTATATTAATAAGCATATTCTTATAAGCCAACACTAGTGATAAGGCCGCCTTTGCGCACAATGTTTTAGTTTTAAGTTTTATTTGTATTTCTTTGTGTGCATTAAAGTATTTCTATCTATCAAACACTAAACCAAACTAATCTTCGTCTTCTAGAAGTGGAGCCGTACCGCTCGCTGCTAGAGCCGTCCCGCTGGCGCGCGCTGGTGCTGCAGTTCCGCTGGGAGCACGCGCGCCTGCTGCATCCGGCTTCTGCTGCTCTACCAGCACTGCCTGTCGTACTCCAGCTTGGTCTCCAGGCCTTGAATACGCCATATCCTTTGCAATATCACTTCTTTATACTTTTAGTATACCAATTATTATTATTATTGTTATTATTTATGTTTATGTATTTACATATCTCCCATTTCTGGAGTAGTACTAACTACTACCGCGGGCTTGTGGCCAAACGGTAGCAGCGAAAACTGATTGTACATTGATAAAAATTTTCTAACGATTCTTTTTACTATTATTTTACTTATTTTTTAAGTTTCGATGGTTTTTCTAAATGGAAATTATAAATTCGTCAGTAAGGAAATGAAATATTTAATCTCAAAGGATAGGTATGACATCATCTAAGACGCGTTATTTTTTATAAGGTTATATCGAGGGAACTTGTTACTGACTTGTGAAGATTCGTTTAGGGGTATTTCGCCTATAGTCAATTAATTAGGATCATCATCATGTCAGCCTATGGACGTCCACTGCTGGTCAAAAGCCTCCCCCAAGGATCTCCACAACGACCGGTCTTATGCTGCCCACATTCAACGGTTTCCAGCGACTTTGACCAAGTCGTCAGTCCATAAATTAGGATGCCTAACTGTAATATTTGAAGTAACTATGCCACATTTTACAGGCAATATCGCCGTTTTTTACAAATTCCAGCCAATAGGCATATATTTCCCTTAACTATCCACACTCAGTGCTACAACCCGGCGACCCGAGTAGCAACCTGCCCGGCGTGTTCGACTCCACTGAACTCGCTCGCGCGTACACTCCCGCACGCACACGTGTCGCACTCGCGGCTCGTGTGTCGGCTGTCGGGGAGACCGCTCGATGAACATAACCAGCCGATGGTGCTGCCTAACGGACAGGTGTATGGGGAGAAGGTAAGAGGCTTATACATTATGTTAAAAAAAAGAATCATCAAAATCAGTTCATAAATGACGAAGTTTTCCGCGGTCATACATAAAAAAAATATGCAGTCGCATTAAGAAACCTCTGTAAAGGTCTTGGATGGAAACACTTAATTTAGGCAAAATTATATTTATTAATTAGATGGTTGTTACACGTTGCAATGCTGGTAAAGAGGAAGTGAAGTGACAACGAACGAATGAAGTGGACTGTATATAATAATAGTGTTGCCACAAATAAACCAATCATTATCTCCAACATGCTGGGGGGCACAACAATGTTTTAGCCGTTACATAAATGTAATTTAAATGAAACATAAAAAAATAGTTACTTCACTACAAGGACTCGCAAATATCAGATAAAAATCTCTTCTAGATCCAAGTATCCAAAACAAAATAAACTATAATAGCCTTACATGACATAAGATATTGTGAATCAAAACAAAATGAAACTTAAAATAACACCTTAGCCTTAAGGAACTTATTAAATAAAACGTTTTAACTTAAAAAAAAACTTGCAACTTATTTTTAATCTAACGTTACATCTTATCTTCCAAAGTAATCTAAGTTATATGACTTTGAGCAAACATTATCAATGAAATCAAATTATCAATCTTCTTAATCTAATGGTAAAATGCAAACTTTGGTCACAGATCTTACATGAGTATTTCTATTAGGAGTCATAACTTCAAAGGCTCTTACATTATTATCACTGCCAGGAAAAACTTTAGTTACACGAGCCATCGGCCAGGTAAGTGGAGGACAATTATTATCAACTAACAATACAAGAGATCCTACTTTGATATTATTTTGAGTAGTTTGCCACTTAGGTCGACATTGTAAAATGTTTAAATAATGCCTGTACCACACTTTCCAGAACGATTGAACCATATTGTTGCAAACATTCCACATTTTTAATCTATTAATAGGAGTGACAGATACATCATGCTCAGGATATGCAGTCAAGGAAGAACCTATTAAGAAATGTCCTGGGGTTAAATATGTAAAATCATCACAATTTGAGGTCATAGGTATCAGTGGCCTTGAGTTAAGGACGGATTCTATTTGCACTAATACTGTGTTGAGCTCTTCATATGTTAGTAAAACTTTATGAATGGTGCGTTTTAAATGAAATTTGGTACTTTTCACAGCTGCCTCCCACAGACCGCCAAACACAGGTGAGTAACTGGGTATGAAATGAAACTTAATCTGATTGCCTACAGCATAATCGTTCACCTGGGATTGATGATTTGAAGAGTTTATCAACTTTTACAAGTCTGTGAGTTGAGAGCTGGCACAACGGAATGTACCAGCATTGTCACAATAGCAGTCACTTGGTAAACCTCGTCTTGCAATGAACCTTCTAAAACAAGCAAGAAATGTAGCCGTGCTCAAATCTGAAGCAAGCTCTAGGTGAACCGCCTTGGTACTGAAACAAACAAAGACACAGATGTACCCCTTTCCTACAACTGAACGTCGAATCCGTGACTGTTTGACATCCACTGGACCTGCGAAGTGTCAGTGGGTAATGATCCCATTAACTGTTTTGCTGCATTTGCTTTTAACTTAAAGCAAGTAATACACTTGTGTGTAATTTTCTTTACCTCTCTAATGCCGTTAATGAGCCAGTATTTTTGACTAATACTAGACAACAACAACTTAGGCCCTGCATGAAGCAATCTAAAATGCTCACTACGAATAATTAATTCTGCAATTTTAGAACCTTTAGCTAAAATGATGGGGTGTTTTTGTGAGTAAGTTATGTCAGAGTTCTGAAGCCTACCGCCTACTCTAAGAACGCCATCGCTATCCAAAAATGGATGTAAAGGTTTAAGAGAACCAGATACTTCCTTATTCAATTGTAATGAATTAATTTCATCTCTAAAATGATAACTTTGATCCTGCCTTATCACTACCAACAACGCCATCTGTGTTTCACTTGGAGAAAGCGGTGAGTTATCAATGTTTTTATTTTTATCACTAATTTTTAGTTTTAAATTGTCACGGTATCGCAAGATATAAGCAAGAACTCTAATCATTTTATTTAGATCCGAATACCTATTAATAAATTCTTGCAGGAACTCGTTTGGCTTTGCGCTAAGGAGAGTAACTTGTTCGGGGGTCGCCGAGGATAGAGGTTTTAATTCAGGTAAGTCATCAACAGGTAAGTATTCTTTATTTTTATTAAAATTGTACTCCCTTTCTTTCAGGAACGCCGGACCTTTCCACCACAGCGTGCAGCCAGGAAGAGTTTGCGGTTCCACGCCGCGACTGATGAGATCAGCGGGATTGTCCTGAGACTGGACATGTAGCCATAGCCAGGTACCTGTAAGTTCTTTTACTACTCTCACTCTGTTCGAAACATAGGCTTGAAGCCTTTTTAAATCGGTAGCAATCCATGCAAGCACTATTGTTGAGTCACTGAATAGGTAAACATCATCTATTTTAATTTTAATACTGAGAGTAGAGTAAACTTTGTGTGCTAATTTTGCCAGTAACAGTGCTGCATTTAACTCTAATCGCGGGATTGTAAGCGGGTTAGTACGCGGGTTTATTCTTGATTTTGAACAGAGTAAGAATGTGTTAGCATTACCTGTATTCTCCACCACGCGTAGGTATAAACAGCAGCCGTAGCCCGTTGTCGACGAAGCATCTGCAAACCCGATGAGCTGTACTGCAGCAGTAGTCGCTGTTATCTGAATATTCCTATTTAAATGTATAGGTTGCATGCTAGCTAAGTTATCAGAAAATTGTAGCCAATCATGTTGAATTTCTTTTGAAGGTGAACTATTCCAATCAACCTTATCATCCCACAGACGTTGCATGATCACTTTTGCTTTAACTATGATAGGGCTAGCAAATCCTAAAGGATCATAGAAGCGTGAAATTGAACTTAAAATGCTGCTTTTTGTGATGACATTTGATGTGTTATTGTCAGGACTTGAGATAATAAATGAATCACTTTTCAAATTGAATGTGAGACCTAATGTTTTAATGTTGAAATTGCAATCCTTTTGAAAGTCTAAGTCGTCAAAGTGTTGATTATTGATAGGAATGTCATTCAAAACATTGGGATTATTGGAGGACCACTTGTGGGTTTCTAAGCTTCCAAGTTTTAACATCTCACAAAGCTGACGCTTGGTTTCAATCAAAGAGTCCAAGTTTCCATCACTATATATCACATCATCAATATAAGCGCAATTTTTTAACACAAAGGATGCGCGAGGGTATTCACACTCATACTTATTTGCCAATTCCAGTAAGCATCGTGTGGCGAGGAAGCTAGAGCTTTTTAAACCGTATGTAACTGTATCTAAGCATATGCAACTTATTGGCTTAAGCATGTCATTGCGCCACAAAATGTTCTGTAATGGTTTATGTGCAGGGTTAAGGTTAATGTTCCTAAACATGCGTTTAATGTCTGTGGTCCAAACATATTCACCAAACCTAAAGAGTAGCAAAATGTCAAATAAATCATTTTGCACCTTGGGTCCATTCAATAAAATGTCATTGAGTGAAATATTCTTGTTAGTTGGCATAGAGCCATTAAAAACAACCCTAAGAGGCGTTGTCTTGCTTGCCTCATTGACCACTGGGTGGTGGGGCAAGAAATAAACTGGGTCTTTTGAAAAATCATAGGAGTTAATATCAACATAATGTGCATGACCTAACTCAACATATTCGTCTATGAATTTTTGATACTGACTCAACAAATTAACATTCTTATGTAAACGCTTTTCTAAGCTAAGAAACCTGAACAATGCTAAGTCAAAAGAGCTTCCCAAAGTATTATTAACTTCATCTAAATTGAGCTTTAAAGGCAAGTCTACTTGAAACTTATTGTTCTCAATCTTAACAGAGCTTGAGAAAATCGATTCTGCTAGTTCAGGTTCGAGGCATTTTTCATTAACAATTTGTGGAACATCCTCAAGTTTCCAAAACTGTTGTAAATTCGCATTGACTTCGTTAATATCAGACTCACAAGTATTACAAAGTAAAGAAATTACCCTAGGGTTGTAATTGTTATTATAAAAATTAGGCAAAGCACCCCCTACTATTTGACCAAACCTGGTGTTAGTAATAGTTAGGTTAGGAAGTGAATTTTCATGCTGCTGTGTCCTCTTATTCTGCTGGCTCGTACTGGAGGTCGTACTCTCCTCCGCAGTCGCAGGAGACGGCGGCAGCAGCACCTGGAAGAAGACATCAGCACCCATTAACATATTTATTTCAGATGGAGTACCAAAGGTGTTGTCAGCTAACTGCAGTCCTGGAGGTAAGTTTATTTTTTCTATGTCAACAGGTTGCTGGGGTAATTTACATGTAATTTCAGGTACCACATGAAAATTAACAGTTGTTTTGAAGTCTGATGTCAATGAATGGACTTCCAATGGGATGGAATAATTTACTGTATTGACTGAATTTGTGATTCCTGCGATAACAGTTTTAGATTGCACAGGAGTCAAGCCAAGTACATTTATAGCTTTATTTGTAATTAAAGAGGCTTGCGACCCAGAGTCTAGGATTGCCTTCACATGTACTTCCCTGTTATCTCGAGTGAAAAGCTTGACACGAGCTGTTGGGAGTAAAACTTTATTATATGAATTGGAAAATAGTGTGACAGGTTTTTGTTGCCCAGTGACAGGGTCTTGTTGCTCTTCAGGATGCAATAATGTATTGTGTGCCTTCTTGCACTTCGCACACCTGAAGTGAAACCTACACTTTCCTTTATGTTTGTTCAAACAAATATTGCACAAACTATTTTGTTTAACTATTTTTATTCTGTCTGCTGATGGCATTAACTGGAATTGTTTGCAACTAAATATTTTATGAGAAGTTGACTCACAGTTAAAGCATGTTGGTCCCTGCACAGCTAAGTTGACCGTCTTCTTCGCAGCAGACTTCAATGTGTTGACTGTAGCGGAGGATGGTCTCTCCGAATTCTCCTCAGCTAAAGCTCTCTTGGAGAGGAACGCCAGAAGTTCGGTGACAGTCGGCTCTTTGTCGACATCTCTGTCCAGCTGGAAAGCTCTAGATGAGAGCTCATCTAGTTTTCGGTTGAAAATAACCATTAGAATGGGATCCCAAGTTTCAACACTTTTATCTAAATTTTTTAACGCTGCCATAGCTTGCTTAATTTGTGAGATAAAGGCCCTGATATCACCACCCCTAGTTAGCATAGGCAGGTCCAGAAGAGAGCCTACATGTTCAGATACAATTTTTTGCTTATTATAGAACCTATCTTTCAATAACTGCAAGGCCTCCAAGTAACTGCTATGTGTGAGTGGCAAATCTTTGATAATATTGAGAGCTTCATCTTTTAGAAATGACCTCAAATAGTGTAACTTTTGGATGTTATCCAGCTTGGTGTCTTTATCAACGAGGGATGTGAATAGGTTAATAAAGGTAACATATTCTGAGCACAACTTACCATCGAATACAGGTATGCTTATAGTAGGTAACTTTAAACTTCTTGAATTATTTTCAGGTGGCGCAGTCGGAGGAGGAGATGAAACAACCGCGGCTTTGGAGGCGATCAGGTCAGTTAATGCGGCGAGGGCATGGTAGTAATCTTCTTCCACCTTTTGTATGTCCTCGCTGTCGTCGTCGGCATCGTCCAACGACAGTATCTCGCAATTGACTTTTTCATAGTTTTCGAAATTAATCTGGAGGTGTTTTAATTTAGCTTCCAGGTTCGATCGCGATTGCTCCGTAGCCTTTTCTGGGTTATTTACAAGGGAAACGACACGTGTTATGACGCCCTTAAAATAACCACGTTGCGTCTTCAGTTTTTTGCACAATTTATACTCCTTTTCCGACTCCGCCATTTTATTACACAAAAGGTATGTTAAAAATACTTTAAACTATGGAATCTTATGCTATGGAAAACTATACTTAAAACTTTAAAAGGCTTATAATTAATAACAAATATGGTACGTTAACCACACGCGGCACGAGGTTAGGAAGAATGAATGAAAGTTCGTTTGATGCGCATGCACACACACACAGGCACGATGGATTGACGCCGGAAACGGGAACGAGACGATCAATAAAGATGGTGGACGGAACTTCGAATGGCGCTGTTGTCGTTTCGATTGATGTACGGGAATGCGATTTCTTGAGTTTTATGCAGGAGGCTGACCAAAATTAAAAAATGGTACCTTTTCGCAGCCTCTTCACACAGTTACCTCTACAGCTGATAACTTGATATCCTTGCAGGAGGCCGGCCAAATTGAAACAAAAATGGCGGATGTCGCAGCCCCTGTTGCTTCCAGTCCAAAATTGTTGCACGTGTAAATTTAATAATTCGTTTTGCACTTTAAAATCACTGGTTTTTTTTTTACTTCATAGGTCGCCGGCTCCAATCCAAAGGACCATGTAAAGGTCTTGGATGGAAACACTTAATTTAGGCAAAATTATATTTATTAATTAGATGGTTGTTACACGTTGCAATGCTGGTAAAGAGGAAGAAGTGACAACGAACGAATGAAGTGGACTGTATATAATAATAGTGTTGCCACAAATAAACCAATCATTATCTCCAACAACCTCCTCCTTTTTTTTGAAGGTGTTTAAAAATAGTTTTAAAACAATACAGGCACTGTGTTGCGTCCGAAAATAATAAGCCAGTAATAGCTAATTGACGGAAACTTTTTTTGAGATCTTGACGCTACATATCTTGCTTCCGTCCCTAAAGATGTCTTTCCTTTAGCTTTAGTATACGCTATCATACTGTTATATTCACATTCAAACGTTGTCTCTACGTGAGAGAACCGCGACAACGTCTTGCCACGCACAGCAAGTATACTTATCCAACAGTAACTCAATCAAATCATTTAATTAAATGAATAATTTTATAAATAATAATCAAGGTTACTTCAATGACTTTATAATATATTTTGAGATGCCCTTAAATGATTATCATAGGGAAGTCGATGTCATTAACGTTAAAGCAAGTAGGGGTAACTCCGCCACTAAGGGCAATACCGCCTAAGAGTCTCTGAAAGAAAAAATAACCCCAAATATCTTATATTACAGGCCCTCAAAGAGATGATGAAGGAACATGGCTCGATAATCTGCCCGAAGACCAAAGAGGTGTTCTGTATGAAGCGTGTGGAGAAAGTCTACGTGATGTGAGCATACTCTGTATCTATAGCGAGGTACATACGACATAAGGTACGAGTTTCTAGACTTTTAATAGGCATGACGACAAAAAAAATGTTTTAGGCCCATCACATAGTTTATTTTTAAATATTCGACACGCATTTTTTCTTTTTTCTCATAAACTAAAAATTACAAAGATACACTGGGTTAAAGTTGCTCGTGACGTCACGCTTACGTACGATTTTTACGTAGGAGTGACGTCAAAACCCCACTCCATAACTTTGATGCTCTGTATCTTTGTATTTATTTATGTATTTAATCAGGTAAAAATGGTATTTTAAATATTTTTTAATAGCCTAAAAGACGGACTAATTATTTTTTTTTGAATGTAGTCGTCATCCCTATTTTATATTAATGGCCGTGTTTTCGCTAAGCAAGTAATTCGTGAGGCAGATGTTTGACAGCTGTGTATAAACCTAGTTAGAGTGCGTTTCATAGAATACTTCCTATGCCGCCATGTTGGTAGCATTGAAAGTTTTTACTGTGATACACAATGAGGATAGGGTGGATCTTCAAGAGGTCGAAAATTTATGTCTCGCCCTATCATTCATAATTGTAAAAGAAATTCAAAACTTTTTATAGTTATTCTACTACCTAAATAAATGAAGTAAAAAGTTATCAAAACCGTTCAGTGATTGAATAGCAGAAAAACAAGCTATTAGAAAAAAACGCTAGAAAACCACGATATTTTAGGTGTCGCCTTTACATGATTTTCGATATTTTATATCATAGTGAAAATATTATTAATAATAGAGTAATCCTGTCTAGGAATATATTATTTATCGTTAAACAGGCAAGATATTTTAAAGAAAATAAATTTAAAAAGTAGGTGGTAAGTTAATTAAAAATTAGTTCAAACAATGTTCAAAAAATATTCGTCATTATTGGCAACACGTTTACTTAGCATGATTAAAAAAAAACGGAAAGCACCCGAAGCGTCACGTCTAACTTAAAAGTCGCAGCCCCCTCGTACCTAAGTCGAACACCACTCGTCATAGTGAACGGACGCAAATTTTTCCAATGATAATTAATTGAATATCGTTCTCCAAAGATATTCATGCCACGTCGTCATTGGTTTCTTTTGCTGTATTTTAAATATAATGCATGGTAAACTCTTTATTTATTTACCATGGCGAACTTATTAGGGAAACAGATAACGTGTAATGTTTGTTTCATAATTTAATAACCTATTTTGCCAATAGCAGCGATTTTTCCAAAATTCGTCATTGTTAGTAACATCATTATTGCCAACATTGTGTCTGACGACGATGACATCTGTCACCAATAATGATTATTTGTGTAGAAAACAATGACGTTTGTTACCAATAATGATTATTTGTATAGAAAACGACTGATGGCAATAAATTATTTTGATGTACGATTATCATTAAAAAGCATGTTTCTCATATACAGGGCATGCTACATCATTTGCAAATGTTGAACCGGCAGAAAAATGGCAGCCCGCACTCCTGGAGGCTCCCATTCTTCATGATGCTATTCCAGCTGCCTTAACTTAAAAAACGAAATAATCTGCCGGGCGCGCCAGCATCTGAAGCAGCTGCCTGCCCATGTGGCCTTAACACTCTTCCGTAGTTGCCTATATGTCCCAACACTGGTGTATAATATGAGAACGTCTCCGACTTGGTTTTTATGAAATGTCAATGAAATGTCTAAAATCGGCGAAGACTTCAAGGTGACATTGGAGACGATTCTCAATGTAAAACTTAATGAGGCTCAATGACAGCAGACTTCGTTATCATCCGCTACGGCAGATTGGGTGTTAGAAGAATGCAGGATATCAATATATCGGCGTTTTAACCTCCTCCCACGAGGTTAACGGTTGAGTCGCTTAAAAACTTCATGTCCAAGGTGGCAATCTTCTTATTAGTTATATACGGCGGAGGCTTTAAATGTTTGGGCAACTGTGTGTCTTGAGCAGCCAAGGGACAAAGGTGTCCAGCGCTCTTGGCACGATCACATGTACAAAGCAAGCAGCCGGATTCTAATGAAGCGGCTGTGGGTAAGAATCTGGCTATGCTTGAGGCGGCATCAAGCCCAGAGTCTGGCCGTATTTGGGCGCTGTAATCAACGAGCTCATTGAGGATAGTAATTTTATCTGCGGTTGGATTGTCACGTTTGTGGTACGATTGCGGACTCTTTGGGACATCAAGGGTTGAGTTGTGTCAAGTCAGCTAGACGATTTCCTCGTCACTATAAAATATGCTTAACGAGGTTGAGCGGCGACCCCGGAACCGCCAAGCCTAAATCACACAAATGGCAAGAGGACTGATTGATTAATCCTCATCTCTCGGGAAAGGGGACGCTGTCTAGTTTAGGATGCAACTTGCATAAGTACCTTCGCCATGTCCCACCTGCCTTGTACATGTAGGGCAGCTAGTGCAGCAGCAGAAGGAGCTGCCATACAAAAGCATGCTAAATATGCTCCCTTCCAAGACGAGGTAAGTACCTCTTTGTTCCCGTCGTAGTGGAGGAAAGCGGGACTTGGTGTACGGAAGCTAAGAGTTTGATGCGTGAACTAGGGAAGCGCCTAAAAAACAATAGTCGGGACCCTTGCGTAGAATTTTACTGCGCAATGGTCCCGACTAACCTTTTTTCCTCGCTATTCAGTGTGGGAATGCTGCTAGTGTCATAGCCACTTTTGCATCAGGTGCGATTCAGGGTGGGCTTTTGACCTAGCCGTCTTAGCTAATTTATAATGGATTGCATGTTAACGGTAATTAAGTTGTAGTTAAAAGAAAAATAAAAAAGTACTCGAGAATAAATATTTACATCAATAATATAACTCAAACGTCACTGTCGGTAACATTCCGTCATTACATTCGTCACTGTCGGCAACATCCGTCATTATCAGCAACACTCAAATTTTTATATTTGCCAATATTTTCTAAAATATTAAATTCTTTAACGTGTCTTTAATATAATATAGCATATAATTCATGTGTTTATAGATTTAGCTTAAAATAAACGCCATTCTCGGGGTAAAATGTGATTTTTTTTTTTGTATGAGGAGAATAATCTTGAGTAGATTCACCCGATAATGTTTCAGTACAGCGACATAACTTTTGTCACGAAAACTGCTCGCTCTTATTTAAAGCCTTTGATGTTTTTTTTTTAATATTGATACAAGGTTTTATACATACTTACATGTTAATTTCTTCATAGTATTCTCGTGTCAAATGTCGTATGATCCTGTTAGTAAGTAGATTTAGATTTTAAGTCTTAAT
Organism: Anarsia innoxiella; assembly: GCA_947563765.1. Classification (NCBI taxonomy): domain Eukaryota; kingdom Metazoa; phylum Arthropoda; class Insecta; order Lepidoptera; family Gelechiidae; genus Anarsia; species Anarsia innoxiella. Next base: position 1,025,504 of record OX387414.1, on the reverse strand, counting down.
CTGTTCAAAATTCAACGCAACAACTGTTTCGAAACGAAACGGAATCTCAAATGAAACAATATTGTTTGATGTCGTACAATATTTGTATGAAATTAACTCTATTTGTGTAATATAACCTTTTCAGTAGTTCTAAGCCACCGTGACAAAGTTATATCATTTTGGTCATAAATTATGTCGCTTCAGGTGCCGTGATAGTTATCTCATATCTTTCTGTCATTATCACATGTGTTCCGGCCAGGATAAATAGGTGTCAATAATACGGCGCAGCGTAGTTGTAGAAATTATATTGGAGTTACATATTGAAATAGTAACTGTACTGACTGGATGACTGTACTGAACGCTCTGGACTGGACAGTAGGCTCTGGACAATAGTAATGACTTGGAGCTACGCTTATATACTAAGATGCTGGCCGCGCGATGATATGTGCGGACGTGATAGGCTACGTGATTGCTGATGTAGGGGAACCGTATCGATACAGGAATATTTTCACGCTCGCTGACTTGTCTTATCTATCACGTACTCGAGGTCCGCACACATGTAATGTCCGTTTCGCCACTTAGGTACTGACAAAATGTAACAGATAAACTTATGTCTGTTTCATAAAACATGACGTTTTAGACAGAGACAGATGGGTCATACGTGGTCATACAGACATAGAAGACAAAAAATGTCTCTCCTGTTCCCGAAAGTTAAGGACACTGGAAGCTAATTTCCCAACTTAATGCATATCTGCATAATCTGTGCTTGTGCGGACCTCGAGTACGTGATAGATAAGACAAGTCAGCGAGCGTGAAAATATCCCTGTATCGATACGGTTCCGCTACATCAGCAATCACGTAGCCTATCACGTCCGCTCATATCATCGCGCGACCAGCATCTTAGTATATAAGCGTAGCTCTAAGTCATTGCTTTTGTCCAGAGCCTACAGTCTAGTACTGTCCAGTAGCCTAGAGTTATATCAATATGTAACTCCAAATATAATTTCTACAACTACGCTGCGCCGTCTTTAGTGTCACCTATATTTGCGGGCCGGAACAGTGCTCGATGTAGTTTTGGCCTATATAAACATTTTGAGGATTGGCTGCTCCAGTATCCTTAATCATCAGGAACAGGAAAGACAATTTTGAACCTAATTCTGTGTATGACTCAGGTATAAAATATCTGTCAGATTTCTCTGTAGATGGTGATACAGGCCCTTAAATAGATATGACAGCGTGGGAAAACTCTCAAAACTCGTAAGAGACTGAATCGTGAAATTCAATAAAGATTTATTCATAGCTAAACCTAAATTACACTTGAATGCGTCAGAAATATAAAAACAAAAAATTAACATACATACATACATACATATCCGTCACGCCTCTTCCCCATTGGGGTAGGCAGAGACCACAAAAAAAAAAGAAAAAAAGAAAACAATTTAACAAAAGTAAAAGCAAATTAACTGACTGAAGCTACGCTGACTTCGGAAGGCAACGGAAGGTGACATAATATCTACGACATAACTTTGTCACGGCGTACTAAAGCAGCTGTTATTCAAATTTTAATATTATTTTGTGTTGAAATATGTTTCTTATAGCAATATTTATGTTTAAATTGCATTTAGAATTAAAAGACCAATCAAAATTATTTTCTTGTATTATCTAATTTGTATTGAACATTGCTTTGGTACCTAGTACCCGTAAGGCCTAGAACGCACGGGGAAATGCAACTGAAACTGCTAGTTACTTTTGAGTTACATCTAAGTTTCTGCTATAGACTCCTTTAGAAAACCACACACGACGCAACTAGTTTGAAACGTTTCAGATTAGTTGGTCTATAGCAGAAACTTAGATGCAACTCAAAAGTAACTAGCAGTTGTAGTTGCGTTTCCCCGTGTGTTCTAGCTTAAGACATTGCCATTATTTCGTTTGTTCCACATAATTGTAATCTGATGTATTAGATGATTGTATAATTAAGATACAAATTGTATTATAAACTCTCATTGTATCATAGCCATATTTACATTGAGAATAAATGCAAATCACATTTACGTTTTGATGTTTTCTTACTCCATGTAGGCACGTAATTTTACAATAAATACTTACCTTTAAATGCTTTAAAATGATTAAATTTTATTCGTCGATTCGATAGACTGTAGTACCTGTTCCTACCTATCAGCTCTTTTAACATCCTCACTACAGGGGCACGAGCCTACTCTCATACGAGAGTGATTAGGCCGTAATCCGCCACGCTGGCCCAAAGATTACCTGATGACTAGGTACTTATTTATGTTTTAAAATAATAATACAGACGAGGAAGGGGCTGGGTGTGCAAGAATACCAATAAAACATGATTAACAATAATGCAATTACGTAGAGTATATTTATTCATACATTATCTTCGATTCTGTTGTGTAATGACTATTAATATAAGAGTACCTCTTTCACAAATACTTTTCAAAGATTTTATGCACAGTCGAGAGCAGAGTAACATTTACAATAAAGTTACAATGTAACTCTTGTGCTGTAGTGATTTTACAGATGCGCGTCTAATCTTTAAATTATCGTATTAAGATAAAGAGTACGCTTTTCAGTTTTAATATACGTAATGCTATTTACACTAGCGGACATTTTAGAGCACTAACTTAACATTGACTAAGGCGCGGGGTTATTTTATGCGTTGCTCAGGGGGCCAAGTCTGCTAATTTAAGCTAAGCTTTTGCGATCCGTTTGATAGTCGATTGCGAATCATTTATATTGTGTCAAATTTGGTATTCTACTAATTCTACTAAACTTACCAAATGCAATCGCATCGCAGTCGAATCGCAGAAGCTATGCAGAAGCATGCATTTATATACCGATTTGTCAACTTACGAACTGCGACTGGCAGTCCGAACGCACTTCGGTAGAATCGCAGTCGCTTAAACCGTTAGTAGAATACCAAAATGGTCAAATTTAGCGACTGATGTTCTTTTGCTTTTCTATCGCGATTCTATTGGTGGAATTAGTGATTAGCAGACTTGGCCCCGATTTTACTCCATTCATTAATTATGCGACGGAAGCTCCGAGTAACGCATAAAACAACCGCGCGCCTTAAAAAGTTCGTAAATTACATATTTTTAATGCGCCAGCTATCACATAGAGCTCTATTTTCTTAATATAAAGTCCGCTTAACATATTACCATGTAGTTATTGATTGAATGTGTTAAATGTATATTTTTACCTGTCCTTTTAGACAGAAACAAGACTAAAAGCAGTTATTTTTATTTTTACAAGCAAATATTAAAATAAAAGTGGAGTGTTGTACTAAATACTAAGTGTGGATGATTTTAAACCTAGTTTTTGGATCCCTACTAAAATACGGAGATCATATTTTTGTATATATTGCTTTGTAAAATGGCATTGGGCTCTTATAATATTAATAATTTTTGTACAGTACATTATTTTTAGATAATAATTGGATATAGGTAAAACTGAAAACCTAAACACATGTGATATTAAAAAAAACTGATTTTTTAAATTTAGATGCTAACGCATCCGATGTGAACAAAAGTGTGCGAATAGATGAAAATGACGCACCGCGCGGCTCGTTCCGAAGTCCGCGAAAGATGTGAAAAATGTACCTACCTTAGTAACCTTATGTACCTTAGTTATTTTAGCGGAAAATATAATTAAAAGCATAGTATGTCCAACAAGAGTAGAAATTAAAAAGTGGCAACACTGTAGTGTCGTCTCGTTCTTGTTAGATTGATTCGAAAGGGACAACGTTACTGTGTTGCCATTCTTTAATTTCTACTCTTTTTGGACAGACTAGGTACTTAATCGTAGGTACTTAATTGTTTCAGGTTTTCAGTATTACCTTGTTTTATGACCTAAAAACTAAAAAATAATATTTCTAACTGTAAAACACTTGGTTTGACTAAATTATCACACGCTAAATAACTATATACAATCTGAATACTAAATAGAATTAGGTTTTTTTTAATTAAAATATTTTTATTAATACTTTTACTGTAAAAGTACATTTTAATCATTTATATTTTATATATTTCACTGCAGTCTATTATTAACCACTACTTTGGACTTTTACACCTTTAAAACAAAACAAAGAGTTTTATTTATAGTTCTAGAATAAACTCAGTTAAATGACGTTTCGGCTGTAGAAAAAAACGTCAAAAAATTACATTAGTTCGAGAACTATATTTAAAACTCGTTTCGTAATAAGGTGGTTTTAGTTTGAGTTACTGTATTCTTTTGACTTTTCCTTGATTAGTATAGGACTTGACCAATGAAGTAGTATAACTACTTAGAGTATTATATTTTGCACTTATCGCTTAAATTTCGTATCTACTAAAATGGAAAAATACTCTTTTTTAAATTTACTATAATATTAATGTTTATTTACATTCGGTTTAATGCACTAAGTATATTTTTTTATATTATAACTAGCTGTCCCGGCGAACTTCGTCCCGCCTTAGAATGAACTTTATTGTGTAGGAATAAAGGTCAAATTGACTTTACATTTTAGTAAGAAAACATTTTGTATCGGAAAAAGAAAAGGTCTGTTTTAGGGCTTTCCCGGCAATTATTCGAATTTTTCTCACCGTAAGAACCATCCTTGGACTTCAATGAACATTTTAAAAAAAGAATTAGCGAAATCGGTCCAGCCGTTCAGGCGTGATGCCGTGACAACGGAAAACGGGTTTCATTTTTATATATATATAGATAGATTTGATTAGAAAAGTAGCGTTGTAGAAATAAGTATATTAATTTAATATATTTAAAACAAATACGATTCTAATAAGAATACGTTATAACAAACGAATTAAACGTGATATGAAAATTATCGGAAAATGATCTATCAAAATTGATAATATCGGAATTAGGACTATCAAAAATTAAAATTATCGGAAACTAAATTATCAGAAATGAAAATTAGGCGCGTTGTTGTTTTATTCGTTGCTCTCAGCGTTAAACGCATGTGATCAGGTTACTCCATACAAAATCGACGGCTGCGCGCAACGTATATCTAAAACAACAGCGCGCGTTAGGCCGTGGCCCCAGTAGGCAAACTGTTAGCGACTGACTAGTTTGCGGCGTATCGATTTAGTACGCCCTTCCATATATTTGAAATGGAGTGTCCACAGTCAGCTAGTTTTTGCTCACTGTACGCAGTTTGCAGCGTTACGCGCGCTGACTATCTCAGACAGCGGCCGACTCCCACCAAAACCGGTGATTTCATTGATTTGAGTTTGCAGCTAACTCTTTCAGTTCGCCACAAATTTGCGGCTCACTCAGTCGGCCGCTAACAGTTTGCCTACTGGGGCCACGGCCTTATAGTAAACAATTGGGAAATGAATTAACAACGTTACTTTATCTACAATAATTCTCACTGCATTATAATTATTTTTAAATATAAGCTCTGAAGTTAGAAACAGACTAATCCCACGTACCGTACGCAACGCTTTATGACAATCTGTCTGTTAAAGTAAGAAACACCATACTGCGCTCTAAGACGCATATTGCTGAAGTGGTAAAAACAGCTGCCAGGCTAAAGTGGGATTGGGCCGGTCATGTCTACCGCATGCCGAACGATCTCTGGGCAATTACAACAACCCAATGGCAACCAACAGCCAAAAGACCTCGCGGTAGACCACTGAAAAGGTGGCGATATGAGCTGGACGCCTTCTTGGATGTTTGGGCAGAGGCGGCCCAGAATAGGGAATCATGGAAGAGAAGAGAGCCCTTTGCTCAGCAGTGGGACAGCGATGGCTAGATTAGATATGATAAGATAAGTATGTTCCATAGAAATAAAATAGAAACACATTTGTTCCCATGTTGCGTGGGATAGCGAGACAAATTTGCTTCCAACTTTGATAAACCGAGGTTTCTAATCATAATACTTTTATAGAGCATATTGTTCATGCATTACGTAGGTGGCTGATTTATAAAGGGTAAATGACTGGCGCCAATAATATTATATATACAAGGTGACTTTAAATTAGTGAACGATAAAAAAGGATATGCATGGACTCGTGATAACAAACAACTTTTACTATGGGACCAAGGTCGAAATCACAGAAAAAAAAAATCTGCCCCCATACTATCAGCTGATGCATTTTGTATGGGGAGTTCAAAAATTTGTGAATGATTTCGACCTTGGTCCCATAGTAAAAGTTGTTTGTTATTACGAGTAGATGCATATCCTTTTCTATCGTTCACTAATTTAAAATCACCCTATATACTAGGTGCAGATATGTTATATGCGCGCACATTTTGAAGACTGAAAATAGACCTATTTAAGACAACTTGTAGTTAGTCGCAGTTAGTCTGAAGACATTTGGAGTATTATTTGGAGCTGTCATTCATGTCATTGTAATCATTGTTCGGCACAGATTTAAAACGCCAATCACTATAAAGGTAACATATCTGTACCTATAAAAAATCATTGGTAGGTGGCTGATTTATACAGGGTAAGTGACTGGCGCTGAAATCAAGACAAGTCAGCGCTGACCCGAAAAAAACCGTGTAAATAGATTTCAAGTCACTATAGTGTCTGGAAGTTAGCGCTGACTTATGAATTCTCAATATTAAGGGCCGCCCTTTCATCACTTGCAGTTTTTAACTGACAGATAAACCTTTGTCTATACATAGTTTCACGACTTACAGATAAAATTTAACTGACAGATAAAAAGATGATAAGTGATGATGGTAAGTTCCCTGAAGCATACGTGGGACCAATCTGCCTCTAGCTTAATAATTTACCCGAAGTAGGTAGTCATAATGGCCATAAGTGCGATCCCGGCGAGCAAAGCGGCGAGATGTTTAGCGGACTCCTTCCGGTCTGTCTCTCGAAGTAACTCCGGTAGTACCGTCACTAGAGCTATGTGCAGGAAGCCGCCCGCTGTGAACGGCACTATCCATGAGGTTTTTGCTTCTGTTGAATTGAATAGGAACTTTTTGTATGGATTGTAAGTACATTTTGCAGATTAAATTGTATTAGGAGATTATTGCATCACTATTATCAACTAAAATCATGTTCATTTCATAGGCAAATACATTGTACTTGAAACATAATTCTCATCATCATCATGTCAGCTTATGGACGTCCACTGCTGGACAAAAGCATCCCCCAAGGATCTCCACAACGACCGGTCCTGCGCTGCCTGCGTACAACTGCTTCCCGCGACAACTTTTGAAACATATCGAGGATATATTTTTTTTTTTAAGTTAATGCTAGGATCTGCTAGATACAATTTTAACCGTTACGTTAAGTGACTTACCGATAGCGTTCCTGGCTCCACTAAATATAACCGCAGTCATGGCACCGATCAGACCCGCTGATGCAGTCGCCTAGAAAACAAGCATCACTTCAATATTCTAGTCGTTACCACACCAATCGATCGATTGTCTGTCTGGTCTGGTAACTTTAATCGATCGACTAATACTGTTGAACTAAGCAATCGATCCATTGCGAGTCGAAGTCATCGATTGATCGATTGGTCAAAACTATCAATCGACATCGATTATTCCATTCTACCATCGATCCATTTCTTAATCGATCAATTGTTCTAGTAACATTCTTACAACTGCATTTGGTACTATTATTGTGTTTCTATACTTATGTCTGTTGGAAATAAATATTATAATATTTCTTACCAACTGCGCCTTAGCCGCCTCCCACCGCGAGAAACCACTTCGTAACAGAATAGCGAAGTCACCGACTTCATGAGGTATCTCGTGTACTGAAATAACATAAATACCAACTTTAAGTAATTACTTCAATTGAAGTATAATAAATCAATGTTTGTCGATGTACAGTTGACAGCAGGAGGCTTAGCATACGTGCCGCGACAATTATCTCACGTCATGCTGTCCTTATCACATTTAAAACTATGAAAAGAGACGTAAGCGTGACAAACCCATGACAACGTCTTGTCACGGATTGTATGCTAAGTTAGCTGATCAACCTGTGAGCATACAGCCAAAATGGTCTTCGGCCGTTAGGCTTGAAGGACTTTAGAATGGAAGCCCAGGGAAACCACACGAGGCAGAGGTCCACTCGAAAGATGGGTCAACGATATTCGGAGACACGCCAATCCGAAGTGGATGCAATAGGGATGATGACTACATTCAAAAATTTAAAAAATAATTAGTCCGTTTTTTAGGCTATTAAAAATGTTTTCACGATCTTGCCTATTGGCGAGGGATAGGAAGTCGTGGAGGGCTTTGGAGGAGGCCAATGTCCGAAGACGGATGTTACAAGGGCTAGTATGTTGATAGTTACCAAGTATAGCAAACGTAGTGAGCAGTCCAACTCGGAAGCCGACAAGGAAAGACCCGCCGACCGCGAGCCCGTGAGTGAAGTTGTCTATACTGTTTGCCATCAGGTTTAAGTATCCAGCTACCTGGAAACATAATGCATTTATTTATTAGAAAATTACATACATACAAATCTGCCTAGCCTCTTTCCCATCGAGGAAGACAGAGACCACGGAAGTGGGAGCTTGCTACGATACAAACCCACTTCTTTCATTTCATACACATTGATCAGTGGGACGCAACTGACCACTTGCTGGCAAGATAGAAGTATATGGAGCAGATGTTTGCTTAGCATTGGGATGCAATGAAAAATATCGGCAACGGTAATACAACATTTGTGAAAATTTCAACGCTCTAGCTGTAACGGTTCATGAGATACAGCCTGGTGACAGACGGACGGACGGACAGACGGACTGATGAACAGCCAAATCTCAGTAATAATCCAGCTGGATCCACTGCTGTAGTCCAGCGGTGCGGTTCCGCAAACGTATCGATTTTTATTGTTAAGTTTTAAGTTGCCGTTATGTGGTCAATAAGATTCCGACAATTAGACCCAGTACTGTATACTGGATCCAGCTTAAAAAGGCGCTGGATCCAGTAATTGCAATTCCTAGTACAGAACCCTAGAACAATATAACTTACATCTTTCTTAGCTGGTTTCTCCTTGGTATGCAGCAGCGCCTTCTCCCTCGCTTCCCTCAGCAAGCAGCGTCCCATCCACCGGCCCTGCCCCACTCCTCCGCCGCACGACTTCGGAGACCCGTTCGACGCGTTCATTGCGTTACAGCACCCGGGTTCGCCTGGAATACATATATACATACCTATACCTACATACATACATATCCGTTACATCTTTCTCCTATTGGGGTAGGAAGAGAATTAGAGATCACTTCCCTCCATTTACGATCCAAACACGAGTTATATTTGCTTCATCCACATTAGAAAAAAGTTTCTTTAAGTTACCTTTGTACAGTCACGAGCAATATTAATAACACACACACACATTTTCCCTTTTTTTTCTCTTTTTTCATTTTCACATTTTTTATGTATTGTAACTTCTGTGGCTTCAAATATAGGGTTTCGTCAATTTGTTTAATGATTGTATCTTATCCTTATCTTATCTTATTTAGCCACTCGTGTCCCACTGCTGGGCAAAGGCCTCTCTCCTCATACGCCATGACTTGAATGATTGTATTATTGAACAAATTGATGAACACATATTTTTTAAACAATAGTACTTAGTTACGATACTTTGAAAATGTGACAGGGTACGCATATTATACGCTCGCGACTGTACAAACATATTAAAATTAACAGTTCAACTCACCTTTAGTATTATTATTAAACACACAAGTATCATATAGCTGTTTGGCAGTCACGGACCCATTCCCCCCACAAATCCCCCCATTCTCTTTCCCTCGTTGCTTCCTCTCTACTTCTAGAAGCTTCTCTATCTCTTCTATCTCTATGTGCTTGATGCCGTTGGTCTTGGTATGGTCTTCCTCTTCTTCTTCGACGGTGGCGAAGAGTTTCTCCACGACTATAAAGACCAACATGCCGAATAGACACCATAAGCCGCATTTTAGAGAAACGTGCTCGCCTTCTGTGAAAGAGAAGTTATTAAAAGTTAGAAAGTTTTGCATAGAATGACAATGAAAGAATTTAGTTTTTTTTTGTTTTGGAAATTCGTAGTAACGTCGTCATGGGACATTAGCTACTAAAACTTCTATTTTCAAACGTCTTGTATAACATTCGAAACAAATAACTATTCAGATGCAATCAGATGCATTGAAGGCAAGTCAACGTGTCTTGTACCACTTGTATTTTAGGTGTGAGCGCGTCGCGTCGCTGCAATCAATATGCATAGTTCATAGATATTGTGTTAATATTTTCAAACTGTTAGTTTAGTTAAAATTACAAATTAAAACGCATTTTTAAACAAGTATTCGATAAATTATTTCTTAACACACCGTGAGTAAGCCATTTGTGTTAAAATAAAACTGAAATTCATTTTTTTCCGCAGGAAACAATTAATTATAAATACTTTCTTTCTATTGGAACTTTATATCATAAAATATAAAACGAAAATATATTTCCTAAGATATAGATTTGTTTATATATTCTAATTACTTATTGTTAGTAGGTATATTTAAAGTCTGGTCTATATATCTTACGTAATAACCTATCTAAAGTAAGCCCCGATATCAACTAATGTATTTGACACGCGCTCAACCTCATTTTAATTATGTTTATAGTGTATATTGATATAAATATAAGGAAAATTGTGTCGTTTTCTTCGGTATTTTATTATTTAATCGTATTAGAGAAGTATGGCAGAGGATTTGTCTCTACTACAAGTGGAGGGAAGTTGTCTCTACCTACCCCCTGATGAGAAAGAGGGGCAGATTATGTACTTGTCTCGTGAGAGATGCGTAGACTTCTAAATATTCTAAGGGTAACTTGCGCAACCCAGAGTTAACGCAATAAACCCGGAGTTAACTGCTAACACAGGGTTAAATCATATATAAAACCCGGTATCAGCAGCTAACTCCGGGTTTATTGGGCTGCGCAAGTGGGTTGAGAGCACGTTGAGAGCGAGTTTACTTGACTTTGGCAAAATCCACAATGCTAAGCCACAATAATGGTATACATCAGGGATGGCCAACAGGTCGATCGCGACTGTCTGTCCAGTAGATCGTGGCACGGCAAAAAATATAAATACTTAGAACACATCTGGTAGCTATATACGTAGTAAATGATGCCCAGACGCAATAAAAAAATACTACATGATTGTGTACTGAACTATTTTAATAAGTATGAAATTGGTAGATCGCACAGGGATTTAATAGTAAATAGGAGATCTTAGGTCTAATCAAGTTGGCCTATGACCTGTCAAAAATGTGCCGATACGACATAGATACGACTGTGAATTAAACGTTAGTTAAAAATAAAAATGAACTTCGCTTTTTGTAAGTAACAAGGTCTGTATTTTTTTGATAGACACAAACTTTAAATATAATCAAATCAGTTGTGAATTATTTTTCTAATAATAATACTAATGACCTTCCTTCATACCTCTGCGGCCCAGAACACACGATGAAACGCAACTGGAACGCAACTGAAACTGCTAGTTACTTTACTAGTGTGAAACGTTTTAGATCAATTGCGTCGTGTGTGGTTTTCTAAAGGAGTCTATAGCAGAAATTTCGATGCAACTCAAAAGCAACTAGCAGTTTCAGTTGCGTTGCAGTTGCGTTTCACCATGTGTTCTGGATCTACCTCCAGCTATCTTCAAAGAAGACAGTTAACAAAAAACTCTCTTGCATCCCTATAAACCTGCATCACAACAAATCCACAAACTTGTTTACCTTAACCTTAACACAAACCCAATGATATAAATTACAAAATAAAATAAATGCGCCAACAAGTTTGTTTACATTTTTTTTGCTTCACGGTTATGTTTGCTCGATACCGAGTGGGAACACAAAACGTCAACGGCATGATTATGATAATTTATGAATCATTCTTATACGTTGCGTTGGATTGTGAGTTGCTATAAGTAGTGTGTATGAGTTAGGTGATGTTGTATGGAGGTGATTCTGTTTAGATTGATGTTTGCTGGTTTTTTCGCAACGATTGCTTTTCTTGGGTAATAGACGCGCAATTTAGGTGTCTATAAATGAAATGTATTTTATATTTTTTGATTCTAATTGAAAATTGTTATTTATCGTTTATGATGAAAGTCGCGGGAAGCAATTGGATGTGGGCAGCGAAAGACCGGTCAATGTGGAGATCTTTAGGGGTGGCTTTTGTCCAGTAGTAGACGGCCATGAGCTGACACAAGAAAAACAATCATCGTAATAAAATTACCCCGATCGATGCCCTCTGCCTACCCCGATGCTTTTTGCTTATCTCGATGGGAAAGAGGCGTGACGGATATGAAAGTAATTCATAAAAAAATTGTGATGTTAACAACACATGTGTTGTTTCCAAGATATGACGATTAGTGTACGAAGTCGCGGGCAGCTTCTAGTTTAATATAAACTTTAATAGATAGCCTTAATAGCTGTACTTTAATACGGAGAAAGACAAACTACTTACCACATAAAAGTAAAGGAAAATATTTTCAAAATGAATTAAAAAAGCGAAGTCATTCAAAAATCACAACAAAGAAGTATAAATCATTCACAACTTTATTCCTTGTACATAAAAACGACATACGTAACATTTGCGACACAAAACCTCGACAATCTATAAATACTTGGTACAATTATACCGTACCACTTTACTTTGCGGCTCGGGTAATACATTTTGTATGTAGTTTGGTGCGTATTAGCGGCAAAGATAAGTTGGTTTGTGAAGTTAAAGTGATGTGAAGGTAAACTCGTATCATTTCTCATTTCTTTGATGTAACAAAAGATTTTATTGTTATAAATAGGTATCTAATACATTAGGATTTATATTTATTACTAGCGGCTGCCCGTGACTGAGTACGCGTATCGTCATATCTTGAATAAAATACACAATATCTCAAATTAATATAATAGTGTATGTATTCTGATGTGCAAGCCACAATATCGTAAAGTTCTATTGAAATCTGTTCAGTGGTTTTTGCGTGAAAGAGTCACAAACCACAAACAAACATCTTCACATCCTCCCATCGGCGCAAACACATTTATATTGGGCTATCGTATCCTATACTTTTCAAGCTTAAAGCCTATGTTGTTCTTACAGGCTTTTCTAAGCATTTTCTTCGAAACCAGGCTATAAAATTATTTTAAAAAAAACTCTAAATTATCTCTGAGTAGCAAATGACAGATCATCATAATTATAAATAAAATGTGAATAAAGAATAAAACAACCAGAAAACGTAATTAAAAAAGCACAAAATTCTTGTAAATTGGAAACGTGCACAACATGTAGTGTGTGCATTTATTGTGTTCAAATGTGATAACCAGTACAATGTCGGGAGAAAGACTGTAAGATATTTTTAAGAAGATATTGAAGCCGTGGCCCCAGTAGGCAAACTGTTAGCGACTGACTGGTTTGCGGCGTATTGATTTAGTACGCCCTTCCATATATTTGAAATGGAGTGTCCACGGTCAGCTAGTTTTCGCTCACTGTACGCAGTTTGCAGCGTTACGCGCGCTGACTATCTCAAACAGCGGCCGACTCCCACCAAAACCGGTGATTTCATTGATTTGAGTTTGCAGCTAACTCTTTCAGTTCGCCTCAAATTTGCGGCTCACTCAGTCAGCCGCTAACAGTTTGCCCACTGGTGCCACGGCCTTAGAATACACACAGCGCTCAGCGGTGTTGAGATGGACACCTTGATTGGATGTCTGGGCGGAGGCAGCCTAGGATAGGGAATCGTGGAAGGAGAGGAGAGAGGCCTTTACCCAGCAGTGGTACACCGATGGCTAGATGGAGATTTAGAATATATAGTTCATTAATTTTGTTTACAAATGTTATTTAAGTCCTCTCATTACGATACATCCAGACGATTCAAGTCTCGAAGACTAGTCACTGCGAAGTATCTAACATACATTATACCGGTATCGTATCGAGCCTGCATTCAAATGTATGTGAGATACGTCGCGGTGACTAGTCTTCGAGATTTGTATCGCATGTGCGTATCGTAAAGGGAAAAGGGCCTAAGAGCTATTTCACTTAAAAGCGTTTTTGTCGCGCGACTTATAATATGTGGAAGCGCTTTAATGAAGCAAACAATATGAATAATGAAAGCTAGCATAGTTATGATTCCTAATTACTCTCCTGGGTCATAAGTCCTAAATTCGTAATGATTTTTATAATTTAACCCTTTGTGACAAATTCATTTAAAATTACATACATACATATACCTACGTCACGCCTCTCTCCCATTTGGGGTAGACAGAGACCACTTCCTTCCACTTGCTTCGATTCAAACACACCCCTTTCGCTTCATCCACGCTCATCAGTCGCCTCATACATGCCCGTCGGTTTAGGGTACTCTTGACTAAAAATTTAAAATTATCTTTGAATAAACTATTTTTGAACTTTATACTTTGACTTCCAATTTTTTTTATTGTTTCAGATACGTTTTTTGTAAAATCTTCTGGATCATCATACCACTAATGGTCACAGCGTATGCATCTTATTACATCGTCTTCAAATTTACCAACAAAGATACTAAGAATACTAACACTACAAAATTGCACGCGGTGAAATTTAATCATGAAGAACAGCTAGAGAAGCCACTACTGAGACTAATATCAAAGACATTTCCACCGTTAAAACAACTACAGCGGCCACCAGAACTAACACCGAGCATGGAAAACACTTCGGCAATGCCGCCGGAAGAGTTTTTCGAATACTACGAATAAGACTATTTCCACAAAAGTAAATAAGGCGCGCGGTTATTTTATGCGTTGCTCTCAGTGTCAGACGTAAACGATCAGGATACTCCATACAAAATTTATCAAGATAAATGTTTATATAAGTGAAAATATGGAGTAACAAGGGAGTAACCTGATCGCATGCGTCTGACGCTGCGAGCAATGCTTAAAACAACAGCGCGTCCAGGCGCTTCATCTCTAGGTATACCTTTGGCCTCTGTGCCACTGCCAATACCATTTTACAATTATTATTATTATTATAGAAGAAATTAAATAAGAAGGTACTCCATCTGTTATATTAACTATCGATTGAATATAATAGAATGAAGTTCTGTGACTATCCAAAGATTTTTGAATGGTCTCCGCGCGGAGACCATTTATTTATCTATGGAAGTTATCCAATCCCGAAGTGAAACAGATAATGTAAATTGTAAGCTTGTTTGTAATCTGTGTTGTAACAATGTTGTAATTATTGTAAGTGCATTTTTTGACGGCTAAAACGTGTTGATATCGGGCTAATATATTTTGTTTTAAAAATCTATCTCTTTTTTATTCATTCGTTCTTTCTTATTCTTCTGTCTTGTCTGTCATTGGGTCAAATTGAAGCAAATTAAAACCCGTCAATGTCAAGAAGAATTTTATTTTTAGAAAATCCAAATAAATTTACGAAACGGACAACAAGAAGTCCACTTTAATTCTCAATCAATTGGTTATTTGTGAACCCCCCCTATTTGCTATTTCATGAATTCATATGTGCGGTTGCAGTATCATGTCAATTGCAATGTTCTAGTTTTGGTAGAGTAACATTGTTTTCTTTATTTTATCTCTGAGATTTTCCAGAGCATCAGCGTAGTCTTCATAAAATATCAACAGAAGTAATATGTGCTTTATGCAGTGGACTTAATTATGTTTTTTGATTCACGCTTCGATGCTTCGACTCTGATCTAGTATAAGGTAAATTGACTTTAAGTAGAATTTTTAAGAGAAGTTTTTTATGAGTGAGATTGTTGTAAAAAAGTGATTACCTAAACAAGATTTCAAATTTATGCCAAAATGATGCATGTCTAAGGCTGCGTCCCCAGTAGGCAAACTGTTAGCGGCTGACTAAGGTTGCAGCATATCGATTTAGTAAGACCATCCATTTATTTTAAACGGAGTGTCCATGGTTTGCTAGTTTTGCGCTCACTTTACGCAGTTTGCAGCGTTTCGCGCGCTGACTATCTAAATAAGCGACTAACTAATAAGTTTGCTTAACTAATGAATTGATGTAAGTTTGCAGCTAACTCAAATTTCAGTTCGCCACAATTTGCGGCTCACTCAGTCGGCCGCTAACAGTTTGCCTACCGGAGACGCAGCATAAAGCTACTGTTTACTTGACTCATCTTCGATTCAAGGATCGCACCTTTGGTGTGTGCACCAAAAATCAGTGCTAAGCAGTTGGCCTAATTAGACCAGGCCCAATAGCTTGCAGTTGGCCCAACATCTTGTCCCATGCCAAGCACATCAGGTCCTCTTATTTACAGATTCGCTACACTTAAATGCGTGGTCATCGCGATTCCTTTAATCGTCCTTTTAGCAATTGCCTACGTAACTTATATGATGTTTGCGCCATCACTTGATACGTTGCCGAAGGCGTAGATTTTGTGACGTTGTGAAAATGTGTGGCCCGTAAGTATATCTATCTATATTTTACCCGACTACGTCTGAAGGAGAGTTATGTTTTTCGAGAGTATGTATGTATGTATGTATAATTCTTTGGCACGCCCTACAGCCTAAAAGGTTTTACGATATTAGTTTGAGACGTGTCGTTAGATTCGTATTTACAGTGAGAGGCACTGGGTACGTCAAAATAAAAAAATGCGTTTGGTTTAGGGTTGTTGACTTGGCCTTTCATTATGGATGCAATATTCTTTTTTGTTCATTTACTTACAATAACCTAACCTTTATATTTTATAAAAACCCGCCCACTTGATATGGCAAGTGGCGGACAGTGGCCAGTGGTCTCTGTCTACCCAGATTTGAAAGTCTATCACGGCTGTTCATCCATTATTCTCATGTATCAAATTGGTGTTGCAGGAAATATATGATGACATGTGTGTGCCTGTTCATACCAGTATTTGCTTTAATGCTATTTATTGTTTACGTCGGAATCTCGTTCAAAGAAGCACTCACTACAAGAGTAACGGTGAGAATTTAACCTTACAAAGTAAAGACTGGCCAAGAAGAGTAGAAATTAAAAAAAAAGCAGGCTAAGTGCGAGTCGGACTCGAGCAGGAAGGGTTCCGTGCCATTCACTATTGATATCGAGCAAAAAAGGCAAAAAAATCACGTTTGTTGTATGGGAGCCCCCCTTAATTATCATTTTATCATTCTATTTTTAGTATTTGTTGTTATAGCGGCAACGGTAATACATACGCTGCTGCCGCTGCCGCTGCTTTGCTTCGGTACTCGCACCAAAGCAAAGCAAGGTAGAAACCTGGGTGCGAGATGACGAATAACTCAATCAGTTAACAAAACGCACGAGCATCGAAGCGATTACAAGCGAATTTTGTGTTAACTGACTTTGAATATTATTCTAATGACACCAATGTCGATAATAATTATATGACAATCAAAAGAGTTAATCGTCATCTCGCACCCAAAAAACTCGCACCAAAGCAAAGCAAAAAAGCAAGGGTGCAAGTATAAACCTGGGTGCGAGTTTTTTGGGTGCGAGTTGACGATAAGTAACTCAACCAAAAATGCTCTGCGCTGCGCTCCGCTAGATGTGCGCCGGTTGTTAGATCCAGAACACACGCTGAAACGCAACTGAAACTGCTAGTTTCTTTTGACGAAACGTTTGAAACTAGTTGCGTCGTGTGTTGTTTTCTAAGTAAGTCTATAGCAGAAACTTCGATGCAACTCAAAAGTTTCAGTTGCGTTGCAGTTGCGTTTCACCGTGTGTTTTGGCGCTTACTTGCTTTGTATTAATTTTCAGTAGGTAGGTAGAGTATTAAAAACCTCACTTTTTTCCAGGAAACTGACTAGACGACTGTTCCAGTTCCAACGTTATAGTGATGGATTTGCTTTCATTAACTTATTAATAAGATTTGAATTGTATTAGAGTTTATTGTGATTATTAAATTTAGAATATAATGATTACGTCGTAGTTTTTTTGGGGTGTATTGTATCTTTATATTTTATAGAAGGACGTTAAAGAAGCTTTTGGACGATTCTCTGTAAGGTTGTTTTTGGCTGTCCAGGGGTTTTTTTTTAAAGTTAATGTTTTTTATTGAAACTTTATCACAACGCAGTTTGCAGCGTTACGTGCGCTGACTATCTCAGTCAGCGGCCGACTATCTCAGTCAGCGGCCGACTCCTACCAAAACCGGTGTTTTCATTGATTTGAGTTTGCAGCTAACTCTTTCAGTTCGCCTCAAATTTGCGGCTCACTCAGTCAGCCGCTAACAGTTTGCCCACTGGTGCCACGGCCTTAGAATACACACAGCGCTCAGCGGTGTTGAGATGGACACCTTGATTGGATGTCTGGGCGGAGGCAGCCTAGGATAGGGAATCGTGGAAGGAGAGGAGAGAGGCCTTTACCCAGCAGTGGTACACCGATGGCTAGATGGAGATTTAGAATATATCGTTCATTAATTTTGTTTACAAATGTTATTGAAGTCCTTCTTCCATTACGAGAGGCACAGGCGATTCAAGTCTCGAACACTAGTCACCGCGAAGTATCTCACATACATTAAACCGGTATCGTAGTGCGCGAGCATGCATTCAAATGGAAGTTATCCATTTCCGAAGTGAAATAGTTATTGTAAATCGTAAGCTTGTTTGTAATCTGTGTTGTAACAATGTTGTAATTATTGTAAGTGCATTTTTTGACGGCTAAAACGTGTTGATATCGGGCTAATATATTTTGTTTTAAAAATCTCTTTTTTATTCATTCGTTCTTTCTTATTCTTCTGTCTTGTTTGTCATTGGGTCAAATTGAAGCAGTGATTACTTGCTCTGTGTTGAAGCAAATTAAACCCGTCAATGTCAAGAAGAATTTTATTTTTAGAAATCCAAATTAATTTACGAGACGGATTAAAAGAAGTCCACTTTAATTCTCACCCGAACAGTTATTGTAAACGATGCCCCCCCAATTTGCTATTTCATGAATTCATTTACTGATGTGCGGTTGCAGTACCATGTCAGTTGCAATGTTCTAGTTTTGGTAGAGTAACATTGTTTTCTTTACTTTATCTCTATTTTCCGGAGCATTAGCGTAGTCTTCATAAAATATCAACAGAAGTAATATTTTTGAACGAAGTTTTATATGAGTGTGATTAAAGGAAAAAAGTGAATTCCTAAACAAGATTTCAAACCCCGCTCGTCACATAAGTTTAGGCCAAAATGATGCATATCTAAAGCTACTGTTTACTAGAAAGAACATTCAAAGATCGCTCCTTTGGTGTGTGCCAAAAATCAATGCTTTGGCCAAACTAGACCAGATCAAGTAGCTCTCTGTTGGCCCAACACCTTGGCCCATGCAAAGCACATCAAGTCCTCTTATTTACAGATTCGCTACACTTAAATGCGTGGTCATCGTGATTCCTTTAATCGTCCTTTTAGCAATTGCCTACGTAACTTATACGATGTTTGCGCCATCACTTGATACGTTGCCGAAGGCGTAGATTTTGTGACGTTGTGAAAATGTGTGGCCCGTAAGTATATCTATCTATTTTTACCCGACTGCACCAGAAGGAGGGTTATGTTTTTCGAGAGTATGTATGTATGTATAATTCTTTGGCACGCCCTACCCTACAGCCTAAGCTAAACGGTTTGACGGATTTTAGCTTGAGAGGTGTCGTTAGATTCGTATTTACAGTGAGAGTAACACTGGGTACATGAATTTAAAAAATGTGTCTTTTAAACGGTTTTTTTCTAATAAAAAGGTTAGGTTAAGTTATTGTAAGTAAATAGAGAAAAAATGTATTGCATTCATAATGAAAGATCAAGTTAACCACCCCACAAACCGTCGTGCAGTATGAGGCGACTGATGAATGTGAATGAAACGAAAGAAGTGGATTTGAATCATAGCAAGTGGTGGGCAGTGGTCTCTGTCTAGCCAAATCTTGAAGTCTATCACGAGTCTTCATCCATAATTCTCATGTATATGTAGTTTTCATATGGTATAGGATCATTCAAAGTAATGTTTAAAAGCCGTATTGCATTCCTGGATAACCAATCTTTCAGGATAACAACTGATGTTCCAATTTTATGATGCGCCGCCTGCGCCGCACACTCCGAAAGCTATTTCACTAAACTTTATCTAGTAATATAAGTATATCACTAAGCTTGGACCGTTTTATAATTGTATTCCTAGTGAGATAGTTATGGATCGCTTTCGTATAACTATGTTACAGTATACAAGGTGACTTTAAATTAGTGAACAATAGAAAAGGATATGCATGAACTCGTGTTATCAAACAACTTTTACAGCGGGTGCATTTTGTATGGGGGGTTCATTTTTTTTTTTAACGATTTCGACCTTTGTCCCATAGTAAAACTTGTTTGTTATCACGACTCAGTACAAACATATCCTTTTCTATCGTTCGCTAATTTAAAGTCTTATACTATAACTGTTACCGGAAATGTATGTAATCCGTCATTGTATACAATTCCTATGAAATGTACGTAATTCCTAAAATGGCACGGAAATGTGTGAATTAAATTATACTTTATACATTTCCTAGGAAATCTATACATTTCCTAAATAGCAATCGGAAATGTAAAACATTTGAGATAGGTATTGATGCTTAGGTTAGGTTTCAATCCCAGGGTTCCCCCAGTCTGCATGGGAAGACCGCCGCGGAGCTTTAGTGGGAGTACCACATAACCGTCATACCCCACGGGTATGCAGTATGCGTAACACATTTCCCCGTGTTAAAAAAAGGTTAGGTTATGTTATTATTCTTATTTTAACCACGTTTTTTATTTTATAGCAAAAATCATTTATTTTCTACATTTCCTAATACGATTTTAGAATTATATACAATTCCTAGGAAATGTGCACATTTCCTAGGATATCTATGCATTAAATAGATTTTCAAACAATATTTTATACATTTCCTACACAGCATCGGAATTGTACACATTTCCTAGGATTTGTATATAATTCCTTGATTTCATACATTTCCGGTAACATAACTATATTACATCCCTAGGGATATAACTATATTACGGCTATAACTATCTTATTGCGACAGGATATAAGTAATTCATGTTTCAGAAAATATATGATGACATGCGTGTGCCTGTTAATACCAGTATTTGCTGTGATGCTATTTATTGTTTACGTCGGATTCACGATCAAAGATGCAATCACTACAAGAGTAACGGTGAGAATTTTACACTTACAAAGTACAGACTGGCCAAGAAGAGTAGAAATTAAAAAA
The DNA here is from genome assembly GCA_947563765.1 of Anarsia innoxiella. Lineage (NCBI taxonomy): Eukaryota > Metazoa > Arthropoda > Insecta > Lepidoptera > Gelechiidae > Anarsia > Anarsia innoxiella. The sequence continues at coordinate 1,004,395 of OX387414.1, read as the reverse complement.
AAAACGGCTAATTGAGAGTCGGACTCGTGCAGGAAGGCTTCCGCACCATTTACTATTGATAACGAGCAAAAAAATTTTTGCCAAAAAAGAAACAACTTCAAAACAGAAACTAAAAAGTATGAAATAAATTAACTTGTACAGAAAATTTCGAGTTTATAAGTGATTAAAAGAAACATAAACAATTAAATAATTATGCCTTTAAAATTTTTGAAGACGGTGCCAAGTAAAACAATAACTAGATATAGGTAATATAGGTACTTCAATCTTTTTCACATCTCAAGGAAACAGGTGGCACCGTCTTCAAAAATTTTAAAGACATAATTATTTAATTGTTTATGTTTCTTTTAATCACTTATAAACTCGAAATTTTCTGTACAAGTTAATTTATTTCATACTTTTTAGTTTCTGTTTTGAAGTTGTTTCTTTTTTGGCAAAAATTTTTTATTTCACATTTTTTAGTGTCCCTTGACTGTCCTTCATTTTCATTATCAGACCCCTAATAACAGTCACAACCCATTTAGATGAAAGGTCTCAATAATATAAGTTAATCAAGCCCAAACACAAAGTACTTGCTGTAAACCGTTGTCGAGTTCCCTCGACTGCCTTTCCGCTCCATCATCAGGTCAACGTCAGACCCTCATTAAATATTAGGGCTTTAAAATTCTTATTATTGCATAATATTAAGAAACACACTAGTCGCGATGCAATTTTTTCGAGTGTTTCCCTCGATATCTCCAGGTTTCCACCATCAGGTCCTGGTTTCCTTACCATGGGACCACCCTTGGGATACCCCCTTTTCAACAAAAAAAGAATAATCAAAATCGGTTCATGGACGACGAAGTTGTGTGAAGAAACATAAGAAACAGACTAGTCGAAAATACAGTTTTTTCGATAGTTTCCCTCGATTTCTCCAGGATTCCACCATCAGATCCTGGTTTCCTTACCATGGGACCACCCTCGGGATACCTCCTTTCCAACAAAAAAAGAATCATCAAAATCGGTTCATAAACGACGAAGTTTTGCGTGGACACACATAAAAAAAAAAAAAAAAAAATATACGGTCGAATTGAGAAACTCCTCCTTTTTTTTGAAGTCGTTTAAAAAGGCAAAAAAATATCACGTTTGTTGTATGGGAGCCCCCCTTAATTATCATACTAGTTTTAGTATTTGTTGTTATAGCAAAGCAAAGCAAAAAAGCAAGGTAAAAACCTGGGTCCGAGTTTTTTGGGTGCGAGATGACGAATAACTCAACCAAAAATGCTCTGCGCTGCGCTCCGCTAGATGTGCGCCGGCTCTTACTTGCTTTATATTAATTTTTAGTAGGTAAAGTATTAAAAACTTCACTTTTTTCCAGGATAGTGACGAGGAATATTTTAGAACAAAGTTATAGTGATGGATTTACTCTCATTAACTTATTAATAAGATTTGAATTGTATTAAAGTTTATTGTCATTATTAAACTTAAAATAGAATGATTACGGCGTAGTTTAATTGGGGTGTTTTGTTTGTCAATATAATTTTATGGAAGGGTTAAAGACGCTTTAGGTTGATTCTCTGAAATGTTTTTTTTTTTTTAAGTTATCTATTATTTAAAAATCTTTACTAACGCCCAGAACACACGGGAAAACGCAATTGCAACGAAACTGCAACTGCTCGTTACTTTTGAGTTGCATCTAAGTTTCGTTGCAGTTGCGATTACCCAGGAATCGCAAAACTGTGTTCTGGGTCTTACTGAGAACTCATGGGGTCATAGATCCGGATCTATGACCCCATGAGTACACATACCTTTAGTACTGGCCAGATCATGTGACCAGGCCTCGGGGAGGAGATGTAAAAAGACGTCTCCAAGTAGACCTCCCACGGCGAAGCTTAGCAGGATCCTTAACGTGGCTGCGCCCGCTGGAACAAACACGATAATTCAATATACTTAATTGTCTCAGTTTAACTCCGATATAAACTTGTTGCAAAGTTTTATTAAAATCTGTTGAGTATTTTTTTGTGTAAAAATGAAAATGAAAATTAATTTAATCCTGTAGCTTAGGTTTGACAACACTTAGAACGGGTCATTTTTTAAAGTTAATGCTAGATTCGCAAGAGTAGTTTTCCCCAGAGAAGAACCTAGCACGAAACTCTGTAGGTTTGCTCTTTGTTTTACAATTCTTAGGCATAAACACAGAAACAAACATTAAAATTTACATTTCAATAGACCTGATCAATAAATAAATATAAATAAAATCCAGTCGTTTATCCAAACATTGACATTTCTTATATTAGTAGGATATGTATCTTGATATGTATTTGTTGGCAACACCAACAAAAAGTAAAAAGTAGTTTTATATTTCTTTATTGTAGCAACACTTTTCACTTCTCTAAACTTCCCGCTCTGCTACGAATACGTGTGCTTTGTAACTTTTGGTGTGTCAAAAATAAGTGAATAAAATCCAGTTTCTTCGTGCCAATACTTGAAGACTTTCATTTATTTAATAACCAGCCCCAACATCTGCTGCCTACAGTATTATGAGTACCTCTTGATGTAGGTAATTCTAAGAATATTCGAATGGATTTTTGCATTCTTTGATTACTTTGTAAAATACTTTTGAGAGAAACATTCCTTTGGTCAGAACTGAATGACAGGACAAAATAAACGCTTTGAAAAAAAAAACTCTTTAGTTTCATCATAAATTAATGCTTTGAAGAAGTGAAGCTTCTTAGAAAATTGAATTCTTATTTCTTGCATATGTTTATGTAGTTCCACTTTAAAATTATGATCAAACAAAAAACATTTGTCGAGTACTTATGAACAGTCCAAAAAATAATTTAAGCATTTTTTTTTAATTTTAATCATTTTTAGGGTTCCGTACCCAAAGGGTGAAAACGAGATCCTGTAACTGAGACTTGGCTGTCCGTCCGTCTGTCTGTCCGTCTGTCACCAGGCTACATCTCATGAACCGTAATAGCTAGAGCGTTGAAAGTTTCACAGATGATCTATATTACCATTGCTGCTATAAAAACAAATACTAAAAATAGAATAATAACAACAATTAAGGGGGGTTCCCAACAAACATGATTTTTTTGCTTTTTTTCTCGATATGAATAGTGAATGGTACGGAACCCTTCCTGCGCGAGACCAACTCGCATTTGACCGGTTTTTTAAATACATACTTATAATTATAATAAATCAATCATCCACTAAAGAGTCCGATTGTGTTGGTGATGCCTATTATGTTCTCTTCTATATAATTTGTCATATTTAAGTGCCAATCCTACAACAATCCTATCACTAACTAAACAAGCAAAATCTTATCACAGTCAACTTAGCAACTAAAAAAAACACTAAGTACCTACAAGTAGTTTGCAAATCAATCACAATCACAAGTCAATCAAAAAACGTCTTTATCTGTGATAAGATTGAGTTCATCAGACGTCAAGATCTACCAAGTTACTTTGAAACGGCCGTTATTGAAACTACGGCCTCTAATACGGAAATGTCAAGTTCCAGAACTGCTGCGATTGGTAGAAATTCAATAGGGAAGATGACTACATTCGAAAATCCAAAAAATAATTAGTCCGTCTTTTAGGCTATTAAAAATATTTGAAACACGTTTTTTACCTGATCAAATAAATAAATACAAAGATACGAGAGAGCATCAAAGTTACTGAGTGGTTATTGACGTGTCTCCTACGTAAAAATCGTACTAAGGTGTGACGTCATGAGCAACTTTAACCCAGTGTATCTGTGTCATTTTTAATTTATGAGAAAAAAGAAATAATACGTGTCGAATTTTTTAAAATAATCTATGTAATGGGCTAAAAATATTTTTTAGTCATCATGCCCATTTTGTATTACTACTAGCGCCGCCGCCGTTCATTTCACAGATAAGTTGGTTTGCATGTTCTGTCTTTGAATGTCATTGGCCTTGTGTTTGGTAAAAACTTTGTAAAAAGTGCGGAAACCGTATTATACGTGCCATTAATTATATGAAACAGGAAAAGAAGAGCTAGGAAATGAAGATGAAGTAGGAAGGTGTATTTTTATTGTGTTTTAGGTACCTATCTGTTAATATAAAAAATATATACGTTCGAATTGAGTAAACTCCTTTTTTTAAAGTCGGTTAAGAAGTTAAACAGAAAAGGCCTCTTTTCTGTCCATACTTTTGTTAACAATCAGGCTGTATGAAAAATTTTTGTCGTATCAGGTGCTCAAAAGGACGGCAGAGAATAGAGAAGAGTGGCGCAGACTCCACCGACAAGAGCGACGCTCTTAAATTTATGATGATCATGCCATGAAACCATGATTAGGTACACAAATTAAGAACAGATACTAAGCTAAATAAAACCACAGTCTTATTAACATTAAAAATATATATTTCTATCAGAATCCATATCATAAGAGGAGAGGTTTAGACATATAAACCAGCTCGAGACAGAAAGTCTTGGCGTATGAGGAGAGAGGCCTTTGCCCAGCAGTGGGACACGAGTGGCTAAATAAGATAAGATATCAGATTCAGTCCCACTAATATTATAAATGTCAATGTTTGTGCCGATAAACATACCGTGTGGAAGCACCTTGAAGACGTTTGTTAGTCTTTTACGTGAAAATTACTGAACAGATTATAATGAAACTTAACAATATTGTAGCTTGCATATCAGAATAACACATAGGTTATAATTTTAAAGATATTATGTGTTTTTCCAAATAATAAAGGCGTACGAAGTCGCGGGAAGCCTCTACATAGACAAAAATACATATCTGTCACGCCTATCTTCCATCGGGGTAGGCAGAGACCACTTCTAATCACTAGTAATCGATAGGTAAATAAATTAGATTACATAGCAGTGATTTGAAGATAATTACGGCAATACAAGTTGATACTCCACAATGTATTGCCTTTATCTACATACATGTGTAAGCCGGTGCAATAATAGCTTATCGATAAATATATTTATCTACGTGCCTCTTTCTTTAAGTGTGGTTTCAAGTCCTACTAATATTATAAATGTCAATTTTTTTACCTATGGATGGATGTTTGTTATGAAATGAAATGAAAAATCATTTAATCCTGTAGGTTTTGACAACACTTAAGAATGACCCGTCCGTTTTTAAAGTTAAATGCTAGATTCGCAAGAGTGCAGTTTTCCCCAGAGAAGAACCTAGCAAGAATCTCTGTAGGGATGCTCTTTTCAATTTAAGTTTTACAAAGCTCAGTTATAATGTTACTCTAAACTACTGAATAGACCTTAATAAAATTCGGCAATATTGTATATTTAGATAGATCTTAGATATCAGAATAACGCAAAGGCTACTATTTTTTTGGATATGATGTTTTTTTTTTCAAAAATTAACGATAAATGCTTACGAAGTAGCGGGCAGCCTCTAGTACATCAATATTTTGAAATGCTAGCCTGTCCGCGACTTCGTTCGCATTTATCGTCATATCTTGGAAAACTTAACACGATATCTTAAAATAATATAGCCTATGTGTTATTCTGATGTATAAGCTACAATATTGCCAAGTTTCATCAAAAACTATTCAGTAGATTTTGCGTGAAAGAGTATCAAACTTATTCGCATACATCCATCGGCATAAACATTGACATTTACAATACATATTAGTAGGAAGAAGGAATAATAATAAGAAGTAGATAGAGTAGTCGATTATACACACATCTATTCATAGGTACTGTTCAGTTAAAATACTAAACATTCATCATCATTTATTTAAGAGCCAGGCTCTTGTCGGTGGAGTAAACGCCATCTTTGCCTTTCCTCTGCCAGTAATTTCACTTCCTGATACTAAATAATTAAATTGTTCATTTTAGTAAATTTACTTAAATTACTATAGCAACACTACATTGTATAAAATGTTTTTTGTTATTGGCAATTTTTCTTCCTTCTATTTTTGTACCTCGCTCAATTTACACGGTTTTTACAATTTTAATTTAATAAATCCAGATTTACTTCAAACACGCTTGCATTTTATTTAAACAGGTACAAACATTGACATTTTATAATATTAGAAGTAGAGGTTGGCCTAAGAGGAGATGGTGCGACGATTTGGATGCATACTTGGCTAACTGGCCAAAAGCTGGAAGGATGCGGGGTAAGCCTTTGCCTAGCAGTGGGACACAATAGGCTAGTAAAAAAAAGAATATCCGTTATTCAATGTTTACCAGATTTTTAGGAATTAGGCTGATAATCTAAATGAGTCATACACAGAATTAGATTCAAAATTGTCTTTCCTGTTCCTGGTGATTAAGGATATTGGACCATCTAATCCTCAAAATGTTTATGCAGATCAAAACTACATCGGGTACAGATTATGCAGATATGCATTTAATCCAGAAATTAGCTATATATTTATGTACTTATGTGTATTTATCAAATATATATGTGCAGGTTTATACTTATATATTTATTGTTTATTGTAGGTTAAATGACTATCCTGCCTTCATGCTATCATTTCTCTCTCTCTGTGGGGTCTGCAGGAAGAAATTTCTTTTAGAAATATGCTGTACCTTTTGTATAACTTCTCTTTTCTTCTGTATCTATGTACTATCATCTTACAATAAACTGTTAAATAAATAAATAAATAAATAAATAAATAAATAAATAAATAAATAAATAAATAAATAAATAAATAAATAAATAAATAGCTTCTAGTGTCCTTAACTCTCAGGAACAGGAGAGACATTTTTTTGTTTTCTGTGTCCGTATGACCCAAATATAAATAAATGCCGGTGGTATGTGATTTTACGTGTGATTTGAATAAGTCCTTTGATTAACGAAATCTTATAGCCAGACAATCAGATGTGAACAACTTATCAATGAAAACACCATCCCATTTCTATCTTAACACATTTTGATAAAATATGAACCGTATGACAACTTGTTAACTTGAACCTTAATCTTCACCTGCGTTCATAAATACGACGTCCCAAGCTATTTCTTTCAAGTGTATGAGGATATTAAGATATCTAATATAATATCTACTCAACTGACAGTTGTCCGATTGTTTGTATGACCTCTCATTGTTCACGTACAGATAATGACAAGTATTGATAGGTGAAGTTTTTTTTAGACTATGTTATGCTGTTATCAATTTCCTCTTTGTGTTATAGTTAGTTAATTTACTACTAATATTATAAATGTCAATGTTTGTGCCAATGAATGTATTTGAGGTTGTTTGTTACTCTTTCATGCAAAAACTACTAAACAGATTATAATGAAACTTTACAATACTCTAGCTTGCATATTAGAATAACACACACACACACGCATTTTAATATATTAAGTAAATTTTCCAAGATATGAAGATACCTATACCCGCACGAAGTCGCGGGCTGCTTCCAATATTATCTATCACATCTGTTCCATTGTTTATTTAATGGTAAATGGATTTTATAATTGAATCGATGTTATTCGAAATTAAACCTTATTTGTGTGTAAAATTAGAATGACGTGATTCAAAAACCTAGTTCAATCGCGGTTCTTTTTTCAAACGGTTGTTTTTATTTTCAATAACGGTAACGTTAAAGTTTTTCTTTGTGAAAGTTAGAAGTTTAAAGGCAAATTAGCAATATCGCAAAACTGGCGAATTTCACGTTGCTCGTGATTTTGTTTTTGTTGACTCGTTTTTGTCTTTAGTTACTTTTATCTCACGTAGGGAGGTTTTACGTCAATTTCCAGATCAGCCTCATTGTAAGCATGCAATCTGACACGTCTCTTTTCCATCGAGGTAGACAGAGATCACTTCCCTGCACTTGCTACGATCCAAACACAATTCCTTCGCTTCATCTACATTCATTCACAACCTCATTGTCTCGTATCATAATCTTATATTTATTTATTTAACAGTTTATTGTAAGATGATAGTACATAGAGACAGAAAAAAAGAGAAGTTATACAAAAGGTAAAGCATATTTCTAATAGAAATTTCTTCCTGCAGATCCCAATCATTATGAAGCGGCTTGAATCCACCGCCAAATACCTACACTTCCTTCGCTTCATCTACATTCATTCACAGCCTCATTGTCTCGTATCATAATCATCATGAAGCTGCTTTCATCCACCGCCAAATACACTTCCTTCGCTTCATCCACATTCATCCACAGCCTCATTGTCTCCTATATCATAATAATTATGGAGCGGCTTTTACTCACTATTAACCTGCCTCCAGTCAAGCCCATCTTCTTGGTAACATAATAAATCTAATTTTCAACACAAATTTCCATTCATTATTACGATAATATCAATTCATTTTCATAGCTGTCACTATTTTAGATAAAATATGTAATATGTGACATGATTTTGACTTGATAAAAATGTATCACCTATTTGTTTTGGTACATACTTAAATTCAACTTGATAAACATCTGAGACTTTTACATTATGAAATATTGAGGGGAAAAAAAAATTTTTTGCCAAAAAAGAAACAACTTCAAAACAGAAACTAAAAAGTATGAAATAAATTAACTTGTACAGAAAATTTCGAGTTTATAAGTGATTAAAAGAAACATAAACAATTAAATAATTATGCCTTTAAAATTTTTGAAGACGGTGCCAAGTAAAACAATAACTAGATATAGGTAATATAGGTACTTCAATCTTTTTCACATCTCAAGGAAACAGGTGGCACCGTCTTCAAAAATTTTAAAGACATAATTATTTAATTGTTTATGTTTCTTTTAATCACTTATAAACTCGAAATTTTCTGTACAAGTTAATTTATTTCATACTTTTTAGTTTCTGTTTTGAAGTTGTTTCTTTTTTGGCAAAAATTTTTTATTTCACATTTTTTAGTGTCCCTTGACTGTCCTTCATTTTCATTATCAGACCCCTAATAACAGTCACAACCCATTTAGATGAAAGGTCTCAATAATATAAGTTAATCAAGCCCAAACACAAAGTACTTGCTGTAAACCGTTGTCGAGTTCCCTCGACTGCCTTTCCGCTCCATCATCAGGTCAACGTCAGACCCTCATTAAATATTAGGGCTTTAAAATTCTTATTATTGCATAATATTAAGAAACACACTAGTCGCGATGCAATTTTTTCGAGTGTTTCCCTCGATATCTCCAGGTTTCCACCATCAGGTCCTGGTTTCCTTACCATGGGACCACCCTTGGGATACCCCCTTTTCAACAAAAAAAGAATAATCAAAATCGGTTCATGGACGACGAAGTTGTGTGAAGAAACATAAGAAACAGACTAGTCGAAAATACAGTTTTTTCGATAGTTTCCCTCGATTTCTCCAGGATTCCACCATCAGATCCTGGTTTCCTTACCATGGGACCACCCTCGGGATACCTCCTTTCCAACAAAAAAAGAATCATCAAAATCGGTTCATAAACGACGAAGTTTTGCGTGGACACACATAAAAAAAAAAAAAAAAAAATATACGGTCGAATTGAGAAACTCCTCCTTTTTTTTGAAGTCGTTTAAAAAAGACAAAGACGTACCTACTTCGCTCAAATTGTGTCGTATCAAGAAGAGAGGCAAAGATGGCGTTTACTCCACCGACAAGAGTCTGGCTCTAAAATATATGAATGTAAGGCATGGAAGCTTATCTAGCCGTCAGTGTCCCACTGTTGAGCATACGCCTCTCCAGTTTCTCTGAAAGCTTTTTTATGAGGGGGAAATTGAAGACAGAAGGACTAGGGACGATCTAGCCTAGTAGACGAACGTACTAAGACCAAATTAAGAAGCTAAGTAGACGTTGTATCAAGATGTCAAACATGCAGTAGAAACTAGAATGAAATAACGAAGACAAGACCAAGGCATATTACATAAAAATGAATTAAAAATAATACCTATTCATTACAGTGAATGATTACCTACTTTACTTTATAAGCCAGGTGGAAAGGATTGGAAGGAAATGATTTAAGTACCTTGTCATGTAAACATAATAGTAAATATGAATTATAAATATATTTTTTTACATTTTTAACCTTATCTTATCTAGCCATCGGTGTCTTACTGCTGGGCAAAGGCCTCTCTCCTCTTCTTCCACGATTCCCTATCCTGGGCCGCCTTTGCCCAGGATATTCTATATTTTTAACCAATGTGCGATTCTACATTTTTAACCAATCAAACGAAAATTGAGTATTATATTCTACATTTTTTATTGATATTCTACATTTTCAACCAATCAAACGAAAATTCATGAGGGAAGTTCTTAATTTTATTAGAATCTTTATTTCATTACAGCACGCAATGTCATAAAACTAACATATTCATGTTTCCTTAGTACCGAACGGTAGTCACTCGATTATGAATTTTCTCGAAGTCGCTCCGTTCTGCCTGTTCAATATGATACGATACTGTTTTGAAATTCCAACATCTGTTGGATTACTGTGAATTTCTCTTATGTTTCCATGTTTGGGTTTTCTTTTAGGTACACTTTTGTTAAACATTTTAGTCAGCCGCTTCAGGCGAAGGAGATGCGTTTGTATCGTAGCATGTGGAGGGAAGTGGTCTCTGTCTAGGTGGGAGAGAGGCGTGACGGATACCTATGTATGTATTCTTCCATTGCTGAGTAAAGCCCTCTCTCTTCATTCTTCATGTATCTCGACCCATTTCATAGTTACTACTGTATTTATAGTCATATCTTGAAAAAATAACACTTTATCTTATAATAACATAATATTGTAAAGTTTCGTCAAAATCTGTTTAGTAGCTTTTGCGTTCAAGAGTACCCAACATCATCTCATACATCCATCCATCCATCGGCATAGACGATATTTATTTATAACATTAAGTAGTAGTTACTTAAAAAAAAATAGATGATATTACTAAAGCAATAACTCCTCCTAATTTATTAGGAATTGATCGTAAAATAGTATAGGCAAATAAAATATAATCATTCTGGTTGAATATGAATTGGAGTTGTATAGTAGTAGGATACACTAGCGAATCGCTTTAGAAGATGTCAATTTTTCGTCATAAGGTGGGCGTAGATAGACACTTTCATCATTTTAAGACACTGTTTTAGAGTTCATATAAACCTTAAGACCCTTAACCCCCATATAAATAAAATCTGACGTCATAAACCCCCTTTATCGTCGCGCCGCAGCTGTACGCCGACTCAGTGCGCTCGACTGTGAAATTAACATTTCATTGCGGTAGGTTTATATTAGGTTAGGTAACTTATTAAGAAACGTATGGGGTAGCAGTTATTTACCTATTACTCGTGCTCGGAAGAATTTGGATGTCCGACTAGCTATAAGAACGAGTGTTTAGGAGCGAAATTATCTACTTGCCCTCTTGTTTGCTGTGGCCTAGCAGGGCGTCACATGTACGTAAATATTACTTTGTAACCTTACCCAACCTGTGACTTGCAATAAACAAATTCTAATTCTAAATTATAGTACAGGATAATCGCGGACAAACACACATAGGTACAAACAATTCAACGAAGAAACTTCTTTTTTTTAAGTCGTTTAAAAATGGATTTTGACAAGAAATGATATCAAAATTAATCGCTCTCTCATTATACCTATAGGGCTATCTAGCTAGGATATATTCTAGCTATAGTACCTACCTACTAATATCAAGACACAAAGCACGTTTCGTATCTTCTTCTATGGAGACTAGGTAGAAAAATGAATATGATAGCTACGTTTGTACTTATACATAATAATAAGTATGAAAGAAGACTGTAGGTAGTACTGATAAGCTAGAAACAGACTGATCCCACGTACGCAACGTATGCAATTGATTAAGACATCTGCTCCATATAATTTGTCACACATAACGCTATCCTACTTTTCTAAAAATTACTGTGATAACAAGTTAAGTCAATATGTAATTGTATATGTCTTGATTTAAAAAAAAGATAATATATTGCACATAACGTAGGGCCCTGTGCCGAAGGTTTCTTGCCGTCTTCTTCCTCTCGGCTATACAGGTAGTGAACCGGCAGTAGTTTTAGATAAAAAAGTGACATCAAAAAAGTGTAATGAATTTTGCCTATTTTTGGATAAAACACTTTTCATTTTCATTTTCTATAATTATGGAACAGATTGTCATAATACGTATTGCGTACGTTGTCTTCATTTTCAAACCCTCACTCATTGTGCGGCTCATTCGTTTTCAATTTTATACGAAAAGCCAAATGTGCGACTTTCTTTATTCAGTACCTAAGTTAGATTACAATATGAAGCCCTAAATAAAATTTCCATTATTATTTTACTATCCATATTCTCAAGAAAGATTGCGTAAACTAGTCTATTTATCTGTATTGGTAAAATCTGTCAGTTACCCAACGCGTTGCACAAGTTTGTCAACGCAATCGACGTGCTAACTGCTAACTTATCTGTGGATTGTGAAGACGGTATAGTTGGTCGATAGATCTAGTAAATATATCTAGTTGTAGAGATAGTCTTAGGAGATGAACTACATTTGATGTAGGTACTCGACAAATCGATCGAGAGATTCGCCGATGTTTTTGTCGGACGACATAATATGTACTTTGATATCTATTAACATTTTTCATGTGGTTTGTCCATTCAACCCATAATGTTTGATTAATTTACTCAAATTAAATTTTTGGGGTTTCTTCCACATATTGACAAGACGAAAGAGCTTTATGATATTTGGGTCTGGGTATAAGGCTTTTTTAAAGTTCCATAAAAATACGGCTATAACCCTTTGGGCTAACCCATTTAATCCCACTGCCGAGCAAAAGCCTCCTTGCTCTCTATACGGGCCTATTTACTGCCAGGATTGACCAGAGTTCCATAAAAATACAGCTAGCCCCACGCTAGCCCATTGAGTACTACTAACAGACAGGCCTCCTTACTCTCCATAAAGTCTATTTTCCGGAATTAACAATTCTATAAGATCCGAAGTTTTGTTAAAATAAAGCCCCACTCAAAGATAAACTCTATTCCGAGACTTAAAAGATAAAAGACAGTCTGGTTAACTGTACTCTGTGTACTTGTTATCTCTTATCAACTACGTGATGTCCCTACTGTCTCACAGATGACAATGACGATTGACTCGTGTTATTATAAGTATCATTATTCCAATAAAAGAGTAATGACATTCGTAACGGCGAATCACAAAAAGGCGTAACGCAAAATTCTGATCTCGATTTTTTTTACTCGTAACTAGAGGCTGTTTGCGATTTCGTACGCATTTCTCGTCATATCTCGGAAAACATATGACTTAAAATATAACAGTCTATGTGTTATTCTAATTAAGCTACAATGGCTTAAAGGTCATAGCTAACAGGCCATAAAATTATGTAAAAAACAAATTAAGCTACAATATTGACAAGTTTTTTAAAGACGGTATCTGTTTAGTAGTTTTAACATCTTTACATCCATCCATCGGCACAAGCATTGACATTTATAATGATGAATGTATGTGAGTGAGGATGTTTGTTACTTTTTCACACACAAACTACACAACTCTACATATAATTATCTTCCAAGATATGATCCTAAGTGCGTGTAGTCGCGACTAGCTTCTATCATCTCTATAATTATTTGCTCTCCTGTGAAGTTATAAAAAATCAGTTACGTCTTTTTATTATGCGTGAGACGATGTTTGCGTTGCGAGTATTTCAACTCATAATTGACCAAGTGGGACAATTGATTATTAAACGGTTGTTGTTTGATGCATTTTGATATAGTTTTATTTAACACGATACTCATGTGAGCTGCAAGTGTCCGAAATATATTTCTATCTCTTTTAATACCTATTTTGGAAGTTTCTTTTTTTTTATTTAATCTAAGTAGATATTGTTAAATGGAAAGTCGCGAGGGAGAACTTTGCCCAGCAGTGAGATCTTATTGGCTAACAAAAAAAAGGAGATATTACGATAAGTATGAAAGTTTACTTTTCATTATGTTATTGAATCGATCAATTAGATTCAATTAATCGGATTTAATTCATTAGTTTTTTACGGTTCTATTTTTAAATACGCGTATTTTATTGACATAAGTTATATGCTCTTTTCTAAAAATATGAGCAGCACAAGACCAGTCTTGTGGAGATCATTGGGGGCTTTTGTCCAGCAGTGGATGTCCACAAACTGACACAACCACAAACCACAAAAGTATAGCACATGAATTAAATAGCAAATAGACTTCAATAACATCCTACCATAGACAAAATAATTCCCATGAGTTTATGATTACCAAATTCACAAAACATTAGGTGTAAGTTTACAAATATGACTTACTATTTAACTAGTCTACGGACGTTGGTAGACAATTTCATATCAAGTTTTAAACAATAAGCATTCTCACGGAATTGTGTCAATAAACTATAAAACAGTTAAGTTTTGCACAAACGATAACTATGTTGATAGTGGTAAGTTTGTTTTTTAAGAACTTGATATAATAAGTAGCCTATTTCTATCTAGAATAATGAAAAATTAAAATTCATTTAATCCTGTAGGTTTGGTTTGACAACACTTAGGACGGGTCATTTTTAAAAGTTCATGCTTTTGCAAGAGTGCAGTTTTCCCCAGAGAAGAACCTAGCAAGAAACTGTTAAAAAAACTATGTAAACTTAAAAACTTTGTTTAAAACTATGTATTAGCAACCCAATAGTTTAACCCAATATTTGTACATCCATCCATAACATAGTTGTAAATTGAGAAAATAAGTAATAAAGTATCTAAGCAATTATGTTAAAATAATCAATAATTGATTGATATAAACATAAAAACAAAAGAATCAGAGAGTCAAGACCCAGGAAATATTCTCTTTTTTTTCCTGTATTTGTACACCTTTGTGTCATCAAATGGGAAGTAGGTATTTGCAAATTAGTTACCTGACATTGGTGCTTGACAATCAAACATATATTACAATATTTAATTATATTTTACTGCTGCTAAAGTTTGATGACTTCAATTTGTTTTTTTTATGCCAGTTCTTTGTTTTCAAAAAAAAAATATTTTTACAAAAGACCAAATCTTTCTTTCAATGTGTGAAATAATTATAGGATTTTTTTTTCTTATTGTAAGAAGCAAAAGAATCAAGCCCAATAGGCTTTAATAAAGAAACTGTTTGATATTAAAAAAATACTTAGGTAGGTAAATGAAACTCTTTCTTATGGGAAGTAAAAATAAACAGATAAACAAGTAAGGGTACCAAGGATTAGGTAAGCTTAAAAATATAAAGACTTAATTACTAGGTCCCATTATTTAAATCTAGACTACCATAAACCAGACTGATTTGTAACCTGCCTGGAACAAAACCAAATACCGCCAAAACTTCTGTCAAAAATAACAAAACAAACATGTGAAAATGTAACTTACTTCCGTCTTTGAAAGAAGCG
This sequence comes from Anarsia innoxiella, assembly GCA_947563765.1. NCBI lineage: Eukaryota > Metazoa > Arthropoda > Insecta > Lepidoptera > Gelechiidae > Anarsia > Anarsia innoxiella. The sequence continues at coordinate 989,104 of OX387414.1, read as the reverse complement.
CTCTCGTCCAAAGGAATGATGAAAAGAGGCAGGATTCCACTGAGTCCAACCAGAATTGACGCCAAACAAGCAAATAACCACGGATGCTCATCCAATTCTTCAACAATAACAGATAAATATTCCGGAATATATCCCGCCATAACTGATCCGCTTACAGTCTCCATGGTCAAACAGCAGATGTTTTTTTTTTATTAAATTAAAAACTCAAGTCTATTTACTTTTTTTTCACACTAGGTTCTTTATGATGCCAAGAAGGACTGGCCCATTTCTACGAAACTGTGACCGCTAGAAGTTACGACGAACGATGAACTAATTCAGTAATCGGCACACTGAGATGCGAGCATATTTCCGCGATAATAAATGATCCCGACAAAATGATGCTGAGGCGAACCGTGTATGTCACTTTCAAGTGTTCTTATCTACGCTCTCACTTCAAAATGATAAAGGGAACTGAGCTGTTAGATTATTTCATTTCATATTATTTCGAACGAAATTATCACTATTTACGCAATAAAATCGGTACGACCAGCCCAAAGCACGCTTCGCGGAAAAACAAAACAAAGAACAACTGATTGAACGAACGAAACTTAACGCAAGGAACGGAAAGAACGAAGAGCGCACGCCCACTGAATGAGTGAATGAACTATCTAACTGACATATTTGGATCCATGGTAAGTGTGGCTACGACATAACAAATTTTACTACCGAGTGTTTGTTTTTTGTTAATATTAACTAAATACTCATAAAAATATTTTGCATGTAGGTGGGTACTGTATTAATTATATTCATGAAACAAAGTAAGTAATTAAGTAGTAACTTAAAACTAATTTATGCCTATTAATATACCTACCTACTTAGGTATCTACCTACTTGTTCAAGTTTACCTAGTCATTATGATCCCAGTGCTGGGACAAGGACCGTAAAAAAGTATAATAGGTATATCGAAGCAGTTAACTATTAAACAGCTGTGAAAAACGCTTATTTAGATAATATTATAATGTAAAGTAAACCAAACCAATTTTAGTAACGTAATAATAACTAGGTACAATCATAGTGCAGGAATAGAATCATTCCAGCGTACCTACTCACCTTCTTATATTTTGAAGTTTTTGTAACTGTAATTAATTTTTCGAATCAGTGGCCTACCTAGGTACTTATTCGAATGTACATGACTGAAAGTTACAGACAAACTGAGATAGTCTTATCTTTGTTTTAGTTTTTCATTTTATCAAATCAACTACGTATACTCGAAGTTTTTTGTAAGCTATTAAGATCCCACTGCTGGGCAAAGTTTTTCCCCACGACTTTCCATTTAACACGGTCTCCTCTCTTAATAATTAATTATTCATATTTGACATCCACGAAAATTTGAAATGCGTAAATTCTTCTCATCGAATTGAGTCTCAACTGCCCCAAGAAGAAAGTCGAAAATTATAGGCAATACACGAGTCCACAGATAGCTTTCACTAAAAGCTATTAGAAAACAATGTAGTTTGGTATTAGTAGTAATAAGATAACTGCCGCTGATGCGTTACTGCGAGGCGATGCAACACGAATCTTGTTGGCAGCCTCGGCGACCCAGCGCCCAGTTGAAGCAAAATGTCGTACTTATTTTGGCTTGCCAATTTAAATATCTGACAACATATAGGTATAGACTCAACGTACTAATATCTCGATTTGTTACAGTACACATGAAACTCAGATGGGACATGACGGTAGTCTCGTGCGTTAAAAATTTCAATTTATGTGTGTAATTGTGAATTCGCGCCAAATATTTCAGTGAGTGAATATATTTTGATTGTGGTTGTCAATTAGTGATTTAACTTGAGTGACCATGGATACCTGGGGCCTTTTAAACGTCGATTCGGCTGCGATGGCCATTAACAGGGATGATACGAATGCAAGCTTTCGCCGGAAGCAATTGGTAATTTACATATTTCAATTTTATTTTAATTATGAGTAGGTAAGGACTTAATTAAATGATTCATTACATTATCCTATCCTAATGCAAGATTTAAGTAATTTTCACAGACTTGATGAGATATTTGATCAATGAATAATCCACAAAAATCTGAAATAATATGTAGGACTAGATACTTTAATTAGACATAACTTAATAAGTACGAGTAGGTACCTACTTAGTGTTTTTTTCAAGTCTGTAACAATTCAAAATAAATTCGAATTTTTCTTATCTAGCATCCGCTCTCATGTCCGCAACGTACAATTCATCAGGAAGCAAAAGAGTTTTTAGATTATTTCTTTTATGATATTCTTTTGAAAATTAATAATTTTTATATCACATTTTTATTTGGTCAAACCAGTTTAACAATAACTAAGTATCTTACCTTTCTTTAACATAAACCACAAATGAATATCACAAAAAAGTTATGAATGACGATCATTTTTATGAAAATTATATTTTAATAATAATGTCTTTGATGTACGTAGGCGGAATATGACAGGAGAAGCTGAGCAGATGTTCCCATCAGATCAAACATCGCGTTTGAAAGCATTGAAAGTCGACGTAATGACGAGTATGTTTACAGAGGAAACATGTAATTTGCAGCTGACCGCACACATATAATAAATCAACACGTTTCAGGAATTTTGCGGCACATCGTTAATGTTTTCAGTGAACATTGTCGTGTGCTTAAATTGCCTGTAAACGACCTAACAATACCTATACAACTATCCCGTTATCTATCTAAGAATGTACCTACTTATATTTATTTATTGTTAATCTATGTGATGCTACAGTAGACCGATGAAAAAAATCTATTTATGATTGAACACGTAAATATGAAGTAACTATGAATAGGTACTTACATATACCGAAAAGAAACTGGCTGTTTTTATGTTAATTTATGGTGGCATACAAATAAATTACTTTTATTTTAATGCATCCGATTTGCAAATAAACTGAAATGTTTTTAAATTAGAGTTTTTAGACAGCTGTTTCATTCGGTCGGAGATAGATTAAATTAAGTAGTTACTGACATTTTAGTTTTCCAAAAATATGTTGGTATATCACTTCTAATGCCAATAAGGCTAATAAAAGAGAAAAGGCCCTGAAATAGTTTCTGAACAGTTTTAATGATGCATAAATATTTTAAATATTTAATAAAATAATAAATCATAAGGTAAATGACAAAGTATGTGATAGTGCGAAAGGAATTTAGGTTTCAGCCGTTACGATGACTCACTGTCTAGGAAATACCTCGGCTCTTGCCAAAAAGATCGTGCAAGACTTGTCGCGATGATAATTATTTTGTTTATCACAAAACTGACAACAATACTAACATTCCAATAAGATAAATTTAAAGATAAATTATCCCAAGACAAACATCTAGAATATTGTTATTAAACTAAAATAAAATATATACCTATGTAACATTTAGTAAGTCGACGGTATTTTTTTTTTAACCTTTAATTGGAATTTAGGAATTGTAACTAAAAAAAATAATGATGAAATTAATAAGAAAGTACCTTGTTTTCAAAAGTAAACAAAATGAACTCAAATAATCTTTATTTCACGCAAAGCGACTATATTCATAAAGCTAACCTAGATTCATAAGGTACCAATTTTCCCCAGAGTTGAATCTAGCAAGAAACTCTACATAAGATAGATACCTATATCATAAGATAATGTAAAGATAATAACATGGAACGGTTGTATCATTAGTATATTAGCTAATTACGAGTCAATGTATTCAGGTAGAGCGTCGTATTATTTATAGACAGAGGCCGAGATCATCCAACGAACCCGTCGTCTGAGTTTAAACTAGATTTTAATCAGCAAAATAAACCAACAGGAACTTTTCGAAACTCCCGCCAAATGGATTCATGCATTTTTCAGAAGTAGTCGAATGAGTAGGGAAGTAATCTACATAAAATAAAATTGAATAAAAACATGAATAGTAACAAATACTGACTAATTGATTAAAAATAAATTATAAAACAAAAAATCGATTTAAAAAGTAAATAATTTGACGAATTCTGTAAATATTTCGACACGCACGAGCGATCCACTCTTACGCTCCCAGATGATTCCAAAATTAACCACAAGCGTTCCATATCCACTGGCCGCGTTACTTTCCGCGCGTATGAAGTAAACGTTTTACGAAAGTGAAGTAATTTAAAAGTCGAATTTTTAAGCATATTTCTGTGTTTATGTGGTGAAAATATTAAGTTCCAAGTATGGATATACCTACCGATGTTTGGGGCCAACTGGCTCTCGAAGCCAGTCAAGTTTATTTGACCGAAGGAGGACAGATTAGGAGTCCTTTTGCTAACACGGTAATGTTACGAAAATAGTTTTATTGGTGAATGCACATTCCGAAAGCTTTTTACAACTTTTTAGTTGTTTTGTATTAATGAAGTTTCCATTAAATATCCTATAAGATTCTTATTGGTCTGTGTCTGTCAGTAACGTTTATGTGGCTCAGGAATCTTGCATTAGAATAAAGCAAGTTAATCTATAAAAGATAATGAATTGAGCCATGCTAGATACTTCTAACACGAGCCTTTCTTTATATGTTTCAGACAATAGAAAAACTGCCCGACAAAGTTCTCCTAAACATATTTTGTTATCTGTCTCACCGTGAAATATGTCGTATGGCCACAGTGTGCAAAAGATGGCGAATGGTGGCCTACGATACTCGTCTTTGGACCCACGTCAGTTTACGGCCAGAAATATCTGGTTTACATGTTGGTAAGTATTTATTTGTTTTTATTCTGTTAGGCACTATAAAATCTAGCAAAATAATCTAAGGAAAATATTACGAACTATTTCAACTTGTGTCTTCTTATTTTTACAAAAGGTTGCAATTTTTTTTTATTGTACTTACTAAGAAATTGCTAGACAATGACATAAAATATTTTGAATAACTAAATTCTATTTCTTTTCAAAATTATACCATATTGGGAGAAAAGTTTTAGTGGTGGTAGTACAAATTTCAATGCGAATATAGTAGTGACATCTATTTGTGTAATTTTGAACTTTTTAAAGGGTTGAATGAAATAGTTTTATTTTCCCCTGATTTTCAAAGATGGCGGTAGTACCTAGTTAAAGAATTAAATACAGATATAAAAACAGAATTAACGATGTTTTTGGTGTGTAGGTACCTATTTTTTTCAAATATTCGTAAAAATCATGTCATAAATATCATTGTTTCCATATTTCAGGATCTCTCGAGTCCCTCCTCGCGCTAATTTCCATAAGATTCGGTCCTTCACTGCGCTACATCGAACTTCCCATAGAGTTAATTACTCACACTGTATTACATGAACTGGCGGCGAAATGTCCCAATTTGACCCACATGCTACTTGATTTTAGTACTGGTATGTATTCTATCTACTTATAATTTGAAACAAATTGATTTGATGAACTTCTTGAACCCTTAAATTCGAACGGGTAATACAGTCGCGTCGAAAAGTGAAATGTGTAGGTATCTAAGTTAAAATATGCATACATGGAGGTGTTAGCCGAATGATCAATGTGCATGAAGCGAAAGAAGTGTGTTTGAGTTGTAGCAAGTGTAGTAATAAGTGAAGGAAGTGTCTCTGTCTACCTCAATGGGACAGAGGCGTGCCTGACAGATAGGTATTTATGAATGTAGGGAAAATTGTATTAAATTATAAAGTGGCTAAGTAAGTTTGTTTGAGTGACATAGAGGTACCTACCAATCTAACTAACCTAACTAAATATACCTACGTATCTTAGATACCAATCAGAAAAATTTTACACATACACATAGATAGGTACCTAGACTAAAACATGGTTAGGTATTTATGTGTTCTGTATCTACAATAACAATAAAAACCTTCTTCAACTCTCCTCAGCCATGCAGCTGCACGACTTCTCGGAGATGCAAGCGTTCCCGACCAAGTTGCGGTATCTGTGCATCTGTCTGTCCGAGGTCATCTTCATGGAGGGTTTCATGAGGAAGATCTACAATTTCATCAATGGACTTGAGATTTTGCATCTTATTGGTAAGTTAGCGTCTTTAAGTAGATACCTCATGTCATGAGACTAGTAGTAGTGTTTTGTTTAGGACTAGAGGCTACCGCGACTTCGTACGCATTTATCGTCATATCTTGAAAAAAAAAAAAAATTCTGATGTAAGTACTTATAAGCTACAATATTGTACAATTTCATCAAAATCTGTTCAGTAGTTTTTGGGTGTTTGTATTGACCTGAACCACAGAATACATAATCCTGAACTATCAATTAATAAAGATTTCATAGACTGCCGCCATTTTTGTCGAAAAAGGTACATACACAAGTTTAGGTAGGACATTATATTCAAACCCCTTTGTGGACAAGTTTTAAGAAACTGAAATTCATTAAGATTTGTAGAAGACAGGATTGTTTCTCGATTTGATGGAAAAATTAAAATTTGAAGCACCAGGGTTCAAAACGTATCTACCTACCTAACTAGATGTCTATTTCAACTAACATACATAAGTACCTACTTACCAAGCTACACTTCTTTCTCTTCAAGGAACCTACGAGAAAGTAGAAGAGGAAGAAGAGGAGATCTACGAGGTGATAAACGTGCACAAACTGAAGTCTGCCACTCCGAACCTGCGCGTGATCAACTTATACGGGATCAATTTTGTCGACGACTCGCATATTGACGCGTTCAGTTCTAATTGTATACAGGTAAGTAGGTATCTGCAATACTCAATTACTGCACTTAACAGGTTTTTATAAATCTTATAAATAAATTTAAAGTACCTATTAAATGCACCCTGACGCGAGTACGGCAATGTAGCGCACCTACGACTTTCTTAGCAATACCTAAAATGAGAGAAAAAACAAAAATTAATAAATTATATTACAAACACACCTCACTTTTTGATTAAGTCAAGCGCACATCAAGCCTTACACAGGGCCGCCTCATTTTTTTGCGACATCAGGGCGATATTTATTAGAACTATGTTGTAAAGGTTGATCTGCTCTCGACTGTACCAATTCTTACATGTAGGACTATTATTATTTTAGTAATGTGATGTAGGTACCTACCTACAGTCAAGTGCATATCGAGGTTAGCAACATCCAAAACCACACTTAGCCATTTGAAGTAAAAAGCCATATGTAGTATGGGTAATAAAGTTTATCTTAACTTATGCAAAGGTTAAACTACTTATTTCCAAATATTTCCAGTTGGAATGCCTGGCCGTGAACTACTGCAACAAGGTGACAGGGTCCACTATGAAGACTCTATTCCAGCGCTCTCGAAGACTCACCTGTCTGCTCATGAATGGATGCAGTGAGTTTTTACATGATATCTTGGTTCATGGATCTATGTGGTCAATGTTATAGAACATTGATTCATTTTTTATTCGATTTGATTTTTTTCGATTGACTCGGGTCCCATATGTATAGGTTAATCGATCATTTAAATGATAGTACAATATGCCCTTAATTAAAACTAATTAGGTACCTACCTATCTACTTAGTCCTTCAAATGGCCGTCAGGCTCTAAATTCTGGAACGCCGCGGCTTGGCGCGCGTAAGGTCCAGCAACACAGCAACACCAACATCTGGCCACATTTCAGGAAAAAACCTATCCAAAACAATTGCTTCCCAAAAATTCTCTATATCCTAACTAGGGTTTTCTACCCGGGTACCCGGGGCCGGGTATACCCGGGTATTTAGTACTATTTGGATCCGGGTATAAACGACCCGGGTACCCGGGTACCCGACAAAAATACTTTTTATGTTTTCGCGCGATGAAACGCCTAAAAACTATTAAAGCAATGTAAATCAAAGGACTATTTGTTTTAAACTTGATCCCCCTTATTGCAAAACGTGGTTTAAAGATAGTCCGACGTTAGTTCGTTTAGTTTGACGTTTTGTCCATAACTAACGTCGGACTATCTTTAAACCCGGTTTTGTATTAAGGGGAAAAAATGTTATGAAATTGACTGGTTGTAAGATTATGACTATGACAGATTACAGTTTGACTGTTGTAAGGTGAGAGAATTTAGTTATCTGTGGTGAGGGGTTATAGCATTTTTTTCGTCGTGACGCGGCTGCGAATTTTGAAGTAGGTATGAACTTTATAACATGAAAAGTAATTTATCCGTTTGTTTTTAATTTATTTGAATTAATACCAAGCAATATTCTATGCAATTATTAGTGATGCGCCGAATATGGGTTTTGCCGAATAACGAATACCGAATACTATTCGGTTTAAAACTCTACCGAACCGAATAGTTCGGCCGAATTATTCGGTTGTTCTGTCACAGCAATTCTGATTATTTTTGATTCAACAAATAGGTAACGATTATGAAGAAGAGCGCCATCGACTGTCACTAGGTAGAGCGGAATGTCTAGGGTGGTCTAGGTTTCTTAAATAAAATCTTTAAGTGTCACATAATAGCTTATCTTTATTTTATCATCTCCTAATAACTCTTGTATTACTTAAACCTCCTTGGTTTAAAATAATTTCATTTGAGGTTAATATTGTGTTTTATCAAGCAAATTATTACTAAACAAAATAACCGAATAAATGGTAATTTTTACCGAATATTCGGCGAATACGAATATTCGGGTGAGGTGCCGAATATGCCAAATACTAAACGAATATTCGGCGCATCTCTAGCAATTATGTTATACTTTTTTCATTCTGTCTGATCTAACAGTTATTTTTTAAATTTATTTATTTGTTTTCATTAATTCATCCTTTTTTTCACTGAAATGCGAATACCCGGGTACCCGGGTCTACTCGGGTATTCAAAAAAATCATACCCGATACCCGGGTATCTAAAAAGGTCGGGTATTCGAAAACCCTAATCCTAACCTTCCACGTCCATTCGCCAGCCAATCTTCAACAAGACCAAACAAAGATCCTCAACACAAACATATACTCCTCAGGTCTTCAATCAGAGCACGTAATGGCGGTGGAATGGGAGAAGTCTTCCATCCAGGAGTTGGACGTGACAGCAACAGATCTGTCGACCGAATGTTTGATAGACATGTTGACTAGGATCCCGAATCTAAGGTTCTTGAGCGCTGGGCAGATCAACGGATTTAATGATTCCGTGTTGAAAGCTTGGGTGGAAGCTGGCACTGCGAGGTAGGTGCTTTTTTGTATAAAAGTTATTTGATAGGTGTTCATTAAAAAATAGGGGTTTATCTAAGTTTTATAATAGGCGTGTAACGTGCTCGTCTAAGACCGGAATGGCGTCATATGATACATACCAAAGTGAATCGCTTTGAACAAATGCGTCTTGAAGATCTTGATGCTTAACGCCGAGTACGGAAAACCAAGCCGAAGCCCTCCTACTTATATACATATAACACCTCTGGTCAACTGTATTGTACCCCCTGTGATCGCATTTTTAAGACCAAGTTCGGCTTTGCAAGCCGCATCAGAGCCCACTTCAACAACAATCGTAAATGTAAACCTTTCTGGAGTCGCCGTCGCCGGACACGGTGTGGACGACATAATGATGATGATAATAGGCTAAATGACTAAAAAAATATTTAGTTCATTTAAAAAACTTCGATACATAAGTAGTTAGGTACTGTCCTACTCGTATTTATTAAATTAGTGACAAGGATTACCTACATAGTGATGTTTGTTTTAGTAAGTACAGTTTTTACAAAATTATGACGTCATAAGCCTCCACTCCAGCATTTGATGCTCTTTATCTTTGTATTTATTTTAATCAAGCAAAACATATGGCCAATACTTTTGAAGAGTTTAACCATAGTCTAACAGACTAAACATAATGACATTTTTTATGGCGTCATCATCCCCGTAATAAGTAGAGATTTTTTAAATGGCCGCAATGACCCACTCCGTTAAAAGAGCTTACTTACTAAGTATTTCAGACCAACATTCCACCCAAACCCTCTACCCATCTCTTCCACAGAAACCTAATCGGCCTAGACGTGGACTCATCAGACAACCTGACAGACGAGGCCCTCCACCGGTTTCTGTCCCGTCACGGCAGTCAGCTCTGGGGCCTCGTGCTGAGCGGGATGCCGCACATCACTGACCAGCTTTGGCAGTCTGTGCTGCAACTGCTTACCAATGCCAAGTTAGTGTGTTTGTTGGCTTATGTCCAGAACACACGGGGAAACGCGACTGCAACTGCTAGTTACTTTTGAGTTGCATTTAAGTTTCTGCTACTTATATACTCCTTTAGAAAGCAAGACGCAATTAATATGAAACGTTTCAAATGTTTCAAACTACCTAGTTGTTTCCGTTTCCCCGTTTGTTCTGGGCCTTAGCAATTGATGAATATGACTAAGGTGATCCAACTATTATTACTAATTTCGTGTTGTATCAAATGGACGATTCGTTAATAGTACGACCACGGAAGACTTACATAGATCAAATAAAAGAGGGAATAGAAGTAATTTCGTATCAGGTGCTCAAACAGACGGCGGAGAATAGAGCAGAGTGGCGAAGACTCCACCGACAAAAGCGACGCTCTTAAAATATAATGATGATCGTTAATTTGCAACACCTAAACCTGTGGCCAAGTACCTTTACAAAAAAAAAAAACAAATGACAGCTAAATAATTGAGGGTAGTTCGATATTTGAAAGGTATTTCATGATATTGTATTGTGTATTGTTTCAGAATCCTTATCATGGGCACTCAAGAACGACTGGGCGTTAATATTCATGTTGATCAGGTTCGTAAAGCAAAAAGTCTGTAGGTACTTAGTTATTCTATTTCGCCTTTTTGACTCTTCTTATTTAGGTTTTTCCTATAACTTAAAAGGCGTCTTAAAATTCATTTTCTCATTATTTTAAATAACTATCTACTTGTTCAATTTGTTGATTTTACATTTGTTTCATATTTTTATGTTGCTTTCTACCCTCTTCCAGCTAATGGACGGCATAGCGAACAGCTGCCCGAACTTGGAGCGTTTAGAACTGCGTTGGGACCCTGAGAACCTTCGCTTCAGTGACAAGAGTCAGAAAGCCATCGACATCCTGCGCGTCAAGTGTTTGAAGCTTAAGTGCTTGGTGTTGAGGTAAGTGCTTTTTTTTAGCTATCTTAGACCCAGAACGCACGATGAAACGCAACGCAACTGAAACAGCTAGTTACTTTTGAGTTGCATCGAAGTTTCTGCTATAGACTTCTATAGAAAACCTCAACGATGCAACTAAAACGAAACGTTTCACACTAGTTGCGTCGTGGGAGTCATAGCAGAAACTTCGATGCAACTCAAAAGTAACTAGCAGTTTAAGTTGCGTTTCATCATGTATTCTGGGCTTTAGGGTCGCGACACACCTGCTGCGTAACGTACCACGCAGAACGTTCAGCGGCTGAAGTAAATGTATGCGACGTAATTTCAGCTGATGTGCCATAGGTGACTTGAAACACATTGCGAGCGTATTAAACCGAACGTTCCTCACGGTACGTGACGCAAGTGTGACCGCACACTTAGGCTGACTTGCGTACCGGAGGGTTAGCTCAATAAACCCGGAGTTAGCTGCTAACACAGGGTTAAATCATGATAAATCAATACAAATTATTTATTTAACCCTGTGTTAGCAGCTAACTCCGGGTTTATTTGGCTGCGCAAGTGGGCTTTACATATTTATACCACTAATACTTACTGAAACTTTGCTATTCCCCAGCGACGGGCGTTACTACGAGATAGTGAAAGCAAACTTCGAGCGCGCGGACCGCACCACCGTCGTACGAACCTCCACAAACTGCCGCGTCTCCAATTACTACCTGCTCTCTAACTACAAGGATCTTATATTTAATTAATATAGTATAACTTCACGTACAAATTACTTCTTTTATGCACATTTCGTGTGCAAGCATAAAGTTCTTGACGGCAGTAGGTACCTACTGGATTTACGACTCAAGTCATTGAATTTCGAATTATGTCAGGCGCTGTCTCCACGAACAAGAGAATCTTAGCGATATTATCGTTAAGATTATTTATTAGCCGTCTCCACACGGCTATATTATCGCCGCGATGGGACGTATACAAATATTTATTCATTTAACAGTTTATTGTAACATGATAGTACATAGACACAGAAAAAAAAAGAAGTTTTACAAAAGGTACAGCATATTTCTAAAAGAAATTTCATCCTGCAGACCCCACAGACAGAGAAGTGAAAGCAAGAAGGCAGGATAGTCACTTAATCTACAATAAACAAAAAATATATAAGTATAAACCTACACATATATCTTCGATAAATTAGAAATTACTTTGCACGACGATAATATCGCCTTGGAGACGGCGCCTTAGTTCAAAAGTACGATCCTATGAGAGTTCGAAATTCTCTCTCATGATACCTACTCATGAATAAAATCGAAATTCAATGACGGAGCCTGGATTAACATTTTTTTCTTTCACCGTCCTAATGTTATTCTCGCTTAAGCGATTTCTTGATTATTTTTACAACTTTAAAAACACGAAGGTAATCCCATTCGTGGCCCTAATGTTTTCTGTAGAAATCAGAATGTTTTCAGGGCAGTTTTGCCGCCCACAGTTGCTAGTCGCCAATTAAGGCCTGCCACTGTCTGGCCTGTCCTACTAAAGTGCCTTACTTCTAAAAATTTAACATAAGTACTTATTTAACGCCTTTTATAACATGTAACAAACATATCAGTTTATTATCCTTTGAAGTAGGTACTTTAATAAGTATATAATTACCCTTGCTTCATTTTAAAAATACCACCTTGGTACCTACTCTAGACAATTCAAAATGAAGATTAAGTACCTACGTTTTGTTGTACAATTCTGGTAAGACGTAGGTATTTATTTATAATTCTTCTGTTGTTTAATTATTTACATTTACAATGTATTTGAAGGTTATAAATACGTTAAATCGATAATTTGGAAGGTTACCAATTTCTTGCGATAGATGTCGCTTTATGAAGTTAAAATATTGATCTACCCGTATAATCTGTATTTTACGGTGGCGCCCTCTACATTCCCCTTTAACTTTGAATTGTGCAGTTTGTTTCTTTTCAAGTTGTTACGGGGTACTTTTGTATATTAAATGTTTATATTTTCTTTGATATTGTATAAAATGTTGTTGAACCTGCCATTTTTGGTATAAAATAAACTTTACAAATTAAATAGAATTTACTCTCATTCCATCACAGTATCAGCCCTTACGTATAAAATATGTTTTTTTTTATATTCCAAGCAAAGAACAAACAAGCGTTACTACTAAAAAATATTAGTTTATTTACATTTTATTATGAGAAAAAAATTACTATTTTTATATTTTTTTTCATACGTTTCAAATATTAAAAGCTATTTCTAAATAACTTAACTATTTACAAATAGCTTTATTTTCTATTTAGTTAGAGGATTTAAACACTTTATAGTATTTTGTTTGTCTCAATTAGCACTTGTGGATTTATCACGTGAGTCGTGTGAGTGAGACGGTGTTTGGGGTAGTTAAACAAAAGCAATCAATAAAAACTAAACTTATACTAACGTCACACTGCTAGAGTCACAAGACAGAATTTAACTTGCATCACAGGTTTACCGATATAATAAAAAAAAAAACAATAAATTAAAAATATACCACTTGGTGATTTACAGTTTTTAATCTAAGTGGTAGTTGTCATCGAGCAGTCACCTGACGCCGTCGCCAAGGAGAAGTTCCTGGTCTTCCTCCAGAAGTAAATTCTGATTGTTGCTGTTCTCCTCGTTCCCTGCTTCTGAATTGTTATCTTTATTGTCTGTGTCTATTTTATACAATATATCGTGACACAATGGACACCTATCTTGGACGTACAACCACTTGCGCAGACACACGCCGTGGAAGTAGTGATTGCATCGTGTTATTTTGGCTGAATGCATTTCTTGGTAGCATATAGCGCAGACGTCGTCGAGTCTGTCGAGCTGATCAGCTGACGCTTCTCTTAGCGAGTTTATTTTGTTAACAGCAGTCCGCCGTTTCATAAACACGGACCAACCAGCGCGCGCCTCGCACCAAATGTTGAAATAAGCATGAATACACATCATGACAGCTCGAATCGCGCCACCAGATTCAAACAACAAAATCCACGCTCCGTTGAAGAACAGAAATATCCCGAAACAAAACTCTATAGTGTTCCCGAAAGCTCTAATGTAGTAGACGTAATCGTCCAATTGTTCCCAGAATGTACTTCTGTACGCGTCGATTAAGAATAACGAGTATATCATTAGACTGACGATGACTTTGACTATGACTTCTATGCTGAACGCGCTGACGGCTAGAAGCCACGTTGAGATCGAATGCTGTGACCACAAGTACACAAGTAAAGAGATGGGGAAGATGATCAGAAACGCGCACACACCCAGAGCTCTCACGTGACGATGCGTACTTGGATTGTGTGATGCGCTTAAAGACATCAACATCGGATTCACTATATTATGCAAGAAATGCAACAACGCTGTGAACAGCAAGCAGAAGTTCCTGCAAAGTCTCACAAATCTCTTCTCCGGATTCAACGAGGTCAATCCAGTTTGCAAAGCCAGTATGTAGAATAGAATTGCCGATACCGTTCCGATACTTTTGTCTTCTTCTTCGTCTGTGAGGAGGATCCATTGGAAGAAGTTCCCGATGTAGTGACAGAAGAAGGAAATGACGGAGGTCATCCCGAGCACCGCCGTGATGGTCTCGCAGCCGGTTACTAGCAGAGACTTGGCCATCGAAGCAAGCGACTGAACCGCTAGTAAGGTGGAAACCCTCAGGCCTTCTTCTGTGTCTTCGTCGTAGTTATCCATGAGGAGTAAAATAGCGTGTTCCGCTACACGCATCACCCAGAACACTCTCAACACGCACGGGACATTTAAACGCATCCATTCCATTTCCACCAGCGCCGACAGCCCGTAGTTACTGACAAAGAGTCGTCCGTGTTGGTACCCGGAGTATATCACTTGAATGACATTGTAGGCTGATGACCAGAGGAAGTATTTAACCAGGAACAGCGGCAGGAGCGACGAGAAGACTGGGGAATGATGGAGTAGATTCGCCGGGACTGGCAGCATAGCCATAAACGACGGCGCCATGAAGCTCAGCGGTAGAAACTTCTGTATCGTCGCGTTTCGAGGTCCAAGGTGTACATTCTTGAAGAGAACCGCAAGAAGGAACTGTATGGCGAAATTTTGTATGACCAGAACTCCTGGGCCGTCTAGATCGATTAAATTCTTTATGTTCAAGTTGAGGATGTCTTCGAGGATGCAGGAGGTGTGTTCGGCGGAGCTGGTGAGGGTCTGGATCTGTTTGATGGCGGAGACATTGGTCCAGTAGGAGACGAACACGATGCCTACTGACATGAGGTACAGGTACACGATGATCAGGTGTTTCGTGTACAACACGAATATGCATAGCGCTGACATACATCCTGGAAAGAGAGACAAAGGTTTTGGTTAGATTTATAATACGATATTTCATCGGGTCTATGTTGGGATCCCTAACATTTTTGATCCTAATTTCACAATCCCTACTATTGTTTGTACTACTCATCTTTTGTCCTAAAGCAAATTAGCCTAATGAACTTAACCTAATTACGTTTATCCTAATATGATATATAATATTTGCTTACTTAGTACAATTGTATGATGACAAATAGTCTTAGGACAAGCCCTTCTCAGTCCTTTTACGTCCCCAGTACAGGGAAACAAGCCTACTCTCATGCGAGAATGATTAGGCCGTAACCCATCAAGCTGGCCAAAATAAGTTTTCCTTATCTAATTAACTAACTTTTCTACTTTTTTTTTTGTATATTTATCGAATATATATGTGTAGGTTTATACTTATATATTTATTGTTTATTGTAGTGACTATCCTGCCTTCATGCTATCACTTCTCTCTCTGTGGGTGTCTGCAGGAAGAAATTTCTTTTAGAAATATGCTGTACCTTTTGTATAACTTCTCTTTTTTTCTGTATCTATGTACTATCATCTTACAATAAACTGTTAAATAAATAAATAAACTAAAAAGACTTATTTCTAAGCAACGGAAACCTTTGCTTTTATATTCCATCATATTCCACTTCAAAATTGGCCTATAAACCTAGATTCATATTAAGGCCCATGAAGGTAAGTTGATTACTTAACAATATCTTTTCAATAACACTAAAAACAAAATACTGAAAAAAAGACGACCATGACAATGAAATAATGAAATCAAACGAACAGTTTATTGTTCAGTCGTGACGGTATAAGTAACCCACGTACGTAACAAATAAACGTATGTACTTACGAATGATAAATTATATCATTATGATAGGTTCAATGGACATGATGGCTTAAAAAAAATGTTTAACTCAATCACATAGATTATTTAAAAAACCATCGAAAACCGCAATCGAACAAGTTAACCAATTTAAACTTATTTAAATCAGTTTGTTTACGTAATATTAATGAAACCACACAGCTATGATGTTATTTATGGGTTTATAACAAATAATAGGTCTTTACCTATGAAATTGCCGTTTTACATTACTGGCCATTTCAATTAAAAATATTTTTTGTTTAGCTAAGAATTCTAATTTCAAATTAATTTCATTTTAAAAATATGGAATTCTTTTTCCAAAAACAGTCATTTGTCTATTGGTTAGTGTTACATTTTTATTGCATTTAAATCATTTTCGTCAACATGGATACGTTAAAAATTCGAGTAATTATGGAATATGAGTTCCGTCGTGGCAGCAAAGCGGCACAAGCGGCTCGCAACATCAACGACGTGTACGGAGCTAACACTACAAACCAACGAACCACTAGTTATTGGTTTGCTCGCTTCCGTTCTGAAAATTTCAACCTGAAAAATGAACCCCGCGGTCGTCCGAAGACTTTGGTCGATGCAGACGAATTGAAGGTGATCGTGGAAGCTGATGATACTCAATCTACGGCTGAATTAGCAGCAGCTTTCGACGTTAGCATCAAAACAATATTGGCCCATTTGCGTCAAATTGGCAAGGTAAAAAAGCTTGACAAATGGGTGCCCCACGAACTCAATGATCGCGTCGAGACGTGCCGTGCATTGCTCAACAGACACACAAATGAAGGAATTTTGAACCGCATTGTCACCTGTAATGAAAAATGGATTCTGTTTGATAACCGTAAGCGCTCAGCAAGTTGGTTGGATCCTGGTTCAGCACCTAAACAATGCCCTAAACGAAAACTTACCCCTAAAAAGGTGATGGTTACTGTTTGGTGGTCTAGCACCGGTGTGATTCATCACAGCTTCTTACCAAATGGGGAGAGTATTACTGCAGATGTGTACTGTGAAGAATTGAACACAATGATGGAGAAGCTGGCACGTTTCCGACCAGCATTGGTCAATCGCTCGTCTCCGCTGCTCCTGCACGACAATGCGCGACCTCATACCGCACAAATGACGATCTCCAAGTTGCAAGAACTGGGGTTGGAAGCTCTCCCTCATCCACCGTACTCACCGGACCTTGCCCCTACAGACTACTACTTTTTCCAGAATTTGGATAACTTCTTGACTGGAAAAAAAATCAATAACCAAGAGGCAGTTCAAAACGCCTTTGAAGAATTTGTTGCGTCTCGTCCAGCTGATTTCTTTAAGAAGGGCATTAATAAACTGCCACTGCGTTGGCAAAGATGCATTGATTGTATGGGTAATTACTTTACTTAATACAAATAAAAATTACATGAAAAAAAATCGTTTGAATTTTTTCATACAAAACGGCAATTTCATAGGTAAAGACCTAATATTATAAATGTCAATGTTTGTGGCGATGGATGGATGGATATTTGTTACTCTTTCACACGAAAATGACTGAACGAATTTTGATGAAACTTGGCAATATTGTAGTTCACAAATCAGAATAACATATAGGCTATATTATTTTGAGATATTTTGTACATTTGCTAAGATACAGCGTTAAATGCGCACGAAGTCGCGGGCAGCCTCTATAACAAATATTGTTTCATGGTAATCATTTTGAGATAAATATTTAGTAATTACGTACTCGATAACGGGTATGATAAACGTTAAATTGAATTACTTATATTATAATTTGATTAATAAATTGTAAAGTCATTACATTAGGTACATGGGTCATACAGACACAAAAAACAAAAATATGTCTCTCCTTTTTCCGGAAGTTAAGGGCACGGGAAGCTAATTTCTGAACTTAATGCATATCCGCATAATCTGTGCCCGATGTAGTTTTGGCCTGTATAAACATTTTGAGGATGAGATGCTACAGAATCCTTAATCATAAGGAACAGGAAAGACAAAAACCTAATTATGGGTATGAATCACATATTAAGAACGGATTCATCATCATTTTAGCAATATAGCAGCCCACTGCTGAGCATAGGCCTCGTCAATGATTTATCTACATATCTGTCACAACTCTCTCTCATCGGGGTAGGCCACATAGGCAGAGACTTCTTTCCTCCACTTGCTACGAACACACCTCTTAAGGTGCGTACAGACCATGTAACGTGTTATTTAACTTGTGTTTTATAACACGTCCACACTATGTAACCTTGTTATTCAACATTGCAACATAAAATAATACTGTACACATTAGAATAACAATGCAATATAACAATGTTATATAACCATTGTCGTTTGTCGTTCTTCAGTACAATCCACGCGATCAAAGTTATATAACATTGTTGTACATATCAATAACATGTTACTATAACATGTTTTATAACATTCAGTGTCCACATTATGTAAAACATGTTATATAACAATGTTAAATAACATGTTATGTTACATGGTCTGTACGCACCTTTACACTTTTTGTCATATAGTAAGGCCCACTTGCGCAGCCCAGACTTAACGCAATAAACCCAGAGTTAACTGCTAACACAGGGTTAAGTCAAAGTTAACACAAATTATTAATTTAACCCTGTGTTAGCAGCTAAGTCCGGGTTTATTTTGCTGCGCAAGTGGGCCTAAAAGTCATGCATAGAAATAGGCTTAAAAAGTTACCGTCCTTATATGTTCCTTATGATTACAGTTATTGAAGTATTTAATCCTCAAAATTTTGAATCCGGCAAAATTACATCGCGTTTTCGTATATTAGGTACGTCAAGGTTAAAAATTACCTTCCATTGTCCTTTAACCTAACATATTGTATTTTCCGACAAAAAAACTACTAAGTTTTGTGAACGTAAGATGAAACAAAATATGTATACATTTTTGTATTATTTAGATTTAGCATGGCGCCACCGACGCGTGCCAGGTTTAAGTACCTCGTAGGAAGTTAACTTAACACCCAATGAGTATAAACTCGCTTATTAATTAGGACCACAGTTAGCTCTTGCAGTGTATACGTCTACTTTCGCAGTCAGTTTTGCGAAATATTTCAGAGCAAACCTAAGCTATCGCTTCTAAAGGAATGTGAATGTCCTTAGCTTGATTTAATGTCAAGTCAGTTGCAGAAAAATTAATTTAAACTAACGTCCCATTAAATGTATAGCTGGTACTGTCTTTATTTATTTAACAGTTTATTGTAAGATGATAGTACATAGAGACAGAAAAAAAAGAGAAGTTTTACAAAAGGTACAGCATATTTTCATTAAAATCTGTCTTTAAAATGTCTTTAAATTAAAATCTGTGTGTCTTTGTTAAAAATCTGAACAAAAAGCACGATGTTTTTATGGTAAGGCTGCCCCGTGCATTCGTAAGTACGCATTTGTCATCTCATCTTGGAAAAAATAAACAAAATCGTAAAATTAATTAGGTACCCTATGTGTTATGTTATTCTAATGTGCAAGCTACAATATTGTTAAGTTTAATTCGAATCTGTTTAGTTGTTGTCACGTGAAAGAATAACAAATATCCTTATATCCATCTATCTAAATCAAATAAAATGGGGAATCTGCCTTCCGAAGACAGCGTAGCTTCAGTCAGTTAATTTGCTTTTACTTTTGTTAACTTGTTGTATTATTGTTTTTATTTTTTGTTTTATATTTCTGACGCATTCAAGTGTAAGTTTGGGTTACCTATGAATAAATCTTTATCGAATTGAATCTATCTATCGGCACAAACTTTGTCTACGATATAATAGAATAAGTTTACTAATAGCAATCAGCAAGAAAAACATAAGGTTCTAAAATATATACTTACTTACTAACATGGAAGATGCGCAAAGCCTTCCATACAAGTAAATAAATATGAGAGGCTTTGCACTAAAAATAAATCGACGTTACAAACTAAAAATAACCGAATGATAAAACCACAAACGAAATAAAATCACATTCAACCTTTTTAAAGGCTACATTAATAAAAAAAAGTACTGGGTTAAAGGTTCAATGAACTATAATAAGTAGGTACCTATATGTTTTGCAAAGTACAGTACCGTTAAAATAACTGGTTAACAGAACAAGTTTATCCATAGACTTTGAGAGGTGCGAGTAAAAAAAAAAAAAAACTGTCTATTAATTAACAGATCTCAGTGGGGAAGGTTTAACTATAGACGAGACGAGACGAAAAACATACCGTTTTAAACATACCGGCCGTTTCACCGTTTTTACGAAAAAAATTTAACTTACAGACAAACCTAAGTCTATGTCGTAAAACATGACATTTTAGATAGTGACAGGTATAAAATATCTGAGTCATACACAGAATTAGGTTCAAAATTGTCTTCCCTGTTCCAGATGATTCAGGATACTGGAGCATCTAATCCTCAAAATGTTTATACAGGCCAAAACTACATCGGGCACAGATTATGCGGATATGCATCAAGTTTAGAAATTAGCTTCCAGTGTCCTAACTTTCGGGAACAGGAGAGACATTTTTTGTTTTCTATGTCTGTATGACCCATCTGTCATTTCTGTACCTAAGTAGTAAAACGGGCTCTTAGTCCTTCACGTAGAAAACACCTTCTTAAAAAAATAGGACACGTATTTTTCTGTTTTTTTTTCTAACTAAAAATGACAACGATATAGTTAAAGTTCCTCTTGATGGCAGGCTTCAATACATTTTTAGGGTTCCGTACCCAAAGGGTAAAAAGGGGACCCCTATTACTAAGACTCGGCTGTCCGTCTGTCTATCTGTCACCAGGCTGTGTCGCATGAACCGTTATAGCAAGAGCGTTGAAATTTTCACAGATGATCTATTACTTTTGTCGCTATAACAACAAATACTAAAAATAGAATAATAATAATAATGAATGGGGATCCCATACAACAAACGTGATTTTTGCCCTTTTTTTGGTAAGGACGGAACCCTTCGCGCGCGAGCCCGACTCGCACTTGGCCGATTTTTTTAACGTAGTTCGTCATCACCATCAATATAATGGGTAATATCTACAATCTTAAAGCAAATAATATTTTGACCTATGACGAGTGCCGGGGCACATTTTTTGTAAAGTTGTGTTAGGTTAGGTCATGGTCTACTCTTGGTAGAACTTGAACCTTTTCACGTTTTTGCGTTTTTTTACTCGGATTATATGCTTTTCATTTGATATAAATGTGCCGAAAGGTTTGCCAACATATTTAATTGGAAAAAGATACGTACTTTGGAATATATGAATATTCCTATTAATATTTTAAATGCCAATGTTTGTGCCGATGGATGGATGTTTGTTACTTCATCACGTAAAAACCGCTGAACAGATTTTAATGAAATTTTACAATAACTTGGCTTGGACTTCAAAATAACACATAAGCTATATTATTTAACGATGTCACGATTATTTTCCGAGATATGACTATAAATGCTTACGAAGTCACGGGCAGGCTCTAGTACTGAATACGTATATTCATAACTTATTAATATACCTAATGTCTGATGTTTGGTAACATTAAACTTAGCAAAGTATAATAAAATATATTTCTCTTTCAATCAATTACTCTTAAATGATTGGGAGCTGTTCCACCATTCACAGAAAAAAAAATTGACAGATATTTTATATCTGTCCCTGTCTAAAACGTCATGTGTTATGAAATAGACATAGGTTTATCTGTCAGTTAAATTTTATCTGAAGATAGATGGTGAAACGGAAGCTATTAATACTTTATCTTAAATTAGTTTTAAATATAGTTTAACACGTAAAAGTCGTTTCTTTACTCGTTTAAGGTCAGTGTCGGTGAGTTTAAAGTTTAAAACTCGAAAATCTACCATTTACAGTCAATTTCATTGTTCAAACCACTCATTAAATATGCGGAAGACGTCATTCGCATCGAAACGAAGCTATTAATTAAATACAATAACAATTGGGTCATACAGACACAGAAAACAAAAAATGTCTCTCCTGTTCCTGAAAGTTAAGGACATTGGAAGCTAATTTCTGAACTTAATTTATATCCGCATAATCTGTGCCCGATGTAGTTTTGGCCTGCATAAACATTTTGAGGATTAGATATTGTCCTTAATCATCTGGAACAGGAAAGACAATTTTGAACCTAATTGTGTGTACGTATGACTCAATTAACTTTTTGTTGGTGCTGAATTAGTTTTGCCCTATATTTTTTTAAGGACTGGATTCTTCAAAAAATATTATAAATGTCAATGTTTGTGCCTATGAATAGATGGATGGATATGAGGATGTTTGTTACTCTTTCACGCAAAAACTACTAAACAGATTTCGATGAAACTTTACAATATTGTAGTTTACACATCAGAATAGGTTAGGTTAGGTTATCAAGCTAACTTATTAGGGTATTGGAAACTACGGAAAGACAATTTTGTGTGAAATTCCGTGTACATAACTCAAACATGTATAGCATTACTAAATTTAACTCACTAACTAAAGTAAATTGTAGTGTATTAACCATCATGAACTCACTAACCAAAGTAATATTATACTACTGAATACCTAATACTACATGTAATCGGTAACATCCGATGTACTACTTAAGTCTCGTGCTAACTGGCTTCAATTCATCTAAATGTTTTAGTTTTTTGGTCTGTGGTTGGCTTTGACCCAGAACACACGATGAAACGCAACTGCAACGCAACTGCAACTGCTAGTTACGCACACGACGCAACTGAAACGTAACGTTTCAAACTAGTTGCGTCGTGTGTGGTTTTCTAAAGAAGTCTATAGCAGAAACTTCGATGCAACTCAAAAGTAACTAGCAGTTGCAGTTTCGATGCAGTTGCGTTTCATCGTGTGTTAGTTTGTAGTTAGAAAAATCTGTGAAAGGTTTAAATAGTTATAGTAGGTCGTGAGTTCGATTCTCATTAGTAACAAACAATACTGTAATAAACAGACTGTTTGGATGCAAGTGCCATTGAACCGGCCGCGTTCGAGAGATATTGGAGGGGCCTATGCTCAGCAGTGGGCAGCTATATGCTGAGAAGAAGTGAAGAAGGAGAATAAACAGACAAACACACCAAACTGCTGTCTCGTTAAATCTCGAAATTGGCGAGATCTCGCAGTGTTGTTATTCATAATCTCGCAAGATCTCGCACGAGCCCCTATCTCGCGATTATACAATATTTATATTTAAGTTTTACTCCACTTGACATTGCCAGAATCTACAAGTATCATTGTGCCATTTAACAAAAAGGTTAAGTATTGAATTGGTTTATAGCTTTCACCTTTCAATACGAATTAATGCCGACCAGACGCAACTGACTTTTAATAAAGATAATAAATAGTACGGAACCCCTCTTTAGATATTAAAATATCTCTGAAACAATCGATTTTCTTCCTATAATTAAATAAAACTATATTTTTCCGGGAATAATTTAATTACAGGACTATTTAACGCCGGAATTTGTCTATCGAAAATTTACGCGGGGAAATCCTTTATGGATACCCTTCGTCTCGAAGAAAAAAGAAGGGTTATGCTGGACTCCCATCGGCTAAAACTTCGCGGTGTTCCTGCTAGCCGCTTTTGGGAGGAGAGGGAGCGGGAGGAGGACAACTTAGGCATACTTCCGCGAACCCGTCGGCGGTGACCAAATTACCCTAGCGTTACTAGAAAATAAATAGGCCCGTAATCCGCCACGCTTGCCAGATGCAAATTGATGACTGTCATACAAACATTTTGAATTGATTTTATAAAGGTTCTGTGCACCCAGAAAAACAATCATACATAATCGTGAATGTATGATCAATTATGATTATACTATGTAAACAATAATAAAGATAAATCAACCTTAGCGTTTATTTACAATACCTTGATTTGCCAATCGATGATCTAAGGCGTTTTAGGTATAAGGTCATATGTGTATGTCATTATTCAATCAATTATTGATCATTTTATTGATTGATCAATTACAATAACTACCTAGCTAAGTTGTTAGACAAGTTACGCGCTTAACTTAGATTTCTACCGTGATAGATGCAAGCTAATTTAGATAGGAACGTGGTAAGATAAAGATTTGGCGCATGTTTAATTCACTTTCTACTAATATTTTACGTCAATGTTGGAGGCGATATGGATGGATGTTTGTTACTCTTTCACGCAAAAACTACTGAACCGATGGAACTTGGCAATATTGTAGCTTATAATTCAAAATAACACATAGGCCATATTATTATGAGATATCATGTTTTTTTCCAAGCTGTGACGATAAATGCGTAGGTACGAAGTCGCGGGCAGGCTGCTAGTAAAAAAAAAATGCTATTGATTTTAGGCCATAGATAGAGGATAACTTTTAATTAGTGAACGATAGAAAAGAATGCATGTACTCGTCATAACAAACAACTTTTACTATGGGTCAAAGTTGGAAATCCAAACAAAACACAGGAAAAAAACTCATGTGTTTTTAAGTTATTATTACGTAAAATGCGTGCGAAGTCGCGTGCAGCGTCTAGTCTAATAAACTTAACACTTAAATCTAAATCCTATTCGTACAATATACGCACTCTAATTCTACTGCAAACTACAAGGTCTTGCATTAAGATTACGAAATCCAAACCAAGGTCGGTTGAAGGTTATAAGTTTTTCGTTGCTAACGTACTAACTTAGGCAATGATAGTAAAATACTTGAAGCGAACAATAATTTAGTCTGATTTTGTAGACAGTTAATTTTTTTTTTACCCTATATTGTCCCACTGCTGGACAAAAGCCTCTCCCATGCTTCTCCACACATTTCTGTTGGTGGTGGCTTCCCACCAATTTTCCCTAAGGGTCAGCGCAGACAGAACGGAGCGCAGCGGAGAGGATTTTATTACCGCACTTGAAAATAAACCTTAAAATTTTTACAATTAAGTGCAAACCGGCATTCCCGCGCATCCTCGAGGACGCGCGAGCATTTTTTGTCAGGTTCGAGCATTTATGCACTTAATTGTAAAAATTTAAGGTTTATTTTCAAGTGCGGTAATAAAATCCTCTCCGCTGCGCTCCGTTCTGTCTGCGCTGACCCTAAATATGTTCAGGTCGTCGCGCCATCGTTTCTTGGGCCTACCTCGGCGGCGCTGGCCGTCTTCCGGCACCCATTCTGTGGCTATTCTCGCCCAACGCTTTGTATGCATGCGACTGACGTGGCCAGCCCAGTCGAACTTTAATTTGACAGTTAAATTAACAATGTTTATTTGAATTGAATATTCGATTACCACGCTAACGGTGAAGGAAAACATCGCGAGGAAACCTACAAACACTAGAGAAGAAATTCGAAGGTGTTTTTGAAATCTGCGAACCCACATTGGGCTAGACTCTAGCCCAATGTGCCCAACCAATCTAGCCGCTAGCTAGAGCATAGTGGATTATACTCGTTAGAGAGTAGGCTCGTGCTCTTGTATTGAAGACGTTAAAAGGGCTGATTAGGAATATTTGATTTAGGTATTTGAGTCATACACAGAATTAGGTTCAAAATTGTCTTTCCTGTTCCTGATGATTAAGGATACTGGAGCAGCCAATCCTCAAAATGTTTATACAGGCCAAAACTACATCGGGCACAGATTATGCAGATATGCATTAAGTTGAGAAATTAGCTTCCAGTGTCCTTAACTTTCAGGAACAGGAGAGACATTTTTTGTTTTTTATGTCTGTATGACCCATTTGCTATTGCAGAAAATTATAGAATGTTGTCCTTATCAGATTTTTGACAATAACAGTGACAGCTATAGGCTTAATGAAACAGTAGCTATAATGACCTCTTCTAGAACTGGCGAATAACCACGATTTCTATTTTCTTGTGTTTCCAATTTAACACCAATTAATCCTATTAATATTATAAATGTGAATGTTTGTGTTGATGGATGAATGGATGGATGTATGTTTGTTAGTGTTTCACGCAAAAACTACTGAAAAGATGTTGATAGAATTTGGCAATATGTAGCTTATAATCACATAACATCTAGGCTATGTTATTTTTAGATATAATGTTTTTTTTTTTGAAGTTATGATGATTAATGCGTACGAAGTTGCGGAAGCCTCTAAGGTCTATATATTTTGTTTCACAGTAACCACATGTACCAACCAAGCCACTATCTACCTACTTTACTAAATATAAAAGTCAATGATAATGCCTAAGTATGATACTCATGCTGACTTTACATTATTGCAGCTTTTACATCAACATAACATTTATTTATAAACTTTATTATTACAAGATATTGTGTAAGGTTAAGAAGTTAAGGTTAAGGTTGTTAAGGTTGCCTGGAAGATGTTGCTACCTAGCTATAAGGCCGCCTGTTGCTTCTTATATTCTTGTTTGTGTCTGTACCTTATATCTTTTGTGCAATAAAGAATATTTGTATTGTATTGTAATTTCTCAAAGATATGGCGTACAAATACGTGGCTAGCAATGAATAGTTAATTCAAAGTTTAAATTTATACAATTGACGTTTCACTAATCTCATGAACTGTAACCTTTACGTAACTACAAACGTTTCAATTGAGTATTTTTCCAAACTAAACACATTTTTGTTTCTAGTTATGTATTGTTACGTGACAGAATTTTCAGGAGGACTTTTATACAAGGTGACTTTAAATTAGTGAAGGGAGAAGAAGAAAAGGGTATGCATGTACACGTGATAACAAACAACTTTTACTATGCGACCAAGTTCGAAATCACAAAAAAAAATTATTCCTCCATACTATCAGCTGGTGCATTTTGTATGGGGAGTTTTTCTATAAAAGTAGGTGCTTGATTATATTTTAATAAAAAAATTAAATTTGAACTATTGAAAAAGATATTTTTTTAGTTATTTATTTGCATTTCCGGCATATAATTACTGTTTGTCCTTATATATTTATTGTTTATTATAAGGTTAAGTGACTATCCTGCCTTCTTGCTTTCACTTCTCTCTCAGTGGGGTCTGCAGGAAGAAATTGTGTGTACCTTTTGTATAACTTCTCTTTTTTTTCTGTCTCTTTGTACTATCATTTTACAATAAACTGTTAAATAAATAAATAAATAGTTTTTAAACAAAGTTATTAAAGAACTAATATGATGTAATGTAACTAATACATAAATAATTTATTTAATGTTCTCATAGTTTGACTTTGCCAAGCAGTGGGGCACTGTCGGTCAGATAAGTAAGTATAGTTCTTTAACTCTCTCTATTTGCAATATTTGTTGCATAAAATATTTTCAGTTCTCATTTGGAATAAAAGGTGAAAATACAAAAATCTTACGATAAAAATTCAAAATACTATTTTCCAATGTCTCTTAATATAAAACTATCTTTATTTCCAAGACCTTTAGTAACATAATCCTATGAAGAAACCAGCTGTTTGATATTGTGACATTCTGCTATGCCTACAAGTAAACAGAACCGAGATTACAAAACACTTTACTTAACAAAATGGTGGAGCTATTTAGAATATGAGAAACAAGCTGGTTTTTACTAAAATATACAAACTAGTTTGCTATTTACAAACAGATACCTATTTAATTAAGGAAAAACATATATAGAGGAAAATATTTATGTTTTTTTAGTATTTATATTACGTCAGATTTTTATTTTGGAATTTTATATTTTAAGTAACTACAACGCTGGCCTAATCACTCTCTGTATGAGCGTAGGCTCGTGCCCCTTGGTGGGGACATATATGGGCTAACAACAACAACAAGTAACTACCTAACTACCTACCTTACTACCTTCCTATCTTCCTTCCTTCCTTCCTTCCTTCTTTTAAGTACCTATAATGAATTGGTTGATTTTGTTCACTTAATTAAAAGATTCAAAATGAAATAAATGCATTTTGTTTCATTTTCAAACTTGTTTTCTTTGTTGATAACTTGCTGGTAGTAGCGACATACTTATTAAAAATGTTATGAATTATGCTTTCTTCGCATGACTTTAAACTTCAAAACTACCTAAACATTAACTTTTAACTAGTAAATTGGCAATGGCTTTCACATACATAACCAGAGTTAAACACTATAGAATGCATATTATACTATTTAACAGAATAATATTATTCCTAGGTTATGTGTTTCTTGGTAAACATTAGGAACAAGTATTCTGGAATAGAACAATGTTCTTAATATTAAGATAAGTATGTATGTTCCTAATGTTCCTATACTATAGCTATGTATGACCTATTTTCAAAACCTTTTTCTAGAAAATGAGCGTTAGAATGTAAACAGTTTTGCAATTGACTTGTTTATGTTATGATAACTACGCTAAAACCAGCTATAAATCAGCGTTTAGGAACTAAATAAGTAGTTACTGATGATAATGAATAATAAGGTATTAAGACACCTCAGTACACACAATATTTTGATCTTTAAAAACTGGTTTGATCTAGTTTCAGTTTACCTAGAAACTTCTAACTAAATCTAACTCCACTACATACATACAAACATAGGAAGAGTAGAAAGTAATACATACCTAGACAACAGATCAGGAACTTCAACAGCGTAAAAAAGAACGCGTTGTAAAAATTTGCATCATAGTATGTGCCATCTGCATCCGTCACATCTACGTGGTCCACTGTCACATTACTGAGCACTGACACCTCCTCGCCGGTGGACACGGGCAGCCCCAAGCTGATCTTCAAGAATTCATCCACCACAAACAGCGGCGGCACCCTCAGCAGCACCTCCACCAGAGCCAATGCCTTCGATCTCAGAGACATCATTCATTTATGCAACAATCCGCGCACACAAACACCGCCAATTTAGCAACCCCAGCCGAAAACGGTCGGCGGACCCGTCCAACGTCCCGTCTATGTTTTTATTTTATTTGTAATCACGTAATGATAATACGAAAATATGACTGAAATTTTTGCGATAATAAAAATTTGACAATTTGACACTAGAAATTTTGGGGATGTCACACCAAAAATTTGGCACTACCATCACTTTGTCTGATTGGGACACGTTTCCAACTGTTTCTACCATATAGCTTAAAATGTAAGAAATAAAATGATTCCAAACACATTCAACACAATTTTTACTTACGTTTCGTAATATCAATTCAATCAAGTGTCATAAGTTAAACAAGACTGTCAAGATTTAGTTTGACTTACTTTTTTATTGTATGAAATAAATATTTCTACTATTTTCAGCACTGGCAATATTAAACAATATGTCAATATGTTTTGAAGTTGCCAGTCTAAAATATTGCATGGTTTTGGTAAAAAAATATATACGTCTCCAGTGAACCCTAAAAATAATTTTATAAATGCTCAATTCACAGAAGTAAAAAAGCTGTTGTAACATTCAGTTGCTCAATTAAATCAATAATCTGTCAAGCTTTTTTGGGGTCGGCGATTAAATGAAATTTAAAAAAAAATACCTTTTCACCTTGGGTCGTTCATTAACTACAAATGTAAGTAGGTCGTGGGCCCCTGACCGCCTATGTTTCATTTAATAAATAGGTACATACTTACATTAAAACAATAAGTATCTAGTGCCGCCGCCGCCACCGCCGCCGCCGCAGCCACCGCCGCAGCCGCCGCGCTGCCACCCTCTCTTTGCCTACTTCGAGACCCGTTTGCACCCTAATAATCTTATCTTAACTAGCTCCCAATGTTCCATTGCTGGGCCAAGGCCTCTCTCCTTCCACTCCACAATTCTCTATCTTGAACCGCCTCTACCCAGACATCCGTGAAGGTATCTAGTTCATCCCTAGCCATATAAAACTATTAGTACCTACCTACAATATAGGTATTTCCGTTTAGTCTAGACCATCTGGTTTTTTCAGAGTACCTAGTAGTGGTACCTACCTACCTACTAGATATTTTTTCGAAAAGTTGTAGGTCTGTTGATGCAAAATGTCGGTAAGTACCTATGAAGTTATATCTAGTTTTGTCTGAATCTTTTGAATTTCGAATTTAAGTACCTACCTACCTACCACTCACAAAGTCAACCAAAGCCGCTCTACATGAACATAAATAAAATAAAATCAATCTCAAACACACATAGGTACCTAAACCAACGTTTAGCCATAACTACCTACATACAAAACACAGAAATAAACTTCGAAAAAGTCGGACCGTTTCGAAATCGATTCGACTTTATGTGGCTTCACGTACGGCTTCGTACCTCTTTGAAGCAAATTAAAACCATCTATAGCGGCTGTATTGTGCTTTTGTAAGCTCCGGCGAAAGCTCGCTAAAGTTTTTGAGCTTGGGAAATGGTTACTAGCCTATTTACTTTTCTTTCTCAATCTTTCCATTTAAACAGGTCGTTGTGTAAGGTAAGGTTTTGAGTAAGGAGATTTATGTTGTAAGTTACTACTCAGTCTGGGCTTAGCTAGTGTTTTTTTTTGCAACTGATTTCATATGTTGAGCCGAACTGTTTTTGCACCTTTGTCTTGTAGATAGGTACCTACTTATCTCATAATCTAAAACTTAAAATTAGCTACCTACGTTATTATTTATTTCTTACCTATCTACTGATCGTAACCAGAGTTTGTGATGGACAAGACATTAAAAAGCACTCTCCATAATTTTCGCACTTCATCTCGCAAATTGCAAACAAAATCCGATGATGACACAAATTAAGCACCAAATAATATTCATTTAGCGGATTCCCGCCAAAAAATGACAGTCAATCTGTCACGGCACGCGCTCGACACGCGTCACCCTCCATTTTGCGATTAAAAAGTATGGCACGAGATAACCGCTGCGGACCCGCAAAATATCAAATAACATTGAATACTATCTGCTATTTATATTTCCGATTGAGTCGTATCATTTTACAAAGTTATCTTAAGCGATTGAATTTGTAATGTTATTGTTTTCTATGGGAATTGTAAATTGTTGGTATTGCTAATGGAGAAACGGGAGAGGGTATGGTTTTAATTAAATCTCATTTGAATAAGGATTATGAAGTTGGTTGTATGTTTAACAACGTTAAAGTAAGTAGATGTTAGTAAGTAGTTTTATTACCAAAAAAAAAGCAAAAGTTTATAGTCGATCGAACCGTTGAGTTTTAATTTCAAAATTGGGGGTATAATATAACTCTACAAAAGGAGAGTGCGTTGCGCTGAAAAATCTTTTTACATAGATAGATGTACCTATAGTGGGTTAGCTATGAGATTATCTATGTACATATAAAATACGTATATAGCTTAGAGGTACTTAAGTTGAATAAGTTTGTATTATATTGTATTGTATTTAATTAAGGTGAAATTATGTTTAAGCAATAGGTATAAGAAACTTATTGTAGGTACCTACCTACTTATAACTTTATGTAATTAAGAATATTGTTTTTTAAGGATTAGGTAAGTACTTAAAGAAATCTGATTTATAAAAAATAAAGAACCCGAAAAGAAAAACTTCTAAAATGAAAAAAATATACTTAATAGAAGGTACCTACTACCGTATAGGTCGCGCCAGGTAAAATGAACCATAGCTGACAGATGCGCATTAGACGATTTTTGAGTCTGACGTTTAACATTTGTTTTAAAATACCATCGCGCACAAAATTGTTTAATTACAGTCATGGTATTACGCACAAAGGAGAGAAAAATATTATGTATTGGTAAGTAGTATTAGTAAGGTGGAATATAAATCAAAAAAATACACAACTACCAATCAATATTGGATTTTGTGTAAAATGTGTAAAATTGTAAAAAAAAATCGAAAATAAAAAGAAAACATATTGTTCTTCCATTAAGTCTTCATGGGTGGCGCGAAAACCAGATGAGGACGCGGTGTTGATGCCAGAAGTGGCCATTTTATTATCATCGTTGTCGTCACTTTCATAACCTTTGAAATCAGAATCATCATCCCCTACGTATAGTCTATAAGTCAACATACGTAACCGCGTGCGAAAGACTCTTACAAGAATGAAACGATAAATAGCCCTAGTACTTTCGAGCGTAAGTGTACCCATGCGCGAACACGTGATTTTCATTTGTTTCTAAAGTTCTTTTTACGTGGCGCAACTACCTACTTAGCTAAAAATCGAAAGCCATATTGCTAAAACCATCAAAACACGCACAATTTGCAACACAATAAAAAAAAACAAGTTACAAAATAAACTTTAAAAATCATTTAGGGCAAGGGGAAGCCGTTTGCGTAACAAAAACTACCTGCTGTAAAGACCAAACAGTTAGATAACTATTGTCTACGGACGCCACTTGCGAAGCCCAAAGGCAAATACAGGTGTGAAGGGATACCGTATTGTTGGCAAATAAAATTATATGGACCACTGATTTTGTTTGGTTAGAGATTTGCTTTACTGTGATTGTTAATTGTTGTAATAATGTTATAGAAGATAGGATAGTTTTGTTGAGTACCTACCTAATTGATAATTTTGATTTCTATCACATTGCAGACTTTTTTCTGGATACGCGTGGGAATTTTATAAATTGTTTAGTACCTACTTAATTGAAATATGTAGTTTTTTGTGCGTTTCTAATTTTAACTTAGCTGTAGCTGTGTTTATGTTTTTATTTGACTTGAGAAAAAAGTGTAAAAATGTAACTTCGTTGACCAAAAAAATAATTAACTTAGATACCTAATTAGAATTTAGTTACGAACCTAACATTTACTTCGTTGCGTGTTTAGGTACCTATTTTATGAATTTAGGTGCCTACCTACCTATCTATCTACTTAATTGCCTACTTGCCAAATAACCAAAGAAGGTAGATACCACAAGAAGATACCAAATAAAAAAGTACCTAAATAGGTAATTACAATAGGTCAGTAGGTACCTATTTAAAAAAATAACACCATTTTATACTGTACTGTACTAAAATGTAACTTTTTGCAATAAATAAATACTAAATACAAAACACCTTCACTTCCTTCCTATACATATTTTTTATATAGGGTGACTTTAAATTAGTGAACGATAGAAAAGGATATGCATGTACTCATGATAACAAACAACTTTTACTATGGGACCAAGGTCGAAATAATTAAAAAAAAATTGTTCCCCCATACTATCAGCTGATGCATTGTGTATGGGGAGTTCAAATTTTTTTGAAAGATTCGGACCTTGGTCCCATAGTAAAAGTTGTTTGTTAACACGAGTACATGCCTATCCTTTTCTATCGTTCACTAATTTAAAGTCACCATATATAGGATAGGAACCTAGGTATTTTTTCTAAACTTATTCAATAGGTACCTTTCACTTTCTAAAAAAAAACAATTTCCCTCTAAAAAGCTAAAATTCAAATCGTCATTCTGGCTCCGGTGTCGCCGGACACGACACCCGACACTTCCGTTTCCGTCCGATCGACTTTCATCCGACATTGGACAGGTGACTCGATCGATCGCGGTAATTCGGGTATCAACTTTATTTTAATAAAGTAGGGTTGAATTAATTTGACAGTTAAATTAAATAAGCTTTTGCAATCGCGAAAGGCGCGTATTCATTTAACGCGCTGTAACCGTTTCTGTTGCATGAAGTGTGTACCTACGTTATTCGCTGATGATTCGCCTGCCACGAGCGCATACCCTATGTATTTTAGTTACAATCCATGCAGCGCTTACGGTTAAAGAAACAGCTCATTAATGAGTAGGTAGATACGCGCCGTAACTAACTTGCTTTGGTTACTACGAAGCATCACCTATTAGGTAGCTAGGGGTTAAACCTACATGAAGCTTTGGCGGTTAGTATCATTGGATCATAACAGCAGCATCCCAAGTAGGTATTAAAAATAAATCTATTAGGTGTTAGATCGTTAACCTGATCCAATCTAGTCTAACAAAGTAACAATCTCAAAAAAACACCATCTTCGTGTGCGGCAAGACCACCGGCGCACAGGCATCGCTGTTCACTGAGCATGCGCGTACGCACCTCGTCAGGTGAACTTTCACACGGTAGGACGTCACTCGCAAAATATTTGCGCAATTTCGCGCGTTTTTGTTTAAAAAGTTGCATCCGTTGTCTTTGGTTGGCTTCTTTGGCAGGTTTTTTGGAGATGTAGAACTGCAATACAATAATAACTAGAATTAAGAACAAAATTCTTAATTCTAGTAACCGATTTATTTACATACCTATTTATTCGTAGTTAAGGTAGGTACCTGTATTTTTATCTGCTCAAGCTCCTTTAGATTTTTAAGATTGGTTTGGATTACTTTGGATGCACTCAAAATTAACCTTTATTTGGACTTACTTAGATACTTCTTTAACGTAGTGTATGAACGCCTATGCTATAAGCTGTAGGCTATAAGGTAGTCTGTACTATAACTAGGTAATTTTTTCTAAGAGAACCATCTTGCTTGACAGATCCTTTATGAATGGCCTTGAACGGGCAGTCGCAGTAACTTTAGTGCTACTAACGCTGTCTTCAAAAATTCTTTTTTTGTTACAGGATCTGGGTCTAATCATAAAAAAAATCAACCATGACTGCATTTCGGTAAGTCATCCAGACAGCTCGACTCCAAACGCCGAGTGCAACTCACACTTGACCGCGCCACCTGGGTGGCCCGTCCTATACCCGCGCTAATCAATACTGAAATACCGACACTGCACATCCTATCATATTCACTTCGCTTAGTCAAAATATGAGTTTTTTGGTGAGCTATTGGCTGTTGGAGTGTTGAGGACGATGTTTTTTTCATTCATAAAGAGGTTTTAAAAAAAGAGTTCATCAAGGGGTTAGAAAAAAAAGATTGACCATTGATAGTACGACGTCTTAAAAGTAGGTAGTAGAGATAATTATTTAATAAGGTAGGACGACAGGACGTACCTAGCTTCGAATTCACTCTCGTATGAGAGTAGGCTCGTGCCCCTGTAAGTAGTGCAGATGTAAAAGAGTTGATGATTATGTAAGTAGGTATAGGTCACGCCACGTAAAAAGAACTTTAGAAACAAATGAAAATCACGTGTTCGCGCATGGGTACACTTACGCACGAAAGTACTAGGGCTACTTATCGTTTCATTCTGGTAAAGAGTCTTTCGCACGCGGTTACGTATGTTGACTTATAGACTATAAGTAGGGGATAATGATTCTGATTCCAAAGGTTATGAAAGTGACGACAACGATGATAATAAAATGGCCACTTCTGGCAACAACACCGCGTCCTCATCTAGTTTTCGCGCCACCCATGAAGACTTAATGGAAGAAAAATATGTTTTTTGTTTAATTTTAGAATATTTTTTTTACATTTCTACACATTTTACACTAAATCCAATATTGATTGGTAGTTGTGTATTTTTATATTATTTATATTCCACCTTACTAATACTACTAATAATATTTTTCTTTCTTTTGTGCGTAAAACCATGACTGTAATTAAACACTTTTGTGCGCGATGGTATTTTAAAACAAATGTTAAACGTCAGACTCAAAAATCGTCTAATGCGCATCTGTCAGCTAGGGCTCATTTTGCGTGGCGTGACCTTAAGTACCTAAATCATTTATTACCATTTCAGTGGAACAAAATTAAAAAAAAACAAAAACATAAAAAAAAAACTTTGATGATATCTAAGTAGTCATCATCGAAAGAGTAGATAAATTCATAAGTTTGAGCTAAAAATTCTTCTTTCCTGATTTTTTCTAAAGAGTGGATAGGGACTGGGGAGCTAAGCTAACAAACCTACCGAATTACCCGTGTAATTTTGGAGCGAAATTACCTATTATTTATGTACCTACTTAAAAAAGGTTGGAATAGGTGTAGGTAGGTATACAATAGCAGAAAGAAGGGTAGAACGTTTCTACGGTTAATTCATTCCCACTCACTTTAACAGCTTTACAAGGCTTAAAACTACATTTCAGTAAAACTAACATAGTGATATGTAGTTAACGGACACTATTTAATTAATTAATTACTTTTCTAAACAGTATGGAACCACTAAACGGTGCCCACCACAAAAACGAAGGTTCCCCGCGCCATGATAACCCGATACGCGTTGACAGCTACTTTCCCGCGCACAATATGTCATGTTTTTTTTTTCAGAGGGGTTGGATACAAACAGCCAATTATGGGGGCGGGTGGACTGCACTTAGCACTTGATAGTTTAGTAACCAACAGAAAGCTGGAACGGCTCATCGTGTCACCAACAATGGAAATTAAATTTTGCTTTTTAATTTTCGCGCCGGTGTTGCCAACGCGCAT
The DNA here is from genome assembly GCA_947563765.1 of Anarsia innoxiella. Classification (NCBI taxonomy): domain Eukaryota; kingdom Metazoa; phylum Arthropoda; class Insecta; order Lepidoptera; family Gelechiidae; genus Anarsia; species Anarsia innoxiella. The sequence goes on along the minus strand of OX387414.1, from coordinate 952,793 downwards.
GTCTAAACCGATATGTTTAATTTAATTAGTGAACGGTGTTTTGTGAAACTGAGATTTTTGTGTTTATGAAAGGATATTGTTAATTATTTTTTTTACAAAGTGTGCGTTTAGTTTTTTCGAGGATTTTGAGCATAGTAAGGTTAGTACCTAACTTTTAAAGTATTGATGTTGGATGTGAGCGGTAGATTAATGGATCAATGGCCATTCATACATAGAGTAAATAATTCGATTAGAAATTGGCAATAGATACCTACCTGTGCTATTAATATCACTGTAGGTACCTACTTTAATGCGTGTCACAAATAGAAAGAAGTACCTACCTACCCTAGTAAGGACTAGTTTTCATGGGGTTGTCATACCACACCGCATTTTTTAATAAAAATTACCTAAGATTGTTTTTTAAAGATAAGTGCCTCCCATCAGCCTCTTTTACTAATTGACTGAAATCAATCTGGGTCATTATTTGGGATAGGCCTACAAGACACTATTTTTAGTTAATGTTTTCGCTAAATTTAAAAAGTAAAATGGAGTTTTTGCTGTTATTTATGTCTCGATCCACACTCTTTTGAACATAAGTATTACCTACTTTTTTTACATACTAGACATACCTATTCAAAGTTTTCTGCTAGTAGTATTAATAAACCTACACAGAATTTTTTAAAATTAACTAATATTTCGCTCTTATTAGTAGAATCTGTTTCCGCCGGGGCACTCACATGTAGTGTGAAAGGAAAGGCTTTACCGCCGGCTTTCCTCGCTTTACAATATAGCCGAAGGGTGTATCGTGCGGTAGAAACCAATTCCTTCCTTCCGCTTGCTATAATACGATACTACTTAGAAGCTAAATGAGTAAGTAGGTATTCCAATGAACTAAATAAGTATTCTCTTTTAAAAAAATTGGTACCTAGATTGAAATAAAAGACATATGAAAAGGTACCTATGTCTCGTCTTGAATTAATACTTAAATTGCTACACCGAATTTGATGAAATTTGAAATAAGGTGGGTGCCGCTAGACCAAAGATGGAATTTTAATAGAGAAGTAAGTAGGTAGGTACCTAGTTAAACTAGAAGTTACAGTAAGTTTTTTTTTACAACAGATCCTAGATTTTTTCCTATGGAGTGCGTTAAGATTATTTTTCGCTTTTCAAAGTGGAAAACTGTACAAAGCAATAAGAATAGGTATCTACTTACTCAGGTATTGCAAAGTTACGTCCGTTTATTATCAAAACACTGAAATCCCTCAAAAGCAGCCCTTTTGTAATAAACTAAAACTTTCAAGGTTGTTATAGGTATTGTGAATAGGTATTCATATTAAGTAGGTACCTATCTACCTCAGTATTTCTTAATTATTGAATTGACTGATTATTTAAGAATTCCCTGAAAATATTTAAGTCGCGCTACGTAAAAAGAACTTTAGAAACCAATGAAAATCACGTGTTCGCGCATGGGTACACTTACGCTCGAAAGTACTAGGGCTATTTATCGTTTCATTCTTGTAAGAGTCTTTCGCACGCGGTTACGTATGTTGACTTATAGACTATACGTAGGGGATGATGATTCTGATTCCAACGGTTATGAAAGTGACGACAACGATGATAATAAAATGGCCACTTCTGGCACCAACACCGAGTCCTCATCTTGTTTTCGCGCCACCCATGAAGACTTAATGGAAGAACAATATATATTTTTTTAATTTTCGAATATTTTTTTAAACTACATTTTTACACATTTTACAATAAATCCAATATTGATTGGTAGTTGTGTATTTTTTTTTATTTATATTCCACCGTACTAATACTACTAATTATATTTTTCTTTCCTTTGTGCGTAAAACCATGACTGCAATTAAACACTTTTGTGCGCGATGGTATTTTAAAACAAATGTTAAACGTCAGACTCAAAAATCGTCTAATGCGCATCTGTCAGCTAGGGTTCATTTTACGTGGCGCGACCTATACTTATTGGTAAAACTCTTATTTTCTTAATTGAAAATGAAAATGAAAAATCATTTAATCCCGTAGGTTTTGACAACACTTAGGACGGGTCATGTTTTAAAGTTAATGCTTCGGAGATTCGCAAGAGTGCAGTTTTTCTCAGAGAATTGATAGTTGATACCTAGTTTAAGGTAGGTAGATTTTAACATACTCACTACAGCGGCACGAGCCTACTCTCATACGAGAGTGATTAGGCCGTAATCCACGACGCTGGCCTGCGGGTTGTGCGGATTTCACATACACCTGCGAATTTCTTCTCTGGTGTAGGTATCTATCCTCACAATGTTTTCATTCGCCGACAATCAACTAATATATTATTATAAATGTCAATGTTTGTGCCGATGGTTGGATGGATGGATGTTTTTTACTCTTTCACGTAATAACTAATGAATAGAGTTTGAGGAAATTTTACAATAAATTAGCTTGAACATCATAATAACACATAGGCATAATTTTGAGATAACATGATTTTTTTCCAAGATATGACTAGGTATAATGCGTACGAAGTCGCGGGCAGCCTCTAAGTAAGCTCTCCTCTCTTAGTAAGTACCTATTAAAAATGTCAATGTTTGTGCCAAAGGATGTAATGGCTGACTGTTACTCTTTCACGCAATAACCACTGAATTGCAGTTTATACCTACATCAAAATAACACCTAGGCCATATTGTTTTGAGATATCATGATTTTTTCCCAAGATATGTCGATAAATGCGTATACCTACTTAATTTCCAGCCATGCTCAAAGATTACAAGCGTCGAAGATAACCTCAAATTCGCGGCTAAATGTCATCGTGATCATGCGCGGCGCGAAGGGGCGGGGCCATGGAGTACGTACCCAACAACCCGCAGTTCGGACTCGACTGCCAGCTCTGTTGCGACCCTCTCTGCAGCTGTCTGGAGAACCTCAGAGAGTTCCCCGAAGACGAGTGTTGCCAGGTGAGATTTTTTATTGTTCCTTAGACTCTTAGGTACCTATTATTTGGAAGTAAGTAGGTACCTATCTACTTCTTTGCTTTCCTAGTTTTATGAACTTATTTATCTAGGTAGTCTTTCTAATTAGGTACTTCTTACTCTCCTATTTAAGTAAATACTTCTACTACTTATAAACAGGTACATACTCCAATGTTAATTCCTACTTTTTTATGTATTTATCTAAAATCTAAATTAAATTATTAACTAGGTACTTAGGTAAATATTTCAAAAATTTATTAGTAACCCTATGAGGTACAACTTTGTAGCCATAGTTGGACTATTTTGAGTTAATGGGGATGATGACTACATTCGAAAATTCAAAAAATAATTAGTCCGTCTTTTAGGCTATTAAAAAATATTTGAAACACGTTTTTTAGCTGATCAAATATATGTATAAATAAATACAAAGATACAGAGCATCAAAGTTACGAAGTGGGGGGTACCTATTGACGTCACTCCTTGGTAAAAATCGTACTAATCAGTCATGAGCAACTTTAACCCAGTGTATCTGTGTCATTTTTAGTTTAAGAGAAAAAAGAAAAAAAACGTGTCGAATATTTTAAAATAATCTGTGATGGACAAAAAAAAAATTTTTTAGTCATCATGCCTTATTGACAATCGCTTGAGTTTTTTTTATCTTAGTATCTCATTCTAATACCAAGCTTATCATCTAAGTCAATTATGATGCTTTCTTTTTATGATCCCTTGTTGGGCGCCAATAATACTAAAACGCCTAAAAATGGCGCCCAACAAGGGATTCTTATGAGACCGTGATTCGGCTATTTTTAAAATATTGAATTGAGATTTGAGATACAAAAACGAGTAAGATATCATTCAGAAATCTATAACCAATTAATGTAATTTCGTTACCTTTCTTTTCTTTTGTTTACTTTTAGTCCCCTGTTCATCACCTGAAGATAAAATTTACGGGACAGATATTTTATACCTGTCACTGTCTTAAAACTTCATGTTTTTTGAAATAAACATAGGTTTATCTGTCAGTTAAATTTAATCTGTAGATGTTGTAACAGCCCCTTAGTATCTTATCCCGATTGTTACCTAGTAGGTACTTAAAAATCCTCTAGATAATGTACCTACTTAGCAAATCATTTATTCATTTCTTTAACAGTTTATTGTAAGATGATAGTACATAGAGACAGAAAAAAAAGAGAAGTTATACAAAAGGTACAGCATATTTCTAAAAGAAATTTCTTCCTGCAGACCCCACAGAGAGAGAAGTGATAGCATGAAGGCAGGATAGTCACTAAAATAAACAATAAATAATCATTTGTCTCCTTCGTTTAGGATTCTACACAAGATTCTAATTTATATTAAATATATGAATACACCGTCAATAAAAAGAGTTACCCGTGACAGAAAAACCATCTAAAAAAACAACCACCTAAAATCCAATTCCCCTTACAGCAAGGAAACGAAAACTGCTGCCCAGAAAATGGGGAAGATTTAAACGCATTAAGCGAATCCATCGGGCAGTGCGAGGTGAACTTGGAAGGCGATGTGAGCACCCCGGGGTGGCCAGCCGAAGAAATGGGATCTTTCTCACTGCCGCCTCTGGAGCTGGACCCTTTGCCTTCGCTGTTCCCGTTCTCGCCGTGTGCCGGGTACAAGTGAGTAGATTGTCGTTTGTTTTGTTCGATATTCGAAAATTTTTTGTTCGAAATTCGTAGGTACTAGGTACATTTGTTCAATGAGGAAGGAATATAAGGAGTGGCCCTACTTTTTTTCAAATAAAAGAGTTTATGACAGCGTGTCAAGTTGCGCCAAAGTTTTTCATAGTTTTCTTGGTAGATGACCCGTCAAACTATAAGAAATACCATACAAAAAGGTCTAGCAATTTTGCGCCAGACCAGGCACGTAGATCCAGACGGTAGGTATAATAATATATTCTATACTCAAAGCATTTGTTAGTACGTAGATGTTTTGACGTTATTTTTTTATTTAAAACTACAACCACTTATTGATTACTTGTATAGCCGAGCGGAAGATACGGGCGGCAAGACTAACCTATTCGACGTGAGATGGAAATACCAACCAACCGCCGGGCGCCGCCGCCGACACTAGCCATTTGTCGCAATATTCTACCTATCTTACTTATCTATTTATTTTTGTGCTTATGAACCTATACTTATATGGATACTTAGATGTATGGGTGTTTGGTCTTTCACACTCAAATCAGATGCACCTTTCCTATATGGATAGATATATATAGATGTTTGGTCTTTCACGCACAAATAACTGAAGAAATTTTAATGAAACTTTACTTACAATATTGTAGCTTGAACACCAAAATAACACATATCAATTGTGTAAATTTTCCAAGGTAGGACGATAAAAGTGTACGAAGTCGCGGACAACCTTTTTACATAAGTGTAGAGTTGAGAAACAAGTGACGAACGAACGTCGCATCTAGCGTGGCTGCACAGGTAATGAAAGGACAATAGTTTTTCAGGATTTCTTATTTTGACAGACACGATAAAGAAATAAAAGAGAGATGCTTAAATTAAACATTTTTCATCTCATTTTAACGTCATTAGGGTATTTTTTTTATTGCGAGTAGGTATCTAGGTACTAATTGTAATACTTATTTAAGAGAAAAGATTTCTTTAGTAGCTATTCATTATTTAAGAGTGGTAATATAAATCTAGTCGTAATACATACTCTTAACTAAAAGATCTTGTTGTTAGTTAAACATTTTAATACATAAAATGACTTTTTTTTCAGTTAAGTAATTAACCGATTAAAGTTCCAAAAAGAATTCATAGATGGCGTCACCTGTACTCTGAAACGCGGTATCGTTTCGTGTCACACTTTTATAGACATCTCGTACTGAGCTTCTTGCTGGCTATCGACGTTTTTGACCTACGAAACTTAAGATTTATCTTGAAAGGGAGTTAATCGGCCATTAAAGGCTGGTTCATTCCTACAGAAAATATCAAAATAAGGAATTGAGGAAAATCAAAGAAAATTTGAAACACGTAACGTAACAATAATATTACAAGATTTGCAAGTAACGTAGGAGGTAGGTACTTATGTCTAGTTAGGTTGCCTGCGACCTTGTACGACATCTTGGAAAAACACATTATCTTAAAATAATGCGTATAGCCACCCTTTGTGTCATTCTAATGTGTATGCTACAATATTTTAAAGGGGTTTGAAGATTTTAGTACGGAGAGTGTCCTACCTACAACTTTTTTTTTATTTTCCAAAAGTGGCGGCAGTCAATGAAACCTTTTTGTCGAAAAAGGTACATACACAAGTTTAGGTAGGACATTATCTTCAAACCCCTTTCATTAAAATCTGTTCAGTGGTTTTTGCGTGAAAGAGAAAACATCCTCATATAGGTACATCTGTCGGTACAAATATAGACATTTGGGTAGAATATCATTTATCGTTACCTACGTACCTACTGGAATTTTTTATCCTATTCTTTCAATTGCCAGCTCTTGTTAATTAGATACTTAAAATCATAGCCAGGTACCTCAACGAATCTGATTTCTTCTCTCCCCTATTTAATATAGGTACCTATATCTTTACTCTACATTTCCAAATAGCAGGAACAACGCGGGGGAGTGCCGGGAGAGAGGGGGAGGGGAAGCCGCGGACGTCCTCCTCTCGCTGAAACACGCGGTTGTCCATAGCGACTGCTCCTCTGAAGCTGTACATCCACAGGTATAGCCATCTCTTTTCACACCACTAACTCCCGCTTTGTTGAAACGGGACGCACTTATTAGTTAGTACGTACTCGATTATCGCAGAGGGTGATGTAGTGTTGTCCCGTTTTAGCTTATTCTGTTTGGATTAATCGCTCTCTTTCGTATTAAAGGGGTGTGTTCTAGATCCCGTTTCCGAGAAAAGCTTTAGGGCGTGCGGATATGAAATTGTTGTAATTAATTATTAAGGTATCGAGTTGATCTGGCTTCCTTTTGTATGTGAGTACGGGAACAGTTTATTAATTCGGTAAAAGATTTAGTTTGTACATTTTCTTTTGGTTTTAGATGAAATTAGGTACCTTCCTATTTACCTAAAGGAGAATTTAGTTAGGTACCTACCTGAGTAGGTAGTCACTTATCTTGCTGTTTTGAAATTATTATTATTGTTTTCTTTCGTATTATAACTTGGATATGGATTAATCACAAAATCAAAATTAAGTTGGTGTTTTTAATATACCTACTGCTAGCTTGCTAACGGGAAAGAAATCGAGCCGTTCTTTGGTCCTTCGTAGCCGGACTTCCTATAAAAGAATAATTAACTAAGTATTTCAGGGTTAAATTTTGGATAGTGCCAGTACATATCTAGGCATTATGTTTAATGGAGCAATCAACTTTAAGACCTTTTCTACAACGGATACCCATCAACTTAAGTAGGTAATTATAACTTATAAACTTCAATTAGGATAGCCTTTAATAGTATCTACCTATCTAGTTTTTAGAATATCCAAAATCTTCCTTCAGCTTTATTTACTAGGCACTTGAGTTCCTTTAATTGAGTCTTACGCTCTCCTTAATGTCAAGCCTATTAATTAAATTTCGCTTCGCCGAACAAGATCGCCCGTCATTTGCAGTATCTTCAGCTACATCTTCTGCCCACAGATGATGGTGAACGGTGGAGGCAGCTACCCTTACTACGAGCACTATGGCGGAACGCCATTGTTCCCCACGATGAGCGTCAATGTGTCCATGAACATGACTATGCATGGATGTCCACCAGATCAGCTTTGTTCACAGGTGATTTAATTTAAAACTTGTCTGCGTGTGCAGATATTTCCGACGTCCGTGCATACAAGTCACTAAGCCAGCTAAGTGACTTCAAAATGAAAATATATCTACTTATAACAAAATTTGATAATTTCAAACTTAAACTCAAATAATAAGTAATTAAAAAAAAAGCTTTTAGGCAACGTATTAGATTTGCATGGCAGCAGTTTTCCTCAGAGAAAAATTTCTGCAACTGTTGGGTTGCTCTTTACAAATTAAGTTTTATTTTTTTATTTATCTCTATTTCCGTGGAGCTTTGAGTAAAGAAATAAATTATTTTTTAATAATATACAAGCAATATATTTCTCCACCAGGTACAATGGAACCAAAACGCAGCCACGCCATCAGTAAACGTAGTCTACCCTCAAACACAGAACTCTATAAACCCAACTTCATACCCATCAGCTACTTACTCATTCACGGCTGACTTCAGAGCGCCCAACCAATCAGATCCGCTTATTACCGCCACTTCGACGTTCAAACCGCTGCAACTTCAGAACCCTCAGAAACAAAATACGAACTACTTGTTTCAACAGAAGAATAATTTTGGACAGAAGTCTATAGGGCAGTTGAAAAGGTCGCCGTCGAAGATTTATTTGCAAGAAGGGCAGAGAGATCAAAATAACGGGTATATGCTGAATCATCAAGGTCAAATGCATCAGGATTATGAGTTTGGTAGTTGTGGGGCGTCTGGGAAAGTTCCGGTAAGTTGATCTTTGACCACAGAGTAGCTATTAGCTGTGGTCTGTCTGACGCACGGTACTACCGTCACGGTAGCGTGTAAGATGGCCTATCTCTTTTTTTATTTCGTACGTACCTACTTATCTGTTAAAGTTTACCACTATTACCCTACGTCGGTTAGTAGTAGAGTTATTCATTAATTGATTTTGGTGTGATGTTTTGTTTGTTTAGTCTCGTCGTGATTGATAGAGTCATTCACTCTTTATGGTTTTCTCTTAGTGAGTATAGGGCTTTAAAAATCGACAAATTCATAGTAAGCAAAAAAAAAACTGTCAAGTGTCCTGTATTGGTCGCTCAACAGATAGGGCATATTTGACAGTAAACTGTCAAGTCCTGTGGTGGGACGCTCAACAGATGAGGGGTTAAGATGGGTCGAGGTACAACAAAAGAGGATCCCAAATCTAGAAAACCGTTTGTAGGTAAATGTATGCACTTTTCCATTTATTTATGTGTAAGATTAATAAACTGGCGGCTTAGGGATGGCCGGAACGAAAATATTTCTAAGTGTGGCACTCTCCTTACGACACCCTAACCAGGTACCTACCCGGAAGTCATTATTTTATTTCTAAGTTAACCAAATCTCTTAGGTGGGAGCTCTAAGCGGATGTTCAGAAGACGACGAACAGAAGCCAAATCTCTGTAGAATCTGCGGCAAGACATACGCAAGGCCCAGTACATTGAAGACCCATCTACGTACTCATTCCGGAGAACGGCCGTATCGATGCGCTGACTGCAATAAAAGTTTCTCGCAAGCTGCCAATTTGACGGCGCATGTTCGAACGCACACCGGTCAGAAGCCTTTTAGGTAAGTCAGTCTAAGAAGTGTTATATTAACAAACATTTAGCGTTTGTGGTTTTAGGGATAGATGCGATAGGTACTCTTTCCTGATGAAGAAATCGCTAGTCTTTGGTCCAATTACATTTTTTCAGGTAAAAAAATCGGTTTTCTGTAAAGTCGGTTTACTGACTATAGTTGAACGTGACAACGTCAATAATGCTGCCGAACGCGGCCGATTGTGCCTCTTTGTCGCCCGATCCGCGCTCTCGCTTGCACTTCAAGCCTTAAATGGAACGCTTCAGAGCGAAGTAACGCCTCAGAGCGAGGTAACGCCGCATGAGTCATGTTTTTTCGTGCGTGCAGCCGTCGGCTCCATCGAATTATAAGACGTTGTCACGTCAAAAATTTAAGTTAGAAATCAAAGAAATTTCAGTTTTCTTGTTAATTTGTTACCTATTGTGATCGGAGACGCCGCGTTTCGCTAGTGTTTAAGCAACCCGCCGAGTAGGTAGTCTCTTTATTGCATGAAATCAAATCGGAATTTCTTTTTAAGATATACTTATTTATTATTAACATTAACCTACTTTTTACCAGGTGTCCAATCTGCGATAGACGATTTAGCCAAAGCTCAAGCGTGACCACTCATATGCGAACCCATTCTGGGGAGCGGCCTTATCAGTAAGTTTAACTCTTAGACTATTAATTAACTGTTGTACCTACTTACTTAGTAGGTAAGTACTTAGGTAGATAATTTTATTTTTAAATTAAATTCAAATTCAAAAAGATTTTATTATTAACCCAAAGTCCTAAAATTACAAGTGAAAATGTCAAAAAATACCTTATTTAAGACTTGGCGCCCAACATGGGACTTCATTTTAATAATTGGCGCCCAACAAGGGACCGCTGTATAAAACTTGGCGCCCAACATGGGATTTAATTTTTTTAAATCCCCATTATTTAGACATTATATCAATGATGAGTAGGCTTTTGAAGCCCGTGAAATCTTGTTACGAAAAATAAAAACGTGGAACAGAATGGAATAAAAAAAGTTCCACCAACAAAGCGCAACTTTTAATTAATTGATGATGACGAAAATGATGAATGATGATGATCATATTCTTTAATGAATGACATAATGATAATATTCTAATTATGTTTTTTTTTTCATTTTCAATTTCTTTTTTTTATTGCCCTCAGCATCTGTAGTAGATTTAGTAATCATCAAAGCTTTGCCTTTCAGATGTAGGTCTTGCAAGAAGGCGTTTTCGGATAGCTCAACACTGACGAAACATCTAAGAATACATTCCGGAGAGAAACCGTATCAGTGTAAACTTTGTTTACTTAGGTAAGTTTAATATTTACTGTGAAATAATTTATTTAGATTAATTTATAAGCTGTTCTGTCGGCTGTAGGCTGAAATCAAGATAGAGTTTAACGAGAGTAAGTTCATTAAATAAGTATCTACTTTATTGATGAAGATTGAGCAATTTTTTGGTAAAATAAACAGTTGAATAACTTCGAAAAAGGAACATTCGTTTGATTTTTTCAGTTAGTAATTACAATTTAAAAAAAAAAGAAAAGTTTGCGAACTCTGTGATTCGATTCGACTTTTATAAAGTTTTCAAGTTTATAAAGTAAACATTTTGTTAGGTTTCAATTTGTTTGTAAGATACCTAAGTATTATTCAGAACTGCACGTGTTAGCACGTGATTATTTAGGTATACCTACAATCGTAAAATTGTTTTTACATAAATACTTTAATAAATCTATCTCACTACCTACTCACTTAGGCGCAGTCTCCACGAGCGAGAGAATCGCGACGATATTATCGTCGTGCCACTTATTTCTATTGGCGAGGCAAAGATTCTAACTAGCGCCTCTAGTGTCAAAATTGTGAAGCTGTCTAAGAACGACACTTTGACAGTTTTCGTTACAATTAACGTCAGGGAAAAACATAAATAATAAATACAAATCTGACATTGACGTTATGTCTGACATTGAAGTTACAAATAAACAAACAAATTGTCGTTCTTAGACAGTTTCTAAATTTCGCCGCTAGAGGCGTGCGGATAATCTTTGCATCGCCAATATACTCTCTGTGGAGCCGTCTCCACACTTATCGCCGCGATGCGACGTATAGAAATACCTACGTGGCACGACGATAATATCGCCACGATTCTCTCGCTCGTGAAGGCAGCGCCTTAGTTGATGATTTCGATCAACCAATGTGAGGAACTCTTACACTTTCCAATTGAAATAGGTATCTAAAGTTTTACTTTATTTTGAATCCACAGATTTTCGCAATCAGGTAATTTGAACCGTCACATGCGAGTCCACGGGAACATGTCCGGCGGGATGCTCGGCTGACATTTGCAGAGGTGCGGCCTGCCCGCAATGTACATTTAATCGAGTAAATTTGTTACTACGAGACGTCTCGATAATGATTCATCAAAATAAAATAGTTGACTGAATTGATTGTTGAGTTGGCTGGACCACAGAACTCAAAATGTACGAGATTCAACACGAAATGTATCTAGGTACTTAGCTAAGCCAAAACCACTGTAGGTAATTTTTTATTGTGCCAAAAAAGGCCATGTGCCATGAGAACAATGGTAAATATTATTCTCATCGTCATTATGCTTTTTGAAAAATTGGTCACTTTGCGCATCCATGTTTAAAAAAATGATCTTATTATTTGTAGATGTAGGTAGGTATCTACACGGAATCGCTATACATCTTAGTGAAATAAAGAACTACACTACATTGTCATAGGATACATAAGTAGGTACTAAAAATACAAATTTTTGTAACTTTCTGGAGAATGACCCTGATTATATGTGTAGCTGCGAGACGTTTATGTAATGATTTCAATGACTGACTTGAGTTGTTAGTTGGCTGGACGGCAGCATGCACGATCTACGAGAAACAACACGAAATGTACCTACTTACCTAAGCCACGACCGCTGAAAAATTGTGCCAAGAAAGGCCATTGTAAAAAAATAAGTTTTGTAATTTTACGTAAGTAGTACTTAGGTACCTAAATCTAATCATGTCTGCATTTGAATATACCTACATAATAATATAAATAATCGACATTATTTTAAAAATAATTTGTAAATTAGAATAAGTTAGTGTAAATAATGTTTGTTAGTAAATACTACTGTAAATATTCTAATCTAATCAACCAAGGCTATTCGTAAATCAAATGTTCTCCACAATTGTTCTAGTCATTTGCTTGCCGTTTTGTGTAACATAGTTTGTAGGAGTAGCTTTGAAAATGCAATTTATCAGTATTATTTTAAACACTGCAAGTGTATGTACGTAACTTTACAAACTAGAGTAATGAATAAAGCAAATTATCACAATATGAAAGTATTTTATTGATTGAAAGTAGATCATATAAGCTGAAGTATTTTTTTTATTCCTGACTTCCTCTGATTGAATTTTTCTAAAATAATTGTTCGTTGGTTTGTTTGTTTCCTGTTTTAAAAATCCCGCGCCAGCCATGTTGCCATTTATATGTAAAAAATCCTACCAAAATAAACCGTATTTCTCTACAACAGTTCATACTTAAGACTGAAATGCATTACGCTACTAAAAGTCTTTTCTCGTTTCGTTGTCTTTTTGAACTGTTACTGAGAACTTGTGTAAGAAACGCATCTAAGGTATTTTATAGGGTAAAACTTTAGGATAATGATAAAAAAATTGTTTTATGGTAAACTAATCTTGTAATTCTACAAACAAAATACAAATATTTTAAATTTTGAAAAAAATACTATATTAAATTAACTCGACTGACTTTTATTCTTCAACTATTTCCTTTCCCCTTTTCGAGAAGCCACCCAGAGAGTGTGACGTTGAAAGACCTAGAAAGAAGTTTGACACATCATAATTTCTCCGTAATATTTCCATTTCTAGAATAAAGTAATTCGATAATTATCGCCTGAAACGGGTCAACCGGTGCTCTAAACTTAAGGAGTTGTTCAATACAGTTATTCAATTTGCCGCCGTCTGTTAGATAGTTGCTTTTAGTCAAGATTCTTCGTGTTTTCGGTCGGCGATTGTCGCTGTACCTAACGGTCGAATACTTTGTGAGATAAATCAGTAAATTATCCGCTAAAATGACTGAAAGTTCTCCAGACGAACTGAATTCCAAGAGGAAAGACTTCATCTGTGGCGTAGTTGAAGGCAAGTTTGTTGGTTTGGGGTTGAAAGCGTCTTTTGTATAGTGTGGGTTATATTATAGGTATGCTTATGTTTGTTCTGTCTAACTTTGAGACGGTGTGAATGACCTCAGCTCGTATTTTGCAGGCTTTTACGGTCGTCCATGGACTACGGAGCAAAGGAAAGATTTGTTTCAAAAGTAAGTACCTACTTATGATTCGGGTTGTTTTGACTTACTAATTCTAATCAGAATTAATTGATACTTAATTTGAATAATGTTGATAATAATTGTATTGTTTACATACTTAAAGTTAAGACGAAGGTCTTATATTTTAGAGTTTATGCAAAGTAAAAGGATACAAAAAACTATTCAGGGAAATATAGAAGTTAATAATCATCATCTCAGCTTGTGGACGTCCACAAAGTAGTAAATATAATAAATCTAATCTATCACACGTCTTGAACCGCAGACTAAAAAAATGGAACATGGACATGTACGTCTACGCTCCGAAAGACGACTACAAGCACCGAGCGTACTGGAGAGAGCTCTACACGGTAGAAGAGGCCGAACATCTGACGTCACTGATCAGTGCGGCGAAGGCTCAGGGTATTGAGTTCTGTTACGCACTGTCTCCCGGTCTTGACATCACCTATAGCAGCCAGAAGGAGATTACTACATTGAAACGGAAGTTAGAGCAGGTTTGTTGGCGTTTCTAAATCTAATAACCGTGATTTCGTTGCCAAATATTACGTATAGCACTTGATAATCTCAATTATGATATACTAGAGGTTGCCCGCGACTTCGTACGCATTTCTCGTCATATCTTTGAAAAAACACTAAATATCTGCAAAAAATATAGCCTATGTGTTATTCTGATGTCCAAGTTAAGTAATTGTAAAATTTCATTAAAATCTGTTCAATGGTTTTTACGTGATGAAGTAACAAACATCCATCCATCCATCGGTACAAACATTGACATTTATAATATTTATAGGATTAAATTTAATGCTAGATTTTTGCGTAAAACTCATTCTTCAATAATTATTCTTTCTCCAAACTAATTCATAACCAAATAATTTCAATGGATTTATATTACGTACTGAAAATATGCACTCAAAATACTGTAAACTGTCACATTTCTGATAAGCCTTTATATTTATTTATTTATTTATTATTTACTTAACAGTTTATTGTAAGATGATAGTACATAGAGACAGAAATAAAAGAGAAGTTATACAAAAGGTACAGCATATTTCTAAAAGAAATTTCTTCCTGCAGACCCCACAGAGAGAGAACATACATAAAATACATACATTACATATGGTGCTAATAACCAAATCATGACAAAATATGGATCTTCATCTTAGTGTAAGCTTTAAATGTTTATTCTTTCTTTATATTTTTATCCATTATTATAATTTCAGGTGTCACAATTTGGATGTACATGCTTCGCGCTTCTATTTGATGACATTGAGCCGGAAATGAGTGAGGCAGACAAACAGATATTTCAGAGTTTCGCTCATGCACAAGTAAGTTAAAGAATTGTTATTATTATTAGGATGTTAGACTTATACTGTAGTATAGTTTTTCTAAAATTATGAGGTTGTGTAGTGTTAAGAGACTGTAGTAGCTATAGAGAGAGAGAGTGGTCTTTGCCTACCCCAATGGGAAAGAGGCATTTTACATTTCTTCAAGATTGTGCTCACTTAGGCTTTTAAATAGGTATTGCATGTTGATCTCAAATTAGCTGGTTGGCTGTTTTTATGTATTTCAAAGCAAGTTTCAACTAAAAATAATTAGAGGAAGTGTGTTTGGATCGAAGCAAGTGGAAGGAAGTGGTTTCTGCCTACCCCGATAGGAAAGAGACATGACAGATATGTATGTATGTACATAGATAGATATATACAAGAATAAAAATACTTTATTGCGCACAAAGAGATACAGGCCATACTTAGATGTGCAAAGGTGGCCTTGTCACTAAAAGTGATCTCTTCCAGCTAGCTTAGCATGCACTCCGTGACAAGACGTTTTCATGCGTTTGTCACGCTTACGCCCCTGTCTATAGTTTTAAATGTGATGAGGACAGCATGACGTGAGATAATTGTCGCGGCACGCCGTGCTAAGCCCCCAGATGGTTTACTAATGTTTGACATAACTTAATTTGCAATAATTTCATTGGCTATAATTTCATTAGCCATAATTTTATTTGACATAATGATTTAGGTGCCATAACTAACGAAAGCAATAAAATTATTTGCAATAACTTTAATATTCATAACTAATAGAAAGACATAATCTTCATAATAAATAATTTTACATTACATACAATACAAATGAGATAATTTTAATTAAAGAAGCTATTTAAAGAAATAGATGCGAATTCTTAAGAGCTTTAGCCTCAAATTTGAGCTTATTGTAAAACTTCTAACCGCCTATTTATATTTCTTTTATTACATATTTGATTTGATTAGTCAATCTCTGTTTTATTTGACCTATTTATTACTCTAGCAGGTAAAGCAAGCAGCATGCAATGCATGCCAGCAAGCAAGCAAGCATGCAGCAGGTAAGCAAGCATGCAGCATGCAAGCAAACATGCAGCATGCAAGCAAGCATGCAGCATGCAAGCAAGCATGCAGCATGCAAGCAAGCATGCAGCATGCAAGCAAGCATGCAGCATGCAAGCAAGCGTGCAGCATGCATGCCAGCGTGCAACATGCAAGCAAACATGCAGCATGCAAGCAAGCATGCAGCATGCAAGCAAGCGTGCAGCATGCATGCCAGCGTGCAACATGCAAGCAAACATGCAGCATGCAAGCAAGCATGCAGCATTCAGGCAAGCATGCAGCATGCAAGCAAGCAGGGATGCAAAAATCATGTTCTAACCTAACCTAACCTATCCTATCGGGGTTGCCTGGTATTTTGTTTTTTCTCTGCGGGGGGCTTCGCCCCCCGAGCCCCCCCTCGGGGGCTCCGCCCCCGGACCCCCTCTGTCACGTCAGGTTTTTTTGTATTGTAAGTACATTCATCTCATCTAGTATAATAATACGCACACGATGGCATAATTATAATATGTCATCTGTAGATTATGTATTTAATAGTTATAGAAAATTATAATTATGGCCCTTGTTGTTTATGAAACATAATACTATGGCTAATGTTAATTATGACTACTGAACCATTATGTCCATCGTTGTTAGTATAAATAATAATATAGCATATGAACTTTATGACTGTAGAACATTATGACATGTGAAATTATTGCAAATTAAATTATGAAAAACAAAATAATACCCCCCCGGATGTATAAATAATTCTAATCAAATGTTTTCCAGGTATCAGTAACAAACGAAATCCACCAACACCTCGGATCTCCTCGGTTCCTACTCTGCCCTACGCAGTACTGCAGCACGAGGGCGGTGCCAAGTGTCCACGGCTCCGAGTATCTCAACACCTTGGGGACTAAGCTGTCTCAGCAGATTGATATCATGTGGACTGGTAGGTTTGAGTGTAATTGATACCGAATTTTTTTTCTTTACCAATTAGGTTGGTTGCTCTTTTAATGACGACCGTTAAATGTCATTATCACTTTTAGTTAATATCCTGTGAAAATGTAATTGTAGATCTTTATTTCACGAAAATAGGTATATGGCGATTCTGCGTACATCTACATTAATAAAATCATTTTTCAAAAAACGCGTGCGCATAACAAGATGACAAGTTTTTCGTATAGCATAATGACGATGAGAATAATTTCTGTCATTGTTCCCGTCAGGAGAATTTCTGTAAATGTAGAATTGAATATTTCAGGTCCCAAAGTGATCTCGAAGACCCTAACAACGGAATGTATAGAAGAGATCACGCAAGTACTGCGTCGTCCGCCCGTCATCTGGGATAATCTACATGCCAATGATTATGATCAGAAGAGAATTTTCTTAGGTAAGTTCTTTATATAGAGTGAATTTAAATTAGTGAACGATAGAAAAGGGTATGCATGTACTCGTAATAACAAAAAATTTTTCTATAGGACCAAGGTTGAAATCATTCAAAAATTTTTAAACCCCCATACAAAATGCACCAGCTGATAGTATGGGGGAACAATTTTTTTCTGTGATTTCGAACTTGGACCCATAGTAAAAGATGTTTGTTATCACGAGTAAGTACATGCATATCCTTTTCTATCGTTCACTCATTAAAAGTCACCTTGTAGATAGATAGACAGAAATATTTTATTGCACACACTAAGAAAAACAAAGAAGAAATTACGAACTAAGTACACAGTGTGCAAAGTCGGCTTTGTCACTAAGAATGATCTTTTCTTAGGGTTCCGTACTCAAAGGGTGAAAACAGGACCCTTTTACTGAGACTTGACTGTTCATCTGTCTGTCACCAGGCTGTATCACACGTATCGTTAAGGCTAGATAGAGCATTGAAATTTTCACAAATGATGTATTGCCGTTACCGCTTTAACAGCAAATACTAAAAATAGAATAATTATAATAATTAAGTGGAGCTCCCATGCAACAAACATGTTTTTTTTTGCCTTTTCTTCACATCCATCGACTAAAACATTGACAATAATAATTTTAATTTACAATGTATATTAAAATTACAGGTCCGTACTGCGGGCGTTCCCCGGAACTGATTCCCTTACTCCGCGGTGTATTAACCAATCCGAACTGCGAGTACAACGCTAACATGGTGGCGATACGGACTCTAGCGCACTGGGCTAGCTGCAGTCTAGCCGCGCCGCAACATAGTGAGTATTATCATCATCAATTCATCATCGTGATTCATGATCATCGCTATCATGATTATCTATCATCGTCAACATGAATCATGATCATCGTTATCATGATTATCTATCATCGTCAACATGAATCATGATCGTCATGCATGAATCATGATCATCATCATCATGATTATAAATTATCATCGTTATCATCATCATCACCATGTACAGATAAAATTTAACTGACAGATAAATCAATGTCTATTTCATAAAACATGACGTTTTAGACAGAGACAGGTATAAAATATCTGCAAGATAAATTTTATCTATAGATAGTGAAACGTGCCTTTAGTCATCATCCCTACCGTGAATTAAAACAATACTATATTTCTCAGTGGAAGCAGTATCTTGGGACATAAAGCTGGAGAGAGAAGGAGAGTCAGGTGTTTGTGAGGATGAAGCGCCTCTCACTCTTGGGAAACATGTATATCATCATAGACAGGCTTTGAGGTATGTTCAAGTCACTCTAAGTGCCGGCGCACAACTGACGGAGCGCACCGCAGAGCATTTTTGATTGTCATGTTATTATCGACATTGTTGTCATTAGAATAAAATTCAAAGTCAACACAACAAATGAATAAAGGAGCAACGAAGCAACTTCATCAGCTAGCTTAGCATACGCTCCGTGACAAGACGTTGTCATGGGTTTGTCACGCTTACGTCTCTGTCTATAGTTTTAAATGTGATAAGGACAGCATGCGTGAAATAATTGTCGCGGTACGTATGCTAAGCCTCCTGAATTTTAATTTAGAATTAAGTTTTTTATCGTTGTTTTAATGGGCACGATGAGAAAAAAAAATTTTTTAGTCCATCACATAGATTATTTTAAAATATTCGACACGTATTTTTTTCTATTGTCTCTTAAACTAAAAATGACACAGATACACTGAGTTAAAGTTGCTCGTGACGTCACGCCTCAGTACGATTTTAACCGAGGAGTGACGTCAATACTCCATAACTTTGATGCTCTGTATCTATTTATGTATTTGATCAGATAAAAAATGTGTTTCTAATATTTTTTAATAGTCTAATAGACGAACTTATTATTTTTTCAATTTTAGAATGTAGTCATCATCCCCATTCCTACACTTACTTCCAGATTGGCGATCTCTGAATGGCTACCGGAGTTCTCAATACCTAAAACAGCGCAAGGACCTGTTGTCAAA
Source organism: Anarsia innoxiella (assembly GCA_947563765.1). Lineage (NCBI taxonomy): Eukaryota > Metazoa > Arthropoda > Insecta > Lepidoptera > Gelechiidae > Anarsia > Anarsia innoxiella. Next base: position 933,413 of record OX387414.1, on the reverse strand, counting down.
CCACAACCTACTATTACCAGTGAGTAAATTCATTTAATTTTTATATTGCGAAGGTAATTGATTTTGAATAATGCATTCGTTTTTTAACATGTAACTGTATAAGTCTGTTCATTTAAAAAAAAAGATATATTGGACATAACGTAGTGCCCTGTGCCGAAGGTTTCTTGCCGTTTTCTTCCTCTCGGCTATACAGGTAGTGAACCGGCAGTAGTTTTAGATCAAAAAAGTGCAATGAATTTTGCCTATTTTTGAATAAACACTTTTCATTTTCATTAACATATTACGTACCTATTGGTGGATGTGAGAATGTTGGTTACTCTTTCACGCAAAAACTACTGAACAGATTTTAATGAAACTACGATATTGTAGCTTGCGCATCAGAATAACACATAGGATAATTATACTTATTATTTTAAGATATTGCTTTTATTTTCCAAGATGAAGATAAATGTGTACGAAGTCGAATCCATGATGGTATTTGTTTTTTTTTTTTACTTTTTAATAAATATTTAAAAATAAACTTTTTTTTTATCTGTACAGCCAGAATGAAGCCTTTGCCTATTATTATCAGACCAAGATGGACTATTTTTACCGTAATGTTATTTAAAATATCCCCCCTTCAGTCCCCCCAGTGCCGATCATCCCGATCCTGCCATCAGTAAACACGTGCATGTCGCTGGTGACGTCCACGAGCTCGACTTCCACCACCAGCACCGCAGACATGTCCTCGGCAATACCTACTGTCAATACGAGTCAGCTGCAAGCTTTGGCTGATGTTTGCTGTCACGTGCCGAGGCCGATTTTGTCTACTGGGGTAAGTTGATTTAAAAAAATACTAGCTGCCCCCCTCCCAAACTTTGTTCCGCCTTAGACCTAGAACACATGGTGAAACGCAACTGCAACGCGACTGAAACTGCAAAAAACTGAAACTAGTTTGAAACGTTTCGTTTCAGTTGCGTCGTGTGTGGTTTTCTAAGGAAGTCTATAGCAGAAACTGCGATGCAACTCAAAAGTAACTAGCAGTTTCAGTTGCGTTGCAGTTGCGTTTCACCGTGTGTTTTGGGGCTTAGAGGCAATAAGGATATAAAAAAATCTATGTCCTTCTCCTAGTTCTTAGCTACCTCCTTACCGATGGTTAGCGAAATCGGTTCAGCCGTTCTTGAGTTATAAAATGTGTAACTAACAAAACTTTCTTTTGTAAATATAGATTCAAAATATCCAATAGCAAAATACAAAAAGATAATATTAAAAGCCGTGTGCGCTGGTAATGTTTTGAACAAATATTGAATGAACATTTTGTTAAAATTGAATGGTTTTGCTGACAAAACAAAGGATTTCATTCAATTCGTTCAAAATCATTCAATTCGAACGAATTTTTGTTTAAATGGAGCAGGAGACTCGCTTTTAGCCAATAACAGTAAAGCGAACCATAGCAACAAATCAGAAAATAATTTAAAAAATGCGTTAGCATATTCTTAGCTTCATAACTTCGTCGTCCAATGAATTCGTTATCAGCCCATATATGTCCCCACCGAGGGGCACGAGCCTACTCTCATACAGAGAGTGATTAGGCCGTAATCCACCACGCTGGCCAAGTGCGGGTTGGCGGATTTCACATACATCTTCGAATTTCTTCTCTGGTGTATGCAGGTTTCCTCACGATTTCCAATGAATACGCGACATAAAAAAGTTACAGTATATTTTTGTATTTATTCCACAGGTATCCCCAAACGAGCAATTCAATCCCGTACCAAATCCCGTAATGAACTCTTTGGTATCACCAACAAAAGTCATTTTAAACGAATCAATACCGAATCCAATAATACCATTAGCCAGCTCAAACATTTCCCTACCTTCGGAAATACCAGTTTCGACCTTACCCGTACCTATATTAGGTTTAAAAATGGACAACGGTAAAGAAATTGTAAAAGAAGATGGACAAGATTCCAATGACTCTGTGCTTGAAAGCGCGAGTTTTATAGAAGAGATGAAGAAGATGAAGGATGATGATATAGTTGTTGATGATGAAGCGCCGGTGATGAATGGGGATATGAGTGTTGGAGGTAAGGATAGAGAAGTAACCTATACTGGATGTTTTTGCTATCTACTGGGTGTAACAGAAAGGGTATATAAAGCCGAAACACAGCGGTAGTCCTCATGAAACTGAACAACTTTCCCCAAGGAACATGGGCCGTAACTCGAAAAAAAAAATTCGCCTCCCCATACAAAATGCCCGATCAGCTGATCGAGTAAGTATGGGCGATCCAAAATTTTTTTTCGAGTTACGACCCACGTTCCTTGGGCAAAATTGTTCAGTTTCATGAGAACTATCGCTGTGTTTCGGCTTTATACCCTTTCTGTTACACCCTGTATATCTATTTCATACAACATGACGTTTTATACAGCGACAGGTACAAAATATCTGTCAGATAAATTTTATCTGTAAGTGATGAAAAGTCCCTAAAAGTACAGTTTTCCCCCAGACACCCCCCAAACCTTAAGTCCTCGCGTGGAGACGGAGCGAGCATCAGAACCGCTGGATGTGGACCCGCCACCTGCTGCTGATGACGTCGTCATGAATGAACCCAGCAGCGAGGTAAGTGCAGCATCAGGTATTCTGACTCCTCGATAGAGTGGCTTTGGACCCGCTGGACGTGGATAAAGGCGATGAAGACTTGTTTGATTTTGTACTTATAAAAATTCATATTAAGAAATTCACATCATATGAAGGAGAGGTCTAGTTCCCCTGACTCCTCGATGGAGTAGCCTTGGCGTCGTACGTAAGAATTACGAGTATGTATGTATTATTTAAAGCGTTTTTGTGATCCAACATAACTATTTATTTATTTAGATTTATACAGTTATACACAACAGGGACAAATGTGCTAATTTGAAATAGCCTCAGTTGTGTGTCGGCAGTGTCAATGGCATTTTGATTCATTTGGTATTCTGCTAAACAATGGCTTACACTGATTGCGACGAAATGTGTCAAAAAATAGTGATGGAATGATTCATTCGAATGATCATTCGAATAGGCCTAATTGAAACTATTCGATTGTAGAATCTGACTATTCGAATTATTCGAATGAAAAAAATCATTCGAATGAAAACATATTATTCGAATGAATTTTGTGTGCAAGTACACTGTTCAATGGATTTTTACTTTACACCCTAAAGGAATAAGCTGCTATGAGCGAAAACAAACATTATTTATCAAAAAACTACATTAAACTTTTTCATTATTATTTTCATACAAAAATTCAAAATAATCATTTTGATCTTTGTATTCGAATGAATTAATTAGTTAAAAGTCATTCGAATAATTCGATTGTTAATTTTTGGAACAATCGCCCTTCACTATCAAAAAATGCCATTAACACTCCGACTAACAACTGACAATATAGTAAATTTGCAGACTTGGGCCCTTGGTTACAAAAGTAAACAAAGACAACAGTTTTAAGTTAACCCAATAGCAGGCAAACACAGCCTGAGTAAGAAAAATAAAGTTAAGAATGCTGACTCTTTACAAATTCTAATGAATTAATTGTATTGAAAATAAAAATGAAAAGTGTTTTATTCAAAAATTAACAAAATTCATTACACTTTTTTTTTGATGTCACAGTTTTTTATCTTAAACTACTGCCGGTTCACTACCTGTATAGCCGAGAGGAAGAAGACGGCAAGAAACCTTCGGCACAGGGCCCTACGTTATGTGCAATATATCCTTTTTTTATATCGAGACACTTATGAGTCATACACAGAATTAGGTTCAAAATTGTCTTTCCTGTTCCTAATGATTAAGGATACTGGAGCAGCCAATCCTCAAAATGTTTATACAGGCCAAAACTACATCGGGCACAGATTATGCGGATATGCATTAAGTTGAGAAATTAGCTCCCAGTGTCCTTAACTTTCGGGAACTGTATGACCCTTATATACAATTACATGTTGACTTAACTTGACTTAACTTATTCCAGAGCGGTTCAATGCAAATAGAAGCTAGTAATAGTCCACTCAGCACTGATATGATGGTGGAACCTGCAGACGCGGCTGAAGTTGCTGATGAGTAAGTATCTACAGGGTGTAACAGAAAGGGTATATAAAGCCGAAACACAGCGATAGTCCTCATGAAACTGAACAACTTTCCCCAAGGAACATGGGTCGTAACTCGAAAAAAAAATTTCGCCTCCCCATACAAAATGCTCGATCAGCTGATCGAGTAAGTATGGGCGATCCAAAAATTTCGAGTTACGACCCATGTTCCTTGGGGAAAGTTGTTCAGTTTCATGAGGACTATCGCTGTGTTTCGGCTTTATATACCCTTTCTGTTACACCCTGTATAGTCTTATCACACTTTATGTACTAGTTTATTTAGCTAGGGGCTGTTTCACTATCAACAGATAAAATTAAACTGACAGTTAAACCTATTTCTATTTCATAAAACATGACGGTTTAGACAGAGAGGTATAAAATATCTATCAGATAAAGTTTATTTGTAAATCGTGAAACGAGCTCTTAACTTAGTTCACTGAAATGAAGTTGCTTGACAATATCTTTAAGCCAGGCGCACACATACGAGTCTATATTAAGGCGCGTGCTCATTGACGAGCTGTAACTGTCGCATCGCAGTAACCAAAAAAACATATGAAATGAAAAGTGTTTTATTCAAAAATAGGAAAAATTCATAACACTTTTTTGATCTAAAACTACTGCCGGTTCACTAACTGTATAGCCGAGAGGAAGAAAACGGCAAGAAACCTTCCATAGAGTGAGTTGTTCACAATTGGTTCTCGAACCTGCTTCGGGCACACACCCTTTATTTTTAGGTTACGGTGCATGCTACAGCTCGCTAATGATTACCTTTGAGCGCAGTCTCCACGAACGAGAGAATCGCGGCGATAATACCGCCGTGTGGAGCTCTACAGAGAGTGTATAGAAATACGTGGCACGACGATAATGTCGCCGCGATTCTTATTCGAATTCGAATCTAGCATTAACTTTAAAAAATGGCCCGTCTTATGTGATGTCAAACTCGTCCTACAAGATTAAATAAATTTTCATTTCATTTTATTCTCTCGCTTGTTGAGACAGCGCCTTAAAGTCTTATGTTTTTCCTCTACAGACCAGTCCCTCCCTCTTCGTCCCTAACGGAAGAAGACCTCCTTCTTCTATGCGACCTGTTCTACTTACCATTTGAGCACGGAGCGCGAGGTCTTAGACTCATGCATGACTTCAACTGGCTTCTCACACACGCTTCTACTATGCTCAGTAGGAGTGGAAGTAAGCCTGAGGTATGTTATTCAATCCTATAAATATAATTGTTTGTGCCGATGGATGGATGTTTGTTACTCTTTTTTAACTAAACACATTTTGTTGAAACTTGGCAACATTGTAGCTAATATACCATAATAACATATAGGCTATATTATTTTATGATATTATTTTTTTTTTCCAAGATATAACGATAAAATACGCTTCTTTATTGTGATGTATTTAGAGGTTTCGTTAGATTCGTATTTACTGTGAGAGTGACACTGAGTACATCAAAATAAATGAAAATATATTTTTTAAACGTAGTTTGGGTTTTCCAAATTTGAAAATATCTATCATTCAAAGTTTAGATTTTAGAGCTTGTTTATCAATTAACCGGAAAGCATTATCTTTATATTTAAAAGTTAAGATTTCAGAGCTTATTCATAAAATAATTCATGAAAATCAGTTAACCATAAATCATGTGTATTTATTTATCCCTAGACGAGCGAGTGGCGCCGACGCCGCAGCCGCTTCGTGTGGTGGGCGGGGCGAGCGCGCAGACTCACGCGCCGACTCGCGCATGCGCACAACCGCGAGCTCTGCGCGGAGTTACAGCTGTATCTTTACGAACTGTGCGCGCAGTTAGCTCTGCTGCATGGATATATACGGTGGTTGGGTTAGTATATACTTTGGCAATGCAATTATATAGCTTTAGAGCCGACGCAGACCTGACAGAACTCAAAATCAGTTGACACAACATTCGCATGTTTTTTCTTCGATGCTCATTTGTTGTTGTAACTGATTTTGAATTGATTCTGATGAGAACAATGTCGATAATAATATGACAATCAAAAATGCTCTGCGCTGCGCTCTGTTAGGTCTGCGTCGGTCCTAAAGGTGAACCAAATGAGGAGAATATACCATAATGTTTACGATTTGTGTAAAGTTCAGTAGTAGTAGTAAAAAAAATATACTAACTAACTACATTTACCGTTTCAGAACTAGGCAAGTTTCCACCAAACATCGCGGCCAATACGCAAGGAAGTTATACGTGTAAGCTTTATTTATTTATTACTAAAGGGTGTAAACAGGTCATACATGTATTATGGTTGTCGCTAAATGTAAGAAATATAATAGTAAAAAGGGGCTTCCATACAATGAACGTAATTTTTTGCTTATTATAATTTCTATCTATAAAATTAAGATATGTATTTGTTGCTATTGTTAACCTAGTGAATTGTACCATAGATATGTACTTTGTCGCAGCAGAATGAATTAATGTGTTTTTGTTTCTTTCTGGTACAGAATCTTACATGGACGAGTCCGATTCACACTTGACCAGTTTTTTTATAGGTTGCTATTTTTTAATTCTTTTTTTTTCACTTTTGCTGCTATGTCTAACGTATTTTAATTTTTCAGGGTTCTCAAAAGGCTGGCGCGAGGCGTTCGAGAGCGGCACGCAGGAGCCCTGGGTGTTCCGCGGGGGACTCGCCGCGGACCTGCGGCGGCTGCTGCCCGTGGAGTGCGCGCCCTCCGTCGATACTCTCCTCACTGACCACGCGCTGCCGTACTATGTGCGGCCGTATGACGCCGCGGATGAGGACGCGGTGAGGCTTTGTCCGCACTGACAGGCGGCTTGCTATGCGCATAGAGCCTAGCAAGTCACCTAGTGAGTAGCTAAGTAAAACGAACGTTCGGAAATGTGTTGGCATCTAGTGTACTACACGCTTGAAGCCTAGTACAGCCAGTCGCGTACATTTCAGAACGTTAGTTTTACTATTCATTATCTAAGCATAATTCTAAAGCAACAAAGTTTATAAAAAAGTATACTTGACCCTTACTTAAATAATAATCATCATAATATTTATTGCGCTTCCACAAAGTTACAAAATGGTCTTAAAAATAATTTACAGTACATGTTGTGGACCCTGTTTTAGGGCACGGCAAAGAGAGAGAGGAAGACGTATTGAGTTGCTAGAATCACACGCATACGCCCTATTGTCGACGATAATATTTGAAAATGGGTGCATATCGATAACCGATACGTTGTAAAAGGTCTCCCTTCTAACGTCTCTCCTACAGGAGCATAAACCTACTCTCATACGAGAATGATACGAAGACATATTAATGAAAGCTTATGTTTAAATGCCAGGCTCTTGTTAGTAAAGCAATAATAATAATTCTTTATTCGTTTGTATTATTATACTTAATTTAAAACTGTTATATTTCAGGTGTGCATGATCTGTCACAAAACGTGTCGCGACGGATCCGACTGCAGCGATCTGTTCCCGAGTGATCTACAGACTTTACCTGCTGATAGGTAAATACCTGATTCAGAACCCGTTTCGCCGCTTAACAGATAACATTTAATTTACTGATATTAATTACTTTATATGCTAAGTCCACTGAATAAAACACGGGAACTAGTATCAGTCCATATTTATTCTATATTCCGAGTTCTATATGCACTGAAAACATTTGAAGCAATAATAAAAAAAGTGCTATCATCAGCTGTCATTGCAATCATATTCTGGAACATATTCAAAATATCAATTACCATGAAGGTAACAAATTGCTAACGAGGTTGAACACAACAAACATATAAAACCTCATTCAACAGATATATTATAGTACCTGTCTTTATCTTTTATGAAATAAAGTTTTATGAAGACATAGGTTTATTTTTCAGTTCAATTTTACCTATGGAGAAATGGGTACTAAAAGTAGAAATAGACTGACCCCACGAACGCAACGCATAACGAAAATCTGCTCAATGTAAATAAGTACACTATACGTGACACTCACTCTCTCCACATTTTCAAACGGAAAGTTAAAGAGCACTATCTTTCCTTATCATAGAGAAGAGAATACAATATACATTTATATAAATTATAATATTTATGTATGTGTATTTATCGAATATATATGTGCAGGTTTATACTTATATATTTATTGTTTATTGTAGGTTAAGTAACTATCCTGCCTTCATGCTATCACTTCTCTCTCTGTGAGGTCTGCAGGAAGAAATTTCTTTTAGAAATATGCTGTACCTTTTGTATAACTTCTCTTTTTTTCTGTCTCTATGTACTATCATCTTACAATAGACTGTTAAATAAATAAATAAATAAGTACACATATCATACACAACGCTATCCCACGCAACGTGGTGTGTTTCTAAAGGTAATCATAATATGTACCATATTTCTAAGGATCAGATGACACAATGCGTTGCGTTCGTGGGTTTAATCTGTCTTTAACATAATGAGCCTTTTATCAAAAATGTTTTATTAAGACTATTATTTTAGTTATTCACCAAGTTGACTTTGTAAATAAATATACGTAAGTATCTAATCTTACACAGGGTGACTTTAAATTAGTGAACGATAGAAAAGGATATGCATGTACTCGTGATTACAAACAACTTTTACTATGGGGCCAAGCTCGAAGTCATGAAAAAAAATTGATCACCCATACTATCAGCTGGTGCATTTTGTATGTGGAGTTCAATAATTTTTGAATGATTTCGACCTCAGTCCCATAGTAAAAGTTGTTTGTTATCACGAGTACATGCATATCCTTTTCTATCGTTCACTAATTTAAAGTCACCATATATTTACGTTATATGTCTTATTTTCTATTAGACTAGTAGTGCCATTCCTGACACTAACTCCGGAGCTGTGTATGGTGTTAGAAGACATTGGAGACGCGGATTGTGATGGAGATGATGACACGGAGCGGCAAGGTAACGTACATACATACATATATGTCTCTTACGCTTCTTTCCCATCGGAGTAGGCAGAGACCACTTCCCTCCACTTGCTACGATCCAAACGCACTTCTTTCACTTCATCTACATTCATCAGTCGCTTCATACATGCACGTCGGTTTAGGGCACTCTAAAACCTGAAACTACTAATTACTGCTTATATTTTCATTTCTAATCCCTTCCATTTTCAATTTCCAGGCAAGAAAGAAATAGTAGGGTATGCGTGTGCGGCGTTAAACAGTAAGGAGTTTTACAAGAAACAAGAAGTGGCGTGGATACCCGAAATGTGCCGGAAATACCCGACGACGTTGGCCGAGAGGGATGACCTTAGTCAGGCGGCCAAGGTTAGTGTACATACAATGTCAATAGGCTAGAAAAAAAAGCCGGCGCGCACTTGACGGAGCGCAGCGCAGAGCATTTTTGATTGTTATTATTATTATCGACATTGTTCTCATTTGTTGTTTTAATTGATTTTGAATATTATTCTAATGATAACAATGTCGACAGTAATATATCAATCAAAAATGCTCTGCGCTGCGCTCCGTCAGGTCTGCGTCGGCCCTTAGATGACGTACATTTGTTAAAAGTACTGCGTCTCAAGCTCGAAATCAACAGGCATCTAAACGTACAGGGGGCTTAGCACGGCGTGCCGCGACAATTATCTCACGTCTGCTGTCCTTATCACATTTAAAACTATAGACAGAGACGTAAGCGTGACAAACGCATGACAACCTCTTGTCATGGAGTGCCATGCTAAGCTAGCAGAAAGCAAACTTATGAAGCTTAATCATCCCCCCCCAGGAGTGCATCTCGTACTTCCACTCGTTCAGCAGCGGGGTAATGTGCGCGGAGGCGGGTGTGGCGCCGGCGCTGCTGTCGTGCAGCGTGCTGCGCGCCGCCGCCGCCACCGACCCGCTGGCGCCGTGTCGCCTGCTCACCTGTCTGCTGGCTGCCTTGCGGGCACATGGTACGTATAGCTCTACACTTTTTAAATTAATAATTAATTACCTACCTGTCTTGTACTGTTAGTGCTTTATTATCTTACCTGGATAACTGTTATTGGTTTATCACAGAAATAAATAAATAACTGAATCTCATGGCAAAAAGAGTAAAAAAAAATGAACTTGGCAACACTGGAAAAGACAGGAAAACACTTGGGAGGATAGTGGGAGCATTTTAATGTTTTTGACAGCCTAAAATGTGGAAATTTGGCAATGTCAAGACATTTTGCGATTCCATAAGTTATGCGACTCAGTTGTGTACATTTTGCGTCTTGGACGTTTTACTTTTGAGATATAATGTGATTTAAATATTTTAACTTTTGACGTTCTGCGATTTGTATTCAAAACGCAGAACGTATCATTATACGAGTTGGTCATTTTGCGACGAGGACGTTTTGCGTTTTAACCCTTTTATGCTTCAGACATTTTACGATTTAGAAGTATGTAACTGGGTCATTCTTAAACACTTCCCAATGTAAACTTTTTCAGCGTTATTACACAACGAAGTCAAAATGTAATTCTAGTACTAATTCAGATAAATGTAAATGTTTTAGAACTATATTTGAACCTCATTTTGTAATAACACTCTTTATGTATTGGATTTTTTTATAACAAAGTATCAATTTCAAGGTGCAACAGGCGTACACGTGTGCATCAACGCGACGGACGTGTATCTACAACAGTTCTACTCGAAGCTTGGGTTCGCTGAGGTGGCGCGCGCGCAGGGACGACTCTATCTTGGCCGGTCTTTCTAGCGGACGACTTTGTTGGTGCCGACTAGGTATGTAATGATACTTTTTTAAACTAGAAGTATTCGAGATAAATCTGGTACAATAACCATAGACTATTTATTTCTTTTTAAAAATAATTATGGTAACATTCTTGCCATTAATATTGAGAAACGTGTCATTTTTTGATGCTTTTAAAGTTAATATTTTGTTTATTAATTTGTTCAAGCGAAAAATAGGTTTATAGTAGTTTTGGGCAGCCTATAGTTACTAAACAGAATGCCTTTAAAAAATATATAATCATGATATTAGGGCGTGATATTAGCGAGTTGTAACCGTAACCGTTACATGAACTGTAACCAAAAAAAAACTGTGTTTGTTCGGTAATGGTTCGCGAAGCTGCTAAGAGCGCACTCTATGTTTTTGGTTACATACAGATTTCGGTTACGGCTACAGCTCGCGCCCTTACACCTTATGTTTGTTTAGATTGGTGTACCGCAGCGAAAGAGGCCGGAGAGCCGCGCGGGGGCGTACACAACTACATAATGGAACCTATTCTAGTAACTCTAAGGTTAAGAACAAATCACATGATTAGATAGTAATTATTATTCTTTAAGGGCTAACCACACATATCCGGGAACACGTCCCTGACGGAATACGGCAAATATCGGTTACATACAAATTGTACCTCACCTGCACGTTGGTACATACTGCTGAATAACGAACGAGGCTCTGACTAGGAGAAGGAAAACTCCGAAACCAAGCCCGGAATGGATCTCCGTTAGACGCGAGTAGGGTTCAACCTGAAATATGCGGTAGACACCTGCAGCCGACCTGGTTCCACACGTATTGGCTAGCCTTTCCTGTGGACCAAGCCAGCGAGGCCGAGAGGGTAGAATAGGTGCTGGGCATCCCTGTTTTTCCTTATTTCCGTCCCAAGCGGTGCAATGTCTGTGGTACAAATTGTATGAACTTGTTCACACAACTCCGTGTCAGAGCGTCTATAGTGAAATGGATAACTGAACACGGATAGCCCTGACCCGGAAATATGTGGGTAGCTCTTTAATACGTCTTCGATATAAACCGAGATTTTTGAAGTACTTGTAAAATATAATATTATGGACTCCCCAAGTTCAATAATTTGCTTAGATTTATTTTTTCATACATACATACATATCCGTCACGCCTCTCTCCCATTGGGGTAGGCAGAGACCACTTCCTTCCACTTGCTACGATCCAAACACACTATCGCTTCATCCACACTCATCAGTCGCCTCATACATGCTCGTCGGTTTAGGGTAGTTCTTGATTTATTTTTTCATCATCATATTTAAAAGCGTCGCTCTTGTCGGTGGAGTCTTCGCCACTCTGCTCTTATCTCCGCCGTTTGAGTATTTGTAATGAAAAATACAACTGCAAGTTGTAAATAAAAAACTTCGAAATAAACAAAAAATACCCTAAATTGCACAAAACTCATTTTATGTTAACAAAAGTCTTGAATATGAAAATATTTTGCTTAGTGACAGGGTGCTTGGTAGGTATATGTAAATGAAAAAAAAAGCCACTAAATAATTACTGTGAAACATATTTGAAAATACATTTAAAAAACCTTGCAGATTCTGCCTTCCTTACAGTTTATTTTGTAAAAATAGTCTCCAAGTTATTTCATAAAGTTCAAAAATGTCTGTTTTTGTAAGAAAACTAGGGGTTTGTATAAAAAGTCTCAGATCAAATAAAAATTGATAGATCGTGACGTAGTTGATAACGTCTTTGAATCTTGTTTTATCTCTACATTTGTATTTGATCTGAGGATAAAGGGCTAGTCAAAATTTAGAGGAAAGACTGACAAATTCGCTTCGAAAAGAATTTGTGATATGAATGGTATGGCTAAGTATTATTAAATCGAGATAAGCTTTATATTTTTAAACTGCTTGAATTGTCACAGATGTGCATAAAATGGATCAACAAAATGCGAAAAGCTTTAAGCGCTAACCACACATGTCCGGGAAACACGTCCCTGACGGAACACGACAAAAATAGGTTACGTACAAATTGCATGAACTTGTTCACACAGCTCCGTGTCTGAGCGTCTATACTGGAACGGATAACTATGAACACGGATAGCCCTGACCCGGAAATGTGTGGATACCATCCAAAATAATAAGATCTTCATATAACAACTGACACGGTAGTGTAGACAGATCTGTTATAATTGGTTGAGGGTTTATTTCGCAAGGTTGATATGCCAGTTGCATCTCACTTGTTTAATAGAATATATAGGGTGACTTTAAATTTGTGAACGATAGAAAAGGATATGCATGTACTCGTGATAACAAACAACTTTTACTATGGGACCAAGGACAAAATCTTTCAAAAAAATTTGAACTCCCCATACAAAACGCATCAGCTGATAGTATGGGGGAACAATTTTTTTTTATTTATTTCAGCCTTGGTCCCATAGTAAAAGTTGTTTGTTATCACGAGTACATGCATATCCTTTTCTATCGTCCACTAATTTAAAGTCACCTTGTATATGTATGAATAAATGTATAATATTATGTATAAAATTGCGTGACTAAGTGCCCGTTTTACCATCTAAAGATAAAATGGCATCGAACATATTTGTATGGAGCCTGGTATAGTAAAATTTTCGGTATCAATTACACTATACACCCCTATTCGAGCTAGTATGGAGAAAAAAGTTGGCGGCCACTGATGAAACTAACGTCAATCGATAGAGAAAAATATTATAAAACAATAGTATTTTGGACAAATGTCGAAAGTGATATACTTTCGGAGATATAGAACTTTGAAAATGAAAGAACTTTGAAAATTGTTGCATGTGAACATTTTCAGCTCGAATAGGATGTGGCGTGTAATTGATACCGAAAATTTTTACTATACCAATTAGGTTGGATGCTCTTTAACTGACAGATAAACCCAATGTCTTTTTCATAATACATGACGTTTTAGACAAACAGGTATAAAATATCTGTCAGATAAATTTTATATATAAATGTTGAAACAGCCCCTCAGTTAAATTATTTATATGATGTTTTGTATAATTATACGTATAACGCGTTCGTGTTATAAAGCTTTATACAAAACAATCATTAAAATAATTTATCTTAAGATATGTTTGAGAATTTAAAAAAGTCCATCTTTTAATTTGTAAACTGCCGCTTTCGCAAATAAGTTATATAAAATTATTTGAAAAATTATATCACAACACAGTGTGTATATTATATACTAAGTAGATAATATTTATATTTAAAACAATTTTATAACCATCTAGACTAGAATTTGATCAGGAAATGCGACTAATTTTATTTTGAAAAATGGCAACATTAAATTAAAATCTTGTATAGTATAAGTATTAGAAATAAACGTTGCTAATTCCTAGTCTCCATTTTAATACTTTAATATTATTAAACCTACTCAAGTTTATTTATAATTTATAGCATTCCAAATTATATAAATTATTGCACAAATAAGCATTTTAAAAGCAAAGCATTTTGAGTTTTTATACTCAATTCTCATTATTATGGCAACACTTATTTAAATGACAGAAGAATTACTTTTCTACCAGGCCATTAAATCCTATAAAAAAGTGTTAACTTTTTAGCGCGAAATGAAAACTTTATAATATTGTCTCTGGATTTATACTGGCCAAAGATGCTGGCAGATTTTCTAATTGATAGTAATTTTAAAACAAATATTTTAACTGTGCAAAAGAGCTTTTTTATCATTAAAAATCTCGCTAAGCAATATTTAAGGTTAATTAATCATCATTTATTTTAAGTTCGTATTCAATGTTCCTTTTATAATAAAGAAATTAACAACTTAATTATAAGTTTGTTCGTTTTATTATTTTAGCGATGCATGCAAAATTGTGAAGCTAAATATGGAAATAGAGTTAAACTATTTTTTCAATTCTTTGTTCTATTTTTTGCCAATGCATAAATCATAGTAGAATATCACGAAATTATGATTGGTCAATCAATCTGTTATTATTCGTTCTTTAATTTTTAAGAGACTTCAAAATTAGAAGCAAACCAAAAAAAATTCTCAATTCTTTATTTTAATTACAACTTGAATGAGATGAGAGTCATTTCGGAGCGAATTCTTTGCTACGAAGTGACTCAGTTTCCGAAAATATCGGCTCATTTAACCTAGAGCTGATACTTTTATTGTCCGAAATCAGATTATGACAAGAGGATGGGCCGGCGCAGCGCAGAGGCGCAGAGCATTTTTGATTGTTATATTATTATCGACATCGTTGTCATTAGAATAATATTCAAAATCAGTTGAGACAGCATTCGCTTGTAGTCGTTTCGATGCTCGATTGTCAACTAATTTTAAATTTTTAATCATAATGTCGCTCGCTAATAATATGACAATAAAAAATGCTCTGCGCTGCGCTCTGACAGATCTATGCCGGCCCTCAATGTTACTTTAAAGGAATTTCCAACAATCGGCGCTATAAGTAACTATCTAACAACTTTAGCTTATGATAATTTTTTTATGGATAATGTACATAAATTATTGTATTAACAATATTTCTTTTTAATATTTTATACAAAAGTAATCTGCAGTAATGTTTAACACGCACACAAATTTTATTTTAAATAAAAATAATTATACTAGCGTAATATTTTATCTATAAGAGCCATTGAAGAATAGCTTCTTAATTTTATTTATGAACATGGTGCGTTCTCTTCGAAATGAATCAATAAAAAGTGTAAAATGTACTACCTAAGTATTTTATTTTATTTAAACAATCAACACCAAAAATCAATTATCAAATCACAAACACACACAAAAACTTAGATTTTCAACATTTTCTGAAGCATTCTACTATTTAAAATGGAGTCATGTTGCTTATGGAAAGTTCTTTCAGTTTTTGTTTGATTTCTGAAATCTGTAACAAAATAATGGTTAAAAAGATAGTTTAGTTTGAATTATATCTTTGAGGACTTTTCCAAAATTTTTGAATTCCCGAAACTCTTGAGCTTCATTCAAAAATCTTGGGAGATGCCCAATTATACCTACTCTTGGCAGGCAGTCATCAGGTATGGTCGGCTAAGTAAAACATACTTCTAAACTCTTAACTACACCTTATAAAGGTCCTATGTATAAACAACACGTGCAAACGCTTCATCATCTCAATAACCGACACAAAATAAACAAAACAACATTACCTTTTGAATCTCATTCATAAGAACTCTCTGTTCCGTTCTCGGCGTCATCGTATCCCTTTTAAGATCAATATCTTCAAGATTTTGAAACAATTTCTTTATTTTCATCGCCAAGTGCACATCGCTAGAACTCCTCCTAGGTACAGAGGTCTTAACCCTTCTGGTTATCGATTTTCGATATTTATCAGGCAATTCCTTCTCGATGTCCTCCCTAGTTAAGAATTTCATGTATTCCGGGGTAGTGTCAAATGGATAATCCTTTGCTTCTAATTTGTAGGATTCGTATTGATTGAAGCATTGTCTGTAGCGGTATTGCCTACGCCAGTTCTTTAGTTGTTCTATGTTTCTGAAATGTAAGTATTTGAGTAGGTTACATGGATGTCAAAAAATAATGCACTCTATATAAAGTACATATCTACTTAAGTAGCGCATAGAATTTCCACAACGATACAAGGGCCTTTATAGGCCTAATTTGGTTAGAATTAGAAATATTTTTACCAGTTATCGAATACTTACTTTCTTTCCTGCAAAATCCTGTCGCTATTAGTCATCAGTTCCTTCCGTTTCTTAATAGCAAGATCTTTCAAAAAATTTCGTCTTAATTTCTGTTCTCTCGTTAATGGACCATCCGCTAGTAACGGCTTCAAATATTTTGCACTTTGGTAATACGGGGGCAGATTTTTATAACGACTATTTGCTAACTTTGGACATTTGCCTTTAGTTTTTGCGTAAGGCTCCTCTTCTATAGTTAAATCTTTCTTTTTTAATTTATTAACGTCTATTATGGAATTGTAGCTGCAGCCTTCTTGGGTTGCTTTGGAATTATCATTTACTGAAACATGGTCATCAGTTTCGTTCGTACTTTGAGAAATTGATGCAGTTTCATCAATATATTTGTCAAACAGGTAATTTAATATTTTTACTACACCAGCAGAAGTAATTTCTCTCGGAGGATAAACCAAAGGATTACCATTAAGTT
This sequence comes from Anarsia innoxiella, assembly GCA_947563765.1. Taxonomy (NCBI): domain Eukaryota; kingdom Metazoa; phylum Arthropoda; class Insecta; order Lepidoptera; family Gelechiidae; genus Anarsia; species Anarsia innoxiella. The sequence goes on along the minus strand of OX387414.1, from coordinate 916,488 downwards.
GTAAAAGTTTTAATTGTAACGTTCCTAGCTCGTTAGGTAAGGTAGTTAAACAATTATTTTGTAAAAGTAAATGAGTCATACATTTGTGATTTTTTATTTTAGTTGGGATTTCTGTGAGGCGGTTGTCGCGAAGGTCCAAGTAGGTGAGACTCGGTAAGTTTTGGAAGAAGTCGTCTGGTAGGGTTTGAAGTTTGTTGTTTTGAAGGTATAGGACCTGAAATCAGATCAGGGGAACGTAAGAATTTTCTTTTGATTAAAATGACCGACACACATGTAGGCCACTGCAGTGCTACATTGTGGTAAGGTAAGGTAACAAAGGGTAATTATTTGAAAACAAACAGACCACCTGAGACGATGAATCGATTTGGAATAATAATTGACAGTTCTAAATGCAAAACATAAAGTAAATCATTGTCTTTATCTAGTGCGCTCTTGCCCCTGGCCGTCTTTATAAGTAAAAATACGAAAGCCAAAAATAATTTGAACTTACCGCAATATAACTGTTGTTCAATCTAGGTACATTCTCCAAACCTTGAGACGACAAGTCTAAAGTATTATCTCCATCTAACCTGTCCTCGTAAATGCTTGTCCCAGAAATATCTGATGTAATCGACATTATTTCATCACAATCCCAACTTTTCTAGTTTGTTTGATCCATGTTTGATCAATAACAATAGGCAAAATTTCAAAGATGGCGCGTAATAATCCATAGTGAATTTTTCAATTCGTTTTCTATGTCAGCTTTATCTAAGGCAAAGGCTATCAACTTAAAATGCTAATTTTTGAATGCTTGCACTTGTAAAGATAAAGTGAATACTGCATTTTTGTATTATTTTTAAATAAAGGATTCGAATGAATATTCTTGCCATCATAATAAAAAAATAAAACCCCGAACCTGCAAAGAACAAGTAAAGAGGAAAATATTCGCCCAGCAGTGGCTCAGCGTCATTTATTTTTATCAATGAAATGAACATACCTTTTCCATAGACAGGCCATAGTGATTTCGATAGCTGAATGCTGCTATCTAACTCAACTGTTTTAAATCATCAAAGTGATTTTATGACTCACTTTTACATTCAATAACATTAATATTTTTTTGAAAGACAATCGAAATTGTTGTTGGCAGTTTTTTGTTTCATAAGCATAATTTTGACCAATTACCTATCAATCATTTTACTAATGTAACGAGCAATTTAAAGCACAATAATTTATTTAAGGCACTGCTCATTTGCTAATTGTTTTGCTTGGTTTCCTTTAAATAATATAAATACTGCATTTTTCCCGGAATTATCATTTTCAATAGTGGTATTTTTTCTGGAAATGAGATGACTCATTGGCCTAGTTGTTCAAAAGACACATGGCGAGAACAACACTATCTCAGTTGCAAGATGGCGAACGTGCGCGATAGTGACACATCTTTGTGGCTCCACAATAAACTCGGAATATCAAATGATTCGTGGACAACAGGCTCGATTTGCACACAATTAAATGCGGAAGTTCTAAGGAATATTAAGGATTGTTTTCCAGATTTACAAACGCAAGTGAAATTGAAATTATTGCTAAGTTTCTTTCATATCCCGCGCAGAAGTGTTGAAGAGGTAACTTTTCTCTTTGATGTTCTATGGTTTGCGTAACTGTATTGTGCTTTGCATCTCTTTTCTTCTTGTTTTGCCCACATAAGATAAAAAGAGATGGTCGACATGGTGTATGTATAGGTGTTTTATTTGTTGTCATTATAAAAACCTTCGGTTTTCTTGTATTTATCCGAAAAATATTAAAATATTTCTATAGCATATAATAGGCAACAATACAAACATCATTTTGACACAATCAATTCCTGCTTTTATTATAATAAAGACCACTTTTCTTGAATAATTTATCATGTTGCAATATTTGTCAATTATTCAATGTTTTGCCATAAAAACCGTGTGTTTTAGCTTTAAATGTATCAATTATAATGTTTTATTGTTAACGATATCGGAATATCGATTATACACTGGTTTATTACCAATGAAAACATTCACTCTTTGAAATAACCTCTTTCTTACATTTACTTTAATCTTTTTAGTATTTGTATGAGAAATTCATTGTATTTTGGCTCAGTATTACAAATTATAGATGTTTATCAGAGGTATATGTCGCTATTCAACTTAGTACATGAACACCAAAACATCAAATTAGACTCATATGTACTTTTTACATATTAACTTTTATTTTTTTTAGTTGTTTTTCCGTCTGCTTGTTATATCTTCCTTTAATATCTTCCATACATTACCTATATTAATTTCATTCATTACTTACCTACTTTGTCTACATACAAGTAAAAACCAAATAAAAATCCAACATTCAAAGAATTAACTAAGCTCCTAATTACAATACTTAGTTAATTGCTTTTGTTGCTATTGTAGGAAATATAGAATCACCATGATCAGTCTTTTACCATATTAAATTAAATTACTACTTTTGTATGATTTTTACTTCAAAATTATGAAATACTTTAAATACTACAACTGGGTATAAAGGGATAATCACACATTTCTAGGAACAGATCCTTGACGGAACAAGTCAAAAATTGGTTACGTACAAATTGTATGAACTTGTTCACACAGCTCTGTGTCATACTGGAACAGCCAACTCTGAACACAGATAGCCCTGACCCGGAAATGTGTGGATAGCCCTTTATTGTTTTAAACTATATCCTAACGTTTCAAACCAAAAATTTCAGTGGAAAAATGAACTCGAAGAAATTATCGAAGTGGCGGCAGTGGACTCTGACCTCTGGGTGGCCATGTTGGCTGAGGTCCTCAAAACATTTCCCTCAACCGGCACTCTTAATACCGAGATAGCAGAGTTTGACGAGACGAGGCCGGTGTTCAGTGATATGATATCAGAATTACGGAGAGCGTTGGCTAAACACTCCGATCTTGGGTTATTGCCACTTGAGTGCCTCTATCTTAATAAGAATGCTTTGGTTTCTGTGGTAAGTTGGTCTATATTTATTAGCATTTAAGTATTGTATGAGAAATCTCTAAAAAGAGGTATGGTTATCAACTAATAATATTCAGGGTACCCACATACTCAATAAATATGATTGGTGATGAGTTTTTAAATTATGGCTGCAACTCGGCGAGCGTAGTGTAGGACGTCCTCAGGCACGGTGGAGTGACGATTTGCACAAGATAGCAGGAGCTGGATGCAAGCAGCCGAAGATAGATCACAGTGGCGTGTAATAGAGGCCTATGTCCAGCAGTGGACTGCAATAGGCTGATAATGATGATTGGTGGATATCAAACACATCCATAGCAACATAGCATAGAACATCTTGGGTGGAAAGGCACCCTAAATTATCAAAACTAAGAACATATAAATGCAGTAGTTAGTTACCTAATCCTATGAATATTATAAATGTCAATGTTTGTGCTGATGGATGGATGGATGTTTGTTACTTCATCATGTAAAAACTACTGAACAGATTTTGATGTTTGGCAATATTGTAGTTTATGTATCAGAATAACACATAGGCTATATTATTTTGAGATATCATGATTGTCTTCCAAGATATGACGATAAATGCGTACGAAGTCACGGGCAGCCCCTAGTTTACTTATAAAACAAAAACACAAAGTGTCCAAATTTTTATGCAAAACTGCTCTTTGAAAGTCTTTTAGGTCAGGTACAACTTTGGTACAGTAATAAATCAATATATTACAAACAATTAATGCAATTTCAATGTAATTTATATCTGATGTGACTTACATTACGTAAATTGGATTAAATGTGAGCTTCATTATTGCAAGAACTAATACTGAAAATTATTTCTATTTAAAGATATAATTATTCTATTCATGTTTCACTACATATCCTATATGAGTACTTGAAACTTATTTTACGTAAAGTGCCTACACTGTAAGGTACTTTGTATACCATCCGATGGTTTTAAATTACCTTTTGTTTTGAAAAACTTAGCACTACGCTCATTCAGGGAAGAGCAGCCACTGACAGGAATCTATGGGGATTGGGGAAGCATGGGAGAGGCTTTTTCCCAGCAGTGGGACGTAAAAGGGTAATTAAAAAAAAGCAGAGACACTAGAGAAGAAATTTGAAGATGTATATGAAATCTGCTAACCCTGCATTGGGCCACCGTGTTGGATTACAGCCTAATCACTCTGGGATGGAGCCTACTCGTGCCCCTGTAGTGGGGACGTTAAGTACTGGTGATGATGATAATGAATATTCGTTTTTTGTTTCCCAGGTGGGCCAACAAGCGAACCCCGTGAAACATTTCACGTTGAAACGCAAGCCGAAGTCGGTGGCGCTCCGCAGCGAGTTGCTGGCCAAAGCTGCGGAGGTGCAAGCCAATCAGAAGAAGGCGCAGGCGCCGACTGTCCCGGTGCGGAGTAGGGGCATGCCTAGGAAGATGACTGATACCAGTGAGTATAGTTTAAAAAGGCTATTTTGAAAGTTTATAATTAGTTAAGGAAAGGTCCAGTCAGGAGTACCTACTCTAAACTGAGCATGTATGAGGTGATTAATGAAGTGGTCTCTGCCCACCCCGACCGGAAAAAGACGTGACTGATATGTATAATTAGTTAATATTATAGGTCATTAATTAGTAGTCGATCAGTTATAATTATTAAATTTTTCACGACAATATTGAATACTTCTAATATTGTGATTTCCCTATTAGTAACTAGAGAGTCAATTATATGTCCGTAACCCCATAATTCTCTGAATAAATAAAGGAACCCATATAAATGGATAACTCAAAAAAAAAAATGGGTGTGGGTACTCTGCTAATAATAAGAAATACAGAGTTTCACTAGGCTGTCATACCTTCCTTACCAGAGCGTCATCGTTCTTTGTTGTCAACCTTTTATTCGTGGGGTTATGTCTGAATTCTCTATATTGATCTTTGTTTTACTTGTTTTCAATTAATATTTTACGAAAATATAAAAAGTGACTTATGTTGGAATAAAACAAGCTTTTTATGAAATATAGCAAACTTCTATATTTTAAAGAAATAAAAATTGGAAATAATGTTCACACTTTAAACTCAACAGAAGAAGAGAGAGGCCAATATTGTCAGTGTCAAAAAATACAAAAATATTACCAGTACTAAAAATAAGATCTACCAACTAATTATATTTAGTTACTAATAACTATTTTAAAGTAAAAATAAAAAACAAATTATTTTATGTTCAGTATTGAAGAACTTATATGTAATGAAAATCGTCCCCCCCAGCGCCCCTGAAGGGTCTCCCGTCGCGCTGGGCGATGCGTCCGGGAGCTGCGCGCGCGCCGCCCGGGCCCGCGCCGCGCCCGCCGCCGCGCTCCGGCATCAAGCTGCTCGACATCACCGAGCAGCCCGCCACGCACGCGCAGATCAAGAAGAGGAGGAAGCTCGGTACGTGCTTTTTTAACTTGCTTTAGTATGACTGGTGACATACTGAAGCCGTATTTACCTAGTTAATAGATTTCAAATTATTATTAAAATTATCGACATGAAGGTATCCAGCTGGATACCTTCTTGAGTACCTGGGCGGAGGAAGCTCGAGACAGAAAGTCTTGGCGTATAAGGAGAGAGGCCTTTGCCCTGCAGTGGGACACGAGTGGCTAAATAAGATAAGATATAAGATCAACATGAGCTTGGCCTAAGAGGAAATAGCGCGACCTGGATGCGTATTTGGAAAAGTAGCCAGAAGTTGCCGGGGATAGAGAAAGATGGAAGGCCTTTGCCCAGCAGTAGTAGCATACAAAAAAATTATGAAAAATATGTATTTGACATATTAATCAGTCAATCGTTTCTATTCGACTATGTATTCATAATCATATGAACACCGTTCATTCATATTTCCACTGTGTCGTAAACCATAATCGCCATCTTATCCTTTCTTCTGCCAACAATTTGTCTTCTTGAAATTATTTATTTATTCAAGATATCCAACAGCAAGTTTATGCAAAAAGATAGCTTAAGTAATTTATAGTACCTACATAGTGTATCTTAGCCAATAACAGAATATCATAGAGTCTTAAAATAAAGCGAACCAATGCCCTATTAGATAAAATACAACCTATAACCGACCATAGACGCCGTTCAGGCAAAGTTAAACAGTCGCGTAGCTCAAATCCACTAATTAATTAACGTATACCTAAATATGCGGTTCAGAAATGGAAGAAGGCGCGAAGAAACCGGCGACTGCGGCCGGGTCGACGTCGCCGCCACAAACAGACTACGCAAAGGGACTCAGCAACTACCAGATGCCGAAACCAGAGGACCAGCCACAGAGTGAGTGCTATTTTTTTTTTTGTTTATTATTATATCTTACTGTGATCCAATAAAGATTACTTACCTTACAGGCAGAGGCTGCAAACCAGCTGTTTTTAACTTCTTAAGTTACTGAAATTCACTAACCATTAGGCCAGCGTTGTGGATAATGGCCTAAGCACTCTATGCGAGTAAGCTTGTGCCCCTGTGTGTATGTTAGGGCATGTTGTGGGGACGTTAAAAGGGCTGACAGAAGAAGTTACTGAAAGAAAAGATAATCAGCCGAATTAACAAATACTTCCTTCTTTTTTGGTTGCGTTCGAAAATTCCTTAAACACAATATGGTTACGATCGCAGGATATTCTCTCTAACTATGTAATCGTTTGTAGCGAGCACAGCGGAGCCGCCGTCGGCCGCGGCGCCGGAGCCGCGCCCGGAACCAGCGCCGGAGCCCGAGCCCGCGCCGCAGCCGCAGATCAACAACCCTATTCTGGTGCAGCAGGTATATATACCACATTATTTATGTATTTACCAGTATTATAAAGCTATTTTTGTAAAATAAGTCTTATTAGCATTGCACAGGAATGTAGGTAATTCTAGAATCATAATATTCCTATGTATATTCGTAGGAGTATACTTTAATTTCATGTTTGGAAAAGAAAACAATCTCGTTTTTGAATTCAATTAAGCAATGCTACGTTTTTTATAAATTACTTTTGTTTTTGTATTAATCTTTCTCAAATATGGTCATTATTAATTTTATTTCATTTCTAACCTCAACAGACGACAGGAGGCAAACCTATAGTCCTCGGTCAGCAGCCGAAACTCCTCATAGCTGGTCAGGCAGGTGGCAAACCAGTGCTGCTGTCAGCTCAGAACCTGCTCAACACCTCGGCTGTGATCCTGCAGCCGGGAGGCAAAGCGGTGCTGCTGCAGAACATCAAGCAGGTGAGTGACCTTGGGTAGGAATATACAGGTGGAGCACTAGTGCTGCTGTCAGCTCAGAACCTGCACAACTCCTTGGCTGTGGTCCTACATCAAAATTTTGTTGTTTTCTTACCCGCACTTATGCAATTTCCAACCCGCACTTAGTTTACTTCCAACCCGCAAATAGCGATAAGATCATATCTTATAAACCGCACTTGCCTTACACGTGCTTGAAAGACTACCCAACCATGTTAACTGCTTACCCAATCGTTTAGTAATTTACTGACCCGCACTTGGCGATTTACTTATCCGCACTTTTCCATTTATCACACCGCACTTACTGTCTAGAAACTCACGCTGTCAAGATACACTGTAAATAAACATTTGCTTTAACTAGCTAAACTTAGAATTATTTGTTTTTAATTTTTATTCTTCTAAAAAATATTATTATTTATATTTCTCAGGTGCAACAGCCAGTAGTGCAAGCAGGTCGCGCAGTGGGCGGTGTAGGCAGCGTGGTGCCGACGCTGCAGCCGCCGCTCGTCACCGCCGTACCGCAGCAACAAGCTATTGCACAACCTGTTAGTATACTATAGAAAATATTACATTTTCACGTAATGGCCAAGTTTTTTTTGACGGGCATAACTTATAGTCAATAAGGGATATCAAAAAGTGGATGGCAAGATAAAATTTACTGTTGCATTAACATGTCTTTAAACTTAAATGACCACTAAAATTTAATCATACAGATTTTCTTTTGAATTGCACGTGAATCTTAGATTTTGGAACATATTTTACGCATTCCAAAGCTTAACCGTATAGAGAGTATAAAAATAACCAAGAAAATGATCTTTCTTTATCAGCTCATATATGTCCCCACCGAGGGGCACGAGCCTACTCTCATACAGAGAGTGATTAGGCCGTAATCCACCACGCTGGCCAAGTGCGGGTTGGCGGATTTCACATACACCTTCGAATTTCTTCTCTGGTGTATGCAGGTTTCCTTACGATGTTTTCCTTCACCGTTAGCAAGTGGTAATCGAAAAAATTGATCCGTACATGAGAAATAAACTCAGAGGTACGTGCCCGCGCCGGGATTCGAACTCGCGCCCTTGGAGTGCGAGGCAAGCGTTCTACCAACTGGGCTACCACCGCTTATTAGATATTGCTAAATAATTGTAATCTTATAATTCTAAACAGGTACAGTTGGCGCCGGCCGCCGCGGGCCCAGTAGCGGCAGCAACAACACCCGCACAGCCATTGCTGCCTAGAAGAGGACTTTCACTTACGGTATTCATTACCTATATTTTTATATTATGGCGCATTTACAATTGGTCGGTCACCGAAGGCGGCAGCCGCATTCGGTTTAACCGAAACGCTTACGAATATTGCCAAACCGAATGCGGCCAAAAGAATACCTGTTAATATTAGTCGGTGACGGCAGCCGAGTACGGTCTAACCGACTAATGTAAATGCACCATTAGGTGATATGGTACAATAATTTGTATCATATCATTTTAACTCTACACGGCAAGATGCATTGCCTAACTAATACTTTTACTGACCCGCAAAGTGTACATTCGAAACCGCAAAGTTTACTCTTTTACCGACCCGCAAAATCTACGTTCCGACCCGCTATACCAACTTACCGTCCCGCACTACCTATTCAACTTACATTTTATTAGTCAACAATATCATTTGCATCTTATAATAACTTATAAATAAATAATGTTATTGTTTTCCAGCGCGAACAAATGTTGGAAGCACAAGATATGTTCCGCAATGCCAACCGCGTCACGCGACCGGAGAAAGCTCTCATATTAGGATTCATGGCTGGATCTAGAGGTAAGATATTTTTTTTTAATAGCCCACTTCTGGGCAAAGGCCTTCTCCGTATCCTTCCCAATCTCTGGCAATAACTATCTCTTTTGGACAGTTTGCCAAGTTTAAATCCAGATCATCGCGCCATCTCTTCTTAAGGCCGGCGCACACTTGACGGAACGCAGCGCAGAGCATTTTTGATTGTCATATTATTATCGACATTGTTCTCATTAGAATAACATCCGAAATCAGTTGACACAACATTCGCATGCACAGTGCTACAAGGATCTATTGGCACTTGAGTGACATTGTCAGGAGGGCGTGGTGGTGAATAAATAACTCAAAATAATGACAATTTACAAGATGATATCGTTAGTTCCGATTTTCGCCACGTGCTAAAAGATCCTTGTAGCACTGTAGTCGCTTCGATGCTCATTTCTTTATCAAGTCCCCGATTTGATTGAGACGTTAGCCATGAAAATATCAATATTTAAAATAATAATTTGTTTCACAGATAACCCCTGTCCGAACTTAGGCAACATAGTAACAATAAAACTATCGGAAAACATCGAGAACGTCCTTCAATCAGACGACACATACTTAACCATGTTATCTGAGATGCATTTCCAAATGAATTACAACAATGGTCAGTGGACTAGGTTGAAGAAATACAGACATATAGACGGAATGGTGCCGCAGAAGATACCGCCCGGCTCGACGGTGATATCAGCAAATAACCAACAGCCAGTCGTGTCCATAGCCAATCAGAGTGTAAGTTAAAATTTATTGTGTATTAGATAGTTTTTAGTAAAGTGCTTTTTTGGGCAGGTTAGTAATTTTGAATCTATCAAGTTGTTATTTTGAATTGTATACGGTTACTATGACATTTTGCGACCTTATGATTGTGAAACAGGCCTTCAAGTCTGTTTATGTCGTCAAAAAGTCGAATCATCAAGTTTATGATTCGACTGAAGAATTTCAGTCATTTCGCGAATGAGACTTTTCGAGAATTGGACATTTTGCGAATAAGACATTTCGAGAATAAGACATTTTGCGAATCGGACTTTAATAAAACAAATACATTCATAGAATTAGTAACTTGCCCAAAGAACCTTTAGTGGACGGTTTCAGTTGTAGTATTTTGAGTTTTTTTAAATGTAAATTAATGTAAGTTCAGATTTGTGCCTCTATAAGTATGTTTTATCGACCAATGCGTGTTTGATATTACTCTGTGTAATGGATTTGTTTTGTAGAAAGAGTATTTAAAGTTTATTTATCTGAAACTTGGAGTGACAGCAATAATTGGTGGCTTTTTCGACGTTAATCGATATTTTGGTTAGATATAAGATACCCAGAAATCTTCTTGGATATAAATTAACATGGGGTAATTTCGTTTAAAATCTCTATACAAATAAGGTCCAATTTCATTTGTAGTTTGTACGCAATCAAAGGTATTGCCCAAGATGTGTTCCGGTACTTGTAGAAATTCTATCGATTGATGTTGATCGACAATCGATTGTACAGTCTGCTAATAGCCTTATCGATGGAAACTCTCAAAATGTAGCAGACTTTTTTCAAAATGTTGTATGTTTTTGAGTCAAATGAGACATAAGTTTAAGGGCGCGTTTTACTATTTCCAGATAAAATTGTAATAATTTATAACTGTCAGATATGTTATACCTTTTACTGTCTAAAACATCATGTTTTATGAAACAGACATAGGTTTATCTGTCATTTACATTTTATCTGTAAGTGTGGCGCCCTAATTCTCTGTGTGGATTTCAGAATACATAAAAGGTTATGAATGCGTTAAAAATAAATAAATATTTGTTGTATGTAATATACTTTATTATATATTAAATAGTGGCTTATGTATTAAGCTTTTTGTACGTATTATATTGGATTATAAAAATATGCTTTGAAAAGATGTTTTTTAATTAGATACAAATATTTAAACGGGTAGTTTAAGTATTTTTATCTAATTGGAAACACCTGTTTAAAGGAGATGCCACTTTTTTTTTCATATACAAATGAGTTTATTACAGCGTGCCAAGGGTGACGCAAGTTTTTCATAGTTTTCTTGGTAGATGACCTGTCAAACGATAAGAAATTCCATTCAAAAAGGTAGCCAATTTGCGCCAGACCAGGCACGCAGATCCAGACGGTATGGCATCTCCTAAGCCTGTTTATGACGCTCCAGTTTACCATAACTACTCGTATTCATTAAATTATATAGTTTTAATAGACAATTTGTGCTAGAGACAGATTAGTGCCGCGTACGCAATGCATTGTGACATCTGCTCTATACAGGCTGTTAGGAAAAGTATCACTTTCCTTTTAACCAGGTATAGTGATGTAGAACACATTCCACGAAAAAAAATTGTTTTGAACTCATTTTTAATTAAGAATTTTATTATTAATCGCGCCCTCTAACGCAAAGGTCATTCAACTCTCGGCGAGTAAGTAGGTCGAGCGCGCTCGCCGCTCGTAAAGAGCGAGTATTAAAAATGAGTTAATTTTTTTTCCTGGAATGTGTTCTACATCGCTAACACTACCTGGTTAAAAGGAAAGTGATACTTTTCCTAACAACCTTTAGAAATATTATTAAAGTGCTACCGAGTTATCTGTGCAACGGTCGTTATTGGAACTACGGCTACTAATACGGAAATGTCAAATTCCAGAACTGTTGCGATTGGTGGAAATACAATTTTGTATTACTACTAGCGCCGCCGTTCAGTTCACAGATAAGTTGGTCTAGAGGCTTAGCATACGTGCCGCGACAATTATCTCACGTAATGCTGTCCTTATCACATTTAAAACTAAGGACAGAGACGTAAGCGTGACAAACCCATGACAACGTCTTGTCACGGAGTGTATGCTAAGCTAGCTCTCTGTACACTTTGTCACACGAAAACTTCCTCATTACACGTGACAAGTGTCATAATTCATTGCCTGCGTTGCATATGTGGGCCCACTCTGTTTCTTCCTTCAATGTTTTCCCTTATTCATAATTATTAGCTGAAATTAAAATAGTGTGCCTTATAACCTAAAAAATAACCTCATCTATTAGTTTTGGTAAAATTCAATATAAAGCTTGGGTAGAAATAATAGGCATGACGACAAAAAAAATGTTTTAGGCCCATCACATAGTTTATTTTTAAATATTCGACACGTATTTTTTCTTTTTTCTCTTAAACTAAAAATTACAAAGATACACTGGGTTAAAGTTGCTCGTGACGTCACGCCTACGTACGGTTTTTACGTAGGATTGACGTCAAAACACCACTCCATAACTTTGATGCTCTGTATCTTTGTATTTATTTATATTTAATCAGGTAAAAATTGTGTTTCAAATATTTTTTAATAGCCTAAAAGACGGACTAATTATTTTTTGAATTTTTGAATGTAGTCATCATCCCTATTACTGTTTCCACTTTTCATCACGAAGGCCAGGACCGAACTAATGACCTAATTTTATATTAAGATCATTTATACTGGGTGTAACAGAAAGGGGGTATAAAGCCAAAACAGCGATAGTCCTCATGAAACTAAACAACTTTCCCCAAGGAACATGGATCGTAACTCGAAAAAAAATTTTGAATCGCCCATACTTACTCGATCAGCTGATCGGAGATTTTGTATGGGGATGCGAATATTTTTTTTGAGTTACGCCCTTCCAAGGAGATATTGCTCGTGACTGTATTTATGTGAAACCCGCATTGGGCCAGAGTGTGGTGGATTACGGCCTTATCACTCTCGTATGAGAGTAGGCTCGTGCCCCTGGGGGCTTAGCACGGCATGCCGCGACAATTATCTCACGTCATGCTGTCCTTATCACATTTAATACTATAGACAGAGACGTAAGCGTGACACGCATGACAACGTCTTGTCACGGAGTGCATGCTAAGCTAGCTGTAGTGGGGACGTTAAAACGGCTGATAAGATACAGCATTATATTTTTCTATCCAAGCTTTATATAAGACACTAGCTGTCCCGGCGAACTTCGTCCCGCCTTAGAATGAACTTTATTGTGTAGGAATAAAGTTCAAATTGACTCTACATTTTAGTAAGAAAACATTTGTATGGGAAAAAGAAAAGGTCTGTTTTAGGGCTTTCCCGGCAATTATTCGAATTTTTCTCACCGTAAGAACCATCCTTGGACTTCAATGAACATTTTAAAAAAAGAATTAGCGAAATCGGTCCAGCCGTTCAGGCGTGATGCCGTGACAACGGAAAACGGGTTTCATTTTTATATATATAGATTAAATAAAATACTTATTCTGAAATCGTCTGCGTGTACATTTTGCAAGTTATAGATTTAAATGATAGTTATAAAGGAGTGTTATTATTAGTTTTAATAAGTTTGTTTTATTTTAATGCGTTGAAGAGTGACAGTCGACTTTATTAGGTAATAGATATCACTTTTATACAGCAATATTAAAAAAAAATTTGGAATCGTGTTTCCAAAATCGCTGTAGCATATAAAAAAGTTGACTTTTTTAAAGTGTCATCTACAAAAATAAATATTTTCTAACTTGTCATAGTGTGAAAATAGACCAATCAACGGATTATAATAAAACTATTGAACTTTATTTATTGTCAATTGCAATAAAAGGCTCATTAAGTTAATGATCCATTAAACATCGTGGCGTCTAAGGCCTAGAACACACGGTGAAACGCAACTGCAACGCAACTGAAACTGCTAGTTACTTTTGAGTTGCATCGCAGTTTCTGCTATAGACTTCCTTAGAAAACCACACACGAAGCAACTGATTTCGTTTCAAACTAGTTGCAGAAACTGCGATGCAACTCAAAAGTTTCAGTTGCGTTTTACCGTGTGTTCTGGGTCTTACTCTTATTTTCGTCAATGACAGAGACAGCTATAGGCTTAATGTAACATTAGCTTAAATTTTATTTCGAAAACGCAATTTGTAATTTTTTTATAGGGTGACTTTCAATTAGTGAACGATAGAAAAGGATATGCATGTACTCGTGATAACAAACAACTTTTACTATGGGACAAAGTTCGAAATGATAAAAAAAAATTGTTGCTCCATACTATCAACTGATTCATTTTGTATGGGGAGTTCAAAAATTTCGGAATGTTTTCGACCTTGGTCCCATAATAAAAGTTGTTTATTATCACGAGTACATGCATATCCTTTTTTATCATTCACTAATTAAAAGTCACCTTGTATGTTATTTTGAATGAAAGCACTTTAAAAAATGGCATCACATGAAAATCATAATACAAGTATAAATGGAAAAAGCTACTATAGCTTACATTGACTGATAAGAATAACCAATATGGACTTCAAACCAGTTGGAACAAGATGTTGAAAACAAAATGGCTACCTTTGGATGTAACTAATTGGATTCAAGATGGCTACTTAATATGCTAACTTGAAAAAAAAAAGTTATAAAAATAAAGGTTTTTTAATCGTAATTATTAAGAAAAACGAAAGAAATTGTACCGTAAAGAAAATATTTCTAAATGATTATGCATTATGTCTAAAATACGCCCCAAAGTTGAAACTTAAAAAAAAAATTCATTTGAGTTATTATAGGTACACTAAGGCTGAAAATTTAAACATTTTTGTATATAAAAAACATGTAAATGGCAGAAAATATATGATCATTTATTAATGTTACAAAAATTGAGTTTTTTTTTTGGTAAATTCAATATGGCCGATTTTTCACATGATAGACATTGTGCCTCTTAAAAATCTTGTTAGAATTGAAATAGATAATGCTTATTTGAAATTGGGTTAAACCAATTTTGATCACATTAATTTTGGTCAATAGCCCAAAATAAACTGGGCATTTTATATTATGGCCAACGACCCAATGTACATAAGCTTTTTAATTGTTGAATGGGATATTTTTGTTTCCTATAAAATTGTGCCTTTTCACATAACTGCCTATACAATAATAGCACACTTTGTGAGTAAAATACTTAATCTTTAAAAATACTTTTCTCTTTGGAAGTTCTCAGGCTAGCGTTTTATACACGCGTCTTTTACTCGTACGAGCGTTGACGCGCTTCTAAGATCGTAGAGTGCGTTTCACGAAAGATTCCCCGAATATTTTTGGCACTAAATTTGACAGGTCTATTTTCCCTATTTTCTGATCTTTTCCCTGATAGTAGGTAGAAAACCCCTTACTTATCTTAATAAAAACATACTTTTTACATAACACAAATATAGGTAAATAGATATTAATATCAAAATATAATAAATAACCTACTCATGGAATGATCAGGACATTCGAAGTACGTAGGAAATAGTATTATTTGATAAATTACAAATGAAATATACATAATATAGGTAACTGTTGTACTCATAAATGGCAACATGATCAATTTTGACATGATAAACAGCGCCGCGCCTAGGCGTCTTCTTTCGTGAAATGGACTCTACAGTCCATGTTGATACTGATACGACACCACCGGTTCGAGCATATACGCGCCTCTGGTTTTTTGAAGGGCGTATGTGCGTGAACGCGCGTATGCTGAAAACAACCGATACGCGCGTATAGAACGCTTGATCTGAGAACGCCCTTAAATGAGACATACGTTACGAAAACATTTATCTTAAGTCTCACTTACCTAGACTTTTTGTAAATGATAAATACGCATTGAATAGAAAAACATCTGATTGGATATGGAAATTACGTTTGCCGAGAAAATACTGTCACTAGAAAAAAAGTTTGTTAAAAAAACATTAGTTTTAAAGGTTTTAAAAGACTTAGGAACTTTGTAACCAACACATTCGGCAAACGAAATGTTTCAGACTCTACTTATCTCTTATCTTGTCTAAAGGTGCCTTTCCACCTGAGATGTGCTATGCTACGTTGCTATGGATGCGTTTGATATCCACCAATCATATTCAGGGTGTGCTCATATTCAATGAATGTGATTGGTGGATATCAAACGCATCCATAGCAACGTAGCATAGCACATCTGTGTTGGATAGGCATCCTAAGGGCGGTTGAAGGCGTGACCGCGCGGTGAACTATAGACATACCTACTTGTACATAACTTCGCTACTGTACATGCGCCTGCTTGAAAAGTCGATCGCTTCAATAGTTTACCGCGCGCGGCTTCTCAACTGCTTTAGCCGCTTTAACTTCGGCAAGATTTTAAATAAAACTACCCAATACATTAATAAATACTATACCAAGTCAACACATCGGATAGTCTTCCTAAAATTAAAATAATTCAGTACTTTTGTATTTCGACACTATCTAAAAATTGCTCAGACTGCACCTGGAATGTCCTTGGTAAATAATTTAATAGAAAAGTGCAATTATGTATACCTTATTTCAATGCAGCATAAGGGCGATAAAAATAATTTTGTAAAGGTTGATCTTATCTAGACTGTACAATAGCGTTGTGGCACGTGTCTGTTTTGTTTCCGTCAATTGACGCGGAATGTGAGGTAGGAGCGTAATTTGACGTCAAAATGCGATGTCAATAAACGTTTTGTGTAACTAATTAGAAATTCAAAATGATCTTATGGCTATTTATTTAAATATGGCTAAAGTAAGCTTGGTATTTTTATATCGATTGGCATCATGTATGATCGCTAGGAGCATAACCATTTAAGTTTTTATTTTTAAGTTTGGGGACTTGGAAACGTTTATTTTAAGCCTCGAACTTGCGCGAATTAATGTGACACCAGTTTTTTATGTAAGATCTCAAAAGCGCAGTCCCAAGTTAATATTATGAGAGAATCTTTATAGAAATTCTATTTGAAATGCAAATTTTAGGTTTGTTCATCAATATTTACTTTTAAAACAGTTTTTTGTTTTAAGAACCTTAGTGCCCATTTCACTACCTATAGATAAAACTGCCAGATGAACATGTCTATTTCATAAAAACATGACGGTTTTAGACAGAGACTGGTACAAAATATCTGTCAGGTAAATTTTATCTGTGATTGTGAAACGGGCACTTAGCCTTTACTCTGTTCTGTCTAGACTTTAAGAAATTCCTAAATTGTTAACATCTTTTAATAGATGTTTGTTTGTATGTAATATTATAATAAATATCACGTTTCCAAGTCCACAACAGAAGCTTCAAAGTAAGCAAATGTTGTCTATTTCATTTAGTGTTCGCATTACTTTAAAGTTTGTTGTATGATGTTTTTATAGATATTTAATATTCACCAATGTATATAGTAGATAGTACAAAAATATTAAAAGAAAACTATTTAAAATTAACTTTTTACTTTTATTTTAAGTCTTCATACTAACTTACAAATAAGGGTGTTTTTAGACCTAGCGTTTCATACGCCCGTATACGACCGTTTTCAGCATACGCGCGTACACACGCATCAAAAAACCTCAACGCCCGTACGTACGAGCAAAGATGCGCACACGCGCTTCAAAATATGAGCGTATACGCGCGTATAAAACGCTAATCTGAAAACGCCCTTACGCTAGAGACAGACTGATCCCACGTATGCAACGCATTATGAAATATTCTCAATGAATGAATCCGACCGATTTCGGTCACGGCGACCGCTTACGCCGAACTCTGCTGTCGTTCGTGTGCTCTCATGTGGCTGATGTAGCCGATCTTTTTAGAAAACGTTCTATGGCAGTGGGGGCATGTGAACACACCATCGACAGTATTATATGTAAATGCCACTGTTGGTCGGGCTTTTTGAGTAGAAACACACTTGTCACACGCAACGTCTGTTTCTAGCTTTACAGTTACAATGTACTTATATAACATCAGAATTTATGTAAGGACATATCTTTAGAACGTACAGCGCTGAAAGTTCAGCGGCTCAAGTAAAATGTATGCGATGTAATTTCAGCTGATGTGTCATAGGTGATTTGAAACACATTGCGAGCGTATTGAACCGAACGTTCAGCGGCTGGAGTAAATGTATGCGACGTAATTTCAGCTGATGTGACATAGGTGACTTGAAACACATTGCGAGCGTATTGAACCGAACGTTCAGCGGCTGGAGTACCTAAATGTATGCGACGTAATTTCAGCTGATGTGTCATAGGTGACTTGAAACATATTGCGAGCGTATTGAACCGAACGTTCCGCGCGATACGTTACGCAGGTGTGACCGCACAATTAATTAATTTTTCCACTATAGACTTCTAGATTCTAATTCCCTAGCGTACTGGTCTACTAAGGGAAGGCAACTGTAGAGAACTGAAAAGAAAAAAAAGACATTTTTGTCATAAAAGGTACTTTCCAGACTTCTTTCGCTTTATCCAAATTCATCAGTATTCATCATACACCAAATTCATCATACATGTAAATCGGTTGGGGTACTCTTGACTTGGGCTTTAGCAAGTCCGTGATTTGATTACAAACTTCATCATAAAGTAGAAAGAAAACCGATGAGAGGTAGTCCACGGACGATTTACATAGATCAAAATAAAGGAGGGAATTGACGTTGTGTCGTATCAGATGCCCAAACGGACGGCAGAGAATAGAGCAGGGTGGCGAAGACTCCACCGACAAGAGTGACGCTCTTTATTTATTTATTTATTAAGAATAGGTACGGTTGCAGCAAAAACATGGTTAACATTAACTTAAGTAACAACAACAATGTTAGTTAACAATGTTTGTTGTTGTGTTAGTTAATGTTAACGCTAACTTAACATTAACTTTTAGGCCAAATCAAGAGTACCCTAAACCGACGGGCATGTATGAGGCGACCGATGAATGTGGATGAAGCGAAAGAGATGTGTTTGGATCATAGCGATTGGAAGGAAGTCGTCTCTGTCTGCCCCAATGGGAGAGAGGCGTGACGGATACGTATGTAGGTACATTAACTTATGAAACATTGACTGAGTTTTGGCTATATATGTTTGTTAATTACAAGCATACACAACATTTACTAATATGCGCTCTGAGTGCTGCTTCACATTAGGTCGCAGTCCGTGCGACTGTCACAGTTTAATATGGAAATTGACAGCTTTCGCCAGCCTTGAAGCTAGCCTTAAATATGATGAACTTACCAAACAAAAAGGCGACTTCTGGCAAGAGCACAAGGCAGGCAGTCTTCGTGCCCTGTTCCTGAGATCTGTACAGAAAGTCCATGAGCACGCCCAAGAACCCCATCACAACAAACGACAGTGTAAAATATATGTACACTTGGATGAAGAACGCGTTCTCCTGTGGAAAATATAGAATATTGTTTAGTACCTACTTAGGTCCACTTGCGCAGCCAAATAAACCCGGAGTTAGCTGCTAACACAGTGTTACATAAATCATTTGTATTGATTTATCTTGATTAAGCCCTGTGTTAGCAGCTAACTCCGGGTTTATTGCGTTAACTCTGGGCTGCGCAAGTGGGCCTTAGGTAACTAGGTCCTACCTAATAATAGGCGTGAAGACAAAAAACATCGTCCATTACGTCGATTATTTATAAAAATGGGACGCGTAATTTTTTCTTTAATAAGAAATAACAACGATAGGTACACCGGATTAAAGTTCCTCGCGACGACACGCTTCAGTAAATTTTACCTAAAAGTGACACACACCTAAGTAACACAAGTACCTACTTATTTTAAGAGTTAGGGTGCCTTTCCACCAGAGATGTGATATGCAGCTACGCTATGTATGTATAAGCTGCGCTACGAAATTAGGTGACCCTTTCCACCAATACTAAGCTATGTAGCTGTGCGAGGAAGATGCGCTACGAAGATGCGCATCTCGAGCTATGCTACGTATCGATAGCAGGGAACATAGCTAAAGTACGCATCCACAGCACGCATCCATAGCACACATCTATAGCACGCATCCTTCCATGTAAAAAACATATCTTAGTTGAATCCGTTTCCACCGGTGCTATGCTATGTGCACCAATTAATATGATTGGTGGATATCAAACGCATCCATAGTATCGTAGCATAGCACATCTCCGGTGGAACGGCGCCCTTAGACTCTTGTCGGTGGATCATTCGCCATTTAGGCCTATCTTCTACCAATGCTTTGACTTCTTGATACGACATGAAATTAACTTTCTCCTTCACTTGAGTGAAATTAGTTACGTACCACTAAAGCAGCCATTAACAGCATAGAGTTGGCCGCCTGCGACAACCCTAGGAGCAACATCCTAAGTGTCATCATCCGATCCAAAGCTTCAGTGTAGTCAACTGACGGAGGGGCCAGCGTCTTCATATCTAGTGTGCAGGATATCTAGGAGGTT
The DNA here is from genome assembly GCA_947563765.1 of Anarsia innoxiella. Classification (NCBI taxonomy): domain Eukaryota; kingdom Metazoa; phylum Arthropoda; class Insecta; order Lepidoptera; family Gelechiidae; genus Anarsia; species Anarsia innoxiella. Next base: position 896,289 of record OX387414.1, on the reverse strand, counting down.
GGGAAATTGGTTTTATAAAGGATTACGGATGCATTTATCGTTACCTCACCATCTACAGAATACGCTTACATAACGGTTTTGTTCAGATGAGCAATCTACTTTATTGTACCTACCTACCTATAGCTCAGTGTTTGCATTGGATAATATGTATTGGTACACACATTAAAGTTTATAATATAAAGTACCTACTAAGGTCAGAAGTTTTGTAAAATTGGGTAGGTTCATGGGTAGGTTTTACTATCGTTTTGATGTTTTAAAGGAGCATTTCGTGGATTAAAAGGCCTCTCCCAAATGTTTGATGAGGAAATGCTATACCGCCACCACGCTGGGTTTGTTAAAGAACGTAAAAGATGAAGAGTACCTACCTACCTACTATGATTTTTTAGACTTGTGCTACTGTCGCATTCTAATAAAATGAAGACCGATCACTGCCTGTTTATGAAGTCAGTAGGTAAACAAGTATGTTCATATTTATACATTAGGAATAACTCACCATACTTAAAATAGAAATAATCATAGTAGAGCTCCTAGGAGACAGAACGAATGATTTTTGTTGTGACTTAATTTGTTCCGCTAATATATCTGATAGTAAGTTCGCTGCATCCATATTTCTATTTGTTATCTTAAAAATATAACTCTTAATACCTATGCACTAAATTACTATAATCAAATTATAATAGTTTTTCCTCTTGCTTTGTTCACAATTGCAGATTTTTTTGATATATCTGTCATTCCTTGCGAATACTTCCGATCAGATTTTTGCGTCAAAATTAACCAAATATCGCAGTTTTTTATTCTAGAAAAAAAAGGATTGATTTAGGTAGGTACCTATTTGTTTTATTACTGGCAGCAAAAAATGTGTATTCTGTGATTCTGTCACTAAACAAACATCATTATTGAAGTGAGTGTCAATACCAAGAATTGATTGAGTTTGAGAATTTTCTGCAGTTCATAATAAAAATCCAAAATGCTGCGAAAATTGCTTCTGATCTGTACTTTTGCTGCTACAGTGAAGGGAGAAGAGACCACGTTTGCGCCGCATATTTCTACAGGTTAGTTGCTTAACAAAATCAAAGTAATAAACCTTCTGGGCAATCTAGAAGGTCTAAGATATCTGGCAGAAAAAACTTGGTGCTTGCAGGCAAGTTTGAAGCCGGTAGCAGACCAAAAGCTAAGCTAACGTTAAGCTTAGTTGACGCAGTTTCCCATACTTGCGTGCAGATCGCAAACTATGCCACAAGTATGGAAAACAGTGTCAACTACGCTAGCTAAGCAGAACTTTAGCTTAGCTCTTGGTCTGCAACCGGCCGGCCTCAGATTGCAGTACTACCTATCTTTCTATTTATATTTATCTATCTTCTTTTCGTGAACTTTTGACCATTTTTAATGTTGTTTGAAGTGAGATAATTAGTTGGGTTAAGTATTGGACGCTACCGGAGACCGTGTTAAGTGGAAAGTCGCGGGGGATTCCTTTGCCCAGCAGTGGGATCTTGATGGCTAACAAAAAAAAGTATTGGTTGATGAAACATTACTTAGTGGTTATAAATACTTCCTCCACAGAAGACCCAATCGACCAGCCATCAATGCAGTCTCCAATCGCCAACGATATAGAAGACGCGATAAAAAACATCGAAATCGTCGGTAAAGATGTAGTCACAGCTGAACAAATAGGGGAATATGCAGAAGATGCAATGCAAAAGATGTACGACAGATTGCTATCACCACTCGAAAATTTAATCAAACTTATGGCAGAACAAAGCAATGTTTACAAATTCGTCGAAGCTAGAGGAATCGATCGCGTTATTCTACCAAATATCTACATTTTTGACAAAGACATCCGAATGCAAATGCTAATTCTAACTAAACTTTTATTCGATGTCGCACCTAACACAACAACTGTCATGATCCCAGCAAGTTTGGTCGATAAATTGCTAGATATTTTCGAAGAAGACGACAATTTGGCTCTGAAAGCCAGAACTATTGATATTTTATACGACTGGCTACCTGAAAATCCTAAAATTCAAGCTAGAGTTATGAAACAGAAAGGTTTGGAACCATTTTATGAGCAGATTCATAAATTGGATGCTACAGTTATTTATAAACTGTTGAAACTTTTCGATAAGATACTTAAAGAGCACTTGAACGCTAGAAGTGAATATCAAGAGAAGAATAAAACCGATGTACCGAATCTAAGTATTTATAAAAAGATTGGTTTAATCGAAAGAGTCAGTAGCTCAAAAGTATGCAACGGACTTTTACAAATTTTCCAAACGATGTGGGTGTATAGCGTGGAAAATAATAGACAGTTCATGTTACCGGCTTACGAAATTATGTTGGAAATAGAACCTTTTTGCGTAAACTTTTACAGGGGGAAAGCTAAAGCTTTAGAGTTATTCCAGAATATAATAAAGCATGTGAAGTTCAGTGGACAAGCGACAAGACAATATTATGAAGGTCTCGGGTTAAATACGACACAATTGGAGAATGTTATGCAGAAATACGTTGATCAGTTGAGCATAACTGTGAAAGATGAATTTTAATTCTTTTCTTGTTCCAATTAAGTTATCTATTTAACTGTTTCAATTTCTTTGTCCCCGTTCTTAATTTCTTTACCTAAGTATTATGTAGGTATCTAAGTACTTACATACTTAGTTACTTCTTTCAAATAAACTGTTGAAATTGAAATTGATGATTATTACTTTAGAAACTCGCATTCTAATTCTCAGTTTAATTCAGTCAATACCTCTTTATTCTTATTTTCTAAATACACTATTTTTTTCAGTTCATCGATTAGCAAAACCGCTAGGTAATTTGAACGCTACTGCATAAATCTATGTATTTTACACGCTTTAAATTAGCTTCACTTGTAAAAGTAACTATGTAAGTAAACAAATCTTGGAATCTTAATTTGACCCACTTCCCGGTCTTCGAATAGGATGAAAACACACGCTCTGAGTTCTGATGACAATACAATAATAATTATCGTACTTTCGAACTGACCTGATGATGGATGGAGCATGTTTAGTGCGAGTTAAAGCGTGTTTTAGTTTTTTAAACTACCTAGGTATTTTAATTATATTATGGACTTTTAACTGGCCCTTATTTTATACTCTGTTCTGTAGCGACAGTTTAGGAAGGGCTTTTGTCTTTGAAAACTCGACTATGATTTTGCCCTATGTATGGTTCTTAGAGATACCCACTTAAAAGGAATATACTTACTTTTATGCTACATAGTCTCTTTTGACATTCAAATATCTAAAACTACAGTGTTGAAATTATTCCCGTGTGGTCCCAATGATCCCCAACCACAAAATGCGTCCATTGTACAATATCGGCAATGTCAGGGGTTCACATTGTGGCTTTGTGACTATCTGCGCGATTGTCGCATTGATTTATAGTGCCAATGTTGACGACTCCTGTTTGTTGGGACACTTAATTTATTTAATGGGGTTTTGCAATTGAGAAATGTAATTTGACGATAAAATATCTTTATCACTTTACTCGATGTGGTTACTGCTTACTGATATTCTGTTTGTACGGGAAATATAGGATCCTCAAAGATTAACTAAAGAAAATACAAATCTCGTATTTTGGTAAATACCTACTTAATTTTAAAGTATGTTAGTATCGATTAGTCGGTACAGTTTCATGTGATGGAATATTAGGTTATTTACCTAATAATAGCTTTTTACTTAATTCCATGGTAATCTACGGTAAAGCAGGACACAAAGCAAACCCTTAAGATGTGGAGCTCTTATCTTTCATCCCAGAAAAAAAGAACAATAGAAAATTTATTGTGTCTGGATTTATAATGGGTCAGTGGGATGTGATGTGACAGGTTAATTCGGTACCTATGTCCTTTTAAATTACCGCAATAAAGTGTTTATTACAAGTACCTACCTATTTAAAAAAAAAAAAGTTATAAACATGTCTTAATCCAGGCTCATCTACAAATTACACATAAGTATTAAAATAATATTTTAACTTTTTGCTGCCTGCATCCGTAACAGCTTAATATTATGCACAATATGAACGCGCCTGCATTGATATCATTTGATGTGGTTGCGTATTGAAATCACATTGAAAGATGATCATTAGTGCGATGACAAATCATGCGCTATGGGTGGTCGCCATTTTGGTTAAAGTTTCCCGCGTTTCCGTTTCCCTTATTGCAAGGAAGCACAATAAAGTATCAGTTGTGCAAAATTATATTAAAACTTTGTAGCAAGGAATTCTAATGCTATGCAAGTGGAATATGGTATGTTATTTTTGGGTTGTGGGCAGCTTAGGGTTCTCGTATTGTATGTGTTATATTTAACTGAATTTGTTAAAAATCAAGTAGGCAGCTTAAATATTAATCCAAGATTATTTATATCAGCATTTTACCGCTTGGCTTTCATGTCATCTTGAGTATAACTGGGTGTCACAGAAAGGGGGTATGCCGAAACACAGCGATATTCCTCATGAAACTGAACAACTTTCCCCAAGGAACATGGGGCGTAACTCGAAAAAAATTTTTGGATCGCCTATATTTACTTGATCAGCTGATCGGACATTTTGTATGGGGAGGCAAAATTTTTTTTTCAAATTACGATCCATATTCCTAGGGTAAAGTTGTTCAGTTTCATGAGAACTATCGCTGTGTTTCGGCGTTATACCCCCTTTCTGTTACACCTTGTATTTATAAGTAAGTACTTACCTAGATCATCTTCTACCCTAAACTTACCTAGTTTATCGGTCTTTTATTACTTTAAGTAGTTATGCATATTATGTGATGGTATTACACAATCAGGCAGTTTTTACGCAGAAAAAAGACATTGCGACTGCTGCATTTTCAAAATGCGTGGGAGCATCAAACAGATGACCCAGATCGCAAACATCAAGCACAAAACGCCAAAGCTTCGTTATACAAACACAAAAATCAAAACCAATCGATCACGCGCCAAAAAATTTCTGCTTTCAATTTGACATACGTCAAAAAAGGCGCAAAAAATGCGCAATAGTGCAAGTGTCAATGTCAACCTGCGCGGCGAATTGCGCAGAAATGCGTTGGAGAAGTGTAGTCGTGGGAAATTGAAATGTATCTTTTTTTTACGTTTTTAAAAGTCATGAATGAGCATTGTTGCAATGACCGCACTAAATAATCCGATTTGTATTGTAAATACGGCGTTTAGTGGTTGTATGAAAGTGTAGGGTGACAACGAAGAGAACAAAATTTAGGAAAATTGTAGCACTAATATTTTGAAACTCTGAAATATTCGTAGAAGGAACTATTACGCATTTATTAGTGTTTTTTTTTCGGCAATTTTACAAAAAAATAACTTAAGAAGAGACATCTTAAGTAAGTAAGTATTTTACTTCAGTAGATATACTTAATATCAAATAATAGGCAGAAGAGACAAATTAACAAATAATACGTACCTACCTGCATGGATAAAACTTTTTCTCTAAAAAACTATGCCTGTTTATTACTTTTATATCCTTCGACTCCTTAAATCCATAGCCACTCTAAATTCTAAACGCAGGTAGCTATTGCGCAGGCGTGAGGCACCATACCACACTATACTCTATGCACCTGACTGGACGTTCCCATGGTGTACTAACAATAGCAGACGATAATGTCCTTTGGCTAGAGTAATTTATGGACATTGATTTTGGACTTAGAATTATTATTATTATTTAGATGGCTTAATTCATTGTAAGTACCCTACCTACCTTAGTAATAAACGTAAAGAGTCTTTTATCTACATAGTTAATTAAGTTTATTAAAAACTTAAAGAAAGATTTTTTTAAATAAATAGGTAATTACTTTACTTACCTATATAAAAATATACTTATCCTTCAAATGTAGACTGATCGTCCAAGAATAAATACCTATGTTTTCCTAGACCTGTATTGATTAAGCCTTAATTTACCTTAATCATTAAGGTACGGTAGAGATTCCATAGAGCCAAATTGACAAAAGTTGTATCTTGATACTCGTATCTTTTTTAATAAGTAACTCGAAAACCTAACCGTTCTCCGATTTCCTGAATGATTCACCGACCTCTAACTTTGTCCCAAATAAATTCCCAAACATTAAATGTTTACATTCCCAATCATTAATTTAAGTTTTTTCTTTGCTGCCGTTCATTGATCGACCATTCACCTGCTTGAATCTGTTTAAAAAAAATATAAAAAAGGTTATTTTTAGAACAAAATCTTCGCTTCGATTCGCGCCATAAATTGTATCTTTTCATAAAATTTGTAAAATCGTAGGCGGGTTATGGACATCAATAATTCGGGATTCCCATATTTGTCCATAGGATAGAAAAGGTTACGTTTTTTGGCCAAAAAATGCAGTCACACCTACTGTATAAGATGTTGACCAGTTTTTTAAACTGTTTGTTGTTTTTTTCGTGGGAAAGTTATTCGCGCGGCAAAATTACACCGATCCCTGGGATTTTTTCAGAGACGGCACATAGGTAAGTAGGTAAGTTAAGTTTCTAAGTTTTGCTCTTTGTGTCTAGTTTTAAAAAACACCTATTTTGCAAATAGGTTATGCAGTAGTTATTCAATGCAGTAGGTACCTAGGCACTTCTTAATATTAAATTATTGATCCAGATAGCTATATCTGTATTTTACTAGTCTTTATTATTATAACTTAGGATTTGGTACGTAAATGTTACTGAATTTAATTTAAATACTTTTAAACTTCGCAAACAAATATTTAGTAGCATCTTTTGGGAGAAGTTTAACACTTAACTGCTGGCATTATGCGACTAAACACTCATTCATTCAGAAATTGTAAACGGAAGCTGGTACTATAAAAGACCTCACGGTGTGCGCAATGACAACACTCATTCGGCCAATTAAATTAAAAAGCAAAGAGGCAAACGGCTTCATGCTGCGCTTTTAACGGACATCCGATAATGTAAGTCGACTTTCTTTGTAAGTTTACTTATTCTTGACAAAAATTAGGGCAAATACGGGTGCGGACGTGGGAATCTATCTAATTTGTTTGTATTTTGTATTTATTGACGTAAATGCAGTAGCTAGTGAGGTATCTACGTAATTTATTGCTTTACACCTGAGGTTAAATAGTAGAATGCTTTTAATTCATCATTTGAGTTTGAGAAAACTTATAATTTATTTAGTAGACTATTCTTAAAATATTTAGAACAAGCGATGGTGACTTTCCAAAGTTTCATTATTTTGTAACTATTAGGCACCAAATCTTGCGTTTTAAAAACTGAACGTTTGTTCTGTAAATACGGTACTTAATCTTGTGTAATAAACAAAGATAGGTACTTAGAATACCTATGTAGATAACTAAGTAGGTATTACAGTTTACTATGGGTTATCTTACAAACAACACATTCTTAAAATTACGCAACGGACGTCCAAACTGATAATAATTTATCAAAAAGTCATTATCACAACAATACATACTTCTCAAAACTTCATTCAAGTCACAAGTGTGCGATGTTTTTAACAAACACAATGAAGAAGTCAAAACATTTTACTTTAAATGAATTATTCTGTTATTCTATCGAAACTTCCTTACTACCGGAAATACTAACTTTTAACAAAATGGTTGTATCAATTGCAGTTTTTATAAAATGATAGATTGATTGATGCAATGCGAAGAATGGAGACGCACATACAGCTTAAGAATAAAATATTCAATAGAGGCTATTTGTTGTTATAACGATTTTGTATTGTGAGAATGGAAGCATAGAATAGAATAGCCTTTAAAGTCGGCCACCAAGGCAAGCAGTCTTATCAAATAAAATGAAAATATATACCTACGTAAGAGATGGGTAGTAATATATCTAGGTACTCGTAAGAAGGCATGTGTTTATTGCGTCAAAAATCACTCAAAAATAGAGTACCTATCTGTGGCCCGGTAGTGCCACGGATACACAGTGCATATTAATCTTTCACATCCCAGAAAAAAGAACAATAGAAAATCTATTGTGTCTGGGTTTATAATAAGTCAGTGGGATGTGAGAGGTTAAACTTATTGATGTTATATGTATCTACGATATGTACCTACTTAGTTAAATAGTTTTAAGTTTTATTTGCCTGAGATTTGTAAAACTTAAATTGAAAAGAGCATCCCTACAGAGTTTCTTGCTAGGTGCTTCTCTGGGGAAAACTGCACTCTTGCGAATCTAGCATTAACTTTAAAAAATGACCCGTCCTAAGTGTTGTCAAAACCTACAGAAACTACAAAAATGATTTTACATTTTCATTTTCATATTGAAACTAAACAATATTGATGTAAGAAAATTTTAAGTCATAAGTATGATAAATGCTTAGTGTAAAGCAAAGTGGTTCTCATAGTTAATTTCTAGGTTTTTCATAAAGTTTTAGGAGATAAGTAGGTACATTTAACGGGGATAAAATATAAAAATACCTTGAATATACTTTAATAGATTTATTTGGTCCGTCTTTCGTCATGGTCAGCTTTAAAATATTTACATAAAATCTTGCCTTAAATCTAGGTATTTATACGTATAGCAGTTATATAATTTTCTCTTTATTTACAAAACATTTCTTATTCTAAAGCGGAAGAGTTTGTTGGTATTTTACATCACTTATAAAAATATTTTATAGCTACCTACTGTAACTTTTCGGTAAATTATCTAAGGACATTTCCTTTCTTTCAAACTATTAAAATTTAGTTTCATCGTTACGCAATCGTTAGTAACCTCATTTTTGTTTCTGTCGCGGCTCCCGTCTCGTAATTTACCATCATGGCGAGAATTCACACATGCGTAGATATAACGCCTGTATATAAAACTCAATGTTATCTCCCAATTTCTTCCTTTTGCATCCTCTGTCAGTAGCCATACAAATAAGGGAAGCCTCCAACATGCGGCATAGCGGACAAAGGTACGAATACAGGCATCATCCTTTCAGCTTGTAGGTAATGAGTCCGTGTATGCTTCTTTAAATGATCGCGTCTTCCAAACTTCTTCCCGCAAGTGGAACAAGGGTACGGGCGTACACCAGAATGGATTCTTTTATGTCTAGTCAATTCTTCGTTCCTAGTAAACGTTTTTCCACAATTTTTCTCGTCACATTTGTAAGGTCTCTCGCCCGTGTGAATTCTAATATGCCCTTTCAATTGCCCGTTATTTGAGAATCCGACGTGGCAATGAGGACATTTATATTTCTTTGGACGTTGTTTTCTAGCGTTTAATAGTTTAGCTTCGTTTTCTTGCTGGATTATCCTCGCGTATTCCAGTTCCATTGCATATCCTTGGGCTAATGATTCTAAAAGTAAAGGGTCTGTCGGTGGTACGCCTAAAGCTTGGGCGATGTCGTTTGTTGGTAGATAATCTGGTACAAAAGGTGGGTAACTCGGTACAGGGGGTATTACTGGTGAATATGGCAGTTCAACGATAGGAATCTCCTTTGTTTTCGATTCTTTTTTCGCAACTTCCTTTTCCGGTTCTTGTAGAAGTCTATCGCAACACAAACTTAAACTGGCTACCGGTGATTCTTGAGTTTCAGCGGAAATTGTTAGTTTTCTGTCGTCACCATTTTCAGTAGTAGTTGAAACAGTAGCGTCTTGATGAATGTTGGTTTTTTCAGCATTGGTTTTCTTATAAGTACCTCGAATTTTTCTCAAACGATTTTCCCTCTTGTTTTCATCAATTGCTCGCTTCTTCGCTTTAGTTTCTTGATTGAAATTACTCATTTTATCACAATCATCAACTTTTTTATCACTCAAGTCCCAAGGGCGGAAAAGTTTAGAGTAACTCTGTTCCAACGATAGCATTTTGAAAAAAATCTCAACTAAGGCAGTTGTCACTCGCGATCGAAGTCATAGACTGGGACCCTTTTTCATTTCAACAACTTTTATATACATTCCTTTAACAATAAATTTAATAAAAGCGCCCGAAAGTAGAGGGATACGTTCCATTCAAACGACGAAAGAGACGCAATATTTTTCAATTGTTGCACACTTGAAGTTTTATAGGTTATTTTTGGCTTTACCGCCATAAGTTTACGTGCGCCATTTTGGGTTTTACATCGTGACCATAGATTCTAAAATTGGGTTCTTTTTGGGTGCACTTCTGTTGTTATTTTTTGGTGTTATCATAGTGTTTGAGATAGGGGTGTGTATTGTTATTTATGTTGATTTTTGTGCGTGTCCGAGGGGCGTAGCTTGGGGCCTGGCTGCGCCCGAGCGGCCCCTCGCAGCTGGGACGTTTGTCTTAATGGTCCCACCGATTGTTGCGGTTTCAAACAATTTATGTTATATGTTACATACAGATTTGTATGTGGTTTCACTGTTACTAACTTTATGGGAGATTTGGCAATTTTCTTTTTAGATTTGATTATTCATTGCGTTTACTTAACAAAAAGAATTTATACGAATTTAAATTGGCTTAGAAAAAACTAAAAAAGTCTACCAAAACTTGACCATAGTCATTTAACTACTTTTTTACTAGTTTAATGTGTCCAATTGCTGGGCAAAGGCCTTCCACGCATTCTTCCATGCCTCCCTATCTCCGACAACCTCTGGCCAGTCTGCCAAGTATGCATCCAGATCGTCGCGCCATTTCCTCTTAGGCTTAAGATTTAACTACTAATAACCCATAAATATCATGCCTAATTTTTGAGTTAGTATACTCTAGGTTTCTTTCCGTTCATTTGTAAAATCCCGAGTCTTTCTAAAATAAACTACGACCAATGTCATGACTCTCTACATATTTGAATGTAGATATCAATAAATTCCAATAAAAACTAAAAAAAAGGCAATTAAGGCCGAGATAGGCCCAAAAAACAATGGAGTGACGACCTACGCTCATTTAGGGAAGATTGGTGGGAAGCAGCTAATAATAGGAGTGTTTGGAGAAGCATGGGAGAGCAGTGGGACGAAATAGGCTAAAAAAGGCATGCCACTTTTCTATGCAAATGAGAACCTATTTTAAATGTTAATCATTATACCTACTAACATACTTTTTTATTCTGTAGACAGTCTATGTCTGTAAATATCACCTACCTATCATCAAACACCATCAATCTAAGCAAATCAAGTTATTTCACCCAAACACAATGGAATTGATTACTATTGCACCAATTTCTGGGCTTTTCATAATATTGGGGTTCTTTGGATCAGAGTTTAAAAGTGAAATTATATAAAATATCCTATGTTATAAAATTGATATATAAAATAAGAGAGCATACATGTGGAGCCCTTTTTTAAAAGGTAGATTTACATAGGTACTTAGGTAACTTTAAATAAGTAATTAATTATATTTTATATAAATTACGGCATTGCCTAATCAGTGCCTGCTGATTAATCTAGGTAAGATTCAAATGGAAGATTGGATTAATAAAATGAATATAGGCTACATATTTTGTACGGAACCAAATTCAACAAAACAGTGTAGTTTTTGAAGATAATTTTTTGGTCGAATTTCGGAATCGCAGCGATCTGTCAAACACTTGATGGATCGTGGATGGATCAGCTACAATTCGATTAATATATCCATTGCGTATTTTATACGTTTGCGGCTAAAACTTATTTTTTGAGATGTTACTATTTTTTGGACATTATATTTGCACAAGAGCGTGGGAAATGGAAGCTTTGATGTAGGTTAGGTAGGTAGTAAAGATAAGTGAACATCGAAGTATAACAACTGAGCAATGAAGTCAACTTGAGTGAATGAATGTAGAATAGAATAGTCTTTATTGTACAGATAATAATTAAATCATAAAATAATACTTAGATAATAAAATAATAGATAATAATTGTATAGATAAGTGTATATAGTATAGATATTGTAACATTGTTAGATGTCACATTCACAAGTCACAAAGTTCATTCCTAATAATTTCTGATTAATCAGATACTCTTATACTATATAATTATTCTATGCTATAGTAATTGTATATAGGTAGGTTCCTAATCTATAACCTGAAGTGTTATTTCCTAGGTTTTCTTTTATCTATTGCGCAAAAAATCAATTTGAAAATATTTCTTTTTGAACCAAAAATAATTGATTCAAAGCTCTTTTCTACAATAGTAACATCATAAATCTATAAAACTCAATAAATACCTTACAAATACAAGAATAATAATAATTGGCGCGACTTTATCTTTCATTCACATATTCTATTCAGCACAAAACGTCTAATAAGTATAATATAGTCCGGCCAACTTAGAAATACCTTAATTTCTTTATAAAATTCGTATAAATCTCTCTTAATAATGCGTTGGGGTAATTCGAAGTGGCTTTTAGTGGAATTCTTGAGAAGCGTGACAACTTTATAAGGGTTTTTTTGGCTTTTTTGACGCAACTATCATCTTTTGTATTGTGGTGGTCAATTACTACGGCTGTCCAGATATAGAGCGAGTTTGTGAATGAATTTTGTTATGTCGTTTTGTACAGGGTGGTTTAGAAAATAACAATGTTTTAGTGTGTAACTACAATGATAAGAAGTAGATATGATATGTGTATTAACCTGTTGCTTTAGTTAATGTTTTTATCCTTTCTTTTTGGGTGGAGTAAAAATTATAAATAAGCTCATATTTTGTTTAGATACGTAATTAAAGTCAAAGAATACCTATTAGTGAAAAGAAGAAGTCTCTGCCTACCCCGATGGGAAAGAAGCGTGATAAGATTTTTCTGAAGTAATGTAGAGCATTAATCGTTACGAAGACAACTATTAAGTTTTAGTGTTTGATTTAATACATAATCTAGAGACATTGCTGCCTATCTTTGTTTATAAATATTTTTCTTATTTGTAGAGACCATTTACTTTCACTTTTAACACATAAAAACCGAACATCCTGTAAATTTTCAAAAAATCGCGATTTCTTGTGTGGTCCCGCGCTGTAGTGCCCATAGCCACTTTATAAGATAGAACAATGCGCGCCATAAATCCAAAATGGCTGACAGATATTGTATTGCCGCCATTCATGAACGCGGTTTGATGGCCAGACGATGAGACGCCAGAGATTTTTGAGGTTAGGTTTGTTGAAAGAAAAAATGGTTGTGTTTATTGAATTAGTGAATTAGTAGTCATTTTTATGATATATATTTTTTGTTTTATTATTTAACTGGGAATAAATTACTGCTTTACTTAAGTTAATTGAAATTGTTGTCATTATTTAGACTCATATCATTGTAAATACATACGTTCAGTTTACTTGTAAACTGTTGATTTAAAATAATTTAAACTTCAGTATTTGAAATTTTTGTCAAGTTTCATAGTAACTAACTACCAACTTTTTATTAGATATGCGCCTAATGGTATCTACACACCAAAACCGCCGGCTTTTTTGACAGCTGCCATTCATATGACGTAAAGCCGCCGGCCTAGGTCGGCGGCATGCCGGCGGCTTTGGTGTGTAGATACCATTACATGCAAGTAAGTGTAAGCTAAAATACATCGAAACCTTAGCAAAAATCTGCTCCAATTCAGCGGAGCCGGTATAGCAAAAAATATCTCTACATCTCGATCAAGCTTTTTCTAAAAACGTAAGAAACCTTTATTATTTTGATAACTGATAGACCAACCCCCGTTTTGCCCAGTACACAATCAAAGTGGTACCGATTCGTCAAAAACATGACATGATTTCTGGAAGACCTCTTCAAAACTTTGTAATACTTCACTTCCTTGACATTTTATTTGTTTGTTAGAGTCTTGGGCTTGTAAGATCGATGGATGGCTTACAATAGCATTAAGTATATCAAGTGACCGTTACATCTTATAAAAGCGTGTTATCGTTGTATATTCGACTCTTGCGTCGAAGTTGTTGTTTTATGTTTGCAACTGAAGTATGAAGATTTGAAGAAGGTTACCGTGGGTTAAGGAAGGTGAAGTAAGTGTTAGTTGTAACTTGTAAGTGCCAATTGCTTTTATTTTGGAATAATACTTAATAAAACTTTGTATTTGTTTAGTTTTAAAAAACATACATGTTTGTAGTTATTTACCATTATTTTTTAGTTCTTTCACGTTTTTTCAGTTTATAGTAGTGCTGAGCAAAATTGAGCAATTTTTTTGTGTCTAATAACTAGGTAAGTATAGCTTTTGCTCGAGCCGAGCATTGAATGCCAGATTTTATTACCTATATCTAAAACTATTAAAGTTATTACTAATAAATCTACTATGTCTATAAACTACTATCTATGTATGTCTGCTTACTGATGTAGATTAATTGTTTCTCCACCAAACTCTATAGACACAAGCGCGTGCGCCAGTAGGCGTGGCGTGCGGTGCGTTTGATACCAGCCGCCATCACCATCTCTACGCAGATGTTCATATTATTTTATATAACCACTCGACCGTAACGACGTTGGTTTATCTTTGTATAGCGGTGACACGACGGCTGTCTTATGTGGTTGTATTGTGACTTCGTGATAAATAGTGATAAAGGTTAGTTTTCGAAAAAAAAACGGGGTCTGTTTTCGGTTCGGTTTTGTCGCGGAAAGTTTTGAACTTTCTGAAATATGAAATGTCTTTCTACAGTACCGTATAGCGTTACAAACATCAGTATAACTACGGTACAACCCACGTACACCCTACAAATTCTCATTAAAATTAGTTAAACAGTTTAAGCATAAAGATGTCGCAAATAAATAGAGATTAGTAAGGCTAGGCTGTCAGTGTTTAATTGAAGATAATATCAACATTTTTGCTTTGTTTTAAGAAGCGTTAAAGCCAAAGCTTTGGGCGATCGAGAATGTTATTATTTATTAATTTATGTATAAGATCTGTAAAAAACCTATGGAGTGCACTGAATGATTGAGTATTGAAAATACGTCATTGTAAAACTCACTTACTCGTCCAACTATACATAACCACCATAACCTCGTAACCGCAGAGTAAGTCGCCGGGAATCGAACCCTAACCCTCCGATACAGTATGGGAGGAGCTTGCAGGGGACGGTCAGTGGGGTGACGCATTATTATTATTTTAATTCGATTTATTTGCTTTTGGGAACGATTTTGAATTTTAGAATTAGACGGAATAAAATAATTTGAACCTCCGGCCGTTTTCTTTCTCTGCCCCAATACGAAATCACTGTCAAAACCACTCAACTGGTATAATCCACTAAATACAAAACACATCACGTACCAACAAACTGTAGGATAGAAAAGTTTAAAGATGTGTTAGTTTAAAAGTAAAGTTGTTTAGACAGTGATTTTTTAAAAAATATAACTTAAGTTTTTATTCGTATCAAAATAATAGTTAAGATTCTAGTTATGTTTTTGCTTTAGTTTGCTTGTTTCAGGCCCGGCTATTAAATTGTCAGTTAAATTCTTAGGAACATATAATACATATTCGTCACGCCTCTCCCGGGGTAGGCAGTTCCTTCCACATGCTACGATCCAAACACACCTCTTTCGCTTCATCCACACTCATCAGTCGCCTCATACATGCCCGTCAGTTTAGGGTACTCGAACGACGAACGTACCTCGATCAAATCGGGGACTTAAGAAAGGCCAAATCAAGCGTACCTCCCCCCCCCCCTTAGGAACATTTTATACATAAAATAGACAGGTTTATCAGTCGGTCTTTTATCTGACTATTGAAAAACCGGGACTTAAAAAAAATTTACACTCTTGTCCGACCATCGTATTTTTGTACATCGGTTGTTGGCCCAGCATGCTTCCACTGAGAAATCTGCCGATACTAGCTGCAAGCTTACAAGCGTAACTGATGAGAATCGTGGATAGATCCGTCTCAATTTATCTCCAGGGCAAGTTGACTTGTCAGTAAAAGGGTTAACTCTGATCGATCGGTACATATTGTATCAACATAGGGTTGCATTGTAAGGGTTGAAGGAAATTCGTTTTGTGGATTGCTGTTTTTAGATTTCTTGTTAAAGAAAGACTCATTGTTATGAAATTGTAGATTGGACACCCTACTTTACTCATTTTAGCAATTTATGATACCAAGTACTTAAATTAAGAATCTTGCAACTTTTTTGTATTGTATTGTTAGTTAACAGTTTTTAAACCAGTATCCTGCTATTTCTTGTATTGTACTTATTGTGACCAAATCTCCTATTATGGCTAAGCTATGTAAATCCTATTAATATTATAAATGTCAATGTTTGTGCCGAAGGATGGATGGATGTTTGTTACTTCATCACGTAAAAACCACTGAAAAGATTTTGATGAAATTTTACAATAACTTAGCTTGGACATCAGAATAATACATAGGCTATATAATTTTAAGATATCACGACTTTTTTCCAAGATATGACGATAAATGCGTACGAAATCGCGGGCAGCCACTAGTTTTTAATAATTGCCTTTTTAAGATACTATTCTTTGGCACTCAGGCATTCTAAGATACATTCCTTACCTAGACACATTCCTCAACCTATCTTCCTATTCTAGCTCTATACTTAGTTACTAGAATTTATAGCTTCTTACGAAACTGAAATAAAACCTTTTTTGTGAATTTCAGATTCTAATTTTTTCCGACTACGGCGAAGTCAAAATTAAGGGTAATGTTTTGTCTTTTAAAACTTGCCCTTCAGTCATAAAACTTCACCAATCACATCAAGACACTTCTCAAAATTCCCATAAAATTGTTCAGTAAGCATGCAAATCTATAACAAGCATTGCAGTTGTTGCAAAACAACTTACTCAATGCTTTCGGCGACACAAACACGGATAGACATGACATTTTACTTGTCAACCGCCTTTGTGGGCTGCCGACAAAGATTGCCGAAAACAGCCGAAAGGCGTTTGAGTTCCTTGACGGGCACCGCGCTCCGCCCTCTCGCGTTGTCAATGCGCCAGATATAATAACTTTAGTCATTGTAAATTGACATTTTAAAGTTGAATTGGAGTACGGCAGTCCTTGATGTGGCGAATTTCTATTTGCTTTTGTTAGTAGGTGATGATTTGCAATGAAGATGCTTTTGTCAATGTTTGCTTTATGGAGGCTTCATGAGGCTTGTTGGAGCGGTAGTTTTTTTTGGATAAATCAATTTATTATTTTAAATGGGTCGATGTTATAAATAGTTTTTATTCTCGTTTATCAAAAGTTGTACCGACATTAGTCGTGTTATTACTTTAAATCTACGAATCCAATTTGATAACAACAAGTGGCAGTCCATTATTTTGTTTAATTTAACATAAGTGTCACACCTTTTTCCCATCAGGGTAGGCAGAGACTTCCCTCTACTTGCTACGATCTAAACACACTTCCTTCGCTTCATTCACATTCATCAGACTCCTCATACATGCAAGTCGGTTTAGGGTACTCCTGACTTGGCCTTTCTTTAATTAAATTTTAATAAAACGAATACTAAATTCTTGGACTAAACTCAATTGATGTAAGTATCCTTTCTCCCTTATTACAAAACGAGTTTTAAAGATAGTTCTAGGACTAATGTAATTTTTTGACGACTTGTCCATAGCCGACACGTCAAAAAATAACATTATTAATGGCATTATTTATTGATGTTTTAAGTAAGTTTTTAAGCAAAGTATCAACGGCCTTACGATATTCACTTACACTAACTGTAACACACAACTTAATCTAACTACCCTACCCTATTCCAACCCCCGTATACAACCCTCAAGGTTTCCACGCCACTAAACGTGATGTACTACAAATCATTTGTTATTTCTAGATAACTTTATGTACTTACTTTATTGCTTTATCCGTTTATGTTGGTCGTAAGTTGAATGTAGAATTCTGAAGTTTTTTATGGGTTGATGATAAATAGGTA
Source organism: Anarsia innoxiella (assembly GCA_947563765.1). Lineage (NCBI taxonomy): Eukaryota > Metazoa > Arthropoda > Insecta > Lepidoptera > Gelechiidae > Anarsia > Anarsia innoxiella. The sequence goes on along the minus strand of OX387414.1, from coordinate 878,585 downwards.
TTTTGGTATCTACACACCAAAGCCGCCGGCTTTTTTGACAGCTGCCATTCGTATGACGTAAAACCGCCGGCTTAGCCCGGCGGAATGCGGCGGCTTTGGTGTGTAGATAGCATTAGCCGAAGCTAAGCAGGCTAAATCAAAATTATTTGCTTTTAAAATGTCAGTTTTTTAAATGAAATTGTACCTATAATTTAAGAGTTTCACTAACTATTGTAAAATAAAACTGTTCTGAAATGCCTACGCTAATATAAACAGGAGCTACAAGGCTCGTTGCGCACGCAACTAGTGCACTAAGTAATGAGTATAAAATCGACATATTTGCCTACAAAATAATTGTAATTTGAGTTTTTTGAGTTTATAGCAAAGTACTTATAGCTAGAGTTTGCTAGTGTTAGTGAACATGGTCTAGTCTGAAATGATGCAGAGCAAGAAATAATCTTTTTCTTCAATATGCATCCGAAGCGGCATATACCTTCGTTGTGACAGATTTCCATTTATTGTAAACCACGAGTAGATAAGTAACAATCATAATCGTCAATGTTTGTGCCGATGGATGCATGGATGTTTGTTACTTCATCACGTAAAACTACTGAACAGATTTTATTGAAATATTACAATAACTTAGCTTAGACATCAGAATAACACAAAGGCTATATTATTTGCTGATATTTCGTGTTTTTTCAAAGATATGACGATAAATGCTTACGAAGTCGCGGGCAGCCTCTATCCGAATTAAATAGCGGAGTAGTAGAAATGTCGCGACTATTTCGGCCATTACAAGTTTGGTCAACAATCTACGAGTTGGCTTAAAGATCGACCACAATATCAAATCACAAAATAGAACCGCGACAAAATCCGCCGACTTCTTCACATGTGGTCGATCACAATGAGATATGATATGTCCTTTCGGCGCAGCTGGCCGACAAAAAATATCGTCATAATGCAATATGACACGGGCCAAAATATAGCTAAAATGATAGCCTGGCCAGAGAATTTAATTGATATAAAAACGACAAGCCGCAGAACGAGATGGTTGAAATTTTTAAGGTAACTTAGATCGGCTTCGCTTTTAAAATTGGAATCATATTTATTAACTTATATACTATACTATAAGTATATTCATTATTTATCGTAGAGAGAACATTCATTTAGTTTTCATTTATTTTTTTTGTTTTCATTCATTTAATGTTTTCATTTCAATGTTAGCTAACCAACGACAGGTACGAAGTGAACCAATGATGATGCTAAGTATATACTTGATTAAATATTCTGTTATCTGTGAAAAATAACCAATATAAGCAATCATTTGATACAACCATTTAATAATGTGCTATGTCTTGTTCTTATCGATAAACCTCTATTATATTCTGCCTTCGTCGTGATTTTGGTGGTAGTTTGCTGAAACACGTCATCGAATGTAGTTTAATTTAAATTATAAGGCTACTTTAACAAACTGACTGTCCTTACACTATCTTTCCTTACTTACAGTTACGACTATAAGAAAAGCAAATATCCCTTTCTCTAATTACAGTTATAATTTTACTCTCCGCACACCTGTCTAACCTGTCAGTCAAAACTTCTTAAACAACGTTTAGAAAACAAACTCCACTTTAATCGGCTTACAAACATTACGACAAAACTTATAAATAGACGCTTCATTGTCAAACAACACTCGAACTTAAGTGTCAAATACTTAAACAGACATAATATCCAAAATCCTAACCCAATTTAGAGAATACAACTTAAAAAAACGCCTTTGCAAAGTCATTGTTGGGTTTACAAAGGTTATTTTGCCATCTTTTGTGCCTTATTATGTTTAAAATAGAGTAGACATTGTACGAAATGGTAAGCAAGGTAAATTTTGTCGTCCCTTTCTGTCTCGTTGACGTATATCATTGAAGATCTTATTGTACTGTTCACACAATAGCTAATGTACTCATGATCTTTTCAACAATGTCATCTGTACTAAGTACTTCTTTTTGCAAAGTTATTACTTGCACTTTGATTTTGCTATTTTATTCTTTAAGCGTTTGTGTTAGTGATGAAATTGGTTGAAAGGAGCGTACGCAGTGACTTTGCATTGCGGTGCGTAATTGAAATTTTGACTTTAGCAAATCGTGTGACGGGGCGATTTGGCGTGTCGAATCGTTTACAATTAAATTGACATCTCAGTGTGATATTTCAGAGAAAGTTTGGCACTTTTAATTACGATTGTCAGCGTTAAGTTTTTTAACCTAACTAATCTATTAACTAATAATTTATTAACTATTTTATTTTAAATAAAATTCGTCTACTCATCGTTATAATTTAAAGTATTTAAAACAAGAGTAAGTAAAATATGGTCGTCAAAGTACCTTTAGATCAAAATTACATCAATATTCAATATTAGAATCATCATTCAATATTAATATTAGAATCAATTTGAAAATATGCATAATTAATTTCAGAATATCGGACCTTTTCCCAAAAGATTAACGTCGACGTCGCGTCGTGTTTATCTGTGGGATCTTTACAGTCGTGGCCCTCTGAACGTGTGTATCTGGCCTATTAATGTACCATCGTTTCTCAAATCACTTGATATCCTATCCCGATGTTGGAAAAGTAATGCCTTTTTCTAAATGGAAACTGTTTTACGAATCAAGCATAAGTTTAAAAAATTAATGATCTCAAGTATTTTCATTCGTGATTTCTCTTACTTTACGAATCTTGCTTTAGTTTGAAAAACGTATAGGCAAAGACCACTCAAATGTTTTGAGTTTTCACATAACGCTACTAATTTTTTTCATAATACCATTTATTAAAAAAAAAGTTAAATGCTTTCCATTTAACTTTTTTTTAAATAAATAATCAAATAAGGCCTTTGCCCAGCAGTGGGATCTAAATGGCTAACAAAAAAAAAAAACGTTTATTTGACTGTCTAACTAATATCAAGTATTTATGAGTCCACACATCTGTTCCGCCACTCCCATATATTTAATACCGACGATGTGACACTGCACCCCATCACAAAGTCACCGCGTCCTACAATTGATACAAACCGCGAAGTTATTTCGTTTGATGGGGGAGAATTATTATTATTTTGAAGTTTAAATACGTTAATGGTTTGGATTGAAAACTTTAAAAAACTTTAGTTATTTTTTTACGACTCTATATTTTTTTTAAATTGTAGATTCCGCCAATTCCAAATGAAGTAATACTTACAATAAATATAGGTAGGTATGTATAGTTTACTATGAGTTACCTACATAATATCATACATACAAACACCCAGACTTAAGACAGACATCTTTCCACATCACAGTAATGTTTGCCTCTGGTGGGAATCGAACCCACCATTACCTATGGCATTGTATGCAAGGTAACCACCAACCACGCCAACTGACCAGTCTGCAGTCTGTTTACTAGATTAATTTTCTCTTCAACACATCAGCGCCCTCTACCCGACGTCATAAAAACTAGAAGCTAATTTAGTACATTCACCCCCCGACAGATGGTACCACAATGTTGCTACGATACTAATCGGATTGGATTCTATACTATAAATAATGGCGGGTATTAAATTCTTACTGGAATTATTGTCTAATTGGGTTTATTATTAGAAAATTAAGCTGTTAGGTAAATAAATCTTATTTGATTCCAATTTAGATATTAGGTACTTTAATTTAATGGCTTCCTGCGATATCTATATCTCCGAAAGTATATCACTTTCGACATCTGTCAAAAATACTATCGTTTTATATTATTTTTTTCTATCGATTGACGTAAGTTTCATCAGTGGCCGCCAACTTTTTTTTCTCCATACTAGCGCGAATAGGGGATGTTGAGTGTAATTGATACCGAAATTTTTTTCTATACCAGGCTCCATACTATGTTCGATGCCATTTACATAATAACTCAAAAAATATATAGTTTATGTGTTATTTTGATGTGCATACTTCAATATGGTAAAATTTATTTTAATAAGAAAGCAAAACTTCCAGTTTAACGAAATATCTTTACTAGACACTTCAATATGCAATGGGGATGATGACTACTAGTGGTGGGCCGAGTACTAGTTTTACCGAGTAACCGAGTACCGAGTATTACTCGGTTTAAAGTTTACCGAGCCGAGTACTCGGCCGAGTACTCGGCCGAGTACTCGGCCGAGTTACTCGGTATACTTAAAGTAGGTAGAATTGCGCGCTAACAAGTTCGGGAGCAAACGATGTTACAGCCCTCCCTTCGCACCCCGTTAATTATTCGAATGAAACCAATAAACCGCAAGGTCAAAGGAGGAAAAAAATTTATAAAACACTGTTTATGAAATTTTCTCCTAAATAATTATGGTTTTCGCAGCTTATAACATTGCTCTAGCTGGGCAAAGGCGCTAATATGTACCATTAGAAGGAATTAGACTATGATGTGCCAAACAGATCCAATGCGCAAGGTAGATTTATTTGCACCGAGTACTCGGCATTTTTACCGAGTTATTCGGCCGATTACGAGTAGTGAAAAAAGTGCCGAGTATGCCGAGTACCGAGTATTAACCGAGTACTCGGCCCACCTCTAATGACTACATTCGAAATTTAAAAAAATAATTTGTCCGTCTTTTAGGCTATTAAAAAATATTTGAAACACGTTTTTTACCTGATCAAATACATAAATAAATACAAAGATACAGAGCATCAAAGTTACGGAGTGGGGGGTATTGACGTCACCCCTACGTAAAAATCGTACTAAGGCGTGACGTCATGAGGAACTTTAACGCAGTGTATCTGTGTCATTTTTAGTTTAAGAGAAAAAAGAAGAAATACGTGTCGAATATTTTAAAATAATTTATGTGATGGACTAAAAAAAATTTTTTGTCATCGTGCCTATTCAAAAAGCTTTAAATACAATTCAAATAGACGTAAATACAGTAAACATGAATCAATAATTCAACCTTGATATTTAAAGTTGATTACTGCGTATTGATTTGAGGTGTACCTAAATGTAAAATGAGGTTTGTTTGAAGATTGTCTGTAGGTCACGCCCGGCAAACTTATTCACCGATATTACAAAACAGGGTTTAAATAGTTATTGAATTAACCATTCTAGATACGACGATTAGATATATTTCGAAATAGGGCTGATGACTACATTAAAAAAATATAAAAATAATTAGTCCGTTTTTTAGGCTAGTAAAAAATATTTGAAACACATTTTTTACCTGATCAAATACATAAATAAATACAAAAATACAGAGCATCAAAGTTACTGTTTTAGTTAATTTTTTTGTCAACATGCCTACTTTACAATTCGTTATCATAAATTCTACTAATATTTCGATTTTTTTTACCATTACGTAACGTAAAAATAAAAATTAACAACTCTAAAACGATGCTACCCGTTCCCCGTAACTTAACCTAAATGAAGCCGGAAATGCCTCTCGTAGCCCGTAGCTCGCAGCTCGTAGCCATCCGCTACGAGAGTGCTACGAAATGCTACAGACATTTAACTTTTCTCTATTTATGTCGAAATGTTTTGTTAATTATTCAGACACGACGTTTTTAGGTAAAGGAGGTTTTAGAATGTGTGAATAAAATCATAATAATGTAACTGAAAAAAAAAACAAAAAAATATATATTTAGTGCTTTTTAACATTGCAAAAATGTAATTATAATGTTATGAACCTGTGCACATGACGCGTTTTGCGCACGTAAGCACTCGCGCGTACTCGAGATACTTTAGCTAGATATGTCGCGTCCACATGCCTACGCGCGTTTCCTCAATCGCGCGTAAAACGTGTGACTCTCTACTAAGTATGTTAGTTATTTATAAGAGAAAGATTATTCTGTGAAATATATGTTGATACCACAGTACACCTTACATGTATGATACAAGATACAAATAAAATAAAAAAGTTGATGATGCAATTTAACCAAAAAGACATTAAGTATCTACCTTTTGTTATATCAATTTACACATTTTACATTATTCTCTCAATAACCAAGTTACTCTCCTCAAAACATGCTTTTGTATTGAAACAAGCGTCTCCAATTCCAATAATATTAAAATTCAATTTGTTCCATCACAACTCAATAATAAACACTCGTAGCAGAACGCTACGAGATTGCTACGAAAGTGGTTATTGTTATTGTTCAAATTGTAATTTATGTAACTTTGTAAAGTGATATAAAATTAGATATATATAAATGGTTTATTATGTTTTAAACCATTTCATATTAGGAGTCAAATTATTTCGTTTAAGTAATTTACTCGTAATTGTATCTAGGTATATTGTATGAAAAAAAAAAAAACAAAATGCTTTTATGAAACAAAAGGAGTTTTTTTAACGTTTACTTAGCTACTTATGATTCTATTATTTTCTTATTCTGAGTGCTAAAGCCTGCACGTCGTCTGTTTGAATGCGATAAGCTCAAATAAGGATTTTTCTAGACTTTGACGAAGATTAAAGAAAAATAAAGAATAGTTAACTATTTAGAATTTCATAGAAATCTATCTAAACGAAAAGAAACTTAAATTAATAATACATATTTTATAAAAATTTAATAGATTTTTCTCTTTTTAAATGATTAAAATAGTAAAAAAATCATGTTTGCAAATAGTTTACATAGATAAGTATATCCTGCCTTCTTGCTTTCACTTCTCTCTCTGTGGGGTCTGCAGGAAGAAATTACTTTTAGACATATGCTGTACCTTTTGTATAACTTTTTTTTTTTCTGTCTCTATGTACTACTTATCATCTTACAATAAACTGTTAAATAAATAAATAAGTTCAGTCCGTTGATATTTACTTGATTGTAAACTAATAAAAATTACGTTAAGTAGACACTTATCTTTCTACTAATGATACCTATTTACTTAATAGGCATGATGACAAATTTTTTTTTTAGTCCATCGCATACGTTATTTTAAAATATTCGACACGTATTTTTTCTTTTTTCTCTTTAACTAAAAATGACAAAGATACACTGGGTTAAAGTGGCTCGTGACGTCACGCCTATGTACGATTTTTACCTAGGAGTGACGTCAATACCCCCCACTCCGTAACTTTGATGCTCTGTATCTTTGTATTTATTTATGTATTAGAGCGTTATAGTAACTAAAAGTCACTTTATATTTTGAAGAAATCTTAAAATATCTTTGAAGGAAAGGCCAAAGAAAATGTGTCATCTCTTGTTTTATACTCAACAAGGTGTTTTGAACTTAATTTCGTTGGTATAAAGTAGAGAGTTTAGTTTTGTGGGAAATTGGAGCTATGAAAATTGCGTTTTTTGTTCGATAACTTATGTTGAGTCGTAATCGGGAATTTCTTAAAAGAAGCTTAGAGGTTTATTTAGTAAAGTAACATTGTATTTAAGGTACTTTTTATATTTAAAAAGTTAAATTAAAGAAAATTCATAGCTATATTTCATTCCAACATCTGCGACATTTTCGTAATTTTCTCTGCAAATTCATTGAATTGCAATACTCGTATACTAAGCAACCAGTTTTCATAACTCTACAACAAACCGTATTATATTTTAATATATCAAAATACATAAAGTAATATTATAAAGCCATTAAGATCCCACTGCTGGGCAAGGGCCTCCCCCGCGACTTTCCATTCGACACGGTTTCCAGTAGTGATGGGCCGAGTACCAGTTTTACCGAGTAACCGAGTACCGAGTATTACTCGGTTTAAAGTTTACCAAGCCGAGTACTCGGCCAAGTTACTCGGTATACTTGAAGTAGTTAGAATTGGGCGCTAACAAATTCGGGTTCAAACGGTGTTACGACCCTCCCTCCGCACCTCGCTAATTATTCGAATGAAACCAATAAACCGCAAGGTCAAGAGAGGAAAAAAATAGATAAAACATTGTTCATGAATTTTTTTCCTAAATAATTATGGTTTTAGCAGCTTATAACATTGCTCTAGCTGGGCAAAGGCCTAAATATGTACCATTAGAATGAATGTGACTATGATCTACCAAGCAGATCCAATGCGCAAGGTAGATTTATTTGTACCGAGTACTCGGCATTTTAACCGAGTTATTCGGCCGATTACGAGTAGTGAAAAAAGTGCCGAGTACGCCGAGTACCGAGTATTAACCGAGTACTCGGCCCACCTCTAGTTTCCAGTATCGTGCCGGCATTCTTGTGAAAATGCATCCAGATCGTCTCTGCCTCTTTTTCGAGGTCCATCTCGGCGTCTGTGATAGTATCCCTTTATTATAAAAGTCATTAAGTAACACAAACCGCTAATTTCCTAGCCTAAGTAGTATCTTACGGTGACGCAGCGAGCGCGCCTGCGTGACGCCAGTCCGGTAGGTGGCGCCACCGCGGTCGGCCGATCGGAACCGCACGCTCCCGTGGCTCCAACCGCTTTAATCCGCGCCATTCAGCGCTAAACCGACCCCCATCATAAAAAAAACCACGTCAATTTCCCACCCCTTCCATTTTACTACCAAAAAGGTTGTCATACTAAAAACAAAAGAGTATCTAGTCCTTTTGAATTAAGAAGGAGTTTAAAAATAAATTAATTGATTTTTTAAATTGATATTAGTAGATTCTTAACCCCGGATCGGATAGTGTTAGGATGTGTTTGTGAGCGTCAAAGGAGAACGTTTCCGTGTGAGTGTTACGTAACTGTTCCGGACAAAATCGATACGGTGGGAGTATAAATAGCGAGCCCCGATTGAGAACAGCTGGCCGGCAGCCAGCCATGCAGCCTACTGTAAGAATTTCATATATTTTCACTTAATTAAATGCCATTTTGCCACAACAAAAGACGAGGGATTCAGAACATGGCTTTAAAAACCTGACAGTCAATTGCAGAATAGATATTTTAAGCTAACGTGCCCTTAAATATAAAGCTAAAGTTTTCGATGCTCAAAGAAAATGGCACGATGTTTGACGGAGAATTAACTTAAACAGCCGTTTCTGAAACTAAGGAGAGCCTAGATATTAAGAAACAGCTACTTCTACTCAAGAAAGACTGGGTTAACATAGGTCATCTCTATTTGCAATTACGTACTTAATTAAATTTATTTTATTTGTAATTTGTACAGCATTTTGTATGTCAATGCATTATTAGGTAAGTAGACACTATGATAATTAATATTTTAGAGTTTTTTGCTATTAAAATGCCGTTAGAGTTATGTTGGCATTAAACGTATATTTATCGGCCTTCAAAAGGTTTACGTTAGTAAAATTTTATAAGTAATTAATCTTCAATTTACATTACCTTTTCTGTCTGTCTAGCCCCAAATCTGCTAATATAAAATTAGCAGCCTTAGTTGTGTGTCGGCAGAGTGTCAGCATTTTTTGACACATTTGGTCGCAATCAGTTTAAGCCATTGTTTAGCAGAATACCTGCCCAAGTCTGCTAATATTCAATTAGTACTATTACTACTAATGATTTATTACTACAAATTTATTTATTATTATCACTAATATTCAATTAGCAGACTTGGGCCCCTTGTTCCTCTGATGTTTGTGTAATAAAATAACATTATTTTTAAGAAACACTTTTCTCTCACGCAACAATTCAACATCAACACAATTTTAGTGTCATGATTATTATTGTTCGTTTTGCATAAAAAAAAAAACATAAATCATTTATGCTAACAAACAAGTCTTTCTTATCACAGAAGTTTATGTAGAAATTGTATTTATAACTTATCTTAAATACTGTAGGTACATATCAATATAATTATCTGTCATATAACTTTTGAACCCCAAACAGAGATATGCAGTTATTTCGGGGATAGATAAAATAAATAAATCATAAACCGACGTGCATGTACCTAAGTATGAGGAGACTGAATGTGGATGAAGCGAAAGAAATGTGTTTGGATCATAGCAAATGGAGCGAAGTAGTTTCTGCCTGCCCCGATGGGTTAGAGAAGTAGACATTAAGGACATAATCGCAGCTTTTAATTAAAAAAAACAAATATAAAAGCTGTTTAAACACTCTCTCATGAAAATCAAGGCATCACGAATCTCAACGGGAAACATGGACATTAGAACTTTTTCCTTTTCATACAAAATTCATGATCAGCTCAACGACGGTAGAATGAAAAGGTGATTTTTTTCACGTATGTTTCTTAAGAAAAGTTGCTCAGCTAGCTTAGCATACACTCCGTGACTTATCACATTGTCATGGGTTTGTCACGCTTACGTCTCCGTCCATATTTTTAAATGCGTTAAGAACATAGTGATCTAATGAAAACGAACTATTCATTACTTAATTTTAGCGACTAATACGTCTTCCTCTCTCTGTTTGCCGTGCCCTAAAACAGGGCCCACAACATGTACTGTAAATTATTTTTAAGACCATTGTAACTTTGTGGAAGCGCAATAAATATGATTACGATTATGATTACAAGTACGCTAAGCCTTCTGTTGTATGAGAAGATTTGGTCCATTGATCGTCTTTTATTTTTGTTTAAAAGTTTATTACAATTTGTTCAGTAGTTTTTGCGTGACGAGAACAAACATTCGCAAGCACATTGCACAAATGTTATAGACATCGTAGATTCACTCACACATCATAAAACACTGGTTTAATAAAAAAGTTACGTAATATTAAAAAATACGGTTCATCTTTATGAGTATTTAATGAGGCACTTATGAAAATTGTTTTACATTTTTTATGATCAATTCTGTGGTTGGTTTAATGGCTCTCTTATGGAATGGGTGGAATATAAATTAATGAGCTCATCACTCTTTATTCGAGATAACTTTCCTTATGTACGTAGAATTTTACTGGATATTTCATTTAAATATGTGTTTAAAAAACGCGCTCTAAAACGCGTATTGCTGACGTGGCAAAAACAGCTATATATAAGGATATGTATGTATGTACGTATATGGTTACCAATCCCACTAAAGGTTGTGTTTATATGCTAAATCCGAAAGGAACTGTTTACATGTTTTTCTTAAATATGCACGAAAAGCGCGCAAAAAATAATCTTATTTAAAATCTCAAAGATCGACTGTTTAAAATAACAAGTAATAAAGCGAGCTGAGTCAATTAATTAGGATGTTAATATAAAGAGGGTTCCACTCGAGTCGAGGGTCTATAAATTTACGTCAAGAGATTAGATAAATTAATTTATTATAAGCAAAATATATTGATTTCTGTATCATTTTGATGGAAGTAAGTTATGAGGCCATTTATTTTGATACTAGAGGCTCCCCGCAACTTCGTACGCATTTATCGTCAAATCTTTGAAACAACACAAAATATCTACAAATAATATAGCCTATGTGTTATTCTGATGTCCAAGCTAAGTTATTGTAAAATTTCATTACAATATGTTCAGTGGTTTTTACGTGATGAAGTAACAAACATCCATACATCCATCGGCACAAACATTGACATTTATAAGGATTCTATTTAGAATTTCAAAGTGTTATATCTTCGAACAGGTATTCTGCGTGGTATTTGTAGCTTTTACAGCTTGTTCATACTCGTACATGACGAGAGTGAGGCCCAAAAATTTTCATTTTTTATCAAGCTATTTGTCGGGCCCAGTTTAGCAACGGTGCTCATATAGAAAAGTCTGTTGATGAATAATAAAAGCGTGTTAAAAATCACACATGAAGCGTTGTTGTAAGTACCTTTTTATCATTTATAAAAATGGCAACATCATTGTGGCCAATGTCAACCACCTCACCGGCACAACCGCTAAATCGAAGTCAGCAATCGCCCGAAAATTCCCAGAAATTTAAATGACGGTCATTAAACGTCATCATCATTTTTAGTTATACATATAGGGTGACTTTAAATTAGTGAACGATAGAAAAGGATATGCATGTACTCGTGATAACAAACAACTTTTACTATGGGACCAAGGTTGAAATCATTAAAACATTTTTGAACTCTCCATACAAAATGCACCAGCTGATAGTATGGGGGACCAAAATTTTTTTATGATTTCGAACTTGGTTCCATAGTAAAAGTTGTTTGTTATCACGAGTACATGCATATCCTTTTCTATCGTTCACTAATTTAAAGTCACCATATATATCCTGTGAAAATGTATTGTAGTTTTTTATTTCAAGTTTTTTATGATGTATAGCGATTCTGTGTAGTACATAGATAGATACATAGAAATGCTTTATTGCACACAAATAAATACAGACAAAACTTAAAACTATAACATTGTGCGCAAAGGCGGCCTTATCACTAAAAGTGTTCTCTTCCAGACAAGCTTTGGAGTAGGATACGTTTAAGAAGACTGTAGAGTAGAGCGTGGCACATCTACAATAATAACATATTTTTTGAAAAAACGTGTGCGCTTAACAAGATGACAAGTTTTTCAAAAAGCATAATCACGATGAGAATATTTTATTTATTGAAAAACCAACAGCTTTAATAAACAAAATAGAAAATTATAAATTAACAAACGAGCCAATTACAGGTTTCCACAGATAGAAATAGTCATTATTTTCATCATGAGAATGTCCCAAGAGCTCTATTTCGTTGTGAAACTTTCCGCATTACCAATGACACTCCAAACTGGCACTAAGTACTAATAGGATTTCATCTAAGCCCCAAACGGCGGGGTAAAGCACGGAATCAGCTGGCAACATTAAGTGGAGTGCTTACCAGGGTGGCCAACGTTAGCTAAGTAAACTGAAATTGTGGGAGTTTTGCTTTGAGTGGGGTTATTATTTAGTAAGGAAAAGTTTTTTGTAAATCAGTTAATTGTTAAAGGTTGAAACACACCGGATGCGTATGCGTAACGTAGACGTAAGCACGGCGTAGCCACGTACGTAGTTACGGTGTAACCCGATGTGACATCGGGCTACGCGTCACGTCGACGTGTACGTCTACGTTACGCAAGCAAAATCAAAAAAAAAAAATCAAAAATTATTTATTCGTAGGTAACATTAAATTTACACTTGAATTCGTCACAAAGTAAAAATTATAAAAAAAAATCATACTTAATGATTAATTAAAAGAACCAAAAAAAAGAGAAAAACAATAAAGGAGAGAAGCTACGCTGACTTCGGAAGGCAGATTCCCCAGAGAAGAAGCCAGCAAGAAACTCTAGAGGTTGCTCTTTTTAAAAATATTGTTTACAATCATGTGTTTACAAAAGAACAACTTACATATTATGATCGTGTGGAGCTAGAGCATTTACACACCATGCCCTATTGTCAATAATAAAATCGTTAATACTATAATACGCTCTTTGTAAAAGAGTCCTCTTGATACACCGTTTAAACTTAGTTTCCGTTAAAATTAGTACATCAGCGGTGACAGTTCCATACATTACAACTCAGAGGTACTCATACGTCTACGCATACGCAATGCATACGCATCCGGTGTGTTTTGGCCTTTAATAAATAATTGATCTTTGTAATATAAATGTTTAACATTATGAAAACTTTGTACATTATTTATAACAGACTTCCGCGAGTTCGTAAGTAAGCATTTATCGTCATATCTTGAACCACAATATCTTCTAATCTAATCTAGCCACTCGTGTCCCACTGCTGGACAAAGGCCTCTCTCCTCATCCGCCATGACTTTCTGTCTCGAGCTTCATCCGCCCAAGTACTTAAGAAGGTGTCCAGCTCGTCCCGTTACCTTTTCCGTGGTCTGCCGCGACACCGTTTGGCAGTTGGTAGCCAGCCATTGGGTACCTGTTTTATATCTTAAAATAGTATATTTATGTTATTCTGATATATAGGTACCTATGTAAGGTATAATATTGTTAAGTTTCAGTAAAATGTATTTACAGATTTTTTCGTTAAATGTTAACATTAGAAAGTTTAAAAAGAGACTTCAAATTGAATTTTAATTTCCACAATTAGGATAATTGTAGATAATATAGTTTAGTATAAGATTATTACAATTTATTTATTCAAACACAGGACAAGTACACAATATATAAAAATAAAACTTCACGAATCCTTAGGTAAAGGTAATTTATATTTAAAAAATATAAAGTTGAATATTTCCAGAATTTATCTGAAGTTATATTGTTTCAAACAACCTCGCTCTATATCATTTCTTTTTACGAGCCGCCATTGTTACAACAATGCATTATTCAACAGAAATCTTTATCGGCCATTTTATTCTTGACCTAGCTAATAATAAGCGTCGTTTGGCCCAAGTCCTTTGTATTGCATTATTTATAAGAAATCTTATTGTTTTAAAAAATGTGTCAGCAAGTAAAGTTGATTAAACGCTTTATTGTGGTAATGAGCACGTTTATCAGTTAATGCTTGGTAATTAAATTCTTATCAAGAGCAGTTAATTGTTTAGTATAGATTGCTTATTAAATATCAAAACGAAGTGACCTAGAGCCAGTTGCCAAAAAAACAACTTTAATCAAAGTTAAAGGCCAAGACACGCCGGATGCGTATGCGTTCTAATGTATGTAACTGTCACTGCTTGCGTCTACGTCTACGTTACGCATATGCGTAGACGTGTGCGTACCTCTGAGTTGTAATGTATGGAACTGTCACCGCTTGCGTAACGTAGACGTAGACGCCAAAACACACCGGATGCGTATGCGTAGACGTGTGCGTACCTCTGAGTTGTAATGTATGGAACTGTCACCGCTTGCGTAACGTAGACGTAGACGTCAAAACACACCGGATGCGTATGCGTAGACGTGTGCGTACCTCTGAGTTGTAATGTATGGAACTGTCACCGCTTGCGTAACGTAGACGTAGACGCCAAAACACACCGGATGCGTATGCGTAGACGTGTGCGTACCTCTGAGTTGTAATGTATGGAACTGTCACCGCTTGCGTAACGTAGACGTAGACGCCAAAACACACCGGATGCGTATGCGTAGACGTGTGCGTACCTCTGAGTTGTAATGTATGGAACTGTCACCGCTTGCGTAACGTAGACGTAGACGACAAAACACACCGGATGCGTATGCGTAGACGTATGCGCACCTCTGAGTTGTAATGTATGGAACTGTCACCGCTTGCGTAACGTAGACGTAGACGCCAAAACACACCGGATGCGTATGCGTAGACGTATGCGCACCTCTGAGTTGTAATGTATGGAACTGTCACTGCTTGCGTCTACGTCTACGTCTACGTCATACGCATCCGGTGTGTTTTGGCGTTAATTCTTATTTCAAAATGTAGGATAAAGTAGTTAGTACATACATGCATAATTATCCGTCACGCCTCTCTCCCATCGTAGTAGGCAGAGACCACTTCCCTCCACTTGCTTAGAAAGACCAAGTCAGGAGTACACTAAACCGTCGTGCATATAAGGGGATTGATGAATCGAAATAAGTGTGTTTGGATCGTTGTAAGTAATTATACTCTAGAAATTAAAAACTACAAAATAATTTTAGATCTCCAAGCACTCATAGCATACATACATATCTGTCACGCCTCTCTCTCATCGGGGTAGACAGAGACCACTTCCTTCCAATTGCTACGATCCAAACACACCTCTTTCTTTTCCTCTTTCACTCATTAAATATTTAATAATCAATCATTTTTGCTTGACAGCGTTTTAATCTAACGGAAACTTTAATAACGGTTTCAGAAACTAGTTTTAACTATTTCTTTATCTTATCGTAGGAAGTCGCTCGCTAAATTCAGTCAACTATAGGGCAGTTTACCCTTAGAAAACTCGCGACCTCATAATCTGATTAGTTCCATTTGACTTCGACATTTGGGGCGCGACACGGCGACAGGTAATCTCTTAATTAACTCGGTTAACTGAGGGCAACACTACAATAGATATTATTTACTGAAGTTTTGGATGTACTAACTAAGTAAGTAGAAGCGGTGGTAGCCCAGTTGGTAGAACGCTTGCCTTGAACTCCGAGGACGCGGGTTCGAATCCTGGTGCGGGCACGTACCTCTGAGTTTATTTCCCATGTACGTATCAATTTATTCGATTACCACTTGCTAACGGTGAAGGAAAACATCGTGAGGAAACCTGCATACACCAGACAAGAAATTCGAAGGTGTATGTGAAATCCGCCAACCCGCACTTGGCCAGCGTGGTGGATTACGGCCTAATCACTCTCTGTATGAGAGTAGGCTCGTGCCCCTCGGTGGGGACATATATGGGCTGATAGCGAACTAAGTAAGTAATAGAGAGTTGGAAGAATGACTGAAAACATTTTCGTTGAATCCTACTTTCTACTTTTTTTCTAGGTACGTCTTTTTACTAATATTTTGTCAATGTTTGTGCCAAATGGATGGATGTGAGGATATTTGTCACTGTTTTACTCATTTTTAATAGCCACTAACATCCCACTGCTGGGCAAAGGCCTCCCCCGTGACTTTCCATTTAACACGGTCTCCAATAGCGTCCCGTCATTCCCGTGGAAATGCATCTACTTAGATCGTCTCTCCATCTTTTTCGAAAAACTACTGAAAAGATTTTCATACATACATTCATACATATCCGTCACGCCTCTCTCCCATTGCGGTAGGCAGAGACCACTTCCTTCCACTTGCTTCGATCCATACACACCTCTTTCGCCTCAAGATTTTCAAACTTAACTTCATTTCCCACAACTCCTTTTTTCTATTCCTTACTGCTTTTATTGTCACAATTAGCAATGTACATCGCGACCCGAATGACGTCACGACACAATGACGTCACATTCATTACGTCATCACGTCGGATGTGCTTAACTGGCTGCTTTGCATGCATTGTGTCACCGCAATAGTTAAACTGAGTCTTGGGAATTAGGAAAGCGGTTGCAAATTGAGACTCAAGTTAAATCTTTTGTGTTGTAGTTTGCAGTTTAAATGTTTTAGTGCCCTCGTAAACATCCAAATGCAGTTAGTTTTAAGATTAGTGCGGTTTTATTAATTTACTGACTTTGAAATTGGCGAAACGACTTTATGTTTTTTATTGCAAGCATTTTTTAAATGAAGAACCTATAGGTAGGTAGATATGAACGTACTCGTAAAGCTAGGTACCGTTACCTGAAAATTCTTATGCCTTATTGCTAATTTTTTTTTTTTTTAAATAGTACCTACTACGTCGCCTCCTTCGGCGTTCGTTATAGAATTAGCGTAATTGATCAAATATTTGGGGCTATATTTTAAATTAAATATTATACCAAGCTGGAAAAATATATAATAGAACTTTACCGCATTTGAAGTCTTAGGTTTTGTCTTCAATGGTATCTACATACCAAAGCCGCCGGCTTTTTTGACAGCTGCCATTCGTATGACGTAAAGCCACCGGACTAGCCCGGCGGCATGACGGCGGGTTTGGTGTGTAGATAGCATTATATGCAACAGAAGATGGAAGCATATCCTTCTCAACAATTTGAATTCCTCCTCAGGTATTTTCAAAGACAATTAAAGCTACCCAATTCTAAATAAAATACCATTTTCCTTCCACAATAAAGATAAAAATAAAACCACAATATCATCCCAACAATTTTCCTCAACCTAAACCAATGTTTCTTAATTCATTCTTATTTCATTATAAACCGGGTCCAAACCCGGTTGTTCTATTTTAAACGATCTCCGCTAATCCGGCTACGACGGGTTCAAAACCGGGTAAATGTCCCAGCTGGGTACTTTTATCCGGATTCACAAATCTGATTACTTAAAATCCTTGACAGAAATATCCGGTTCTTTTTCTGGTTGTTTTGTTTTTAGAATCAGGAAGTGTTTGGATAATTTTATTTATAAAGGTGCGTGCTCGTTGGCGAGCTGTAACTGTAACTGTTACTTGCTTGCAAACATTTATTGTTCTAATTCATAATCCATAATTCTTACACAATGACGATTTTTATCGACTTTTTCGTTGATAACTATATTAAATAAACGTAAATACATACATATCTGTCTCGCTTCTTTCATATAGGAGGGGTAACCAGAGACCACTTCCCTCCACTTGCTACAATCCAAAAACATTTCCTTCTTCATTTTCTTTTTTTTTTTTGTGGTTTTTCCTAAATAAGTAAATATACAATCTAAAGCTACCTAAACGGTACCTACGTAAAACATCGGTAAATGGTACAAAGTCGTGGGCAGCCTCTGTAAAGAAATAAAATCAAAATATATCCGCTTACCAAACCCAAGTTCTTTCTAAAAATAGTCCCTATTTATTAGTACCCACTAAGATTCTTTATATATGATTTGTCTCGCCGCCGCCGTCGCCGCCATCGGCCGTCCTACGCCAAAAGTCTTCGATCGATATGTAGGTACCTACTGAATGCCATAATCTGGCTCCAATCGGTCTCCAAGAAACGGCCATCCATCAAACGTAACAGGGACAAGGTCGGGATGGCATTTTTAAATAGTTGCCGATTTATGAATGTAAATAGCTTTGATTATAGAATATATAAGGAGGTGCCACATTTTTTTTCATATACAAATGTGTTTATGACAGCGTGCCAAGGTTAGCGCAAGTTTTTCATAGTTTTCTTGGTAGATGACCTGTCAAACGATAAGAAATTCCATACAAAATGGAAGCCATTTAGCGCCAGACCAGGCACGCAGATCCAGACGGTATGACACCTCAGAGAGTCAGAAATAGAAAATGAATTACCTAATTTCTAACGCGATTGTTTGCGTCTACAAATAATAATCAGCTTTGCCATGTTGCGGTTTCCTATATTAAAAACAATTATGCTCAAAAGCGGCAAAAATAAGACAAAGACGTTTCTAACTTATTTAGAGAGATTGAAATTCATATTTTTTAATGGATGAATTAATTTGTATTTATTAAATTTTTTGTTAAATTCATTAGTTATAAATACTTAAAAATAAAAGAGAAAAGTAGAGAAATCGTATAATATTAATATTTACAGACAATTTTTAAGAGTTATACGTGTAGATGCGTAAAAGGAGATACTTAAAAATCCAAAGAAGAAATGAAATGAAAAATCATTTAATCCTGTAGATTTTGACAACACTTAGAACGGGTCCTTTTTTAAAGTTAATGCTAGATTCGCAAGCGTGCAGTTTTCCCCAGAGAAGCACCTAGCAAGAAAGTCTGTAGGGTTGCTCTTTTCAATTTAAGTTTTACAAATCTCAGGCATAAACACAGAAACAAACAATAAAATTAATATTTCAAAAGAGCTATCCATAAAAAAATTTGGCCCTGCAATATCCATAATATTAAAAGCGTAGTATACCTACGTATATTTTACACAAGGTAGGTTTCTTTGTATGAGTTTTTCTACTTATGTTCTAAGTGGCAAATGCTATTAACCTAACCTATCTTGGACTTTTGCCCGCAATTTTCCACTTTCTCCTTTATTCGTCCTTCACTTACACGCTTCAAAATCCGGGACAGGAAGTAGATAGGACGGGAAAATAAGAGCAAATGTGTTTACATAATATACTCGTATTAAGATGCCAAACAGACTCTATATTTCTTATACAGAACGGAGTTTTGTAGAAAGGGTGTTTTGAAATAAAACACAGTTGTGTTAGATACTCCTGAAGTTGTGGTATTTCTGAATTTGGAACTTGGGTCTTCTAAACTCTAAAGAGACTATTGCTCTATTTCTCTTTTATAAGTAGGTACACTATTTTACTTGTAGTAAGTGTGTCAGTTGATCGCACAATTTGTGTTGTGAAAAATTACACAAGTACCAATTTCCCCGATAAGGATCGTCGCCGAATAACTGGCTGTCAAGTATGTACCTAAATGCCTACTGGTACATGTCAAAACTATTGTCATCATAATTTCATATGTATGAGAGTTACTCTTGTCAGCCTTCTACCAGTAGTGCTTTGTCTACATAGCTCTAAAACACTTCGCCGGCGATTACCTGGAAATAAGAAAGTGTGAATGGGGTAATTAATTACTGCACGTACCTTTGCAATAACTTTTAACCGATCTCTACATTAAATAAAATACATATTCTTATTGCTTTTCATATTCATTAAACCGTTTCTTCCATTAGCTTAGACATTACGTTCTTTACATGTAAATTCAATGTAGGTATTTAACCAAATAATCGGTTTTTAAAGCGAAAAGCGATTAAGCAATATGTCGTAAAGTAAAAGAGTAGGTAGTGAATGGGTATTGATCGAAAGACAGGCGTTAATGCTCACAACGCTGGCAGTTGCAAACACATGTCTATGTGTGCAGTGTACACATGAACACAAACATTGATAAGTCTATAAAAGCGTGACAATTCTGGGAACAGGCAATTGTTTTTCTATTTGAGTTTGGATTGGTTTTGAAGCAGGTAGTAAATAGGATTGACGTATCTACTAATGCTTTAGAATTTAGAATGTAGAAGAATTTTATATTGTATCATCGCAGTAAGGAATTAAATACTCCTGAACTTAGTAAATATGTAGGTATGTTTTCGGGAGAAAAGGCTCCTGAAATGGTGTTATATTTTTGACAATGAGACTGGTTTGGGCAGGGCACTAGCAATAAATAGGCAGTGTTAAAATAATGAGGAACATTAACTTTGATATCATCTTAATTAGTTTTCGAGAAATAAAAAAATACAAAGTGTAGGTACTATCTTTCTTTAGGTATTATCTACCATTAACTTCGTCGTCCTTAAGTAAAACTGAACGTAAATTGTATTTTTGTTACATTCAATCGAATTCACAGACGATTCTACCTAAATGTTAACCCAGAAAAAGCCAACCCTTTCCAGCCTTCACAACAATAAATCTTACCACAGATCCTTTATTCCTAAAGCCGCGTATTCATTGGCGAGCTGTAACTGTAACCGAAAGGGGCCCAAGACTGCTAATTCAAAATAGCCTAGTTGTGTGTCGGCAGAGTGTCAATTGCACTTTTAACACATTTGGTATTCTGCTAAACAATGGCTTACACTGATTGACACCAAATGTGTCAAAAATGACATTGAAACTCTAATTGATACTGTGCCGATACACAACTGAGAATAGTGTTGCCGCTCGATAGGCCATTATCGATAGCCTATCGATAGGTCGAAAAACATGTACCCTATCGATAGCACAATCGATACTATCGATAGTATCACTACAATACTACTACACTACTACGCTCTACTTTCGCTGCAATAGTATCGGTTAACAGCAATACTATTGATAGTATCGATAGTTTCGATCGCTGCCGATCAATGAACTATCGATAGTATCGATACTATCGATAGTATTGCTCTCCAATATTGAATATACAATCGATAGTATCGATAGTTTTGCACAATCGATAGTGATCATTTTTTCGGTAGTATTGCATTCAGTAAGCAGGCATAATGGGTGGTAGATTCGAAATTGCTGGCCAACTGACTGACCATACTTACTTTATATTCGTCCGTCATACACTTATGTGATCATGTCATATATTCTACCACCCATTATTTACTGAATGCAATACTATCGAAAAAATTATCACTAGCGATTGTGCAAAACTATCGATACTATCGATAGTATTGCTGTTAACCGATACTATTGCAGCGAAAGCACAATCGATAGTATCGATTGTGCTATCGATAGGGTACATGTTTTTGACGTTTAACAATCGATTGTAAAACTATCGATTTTTCGGCAACACTAACTGAGATTATTGTTTAGCAGACTTGGGCCCCTGATACAGTAACGAGGTTCTAGTGTGTACGCGTGTTACAGTTACCCTTTAATACGCGGCAAAAACCGACAATCGTCGGCTTTCTGCAAGCCACTTATGTAGCGTTCGTCGCAGGCTCATGAACCATGTACCTACAAACTATTTTATACCCGACTTCACCAGAAGGAAGGTTATGTTTTACGAGAGTATGTCTGCATGTATAATTCTTTAGCATACTCTATAGCCTAAACGGCTTCATGAGTTTTAGCTTGAGAGGTGTCGTTAAATTCGTATTTACTGTGGGAGTGATACTGGGTATACCTATAAAAATGTATTTAAAAGTAACAGTCGGGTTTTTTTAAAGTAAAAATTAATGTTAGTTTGTTACTATGCCAATGAATACGTACCTTAAGACAAACGTGCAAGGATCCCGTCTCAATGCCGACTTACGAATGATCCCTGCTATTCTCAGCGGTTCAATTTCAAGACAAATACGACATAATAAATACTTACGATTGTGTTTCTGTGCTATTGTGTTATTGGGTGACTGAGGCTTTTGGTATTGTATTGTTATTTCCGTCATTTGAGATAAGAAAGGGGGTTGTGAATGTGAGATAGTGGAATCGTTTATTTTTTTAGACATTAGTAGATAGAAGGTAGATAAAGTGGTAGTGAAAATTACAGTATTAAGTCGACGAAATTAAAGATAGGTGAAGTAGGATGGTACTTAACGTGAGTTTATAAATAAGCGTTTCGGGATTTCGTAAGCATTCATCATAATATCTTGAAAAACTTAGACAATATCTTAAAATAATATAGCCTATGTGTTATTCTGATGTATAAGCTACAATATTGCCAAGTGTCGTCTAAATCTATAAATTAGTTTTTGTCGAAAGAGTAACAATCATCTTCACATCCATCCATCCATCCATGCATCTATCCATCCATCTAACCATACATCCATTCGTTCATCGGCACAAACATGGACATTTTATAATAATAGTAGTATACAAGCCTTAGAAAATCCTCTGTACCTATATAAATATTGGTAGGTAGATAAGTATAGGTACAGTATTAAACACTTGTTTCAGATCAATTTCCAACACGAAATCTTTAGAAAACAACCTTAAAACCAAACTTAAACAACTAAATAGGAAAAACGTCGCTTATTTACCCAACGGTGTAAATACGTCTACACCCTACACTTTCTGGATTACCCTCTAGAGCCTTACAACTCTTACGACCTCTCAGTTTGTTTGAGAAACCTTGTAAACGATGCTTACTTTATTGCTGTGCTCAATAAGATGAGGTTTTCTTGGGTAATTTTGGTGAGATTTGATTAATTAAAAGTACTTTTTGTATGGTAACACTAAAAATGTATGGTTGTGGTTCCAAATGGTGAATTCCAATCCCACAATAGACAGACATTAATGTGATGTAAGAAGTTTTTGCTTTGTGTTTATGTGTAAAATATACAATTAAAGTACAATAAGTCATTATACCAAACTCTACTTCATTTAATTTATATAGGTAGAATCCACAAAGTTTGTTGCTAGTAAAAAAGTGACACTTTTAAAAAAATACTTAGTTTGGCAGATTTATAAAAAAGATATATTGGACATAACGTAGGGCCCTGTGCCGAAGGTTTCTTGCCGTAGTGAACCGGCAGTAGTTCTAGATCAAAAAAGTGACATCAAAAAAGTGTAATGAATTTTGTCTATTTTTGAATAAACACTTTTCATTTTCATTATCTTTTCTTTTAAACAATACACAAACCAACCAAAAATCTCAGTTTTATCACCCACTTTGTTTATTTACCCGAAAATGTTTACAGTACTTTGTTTCCCCGCTTCTGTACAAGTAGCGTGTATACTCTATGAGTCCCTAGGGATAGTGCTCCCTCCTATTGCACGCCAAATCTCAATGGTGCTAAAATAAAGGAGGGTGAAATGAGATCGAATTTTTTATGGTATTGATGTGATACGTGCTTGGATGATGGGTTAAGTTGATGGATGTTTTTTTGTCTACGTGTAAAAGGAAATTAGAAAAAAGGAGAGAAATATCGCTTATTATATAAGTGATCTTGCGCTGTTGCGATAGAATACAGATTAAGATGCACCATGTAGGTACATAGGTACATGGTGCATCTTAATCTGAAAATTAATTTAATTTAGAATTTAATACCAGCGGTTACAAAGCGACAGTGGAGCATTTTCCGCGATACAAACGCGCTTCGACCTTAGAGACGACATAGTCTAATATAACAATCATTACTTCCTACTAACATACAATATTTTTATGTGGTATCTGTTCGTGGTATACACAAAAGTCCTATTATCAATATAATAGAACCTCCTTATAAATAAAGTAATAAACCCTCCTTTTTCCTGTACCTTTTCTATATCTGTCTCAATCACAAGTATGTAATTTGTCACGTGTTGTCATCATTGTTATAACAACAATACACAATTCAGTGATTGTATTTTTTAAATAAATAATAAGTATCATTGTTATAAATACAACGATAAAATGCGATAAAATATAATAAACATTGAGATATAATGCGTGGAAGTATTTATAGACTTGTAGTTGATAATGTTTCATATTTAGGTAAGTTATAAGATAAATGTTTATTTTAAAACTTATTATTCAATATTTAAACGATTAAAATATTCAAATTTTAACCCAAAATAAACTTTAATATACTCAGTCGTGAACGATCGTAGCTCGTAGCAAGTGCTACGAAATTTCGTAGCGCTTTTGACTACAGCGGTTACAAGGAATATCTATTGGATTATTCTGCCCTATTTATAGTAAAGTTGTGCAAACTAAGAGTAGGTACTTGAACCTCTATCAATAAACTAGAAAGAATATTTTAAATGCGAATGACAAAAGTTTAACCCTCAGTTACAGAAAAGGTAGGTTTAGTTAATTGTTAAATGACGCGGGCTCTTCATAAGTCCGATTCTTGACCTTTATCAACGTAGATTGTGACCTAATTTAACACTAACAGCGAAAAACTGTTATTAGCTCTTTAGTTTTTATCTAAATTATATAATTAAACTCCAGATTCTCTTGGTAATGGTTTAATATCGTTAACACACTGTTTTTTTTAAAAACACTCTATATCACTAAATGGCGTACCTATATTATTTTACACGACCGTCTTGTCGCAAGGTTCTTCACCGACTGGCGTAACGGACCAAATTCCCACCCTTATTCGCTACATATTTTAAAACTACCTTCATTTGACTAATCTAAACCACTTCCGCTCAATGTTAATAAATTAAAAATGTAGAAATAATAAATAATTTTAAAACAAAATCATCGAGACCTAACAATCGACCGTCCTGACATCGTGAGCGTCCCCGCCACGACTCCAGGTGGTCACCTAACAATCGGATTAGGTACTGGTACGTTACGCCATCGTCACATAAATACTCAAAAATATATTTATCAAATATACACAACAAAGAAAAAAATATATATATATATATCTGCAACAATTCTCAACAATTCTCTCATTCTCTTTAACAAATTTAACAATTCTTATATAATAACAATTTTCATATAATAATTACAATAATAACATATAATAATAACAATAACAATCTTTAACAATTTAAATAATTCTTTTAACAATTCTTTAGTACATAGTAAACTGTAATCAATTTAAATAAGAATACATCGTAAATCATTTGCTTATATGCAACGAAATGATCAGAAGGAGAGTGTTCAAATCACGATACGTAAATCTGGGATCTGAACGATCAATAAATCAAAATCCCAGCATCGAGTAAATGCATCAATCAATCGAAAAATCGAATACCACCAAGGGAACCGAACGATCGATAAATCGGAACCCAATCAATGGTTAGTCATCACCCTAAACGATCGATTATTAGGGTGAAACCTCTCAAATCGATCGATTACTTGAGAGGAGAGTCGTTCGAAATATGCAGCATCAAGTCACGAATCGATCTGTCTCGTGCCTGATCTGCAACAATAGAGACATACAACTGTAGTAGGTTGCTTCAAACTTAAAATTAAAACTGATTAATTCGCATAAAATCAAAACCAACTTATAAAACCTTAATTATAATACGTATCTGATACATAAAACCGACAAATTTTCATTGAAGTAAATCTCAAATCAATCAATCGCAATCTTCAATTTCTGTACCACTTAGATCAGACTCGTCATTATCAACCTGCAATGCAGCTATATGAATCCATGGCATCATTCGGTCGACTGCTACTGTCGTGGGACGCTTGCTCTGAGTGCTCATCACACCTGGAACTGGTGCCACCACGTACCTATCATTGCCAAGAACCTTAGCGACACGATAAGGTCCTACATAAGAAGGCATGAGCTTTTTGCTTTGTCCGTCATTGTTGAAGCAAGTTTTCGTAATCTTAACGAGATCGTTCCTGTTATACACTCGCGCTGGTTTTCTATTTTTATCATAATTTTCTTTCTGTTTTACCTGTTCGTTATCTAATCGGTCTTTTACTTCTTCGCGTATTTCAGTCAAATCTATATTCTTATGTGTAACATTTGCGATCTCGTTAAGAATAGGATTCTTTTCGCTACTCATAGCAGAGCCAAATAATATCTCCGATGGGGCTCTACCAGTGGACTTTTGCAGAGTGTTATTGAGACCCCACTGAATCGTCCCAACGTGGTTATCCCAATCCTTTTCTCCATGTTTCACAGCCACGGCCTTTAGAGAATCTAGCACTGTCCGGTTGTAGCGCTCGACTTGGCCGTTTGCTCTTGGACTGGCGACGGCATTGAGAATGTGTTTAATGCCTTTATCGAGACAGAATCGCTTGAAGGAATGCGACGTGAAGCAACTGCCCCGATCTGTGATAAGACGATTTGGCGTTCTAAAAGTGCAAAAAATGTCATCTAATACACGGATCGCATTTTGGCTGTTAGTATTTCTTACAGGCTTGATGAAGCAGAACTTGGTGAAGCCATCGACTACTATTAACAGGTGAGTAAAACCTCTTTTAGATTTTACAAAAGGCCCCAGATGATCAGCGTGCATGGTATGAAAAGGCACACCTACTTTGTCAATTGGGTGAAGCAAACCCTCTCGCGTGTTTGAATTTTTCTTTGCGTAAGCGCATTCAATGCAAGAATTTACGTACTTCTTGACAAATTTAGACATTTTAGCAAACCAGTAATTTTTCTTTATTCTTTCAAGGGTTTTCTCCACTCCAAAATGACCAATGTCATCGTGGTTCATGCGACACAACTGCCACCTAGCGCCCTTAGGAACAACCCAACGAATATCTTCTTTATTGCCTCCTAGGCAACGAAAAAGCTTGTTATCCTTTACAACATAATTTTCTTTGATATAGGAAAGTTCCTTGTCATCAACACTCGTATCTAAGATATGACGAATCCTCCCTAGCTCATCATCACCAAGCTGTAAGGTT
The DNA here is from genome assembly GCA_947563765.1 of Anarsia innoxiella. Classification (NCBI taxonomy): domain Eukaryota; kingdom Metazoa; phylum Arthropoda; class Insecta; order Lepidoptera; family Gelechiidae; genus Anarsia; species Anarsia innoxiella. The sequence goes on along the minus strand of OX387414.1, from coordinate 851,674 downwards.
TGTAACCAATCGTCACCTGTGATTGTCATCACGACCGGATATTGCTCCTCAAGTTGGTCTTCGGTGTCCTTGACAGGATTCCTCGATAATGCATCGACGTGTTCCATCTTGTGTCCAGCTCTGTATTCAATAGAACACTGGAACTCTTGGAGTAATAACCACCATCGCGCTATTCGTGGTATGAGATCGCGTTTTGAGAATGTGCAGCGGAGCGCACTGCAGTCTGTAACGATTTTAAACTCCTTACCCAATACGTAGACCCTAAACTTCTTCAAGGAGCTCACTACTGCTAGAGTTTCCAACTCGTATGAGTGGAAATTCTTTTCCTCCGGCGATGTTTGTCGGCTGTAGTATGCCACTGGGTGAAAAGGGTCACTTACCTTTGAGCGCTGCAGTAATATACCTCCCACACCGACCCTACTTGCATCAGTGTGAATTTCGGTTTCAGCAGCTGGATCATAAATTGCAAGCGTGGGTCTATCGACTAGTTTTGCTTTGAGTTGTTCAAATGCCTGTTCTTGACTGTCTCCCCATTCCCAAACGGCGTCCTTCTTAAGAAGTTTGCTGAGAGGAAAAGCAATTTGTGCAAAGTCCTTGACGAATTTCCGAAAATAACTGGCTAGGCCAAGAAATTGGCGCACATTGTGTACGTTTTCTGGTCGTGGGAAATTTTGGACACTCGTGATTTTTTTTTCTCCTGGTCTTACTCCTGCACTGCTAATCTCATAGCCGAGGTAGTCAATTTTATTTCTCAAAAAGTCACATTTTGTCAAATTCAAGGTGAGATTAGCCCTTTCTATGAGCTGTAAAACCTCTTCGAGCCTATCTAAGCATTCTGTAGGATGTTTCCCAAATATCAAGACGTCATCAATGTATGCCGTTGCCTTGTCAAAACGCGCATTGCCCAAAATGCCGTTCATCATCCGCTGGAATACAGCGGGCGCGTTCGCCAAACCAAACGGCATACGGTTGAACTCATATTGCCCGTCTGGAGTGACGAACGCAGTCAGGTATCTACTTTTCTCTGCAATTGGCACCTGATAGTAGCCCGACGCAAGATCAAGTGAAATAAAGCAAGCTTGGCCGCTAAGGCGAGCTATTTCGTCTTCAATTATAGGCATGGGATACCGTTCCTTGATGGTAATAGAGTTTAACATGCGGTAGTCTATGCACATTCTCATGTTACCGTCTTTTTTTCGGACTAGTATTATGGGACTGGCATATTCGGAAATAGACTCCCTTATTATTCCGGCGTCTATCATCTCGGCAACCATTGTACGCACTTTTTCCCGCTCGTGATGACTCAACCTATAGGGACGATAGACTATTGGCTTCTGACTACTTACTTCAATATTCATCTCCGTGACATTTGTACAGCCTAACTCCTCGAGTGATGATGCAAAACAATGTTGGAACTTCTCAAGTATCCGGTACAGTCGTTGTTTAACTTCTTCAGTCACATTTTCGTTAATACGAACATTTTTACAATCAAAACTGTCTTTGGCTGTAACAGATACTTTTGAAGGCTCCAAGACCACTCTATTTACGAAATCAACTTTCTCAACCCGACAAAGAACAGCATCTTCAGGAAACCAGCATGAAGTTGAACAAGGCACTACCGACACATTGATACACCCCTCTTTAGTTTTGTAAAGACCACCTTCCACGTAATACTGCCTGTTTGGTTTTCCTGAAACGCAACTTTTTAACAAAAAACTGCCATCGAAAGGTGGGTCTATTTTGGTCCGCACAGAAACCGCTCCATGTATTTCAACTGTCCCGATTGTCTTTGCCTTGAACAAAAATTCACTGGATTCTCGATAATCTGTCTGGGGCATCTCGTTGTATACGTTGAGAAACTGAAGCTTCGTTGCATCCTTGTAGACTAGAATGTGTGCCTGTTCTGTGTAGGATTGTCCAACTAACAACGATTTTTCCAACAAATTGTCATGCACAACTCTAGCAAGGACTTCAGCTTCCACTCCGTCTATACTCATTTTAAGCGGCACGGTACCCAAGGACTGCACAATGTCGTTACCAAATCCCTTCATACTTGATGGAACATTATCGTGAGCTAAACCAATTGCTGTAACAACAGATTCCTTAATAAGGGTCACATCACTTCCAAAATCAACAAATGCTTCCAATTTTTCATTACCAATGTTAACTTCTTTTATAAATTTTGATTTTGGACATCTGTCCTTAGTGTCGACAATCATTCTTTGCACTTTGTTGATTTTTGAAGTATCATCAGTCTTCACATTACAGTTTTCTTTGGTGTGTCCTATACGATTACACTGAACGCATTTCAGAAGGGGCTTAGGACAGTAGGCAAAACTATGCCCCTTCTCCCTGCAATTAAAACAACCTTCGGCAGACTTATTTGTGGTCTTATAAATGTTACCATTAGTACTTGTTTTAGAGTTATCGTTCTTAGGCTTGTTGAACTGATTCTTTTCGAACGAGTGAGAATCTTTACTACTCATTAAGAATTGTAGGAGTTGATCAGGGTGAGAGCAGCGTAAGGCCAGAGCACTGGCTTTTAGACTCCTATCACTGATTCCATGAATGATACAATCAGCGGCACGTTTCCCATCAATATCGCACTGATTAAGCAGAGCTAGTTTTTCGTAGTAGTAAACTTCTATCGGTTCATTGAACTTGCTCCTCCTTCTAAGCATTTCCTCCAAGATCTGGCCATAATTCTGTTCAGAAGGAAAAGCACTTAAAAGCTTTGCTTGCCACTCTGGCCAGGTAAATAGAACTGAATTCAATCCTTCATACCAAGTCTTGGCCAGACCTTGGAGTTTTTGCATAGCAAAATGTGTGGTGGTTCGATCGTCCCATCCATATACAGAGGCGCACTCGTTAACCTTTCGCAGCCAAATATCAATGCGTTGGTTCTTTGTGGAAGGGTCAAACCCTGGTACTATATTCATATGGTCTACTTTTTGAAACGAACGTGCGTCCTTTGTAGATGTTTGAGACTTTAGATTATCCGCTAGGCATTTAAATATATCTAAAAAGTCACTCTTAGTAATGGATGAAGTACGTGACCTGTTCAATCCGGCGTTGTCATCGCGAAGTCCAGCGCTGCTGCGTTTGTCGTTCAGTTGCGGGCTGTTGTCTCGTAGTGGGCTGCGCCTGCGACGACTGCCCCGGCGTTGCTGGCTGCGACGGTCATCGCACTGCCGGCTGGCACGTCGTGATGTACGGCGCTGGTGATGCATCGTAGTATCCGAAGTGGACCAGTCTGCTTGGTTGTGGTATCCCTCGCGTCCTGCGGTGTCCCGTCGCGATGAGTGGCGATGCCGTTCGCGTCGCTCGACTCCAGAAAGTTTGTCCCGTTCCCTTCGCAATATCGACTCGAGCGCTCTAATACGCTCATGATCAGACTCGGTCTGTTCATATGTTCTCGATCGACTCCGACTTCGATGATGCTCCCAAATCCAGGATCGACTACGGTCACGGTCACGAACACTCCTTTGGCTCCGGCTCCGCTCCGTAGTTGGCGGTGGGGTCTCGAGCCGTCGTCGGTTGTTTGAGTCACGATTTTCGAGACCTTTCGCCCCGTCCATGTTCTCAAAAAGAAAAACAAACGAGAATATATTAATATAGTTGTCCAGATTTAATCCAAACGCATATAACAACTTCTTTTGAATTTATCTCGAAAACGGTTGATTTTAGATAAAAACTGACCAAATTTGGGCCCCCCCTAGAACCCCCTGAAGGTCTAACCCATTACGCATTGCTATAGAGATATATATGTAAATATATAAAAGTACATAAACTTAGGTAGATAGGAAACTTATGCTTGAAATATCGTTTTCAATAGTGGTCATAACTTATTAATTTTACTGCATAAAAGTACCTACTTAACGTTTACAGGTATGCCACGTATTATTTAAAATTATACAAAAGATATGGGCGTGTACTTACGTTCTATCCCACTTCTGAAATATAATTAAACTCCAGATTCTCTTGGTAATGGTTTAATATCGTTAACACACTGTTTTTTTTAAAAACACTCTATATCACTAAATGGCGTACCTATATTATTTTACACGACCGTCTTGTCGCAAGGTTCTTCACCGACTGGCGTAACGGACCAAATTCCCACCCTTATTCGCTACATATTTTAAAACTACCTTCATTTGACTAATCTAAACCACTTCCGCTCAATGTTAATAAATTAAAAATGTAGAAATAATAAATAATTTTAAAACAAAATCATCGAGACCTAACAATTACTAAATTGATTTGTAAGCTGTTGTTTTTCCTAAGAAAATAAAATAAATAAATTAATTAACTATAAAACATCGTGCTACGTCCTTTTGATTAGAACAATGTTAGAAGTTAAAGGTTTATAGAGTTAATAGAGTGTTAGCTTTAGTAATTATTTCTGCCATCACCTGTCTCGGCAAAGTGACTGGCGCCGAAATCCCCATGTAAGTTGATTTCAAATCAGTACAGTGGTACAAAGTCAGCGCTGACTTGTACATCACTAGCACCGATAGCTGACGAATCCTGTCTAAAGAAGTGAAATAAAGTCAACTATTTAATTGTAATAATTTTTACTTTAAGGCCGTGGCCCCAGTAGGCAAACTGTTAGCGGCCGACTGAGTGAGCCGCAAATTTGTGGCGAACTGAAAGAGTTAGCTGCAAACTCAAATCAATGAAATCACCGGTTTTGGTGGGAGTCGGCCGCTGTCTGAGATAGTCAGCGCGCGTAACGTTGCAAAAGACTGTGGACACTCCATTTCAAATATATGGAAGGGCGTACTAAATCGATACGCCGCAAACTGGTCAGTCGCTAACAGTTTACCTACTGGGGACACGGCCTAACACAATGATGTAAATTGTAAACGAATACATATATTCATTCATAATGTTTACCTCTCCCCCCTTTCAGAGGATGCGCCCCCGCCCCCGCCGGCACCGCTGGCTGACGGTGTCCATCTTCTTCATCGCGTACTCGATGTTCCAAGCCGCATTCAGCTCACCCGCGGGAGAGACCCCCGCCCCTGAAGAGCCCATCTCTGTTACATCGTTGGCAGCCACTGAGAAAGGTATTTACTTAATAGTTTATTGTAAGAAGATAGTACACAGAAACAGAAAAAAAAGTAGTAATATAAATGGTATAGCATATTTCTGAAAAAAAAACTCTTCCTGCAGACCAAAGGTATAATCTACTTTCATAAACAAATATATAAAACTAGAAACCTTAACCCCTTCTTACGCATATAATATAGAAAATAATAATATAGCCTATGTGTTATTCTGATGTATAAGCTACAATATCCTTAAGTTTCATCAGAAACTGTTCAATAGTTTTTGCGTTAAAAAGTAACAAACATCCTTACATTGATCCATCCGTCCGTCCATCGACACAAACATTAAAATAGGATTATAGTAAACAAAATACCTAACTAATAATATGTTTTTATTTCACAGAGAGTGAAAAAAGCACCACGCTGACCCTCCCAGAGGAGGAAGGAGTGACTAATGGAGGGAAAAAGGCCATGAAAGGTCTCATAGACGAGGAAAACGAAGGAGAAAAGAAAAAACAAAAAGATGCCGGATATAATGAGGTAATTTGATAAGTGCTTTGTTTAGTTATAGGCAGGCTGGCCCGTCGATTGACGTCCAAAAGGAAAATTTGGATTCCTCGTGTCGTGGGGTATCCGAATCACCCCCATGTATGTTTCGCCATTTTTTAGGGTTTCCAAGTTATAACCTTTTTTTTGATTTTTTGAGATTTTTCAACCAATCACACTAAAAAGGTTCATAGAAAAAAAAGTACCACACTTTTTAATTTTATTTTTGCATCAGATGCTTCATGACCCTTACTTTTATGCATAAAGTATTCAGTTTCGCAACGTCGTAATATATTACCGGATTATTTTTTGGATGGTAAATCAATGAGCTAGCTAACTAACATACCCAAGTCACAAGTTCTTTTTAAAATTGTTTTTATTTAATAAGCGAAGTTTTTGACGTGTTTATAACAATAAAATTGACTAGCAGGTGGATCCTACTCGTTTAAAAATCACTACTATAAACTGTATCTATTAACTGCAAAGGTATTATTAAATAATGACGACGACAGACATTTATTTAATGGACCATTACAGAGCGAGCAGCCTCGCGAAGCAAGCATTTGGCCAACTAAAAGAGACCTTTAATAACTATCCAACTCAATAGGATAGCGAGATCTTTCATGAGCTGCCAAAAATCTGCCTTGTTCTATTTGGAGAAGCCTTAAAAAGTAGAGTTACGCAGTCAAGTTTTAATCTTCTCTGAGGAAAACTACACCTTGCGAATCTAGCACTAGCTTTAAAAATTAACGTGTTTCAGGTGATTGTAAAAATCTTATAAAATAAAATTTATTTGACTATTGATTGTTGAGTGTAATAAAACAACGCTGATGTCTTACTTACTTATGTATCTGTTGTACAGGATGAAGAAACAGTGGAAACGAGAGAGGAGCAGATAGTTGAAGATAATTCCATTCCAACTGTACATCCTCTAAGAACTTGTACACCGCCAGCTATTGAACAGGTACCACGTGAATAAATAATACAGTTATATACACATTATCATCATAAGTTTCCTTTCAACTTGCTTTGGTTCGAAGTGACTTGCATCTACTGTTAATCTGTCATCATTGAGTAATTTATCTATCTTGTTGATGGATGTCTGATGCTGCGCTTGCAGTGGATAGGTACTTATAAAGTCCAGTGCATTCGTATTTTTTGGTTTCAACGTATATTCTGAAATTACAAATGCTTAAATACTTGTAGGTAAAACCGATAAGATCCTTAAAATTCAAAATATTATGTTAATTTCATTGGCTCATATTTATGTCTTTTAACGTTTGGCCTCCATTGTCCTTAATACATACGTACAAGCACACCTGTCACTGTCACGTAAAATTCTCATTAGTACATGAGCATTATATCTATTGAAACATCATTCTATTTCAGTTTCCCCGCCCCCTCATGGGTCAGAACGCTCGTAAGCACGGCGGCCTGATCATCCACATCCTGGTCTGCGTGTTTACCTTCATCGGCCTCGCCATCGTCTGCGATGAATACTTTGTCTCCAGTCTGGACAGGATTTGTGAAGGTGAGGGAAAGTTTCTGGGGCCCAAGTCTGCTAATTTAAAGTAGCCTCAGTTGTGTGTCGGCAGTGTCAATGAGTGTGAAAATGTCATTTGGTTGCAAATGTTGCATTTAGTGTAAGCCATTGTTTAGCAGAATACCAAATGTGTCAAAAAAATCCATTTATAAGTGAAGACTACGCACTACCAAGCGCAATCAGGGGGCTTAGCATGGCGTGCTGCGACAATTATCTCACGCATGCTGTCCTTATCACATTTCAAACTATAGACAGAGACGTAAGCGTGACAACGTCTTCTCACGGAGTGCCATGCTAAGCTAGCTAGACGGCCACCTGCTAGATGGAGCGACGACCTAGTGAAGGGGGCTCGTTGGATGCAGATGGTAACGAACCAGTCGTGCTTGAGAACAATTGGAGAAGCCTATGCACAACAGTGGGCTGGTATAGGCTGAGATAGAGATTTAGAGATAACAATGCTTACAACATGTCTATTTGGCAACGATAGTATCAGCTATAGGTTGAATAGCTTAGCATTCTACTCTTTTTCCTTAGCCAAAGCCATTTGTTTCAGAATTCAAGCTAGCGCCAGACGTAGCAGGTGCCACATTCATGGCGGCCGGCAGCTCAGCGCCCGAGTTGGCAACCGTCATCATCGGCGTGTTCTGTGCGCAGGATGATATTGGTACGTTAGTTAAAAGTACCTTAATATAAGTACACAAAAAAAGATGAAAAAGAAACTGCTAAAGGTGCCGTACGAGTGTAGTTTACATCATGGTGTGTGCGACATGGATATCGCTATACGATGTTGAAATCAGCCGATTGCCTCATACCAAAGCTCGATGTGCATTCTTTATCGCCCTTTACTGTACATTCATTACTTAAAATAAGTACTTCTAGCCATTTAGCGTAACCAGACCTAAGCCGGTATGGCTTCGTAGTTGTTTTGCTGCAACTTTTCAGTCAATTTCAAGTCCTATAGTAAAGCCTGGTCCATTTTAACTGCATTACGCTGGAAGAGGCCTTAGCTAAAGGAAATTACAAGCTTTTTTAGCTATTAAACTTGAATATCATCTATTTCTGCCTTTGTCTAACGCTTCGGCATAAATAGCGACAGACAGAGACAGAAATCTCGTAGGTATCATAAATCTACAATACTTCCAGCACCTAAACTTCTGTCTTCCCATTTCCAGGTGTGTCCGGAGTGATCGGTTCAGCGGTATTCAACATAATGTTCGTGATATCTGTATGTGCTCTCTGCGCTGGTACCGTGTCACATCTGAATTGGTGGCCATTGTGTCGGGACTGCTTCTTTTACGCGATCTCCATTCTTGTCATGCTGTGTACTATTGCTAACGGATATGTTTCTTGGTAAGTTTTGATGTCAAGATATATTCATCTGATTAATAAGAGTTATTTTGTTTGTGCAGATGGTTGTTTTAAGCAAGTATTTTAACAGAAATATTTGGGTTGGTTTTCTTTTTTGGAAAATTTTGGGAACTGTAGGATTTATGTTAACAAACTGTAGGATTTTTGTATTATATGTATAATCTATGACATTCTACAAACCATATTATCAGCCATTCTCGTAGTACCTATATTCTAAAGTCACACGTGATTTAAAATCCCATTAAAAAGTAAGCAGTTCTAAGTACTTTGGTCTACATCTACACCAATCAAGAATTTAAGTCTCATTACTCATTTCATTGCCAAACAAATGATTTCCGTCAGATTCTTCAGACTTCCAGATGTAAACTATATTCCTTCTATCACCAGGCCCGAAGCCCTCTTCATGCTGATAATGTACGGAGTGTACTGCGTGGCTCTGAGGTTCAACAGCACTCTAGAGCGGTGGGTGCTGACGTGGCCGCTGCCGTTCAAGCTGCCCACCAGGGAGGAGCAGGCTGCCCTCGTTACTTATAAGTAAGTGCCTCGTGTATAAACCGGCCGGTTAGCATGGTTCATCATCTTATCAGCTTGTGGACGTCCACTGCTGGGTAAAAGCCCCCCCAAGGATCTTTACAACGACCGGTCTCACGCTGCCCGCATCCAATGGTTTCCCGCGACCACAGATTACTGAATATAGGTACTTCCCGCGACTTTCATCAGGTCGTCGGTCTACCTTGTTGGAGGCCTTACCACACTGCGTCGTCTGGTGCATATAATAATTATTGTTTTTTCAACTAATGTTTATACACGCCCTAAAGCAAATATACCCCTCCAGGGTGGCATGACCGATCTTGTATGTAAGTATGGGCTAGGTTTAACCAATAGCTGGATTAACCAGTACTTCCGTCTCAGGAGCGCGGGAGGCCAGCCCCCCGCCGCGCCGCCCGCGGACGGGCAGTACGCCGAGGTGGACGGACAGACCAAGGAGACCACTCTGCAGGATGCACGTAAGTACAACTGGTCTGAAATATCTGGACACCTGGCTTAGGGACATCATGCAACTCGTACACGTATTCGTTGCGGTACTGGGTAGGCGAAAATGGAGGCAGCACGGGGGGAAGTTCATTCCAGCGAGGTGCGCAGATATTTTCGGCGGGTCATAATTATACACATTGACATATCATCATCACGTGCAGGACGTTCACAGCTGGACATATTCCTCCCGTAAAGAATACTTGTCTCGATCAATATGTTATGCTTCCAACGCAAACCTGCGTTTACAAAGTCATGTGCCCATCTTATTGATGGACGTTCGATGCTGTTCTTACCAAATTGATTTATGACCTTATAAAACTCAATTTACAGCATACAATCCATCAGGCGCGTATGACAACGCGGCATACAACGCGGATCCCAATCAGGCGACGTGGGATCCCAATGCTACCTGGGACCCTAATGCCAGTTGGGATGGTCAGGTAATTATACCTTTTCAAAGCCTTTACCATTCAATTAGGTACAAATTTTAAATCATTAAAATAAGGGCCGAAGTATACCTGACGGAGCGCGGCGCAGAACATTTTTAATTGTCATATTATTATCGTCATTTTTCTCTTATCTTATCTAGCCATCAGTGTCCCACTGCTGGGAAAAGGCCTCTCTTCGTTCATTTTTGTCAGGTGTGCGCCGGCCCTATCTCTCAATGAAATCAGATGAATTCAGGGTTGAACAAATTTGTAAGGAGCGGAAATAGTTTTATCAGCTACAACTACGGCTTAGAATCATTTTACAGTTTTATTTTGACAGCGTTAGGACGCTTACTCATTAGCGAACTGTAACCGTAAGTGTTGCATGCACTGTAACCAAAAAAAAAACAGTGTGGTTCGCGAACCTGCTGCTATCTCACTCCCTATGTTTTTTGATAACTTATAATTACAGTTACAGCTTGCTAATGAGTGTGCGCCTTTAGACTAACAAATGATCCTAATTTGATTCCAAATTATCTTAATAGCTTTAAAATGGAAGTGGGTCTCGAATCTCGATACATTTCAAACACCACAAATCTAAGATACTGTAAAAATAAATGTACATGTTACTTACTAGTCTACAGCGACGGCCCCCGTCACAGCGGGGTGGGGAGGGGACTACTCAGCCCCCGCCCCGCCCACCGCAGACACGCCCTCCACCCCGCAGCAGCCGCAGGGACAGCAGCCTGCTGCTAATGCACAGGTATGAGATACAGAACTTTCAAATTGCATCTTGTTTCAAGGCCTTGTCCCAATGCTGCATCCCGCTTTATTAACAGTGTTAACTGAACGATAACTATGAGGTACAGTCGAGGGCACATCAAGCTTTACACACGGGGTAAAGCTTGATAAGGTCTATATTAGCTTATTTAGTAAAGGTTGATCTACTCTCAACTTTTTCCATCAAACTTCTTCCATGTTGTACCTATCCTATAATCCTGAATAATTGATAGCTATTTCTAAACTATTACCTACTGTTTCCAGGCCCCTGCCGCGCCTGCGTACTACAAAGCCAAGGAATACAACCCTGAGACCGCGGTGAACCCACTCGACAAACCTGTTGGAGCTAGTAAGTGTAACATTTTGACTGACAATACAATACCTGGGTACCAATTCCGCTAAATTAAGTTAAGCGACCTAACTATAGCCACCAGATTAACATTCTACAGCAATAAGTCACAAATTTGGTATTCTCTTAAATGCCAAGATTAATAGTCCATTAATAGTCGATTAGTAGTCTCTAGAGGGCTTTGTCTTTCATTTGTCCTTAACGAGGGATTTAGTTGTCGATGTTGCTCGTTTGATGGCTTTGGAAAATAATGTTGAAAATCGTCCTTTAAGTCCACATAAGTTCAACCATATAATTTTTCTCCTACCTAGAAACAGACTGGCCCCATGTATGTACGTAACACATTATGACATATCTATGGAAATATGACAAGAAACACACTTGACACACGCAGCGTGGGATAGTGTAGGAATGTAGACTACCTACCTAATTTGTTTCTAGCGTAATTCACTGTTTTTCTGATACTTGCTGTCATTTGTGTTAAGGCTTGAGAAAATTGGTTGAGATTTTAGTTTATATTCAAACTCATAATCATGGGAAGTCCATAAAGGATGTGATTTTTGTTTGCATATCCGATCGAATTTACAAATTAATGAGGACGTATAAAAATCCTTTAAAGGTGCTTCACAACGCGCACGCACTCGCGCGTCTATTAAATCGAGACACCCTCGGTCCGTATCCACACGCTAGGTAGACAACATGACGGCATAGGAAGTATTCTATGAAACGCACTTTAGAGACCCATCTGAAGACTCATAAAGCACAATTCTTCCAAGTCTCTCTGTCCACTTCCAGACCCAGTGCAACTAGCGTGCTGGTACGTAGCGTACCCAATCCACTGGGCATGCCGCCACACGATGCCGGACTGCCGCGGACGCTGGTATCCTATCACCTTCATCATCTCCATGCTCTGGATCTCCTTCTACTCCTACTTCATGGTCTGGATGATTACGATTATTGGTGAGTGATGATAAGATGGATAGCGAAAGACCACGACTCGGCAAGCGTAGTGTAGGACGCCCTCAGGCACGGTTTACGATTTGGGCAGGATGGCTGGCAGGAGCTGGATGCGAGCAGCCGATATCAGTGGACTGCAATAGGAGAGGCCTTTGTCCAGTAGTGGGTTGCAACTGGCTGATGATGATGATGGATAGCATGATCCTTGGATTGATAAGAAGATACCAAAATCTATCTCGATCTTAGGACTTAGAAGTATCTAATCTCTAAAGTCAGAAAATGACCATGTAGGTAGGTATGTATCTTTGATAAACGCCATAAATACAATGAAAACGCGAATGAAAGCCAGATGAAATGTTTTTTTTTTAAATAGGAATAAAGACAAACGGAAGACAAAAATTTACAAGAAGTATTAAGCCCAACGGTTTGATATATCTCATAAAACTATTAAGTACCTTTTGTATGGTTTCCAGGCTACACTCTGGGTATCCCAGACACGGTGATGGGTCTGACGTTTGTCGCGGCGGGTGTGTCGGTGCCAGACGCACTTTCTTCACTCGCTGTTATCAAGGAGGGGTAAGAGATTTTAAATTAATGGCTTTTAAGACTTAAGGCACACGACAGGGAGTTTTTGAATCATTCTCTAACTTAAATATAGTTCATGTAGGTAGATGAACATATGTAGAAAGTAACTACTTATTCGCAGTCAATGTTGAAATTAGATTCAAATTTTTAAAGGAATTTAAGTTAACTTTTGAATAGCAACCATCCAATCCAAATCACAGCTACTTTTTGTACAACAGAAGACAACACGATAAACATTCTGGCTTAATTTAAAACTTTTCGTTATCTAATTATAAATAACGAACTAGGTATCTAGTTTGTAAGCACGATTATTTTTTCGTTTTTATCCAACATTAGAAATAACTACCTACTTACCTCAATATTTTCCCCCTTACCTAACCCAAATTCCCCCCACAGTTACGGCGACATGGCAGTGTCAAACGCAGTGGGCTCCAACGTGTTCGACATCCTCGTGTGTCTCGGTCTGCCGTGGTTCATTCAAACGGCCATCATTCAACCAGGCAGCCATGTTAATGTTATTAGCAAAGGTGAGTCAATGTCACATTAAAATCACGTCAAACGCTTCGCTGAAATACTTACCTACCTAGATTTGATTTTTTCTACGCAAGATGCATTCATCTTGCAATCGTCAATTGATGAAAACGTGCGTTTGATGTGCGGTTTCATGGTCAAATTGGCATTATCAAACAATTTTGACTATTACCCCTAGGTAGGTCAAGTAAAGCCATTATGTCACTAGGCTAAGTAAAGTCATTATGACACTTACCCTTTAAGCATTTAAGTAGAGATACTTTTTTTTAAAATGAGTTAGTGCTTAAAAGGTAACTCTAAAAAGTTTACCAAGTACTTATTTAAGAAATATGTAGGTATAGACAAGCAGGGAATAAACATGATCGCAATTGTTTTTAATCAAATTTTAGCCCATATAAGAATAGAAGGCATTTCATAACATAATACCTACTTAGGTAGGTAAATGTTTCTGAACCCTTGCGTTGTTTTTTTTTTAATAAAACCAATATGTCAATTAAACTAACCTCATTCTCCACCAGGCCTAATCTACTCAACCCTGTCCCTATTCTCGACGGTGATCTTCCTGGTGGTAGCCACTCACGCCAACGGCTGGAAGCTTGACCGCAAGTACGGCGCAGTACTGATGGTGTGGTACCTCCTCTTCATCACCTTCGCCAGCTTGTACGAGCTGAACGTCTTCGGGAACTTCCATCCTCCTGATTGCCTATCTCTTTATTAAGGAGCTTATTGCAGTATTTTGTTATTTTAAGTGTCCGTTTCGGCATCTACAGATAAACCTATGTCTGTTTCATAAAATATGACGTTTTAGATAGAGACAGGTATAAAATATCTGTCAGATAAATTTTATCTGTAGGTGGTGAAACAGGACCAGGGGGCTTAGCACGGCGTGCCGCGACAATTATCTCACGTCATGCTGTCCTTATCACATTTAAAACTATAGACAGAGACGTAAGCGTGACAAACGCATGACAACGTCTTTTCACGGAGTGCCATGCTAAGCTAGCTGGTCCGGTTTTTCAATTGCCAGTTAAAATGTATTCCTAGGAATATTTTATGCATGTCTCTGTCTAAAACGTCAAGTTTTATGACATAGGCATAGGTTTATCTGTCAGTTAAATTATATCTGGCTATTGAAAAACGGGCCTAAGTTGTGTACTTTGAGGAATTACTGCCATCTTACTCTACATCGTTGGAAAGAAAGAATCAGCGATAAGGTAAGAGATAATAGCTAAACGTTATAGAAAACTCATAGACGGATTAACTAATGGAGTATACAAAAGAAAAATTTGAAGAACCAATAACTACTTATCGGAATTAGATTGAGTTACTCTGTTGAAAAAGCTATGGGATTTAAAAAGACACCTCATGATTGCTTAACATTCCAATTAGACATTGTAAAATTAACTAAAAAAAAAGAAATATTCCGTTCATAATTTTCTAGATTGCTGCATACTGAATAAGAAGTAGCTTTTTTTTTGCTAATTTGCTGATGTGCTTAACTATAAAGGCCTACTTTAAATTATTTAAGGGCTAACCACACATTTCCGGGAACACGTCCCTGACGGAACACGGCAAATATCGGTTACATACAAATTGTATTAATTGGTTCACACAGCTCCGTGTCAGAGCGTCTAAAGTGATATGGACAACTCTGAACACAGCTGGGGGCTTAGCACGGCGTGCCGCGACAATTATCTCACGTATGCTGTCCTTATCACATTTAAAACTATAGACAGAGACGTAAGCGTGACAACGTCTTGTCACGGAGTGCCATGCTAAGCTACCTGAACACGGATAGCCCTGACCCGGAAATGTGTAGATATTCCTTTAGAGTTTATGTTCGTTTGAGATATATTACCTACTGAATTTCTACTACGCAATTCTTATGATATGACTATTAAGAACATCGATACTAGTCTATTGTATTCGATTTTTATTACATTAAGATTTTTAAGCTAGAGACAAACTGGTCCCTCGTGCGCAATTTATTAAGACCGCTTGTATACCTACGCACCGGACATTCATCCGGCAAAAAACGGCTGCCATAGGTAGGTATATTTTTTAGCCGGATGGATGTCCGGTGCGTGAACACACGTCCATTATAAACCATAATACGACACCACGTAATGGACAACGGACCGTTCGGAAAAAAACAGACGTCTACGCTGGAGCGTCGGAGCTATCTATCTACAGGCGTTCTTATCCAGGGGGCTTAGAATACGTGCCGCGACAATTATGTCACGTCATGCTGTCTTTATCAAATTTAAAACTATGGACAGAGACGTAAGCGTGATAAACCCATGACAACGTCTTGTCACGGAGTGTATGTTAAGCTAGCAGATGTTATAATGCATTACGTACGACCATACGTGGGTCCAGTCTGTTTCTACCTTTAATGGCGCGTTTAGACGTAAGAGCCTAATAATCTACTTTATTTAGACACCTTTTTAAAAATAAATCACGAAAATAGTAATGCTAGCGTGTTATTACATAAGCTTTTAATCAGCAGATTTATTTTCAGTTCTATTCTGTTATCATTAGGGTTTTGGTAAATTATTTCTAAATGTGTCTAGAAGTAGTCCGAAGCTTACTCTTTGAGTTAAATGCGAAAGTTGGTGTAAGTATTTATAGTATATCCGTCACGCCCCTCTTCCATTGGGGTAGGCAGAGACCACTTCCAAGTGGTTTCTTCAAGAAGAAAAATATTTATGAATGGTTTTATTCTAAAAATATTGCTAATTAAAAAATCACTTATAAATCAAAAGTATACAGTAAATGACCTTTTTTCAAAATTATATAGCAAAATAGAATACCAGCTTTAAAAACTGAACAAAGATAAAAAAAATAGAACAAATGCAGTCGCTAAATCTCGTTTTTAACTCAAAGCGTTACACGCACAAATCGACCAGCCTCTTATTAAATATCTACCTTTTGGCTTGAATCTAAGTAACTTATCTGCGGTGTTAAAGCAACTTATGAATATTAATTAGTATTTAGTCGCACTAACTAATAATTTGAAGTTAATTCAGCTTAGTCAGATGGTATATATTTTTTGGGGTAAGATCTACGCTGGGGTAAGAATCATAATGTCATTCATGCCCTTCAAAAGATCTTACCCTAATTTCTATGTAATTTATCAGTCTTTATGTGGGAAATCTTAATTGTAACGATGATTTATACGTCGGTAAGAATATACTCGTACAAAATTGACAAAATACAACCTGACATAAGATTTCTACATAAAGACAAGCTTTCTATAAATAGATGTCGTACTCGTATAGTCACTTGTTGTGATATTGTACATTTAGCTAGTTATACACATCTCTGTAAGACGAAAATACTCATTTTTGAAATGATCTCATCCGCATAGAATGTAAATAAGTAAACATTATAAAAATCACCCTATCCATAAAATAATTTAAAAAGTTAACTATCAAAAAAATTCAAAACATCGAGAATTTGACGAATTACATAAAAAATAACATTTTAGGAAGCCAGAGTAGAGTATATACTTAGAATTTACAGTGTTTTGCTACGAATACGTATAAACATTGAATCGTCAATTCCATAAAAGGGTAGTTTATTAATCAAACATAGCTTTTTACTAACCAAACCGATTAATAAAGATTTCTATCTTATAGACCAAAGTATCGCGGTGACAACAAAAAGCTGTGTTTGATCAATAAATCATTTAAAAATTCCTTAGCAAGAGTTGATAGCAACTAAAATTATTTAAATTTGGAGGAACCAATTTACCCAAGTCCCCGATCTTCCAAGTTTTACATCGCTTACGAAATTAATAAAGTAATTAAGTACTTATAAGATATTGTGAACCTAAATTACTTAAAAGTACCTTGAGAATCTTTCCAGAAGTAATCTGATACCTCGAAGTTAATTCCTGTTTCTTCCCTGATTTAAATCCACTGTACTTATCCCATTTTCAACTCTGTGATCTTTTAGATAAGATTTAGATAACCTTATAACCTATTCACGTTATTCCCGTAGGAAAAAACATGTAGAACTTATACGTTTCAATAATATAAGTAGTTGTCAGAGAATAGTTCTTTCTTATGGGAATAACACGGAAACTATTTATCATCACACTGTGCCTATTTCTAAAAAGCAATATCATTATTCGCAAGGAAGATAAATCGATTTATTAGTGTTGATAAAAATTATAAATGGAAACTTAAATATTTTTAAAAATATTCATTCATAAAGTATCTATTTGATTTCAGTCTGTTTGAAATAAGGCTAAAAAATAAAAGTAAGTCATAAAAAAAGAAAAAGGCACAACGTGGTACCTATTCTGTCCTCAAATATATTCTTAGAGCTATCTCTAGAGACTATTCTAGGTTAATTCATAGGAAAATTGGATGTGAACATTAATACTTACACGTTTGGCGCTCGTACAATGATACTCATAAGAGCAAACTAAGTATAAATGCTTATAGTTTGGCTTCAGAGCAAACATACCTACATTTATAAACGCTACTCAGTGCATTTGCTTATTGTTGAAACAAACATGTACCTAATCATTTTAATTTGACAAATCAAAGAGGTACATCATACAAATATGCTCATAAAATATCGCAAATTAAACAACATGGTGAAAATGCTATCTTGAGATATAAAAATGATCTCATAAAAATAACTTTAAAAAATACTATTTAAAGGTGATTAAAATATCTAGTGTCAATTAGAAGCAATTAAAAAGTTTATAAACTTAAATGACCTTAAAAAAATAACACATTTTACGTAATTACCAGAGTTAATTTTGATATTTTCCAAAGTTATTGATTGTAAAAAAAACGCGTGTCTAGTAATTGTTATTGTCAATTAAAGTTATAGTTACTTCTTAAGTAGTAACAATTTATTTAATATTTTAAGCATTATAAGGACAATAAAATGTTTTTGTGTGTTTTAGTAACATACAATCCGTGTTGTTTTTGGTTATAAAATGAATCGGTATAAGTTTATACAAGTAACAACATTTAACCTACTAATATCTGTTAGGTGCAATCAACATTAGGTAAAATGTACAATACAAAATAAGCACTAGTGGTAAACTTGTTTTATAACCTAAGACAAACGGAAATTCAAACGTAACTGCGATATATTTGTGTTACTTATAAACAATCATGTTGGGCTGCCAAAGAATGCCAGTAAAGTATTAAAAATATACCTACGCATTTTTGGGGTATTGAGTGAGGGATACTAAATGCGAATATACCATTTTATCTAACATCTATTCAAAAAATATATTCGCAATTACCCCTTCTTCAAAATTACCCCGTTAAACGTCATCTAATTCATTTGGAATGTTATCTTTTTTTGTATCTAATCTCAAATACCTACTCGTGTAATATTAGTAGTTAAAATAATTACTTACTCAATTATTCATGTCAATTTTATGTTAAGCTGATTAAGCTAACATATAACTGATTTTAAAGGGAAAGCAAGATTGTCTAGATTGACACCCTTTAAATTGAATGACTGTGATTGAAAACTCAAGTCATAATCGAGTTAAAACACTTAAAACCGAACCATGGTTGAATACGGTAAAATACAACAGTTTACACACACCCAGTGCGATGTATTAACTATTTGTAAATAGTAGAGGACCATTATAAAACCCAACATTTAGAATATTAAGAACATAATTCAAAAGTTGCTTATCGTTCAGGTACCTAGAATAAAATAATATCTACGTGACAAAAGAGCGTGTCGGTTTAAAAACTTTTTTGGTAGTCTACACATAAAAAAGTAGATACCTACCAGATTCGATTCAATTCACGTCATTTCGTGAAAAACCTTTAGGTAACCACATCATTCATTGTCATTGTAGTGAATTCGCTTCACCTCTAGATATAGTAAAACATTATAGAAATATTTCACTCTAACGGCTGGTTGCTTCAAAAATTTCATATTAGGTCCTACCTACTTGTCTAACTTGAAATGACTGTTGCACTTTTTTACATGTCTGAAAAGTAATATTACGGTAACTTACTAACGAAAAATTTGAAGCAAGCGGTCCGAAATATCTACTTTTCACCTGTTAACTAGGTACCTTGTATCAAAATTATCTAATAAAATTTAATAATACTCAAGAAAATTATACTTAGTAACTGTTAAATGTTGATTTATATCTATTGTAGTGTAAAGAAATTTATTTATGTTAAATAAAATGTCCTTTTTATTCGTAAAAAGTATTTCGGACGCTTTACCGTTTTGAAAATGTTCCGCAAAGCGACATCTATGAAACGTGTTCTGTACTGATTTATCCGCCATTATGGGTAACAGTCAAAATGAATGGGGTATGGGCAAGTTTCAAAATTGGTAAAGTTTACGAAATAGATAAAATTATCTGTTAAATTTTTGTACTTGTTACCTTATAGTAATAATCCTGGCAGTATTAAATCCTTATATCCGATTTGTTATGCTGTTTGTCGGTGTTCGAGTATAAACTTTAGTAATTAGGTGTCAACGGCGGATCCAGGGGGGGGGGTCATGGGGGTCATGACCCCCCCTAAGCTGGTTCCAGTACTCAGGTGAACCACTTATTGAACATAATTATTTTATTTATACATTGTAGACGCCTCTTACAGACGCGTCCCATAATCTCTTAACCAGTACGGGCCGAAACTATTTCCGCGTTGTGACGCCGCAACGCAAGAATCGGTAGTGGCGGCAGAGGCATGGCGAGCGGCGCAGTCGTGTTTAAAAAAAAACAGAATAGTGTCTTCTTGATGACGAAAAAGCAATTAGTTTCTTACAATCAATGACAGATACACGACAATCGGTGGATAAATCCACAATCAAAAAATCACCAGGCACTGGCTACCTACCATACGACAATCCGCTCTATTTAGCAATGTCACAACGCTGTAACGCAAACTTCAAAAAAGTGCCAACTGCGCACCACTGCCTTCACTGCCGATTTAAACAAAGGAAAGCCGCCGGCCTGCGGCCGGCGATTTGTTGTGATTACGCCATTCGCAGTTGCTGTTTCGACCTTAACGCCTAGCAAGACCTATCCTCGATCCGAATCAAAACGACTAAACTTCAACTCATTCTTGTTCCAAGTTGAAAAAATAAAATTTCTTTATATGTGACCCCCTCCTGGCGCTAAAGCGGGATCCGCCCTTGTTAGGTGTTCACTTGTACATAGCTCGCGCGAGCTAAATACCATTTTGTGAAATAATTTATTGTTAATTACTGTAAGTCATATGACGACGATGTTAAATAAAGTGTAAAATGTGCTTTACTTTGTTTTATTGGCGAGTAAAATTAAATAGTTAACAACCCCATCCCCTCTCTATTCCTTGATACTATAAAGAAAGACAGTGTGATCGTGTCATGCATATTTTGTTTTATCTGGTGTTTGTTTGTAAGGAAAATATTGTTACAAAACACGAAGAAACTAGCGCCATCTAATGTTAAGTAGTGAAACTACAGGGAAATGGAACCCCCTTCTCACTATTAGATGGCGTTAGAAGTTAAACTACTGTGTGGTAGAAAAGTCTCGAACACTGAGTACACGTGCGAACTTTCGGGAAACATCTAGCTCGGTCGATCACGTTCGTACGAGACGGGTACGTTCCAAGAAAGAACCTTCTGGATTAGTCTAGGACCCGGGTTGGCCCATATAAATAGCCGCAGGGTGGCGAGCTAGGGCAGTTCAATTTGAGCTACCTTCGAGGCGACTTCGAAGCGAAGACAAGCGAACAAGAGTGATATAAGTGAAACCTACGACTTGGCTACGACCTAGGACAGTGTTAGTGCTTAGTGTTTGGACTTAGTGCTTTGTGTTGGACCTAGTGTTTGTGGAATAAAGTTCTCAAGAGTCAGCAGGTCTTTCTCTCCAAATTCTGCGGACCCTAGCACGTAACAATATCATTGTAATACCTACGGGAGTTAGTGACTTTAATCATTAAAAGATATGCTGTGATTGCGACGAAAAGTAATCAAACAACACAAATCTTCATTTATTATTATTTATTAATTAATTTATAATGAAAAGTGCAGTACAATGAGTTTACACATTCAATTGGAGACAAAATAACACTCGTCTATTGTGTTCAACTAGAATTGTGGACATGTTTCTGTTACGAATATTGAGATCCATAATTATCACAAATGAACGCTTCGAATATTCTGACTAATTTTAATACGGACCCGTCCATTTAAGATTTTGATGAAACCCAATTTAAAATAACTATTTTAGCTACGCGTCCACTGGATCGAAATCGCAGCGTACGGAGTGAAAGGATTATTTACTCTGTATTGATTTCTATGGTCCAAAATTGCCAATGCACACAGTACCATAGGAATCAATACGAAAAGCAACCTAATGCTTTCGCACCGTATGCTTCAATTCTGATCCAGTGAACGCGTATCTTAAATTATGAAGTCAGAACTTAACCAAATAACAACACACAAAGTGGTTGTGCTCTGCCGGAATTCAATCCGACGTCTAAGTCATTAACAAATACTAACTTTAAGTTGCTGAAATAAGTTATCAATTAAACATCGTGCCGTCTTATTCTAATTTTTGACGATAACAGTGACAGCTATAGGTGTAAAGGATAGCTGTGTACACTTTTCCCGCAACTGAAATAAGTTTTGTTAAGACATTTTCTTATTCAACTTAAGTTATGAATAAACTTAGTTATTAAAATTTAAGAAGATTCAAATGCGAATCCATTTTTACCCGACGACGGCGAAGCCAAAAGGAAAGGTAATGTTTATCAAATGTAATTTTGGTGTGATGCTACGTCACCAGTCACACATACGTGATTACATATTCGTGAATATCTTCACAAATGTTATAATTATCAATTGGGTTTCCCAATATCCTTTTGAATTAAAATAATTGTAAATTATTGCATTTTGTCCCCATTTGATCCAATCTCGCTCTCAACCACTCATTTTTACATTTACACGTACTCCCTTACTGTAGCTTATTGTTTTCTTATTAGTTTTGGTAGATAATTGACATGTTGTTTACTTTTAATATATCTGTCTAATTCAGCATTGTACCCCGCTTCACCACAAGCAAGAGATTGAGATCTATGTAGTATGAATGATTGTTGAAATGGAGTCTCGAGAAATCTCTTGCGGGTTACACGATGAAAGTTTGGACCAGTGACTTTTTATTTACTTTTTTTAAATAGCGATACGTGTAATTTGTCGGCTTATTCTATTATTAAGCAAACAACATGTCAAATTTCTACCCGTTAAACAGGTTTTTGAGTGTTCTTAAAAAAATAACAGTTAAAATGGACACTGTTTCATATTTACATCTTTTTAAATATACGATACAATGAACTGATTGTCTCCGCAGCGCACCGTCCCAAACTAATTTTATGTACAATTTCGTATATATCAGTAGCCAAATAAAAAAATGTCATTAAAATTAATAAAGTAAGCCTTAACTACGCTGTGCTTTCGGCCAATGCGCTGCCAAGAAATTCTTCCTTATACCCTAGATCTTTTTTTTTTTAATTTTTTTATCTATATTTTTCATTTAATACAGAAACCTATTAATAATTAGTTTATCAGTAATTTTAATGAACATTTTTTTGCCAATATCTTTTTTTTGTCGCGTCGTCTGTGTATTTACAAGACCACTGCTGCGACTCTAAGCTGTATCAATTAAATTCAATAATCTAGCTATTAGGAGAAAACTAACATCGAAACTAATTAAACATCAATATAACCTAACTTCTCATTGGCTTGTTGCACGGATCTGTTAAATACGCCATTACTTTATTATGGGGCTCCCATGTTGCATGTTATAGCAAACTTTTAGTATTTTTAAACATTTTAAAACGTGCAGCATGGGAACAACATTAGGCTTTGAAACTTTATATGATTATAAAAGTCTTATTATGTAATATACCTACATAATTAGGTGACACA
The DNA here is from genome assembly GCA_947563765.1 of Anarsia innoxiella. Taxonomy (NCBI): domain Eukaryota; kingdom Metazoa; phylum Arthropoda; class Insecta; order Lepidoptera; family Gelechiidae; genus Anarsia; species Anarsia innoxiella. The sequence goes on along the minus strand of OX387414.1, from coordinate 828,577 downwards.
GAAACAAGGTTAAAACCTACTATTGATTTAGTACTTTCGAGATACCATAATAGTTATGTCACCTTTTGAATCCTAGTTTCCTTCCCCATTAGTAGAATACTAACAGGGCGTTAAAGTCTGTCACCAAAAAGTATTTAGCCTAATAGCAATACACACACATAGTTGCAAAAAAGGGGCTTTATATGAATCTATTAAGCTTAGTACCATCTGAGTGATGGCTATAATCTTAATGTATTAATTTAATGCCCTGTTAAGTAACTGGGTGTTAATTTAACAGATCTCCCCGCAATAAACCATCAGTGTTAATGTCTTACATTTGTTTAGTTCAAATGCTTTCCGTGTCGGAACTTACAAAATTGTAATACAGTTATGATATAAATTCACTACTGCCTTTAAATATCGATTGATGATTTATCTATCAAACGATCGATATTTTTTTGTGTTTAGTTCAATCAATATTGCATGGTTTTTGAAAACAGCTATTTTCATCACGCGATTGGCATTAAATAATGTAAAGTCGAGAGCTGATTAACTATTACAAAATAGTTCTAATATCGACCTTATGTCGCAATCAAATAGGTGGTTCTCGACTGTACGTTTTTCACTGAAAACTTGGTTAGTTATTCAGAGGAAAAACATTTAATAAAAAAAGAAGCCAAAAGATATTCAAAAAGGTAATTTTTCGTTTCATTTATCACTTCGAAACTTAAAATGCAACATAAATTGAACTAACTTGACATAATTAGTCATATTCTTTATTATAATATAAAATTGCTGACGCTTGCTCTTCATAATCATGAAGGTCTCTGTATAACAAAAATATCTTGTCCTTAGGCCAGGTTTACGTTGGACTATTATAGATGTTACGTATTGAATATAAATAATAAAAAAAATCACTAAACAAAAGCAGATACGCAGTTTCGTAGCGTTGTTTGTAAATACTTTCTTTCTTCAACGTTAGACTATCTGCCGTCCACTTTTGTTATGAAATTTGTGTGTCATTTCGACAGTAAGATAATTTTAAACATTCGTACAAATAGTAGGCGAATGTGTTACCAGCTTTACAAGCAAATAATTTCACTTAAAAGTTTCAATCGTTACAATAGCTGAAGTTCCATTCAATACATCTATTTACCTCAGAAACATCGAATGGCATTCAAAATACAATAAAAATCTTTCGCTATACAAACTATAGCAAAAACGTTATAAAGCAGCTTACAACTGATAAAAACCAGCGGCTTCAACCGCTTTAATATTACTGCCACTGTGACGCCACTAATGCTATAAACAAAATGGCGTCCGCCAACTTCGCAAGATGGCGCCGAGAGAGTAAATGAAGTGAATCATTCAGTTCGGTTAGAATGCACTCTATACGTAATACCTTTAGTCCAAGGCAAATCTTGTAACAGGTGGACCGCTTTGCGCGTCCGGCCGCGCGGCGCCCCGTCCCGCTCGCACTCACTCACTTACACATATCGTTCACTCACACACACTAATGCTATCGTGCTCTCTTCTTAGCCGGGCCGCCTGCCGCCGCCGAACGTCGTATTCTCTTTCACTGCAATAGAAAAGGGATCTGTTAATATTTTATCATTACAACCTATCGTTGGGGTTATGTTACGGTCGCGACACATATGCGTTACGTACCGCGCCGAAAGTTCGGATCAATACGCTCGCAATATGTTTCAAGTCACCTATGACACATTAGCTGAAATTACGTCGCATACATTTACTCCAGCCGCTGAACGTTCGGCGCTGTACGTTAAGCAGATGTGTCGCGACACTTCAAAATACGATTTTAATTCTACCAAAATAGAATAGAAACATGTAACCCCTTCAGTACGTGAAAGCATAGAAGATGGCATTGGACATCGAATGAAATCTAAGCTAAATCTCCGTCTACGGTATAGCTTACAAACCTAAGAATAGGTCTCTATTAACTTCTACATATTGAATAAATTTACAATGGACATTACAAACACTTCAACACCAAACTAAACGCCTACGATTTCGAATAGAATAACCACATCAAACTGCGTGACTGAACTGACTAATTATTGAATTATGTATGAATGAATATCAAACAGGTAACATTTCTAATCTCTAGACATGTTCTATATGGAAAGTAAACCATTGCTTCGTATACGTGCTAATGCTTATCTAAGTACTTATAAATATAGAGATAAAATTACCGTGTAGTTAATATATTGTTTGTAGGATGCTTCAAAAACAAGCCGGTATATACTTGAAGGTTTTTTAATCAATTTATACAAAATTCACATCGCCACATTACCCTCAAAGTGCAGCTTATTTCCAACAATACAATATTTTTAAGAGTATACAACACTCATTTTATAATTTATACAATTTTTTAGAACACTACATTTATTATAATAATAATAAATCTCTCGTAATATTCTCTCAATCGAAATGGGTTTTTATAATAAATATGAATTATGTATTACCAATGGAATGTCCCCTCCCCAATTTCTAAAAATATAATTAACAAAAAGTACTTTATATTAAATGCTATTCTGACGTCACATTCTATATTCGTGTTAAATCATTGTAACAACCTGTAATTTAGCATTTACTGAGCGCTTTTGTATAATCGATGCTTTAGTAGTAATAGATCGAATCTGTTCATTTACACGAAACATATGGGTAATTAGTATGTAGTATGCCATACCAATATCAAAACCTACACAAATACATTAACAAGAATACAGTCTATATCGTCAAAATGGCGCCCATTTAGTTTTAAACCTTATAAAGTAAAAATTTACACAAATAATCGCACACTCACTACATTCACACTACACATACGATTACAAAACTACGTTACAAAAACAGGACAATTTCAGTATTGCACGGATCACTGCGAAATATGACGGACCTACACTCGAAAACGTAATAACTTAGATAAATACATTTTACAGGAGACCTATAACATATCTAAAACTTGCAGTAGAGGACTAAGTGCCCTTTTCACCAGCTACAGACAAAATTAAACTGACAGATAAACCTATGTCTATTTCATAAAACGTGACGTTTTAGACAGTGACAGGTATAAAATATCAGTCAGATAAATTTTATTTGTAAATGTTGAAATTGTAAATCAATTTCGTCCAACTAATATTATAAATGTCAATGTTTGTGCCGAAGGATGTAGGGTCGTTTGGATAGTCGTGAAGCAAAGATCACTGATTATTAAACAGATTTTAACGAAATTTTACAATATTATAGTTTGCACATCAGAATAACACATAGCATATTTATTTCATATGTTTTATAGACATGTGTATATTTTTCCAGATATGACAAAACTATTTATTGTTACGTAAACTAAGCAAAAGTTAGTAAGATGAAAGATTTCCTTCTGCCAATCATTTATGCAGCTGAGTCATTTAAAATAAATTAATTCTTATAAATTGGATATTATAGTTTGTTAACATAATCTCCTGGAAAGTATAATAATCCAAGTTACCCCATTTTCACTTATAGACACAGATATGTGAACTATATCGTCAAGAAATTAAACCAAAATTATACTACTTTACAATAGCGTGTCAAAATCAAATAAATTCAACTAAAAATTTCTTATTACGTTCAGTAGGGGAAAGCACTAAAGCAATTCGATTTCGAAACGTCACTTTGACATTTTCTTTTTTAAATTAGGTTTTTTTGTGTGTGTAAAAGTTAGTTAAGGTATTTTTTATTAACAAAACAGTAAGTTAGGTTTGTTTGCAATATTGGGAGGGATTTCATAATAAATAAACAACACCCAGCTGTGACGTCACGATTTGGCGTTTCCTTGCTTTTAAAGTTATTATAATATGAAATCTGCTTAAAAGAACGAATGGTAACTGTCAACTATGAAACTTTTCATTCATTTGTTCACTCAAATTAACGTCCTTTATTTTCAAATAAATTGAATTCTATTTTTAAATTTAAATATTTCGATATTAGTACATGTCTTCTTTCCAATTAATAATTTCATGTATCGAGTATAAAATCCAGAAATCCGAATAACTGACGTGCATTCCCCGACCAAACCACGAAGGTAATCAACTGTAACTACTCTACACGGCGGTTAGCTTCTTCTTGATTTGGCTGACCGACTGATGCGGTTTGACCGGCGGCTTCGTCGCGGACTCGTTTGTCGCGTGCACAGATTTCACCTTGGAAACGAGGGGCGGTTAGGAAAGGAGTAGGAAGAAAGCGGGTTTACAAGGTAATATAAGGAAATTGAAGACTAATGGCTGATCTTAAAGTATATTCGCGAAATTCTATGCACCTAGCTGGGCATTTTTCCACTCACTGAACTGTCAGGTAAAGCAAAACCTTCCCCGTCATTGTAACACTCATCTGGTTACAATGACGGGTAAGTGTTACATTGACCGGCGAATGTTACATTGACGGATACGTGTTACATTGACGGGTAAGTGTTACATTGACCGAGTGGTACATTAACTGGTATGTGGTACATTGACCGGCAAGTGCTACATTGACCGGTAAGTGTTACATTGACCGGCAAGTGCTACATTGACCGGTAAGTGTTACATTGACCGGCAAGTGCTACATTGACCGGTAAGTGTTACATTGACCGGCAAGTGCTAATTGACCGGCAAGTGGTAAATTGAACGGTGAGTGTTACATTGACGGGTAAGTGTTACATTGACCGGTGAGTGGTACATTGAAGGGTAAGTGTTACATTGACCGGGGAGTGTTACATTGAACGAATGGTACATTAACTGGTATGTGGTACATTGACCGGTGAGCGATAAAATGACGGGTGGGAGCGCTATCACGGTGACAGCAGGGGCACAGAAACGACACGGCGCCGTGTGAGTGGGAAACACCCATTCTGCGAACGACTTATTTAGGATGCACGTACATATCTCCGTTTCATAAAGTATGACAGCTATTAAGTTGGCTAAGGGGACTCAAGGCCCGTGGGGCGAGGCCTTTCCTGTTAGTAAAAGTCTCGAGGCGTCAAGTTCTACTTTTGCAGGCTCGAGGCAGAATGGCAGGACTCACTCAGTGAGTTCGGTAGGTACAGTCCTGAGCCGAGCTGAGTCGCGAGTTCACTGAGCCCTGTGTCGAGGCTTCGCGAGTATCTAGCTAGTTAGTTTTTACCTCGTTGTTAGGCGGCGGCTGCGGCGGCGGCTGCTGCGCGCGGCGCTGCACGGAGGGGGAGCGGCGGTGTATGTATGTAGTGTATGTAGTGTATGTAGTGTGTAGTTACCTCGTTGTTAGGCGGCGGCTGCGGCGGCGGCTGCTGCGCGCGGCGCTGCACGGAGGGGGAGCGGCGGTGTATGTATGTAGTGTATGTAGTGTATGTAGTGTGTAGTTACCTCGTTGTTAGGCGGCGGCTGCGGCGGCGGCTGCTGCGCGCGGCGCTGCACGGAGGGGGAGCGGCGGTGTATGTATGTAGTGTATGTAGTGTATGTAGTGTGTAGTTACCTCGTTGTTAGGCGGCGGCTGCGGCGGCGGCTGCTGCGCGCGGCGCTGCACGGAGGGGGAGCGGCGGTGTATGTATGTAGTGTATGTAGTGTATGTAGTGTGTAGTTACCTCGTTGTTAGGCGGCGGCTGCGGCGGCGGCTGCTGCGCGCGGCGCTGCACGGAGGGGGAGCGGCGGTGTATGTATGTAGTGTATGTAGTGTATGTATGTAGTGTATGTATGTAGTGTATGTAGTGTATGTAGTGTGTAGTTACCTCGTTGTTAGGCGGCGGCTGCGGCGGCGGCTGCTGCGCGCGGCGCTGCACGGAGGGGGAGCGGCGGTGTATGTATGTAGTGTATGTAGTGTATGTATGTAGTGTATGTATGTAGTGTATGTAGTGTATGTAGTGTGTAGTTACCTCGTTGTTAGGCGGCGGCTGCGGCGGCGGCTGCTGCGCGCGGCGCTGCACGGAGGGGGAGCGGCGGTGTATGTATGTAGTGTATGTAGTGTATGTATGTAGTGTATGTATGTAGTGTATGTAGTGTATGTAGTGTGTAGTTACCTCGTTGTTAGGCGGCGGCTGCGGCGGCGGCTGCTGCGCGCGGCGCTGCACGGAGGGGGAGCGGCGGTGTATGTATGTAGTGTATGTAGTGTATGTAGTGTGTAGTTACCTCGTTGTTAGGCGGCGGCTGCGGCGGCGGCTGCTGCGCGCGGCGCTGCACGGAGGGGGAGCGGCGGTGTATGTATGTAGTGTATGTAGTGTATGTAGTGTGTAGTTACCTCGTTGTTAGGCGGCGGCTGCGGCGGCGGCTGCTGCGCGCGGCGCTGCACGGAGGGGGAGCGGCGGTGTATGTATGTAGTGTATGTAGTGTATGTATGTAGTGTATGTATGTAGTGTATGTAGTGTGTAGTTACCTCGTTGTTAGGCGGCGGCTGCGGCGGCGGCTGCTGCGCGCGGCGCTGCACGGAGGGGGAGCGGCGGTGTATGTATGTAGTGTATGTAGTGTATGTAGTGTGTAGTTACCTCGTTGTTAGGCGGCGGCTGCGGCGGCGGCTGCTGCGCGCGGCGCTGCACGGAGGGGGAGCGGCGGTGTATGTATGTAGTGTATGTAGTGTATGTATGTAGTGTATGTATGTAGTGTATGTAGTGTATGTAGTGTGTAGTTACCTCGTTGTTAGGCGGCGGCTGCGGCGGCGGCTGCTGCGCGCGGCGCTGCACGGAGGGGGAGCGGCGGTGTATGTATGTAGTGTATGTAGTGTATGTATGTAGTGTATGTATGTAGTGTATGTAGTGTATGTAGTGTGTAGTTACCTCGTTGTTAGGCGGCGGCTGCGGCGGCGGCTGCGGCGGCGGCTGCTGCGCGCGGCGCTGCACGGAGGGGGAGCGGCGGTGTATGTATGTAGTGTATGTAGTGTATGTAGTGTGTAGTTACCTCGTTGTTAGGCGGCGGCTGCGGCGGCGGCTGCTGCGCGCGGCGCTGCACGGAGGGGGAGCGGCGGTGTATGTATGTAGTGTATGTAGTGTATGTATGTAGTGTATGTATGTAGTGTATGTAGTGTGTAGTTACCTCGTTGTTAGGCGGCGGCTGCGGCGGCGGCTGCTGCGCGCGGCGCTGCACGGAGGGGGAGCGGCGGTGTATGTATGTAGTGTATGTAGTGTATGTAGTGTGTAGTTACCTCGTTGTTAGGCGGCGGCTGCGGCGGCGGCTGCTGCGCGCGGCGCTGCACGGAGGGGGAGCGGCGGTGTATGTATGTAGTGTATGTAGTGTATGTATGTAGTGTATGTATGTAGTGTATGTAGTGTATGTAGTGTGTAGTTACCTCGTTGTTAGGCGGCGGCTGCGGCGGCGGCTGCTGCGCGCGGCGCTGCACGGAGGGGGAGCGGCGGTGTATGTATGTAGTGTATGTAGTGTATGTATGTAGTGTATGTATGTAGTGTATGTAGTGTATGTAGTGTGTAGTTACCTCGTTGTTAGGCGGCGGCTGCGGCGGCGGCTGCTGCGCGCGGCGCTGCACGGAGGGGGAGCGGCGGTGTATGTATGTAGTGTATGTAGTGTATGTAGTGTGTAGTTACCTCGTTGTTAGGCGGCGGCTGCGGCGGCGGCTGCTGCGCGCGGCGCTGCACGGAGGGGGAGCGGCGGTGTATGTATGTAGTGTATGTAGTGTATGTAGTGTGTAGTTACCTCGTTGTTAGGCGGCGGCTGCGGCGGCGGCTGCTGCGCGCGGCGCTGCACGGAGGGGGAGCGGCGGTGTATGTATGTAGTGTATGTAGTGTATGTAGTGTGTAGTTACCTCGTTGTTAGGCGGCGGCTGCGGCGGCGGCTGCTGCGCGCGGCGCTGCACGGAGGGGGAGCGGCGGTGTATGTATGTAGTGTATGTAGTGTGTAGTTACCTCGTTGTTAGGCGGCGGCTGCGGCGGCGGCTGCTGCGCGCGGCGCTGCACGGAGGGGGAGCGGCGGTGTATGTATGTAGTGTATGTAGTGTATGTATGTAGTGTATGTATGTAGTGTATGTAGTGTATGTAGTGTGTAGTTACCTCGTTGTTAGGCGGCGGCTGCGGCGGCGGCTGCTGCGCGCGGCGCTGCACGGAGGGGGAGCGGCGGTGTATGTATGTAGTGTATGTAGTGTATGTAGTGTGTAGTTACCTCGTTGTTAGGCGGCGGCTGCGGCGGCGGCTGCTGCGCGCGGCGCTGCACGGAGGGGGAGCGGCGGTGTATGTATGTAGTGTATGTAGTGTATGTAGTGTATGTAGTGTGTAGTTACCTCGTTGTTAGGCGGCGGCTGCGGCGGCGGCTGCTGCGCGCGGCGCTGCACGGAGGGGGAGCGGCGGTGTATGTATGTAGTGTATGTAGTGTATGTATGTAGTGTATGTATGTAGTGTATGTAGTGTATGTAGTGTGTAGTTACCTCGTTGTTAGGCGGCGGCTGCGGCGGCGGCTGCTGCGCGCGGCGCTGCACGGAGGGGGAGCGGCGGTGTATGTATGTAGTGTATGTAGTGTATGTAGTGTGTAGTTACCTCGTTGTTAGGCGGCGGCTGCGGCGGCGGCTGCTGCGCGCGGCGCTGCACGGAGGGGGAGCGGCGGTGTATGTATGTAGTGTATGTAGTGTATGTAGTGTGTAGTTACCTCGTTGTTAGGCGGCGGCTGCGGCGGCGGCTGCTGCGCGCGGCGCTGCACGGAGGGGGAGCGGCGGTGTATGTATGTAGTGTATGTAGTGTATGTAGTGTGTAGTTACCTCGTTGTTAGGCGGCGGCTGCGGCGGCGGCTGCTGCGCGCGGCGCTGCACGGAGGGGGAGCGGCGGTGTATGTATGTAGTGTATGTAGTGTATGTAGTGTGTAGTTACCTCGTTGTTAGGCGGCGGCTGCGGCGGCGGCTGCTGCGCGCGGCGCTGCACGGAGGGGGAGCGGCGGTGTATGTATGTAGTGTATGTAGTGTATGTAGTGTGTAGTTACCTCGTTGTTAGGCGGCGGCTGCGGCGGCGGCTGCTGCGCGCGGCGCTGCACGGAGGGGGAGCGGCGGTGTATGTATGTAGTGTATGTAGTGTATGTAGTGTGTAGTTACCTCGTTGTTAGGCGGCGGCTGCGGCGGCGGCTGCTGCGCGCGGCGCTGCACGGAGGGGGAGCGGCGGTGTATGTATGTAGTGTATGTAGTGTATGTAGTGTGTAGTTACCTCGTTGTTAGGCGGCGGCTGCGGCGGCGGCTGCTGCGCGCGGCGCTGCACGGAGGGGGAGCGGCGGTGTATGTATGTAGTGTATGTAGTGTATGTAGTGTGTAGTTACCTCGTTGTTAGGCGGCGGCTGCGGCGGCGGCTGCTGCGCGCGGCGCTGCACGGAGGGGGAGCGGCGGTGTATGTATGTAGTGTATGTAGTGTATGTAGTGTGTAGTTACCTCGTTGTTAGGCGGCGGCTGCGGCGGCGGCTGCTGCGCGCGGCGCTGCACGGAGGGGGAGCGGCGGTGTATGTATGTAGTGTATGTAGTGTATGTAGTGTGTAGTTACCTCGTTGTTAGGCGGCGGCTGCGGCGGCGGCTGCTGCGCGCGGCGCTGCACGGAGGGGGAGCGGCGGTGTATGTATGTAGTGTATGTAGTGTATGTAGTGTGTAGTTACCTCGTTGTTAGGCGGCGGCTGCGGCGGCGGCTGCTGCGCGCGGCGCTGCACGGAGGGGGAGCGGCGGTGTATGTATGTAGTGTATGTAGTGTATGTAGTGTGTAGTTACCTCGTTGTTAGGCGGCGGCTGCGGCGGCGGCTGCTGCGCGCGGCGCTGCACGGAGGGGGAGCGGCGGTGTATGTATGTAGTGTATGTAGTGTATGTAGTGTGTAGTTACCTCGTTGTTAGGCGGCGGCTGCGGCGGCGGCTGCTGCGCGCGGCGCTGCACGGAGGGGGAGCGGCGGTGTATGTATGTAGTGTATGTAGTGTATGTAGTGTGTAGTTACCTCGTTGTTAGGCGGCGGCTGCGGCGGCGGCTGCTGCGCGCGGCGCTGCACGGAGGGGGAGCGGCGGTCGGGCGGCGCGGCGCCCGCCTCCATGTGCTGCTTGCGCTGGCGCAGGATCGTCCAGTCGAACGTGTAGTCGTACTGGTAGTTCATCGTGCGGAACAGGATGCGGAACAACTGCGGGGATCGAACGACGGTTAAGCCTCTAGCTATCACAGTTCATAAGATAGTGACAGACATGGCAAAGTTAGAGTCCACTTACACCGTGCTACCTAATGACTCATCCATGCATGAAGGCGGCAAACCGAGCTACTAATCTGCCGGCATACGTGTAAAGGTCGATTCACATCTAACAGAGGATCAGTTATGACACACCAGAACAGGCCAAACACCCCACCGACTAACGTCTTACTGGTGATACGATCCTAATTGAGCGAGCGTACATTACAGAAAATATACACATTTCATAATGTCAAATCGATTGATTGATATAAAATAAGTATACTAACCTGTCTGAGATACATGTAGTCTGGCGCCTCGTCGAAGGTGAGACCGCGGCAGTAGTTTAGGTACATCGCAAACTCCGCCGGGAAACCCTGCAACAACACATACACGTTCATCTAAATCGTTCTATTATTTATTTTACCTCAGGACAGGAAATGGATAATCGTTAAATTATTAACAGATTGGATTAACTATTCTTTGAGTAACTCTTTTATTCCGCCATCTTTCTGCTTTGTCTGCCATGTTGGATTTAGAATAATGTCACATATCATAATTGTATGTTAGTTTAGATGACAATGTATCATGCAAAACGTATGTACTTTCAGCTCAATTGGTTGAAGATATCTACTACAAAATGGTGTTCTGAGATTCCACCCACAAAGAGCAAGTTAATAAAAACTTTAGAATATGTAAACGATAGAGGTGTAAAGGAGCGGTGGGGCCGACAATACTTACCTTGCAAAGGACTTCAACGGGCGTGGACATCTTCTTCTCACTGATCCGCTCGTACTTCTGTTTCTTCGTGATCGCTTTCAGCCCTTGCCACGGCAATGAGCCTCTGTAATACAACATTTACTCACTTTAAATTGAAACTTATTTTGTTGGGTTAAACTACAGTTATAAAAATAAGGATTCTCTATTGGCCCTAAAGTATCTTACATTCTTAATCGAAGTCTTTCCACAATTATTGCAAAAATTACCTAACTAAAGAATAATCGAAAGGAGATCAACGAAATATACAATGGATGGAAATGTCCCTACATTTCGGAGAGGAAGGATTTCGCTTTCCCCTCTCAGGGGCTTTCCCTGGGAGGGGAAAGCGAACGTATCTCAATCAAACTTGATAAAGTCGTACCCTAAACCGACGTGAATAAATGAGGCGGGCGACTGATGAATTTGGATAAAGCAAAAACATTGTGTTTTGATCATAGTAAGTGAGAGGCCTGACAAATATAAGAAGTATCACTAACCTACTTATCTACCTATCCAACTAACCTATTAAAATATACTGTACGTGAAATATACCCAGAACAAGAACTAAGGATTGTCTAAGTAAATTCTAAAGGCTATCCTATAGGTACTGACCTGTTGAAATACATAAGTACGTAGCCGAGTGACTCCATGTCGTCACGCCGCGACTGCTCGATGCCGAGATGTGCGTTTATGGACGCGTAACGCGCCGTGCCTGGAACATTCATATATTATATATTTTATTAACAGATACAGACACAGTAAGGCAGTAGTATCATAACTGCTGGGCCTTAGGCCGTGGCCCCAGTAGGCAAACTGTTAGCGGCTGACTAGTTTGCGGCGTATCGGTTTTACGCCCTTCCATATATTTGAAATGGAGTGTCCACAGTCAGCTAGTTTTCGCTCACTGTACGCAGTTTGCAGCGTTACGCGCGCTGACTATCTCAGACAGCGGCCGACTCCCACCAAAACCGGTGATATCATTGATTTGAGTTTGCAGCTAACTCTTTCAGTTCGCCACAAATTAGCGGCTCACTCATTTGGCCGCTAACAGTTTGCCTACTGGGGCCACGGCCTTAATCTTTGCTCTCATAATTAAAGAGTTAGCTTAGTTTAGACTGCGCGAATGCGAGCGAGATAGCAAGCTGGGATAACATCGTTTCATACGTTCCTTATCAGCCCTTTTAACGTCCCGAGTACAGGGGTAGAAGCCTACTCTCATACGAGAGTGATTAGGCCGTAATCCACCACGCTGATTTGTGTTTTCAAGTTTAACAATTCTTATAAACAAAATGATACATATAATTTAGATTATTATAATTAAAAATAGAAGTGGAAAGATAACAGGGCACTTGATACGACACGACGAATTTTTAAGGAACATCATTGAAGGAACGATTGAAGGGAAGAGAGGCAGAGGAAGACCAAGACGTACTTACTTTGCTCAAGCGAAAGAAAAAAATAACGTCGTGTCGTATTAAGAAGTTAAATTTTTGGCTGAAGAGAGGCAAAGATGGCGTTTACTCCACCGACAAGAGCCTGGCTCTTAAATACATATATGAATTAACCTCTCACTGACCCATTATAAATCCAGACACAATTGATTTTCTATTGTTCTTTTTTTCTGGGATGTGAAAGATTAATGAATGTTTATTTGTATTATAACTTACCAGTAAGATTCTTATCCTCGCGATAAGAGATGTGCGCTCTGGTGCGGAGGTCGCGGTACTTCTTGGCGAGGCCGAAGTCGATCATGTACAGCTTGTTGCAATGGCGGCCGATTCCCATGAGGAAGTTATCCGGCTTTATGTCCCGGTGGATGAAGCACTTGCAGTGGATGAACTCCACGCGGCCCAGCATTTGGTCTGAGGGGGAAATGTAATACGTTAACATTTATTTATTTGGAACAGTTAACAACCGTGTACAGCGATTGACTTAGGTACTATAAACTTATGCTATATTTATTTCAGAACGTGCAGTAATAAAAAGTAGTTTTTTTTTAAACAGCGCATGGAGACTGTGTCAAGGAAATAGCCAATGTAAATTATTTAGTTATTCGATAGTTATTCATCATGCTATCTTAGTCCGACATTAGCGAGTGAAAGAGATAGCGCCACACAAAAACCTTAAATAGATTTATCATAAAAGGATAATTCTAGGTTTATGTTTAACCAAGGCAACAGTCACAGTAGGTATTCTAAGCTGATGTTAAGCAAAGTTCCTCTCCAAATCACTCCTTACAGCTACATTACCTTGATAATCCAGTGAAAGCATTTAAAACATAACAGTTGGAAAATGATGAATTAGTGTGGATAAAAAATAATAATGTCCTATTGACAAAAATAATGTAACTATGAAGAGTTATCTATCTACAACAGAAATCAAATTATACCACTACAAAGATAAGGTTTACTGATAAGACTTTGTGCAGGAAGTTGCAGGCGAAATTTAGTAATTATGATACGTTTTTGATAAAGTCAAAAATATCAAACGCTGTTCCATAAGTAGTTATCATTATCATTTTTAAGCTTAATGCTGAGTGATATAAGTTTAGAAACATCTTTTATTTCTGGTTAATTCATTACTAAATTACTTTACTGTTTTCCTGCTACAATTTTAAACAGAATCACAAACAATTATAAATAAATAAGGTTTAGATAGAATTGGGTGTTTCTTTCCATAATATTACATACATACATGCATACACATCTGTCACGTTTACGCCTTTCCCACCGGGGTAGGCAGAGACCACTTCCCTCTTGCTACGATCCAAACACAATTTTTTCGCTTCATCCACATTCATCAGTCGCCTCATACATGCACGTCGGTACATACACGCCTCATACATGAACTCTTGACTTGGCCTTTAGAATACTTATTGACACCCCAATAAAGTCTTCGCTAAGAATAAATACAACTTCTTTAGAAGCAACACCGACCTGCTAACATGAGCACTGTCTTGATGGTGAACTGACGACTGCAGAAGTTGAACAGGTCCTCGAGCGAGGGCCCCAGCAGGTCCATCACCAGGATGTTGTGGTCTTTCTCGTAGCCGTACCATCTGGAAGAGGTGTATATTGTTAGGAAATTTAGTGATAACAAAAAAAGTTCTATAGGTACGCAGTCCGAAGTTGTCTTTTATGTTTCTAATGAGTAGACCTTGAAAAAGATGGAGAGAGATCTAGATTAATTTTCACTTTAAAAGGAAGATCACCGGGGAGGCAGCAGTGAAATCTTAATGGCTAACATAGAAATAGAGTTCACACATCGACGGTTAAGAACCAATTCAGTCTATCTCAATTTTTGGGCAAATTGACCTTTATATGCAGATGGATATAAAAACCAATTTCGCATAACATATCTTTTCAGTTTATATCATATGTCAATATTTGCGGAGATATTAAACTGTAGAAATTTCGTCTAAACCAATGCGCGTATTTATTTCTGACAAAATGGTCTATCTCATGCAGTCGACGTGTTTATTCTTTCTTTGCGCGTTGCGGAACAAGGAATACTATACTCCCCTGTTGCGGAATGAGCCCAAACGAGCGGCTCAGCCGGGTAAATTTCGGTGAAAGTGGCGCCAATTTCATAGTACGTTCCTTCAACAGAAAAGTACCAAACTAAACGAACGTGTAAGTCAAGGAAGAAGACAGATATCAAAAATGCACTTGTTTAGTCCTGTCAATTTTATCAAAAATTGCTAAAATAGTAGTTAGGTATATTCAAATATTTCTGGTGCAGTTACTGTAACAGTAATAAAGACTATAATGGTGATAAAGACTTAATGAAACTCAATAATATTTTTTGTTGAGGTAATCTAGGTATGTAAAATAATGAGATAGAGCCTATTTCCAGAAACTTAAAACGAAGAATCAGTTCTAATTAAATCTATATACTCATGACTTAGGATTTTTATTTATTTGGGTACCTAGTTTATTACTTTTTTATTAAGTCGTCGTGAGGCCTTGGATGCTATAATTTTTTTTTAATATTTCTGCAATAATAGCAATTCTTATTTTCAGTAGTGTTCATAGCACTTTTTTCCTGATATAAAAAATAGAATTTAATTTTCATCTATCTTTGTTTTTCGACTTTCAGTAATTTCATTTTAATTAGGTACCTATATAAAACTAAATCAAAACCATCAATAAGTATCTACAGAAGTTAAAGAAAAGCACAATAGTGAAAATGATTCAAACATTAGGTCGGAAACTGAAGTTGGCAATTTGTTAATTGTCAAATCTACTGAATTTAACAATGAAAAAAGATTTTTTTTTGACAATATGCTTTCATACAGCAAGAATTATAATATTAAAATGAAATCTCTATCACTAACTGACAAATGAAATACATGTAAATACATGTAATACATAAATACTTACAACAGACACACTAAAATTCACTCTCAGCAAACGAAACAAGTCTTTGTCGTCTGTACCTCAAAACGATCGTGGTGACGACGTCGGATCATTTTATTTTTATAACAAAACTAATGATCATTTGGAAACTGAATTTGGATTAGAAAACAGATTAAAAGGATGACTACGACAAAATTTTAACACCTGAAAAACAGGAGTCGATCAAAGTCAAAGTCAAAGTCAAAGTCAAAAATATATTTATTTCATAGGCACAAAAAATGCTCTTGAAACCGTTACATTATTATAAAGGTAATTTTTTTTAAAGCTAGCGCTAGATTCGCAAGGTGCAGTTTCCCCCAGAGAAGAACCTAGCAAGAAACTCTGTGAGGTTGCTCTTTTCAAATAAAGTTTTACAATTCTTATAAACAGTTACACATGTATAAAGGTACATATTTTCTATATTATAATTATTATCCCTAAAAATTAATTTTGATCCTGCAGCATTCAAAGAAACCACAAGGTGTAAATAGCTAAAAAGTAAAGATAGGTTGAGACAGCATAACATGACCAGCCGCCACAGCAGCACCTTCACACAGGCCTCAACGCATGTGCCAGCCATCAACCCCTTCCACATATTTTAGGGAAGTAGGAGACCCGACACACAGCGCCACCGCTAAGTAAATAAATACATGTGTCTTTCAACATCGAACCTAACCGAAGATCAGGCTTGTGCCATATCCAAGCATAGAAAATCTCGATCTGCTCCCCCTTCAACTCATTACTTCTACTCTTTAGCTTCTTGCAATTAAAACGTTGCATTAGAAATTAGACTAAACTCAAAACAAGACTCCCAGCCATGACGATCTCAGCTTCGGCAAGATGATAATTTGATAGTTAAATGTAACACAAACTATGAACATTTCTATGAGTCCTTCTTTATTAATTGCTTCGCATAATTTTAACAAAGCATCAGGTTCATTCAATGATGAAACTGTCTGTGATGACGTCAATAACGATGAAGACTACGACCCTTGTCAGGAAACTGCATCTAAATCTAAGCATCTGCAGGAACTAAAATAGGTGTTGCAGAGAGATTGTCATTATTTTTACGATTCGTTGCCACACCAGTGAAGTTCGTAATGAAAAAAGCTATCATCGTCAAAATTACTTATTTTAAAGTTGAATTCGATCTCCTTTGTTCTAGCCCAGCCCAATAACAGATATTAAATTAAAATAATACGTAGTTTTTGCAAATTTTGTACGTGGATGATCCCACCATTTTAAGTCTTGATTAGGATCATTAAATTACAAGCTTAGAAGTAGAAACATTATGATTTAGCTACAAGTTTTTAATGTCAATTTGATCTATGTCACTATTTTTTTAAGCAAAGTAACAATTGCTAGAAACAAATTCGTCTAAGTCACAAAAACTCGTGAATACGTAGCCTATTAGAAACCACTCTATATGTATTCAAAAGATAATGTTTTTAGTTTCTCTTTACAGTATTTAACTTTTTATTTCCCTTTTGCGATCTTAAATAAGAAGTTTTTTTCGCCTCCTGTAAAGTAGTATTTTCTGAGTTACACGGAATTGGTTCTTAACCGTCGACATGTTAAATAAGTTGTGGAATCCGTGATTGGCGAAGACATATTACTACTTTATTTTTATGTTACCTTACTTATGGTTAAGCTGTGGATATCCTTAAATAAATAAATAATAAAAGCGAAGGGCATTGGATTGGAGCATCATCATATAGATCGAATCCTTTAATTAATAGTTTTTCGTTGAAGCAATCACCACTGGCCCAGATTATAAACCTCTTGGCCATTTTCTTAGTTTTCCAACACCATTAGAAACCAATTAATCAGGCCAATTAATATAATTAAAAGTAATCTCGATTCTCAATCAAAAAGAAACCCCAACGCGCCGAAGCATAAAAAAACTTAAACCACTTAAATGGAGTAACAGCAAGCATTAAACGGTCGAGCGCGGATTGTTTTTGTGCAAATAACATGTCGGCTGCTGAACGGGTATCGATTTTCACGCTACAGCGGTTGTGCGACTAACGGGGGTATGTGAGTTACTAGGTTTTACATTGTACATTTAAATGTAACGTATTTTATGATCCAATCGGATCAAACATAGACATGGTCTCCACACCACGCATTAACAAGCGCTGCCCTGAAC
Source organism: Anarsia innoxiella (assembly GCA_947563765.1). Classification (NCBI taxonomy): domain Eukaryota; kingdom Metazoa; phylum Arthropoda; class Insecta; order Lepidoptera; family Gelechiidae; genus Anarsia; species Anarsia innoxiella. The sequence goes on along the minus strand of OX387414.1, from coordinate 811,175 downwards.
CAGCCAGACCAGTCGTCGATCTGATTTGGGCCCCAAGTCTGCTAATTTAGAAAATATAATACGGTCGAATTGAGAAACTCCTCCTTTTTTGAAGTCGTTTAAAAATGGCCTCAGTTGTGTGTCGGCAGAGTATCAATGACATTTTTTGACAAATTTGGTATTCTACTAAACAATGGCTTACAGTGATTGCGACCAAATGTGTTAAAAAATGCCACTAAAACTCTGCCGACACACAACTGAAACTTGGGACTTGGATCGGGTCGTGATGGAGAACAATTGGAGAGGCCTATGTTCAGCAGTGGGCAGCTACAGGCTGAGATATCGAATGATGAAAAATGCGAAACCCACGAATGATTTGGTACCTCAGTTTAGTTAAGAGTAATATAGTATTTATCTCTCAAAAAAATATACGGTCGGATTGAGAAACCTCTTCCTTTTTATAAAGTCAGTTAAAAAATTCATATGATCAAGATGTCTTCGTGAGTATTGCAGTTGGTCAGGAATACCGTGAAAATATACATTTAGAACCATTTAGACAGTTCATTCATATCTTAGATGCATAGTAAAACTTTTTATTACAAGAATACAATTGCAAAATCAATTCAGCCTTGAATATTAACAACTAACCAAAACGGAAACGTAGAGGAAGCTCTTAATTCAAATTCGTAGGTGTGGTTACCTGTTTTCAGACAGGAAGTCGTTATGTGCAATTTTTCAATGATCTTCGTTACTTTTAAAGCCTATAAAGATTGCTCTGGTTTGAAGGCTGTTATGGTGCTCACACTGCATGTTATTTTCTGACAAACTTTTAGTATACAAATGTTTGTTTTAAATGTTATGAAATGTTTTTTGTATATTAAAAGTAAATAAAATGTTTGCAAATGAAATGAAATGAAATGAAAATCATTTAATCCTGTAGGTTTTGACAACACTTAAGACGGGTCATTTTTTAAAGTTAATGCTAGATTCGCAAGAGTGCAGTTTCCCCAGAGAAGAACCTAGCAAGAAACTCTGTAGGGTTGCTCTTTTTAATTTAAGTTTTACAAATCTCAGGCATAAACACAGAAACATATAATCAAATTAATATTTCAAAACAGCTATCCATAAATAAATAATAAAAATTTGACCCCACAATATCCAGGAAAAAGTAAGGCAAGCAAATGGGAAACAAAGAAGTGAAATGCTTAGTTTGATGGGATCCGCATGACATGACCGGCCATCACAGCAGCACCTTCACACAGGTCTCAACGCATGTGCCAGCCATCAACCCCTTCCACATATTTTAGGGAAGTAGGAGACCCGACACACAGCGCCACCACTGCAACGGCGTAAGCGAGCATGACATATCACACGTTTCGCCTTATTCATAAGAAAGCTTAGCTATTACAGAATTACAGATACCATACCTACCAAAATACTGCAGAGGCAACATTTTTACAACACAATAACATTCATATAATTTAAGGAATGTAAGTAATTCACAATTGTATGAGAACAGGTATGCTAGAGAAAGCTTGATAGAAGAGCAGGTCAATCCCATGGATTTGAGTCATCTAAATAATCGTTAATTTTATAATATCCCTTTTTGTTAAGTTTTTGTTTAACAATAACCTTGAATTTATTGAGGGGTAGTTCGCGTATACTGGTAGGGATCTTGTTGTAAAAGCGTATACATTGACCCACAAACGACTTATTTACTTTCTTTAGTCGACTAGCATGGGGCACTAATTTATCCCTATTTCTAGTATTAACAGTATGTATATCACTTAGTTGTTTAAATTGATGTATATTTTTTTTTGTAAACATTACATTAGTGAAGATGTATTGCGATGCTAGTGTTAATATGTCAATATTTTTAAAAACATCCCTAAGAGATTCCCTGGGACCTAGTTTATAAATCGATCGAATAGCACGCTTCTGCAGAACAAAGATGCGCTCAGAGTCGGCGGCGTGACCCCACAGCAGAATGCCGTAGGACATAAGACTATGGAAGTAGCTGAAGTAAACTAGCCTGGCAGTTTGAACATCTGTCAGGTTTCTTATTTTTTTAACCGCATAAGCTGCAGAGCTGAGCTTATCTGCTAACTTGTCAATATGGGGGCCCCATTGTAATTTAGAATCCAGAGTAATACCAAGGAATATGGTTGTTTCCACAAGACACAAACTCTGTCCCTTCATCTTAATATCTGTAGTTACTTGTCCAACATTGGGCAAAGTAAATTTAATACATTTAGTTTTCTTTTCATTAAGCACTAGATTATTGGCATTAAACCACTCGACTACTTTACTGATAGCACTGTTTACGTCGTCATATAAATTCTGTTGTCTTCTAACTTTAAAAAGTAAAGAAGTATCATCAGCAAACAATACTATATCATGACAGTTATTTACAAGACTTGGCAGATCATTAATATAAATTAGGAAGAGAAAAGGACCGAGAATTGAGCCCTGTGGGACACCCATGCTAACCGCAGATCCACTCGACACTTTGCCGTTTACATCAACCCTCTGTACACGTCCATATAAGTAAGATTCTAATAGGCTGAGTGCGGTGTCCTTTACACCGTAATAATGAAGTTTCCTGACCAAAGTACGATGATCAACGCAATCGAAAGCCTTGGATAAATCGCAAAAGACACCCAAGGCGTCGTGTGACTTCTCCCAGGCATCAAATATACACTTTATTAAATCAACACCTGCGTCGGTTGTTGAGCGACCCCTGGTAAAACCAAACTGTTTCAGGTGCATTAGTTTATTGGAGTAAAAGTGAAATTGTAGTTGATCTAAGATTAGTTTTTCAAATATTTTACTTAAGGTTGGCAATATAGATATAGGTCTATAATTGGTGGGGTCAGTCTTACTGCCTGCTTTAAACAAAGGTATGACTTTACTGTGTTTCATTAGGTCAGGAAAAATTCCCTCATCTATACATTTATTAAAAACCATAGCTAGATGGCTAGATACGCAGTTTATGATGGAATTAACTATTGTAACGGAAAGGCCATGCAGATCAGCGGTTTTTTTAATAGTTAACGATTTAAAGGCCTTTACTATTGAATATGCATTGACGTGACGAAATGCAAAGACTTGGTTGGACTCGGCCACGTTCTGCTTCAACAAAGATTCAGCAAGCGTGGGAGAAGAATCCAGGTCCTTGGTGGTCGAGACTGGAATGTCGGAGAAGAATTTAACAAAAGCTTCGGCAACCTCGGCGTCTGTACTGATACAGTTACCATCAATATTCAATTTAAAATCGAGGTTGCGTGGTTTGACTCTTCCAGTCTCGTGGTTAATAACTTGCCAAGTTGATTTTGCAATATTCTTACTATTAACAATCTTATTTTTTATGAATCTAGATTTGGCCTCATTACATACACGTTTAAATAATTTAGAATAATTACGCACATATTCCACGAAAGACTCACTATTATTCACCGTTTTTTCATCATAGAGGCTGTATAGTTTATTCCTACTAATTAAAATTCCTGTCGTGGCCCAATCATTAAATTTGAGACAATCGTTAACCTTCAGTAATTTTGGTTTAAAAATATTATCATATTCTATTTTAGTGGCATTAAATACCCTATTGTATAACAAATTTGCATCATCACAAAATTCTAGATTTGAGATTTTTGTGGTAACGTTATCATTAAATTTATTTAATCTAGCCTCATTTACTGGGATGTATGTAATATTTTTTATTGTTTTATTAATATTAATATTAAAATCTGCCCTTAAGCCGCAATGATCAGACCTTAACTTATTTATTACACTCAAGTTAGTTGATTCTATGTTTGTAAATATATTATCAATACAGGTCTTCGAACTAGCAGTAATTCTAGTGGGTTCAAAAAAAAGATTAATTAGATTATAACATTTGAAGAATGTTAAAATCTTTTTCGAGAGGGCCGACATCACCAAAAGGTCAATGTTAAAGTCTCCACAGACAATAATACCCTTATTTGTGTTATTTAATTTTTGAAGAACAGTCTCCATAATTTCCTCAAAAACATCATAAGAACCGTTAGGATTTCTATATACGCTTATTACAACAAGCCGCTCCAATTCTATACAAGCTATCTCAATGGTACGTTCAACCGAAAGATTTACAATATCAGTGCGTTCCTTGTATTTTAGAGAATTTTTAATAATGATTAAAGAACCTCCAGAGTCTCTAACCGCACTATTTCTTATGAAAGAACTGCAAACATGGTGATTGTCAAAACTAAACATGAGTTGGTTGCTGTTGAGCCAGTGTTCAGTAATGCAAATAATGTCAATTTTGTCACAGCTCAAGAGAAGTTCCAACTCATGGATTTTACTTAACATGCCCTGAATATTCTGAGAAATAAGTTTTAAATTACAATCATGTTTCATAGTATTTATAGATTTAGTATTTATCATGGGCATGTCTATAGCAGCATTGCGAGAGACAGCTGTCTCTGTTGTCTGGTCACTTAATTTAAATGCTCTATAGGAGCAGTCAAATCCGCCAAAAGAGCGGATGGTTGGTGTTGACTAGAATAAGTATGACTAGAATAAGTATGACTAGAATAATTATGACTAGAATCACAGGAGGGGTATATATAAATAATGTCATTTCTGTTACTCTGCTCAATAGAAGCAGTCGTCAAATTTACCAACAGATTGGCAGAATCTAAGTAATAGGACAGCGACAATGCTATCTGTCTTCGATAGAATCGATTAAGATAAAACCTTCCTCTAACTGAATAATATTTCTTAATAATCGAATTAAAATCTATACAATGAAATTTATTATTATAGCATGTCAAATTATGTAGCATCATGTTCTGATTATGTCTTATATTATTATTATCATAGCTAGCATTAATGCAAAATGGAAATGTAAACAAAATTATTTTTTTAATGTTAGTAATCTCATCTAATCTTGAAACATATGTCGCTAAGTCCTCTCTGTTTACATTTCCAGGTTTACCTATTAAAATAACCAGTACCGAACTATTCTCAAACTTTGATGACAAAATTGTCTCCAAAATCCGAGAACAATCCGCCCCTGGCATACAATTATTTATTACATTAGTATTATTGTTATAATATTGGCTAAGGTGGCAACATTTTATAACATGCAATGCACCATTCGTTTGTAGACAAGATTGGCAGGGGAGAGGGAGATAGCCATTAAGATACCAAACGTCTAGTAAAAAATTACGCACGATGAATTTGGACAACAATTTTGGAATATGCAGTTGTGTATTTTGTCGTCCAATACCAATGCCACGACATTTATTTGTAAAGCTGATAGTCTAAGAAAATTGTTACATAAATAAGACGTATTATTAAATAAAATTTTACAAAGCCATAGCTAATGAATATCGTATAATAAATAGCACAGCCGATACAAAGTGTGTATTCTATAATCCGGCGATCCAATGCCGCGCGTCGCCAAAAGTAGATTAAGGTCGCGACAGCGCGTAAGGCCAGTGCGAAGGTTCCTTATGTTTCAATCAGGGGTTTGGCGACAATATTACCTACTAATAAAATACATTTAAAACTTCGAAGAATCTTTATATTTTTAACTAAAGGCTTCTCGCGATTTCGTTCGCATTTATCGTCATATCTTGGAAGAAAAACATGGTATCTCAAAATAATATAGCCTACGTGTTATTCTGATATGCAAGCTACAATATTGCCAAGTTTCATCAAAATCTGTTCAGTTGATTTTTGCGTGAAAGAGTAACAATCCATTCATCGCCACAAACATTGACATTTATAATATTAGTAGGATTTAAAATTGTTTCTGAAGACTGGGAAGTATTCTACCGCAATAAAAAACGTAGGGGGAGGAAGAATAAGATAAACAAGTCATTTAGGAACTGTAAACAAATCTGATTTCGATGATATAGGAAGAAAGAATGAAATTGTGTAAGCAAGTGTCGCTGTATGAAGTTAATTGAACTGATTTATGAGTCTATATTTTTATAACCTGCACTAAAAAACCGATTTTGCCCCCTAGATACTTTAATTAAATAGGTACCTACTATTAAAAAAATATCAACGCCCTAACGACGAGAACTTTTAAAAATTGTAAGTAGGTAACACAAAAAAGGAATCCGATAAAAAATTTCCCAACAATGAAACCAAATAAACTCCCAGAATTTATTCCAACTTCATTTCAAAACCTTTTTGCTTGAGTTTTAAACTTTTCTAATTACGATCAAACTTTCAATTTCGTAACTGCAAAGAATGTTCTGTTGATTTTTTGGCTAGCAACAAGAGTTTGCTCATTAAAATAACTAGATGAATTGCTCATTAAAATAACTAGATGAGGAGAGCACTACATCGGTAGTTGCGAGGACCTTTAGAAAAAGGCCTATCCACTGGATTGCCATGTGCTTGTAAGATAATATCATCACCATTTAATTTAAGAGTTAGACTCTTGTCAGTCGAGTTCGCCATTTAGGCCTATCCTCTGCCAGTGCTTTATCTTCTTGATACAACATGACGTTAACTTTCTCTTTTACTTGAGTGAAGTAGGTACGTCGCGGCCTTCCTCTGCCTCTCTTGCCATCAACCTTTCCTTCAATAATGTTTCTCAAAAAACCGTCATGTCGAATCAAGTGCCCTATCATCTTCCCTCTTTTATTTTCTAGTTCTTAACAAGCAGCAAGATAATATACCTAGTAATAAAGACTAAGTTTTTGAATTAGAATTATCTCCCTATGAAAGCAAATTGTATAAAAACACATACCTACTTAAACAAGAAACGCGTAACTACAAACCATTTATTACGTGACTGTATCAAATATTGTCAATACTACAGCTTCGTCAGGATATTGCTGTTTGCTTGTTAACAAATCTTTCTATAACACGATGACGACAAAGGCAATAAAGATCGTTAGCTAAACACTCCTCAAGAGAAAGTGTTAACAGGTAGCTTAACACGCCAATTTATATTCAAATGTCCGCAAAAGCTATAAAAACTAAAATTGCGTAACACGTTACTTTATGCAAATTAATAAGATGCCATGGATGCGAAGTTGTATAAATTAATTTATAGTAAATCTGCTATAACATGATATCTCTGCATAACAAAGAAAATGTTATGTTATTTGATATAAACGTTTTCGAATGCGTCCGAGCTAATGCTTATAGTGCACAACACATTTAGCGGCACTTTATTCATAAAATACTTACGCAATGTTTTGAGTAGAAAAACCACTTGCACAAAAACCTAAGTAGGTACCTACTTCATCAGCTCTTTCAACGTCCCCACTACAGGGGTCCGAGCCAAATCTTATTCTCGTGATTAGGTCGTGGTTTACCACGCCGCCAATGCGGATTAGTAGGTACCAAGTTAATGAAATAAATTCGTTAAAATAGATTAATGGCTTCCGGCAAAATTTGCCATGATCAATAAATCAATAAATGAACTTAAGATATTAAGTTCATGCACCATCTCATCATAAAAATAAGATCCAATTTTATTTATGCGCAGTCAATGACCACTGTACCTATCTATACCTTGCTTATAAACGTTGGTGAGCCAGACTGAACATGTGCGAACATGTCTACGGGATCTTGTTTTCCACCTTCGCTAGAATGTGGAGGTTTCACCAACGGGTCCCAACGGTTTTAACGAACTTTAGGAACTAAGTATTATTACTTCGGTACCTACCTAAAGTAACATTGTTTTATAACGTTATGTGAACTGAATCATCAATTGATTTCCGTACTTAACTAGGTACTTCTTTATGCGGTAGGTAGGTAGACTTAGGCCCTTCGTCCACGTAACGTTACCGCACGTCACAGCTTTGATTGTTTCTACGCAAAATGCAAGCATTCGTCTTGCAATCTTCTATTGAAGAAAGCGTGCGTATGACGTGGGGTTACTTGGACAATGGGCCTAAGGATCAGTTTTACAATATCCTAGAATTGCTAGAATCAAAATAGGAGTAGGACGACCTGCTAGATATTGGCTACCAATTAAAATAGTCTCTGTATACGATTTGCCATCGTAAGCCTGCAATCTTAGCAGACGTATGTACTTAAGGTACGTCCCAATAATTAACGTTAAAATAACTACCAAGTTATCTGTGCTGTGAAACGGCCCGTTATTGGAACTACGGGCACTAACACAGAAATGTCAAATTCCAAAACTGCTGCGATTGGTAGAAATACAATTTTATTACTTACTACTAGCGCTGCCGTTATTTCACAGTTTGGTCGGCCTACCTACCTTCCCAACAATTCAATAGAAAAGCGTATCTTACCTTATGTGCGGTATGCCGATGCCCCCTTGGAGCATCTTATACACTCGGCTCTCATATAGAAGTTGGGGGTGCCGCGCCTTTATCGATTCGACTTTCACTGCTACCTCCTGTTGACAATACAATTACATTGTTACAGAAAAGATACATGTAAACAAGAAAATGTGATGTTCTGTTGTTTGTGTCCCACTGCTGGGCAAAGCCCTCTCCTCTTCCGCTACTTCTCGCCGCTTCTTGTACCTTCGTACATGAACAAAAACATAACAAGCTCAGTAAAGTTGTTATAAAAATCTGTTCAGTAGGTTTTGTGTGAATGAGTAACAAACATCTCACATTCATCTACCAGCAAAACCTTGACTTTTATTATATTAGAAAAATATAGATTTAGGTTGACATAACAAATTAATATGTTTGCTGAAATTAAATTAAAATACAATAAAACAATAGTCAACAGAAGTAAATTGCTGATAAAGCAAAGCAACTGTTATATCTAACTGGGACTTTCCCCATTTGTTTTGGTAAAGGAATCATTCCTGGGCATATTATATTACAAATTACAAGAATAATTGGTCACAGTTCTCTTTATCTTAAAATGACTCGGCTTTTTATCTGTAAATTAATACCTTAAATTAAATTAATACCTATCTAGAATTATTAACTTTTAGGGATAGTAAGGACATCTTTGTCAATTTGACCCACACAATATTAGTTAAAACTACACAAAACAATTAAAAATTTCAAAAAACAACCCAAGGCCACTAGTACATAATAACCAGAAACACTGCATTAGAATGCATAATGAATGTGCATTACAGTGTAGGAGTATAAGGTCAAATGTGAGTGAAGATAAGTAACCAACGCACATTTGTGCAAAACAATGTTCATTGTTCAATTTATCTAGATATTTTGAATAAGTTTACTTATTCTATTTAGATTTTAGAGGCTAGATTGATGTTCTATCTATTACACATTGTATTCTTTTTTTACCTTTTTTTTGTCAGCCATTAAAAAGAAAAATATTGTATTCATTTTTAAAAATATTTTATTTGTTAGTCATCAAGATCCCACTGCTAGGCAAAGGCCTCCCAAATATAAAACATTGATATTCTATACCTTTCATAAAGAAGCTGATTTTTAAGTTGTGTGTGTTATTGTCTTTTTGCTAGTCTTTCTTTTGCAGTTTCATATTAACTATGTACATCAATTAAACAAGTTTGTTTTAGATTGACAGAATGTTATTACTATGAGTAACATATTGTTTAGATAAATCATAGCTTAATGCTATTTTAGAAAGGATCAATCAATCAAATCAGCCCGTTTCTCCCCACTGCTGGGTATAGGCCTCCCATTTTTCTCCCCACTGCTGGGTATAGAAAGGATGATGTATTGTAAAATGTTAGTTTCCTTTTCGATTAGTCATTTTATTCCAAGTAAAGGAATTTCATTCACAATACACAATGGAAAGAAGCAAAGATAATGAGAATTCTAACAAAGAGGTCAATATTTTTTTTAAAGTAATTTTGCCTATTGTAGGAATACAAGGGTGTTTGTAATAAAATAAGTTACATTTCTACCTTAAATATTGTATCGCCTACACGCATCAATTTTTTTAGTGTTTAGGTAAATATTTCATATAAAAACCAGTTTCTTAAGTACCTAATCAGGAATTTTACAATTTCATAATAAGTGTGTTGATGTTTACAAGTTTTTTTGCAAGCAGTTGTTATTCCAACATCTAGCAGAGCAATCTGCTTACGTAGGTATATAGCTGTCTTTATATAACAACTTACTTATAAATCTTATAATATGTTGCTATGCAATTATTTGCATGATATCCTCAGAATAACATACAGTTGGAGATCATATTGTGCAAACGTTTTAGGGTAGAAATATACATCTGATGGACGGAAACACAATGAATTTGGGTTTTTTAATGCTTATTCTAAGGTTTTTCCTAGAATGCTATGACAAAGACTCTGCAATAATCCATTAGGTCAAGACTCTGGTAGGGGCTAAATTACGTAAAAAGAAAACTACAGAATAACGTACTAAACTACATCGCATTCATGAATACAACTAAAATATCAAGTATTTATTAAGAGAATACGCCCAGACCGCCATTTTCAAGTCAAAATCCCGAAATACACGAACAACTTGACACAAGAGGCCGTCTTTTAGGAAAAAAGATCGATTGAATTTGTAAGTTTGGAACAGTTCTTTACCTCCCCATCGTTGATATTTATTGCTAAAAAGATGTCTCCGAAGCTTCCACCGCCGATCTTGCGAATAACGTTGTATTTTTCAGCTATAATTACATGTTTTCTGGCCAGCAACATGCGTTCGAAGGTAGCCATTTTCTTTTGCCTTCATCACTCGTTGTCACATAAATTATAAGAATTCCATCGCAGTTAGCGGAAATAACACAACACTTTCGTAATTTAGCGTCTACAATTGTTCAAAAACACTTTAATATGTAGAATCACTATGTAAAACCACGGAAAATCATTATATTGCGAAGTGTAAAAAGATGTCGTCAGCCTATTTTACGTGACGTCACAGTGGCAGTGTTACCAGCCTAAGACTGTAAAATTTTACCAAGAAGAGCAAATAATTTTTAGGTGTTGCCAGTTACTACCAGATATATCTACCATTCGAAAAGAAAAAGTTTGATTAAGGGTTTTGTTGTTAAATAAACATATTTCTTTGGACCAAGATTTCGAAGAAAGAAATAAAACGAAAGTTTTGCGGCGAAACAGTTAGATCACAGAAATACAATAGAAACGATACCTAAGTTAGTCCGACTTTTTAATGTTGTCATTAAGTTGACTCTCCAATGGATGTTTATCAAACATGATTTTATAACATAAGTAATTAAATTAAACATTATGAATCATCTTCATCAAATCATTTACGTAAGCACGTTAGTGTAAAAACCACATGTTTCATTATAATATGGTTTGTTTTACTCTGACAGCTGATTCTGACCACCATAGTTATTTATTTTTATTAATTTTAATAATGAAAGAGAGGCAGCTGTGAATCTAAAATTGTAACAGGTGTGGATAGGCTTTGTGCCCAGAAGTGGGAAACCCAAACTAATTAAGTAGGTACCCTTTTATAGTATTTTAGTCTATGTCAACAAAGCTTCTTAAATAGCCATATTTTAGAAACCTATATTAATATTAAACTAGAGGATTAAATTACAGGACAAAATCTATGAGCACCTTACAGCTACACATCCAGTTCTACTTCTAATGAACAGCATTAAAATTACTTGCTAAAGAAAGTTAGAGAGTCACAAGATAATTAATATTCTAGTAAACATTCTTGTGAAGTGCATTCATAAACAAGAACAATGGTAAAACAATGATAGGTTGCACACAATTGCATTCTATGGTGCATTGCATAAAGCTGGTGGTGCAGTAGATTTTACAACATATAAGGTGACTTTTAATTAGTGAACGATAGAAAAGCATATGCATGTACTCGTGATAACAAACAACTTTTACTATGGGGCCAAGCTCGAAATCATTCAAAAAATTTTGAACTCCCTATACTAAATGTATCATCAGCTGATAGTATGGGGGGGACAATTTTTTTTTATAATTTCGATCTTGATCCCATAGTAAAAGTTGTTTGTAATCATAAGTACATGCATATCCTTTTCTATCGTTCACTAATTTAAAGTCACCCTATACACATGTAGAAAAAAGTGTAGAAAGAAATTAAAATGTTTACTTTACTTTTAATAAGTATAAATAAGTAAATAATGTAGCCAGTAAGATACCACTAGCTGAGCAAAGGTAATAAATAAATAAGTGTTGAATAATAAAGCTAAGAACCAATATAACACTAAAGGCTGAGTAGTAGTTCTCATCATCAGCCCTTTTAATGTCCCCACTACAGGGACACGAGCCTACTCTTATACGAGAGTAATAGTAGATACTTAATTAATACATTTTTGAGACTTCTCATGCAAAATAAGACAGGTTATAAGCTGCCAGGTAAGTAGATTTAGTTAGAAGGATATTGTCATTTTAAAGGTGCTTTGTGAATGTAAGAATAAAGCTTGAGTTAAGATATAGAACCATTGTCTAATAACACTAGTCTTTATTTAATCTGTGTATATTTATGTACTGGGCAGAGGCGGCTCAGGATAGAAAATCATGGAGAAGGAGAGAGGCCTTTGCCCAGCAGTGGAACATCAACGGCTAGATAAGATAAGATATTTATATAAACATGTAAAAAAAGAACAATGTTTGGGAGACAAGGCAAACATATCTCTTTGCAATAGGGGACTTATTAAAGATAGGGCCAGTCAAGAGTACTCTAAACTGAAGTGCATGTATGATGAAGCGGAAGAAGTGTGTTTGGATTGTAGGAAGTGGAGTGAAGTAGTCTCTACCTACCCTAATGAGAAAGAGATGAAAAGATATGTAGGAACAGTCAGCAACATAAGTCAATTAACACATTCAAATTTTCAAAAGTAATATACACCACTATTAGACATAAAACCTTACTTATTTCCCTTATTTTGAACCTTATTGGATGTTCATTTAACTCTGGAGTATTTTTTACTAAGCAATTTTTGTCTTATAATGGTGTATTTTACTTTTGAAAATCTGAATGTGTTCATCAACTTGATGCTGAACATACATAAATTCTGTGACTCATCTAAGTTATGTATGATAAAAAAAAGTGTTCTATTCGAAGTAATAAAGTCAAAGTCAAAAATATTCAACATGAGAACATAATTAATAGTAAGCAAACCCAGGTATAAGTACCATACAAAAAGTATTTGGATAAGAACAAAGTAAACATTATGTAATTTATGCTTATTTTTATCTGAGATAAATAAACTGTTAGATAAGATAAAAGACTTTTAACACGTTAACTGTTTCACCACCTAAAGATAAAATTTATCTGACTGATATTTTATACCTGTCTCTGTCTAAAACTTCATGTTTTATGAAATAGACATAGGTTTATCTGTCAGGTAAAATTTATCTGTAGATGTTAAAACTGGCACTAAGTTTTCAATAAATACCTACATTTACAACTACAAATATGAAAAACTAAATCATCTTTAATGGAATGCAAACTGTTTAGAAAACTAATTGAGCTATAGAAGAGGATGTGTTAATTTGGGTCATGATTTACTGCAACTAAACACATTATGGTACTACTAAAGGCTGCCCGCGACTTCGTACTCATTTGTCGATATATCCTGGAAAAAAATCATGATATCTCAAAGTAATATGGCCTATGAGTTATTCTGATGTGCAATCTACAATATTGTACAGTTTCATCAAAAACTGTTCAGTGGTTTTTGAGTGAAAGAGAAAACGTCCATCCATCAGCACAAAAATTTACATTTATAATATTAGATTACCTACAATTTTATACTAGGACAATAAAACAAATGAGTCAATTAGGTACCTACGATAAGAATTTCTAAACGAATTGCTGACCTAGAGATATGCATTTCCGTGTCAAACCACGCGCTGTCGATCCAGTAGCATTGTTTACAATCGCACCAGTTTACGAAATACCCACGCTAAACAAATCCTCGAAAATGCAAGATTTAGTACTAAATAGTGTCAAAAATACGTCACCTCTCCATTGGCAATGTTGATCGCCAAATAAATATCACCAAACGAGCCTCCGCCGATTCTTCGTACGACCTTATATTTTCCAGTAATCAATATTTCCTTCCGCGAACTCATAAAAGTCGACATTTTGATTTATTATTTTTAACTCGTAGTTATTAAAATATATTTTTTCACAATTAAAATTCACAAATTACGCACTGATCCAATAAAAACAATAATAAATTCTTGACTACATTTTACGCTACTGTGATTGAATGGACGTCGTGGTGCGTTCTGAAATCTGTCAATTACGTCATTCAAGCATTTCTCTTTTGTTATCTAGTAAAATTCAAGAATATGCTGTCTTGAACCGGATATTTGAAACAAAATAAAAAACATTCATACGAATTAATGCAAAGAAACAACAATTCAATAGAAAATACGCGTCACATAAAGAAATATTAGGATGTAAAGAATGCGTATAAATATTGATCGGTTGGAACTACAGCTTCAAAACGCACTTTGATATAATAATAATGTTGCCGGGTTAAAAAAATATACTCAGTTTTACCATTTGGTAGATATTTCGTATTGCGTTACTCTCTTTTAAATAGAAGTTATAACAGTTTGTTGAGTATTGATCTTTTGAGAATAATGTTAATGTAATATATATAAATCTAATGTTACTAAAGAGAGCAATGAATGCAAACTTATGTATACTTCTATTCTTCTTTACTAATCTGTCATTTTGTTTTAAATTCTTCAATCTTTATAACTTTTTAGTTATGAAATTCTATTTGTCAATTCAATGAAACACATTCCATTGTATATTATCTACCTACAGCTACAGGTGTTTACCATTTTTTTCTTTGTTTAAATAAAAGACAAATACATTTCAAGGAACTTATATTTATACATGCTACACTATGATGTGTAGCCTTATTTAAAAGGTTCACTGCCATTTTAAAGGCCAATTTTATAATGTATTGGTTAGAATTGGAATATCAAACTACACAAAATCAGAAATACCTAATGTAATGACAACTTCAGGTGCTTTTAAATATTTCAAGAAAATTGATGAGATAGAAAAAAAAATGTTGAAAAAAACAGATTCTTCAAAAATAAGTAGAATTAAAAAAGGGGTTTTATTTTTTCTAATATAAATTTGTAAATAATTGCATAATGAATTGTAATAAGAATCTTTCACAAAGTTTTTAAAGTGTCTAAAGATGTATTTTTCTGAATCATTATAAATAAACATAAAATAAAATGTTGAAAATTAGATAGTAAAAGAAGAATCAAAGTGGGGAGAAAGAATCACTGGCCTTATAAAGAGTTCAATGCCATATACTTGTTGCATTCAAAACTTTGAACACAATTTGCAGTTTAATCAAAAGTTTTTATCAATGTTTACTGCCCAGATAAGTTTCCTATGTGGATTATAACTTATTTTTCTTTCAGGTAATGAGTTAATGCACTTGGCTCCGAATTTAGGATGAGTTCAAGCCCTTGAGTAGAATCTAGGTTAACATTTGGCTGGCCTCATTTCCCGCGCAAGTTTCACAATATTCAACCCACAAAGTTTATAACTTGTCTGTGAAATACGATGTGTAACAAGTACAGGAAGGAGTGCAACTCACCTCTCCGTTGGATACGTTGATCCCCAAGTAGATATCACCAAAAGAACCACCTCCGATCCTTCGAATGATCCGATATTTACCAGTAATCAGCAACTCTTTCCTAAAAGCCAACATTTGCTGAAACGTCGACATTTTGACTAAAAACCACTAACCCAAACTAAAATAAACAAAATTTAGTCACAAAATACAAAATACGATAATATAAACATTAAACGGAGTTTTGACACGCTATCATTTTCATTTATTGTGATTTTTGGCTGACTGAAGGAAAAGACGTTTGACGGATGAATGGCTGTTCGGTAATGACAACAAATTAAAAAGTAGCATAGTCTGTCAAATTGGCGCTAGTGTCTATTACATTTGTGCAAGCGAAAAAGGGAAAGAAAATATACTTCTGAAATTATTCAAGCTATACGATTACAGAAATATCGCTGCGTTCACAATAACAAGTTGCTCCGCTTTGTTTCTTTCTGCGTAGGGACCACAGGAAGAGTTTGTGCAAATTGTGAGAAAAACAAGAGAAATAGAAGATTCCAAAGATTTTTCAAAGGCTTCTTTGGTAGGTATGATCAAAGAGCATAATCCAAATAATCACTACGTTGATATGATCATGATACCTACTTACTGCAAAATAAAAATATAAAGAAAATGCACACGAGCCAAAGAGGAATTAACAGACAATATTAATTATTAAAGAAGTATTATAGGTTCTGTTCACTCTCGGATGCCACAGATCTGAGCAACCCCTCTAACTGCTTGTGAACTGCTTAGTCACAGATCTATTATGCCAAGATTACAGGGGCCGTATTCTTCTAATTAGGTACCAAATGAAAAATGGTGTCTCTCTAGAATGTGAATTGTATGAATTGACACATTTTGGTATTCTCTTAACAGATAAGTTGACAGTGGACAGCGATCGGCCGTACATTTTATTACTTTACGCTATAATCGGTATTCTACGCCGCAATGTCACATGAGTGGCAGTTCCAAACGGTATTCTCTTCGCTATTTGACAGTAGACAAAACCCTCTAGAGACTACTAATCGACTATTAATCGTGGCACTTAAGAGAATACCAAATTTGTGACATATTGCTGTCGAATGTTTATCTGTTGGCTATAGTTTGGTCGCTTAACTTAATTTAGCGGAATTGCTACCCTGTACAGTAGTCAACTTTTAAGCAAATATAATAATTAAAAAACCTACTAAGGTATGTTATTGCTCGTTCCCTATTTCAAAAATAAAACTATCTAATCAAGTTTAGATTGCTAAAACCACTTATTAAAACTATTATAAAGCAGTGGTCCAGTGCAGTCATAGTATTATCTTGCGTCGTCGTCGTGGCAAAATTAAATGGCATTTCCTTTATGTATTTTTCCCCTCTCGGAAGGTATATATATATTTTTTAATCATGAAAAACTTTATGAAAATAAATAATACAAACAGAATTAAATATTTACAGGAAAAATATATCTTCCACTCAGAACTTGGTTAATATGCTCTAAGACTCAGAACAATAACTCCGAGATCTTCCAACGCGTCCCCACGAGGCCAAGTACCCAACAAGCTGGCAGCATTACCTCTTTGGATAGCAATGCTTATCCTTTGGCCAAGGAAGCTGCCAGCTCTCGGATCACCTGAAGCCTCGCGTAGACGCGCTGAAAGCTCCGAAGCTAAGTTAAATATTGTAAAAAAAAAAAAAAAACAAATAATTAATTGGGAATTTCTTTAATACGTAGATAAAAAATACAACAATTAAAATTTAATACGCTTATTTAACGATACGATTGCAGCACTTTACATTGATATTGGCGTTGTTATAAGTAAATAAAGATAAACATCTCTAAAACAATTACAAAGCAATAAAAAAATTGTTTATCCTAAATAAATTCGGGTCAAAAGTAATTAAAAATAATAACAAAACAAAAATGATTTTGCGATTGGTAACACTGATTAAAAAAAAAACATTTTTAACTTATAAACTAGGGGAAAATATTACTGTATAGAAGTGAAAGTTAATTTATTTCTATACAACTTTAGTTAATTTTTTTCAATTTCGGTGTCTACTATTGACGTTTTAAGGCATTGCTTTAAAGACTAGTTTATCACTAAATATTCTTATACGCTAACCCTCTAGCAACTTATATTAAATCGTCCACAAATGCAACTTTCGGAATAAGTGCATTATAATACTTAACTATTCAGCGTAATAACGATAAATCATAAGAAATTCCAGGCAGTGCATTTCCTAATTATCAAAATTTTTCTACTAAATTAGTAGTAATTTCTACGCTTGCAGCCCTTTATTTTCGGTATATTTTTTACTAGGCCTTTTCTCAAAATATTCAAATGTTAGGCCAAAAATACAGACTGATAAATATCGATTCGATTGTAAAGAGTACATTTTCCATTCAGTGCTTGCGATTTTACCTACAAAACTACCAAAAAATACGTCGCCATTTTGTTTATTGGGGCTTATCTTTTTTTGGCGGGAATTAAGGCGCGGGCATGCACTTGAGGCGTTCGAAGGCGGCTTTTTCGAGTGCCCCGCGATGGTCGGGGTGAGCTATTTTGATGAGCTCGTACGCTCGTTGTCTGAGAGTCTTTCCAAAGAGATTTGCTATTCCTTGTTCTGTTACTACGTATTGGACGTGAGCGCGAGATGTCACTACTCCGGCACCTGGGGGAAAAACATGCTTAATAATTTTCTTTTGCTTCAATTTCAACCTACAACACGTGCGACTTAACTGTGCACTTCGCTGGAAAGAAAACACAGCGCGGGAGGTGCACAGTTAAGTCGAATGGCTTGTAATTTCAACCCAGCCGCTGTCATGGATAGACTTGGCGACGTTTTAAAATAAGCATATAACTCTCGTTTACATTGTATGTAGAACATTTTAATGACGTCACTGGACGCGAAATATGAGACATCGGCAACGTCATTTCGACGTCAAATGTCGTCCTTGTGTTCCACTGCAGAAATGGGACTCCTGACGGAGCGCATCGCAGAGCATTTTTGATTGTCATATAATTATCGAAATTATTCTCATTAGAATAATATTCAAAATCAGATAACACAACAAACGAGCATCAGATCATCGAAGCGACTACAACCGTTTTGTGTCAACTGATTTTTGAATATTATTCCAATGACAACAACGTCGATAATAAATAATATGACAATCAAAAAAATGTTGCCATAATTTGACCACAAAATCCTACCAAATACTAACCGACTTTCAAAGTAGGCACGATCTTGGATTCGTTTCTCTTCGTGGTGGACACGAATGCAATAATCGGCTTCCCTTTACCGTCGACACCTTCCGCCGCGCCGCGAATGAAGTCTACTTGCCCGCCGAAACCGGAGAACATTCGGGTACCTGTGGTCATAAAAAATTGTATTAAAAAAAGCTTTTAGAAAAAAACAAATCTTATTTCTTGAAAAAGTCTTCATCATCTTCATATTTAAGAGGGTCGCTTTGGCCGGTGGTGTCTTCGCCACTCTGCTCTATTCTCTGTCCGTCTGAGCACCTGATGACCTGATACGACACAACTTCTATTCCCTCTTTCGTTTTCCTTCTACTTTTCCTTCCATAATGTTTTTTACAATGACGCCGTGTCGTATTAGGTGACCCAGCAAATCTTCATGGCGGATTAAAAGAAACTATGCAATTGGAATAGAGATGCTACATTTCCAGAAAGGAATTTTCATACGTTTCTCATCTTACCCACATTGCTAAAATAAAACTTGTTATAAAACGCCCACTTACCAATAGAATCAGCACACACTTGCCCGGTGATGTCCACTTCGATACAAGAGTTGATCGCTGTCATACACGGCTGTAGGGACACTATGTGCGTGTTGTTTACGTAGTCGATTTCTAGCATTTCTGGGAAAGGATAAACAAATTGACAGTCATTTTTGTAGCTCTTAGGAATTATAAAAAAAAATGCTAGATCAGTAAGTCATTTTGAATTAAAGAAAAACGGAACTACCTAAGTGTTCTAATTTTTGACAATCATAAATCTTTAGTACTAGAGGCTGGTTGGTATGCATTTATTTTCACATAGGTATTTGAAAACTTACACAATACCTTAAAATAATATAGCCTATGTTTTATTCTGATATGAACGCTATAATACCTCAAAACTTAATTAAAAGTCGATTTAGTATTTTTTGCGTAATAGAGCAAAGAACATACTCACACCTACAACAACAACATATCAAGATTATATTAACAACAATTGACATTTATTAATATCAAGTAGCATAGTAGTATAGTAAGATTATACCCTTAAAGCAGCTATTTTATTCTCATAAATACAACTTACCAATAAACGGATTGTTGTCAACAAAATCATATAGCTCCCTGTTACCAACTAAGAAACTGCCAACCATACGACCTCTGTGCACCTTCTTTCTGTAATACAATCATAAATGACATGTTAGAGAGAATAAGCAAATCTAAAGTGCTACAAGGATCTTTTGGCGCGTGGCGGAAATCGTAACTAACGATATCATCTTGTAAATTGTCATTATTTTGAGTTATTTATTCACCACCCCACATCCTCCTGACAATGTTACTCAAGTGCCAATAGATCCTTGCAGCACTGTAGGTATGTATAGGCGAGGCGACTGATGAATGCGAATGAATCGAAAGTGTGTTCCGATCGTAGCAAGTGGAGGGAAGTAATCTCTGTCTACCTCAATGGGAAAGAGGCTTGATGGATATGTATGTGTTTTATATAGGACCTGTACATAAATGTAAATAAAAAATCTGTTCGGTAAAGAGTAACAAATATCCTCACAAACATCTATCAGCACAAACAATGAAATTTATGATATTAGTAGGTTATAACTCGACTCGGCTGATCTCAATAAAGGTGCGTACTCATTAGCAAGCTGTAACCGTAACTGTTGCATGCACTGTAACCAAAAAAGAGAAAAAAGGACTGACTTGTTATTAGTGACGCAGCCCTTCCTGACCAGATCGATGACCCCCACGCTGAACATCTCCGAGTGGATGCCGAGGTCTTTGTGGTTGGTTAACGCTCGCAGTACTGCGTCTGGGATGCTACCGATACCTGTCAATAACAATTATCATGAAAAATATCTTTAAGCCCTTTTAACGTCTCCATTACAGGGGCACGAGCCTACTCTCATACGAGAGTGATTAGGGCGTACGTTGGCGGATTACACCTTTGAATTTCTTCTCTTGTGTAGGTTTTCTCACGATGTTTTCCTTCACCGTTAGCGAGTGTTAATCGAATATTCAATCCGTACATGAGAAATGAAACTCTTAGGTACAGGCAGGGGATCGAAACCGCGTCTCCAAGATTGGAGGCGGGCGTTCTACCAATAGGGATGACGACTACATTCAAAAATTCAAAAAATAATTAGTCCGTCTTTTAGGCTATTAAAAAATATTTGAAACACAATTTTTACCTGATTAAATACATAAATAAATACAAAGATACAGAGCATCAAAGTTATGGAGTGGAGGGTTTTGACGTCACTCTTACGTAAAAATCGTACGTAAGCGTGACGTCACGAGCAACTTTAACCCAGTGTATCTTTGTAATTTTTAGTTTAAGAGAAAAAAGAAAAATACGTGTC
The DNA here is from genome assembly GCA_947563765.1 of Anarsia innoxiella. Classification (NCBI taxonomy): domain Eukaryota; kingdom Metazoa; phylum Arthropoda; class Insecta; order Lepidoptera; family Gelechiidae; genus Anarsia; species Anarsia innoxiella. Next base: position 790,079 of record OX387414.1, on the reverse strand, counting down.
GAATATTTAAAAATAAACTATGTGATGGGCCTAAAACATTTTTTTTGTTGTCATGCCTATTAAGCTACCGGTCACTCAACATTCGAATTAGCTGTATGTAACATTATCTCCACTTACTCATCTGCAAGGTAGCTCCATCTTCCACCAAGTTATCCCCAATAAGCTGACCGATCTTGGCTTCCTCAGCACTGACCACATTGCCAGCCCCGTGTTCCACGTATACGGTATGTGACATCTCCACTTACCCATCTGCAAGGTAGCTCCATCTTCCACCAAGTTATCCCAAATGAGCTGACCGATCTTGGCTTCCACAGCACTGACCACATTGTCAGCTCCGTGCTCCACGTATACGGTACGGTATGTGACATCTCCACTTACCCATCTGCAAGGTGGCTCCATCTTCCACCAGGTTATCCCCAAGGAGCTGACCGATCTTGGCTTCCACAGCACTGACCACATTGCCAGCCCCGTGCTCCACGTATACGGTATGTGACATCTCCACTTACCCATCTGCAAGGTGGCTCCATCTTCCACCAGGTTATCCCCTATGAGCTGACCGATCTTGGCTTCCTCAGCACTGACCACATTATCAGCCCCGTGCTCCGGCAGCGGCGTGTTGTCTTCTACCGCGTAGTCTATGTGCGACATGTGGATGATTGCGTCACCGAACGTCCGCGGCATGTTTTGGTTTACTTGAGCTGCGAAGTAAAGAAATACACCATATGAAAAACTGTCCGAAATATCCGCGTACCTTGCTTTCTGATGTCAACTCGTAGGTACTCCTCACGCGCGGTACTAGATAGGCGAAAATGATTGAGAGCGGTTACGCACTATATCCGATCCGAGATATTTAGTATAGAAATAGTTCTCGGATCTATAGCTTCTAAATATCTCGGATGTAGTGCATAACCGCTCTAAGCGTCGGTTCATATCTAACGCATAATCCATTACGTTTTGTCAACAAACGTGTTACCGGTTGAGTGAGAATCAACGCATACATTCTTACGCCCCTTTAATTTACTTACCAATAATAATCTTAGAGTTGACAAGAGCAGATCGCACGCAATCCACCGACGTACCCAAACTGCAATAGCCATGGTGGTCAGGAGGGGATACCTGTAAATACGTTGAATAATCATAAATTGATATAAAATTTATTTTAAAAAGATTTAAAAAATCTAAGTTGTCATGGGCATAGGTACCTACAATTTGTACCTATGACAAGTTAGATTTACAAACAAAGAAATCGCTCAAGCATCCAGAAAATAATCATTCCTCCATCATTCACATAATTTACGAGCCATGCTCTTGTTGGTGGACTAATCGCCATCTTTGCGTATCATCTGCCAACAATTTGCCTTTTTGGTACGACACTACGGTTAACTTATCGCAACGCATCTCATATTTGCACACCTAAGTGCGCTGTTATTTTATGCGTTGCTCGCAGCGTAGACGTATGCGATCAGGTTTCTTCATAGATTAACTTAGGCGCGCGTTGTTTAATGCGATGCGCGCAGCCGTCGATTTTGTATGGAGAAACCTGATCGCATGCGTCTACGCTGCGAGCAACGCATAACAGAACAGCGCGCTATAGTTTTTTTACCGAAAATTTTATTTCTTTTTTCAATTTTATCGTCTAGCAATGCAGTAAGGGGTTAACGTTTTTATTATAAGAGAAAAAGGTACCTGAATAACAGCAATATCAGGGCGGATGATCTTACGATGGAACAACTTGGGGATGTCCTGTAGGAAGATGGGTATGGCATCAGACCGGCCTTCAGCGACCGCCTTGCGGACATTCGCTGCCATGAACAGGGAGCACGATCTGGAAGAGAGAGGTTAAGAAAGTTAAGGTAAGTCAATGGGTTATAAGAACAACCGGCCAAGTGCGAGTCGGACTCGCGCAGGAAGGGTTCCGTACCATTCACTTATTGATATCGAGAAAAAAAGACATAAAATCACGTTTGTTGTATGGGAGCCTCCCTTAATTATTATTATATTTTTAGTATTTGTTGTTAGGTATAGCTGCAATGGTAAATACATAATTTGTGAAAATTTCAACGCTCTAGCTATAACGGTTCATGAGATATAGCCTAGTGACAGACGAACTACCGATTTGCCCCATGTCACCCCATGTTTCAAGAAATATTTGTAAGAAGCGAAAGCATTTCAGTAATTACCTTGTTTCATTTTTAAACTAAAAAAGAAAGGAAAATATTGCGTGTGATTTCAACATTATAAATATTAAGTTTAAAATTAAGATGCGCAAGAGTGTACGTATTCGAGAATTCACACACGAATTGCAATATAAAGAGTACAGTGACCTGGTGACGTCATACTTGCTTCAACGTATTTTGGAACGAGAGAATGCGGTACAGTGCAGTGTCATTATGGAGGTAAATATGTTCAAGACGACGACTGTATGAGCGAAATAACTGATATCTTTTAATGTTAGCAACAAAAACATCTCTTAAAAGTATATTGATTAGTAGTAAAAAGCAGTTCTGCTCTGGATATTTACGAAATTATATGTTTTGTGCTAGGTTTATCAATTTAGTTAAGAACTTTTTAAAAAAAATCATGGACAGAAAAAACAAAAACGTTTTAACACGTATTATATTACTTAATAGCAAGTCATTATTTAAGTAAACGTATGTAGGTAAAGTATGTATCTAGGAATAGAATAGAATGAGATGCATCGACCTAGATATTTAGATCTGCGTCATAGCCCTAATGCGTGCCTAGATATATATATTCTTATACAACTTGTTTTAACATTGAGCCTCCCGTATACATACGCTTTTTCTCGTTAAGACTTTAAGTATATGAAAAATGTTTATTTAACCACGATGGGCATTTGTCGACTCAGTCTTCAGCAGGCTAAGCATACGAGCCGCGACAATTATCTTACGTCATGCTGTCCTTATCACATTTAGAAATATGGACCGAGACGTAAGCGTGATAAACCCATGACAACGTATTGTCACGGAGTGTATGCTAATTGCTAACCTAGCTGATATCTATCTCTTTTAAGATTATGTTAGCCTAACTTCCCACCGGAATAAAAGACTGAGTATAGTACTACCTAGTGACCTTCACACCCACCACTAGAGTGAAAAGCTTTGGAATATGCTGCAAAAACAGTAGAGTAGAGATTATACTTGAGAAGAGAGAAAACGCCCGAATAGTGTCTGCCGCTACATGGAGGTTTGATCCTAAGCTTATATCACTAGAATATATTGAATTTATTCGGTTACCACTTGTCATATGTGTCGGGAAACATCGTGAGAGAATCGGCATTCGGCATACATCGGAGAGGATGAGCCCAGCGTAAATGAAAGCAGATTCGTGTCCCTGTAAGGACGTTAAAATAGTACCTAATGATGATAAACCCCCTACCTAAAGATCCCCTCGCATTCCTTAGCAGTATAAGGCGCCTCCTTCTCCGTGTGCATGTGGACGACCTTGATGTCCTTCATGCTGCCAGCCTTGCCGACCTCTGTCATAGCGTTGAGGAGGGGCACCGGCGTCGCTGCTGCCCCTTGAGAGAATACTGTTTGACCTGGAATAAAATTGATAAGTTAGCTGATGTTTGAAAAGTGTATGCACAGAAATCACATCAGTACTTAATCAGTATAACAACATTTAAGTATCTAAATTATATCAATCAGCATAAAAACAGGACGTCCACCGCTAAACGAAAGCCTAGGATCTCCACAACGACATATCGGTCACGCCTCTCTCCCATCGTGGAAGACAGAGACCACTTCCTTCCAGTTGCTACAATCCAAACATACATCGCGTCATCCACATTCATCAGTCGCCTCATCAAGTGACTTAAATAACTCATTCCACTTCATAACTGTCCCTAAGAAGTGATTTTCCATACTACGCCAGCTCAGCTGATGAAAGTCATTATGCGAAGAAGATTTTATTTAATCGCTTTTCGACTCTTTACTCCACCGACAAGCCTGGCTGGATTATTTACATAGATTTATCGTGTTGCATTTAGTTTTTCAGATGTGGTAGCCTAATTACTCTTAACAAAGCCATTAAACTCTACTTAAGCAAATCGGAATATATAAAAAAAATATCTGAGCCATAGTCATTAGAGTAATTCATACTTTATCACAGTAGACACAAGTCAGACAATTAATCAACAGATTAAAGATAACACGGCAATTAGGATCTCATTAGTAGATATTAATCTAAAGTGTAAATAAAAGTGATTTATTATATTTGCTATGTCTTTTTTTACAAACGCTTTTTTTTTATAAATATGGGATGTAAACAAAAGAAACTGTATGTTTAGGCCGTGGCCCCAGTAGGCAAACTGTTAGCGGCTGACTAGTTTGCGGCGTATCGATTTAGTACGCCCTTCCATATATTTGAAATGAAGTGTCCACAGTCAGCTAGTTTTCACTATACGCAGTTTGCAGCGTTACGCGCGCTGAAGCGGCCGACTCCCACCAAAACCGGTGATTTCATTGATTTTTTGCAGCTAACTCTTTCAGTTCGCCACTAATTGGCGGCTCACTCAGTCGGCCGCTAACAGTTTGCCTACTGGGACCACGGCCTATAAGTTTTTCAGCAGTTTTAAAAAGGGAAATGATTTTCTCTTGCAAAAATAATGAGTACGTAATACCTATTACTAATACGTATAATCTTGGGAGTCTTTTTTTATCCATAAATTTAAATGCCATATTTTTGTTTGACATAATGATTTTTAAACATAAGTATTAGATGCACTAATATTAATTGCAATACTTTATTTAATCCATAATTATTGTTTCACCGATTATTTTTTTGTCATAATATTGCAAGGTATAACTTTTGAATGCTATAACATTTATTTCTAATAATCATTATATGTACTAAAACAAACGACTATAATATTATTTATTATAAATAATATGTAATATGTATGTGTTAGGTAGTAGGTACTATTATGAATGAATTTACAAATTGATTAGACGACAGCAGGCAGCGTGGCAGCGAGACACGGCGGCAGGGGGGTCCAGGGGGGAAGGGGGGCTCGGGGGGCGAAGCCCCCCGCAATAAAAAACAAATACTAACCAGAACGGCTAGGATAGGTTAGGTTAGATTAGAACATGATTTTGCATCCCTGCTTGCTGCATGCCTGCTTGCATTCCTGCTTGCTGCATGCCTGCTTGCATGCTGCATGCCTGCATGCATGCTGCATGCTACATGCTATGAGTTTAAAAATAGCAATTTATTTTGATATCTTAATTATTTTTTTATTTGGAACGGAACTTTATGTCATGTAGTCATTATGTTTAAAGTAAATATAGCTTTTAAATATTAGTGCATTTGATATATTCTGGCAAACATACTTATGGCACGTAATAATATGTCTTATGAGTGTTATGACAAATAAAACCATATAGATGACGATATTATGGCAAATGAAATTATAGAATAAAAAAATATGATACTTAAATTTATGGGAAACATTAGTGACCCTATAATCTTATCTGTTTCTCTCTTATCATTATATTACTTAATATAATAAGTACTTTAGTATATTTTTTGTGTTGTAAGTCCAGAATAACATGATATACCTACCTAGCTATTGTGTGATTCCGATGAGTAAACTTCAATATTGTAGTTTCATAAAAATCTGTTCAGTGATAATTTAAACAAACATTTAACTTGATTTGTGATCATGCATTAATCAATTAGCTATCTTTAAAAAAATAAATAAAGATTAAAATGGTCTAATTATAGGAACACGAAAATCATAGAACAATTTTGGACCTAATTCTTTGTACAACTCAAGTATTAGATTGTTTCCTGCTTTACAATTCCCTATTATTTACCAATATCTCTATGCCACTGCTATGTATTATGTAAATCTAAGTGGCACAAACTCACTATAATTTTCCCTACAAAGTGGGTTTGTCATTTTACATTGCAAATGAAGGTCACATACTTAACTAGGTACTTACTTTAGTACATATCAATGTTACTAAGGTACCTACTTCACTTATGTATCAATGTTTCTAAGGTAACTTTAATTTATTGTAATTCCAATTAATTGTTAGTATTAGCGGTTGTGTATTCTATATTTTGACTTATATTGTGTTTTGTATGTTGCTGTGGTGGTGTAGGGAAAACAAATTTAAATTGAGAATTGATCTTATCTCAAGAAATTATACTTAAGTACATAAACTCTCGTTAAGTCAATTTTCTACTCAAACAATCTATAAGCAGAGATTGAGAATGTGATTGATTCATTTAGGGAGACTAATTGTAATAGTAATTTAAATATGTAAACTGTTTCTAAGAATTGTAAAACTTTATTTGAAAAGAGCAACCCCACAGAGTTTCTTGCTAGGTTCTTCCCTGGGGGAAACTGCACTTTGCGAATCTAGCACTAGCTTTAAAAAAAATATAGGTATTATAAAAATGTAACGGTTTCAAGAGCATTTTTTGTGCCTATGAAATAAATATATTTTTGATTTGATTTTGTGATCAATGTTCAATTAAGAAATCAGCTTTTTATATTAGCCCTGTAGTGGGGATGTATTCCTCCTCCTCTGACTAGTATAATCTATAATAACAGTTTATAGCCATGGTAGGTATAAATGCTGTTTTCATAATTTGAAAGACTAGAATTAACTAACAGGTTGCCAGGGTAAGGCAAAATTAAAGAGTAATGTAGCAACTATCGATAAAATCAATTTCGACATTTAGATAGGTATACCTATAAGTAGGTACACCATGATCCAAATATGTATTCTATGGTATTTTAAGAATAGAAATATTCATAATATTAGAGAAGATACTGCGCTCCAAGACGCGTATTGCTGACGTGGTAAAAACAGCTGCCAGGCTAAAGTAGGATTGGGCCAGTCACGTCTGCCGCATGCCGAACGATCTCTGGGCAATCACAGCAACCCAATGGCAACCAACAGCCAAAAGTCCTCGCGGCAGACCACGAAAAAGGTGCCGCCTTCTTAGATGTCTGCAGGCAGAGGCGACCCAGGATAGGGAATCATGGAAGAAGTGAAGAGAGGCCTTTGCTCAGCAGTGGGACAGCGATGGCTAGATAAGATTAAGAATCAAACTGCTCAATGCAAACTGCTAGAAAATAAATTCTTACATTATGACTTTATCGCGTAACATGTCATGTACTTAAGATTATCTTATCTGCTACCATCATCTGTATTCTGTACGAGTAGGTACAAATGTACCAGTTCTTGATAACTGTCACTGTGTGGTATTGAAAAAATTAGGGAAAACTTTAAATTGAATCTTATGGAAGAGTTTTTAAGGTTTTGAGGTCATAAAGAGTAGTTTGAAATATGAAATAATATTACATACTAGCTGTCCCGGCGAACTTTGTCCCGCCTTAGAATGAACTTTATTGTGTAGGAATAAAGTTCAAATTGACTCTACATTTTAGTAAGAAAACATTTGTATGGGAAAAAGAAAGGGTCTGTTTTAGGGCTTTCCCGGCAATTATTCGAATTTTTCTCACCGTTTAGACCTACCCTGGACTACGACAAACATTTTAAAACCAAAATCAGCTCAATCGGCCCAGCCGTTCTCGAGTTTTAATCAGACTAACGAACAACAATTCATTTTTATTTATATAGAAGATAGATTTTTTTTTGTTTTTTTTTTTTTCTCATATTTTCATATTCTAACCGCGATCAGTGCAAGCACTATAAGCGGCTTTACTGCAAGTATAAATATGACGTTCGAGATGGCTCCCCCAGCGGAGAGCTCTTCTCTCAATTAGTTTTATTTTATGTTGGTGGAATTAGTGTCTTGTAGAGAGGTTGGCAATGTGCTGCCTTTTTAGTCTTTGTTGGTACACAGGTGGTTCTGAAAGTACTAGTGGGTTCACGTGGCGACTAATTCTTCTATGGTATCGTCTGGATAACTCTACTATATCTTCCTTTATGGTGTTCATCTGTAGGTACTCGTGCATTTCCGACGTTTTTATAAAATAGGGCGCATCTAAGATTGTGCGAAATAAGCCATTTTGATAACGCTGTAGTATCTCGATATTGGAGTTACTGGCCGTTCCCCAGAGCTCTATTCCATAACTCCAAACTGGTTTAAGTATGGTCTTGTAAATTAACAGCTTGTTGGTCAATGACAGTCTGGATTCTCTCCCCAGTAGCCATTGTAGTGATCTAGTGCGAGCATGGAGTTCGTCCCTCTTCTTTCGTATGTGCTCTCGCCAGGTCTGTCTTCGGTCAAGATGCAGGCCCAGGTAGCGGACTACTTCGCTGTGAGGTAGTGTTTCCTGGCCGAGCTTCACTGGAGGGCAGTTGCCGGTTCTTAAGGAAAAAGTAATGTGGACAGATTTCGACGCACTGGCTTTGATTTTCCACTTCTGGAGCCAGTTAGTAATACGGTCAAGGTGTTCTTGAAGAAGTGTCGATGCTACAGTAGGATTCTTATTACTACTGAGCACAGCTGTATCATCAGCAAATGTGGCAGTGAGTACATGCTGAGAATGTGGTAGATCTGCAGTAAATAATGTGTACAGTACTGGCCCCAGTACCGATCCCTGAGGAACTCCGGCCTGTATGTCGTAGAACTGTGAGTAGGATTCATTAACATTCACTCGAAATATTCTGCTCTTCAAGTAGGACTCCAATAGTGTGTAATAGTTATGTGGAAAATTCTTTTTAATTTTATAGAGTAAGCCTGTGTGCCATACCCTATCGAAAGCCTGTTGTATATCTAGGAAGGCTGCAGAACAGTATTCCTTGTTCTCTAGTGTACATCGAATTTTGTCAACTACCCTATGGACTTGTTCCACTGTGGAGTGCTGTTGTCTGAAGCCAAACTGGTGGTCAGGAATCAGCGCCTCTGATCTTATCACTTCATTCATGCGGGCAAGTATCAGCTTTTCCATCACTTTGGATAATATTGGAAGTAGGCTTATCGGTCGATAAGAGGAGACTTGCAGATGATCCTTACCAGGTTTCGGTATCATAATTATTTGAGAAATTTTCCAAGCGAGTGGAAAATATGACAATCGTATAACAGCATTAAAGATATAGGTAAGCAAGACAATGGCTTTCTTTGGGAGCTGTTTAAGGACTTCAGCAGTTATAAGGTCATAGCCTGGGGCTTTGTGCGAATCCAGAGATCTGATGATTCTCCACACTTCACGCGGTGAGACAGGTCTTATTGGAGGGCTTAGCTGTAGGTCACTCTGCAGGAAGTTTTCTGTGTCCTCATTTGGACTGTTGTCTCCAGTGTTAGGTGTAAATGTATCCTTTAGAAACTCACCAAATGCCTCTGCTTTCTGCTGATCTGTCTTTGCCCATTCGTTGTTTTGTAGTTTAAGTGGGTATTGAGCTAGTTGTGGTTTTCTAGAGGAACTTACAGCTTTCCAGAGTGACAACTCTTTTGCGGCTGTAGTGGTCATATTTTGCAACCTGTGATGCAATGTTTCGTCTTCTATTTCTTTAAGAAATAATTTTAAATGTTCTGTCGCCTTATTGAAAGCTCTTTTGTCTGCTCTAAGTCTTGTGTCGTGCCATATCCGTCGCAACCTTCGTTTCTCTTTCACCAGTGCTTTCACTGCTAAAGGAACATTTTTTTCAGAATTGTTTTCATACCGGGTTTCAGGTGTATGCTTCCAGCAACTTCTTTGGACAAGTTGCATGAACGACAGTATTGTCGATTCAAGATCATTTTCTGCTTTTAGCGTTATGTTCAGTTCGATGTTGTTATTGATATCTTCTCGAAACGCTTCCCAATCAGTTTTCCTGTTGTAAAGATAAGGTTTGGCCTGCCTTTCTATTATTGATGTGCTTATTGTGGCTATCACAGGGGTATGAACAGAGCTGCCGTCGTAGCAGCTTTCTACTTTTAAGAAATGATCAGTAATTCCATGGTAAACGAAGAAGTCAATTAGATCAGGGTTCTTGTTAGGATCTGTGGGCCAGTGTGTGAATTCTCTGGTGGTTAGCACACGATAGTTGTTTCCATCTAAAGCTTTTTTTAGTTCTCGGCCTCTTGTTAAGGTTACCCTTGATCCCCAGCTAGTGTTTTTTGCGTTCCAGTCGCCTCCAACTATAAATCTTGCGCCTAGAGTTTTGAGGTATTCTGTAAACATAGCATAGAAGATAGATAGATAGATTTTAACCAGTTTTCCTCTCACTACATTATATTAAAATGTTACAAATATTACTAATATATTGTAATCTTGACCCCTTATCAATGTGTTTACTAAATTTTATTTGTATGAAGTGGACTATGACTTATTTATGATACAATTATTTATAACAATCAGGCTTATAACGGCCACTGGCTTTGCCGATGTTTTCTCTTTTATCTAAAGACGTCATTTTATTAAATAAGTACCTATTGTCGAAGTTCATAAACTTTTACTTTTTATATGTTACTACTAGAATTTATAATTTATTTTTATTTATGACACTACCTGTCCCGGCGAACATTGTTTCGCCTTAGAATGAACTTTATTGAATAGCAATAAAGTTCAAATTGACTACATTTAATTTAGAAAGCATTTGTATGGGAAAAAGAAAAGGGCTGTTTTAGGGCTTTCCTGGAAATTATTCGAATTTTTCTCACAGGAAAAATGGAGGATGGTTTTTACGGTGAGAAAAATTCGAATAGTTGCCGGTAAAGCCTTCCCTAAGGCGGAACAATGTTCGCCGGGACATCTAGTTAATTATAAAATACCTTATCTATGAAATGAACTTTATAATAAACACCATAATTTAATGATAGTATTTAGTTTCTTAACACTTTGACCTTATTATCAATATGTTTAAGATTTACAAATAAATCAGTGGGTGTGTCTGTTTATATGCCTAAAGTGACGTAATTTCAATGGTAATTATCTGATTTATATTTTCGCCATGATCTTGATTAATCTTGAATTTGTTCTTGGTAAGTTGCCAGTTCTATTTTGATTGCTACGGTAACTATGATTAGAGTGGATTTTTTATAAACTTTGAACTTATTTTTGTACCCCACTGCGCCAGAAGGAGGTTTATATGTTTTTCGAGAGTATGTATTATGTATGTTTGTATATATAATTCTTTGGTACGCTCTACAGCCTAAACAGCTTGAGAGGTGTTGTTAGATTCTTATTAACAGCGAGAGTGACACTGAGTACCTACCTACATCAAAATAAAAAATGCCTTTTTAAAATACAGTTGGGTTTTTTTTAATAAAAAGGGTAGATTAATGAACAGTTTTGTTCTGAAACTATTTTCAATAACTTTATAGAAACTTACAGTTGTATTAAAAATGAAATTGGGCTACAGGGCAAGAGTCGACCAGAAAAGAGCAACCCAACAGAGTTTCTTGCTAGGTTCTTCTCTGAGAAAAACTGCAATCTCGCGAATCTAGCGTTAGCTTTAAGAAATACACATCTTAGGTACCTATTGTCACACCAATCCTACAAGATTAAATAAATATTTCATTTCAGGCTACTCTGATGGAACCTATATGAACTATTTCTTTAATATAAACCTATGTTGTTATGTGATAACTCTTTTTTTGAAATAAATGAATAAATAAGTACCTAATAAATACCAGTATAAAAAGTATTGCAATCTTTTAATTTAACTTTTACAATATACAATAACAACAAAATCAACATGTAATTTTTTTCATGTCATTCTCATACAACTAACTGATTAAGTTGTTTTGTATGTATGTAATGTTAGTTTTTTCCTTAATTAATTCATTGCTTGTTACTTTTGAATTTGCTCTGTCATTAGAGGAAATATAAACTGTATTGTAGCTATTTAAAATAGGTGTGATTGTGAATAAGTAATACTTCTTTTTAGGTATTCTAATGTTACTAATTTGAAAGTGTGTGCCATTGTGTAAACGGACAGCTGTTTCTTATTCTTTCAAGCGTAAACCACTGAACAGATTTTAGTGAAACTTTACAACATTATAGCTTACATTTCACACACATAGGCTACAATTGTAGGATACTATTAGATTTTTCTAAATATAAAATTTCAATATTTAGCTTGCATATTGGAAAAACTTAATGGATATGGTTTTTTATGATATTATGTGAGTTTTTCAATATATAACATGAAGTTTACAAATTATAAGTGTAGTTATGAAGTTGTGAATAATGGGCTAGTAAGTCATAGGTAGGTAATACTTTTGTTAGAACAATAGGGGTACATATAAATACTTTAATTAATTATACCCATCCTTGGTAACTTTTTACATTTTTCAAAGTTAAACTTGAAAACATAGCTTGGAATAACTATTAATTAGCAATGCTAAGTAGAACTACAACTTCGATAGACTTAATTAATATATTTCCTAGTAAATAAATAATAAAACTGGTTTGAAGTTTTTCTTTTAAAAAAAATATATATTTTGCAAAACACATTTATGTTATTTATGTAGAGGTAATCAGAAACGAAAATACCACTGACCTTCAAACCGACCGAATCTTTTATATAAAGATTAAATACCTACTTTACATAAAAATACCTTTTATTCGATCTTCATTAGTCATTCAAATATAGTCAGTATTACGAGGAATCAAGGTCTTGTGCACGTAAACAAGTGAACTTTGATCACGCAGACCCTATTTGTTCCCTTGTAGGCCGCCAATCAGCCACAATTGATCATTTACTACTATAAACATGATATACCAGTCTCAAAATAGCCCAAGTACTTACCAGACTTTAAACTCTTTTCGAACGCTTCTTTCGCAGTCAAATACTCCGGTTTCCTGTCCAAAGGCTGCGAGAGCTCCTGGGTGTAAGTAAAATAGGTTCTGCCGTGTTTTCCATTGGATAATGCAGCGCTAATCTGACCGAAATTACGGCTCGAAACTTGAGGCAAAATTTTACCGATCACAGACATTTTGGAAGTCTTATAGAAATAATACAAAAAGGATAGCTATCCGGCTACTGCCCCGTATCTTGTTACAGCGTTATAAGTAGATAACGCTCACTAGGACTTATTTATTTCGATTAAAAGCGGCAGACGGTTATCAAACACGTCAACCCGCAAGCGTAGTTCACCACAGACTAAAAAATTTTTTTTCGTCTCTCTGTCGGATCCACAGATGAAGGATGTCGGGTGCGGCCGGTCAGCGATTCCACGATCATACTGCCATGCCAACTGCAATGGAAATCAAAAATATTATTCAACGTGCATCCAATTTGGTTTAACATTTTACCGTTAATTTATAAAATGTAGATCACATGTAGCTAGTGAAACTACAAAGACTTGTGCAAAACGAAAATCAATCCATTTTCAAATCATTAAAAACTTTTTAGTTAAGTACTTCAAACTTTTGCATTTCCGGTAGAATCATCAGTGTTGCTCTATTTTCAGAATTATGCCACTTTTCTGTTAAATGACAGCAAACCACAAAACCTTCCTTTGTCAAATTAGTTTTATTTGGTTGGAACCTTAGATTAATAATATAGTACATCTTTATCTGTGGTTGGAACCAATTGTCCTCGATGACAGAAGCCATGTTATAAAATCTTAGATTAATAATATAGTATAAAATAATAATAATAATGATACCAATGATATTTTATAAGTATATATAGTAGTACCTAGTATATATATAATATCCTTATAATATCATTGATTGGAACTCTGTTTAATTTACACGTTTGTGTTTATTTTAATTAAAATCGGTGATTCATGTCGAAATAAATAAATAAAACGTTTCCAAAATGTCAATAGTAGGCAAAAGCCTGCCTCAAGTGTCGAGTGGCAGTTTACGTTTCAAAATTAATAGCGTTTTGGGAAATGTAAATGATGGTAAAAGAGCGTATTTGACACAAAAACGACTCACACGGGAACTTTCACAGCGATTAGAAAAAGAACCGAAGAACGTAAACGCTATAGAAGTGTTTGAAAAAACTTTGAATTCATGTAAGTTTCTTTACCTATCCTTTTTACACTTTTTATGAGATAGATAGGTATTAGAAATAAGACAAGGACCTCTGTATGTTGTGTAGTTGTCTGTAGGTTTAGTTTAACAAGATGACGTTCAGGTTCCTCGTTATAAGGTTGGTAATTCTTCTTCTTCTTATTTAAGAGCTTAGCTCTTGTCGGTGGAGCCTCTTCCATCCCTCCCTAATCTCTGCCTTCTTTTTAACATCTTGATACGACATGACACCTGCCTTTTCCTTCACCTGTTCTATTAATTATGTAGAAAAAAAATACTGTAAAATTGTATTGTTTTATCAAATTCAGCATAGTATGTTAAGTAAGTAATTAAGTACCTACCTATTCTTATTTTTTTTGTTAGTCATAAAGATCCCACTGCTGGATTATATTTGACCTCAATATGTTGTGCTAAGAACGTATACCTACCTAATACTTACCTCCTTGATCCAGATAAAATAATATTCGTTCAGGGAACAGCCGCGACACCTGTAACATTGCTCAACGCGATGACAGAAGTAGGGAAATGTTGCAAAATGAAGGACATCAAAGTGGTTCATATGCACACAGAAATGGAGGCGCCTTATACTAATAAGGAATGCGAGGGGATCTTTAGGTATGGTACAAAAATGTACATAGATAGAAATACTTTATTGCACACAAAGAGACACAGACAAAACTTAAAACTATAACACATACATACATATCCGTCACGCTCACGCCTCTCTCCCATTAAGGTAGGCAGATACCACTTCGTTTAAAACTTTAACATTCTGCGCAAAGGCGGCCCTATCACTAAGTCATCTCTTCTACACAACCTTTATTATTAGGTAGGTATTTAAGATCATCACTATATTTAAGAGCGTCGCTCTTGTCGGTATAGTCTACGCTAGAGATGAAACGGATAGTGATTTGGCCGGATACCGGATACCGAATAACCGGCAAGCTTGTAGGCCGGAGCGCGGGATATCCGGCCGCCGAATATCCGGCCCTATTTTTGAATTCATTTATTCATCATAATTTGCCACTTATTAATTTTGACTATTAAAATTAAAACATTTACGTATTTGTCGTGTGATTATAAAAATAAAGGGTATCTATAAATCTATTGCTGTTTGATTTTCACTTCGTAAAATAATTTAAATTTTGTGAATTCTACTATCCGGCCTCCGCCGGATAGTGACCTACTATCCGGTATCCGGCCGGATAGTGAAAACTAGGCCGGATAGGCCGGATACCGGATAGTTACCGGATATCCGTTTCATCTCTAGTCTACGCCACTATGCTCCATTCTCCGCCATTAGTTTGAGCACCAGATACGATACAACTAATTCCTCTTTTATTTGGTCTATGTAAGTTCTTCGTGGTCTCTTTCGTCTTCCTTCCAAGATGTTTTTTACAAAGTCGTTAGTATTAAACACTTATTTTATTTCAGATCGTGCTCCCTTTTCATGGCAGGTAACGTGCGTAAGGCTGTGGCAGAAGGCCGGTCGGACTGCGTGCCTATTTTCCTACAAGATATACCTAAGTTATTTCATAAAGAAATTATCAAGCCTGACATTGCCCTAATACATGTAAGTACTTATTTATTTATCTTTTAATTGAGTAATTAAAATTGTTAAACCTCTCTGTCACGTACGCAATTCGGGTGGGTAAAGACACTTCCTACCTCTTTTCAGAGACTTTACTTTATTGATGTATAATTTCCATCATAACGTCTGCCACATGCCAGATGGCTTATGGGCAAACGGCGTCGCGGCAGACTTCAAAAAAGGTGGCGGGACGAGCTGGAAACTTTCTAAAATAGATGGGCGGAGGTAGCTCGAGACCGAAAGCCATGGCGGATGAGATGAGCTCATGAGAAGCCTTTGCCCAGCAGCGGGACATAGATTGCTAGTTTAGATGCATAAAGTAATATTTACAGTAGTTATCTTCTGAAAACTTTAGAACTACTTACATACTATTAACATTATATTCTCGTTTATGATATTTTTTAGGTGTCGCCTCCAGACAAACATGGTTATTGTAGTTTGGGCACTGCCGTAGACTGCGTACGCGCCGCTTTAATGTACTCTAAAATTATTGTTGGTACTTAATTTGCTTATTATTAAGTAGGTAATGCGAAAAATGTATATTGTTAAACATACATAATATATTAGTCGAGCCTCTTTCCCATTGGAGTAGGAAGATAACACTCACCTCCACTTGCTACGATCCACAAACACTTCTTTCGCTTAATCCACATTCAACAGTCGCCGCATATAGATATCTAATCCTAAATTATTTTATTTGCTTCCCATTAATTTTAGGCCAATTTATTTAAATTAAACAGCTTAAGTAGCTTGCCTGCTATTGTTTAACTTAATCACTTATTGTAATTTCCATTATAATTTTCTGAACCTGTTTCGGTTTAAAGGACCATTTAAGAAATATCTTTTAACCCCCTTATATTTCAGCCCAAATAAACAAAAACATGCCGCGGACGTTTGGCGACGCAATCATCCATATGTCACACATAGACTATGCTGTAGACGATGACAGTGAGTTACCTGAGCTGGTATCTCGAGGAATCAGTTCCAGGAAAGCGAAGATTGGGCAGCTTATTGCTGATCACCTGGTGGAAGATGGGGCTACTTTGCAGATGGGTGAGTCTGGTAATTTGTAGCGGGAACGTTAAAAATGGCCGATGATGATGAAGTCTGACAAAAGTCACAAATAGGCTATGTTTTCTATGATTTACGGTAGGAACAGATTGTCGCAACGCTGTTCCACGTTGCGTGTGACAAGTCGTGTGCTTCTTATCATATTTCTATGGAGCAGATGTTACAATGCACTGCGTACGATGCGTACGGGAGAAAATTCTGTCTCTAGCTTCAGGATTAAAGCTGTGTCATAGTTGCTAGGAGCATTTAATCCTAGCAAAGTGAAGATTAATCAGCTTATTACTGTGAACCTGATTGTACACTCAAAAATTCAAGATTAAATTATAAATTACACTTGAATAAGTAGGTACTTATCTCGAAAGAAAGATGAGATCACCATTACCCTGCTGAGGGGTCAAGTGTACCACGACTGACCTAATCGTGAAGCCACAAATATCTTGCAAGATATATCTTCTAGAAAGTACAACCCGAAAATCTTAGCTGGATAAGTTTTCAGGTATAGGCACCATACCAGATGCGGTTCTAGACGCTCTGAAGAATCACAAAGACTTGGGCATCCACACTGAGATGTTCAGCGATGGAGTCATAGAACTCGTCATGAGGGGTTGCGTTACTAATAAGATGTGAGTAGTCAATTACATACGCGGTATATCATTATCATCATAACAGCTCGTGGACGTCCACTGGATAAAAGCCTCCCCTAAGGATCTCCACAACGACCTGTGCTGCCCACATCCAACTGCTTCCCGTGACTTTAACGTTTCACCAGATCGACTGCCTACCTTGTTGGAGGCCTTCACAGAGGTGGTAGTTACGAGTATATGGCTTTTATACTCTCGTATATAAATTCAAAAGTAAGAATGGCAAAAAATATGTATTTAAGTATGTTTGTTTCATATTCAGGTATTAGGTATCTACCTACTTATGATATGAACTTTCAGCTTCATTATAAGTACGTAACTAATTATGTAAACAAACACAATTTGTCACATCGTTACGACAAAAATCAATTATAGTTAAGTACCTATATACTACCTATCTAATAACAGCAACATTGCTTAAAGGAAGAGGTTCCATCAAGGCCGTATTGTGGGAAGTTTCGCGATCGGCAAGAAACCACTCTACGAGTTTCTCGATAACAATCCTTTTATTGGTAAGTACCTACATTTTATATATACGTTTATCTGTGATTTATATATTCTTATAGCTACAGTACATTATTATAGCTTTATTTATAAATAATAGGTACCTTATAGCTGATATCCTAACTTGCCTAAAAGAATAAACTTTTTGAGTTTCTTGCCGGTAAGTATCTACTCCGAAAAATCTGATTCAAACCAGAGCGTTTGCTTTTAATAAATAGCTTATCAGTGTAATTTTATTAAGATGCTTGAAAAATATACCCTACTAGCTGTCCCGGCGAACTTCGTCCCGCCTTAGAATGAACTTTATTGTGTAGGAATAAAGTTCAAATTGACTCTAAATTTTAGTAAGAAAACATTTGTATGGGAAAAAGAAAAGGTCTGTTTTAGGGCTTTCCCGGCAATTATTCGAATTTTTCTCACCGTAAGAACCATCCTTGGACTTCAATGAACATTTTAAAAAAAGAATTAGCGAAATCGGTCCAGCCGTTCAGGCGTGATGCCGTGACAACGGAAAACGGGTTTCATTTTTATATATATAGATTTTGATCTCTGAACAATGCTATGCTTGCTAAATGCGACTATGTTTATGTCTAAGTACACAATCTTCTATTTATATAATCACTTACAGAAATGCTAGAAATCGACTACGTGAACAACACGCACATAATTTCATTGCAGCCCTCCATGACGGCTATCAATTCTTGTATTGAGATTGATCTTACTGGGCAAGTCTGTTCGGATTCTATCGGTGAGAGTTTTTATAGGTCTCTACGTTTATGACAGATGATTCATTGTGTAAGGTACAGACAGACCAACTTATCTGTGAAATGAACGGCGGCGGCGCAAGCAGTAATACAAAATTGTATTTCTACCAATCGCAGCAGTTCTGGAATTTGTCATTTCCGTATTAATGGCCGTAGTTCCAATAACGGCCGGTTCACAGATAACTTGGTAGCTCTGTAGAGTGCGTTTCATGAAATAGTTCCTATGCCGCCATATTTATTGGCAGCATTGAAAATTTGGAGTCAGGTAAAAAAATAGGATGTACCTATGTAAGAAAAGTGACTGGGTACGCCAGCCCCAATTCATAGTGTCTACAATATGTTTCTCCAATAGGTATCAGTTCGTGGACGTCCACTGTTAGACAAAAGCCTCCCCCAAGGATGTCCACAACGAGCGATCTTGCGCTGCCCACACCAACGGCTTCCCGTGACTTTCACAAAGTCTCAATAAAATATGTATCTCACCATTATTTAGGTACCCGCTTGTTCTCCGGTTTCGGCGGGCAAGTAGATTTCATTCGTGGCGCGGCGGAAGGTGTCGACGGTAAAGGGAAGCCGATTATTGCAATGGTATCTACAACTAAGAGGCAGGAATCTAAGATTGTACCTACTTTGAAACCTGGTAAATGTTCCTTGATTCTTTCTAGCTAATCTTACGTTTCTAGCGCAAAATAGGTACCTATGTCCTCACTAATGCGCTTCCACGTTCATCTTGCGTTTTCATTTGACGCATGCCCGAAAAACCATAGCGCATACAATAGTGCACGTCTCAGAAATTCAGAATGTATCAAAGAGGGCACAGCAAGCAAGGACACAACGCTTGACGCAAAACGAACTGAAAATTGAATCACAAGCTGAACATGAAAACGAAAGCGCGCTCGTGGTGACATACCTAATCAGAGTTATTTATGATCGTCCGAATGAAATTAATTGTGTTTTGTCGACGATAAGCAAATACTAAGTAAATAAGTAGGTACCTACCTAAAACTAAAGTTGTTCGCAGTAAAATTCCAAATGAAGCCAAATCGACTGCTGTCATTTCATATTTGGAGTTTCGCGGCCAAAATCAACTGACACATTTTTTTTTGTTATTCATCTATTCAGGCAAGGATTAAAGACCATACAGCCTAGTCTTCACTGAAACTACCGGCACAAATAGGAGCCCTTAATTTTTTCAGGTGCCGGAGTGGTAACAACGCGCGCTCACGTCCACTACGTAGTAACAGAACAAGGAATAGCAAATCTCTTTGGAAAGACTCTCAGACAACGAGCGTACGAGCTCATCAAAATAGCTCACCCAGATCATAGGGAAAAATTAGAAAAAGCAGCCTATGAACGCCTCAAGTGCATGCCTGCGCCGTAAATCGTAAATCAAAATTTCGACGACAAAAATAAATTGATATTTTAAAGTAGAACTGCGTGGTGTGCAAGGAGATGTTACTGGTTGAAAAATTGTCTCTGGTTTGCTAAAGACCCGACATTATGTACTTTAGTGCAAGGTGCAAAAGCAACCACGTACCTATCTTGAATTTAATTTATTATTATCTAGGTACAATGTTCATGTAGATACGTAAACTGAAACGCAGTCGAATTGGATTAGGTTTTTTATTTACTTGTTTATTAAATATTTATTTTACTTACCTATTTTTTTGTTGCTTCGGTCATAAAAAAGCTACATACACCATCTCAAATTAAATAGGTACCTACCAAGTTGTTAAAAGTTGCTAGATTGTTTTCAAAAGGCGTGTTTTATTGTCAAGAAACGTAGCGCCTGTAAAAATACATAGAGTAGAAAATATAACTCGAATACACAGATGTATAAAAAGCTGTTGTAACTTGCCTTGAATATAACGAATTCACTGAAAATTTACAAAATAATGAACAATTCAAATAAGTAGAAACATGTTTATGATAATAATATAGCAACACTGGTTGGCGCACTACCGGAAATGAGATAAAGCAAGAATTTTTGAAAAATATTCGGAAGTTATCAAAAAGTACAGTTAGCAACAAAAAATGCAGAATGTTTTGACGATTTCTTGTTCCTTGTTAAACAAATTGAAAAATGAAAGAAAAATAAGTAATAATCGGGGAAATAATATCAATATTTTTTTAATAATTAAGAAAATTGCGCCGTTGAATTGTAGAATACCTACTTAGCCACCAACCAAATATTTTCTTGTATTTAAGTCGAGTTGTTAAGTACGGTCAGAATGTTTCTGAACGTAAACTAAAATAACGTTCGCATAGTTGTTTTTGCTTGTTGATAAAAAGTAGGATTACTTAGGTACCACATATTTTATAGGTTGTTATAAGGCTGATTCCACCGTTTCGTGCAAATTTCGACCATTCCACGAATTTTTTTTTTTAATATCGGTTTCGAAAATCGGTATGCTAAAAAGATGCGTATATCGTCTAGATGTAGTAAACTAGTTTGGACGTATTAATTTTTTTTATAGTTTTCGAGGAAATCGTTGGAGTGTAATGAGGCAATGGAATGTAATGAAATATCGTGAGAGTGTAATGATGTTGTTTGGAAGGTAATGAAAAAATATTAGTCAGTATTAAAAAATTGATTAAAAAATCAAACTTTTTCTTCATAAACGTACTTATTCATGGAAATCGTATGTGTCAAAATGAACACAATTTTTTTTACGTATTAGGAACATTTCAATAGACTTCTAAAAGTATAAACACCTAAACTAGAAACTCACATTGTGGCGACCGGCTTAATAGGTGACAATTATAACGGCGCGGCGAAATTGTACATCTTATATTTGGAGTTACATGGTGATATGACTCTAGGCAACTGGACATAGTGATGACTTGGAGCTATGCTGCAAGACGCTGGCCGCGCGATGATTTGTGCGGACGTGTTAAGCTACGTGATTGCTGATGCAGTGGAACCATATCGATGCAGGAATATTTTCACGCTCGCTGACTTGTCTTATCTATCACGTACTCGAGGACCGCACAGCACTCCCCCCTTTGGAAAAGAAAATGAAAACAGGACTTCTAAATGCCGCTAAAACCTCGCTTGTTGCTCCTTTCTTCGCTGAATAGCTGCACCCATGATTCTTCCAGAGTAATCGAAGGAAACTAAAGCGTTTACCATTAATCAATATTTCTTCACAACCAATAACTGCAGAGCGTTGCGTTGCGGACATCATCGTGGTCATTGCGCAGTCTCATCATAAAAAAATCTTCAAATTCTTTATATTAATTCAATAAACATCAGCAGTACTTCCACGCTCGAGCGTTTCTCTTACAGTCGTGGGCTGCATACACTGGCGGTTATCAAATCCTGCTCATGGGCACCAAGCGTTCTTAATGTGTTTCATTGTTTCACGTTATTGCAATGCAGAGTCTGGTACAAAATACCGCAAATACGGCAGTGCAAGGAACTTCTGACTTCTTGCTGCCAAAAACTAAAAATTACTGCGAATCTAACGACGAGCCTTTTCCTTTGATATTCTCTCCAAAAATGGTGCGTGTCGTGGCCATAACGATGCGTAGTTTGTCCAAGTGATAGTCTTAATTTCAATAATTGTAGTAAAATTTCAATGTAGCGTGATTCATTGTAAACTTGACCCTGTTTCGATGTTCGTCCATTTGTGCTGCTTCGTGCGTATTTCTTGCTTACTGAGGAACCTGAAGTAGCTAGTTGTTGCAGCGCCGGGTCCAGATGCTGGTATTGTACTTGGCCGAAACTACGTACATAGTGAATCACTTTTTGATCCAGAGTCGGTGAGACCCGCTGATGGAAAGCAGAAACTAGATTGCCTCGATGAAGTGCTTGCATTGTCTTTAGATCCATCTTCAAAGTAGCGAAGTTGCGTGTTCAATCGGCGGCGGTCACCACTGCGGCGGCCCGGCAGAAAATAGGTGACAATAAGATGGCACAGCGTTGTTGCAGAAATTATATTTAAAGTTACATAGTGATATGACTATAGGCAACTGGACAATAGTAATGACTTGAAGCTACGCTTATATACTAAGACGCTGATCGTGCGATGATATGTGCGGCCGTGATAGGCTACGTGATTGCTGATGCAGCGGAACCATATCGATGCAGGAATATTTTCACGCTCGCTGCCTTGTCTTATCTATCACGTACTCGAGATCCGCACACACATAAACTCTAAAGAATACTCGTGTCAAAATCTAAGCAAAATGTACTGTCAGAAATTTTTTTCATATTAATTTGCGGTCTGTAAGAGTATAAAAAATAACAATAAGGCCAACCATTAACATTTCAATCTGAATTTCGTTAAGTAAATAGGTACCTAAATAGGTTGGTATTTTTTGAATAACATAAGTTGAAAAAGTATGTAGTTGCTTAATATAAAAATTTTGGCACGACAATACTCATTAAGGTAGGTAACGTTTTATTAATAATGTTATTTTTACAAAAAACGTCAGTTAATACCGAAAACATGATCTTTATTAGTGTTTTATATTACTACTTTACTACCCGTAAAACTATTTCATTAACTTCCAAAACCTTTCATTCCCCTCCGCCAAAAAAATTGGAGGGAATGGAATGTAATGAATTGGAAAGGAATGAAATTTAGGAAGAATTTCTCGATTTATTTCGAAACTAAAAGTGCAATGACCTTAATAGGTATAATATGAAAACACCCACATACAAGCTATAATTTTATCTAAAATAAAATTAATTTGATCATGAGCTTACTTAGAAATGCAATGGAATGTAATGTGTACGAACCTGTGACAAAAGCGATTTTCAGAACTTAAATTGGAAATATTTTTTAGTGTGGCTGCGCGTGGTCTTTCTCGGTAAATTGTTTAGGCAGACAGAGGGGCGCGGGAGACGTGGGCGTGGGCAAAAGTAGAAAGAGGGTTGGGAACACATTATAATGTTGATTGCAATTTTCGTGGAAGAGAATGAAGTTTTTCGTTTGACAAAATTTTAAGTGCGATTCTTTATATATTGCGCTATGAATTATTAATGTTTATTTATAAATTATTAATTGTAATAGTGTAACTTGATATTCAGGTACAAAAAACCTGAACATTTACCGTAGGAAAGTGTACTAAAGTATCTCAGAAAACTCAGGGTGGGTATCTGGATGAGGAGTGTAATGAGATTTTGACATGTTTTTGTTCAGGGTTTTTTTTATTTAATTAATTTAGCGATTAAATGAAAGATGCGTCTTTTAGCTTAACTTATACGTGAAATTTTTCAATTTAAACATTTTAGCTAACTGTTAAAATCATATGAGTTTTTGGTCTGGATGGCAAATCTGAACGAAACGGTGGAATCAGCCATAAAATAGTCATAGCTGCAATAAAACACTTACCCTATTAGCGATTATAAAGATTATACAATATGATAAAGATTTGTATGTTTAGTATAAATATTGGCGAAGCACGTGCCAAAGTTCTAATTTAAGTGTCACACATTACGTTTACCTTAAGAAATAGAAGAAGAAAAATTGCAAATTATGAATTTAAAACTAGGAATAGTTTTATTATTGGCGTTATGGTAAGAAAATCTTTTTTTCTTAATAAACATGTTTAATTAAAATTGGAAACATTTAAAAAGAAATCGATTTTCATTAACGTTGTAATAAATAATAATTACGAATACTCAAAGGTTTACAAAGCTTTAGGAAAGTAGGTACCTACCTAATTGTAAGCTCCAATAAGGAATAATAATAAAACATAAACAAACAAAATATAACAATTTGTATGGTGTGTAAAAATAAAACTGTATTTTTCAAATACTTCGAAAAAGGACAAGCAACTAAGCAAAACTTAGTTTTTTTTATTAATAGGTACTCTAGCTCCAACATTATTTTTTTGACAATATTTCCACAGTATGCCTATGTATGCGGTAAGCGAAAAGAGTTTGCGTGATACAAGAAACGTAACATCGAGAAGTTTTCCAAATAACTTTGAATTTGGTACCGCAACTTCTTCATATCAAGTTGAAGGAGCATGGAACACTGATGGTAAGTCTAAAAATGTTAACTTTTCTTATAAATTTTCCACCCATAAAACATAATGTAAGGGAGCCCTTTTTTCATGGGCTCTATAAATACCTACCTTTCTACGCGAAAATGTTTTATTTTTCTATACTTAATGCGGTTACTTTAAATCTCCTTGTTTGTTAACTTTATATTACTGCATCACCTCTTCTATGCTTTAGGTAAAGGCTGGTCGATGTGGGATCACGTAGTCCGAACAAATCCTGGCGCAATATCTGACAGAAGTAATGGAGACATTGCAGCCAACTCGTATTACAAATACAAACGCGATGTTGAAATGCTTAAAGAATTAGGCGTCACAAATTATAGATTCTCAGTGTCATGGCCAAGAATAATGCCTTACGGGCGTCCAGACTACATTAACCCAGCAGGAATAGCGTATTATAATGCGTTAATAGATGAGCTATTAGCCAATGGTATAACACCTTTCCTAACAATGTATCATTGGGATTTGCCTCAAAATTTAAACGAGCAAGGAGGTTGGCTAAACGAAGATATTGTTGATTGGTTCGGGGACTACGCAAGGGTGTTGTATCAACATTTTGGTGATAGAGTCAAACGATGGATGACGATAAATGAGCCTTACATTCACTGTTATTACGGGTACGGCTATGGGTCTCATGCTCCTAGGCTCAACTCTCCTGGAGAAGGCTACTACGAATGTGGAAGACACATCTTAATGGCCAATGCTCGTGCGTATCGTATTTACAACGAGGAGTTCAGGACTCAGCAAGGTGGAATTGTTGGTTTCGTGGTCAGTATGGAATGGGCCATGCCCGCAACTAATTCTGCAGATGACGTTCAAGCTACACTTGATTACAAAGCGTTCCATGTAAGTATTCATATGACATATATTACATACTTGTAAGACAATAAATATGCAGTGGGTCAATTGATTGTGTGGTGTTTCAGCCAGACTCACAAAAAATCTGCATATTTTTTTTTTAGTTTATGTTTTAATGGTATTTATTGAAATGGGCTAAAATAAACAAATAAAGCTATGTAATTAAGTTATGACCATCTTACTTTTATGACGTTATGATTATCGTCGGTGGGGTCTAATGTTGTACTATAAAAGATTGTAAATAAAATTGATAAGATTGTATCTACTTTCAAGTATCACATAATGAAATAACCATAATCATAAGTAATAAATTAAAAAGTGATAAGTATGTAAGTCAAAATCATTTTTCAATTTATTACTTCCATTCCGTTTATCAAAGGGAACTTAGAAAGAAATAGTACAAGGGGTAATGGTGTGCTGAATTTTATTAGCGCCCTTTACGCTCGTAGGTACGCAAAATACAAATTTCTTTTAGAAATATGCTGTACCTTTTGTATAACTTCTCTTTTTTTCTGTCTCTATGTACTATTATCTTACAATAAACTGTTAAATAAAAATAAATAAATAATACATATTTCTGGACTCAAATCATATTTCTCCCAAGGTGGCCAGTGCTTTTCATTATGAATGCAAGAAAATGGTGTTTGTTACACTTCTATTATCATTCCCCTAGAAGACAAAATGATGTTAAGGCCTAGTCAATGAATACCAACTGTTTATTTCTTATTTACAGATCGATCACTATTTGCATCCAATATATTCATCACAAGGGAACTATCCTGAAATTATGATACAGAAGGTGGCAGAAGCAAGTGCGCAACAAGGCCTCAACGCGTCTCGCCTACGTCCATTTACACAAGAACAAATAGATTACATTCAAGGGACGGCTGATTTTCTAGGTCTCAATCATTACAGTTCGGCATATGTATACAGAAATGAATCTGTACAAGGAATGTATCTAATACCTTCTGTAGATGACGATATAAACGCTGGAGCATTTCCTGATCCGGCGTGGAACAACGAAGGATTTACTTCTGTTAGTATAGACTGTTTTGGCCCTGAGTGGTTCTTAGGTGAGAAGAATTTAGAAGATAAATAATGTTGTTTTATTCAATTTACAGGAATACGGCCCCGGATTGTATCATTTACTGATTCACTTGAGAGACAATTACAACAATCCTATAATTTACATAACAGAAAATGGCTTCGGTATTCGAGGAACGGGCTTAAACGACGATGGTAGAGTGAGCTACTTTAGAAATTATCTCACGTCTGTATCCCAGGCGGTCTCTGAAGGTGCCAATGTAATTGGATATTTTGCTTGGAGTCTTATGGATAATTTTGAATGGTCTTTCGGTTATGAGTAAGTACAATTTTATTTACATTTTTAACTCAAGTACCTAAGTACTATGTCGGCAAAAAAGACGTTACCCGTACCACAGAATACCTAATAGTAAGTCCCGTACGTAAAAAAAGACAAAGAAACATTTTAAGTTCAAAAGTATCTATTTTTGAAGGTGATTAGAGGTTGCCTACTTACACCTTTATAAAGGTTTTATTTGTATTAAAATTGGTACTTAGATATAGATAATAAAAGCATTAACTTATTTATTATATTTATGGCTTTACGGTTCATGTGAATTCATTGACTGTAATAAAGATACACGAATCATAAAAGAGTGCATTTTGCATATCCAAAAATATTATGTAATTTAATTCGAGTGTTTGTTGCTCTAACTGTACTCCTTTTTTTTTCACTTGGCAACTGTACTATAATACCTGTCAAATTAAATTGTATTGCCACATTTAAATATTTTCTACCAATTGGAAAAAAAGAAGTACTGATGTGTTGCATTTTATTTCAGTATCAGATTTGGTCTGTACGAGATCGACATGGATGACCCAGAGCGTCCTAGAGTTCCAAGGAAATCAGCGTTGGTTTACAAAGAGATCATTCGTACGAGAACTATCGACTTTACTTATAATCCTGATCCATACGCATCTGGATCCAATAGGATAATCCAAGAAACTTTATTCAGTAGTGTTTGTGTGATATTGTTAACTATTTATTCTTATTTTTATTGAACGCATTAGAATATGTATGTAAAACCTGTGGAGTGCAATAAATGATTGAGTATTGAGTATATGTAATATATTATATTGTATTAATTTATTGACACTGTTCCTATTAAAATAAAATAAAATAAACAATGTTTAGTTAGTTTGTTTATCAAGGTAACTTAATGCAGTGGTATGGTAAGGTGCTTAGCACAGACCACAGACGAAGGACTAGGGTGGTAGGTAGGTAAGTACTACAACGAAGTTAGGCAGACGCGTTGCTCGAAAGGTACTAATATGTAGATACTAACTAACGGTAGGTACCTACTACTAAAATATTACGTAATATATGTATTTCCAATTTACTATTGTAGTATCCGTTTGTACTACCCCGTACAACCACGGCGGCGTAAAACCCATCAAGTGACTTCTAGACTTATATTGCAACCCTTTGCGTCGTAATAAAAAGGTAAGTTGTCAAATGTCAAAAAATATTTTTTTACCCTTCACGATTTTAAGTCGAAACTGCTAATATTTAAACAATAATAAAAATAGTTGCTAAATCAGCTAAACTCTATTGAAAATGGACAGACAACAATACCCAGTGTTGACAAAGAAATCGAGAAATGTTATGTTGCTTACAGTGTTTTTGTTAATGATAATCTCTAACATTTATTTTAAAATTGTGGCCCCATTAACATATCGGAAACATTTAAGTCGTAAAAGCGAAGTTACTTCAATAGTGAGTAAAGTGGAGATTAGTAAAACCAGTCAATCATCAGTAACCTCGTCATCAACATTTCAATACGATGGGGTCTGGCATTTTGACGGTCAGCAAAACACGATTAATTTTTACCGAACTTTTAGGAACTTTTGATTGAATTACCAAGTAGAACAGCTCATAATTAAGTATATCATGCATTAACGCATTAATTTTACAGGTTTCTTATCTGATTTGTTACCAAACATCTCCCAAATAGGCGAGATCAAAGTCAAAGTCTATAAGCTGAAGATTTAAACTTTAATACTAACAAAACAATACCTATGATTTTTATTGTGTATGTTTATTAAGTAGTTTCTAGTTTCCTTTCACTAATTTATTTTATACAATTAAGTACGTCCTGCTGTAGTATGGATAAATAAAGTGATTAATTTAATAAGATTTTTTATTTATTTAGAAAACTTTTATTTCCCGCCTTTTATGCCACACTCTGTCAATTCGCTTTTTATATTCTTTTAGCGATCACCCATAACATAAAAAGACACGGATTGCCAATTTCTTGCGGTTTATCTGTCTCTTTCTATACTTTTGATTATAGTTAAAAATCTTGTAATTTATTTCCTTTTACTAAAGTTGCCAAATCAAAAAATAAATAAATCATAGACAAGTGCAGCGATAATAATACCATAACTTATTTTTTACCCTAAACTATGGATAATTTTCAAATAATAATAAAAAATCCACCTTTGTTAAATTGTTTGAATGAATTTTTAACTTACCTACGAAACATTTAACTTCAAAATAAATATTCAACACCGGCATTTTCCGGTGGGTGTCAACGATTTCTTACTGATAATAGTGTTATCATGCATGAATGATTACCTACTTGGAATTTGATAAAATGCTTTTATCAAAAATTTTGCTGAAATCATGCAAAACTTTACTCAAAATTATGAAAGATTAATTTGTTTCTCGAAGAAAGGAATATTCTTACCAAATATTTCCAAGGCTTTCTACCACTTATTTACTAATCGAACAATTCCAGCTCCTTTCGATTTAATAAGTTTAAGTTGATTTCTTTTCTTTTGTTCTTTTGTTTTTATCTTTAGTTCCGAAAAGCATTGAACCAGGATTATTTTTTCCGAACCATAAAGCTAAAATGTAAATTGTCGGGAAAATAAATTGAATAAATCGGCAACACCTTCCTTGTGATAGGTCACGTGACAGCACGTGAAAGATCATAGACAAAACATCCACTCGTCAGTTTTCGGGCGAGGAGGTAGCGCAATTCTTTATTTTATCGAGCGGGCTGGTAAAAAGTGAATTCGGGCAAAAATGGCAATGAAGACCATTGGGATTAACGAGGCTACACGCCAACACGTCCTGGCTGTTTCCCGGGATTTCATTTCCCAGCCCCGTTTGAGTAAGTACATGTTTTTTTACAATACGTCATTGACATAGCAAAATCAATATCAGAAATTTCCTATGTCCCGTGGGATGTTATGCTGTAATCTTTGTTTTCCTGCTTTAAAAGACAACAGTTATCCTTCTTACGGGCATTATCACCTATAAATTGCAGTATTTGTGCAATTTTGGTGTCTTACTTATCACAAGCCTGAAGTCATGGGACTTAATTCGAAGGACGATTGTCAATCTTCAATTAGGTCATTTAACTAGCAGTTTTGTTAGAATTTACCTTGTTAATCCTTTATAACACATAGATATTCGTAAAAACTGTTAATAGACGTTACTTTTTGCCTAATTTGAGATTCCTATTGGATGTTTTTTATGTAATTTTCCTTAATTGGCTGACCAATCCTTATTTTGTATAATCTTTACGTAGATCCGAAAATAATTGATAGCCTGTAACATAATTAAGGAATACATGAGCTTCTTACATAAGTAATAGCCTAAATTCTGTATAGATAAGGTTTTTTGCTAGTTACCAAGACATTCAATTTAGATAAATAGAATTTAGTATAATTATGCCATTTCATACTGAAATAATGACTTCAGTAAAGTGTTTTCAAACCTCAAATTGAATAATGTAGATAATTTAATTGATATCTATTGAAAATCACAGTATTTTCTATACCTTCCATATTGTTACTATGCTAATAAAGAGCCCTTATTAAAACTTGTCTTTTAAAAAGTATGTTACCTAACAATATATTTCTTAATTCGGTTACTAATTTTGACTGTAAAATCAAACATTTGTAAGAAAACTGCAAAAGAATGATACTATTTGGTCACATGAGCATGAATTTATGGTTACAAAGAAAAAAAGAAACTAGCTTTATCTATTTACTAAATCAGCTGATCAAATAAGAGGAAAGATTAAAAAAATATATACATATAAATAAATAAGTATGTACTTTATTTGTGAATTTAAATTACAATCTAAGTAGATTTCTTTTTAATACTTCTTGAAGCTCCACCCTATTCTCAATATTATAAGAGTATACTGAGAGAATCAAATTCATTAACTCATTAGGACAGTCTTTCACAAGTATATCTTAACTGGCTATGATTTAAGGTACAGTCCACTAAAAACGCATAATACAATTACCCTTTGGCAAAATAGAAAACATAAGCGCTTACTATTTAAAATATATAATTGTTTTAACCTTGGAATCATATGATTTAAAAGACATTCCAGTTTATAACTTTTAGTTACAATTTAGAATTTTTATTATTCAAAACAAGTGAGTTTCATATTATGAATTAAAAAAAACATAAAAAATTTGTTTTCAGTTATTTGTCCATTCAGGACAGGCAAAGATTGAAGACCATACAGCCTCGTCTTCACTAAAATCATAAACAATAGATTTTTTGAATTATTTTTTAAATATCCTCCAAAAAGTTTTTACTTCTAATATAATATGCCAGTGAACTAGTGAAAATATTCAATACAATTGAATAAAGACTTATTCATAGGTAACCTAAAATTACACTTGAATGAATATTGAATTGGTGTATGCCAACAGCCTACAAAACCGTTTCCGGTGTCAACGGTCCCCTGGTCATCCTTGACGAGGTGAAGTTCCCCAAGTTCTCCGAGATCGTGCAGCTCAAGCTTGCAGATGGCACTCTACGTTCAGGACAGGTAAAGTGTTACAACAATAAATACTTAATAAGTACTGAATTTCATCAATAATATGAAAGTTACTTGTGCATTTAGATAGGTGCAATGGGGATGATGACTACATTCGAAAATTTAAAAAATAATTAGTCCGTCTTTTAGAATATTAAAAAATATTTGAAACACGTTTTTTACCAGATCAAATACATAAATAAATACAAAGATACAGAGCATCAAAGTTATGGAGTGGGGGGTATTGACGTCACTCCTCGGTAAAAATCGTACTAAGGCATGACGTCATGAGCAACTTTAACCCAGTGTAACTGTGTCATTTTTAGTTTAAGAGAAAAAATAAAAAAATATGTGTCTAATATTTTAAAATAATCTATGTGATGGACTAAAAAAATTGTTTAGTAATTACGCCCATTACAGAAATATATTCTTAGCATGTATGTATGTACAGTAGGTAGAGTCCCATTTCCTGAACTAGGCTAGAGAGACTGTAAAATATAGATTTATGTATGTCTTATTGATTAACCTACATATTATAATCATACTGGAGGCCGTCGCAACTTCGTACGCATTATTTGTCTTATCTAGGAAAAATACAATACATATCTTAAAATAAAATAATTTAGCCTATGCCTTGTTCAGATGTGCAAGCTACAATATTGTGAAGTATCACTAAAATCCTTTGAGTATAGAATGTATAAGGTGGTGCAATACCGTCTGGATCTGCGTGCCTGGTCTGGCGCTAAATGGCTACCTTTTTGTATGGAATTTCTTATCGTTTGACAGGTCATCTACCAAGAAAACTATGAAAAACTTGCGCTAACCTTGGTACGCTGACATAAACTCATTTGTATATGAAAAAAAAATGGGGCAACTCCATATATATTCTATACTCAAAGCTAAAATCTGTTCAGCAGTTTTTGTGTGTATGTGTAATAAACATCCATCCATAGGACTAGTAGAATATATTTCTAACACAGTTTTTGTAACTCAGTGGCAAGTGCAATAAAGCTGATGATATTACTCTAGGTGCTGGAAGTCAGCGGCTCCAAGGCCGTCGTCCAGGTGTTCGAGGGTACCTCGGGCATCGACGCCAAGAACACTCTCTGCGAGTTCACCGGTGACATCTTGAGGACCCCCGTGTCTGAGGATATGTTGGGTAAGTCACAGGCTTGTCACATTTTGTAAAGTAAGTCCGCGGCTGCTGCAACTGTGTGACGCATATGTCTGAGATGATTAAAGTGAATAAAGAAAATATTGTTTTGGAAGTTCTAAAGTAATTTGAATTATACATACATAATAGATTGAATTTTTTGTAAATAGGTTAAGACATTTGTAGATACTTTAAAGTACTTTTTCAATTCATTTATATTTAGAGACAGCGGTGATTTAGCATAAATTAAAGGGTTGTTTTAAATCCTATTTGAAGCAACACAAAATGACAGTTTTTTTTTCTTACAATACAAATAGAATCATGACTAGGGAATGCAATCTCGATCTCGCGAGATCTCGCCTTATTTTTCGAGATTAATCTCGAAGCATAAAATGACGAGATCTCGGCCGAGATTGACGAGATTGAATGGCGGCAGTCAGGGACGCATTACGCTCGCAATTTACGCATGTGTTCGTGGAGGAATAAGAGGCAAATTTTTGGAGTTTGCTTACAACAGCTTACTCACGCTGGTACCAACCAGCGTGGAGTCTGAGAGGGCATTTTCGGCAGCTGGGCACTTAGCCACAGACATAAGGTGTCGTATGTCTGACAGCACATTGGGCACTCTCTGTTTTATAAGGAGTTATTTCCAAAACCATTCATAAGACTTGTTTCTTTTATATTTATTATTTTTGTACCCTAACATAGGTTCATTCTACTTAAGTCTACTGATAAGTAGTTACTGTAACCGTTTACTACATTTATGATCCATGCTCTTAAATGAAAAATAAGAACGGTATACTGCGCAATAAAGAGTCTATTTTTTGTTAAAATTCTTTACCGTGAGAGATGTTGTTAATTTTTATATCTTTATAAACCAAAGACTGGTAATTTTAATTTCTAAAACTTAATTGTGATTCGTATGTTCATTAATGGCTTAATTATTATTAATAGTAAATGTTACTAAATAAATGAGGGTTTTATTTTCCAATTCGTTCTGTATCTTACTCTCGTAATAAAGAAAACTAAGCTGTTTTCTTTGCGTTTTACTTACTTAAGAAAAACGGTATTTTTTAAAATTTCAGCCGAGATCTCGAAATTCCCGAGATCTCGCGAGATTGACATTTCTAATCTCGCGAGATCTCGAATTTGCGATCTCGCCTCGAGATTGCATTCCCTAATCATGACATGTAGGATTTAAATGAACAGTTCCAAAATTTAACACACGCACCGGACGACTCAGTGTGGTATGGCCTCCAACAAGGTGGACTGACGACTTGGTTAAAGTCACTGGAAGCCGTTGAATGAGCAGCTGCGCAGGCAGCGCATGACCGGTCGTAGTGGAGATCCTTGGGGGAGGCTTTTGTCCAGCAGTGGATGTCCATAAGCTGACATGATGTTGATGATAATAATTAACAAAGAAATTACCAAAGCACCAAAACTTTAATTATCCCCATTTCCAACAGGTCGTGTATTCAACGGATCCGGCAAGCCCATCGACAAGGGTCCCCCGATCCTGGCCGAGGACTTCCTGGACATCCAGGGCCAGCCCATCAACCCCTGGTCGCGTATCTACCCCGAGGAGATGATTCAGACTGGTGAGTCCGTTGTGAATCTACCAGATACAAATACCAGATATACTACGATTGCTAGGGCCTGTTCCACCACATACAGATAAAATGTATCCGTCAGATATTTTATACCTGTCACTATCTAAAACCTCATGTTTTATAAAATAGACATAGATAAATTTTATCTGTAATTGGTGAAATTGGCACTTTGTAAACTTAAAAAATAAATTAAAATAAAATTTTACTAAAATACATCCATTACAATAATGAAAAGTGTATTTATCGAATATAATATGTGTAGGTTTTTTATACTTATACATTTATTGTTTATTGTAGGTTAAGTAACTGTCCTGCCTTCATGCTATCACTTCTCTCTCTGTCGGGTCTGCAGGAAGAAATTTCTTTTAGTAATAAGCTGTACCTATTGTATAACTTCTCTTTTTTTCTGTCTCTATTTACTATCATCTTACAATAAACTGTTAAATAAAAATAAATAAATAAATAATGTTGTCCCGCAGGTATCTCCGCCATTGACGTGATGAACTCAATTGCTCGTGGTCAGAAGATCCCCATTTTCTCTGCCGCCGGTCTACCGCACAATGAAATCGCCGCTCAGATCTGTAGGCAGGCTGGTCTTGTCAAGGTACGTACAGACTACAGGGCTACTATTGAAAACAAAAGAAGAGCGGAACTGGTTAGAAGACTTGTCGATCGTGTCAACATAACGACCTCTTGCTCTCACTTGCGTCATATACTGGGTGTTAGGAAAAGTATCACTTTCCTTTTAACCAGGTATAGTGTTAGTGATGTAGAACGCATTCCACGAAAAAACAAATTTTTTTGAACTCATTTTTAATAGCGCGCTCTAACGCAAAGGTCATTCAACTCTCGGCGAGTAAGTAGGACGGGTGCGCGGCGCGCTCGCTCCCTCTCTCTCGCTCTCTACGGGCGTATCACCCGATCTCTCCGTAGCAGGATCACTAAAAACAAAAAATTATTTTTTGAAATAAAAAAAAAAAACACATTTTTATTTAATTAACTTTTCAATTCAATTCACAGCTGCCAGGCAAATCAGTGTTGGACTCCCACGAAGACAACTTCGCCATCGTCTTCGCAGCTATGGGTGTGAACATGGAAACCGCTCGGTTCTTCAAGCAGGACTTCGAAGAGAACGGCTCTATGGAGAACGTATGCCTGTTCTTGAACTTGGCCAACGATCCTACCATTGAGAGAATTATTACTCCGCGTTTGGCTTTGACTGCTGCTGAGTTCTTGGCTTATCAGTGTGAGGTGGGTCGAAGATTTTGTACATTTACTGCCTCGAAAAAGATGGAAAGACGATCTGCTAGCATAGCATACACTCCGTGACAAGACGTTGTCATGGGTTTGTCACGCTTACGTCTCTGTCCATAATTTTAAATGTGATAAGGACAGCATGACGTGAGATAATTGTCGCGGCACGTATGCTAAGCCCCCTGGATGCATTTTCAAGGGAATAGCGGGACGCTATTGGAGACTGTGTTAAATAGAAAGTCGCGGAGCTTCGGCCAGCAGTGGGGTCCTACTAAAGAAAACTTAACTAAAAAAAAATACTTGTCGTGTTCCGAAACAGTGCAACGGTTGGCATATCAAAAATAAAATCATAAAAAAATGTTCTTAAGTGCGAACCAAAAATGGTTCCAACATATGTGATACTGATGTCACAAGATGTTCAGTCTTCTTTTTTTTATTATAACAAAAGTAAGGGCTGGCGTACACGGATTGCTTCATGCAGATAAGACCCGGCTATTGAAGCGGTCTCCACTGCTGTACGGCAAGGAATAAATCATTATAGTTCACCGCGCAGTCGCGGTTTCAAGCAGTCGGGTCTCAACTTCTTGAAGCAGTCCGTGTACGGCCGCCCTAAGTAACAATTTTTTGATTGACTTGAGTCTGTTTCCATTAAACATTTTTTTTCTAAGAGCTAGCCTCATTTAACCCAAACTAATCAATCAAATTCCCAGAAACACGTGTTGGTCATCCTGACTGACATGTCCTCATACGCTGAGGCTCTGCGTGAGGTGTCTGCTGCTCGTGAGGAGGTGCCCGGACGACGTGGTTTCCCTGGTGAGTCTACCGTAGCGGCTGATAGTTGTCAGGTTACCTAGGATGAGTGGCATAAGAGAATCTTCAAGCAAGAAACGGATTGGTTGCACATACGCAATGCATTATGTTATGACAATACAAGAAACACATTTGTACTTGTCATATGCAATGTGGGGCCGGATGCAATTATATATCTACTCATACTCAACGATAGTTGTGTGACGTCACAGCGGTACGACTTACTCGTTTACTGCCTCAAAAATTAAAAAATATATATTTAAAATTGATAATTACTTACACTATTCGACATCATTATTTATCTCAATTAACTAGCTTTTC
Source organism: Anarsia innoxiella (assembly GCA_947563765.1). Classification (NCBI taxonomy): domain Eukaryota; kingdom Metazoa; phylum Arthropoda; class Insecta; order Lepidoptera; family Gelechiidae; genus Anarsia; species Anarsia innoxiella. Next base: position 753,693 of record OX387414.1, on the reverse strand, counting down.
AGAATCTGTATAGCCGAGAGGAAGAATCGACAAGAAATTTAACGGCATAGGGCCTTACATTCACGTTACCCTACTTGGATAAAAGTCAATATTTGTGTCGATGGGTAGATGGATGTGAGCATGTTTCTGGTTTTTACGTGAAGCAATCATCCTCAAATCCATCCATAGGCCCAAATATTGACATTTAATAGACATATTAAGATTATATGCTGTCTTAACAGCATACAGTACTAAGATTATATGTTAAGACAGCATATAATGTTAGTACTGTATAAATAAATAAATAAATAAATATTTATAATATTAGTAAAATATGTTAATCACCATAAATTATCATATCCGTACCATTCCAGGTTACATGTACACGGATTTGGCGACGATCTACGAGCGCGCGGGTCGTGTTGAAGGCCGCAACGGCTCCATCACTCAAATCCCCATTCTCACTATGCCTAACGACGACATCACGCATCCTATCCCTGACTTGACGGGTTATATTACTGAGGGACAGGTATGTATAGATGTACTTTAAGGACGTTTTCAGATTAGCGTTTTAGTGTCGGCGCAAACGGGCCACTGACCGCAGCCACCGGTGGCGACCTAACACGCTTATTCATATGAATTGTATGGTAGCGCCGCACACGTGTAGCTGGTGGCGGCCATTCGCTACAGTAGTGCTCGCTCGCTCATTCGCATATTAAAAGGCGTGTTAGTTGCCGTCGCTGGCCACCGGTGGCTGTGGTCGGTGGCCCGTTTGCACCGAGCCCTATACGCGCGTATACATCTTATTTCTAAAAAAAAACACTCAAAACAAAACTAATGAAACATGGGTATATCTAAAAAACTTCATAAAAATGCCCAATTAGCTGATGGATATTAGTGTGAAGTGGTTTTTTTATAGTAATTCGAGTCATGTTTCACAGGGAAAATTGTTCAGTTTCATGATCAAATTGCATTGATTTTCATCAGCCCATGAAACTTGAAATTGCACCTTTATATTATCCTGTCGTTCCAATTTCTAAAAAAGAAATTGCAGTGGATCCATTCACAACCTAAATAGATTTTTAACAAATAACCTTATACCCTCAGATCTACGTTGACCGTCAACTGCACAACCGTCAAATCTACCCACCAGTCAACGTGCTGCCTTCCTTGTCTCGTCTCATGAAGTCCGCCATCGGAGAGGGCATGACCCGCAAGGACCACTCTGATGTGTCCAACCAGCTGGTGTGTATTGTTGACGCATTGATAATTGTCTTTGATGAATTGATAATTGTCGTTGACTCAATGATTATTGTTGACGCATTGATTTTTGTCGTCGATGCATTGATGATTGTGTTTGATAGATTGATAACTATCGTTGACGCATTGATTATATTTGATACATTGACAAATTGTATTTGATATATTTATAATAATAGGCGTTGATGCATTGATAATTGTCGTTGACGCATTGATTTATTGTCGTTGACGAATTGATAATTGTCGTTGACGCTTTATTAATTACCATTAACACTTTGTTAGTTATCGTTTATTAATCGATTATTATCATAGACATATAGATAATTTTATGATTGTTGTTGGACAGTACGCGTGCTACGCCATCGGTAAGGACGTGCAGGCCATGAAGGCTGTAGTGGGAGAGGAGGCTTTGACGCCCGACGATCTGCTCTACCTCGAGTTCCTCACCAAGTTCGAGAAGAACTTCATCACGCAGGTATGTACATAACTCTATTATTTATTTATCTATTTATTCATTGCTTTCATGTGTACATACATAGCTATAATAATGTTTATAGTCTCAACAAGAATACCTGTTAAGGGTTCGTGGCCACCAGCCCCGGTATCGGTTCAAATTTGCAACCGATACCGAACGATTGTTGTAACGGATACCGGGGCTGGTTGCCACTCGAAAAATGAAATTGAATTCGTTACAACTGATACCGGTATACGTTGCATCGAGCAAAATGTTCAGAAAATTGTGGCAACCGATCCCGGTACAGGTGTGACAATGTGAGTGACTTATTCTACGAATAAATGAAGGCAACCAAACACGGTACGCGTGTAATTACACGAGCTAAGACTGTGCGCGAAGCCACGCTTTTTTTTCGTACATTTTAGTAGGCAGTGTCCGAGTTGTGCTGTGAGCGAGGCGAGGCGGTAAACAACAAAGAAGTTTGCTTATTATCTCAAGCGAAATTTTTAACAACATGCCTACCTAATGTAAGAGAAGTATGATGTATCACTATCAAATTACTTGCAACCTGTACCGGGATCGGTTGCCACAATTTTCTGAAGATTTTGCTCGATGCAACGTATACCGGTATCAGTTGTAACGAATTCAATTTCATTTTTCGAGTGGCAACCAGCCCCGGTATCCGTTACAACAATCGTTCGGTATCGGTTGCAAATTTGAACCGATACCGGGGCTGGTGGCCACGAACCCCCTGTTAAGGCGCTGCAATATACATAGGTCATTTATATAAAACTTACATTACAATCAGCCGAATTATAATCCGTCGGAAATATCTACGCACCTCTCTGGAATGCGTTTTTCCGTTTTCACCTATCAGGTACCGTAAGACCCAGAACACACGGTGAAACGCAACTGAAAATGCTAGTTACTTTTGAGTTGCATCGCAGTTTCTGTTATAGACTTCCTTAGAAAACCACACACGACGCAACTCAAAAGTAACTAGCAGTTTCAGTTGCGTGTCACCGTGTGTTTTGGCGCTTACGAGAACGTACGAGTTGCATGACGTCAGCCAGGTGCGCTGATATTTCCGACTAGTTTTACGTTATTTGTTATCCACAACGTAAGTTGTTGATAACATAAGAAACATAAATTAATAACACTTAAAACTTAAAACAATCGTTGATTCGCCGACCATCAAACAAACATTGCCTTCCGCTAGTTACGTTAAGTGTTTGGATAAAATAAATCTTTCTATTGTATTAATAAATAGAACAGCATAACACCGCGGCGAACCATCAAACATTCGCCCGCGCGGCAGCCGCGTTCTGATTTTTTAAACAAAAGTCTGCCGCGGTCGAACACGATCGAACAATGTTCGATGGTTCGCCGCGCTATATCCGCGCTATATATATATATAGTGGTCACACGTAACGTATATTGTGTATGTAGGACTACTCCGTTTCTATCTTGAAACCAACATTGAAATAACCATAATTTCCCAGGGTAACTACGAGAACAGAACTGTATTCGAGTCCCTGGACATCGGCTGGCAGCTGCTCCGTATCTTCCCCAAGGAGATGCTCAAACGTATCCCCGCTTCCATCCTGGCTGAGTTCTACCCGCGTGACGCGCGCCACTAAACACTTTGCGATAATGTGTTAAGCCATTTTACATCGCGAAACTAGTGGCATGCGTGAAAGTTTCATGAAAGTAGTTGCAGTTCGTGTGAAGTTAAAGAAATTACAGTGTTTTAAAACACTTGTTTTATGCACGAAATTAATTCAGTGTCGTGAAACTGATAATGAAACTGCAAATTTACAAGCGAAACTGTTGATGAAATTAATGTCATGAAACTAATTTCGTGTCACTAGTTTCGTAATGTAATTCCGGCTTTAATGTAGCGATGGGTTTGATGTCAGTTGTTTTGCTACCAGTGGTTTTTTTAAGTATCTGTAACTGCGTCTGTAACTGTAACCCGACTGTAACCATTACGAGGTTTCAAATAGACAATAAGCTGGTATCAAAAAAGCAATGAAACGTTACCCAACTGTCACATATATGCTTTATTTTATTTCAATCTAATAAATATTTATTTAAGATTGTTTTTTCGCAGTATTTTTATTACCAAATGTGTTGTTTAACCAATTTTTTTTTATCAAAATGAATTCCACGAATAATTTAAAGCATGTGATAATTTTGAGATTCGCCGCGACATCAGCCCATATGCTCTGTAAGATAACTGTTTACATAGAATAAGTTGTTAATAGTTATAATAATAATGTATTGCAATATATTACAATCAAATTACATACATATGTCGTGTTACTAGGATCAAGATTTGATCCGGCCATATTATGGTGTTGCTAATTAAAAAAACTCGTGTATATAATTCCTAATTGTGTAGAGGTTTAGCTCCGATTTTCAAATATATTTTTGAATAGACGCATTTTCTTTTTCTTTTGTGGTGCTTTATCGTGACGCAATAAGCAATATTTTATGTTATATTGTGCACAAATCGTTGAAGTGTTCAAAATTGTATTATTATATTTAACTTGAAATTATAAATCTTATAATATTTAACATCAAGTTTATAATCTGGGATTATTATATCTAGCGATCCATGTCAAGCCGAAATGGCTTCAAAAACATTCAGCTTGGCGTGGCTTGAATCCCAAGCTTGATACCATCCAGACAAATAATGTAAATAAATATAATGGTTATAGTAACGTAAAGTTACATTCCAAATTACTTTCTGAGCCAGAATATCCGAAGTGATAGCTAACTGTTACTATTTGAATGGAAATAAAGAGATATAGAAGTTTATTTGACTTTTTATTTATAAAAATACAGTGCTACAAGGATCTTTTGGCACGTGGCGGAAGGAATTAACGATATCATCTTGTAGATTAGCATTATTTTGAGTTATTTATTCACCACCCACGCTCTCCTGACAATGTCACTCAAGTGCCAATAGATCCTTGTATCACAAGGTATCACTATACTTAAAGTGACACTTAGCTGAATATTACAAGTACCTACTGAAAATCTATTTGAGATTTACACTATTTTAGAAAAATGTAACTTATCATTACATTTTGGTAGCATATCCGTTAACTTAATGCCATTCATTTTCAGGTAATCGAAATTAAATACGAAGTACAAAATGATACATACATATCCGTCACGCCTCTCTCCCATTGGGGTAGGCAGAGACCACTTCCTTCCACTTGCTTCGATCCAAACACACCTCTTTCGCTTCATCCACACTCAAAAAAAAAAAGATATAATATATTACCTAAAGTAAAAAAGGACATTTCGTATACAGTACATTCTGCGTAGAATATTTTGCTTATTGTACATTATGCGTTAGCCATTTTGCTTATTGGAAATTGTAATTCGTTTTCGATAATACTTTTCTAGTCTATCCTTTACATTATTATACTCGGCCACAAAATATTCCTAAAATACACATAAATGTTTCCCAAACCTAATCAGGGGGGTTCTGCAGCTGAGGCGGGTGGCTGGGCTGTATGGGAAGTCCAGCTGCTGAGAGGTGGAGGCCGCAGTGGGAGAGGATTGCCGGTATCACGGTGCGCCGCTTTCCCTACCTCCCGCGGCCTAAACGGGGTCGCCACCGTCTTTTGATGGCGGACGCGGTGGGGTCGCAGGGGAAGAGGAGTGTCGGTATTCCGGAGGCCGCTCTCCCTATCCTCTGCGACCGTGTGGCAGGCAGCGAGGCCACAGATCTGGCTCGCTGCGGGGAGACCGTGGGTGGCGGAATCGGAGAGTCCGTCACTCACCACTGGTTGGTCTCCGAGGAGGTGCGGCTGACGTGTTTGGTGTTTTGACACGTTAGCCGCGGAGAGAGGATGGGCATTTGCCCGAGAAAGATCTGCTTCGGCGGGCACCGCCGACAGGGTTCGCGGACGTATGCGGAAGCTTTCCCGTGTCCCTGTCACTTGGCGAAGAGAAGAAACACCATGGGGTTTTAGTCCGTGCGAGTCTGACATAACCCTTCGTCTTTCTCCGAGACGAAGGGTATCCATAACGGATTTCCCCAAGTAAAAAAAAAAAAAGGTTTTAAATAAAAACATATTTCCCCCTCGCAAGTAAATAAAACCGAATCAGTTAGTACCCCTTATCCGATGCGTATCAACTTATTTAAAAAGTGGGTTGCAATATTCGTTGATTTCGTGAGAGAGAGCTGATTTCATTGCAATTATGGTAAAACTAGTTAGGTACTACATACGTAGGTGCGAATATTTCGCGGTTCGTAGGTCGGTTGCATTCAGAGCTAAGAGTAAAATAGGTTAGGTATGTACCTACTTAACACGTTAGCGCGCAGTAGGTTTTCGTACTTTGGCAGTAGAAATAATTGATCCCGTACTGGGTACCAATTCTCTTAAATTAAGTTAAGCGACCATACTATAGCCAACAGATAAATATTCTACAGCAATAGGTCACAAATTTGGTATTCTCTTATGTGCCACGAAATAGTCGATTAGTAGTCGATTAGTAGTCTCTAGAGGGCTTTGTCATTCATTTGTCTTTGCGAATGATTTAGTTGTCGATGTTGCCAATATTTAATAAAATTATTGTTCGAAGAAATTGATCAACCGATTGATAGATTTTTTTCGACCTAGAATAAGCTTAGACATACTTTAAAATACAGAATATTTATTTCTTTAAGATTTACATGCATTTTTTGCATAAATTGCACGTTAATTTTCGAAAAAACACCGAAATAGTGTTTGGGTGACCGAACGACTGAACGACTGAACGACGGACGACTGAACGAAATGCCATTAGAGAACAACTGTCAAATAGCGAAGAGAATACCGTTTGGAACTGCCACTCATGTGACATTGCGGAGTAGAATACCAAATAAAGCGTAAAGTAATAAAATGTACGGCCGATCGCTGTCCACTGTCAACTTATCTGTTAAGAGAATACCAAAATGTGTCATTTCATACAATTCACATTCTAGAGAGACACCATTTTTCATTTGGTAATTAGAAGAATACGGGCCCTGTTTATTTTATGATACATCAAAACACTACATAACAATAATAACAGCTATAGCAGTAATCGCTGCAACGGCGCACTGACGCACTCTTCGAACAAAGTACCATACAACTATTACTGTCATTACCGTAGTGATGATTTGTGAGTATGGGCTTATGGTTCAAAGAAACATACATTTTATTTAATTTTGACAGTAGCAACAAAAGAGTTTGTTTCTAGAAAAGAAGTGGGTGTGGCCTAAATGTTTTTTTAATGGAAACTTAGCAGCAGTGACCGTAGTAATGGTCATAAGCTTTACTACAATTTACGGAAAGGACCGTACCGTCCTATTTTGAGTCTTAATTTCACGGTTATAGCCGTTACCGCGCGCTAACGTGTTAACTATGTAGTGACCCCAATTAGGGCCGTAGGTAGGTACCTAATTAGCATTTGGCCTTTTTTACTATTTGGAACTTTATTATACAAATTGTTAAAATATGCAACGATTAGACTCTTAGTTCTTACGCATTTATCGACATATTTTAGAAAACTTAATACCTGCAATAAGAATAAATCTTAAAATTTTATAGCTCATGTGTTATTCCGATGCTCAGTCTACATTATTGTAAAGTTTCATTATAATCTGTTCAGTAGTTTTTGCGTGAAAGAGAAACATCATCATATCCATCCATCGGTTAATAACAACTAAGTAATATTGACGTTATAAGTAATACTTTTTTTTTCTCATGCTACCAACTCACTATCCAGCCTTCTTGTCTCACTTCTCTCTCTGTGGGGTCTGCAGGAAGAAATATCTTTTAGAAATATGCTGCACCTTTTGTATAACTTCTCTTTTCTTTTCTATCTCTGTGTAAGTACTTTCCTCTCAAACTATTAAATCCTATTAATATCATAAATGTCAATGTTTGTGCCGATGGATGAATGGATGGATGTTTGTTACTTCATCACGTAAAAACTACTGAACAGATTTTAATGAAATTTTACAATAACTTAGCTTCAACTTTTCTTCAACTTTAACTTAGCTTCTTAATAACTTAGGACATCGGAATAACACATAGGCTATATTTGCAGATATTTCGTGAGTTTTCAAAGATATCGCGGGTAATCACTAGTAAATAAATAAACTTACAATGTATTATTTAGAGAAACAGTCATCCGTATTTTATTTCCCTCACCCATATTTCACAATGATAAACGCGGTACGAAATGGAATGGTCTCAGCCCTTCCTCACCTTTCTTTTACGCTCATAATCGTAAATAATGGAGCCTATCTTGAAAACAAACCACTCTGCGTTGCTAAGCACTTAGAATCTAAGAGAAAATGTTGTGTGTGAATAGTAAGAGAGTAACTACCTACCGAAAGATAGTATAAATAGTACCGTAAATATAAATAAATTATATTATTATTATTATTTTTTTATTTATATAAATTATAATATTTATGTATGTGTATTTATCGAATATATATGTTTAGGTTTATACTTATATATTTATTGTTTATTGTATGTTAAGTGACTATCCTGCCTTTATGCTATCACTTCTCTCTCTGTGGGGTCTGCAGGAAGAAATTTCTTTTAGAAATATGCTGTACCTTTTGTATAACTTCTCTTTTTTTGTCTCTATGTACTATCATCTTACAATAAACTGTTACATAGATAAATATAAATACCGTAAAGAGAGTATAAATAGTAACCTATTTATTAGATATAAGTACCTAAGTAGGTACTTATCTGTTACATAAATTGTAAGGATATGAACAAACCGCAACAATGAATTAGAAACTTAAGTACAATGAATGCCCGTTCTAAAGATACTCACAGAGACTCATTTTGTATGAGTAGGTTACTAACCTACTTATAAAAAATGAGTCTTTCGTATTTATATACCTAGGTACCTACTCAAGAAGTTTCTTGAACGGCGAAGAACATAGTTATTAATACAGCCATACATTTTTATCTATTAATAGCGCTAACAAAATAGTGTTTTTTATCTAAAATTACTTATCTACAACCCCTTTATAAAAGAGGTGATAGAAGTTGTGTCGTATCAGGTACTTAACCGGACGGCAGAGATAAGAGCAGAGTGGCGTAGACTCCTCCGACAAGAGGGACGCTCTTAAATTTGATGAAGACCATCTCTTCATTAGGTAAACGTATCTGTTTAGCCATGTGTATAGCCAAGAGGAAAAACCGCAAGACTCGTGTCCCACTGCTGGGCAAAGACCTCTCTCCTCACCTGTCATGATTTTCTGTCTCGAGCATCCTCCGCCCAGGTACTCAAGAAGGTATCCAGCTCGTCCCGCCACCTTTTCCGTGGTCTGCCGCGACGCCGTTTGGCAGTTGGTAGCCATTGGGTAGCTGTTTTAGCCTATAAGTCTTCTGGCATGCGGCAGACGTGGCCGGCCCAACCCCACTTCAGCCTACTCAGATTTCAGAAATACTTTAACAAAATAAAACATTCCTATTAACTAAATACTTATTTCCTTACCTACTTACATGCAAATAAAAAAAGCTTTCTTTTGAAGTTATAAAAAACATCTTACCTTTAAAAGAATTAAGTAGGTACCTACTTATCATGGAGCGATGGCGCCAAAGGCTGTGTTCACTTAAACTTTGTCTGGCGGAAATCGCCCTCGGGCTGTAAGCCTGTTTCTCATTACGGTTTGAAAAGGAAATGTTTTCGTAACGCGTTTCATCTGATTGGATACTATAGGTACAATCATTGTACCTAAAAAGCAACAATTTCTAAACAAAATTATTTTGTTTAGAAATTATTTTGTTTAAAAAGCAACAATTTCTAAACAAATCCAATCAGATGAAACGCGTTACGAAAACATCTTACTACAACCGTACGTTCCGTATTCTGAATATAAAAATCGGGTAGTAACTGTCACTTAGCCGTCCATACTTTTCAACATCCTTATCAGCCAATTAACGTCCCCACTACGGAGGCACGAGCCTACTCTCATACGAGAGTGATTAAGCCGTTTTGAACATTAATACATACATATCTGTCACGCTTTTCCCATGGGGGTATGCATAGACAACTTCTCTCCACTTGCGATTTAAACCCAATTCTTTCGCTTCATCCACATTCATCAGTCGCTTCATGCCTTTGTACCTTTTAAGATACTGTCTGTTTCACCATTTACAGATAAAATTTATCTGACAGATATTTAACCTCTCACATCCCACTGACCCATTATAAACTCAGACACAATAAATTTTCTATTGTTCTTTTTTTCTGGGATGTTTATTTATTTATTTAGGTATTTATTTCAACATACATAACAGATTACAGTCATACAGGAGTTACATAATTTAACAATAGTTGGGACTAGACCATAATCCACTGAAAATGTATGCTAGTCGATACAAAACGTGGTGGAACAAGACAGTGTAGGTACTTAAAAAAGTTGAATAAAAAAAAAAAGTTAAATAGGAATAAAGAAATGCAACAATCAGTCAATGTTTGCTAAATTAATTACTTCGAGATGTTTTCGAAACAATCTGAAATTATGTGAAAGATTAATACCTGTCTGTCTAAAACGTTATGTTTTATGAAATGGAATTAGGTTTATCTTTTAGATAAATTTTATCTGTGGATAATGAATCGGGCCCTTATTGTCTACTATACGGTAATCAAACGGCATATATGCTTCCTTCGTTAGACAGTTTGTGATTGGTGATTCAATTACTATGTAGCCTTAAGGCTTTATTATGCAAGTATTCTATCTGCATACGTCTTTGTTATGTTAGCTTAGGTTTTGTTCATAAATAAGTGCATGTACTTATGGATTGAGTATACCTACTTACAGAACATACGTGGTGTAACAGAAAGGGTGTATAAACCCGAAACACAGCGATAGTCTTCATGAAACTGAACAATTTCCCCAAGGAACATGGGTCGTAACTTGAAAAAAATTTTTGGGTCGCCCATACATACTTACTTGATTTACGACCCATGTTCCTTCGGAAAAGTTGTTCAGTTTCATGTGGACTATCGCTGTGTTTCAGCGTTATACCCCTTTTCTGTTACACCCATTATAATAATACTTACAGACTTAGAACCTATACAGGTAGTAAAACAGTAGAAGTTTTAGATAAAAAAAATGTCAAAAAGTGTAAATAATAACCTAGGTACTTACTTACCAATGAACAAAACATTTTTGACATTTTTGGACTTACTTCGTCGCCTGGCAGTGAAACAAAAGAAAGAAGGTAATTAAAAAAAAAGCAAAAAAATATTTAAAAAAAGGCATAATATGCTTTTTCTACTTTCTTCAAAGCAAAACCTAGATAATACCTAGGTTATGATTAGCGAGACATAATATATACACATTTAGGTACAAAGTTTGTCAGTTTGTCGTGTTGGTTTCTGGTCTAAAGTTCACCAAGATATGCCCAAGACAAGACGGTAAGACAAGGCAACAAACTTTATCTTAGCCTGATGCTAGCATTGTCAAATTGTAATAATTTGACATGTCAGACTTTTTGTAGGACAGATATCAGGCCGATTTTAATTTTAAATTTTTTGTTACTATTTCTGACTGACTTTTTATAGGACGTGAGTAAAAGTCGCAGCAAGGTTATTTACCTAACTATAGGTAAGTAGTATTAATATTGGGAGGGGTAAGCTTGCGACAGAAAGACATGGCGGATGAAGAGGCCTTTGCCCAGCCAGTGGGACACTAGTGATTAGATTAGAAAACTCAACTTAAAAATTACGAGCCAAGAGCGTTTGAGTTTCTTGCTAGGTTCTTCTCTGGGGAAAACTGCACTTGCGAATCTAGCATTTACTTTAAAAAATTACCCGTCTTATGTGATGTCAAACTCGTCCTACAAGATTAAATAAATTTTCATTTCATTTCATTTTCGTTGGCCAAAACTCGGATTTTGGATTACGGCCTAATCACTCTCTGTATGAGAGTAGGCTCGTGCCCCTCGGTGGGGACATATATGGGCTGATAAAGAAAAAATAGACGATGTCTGACCCAAAACAGTCAAATTCATCCTTCCAGCGCGATATTCTTAAAATTGCATAATATTTTTTAAAACATGCATTTTCGTAGCTGACGTTTGCATATTGATGCATCTCTTGAGAGCAATATGTTATGGTTAAAAATGCAATTTTTATCTCGTCCGTTGATAAATGTGCAACGATATGCTTCGATATGATCCATCAAGTTGAAGCGTGCTGGAAAATATGAAAAATAAAGAAAAAAGCGAAGGAGAAAGTTTATATCATGTAGATAATGTCAAGAAGTCTAAACATTTGCAGAAGCCAGGCCAAATGGCGGATGCTCCACCGACAACAGTCTAACTCTTAAATATAATGATGATGAAAGAAAAAACTTGTTCTCTTTTTCATAAAAAAAATATTCTGTACTTGTTACGATCTAAACACACTTAGCTTCATCCACATTCATCAGTCGCCTCAAAGATGCACGTCGTTTTAGGATACTCTAGACTTGGCCTTTCTTTTTCTTGAAAACTTTTTTTTCCATACACATTTCATCGTGGGAGTATTTCTATACCGTTTCTTCTTAAATAAGCTGAATCAAGAATGAAAGTAGTCCACAAGTGCATGAATATATCTTTGAGAGAGCCGTCGCGCCGCGTCGCGTTGGCGAGCAAAGATTGCTCACGTGACGAGAATCTACGATATCCCACGATTGGGGAGCTGGGAAGCGATTCTGGTGACTAATGCTAACATTTAGAATTGAAAACCAATCTAAAATTGACTTGTCACTCGTTTATAAAGTCCCTTTTTCCACGTAGCCAGCATCGAGTAGTCGGCGGCTAAGTACACCTACACTTAGACCTAGAACACATAGTGAAACGCAAATGCAACGTAACTGAAACTGCTAGTTACTTTTGAGTTGCATCGCAGTTTCTGCTATAGACTGCTATAGAAAACCACATACGACCCAACTGAAACGAAACGTTTCAAACTAGTTGCTAGCAGTTTCAGTTGCGTTGCATTTGCGTTTCACCGTGTGTTTTGGCGCTTAGCCTCAAATGGAACAAATGCGTTCCCCAGTATCCGTTCACACGACGGCAATGTGAATAGATACTAGGGAATGCTAGGGGTACAAAACGAGCGAACGGGAGCTTACAGTACTATAGCAACAATTAGTAACGTTAAGTGGGGAAGCAGTTGCTAGTTCTGTTTCGTTGTTAAGCATTCGCTCAGCGAACTTTTTAGCAAGCGTTAGCGCCAAAACACACGTTGAAACGCAACTACAACGCAACTGAAACTGCTGAGTTGCATCGCAGTTTCTGCTATAGACTTCCTTAGAAAACCACACACGACGCAACTGAAACGAAACGTTTCAAACTAGTTGCGTCTTGTGTGGTTTTCTAAAAAACTCAAAAGTAACTAGCAGTTTCAGTTGCGTAGCATTTGCGTTTCACCGTGTATTCTGGGTCTTAGTGTGGCTGTGACTAGAACTGGGGACTGAACTGAATAGTAAACGCGAGGTTTTGAGGTTTTCTGGAGTATAGATTTATTTGCTTCGTTTCAGGTCATAGAGTACCTACCCTACCTATGTTTTTTGTGAATTTCTTCGAAAATTGGACTGAATATTTTACTTTTAACCAAAGGAGCTTTTGACAGACTTTATAGCGCTCAAATTATGAATTAAATAAGATACCTATACTATACCGACAAATATGTACTGTATATTATATCTACTGACCTTCTTACAAGTATTCTTATAAAAACACAGTAATTTTACAAATGGAAAAGGCAGTGAAGTTACCTCTGTAGATTATTCCGTTACGGACATCAGATTAGATATCTTGACTCTGCGATAACAACTCAAGTGTGCCTATTTACAAATGAATATGTACAGACATATATTGTCACGCATCTCTCCCATCGGGGTAGGCAGAGAATAAAGTATCTATTAAAAATTATGATGTCAGATTTTCAATTAAAATGTTTGGTTATATGTATAGTCATGTGATTTGATCAGGGACTTTATTTATACTGTTAACCCATATCTTATTTAGGTTAATAACAGATACGTTTTGGTTATTAACAGTAACCGGAAAAACCCTGGATTTGATGAAGGTTTCACTTGATTACAGGACTTCATCATCATTCATCAAACATCATACATTATTTCAGCCTATAGCTGCCCACTGATAAGCATATAGGTGTATTCATAGACTGTCCAACGCAACCGGTTCGTTGCTGCATCCAACGAGACCCAGTGGTTTTCACCAGGACGTCGTTCCATCTGGCAGGTGGCCGTCCCACGTTGCGTTAGCTACAGGGTTCATCATGTCAGCTTAAGGACGTCAACTGCTGAACAAAAGTCAACCCCCACCGGTCATGCAGCATATCTACAGGATCTAAAACACCGTCCTTACCGTGCAGAATCATTATTAAAATAATATACTTCCCCTCACGTAGTACATTACAGATTCAAAATGTAACTCTCTGATTCATAAGTCATGACTTCATCTGGCACGCTATGTATTTTGTAACACGGTGTAGGTGATGGCCGCCATTTTGTATTTGTATTTTACGAATAAAAAGGACGTTTTTTTTTTCTTAGCCTATTTCGTCCCACTGCTGGGCAAAAGCCTCTCCCCTCTAATCACTCCTGTTATTAGCTGCATCCTACCACTCCACAAAAACTTTTTATGGTAACTTTAATGAAATGGCATCGAACATATTTGTATGGAGCCTGGTATAGTAATTATTTATGTTAGTTTTATCAGTGGCCGCCAACTTTTTTTTCTCCATACTAGCTCGAATATGTGTAGTGCAATTGATAATGAAAATTTTTACTATACCAATATGCTCTTTGTATTTGTGGGCTGTGTGTAGGTATATTTCCTTTCAGCGCTTCTTTATTTCAATATCCATAAAAAGTTAGAGAGGATGTTTATGCACATATACTTAGAAAGAAAAAAAGTTCTTCTTCTTCTTTCTTTATCAGCCCATATATGTCCCCACCGAGGGGCACAAGCCTACTCTCATACAGAGAGTGATTAGGCCGTAATAGTTAAAGCCTTTTAAAATATTTCGACCTAAGTAGGTATATTTCTTACGTAAAGTTGTTCAATTCCATGAATAGATCACGTCCTACGACTTTCGGAGTAAATATCCTGTATATACAGGTAAATATATATTTCTATACAGCTTGTATATCTCGTGTGAGGCACATTATAGTGTGGTTTGGCAAGCGGTTTTGTTAGACTACTTTGGCCACCTGACTCTGTCTGGCATACGGCCAAATTGGACATAATACACCTCTCTGGTAGTTTCGAAAGCTTTTAGCTAGGTCTCCGTTTCTGCGGTTGGAGTCGGATTTTAGTTGTTTTATAATGTCTATTCTGCTTGAAAGTGAGTGTTAAAACGAAGGACCTGTCTTGGTTAATTTTTTATTAATTATCTTAAAAAGGTACTAAAGGCTGCCCGCAACGTCGTATGTATTATAGTAATATCTTGGAAAATTTACGCAATAGCCTATGTGTTATTCTGATGTGCAAACTACAATACTGTAAAGTTTCATTAAAATCAGTTCAGTAGTTTTTTGCGTGAAAAGCAAACATTCTCACATCCATCCATCAGCAAAAACATTGACATTTATAATATTATAATAGGATGTTTGCCTTCAGTTTAATTTTTAGAAGCTTTACGCGGGCAATTCTCGTTTTTCAATTTCCCTATGAATCCATACCACTCGCTAAAATCACTATTAAAGCCACTCAATTCTGTAATCACACTTTTTAAATGAGTTATTTTATTTTGGTTGCCTTTCGACATCCATAAGGTTCGGACGAGGAGTATCTACGGTCTCGTAGCAAGTGGAGGGAAGTGGTCTCTGCCTACCCCGATGGGAAAGAGTCGTGACAGATTATGTAGATAAATACGTATATGTTCCCCTATGTACTGTCCAATAAAATATAGGCGTGACAGATAATAGGTAGGTACCTATGTGTACTGTGCAATAAAATATTCAACAATTTATTTGAGATGGACATAAGATTTGGCAAAATTGCAAGTTAGGTAAAGTATAATATTACGGAAGTCATCCAAACTGTAGTCGACGTGGACAAATAAAAATCACGCGTGTTTAACTTTGTGGTTACATAATATTAAATAACTTTACCATAGATTGCTTGGGACTGCGTTATTATTTGCCATGTGACAGATGTTTTTTACTCGTTACCGCTAAAACACACGGTGAAACGCAACTGCAACTGCTAGTTACTTTTGAGTTGCATCTAAGTTTCTGCTACAGACTCTTTTAGAAAACCACACACGACACAAAGAATTTGAAACGTTTCAAACTCGTTGCGTCGTGTGTGCAACTCAAATGTAACTAGCAGTTGGAGCTTTGCGTTTCCCCTTGTGTTCTGAGTTTAAGACAATTTTTGTGTAGGTACCTATGTGGAAACCAAATTGTTGGTGAAGCAGATGAAGCAAAGTTGGTGATTACTCCATCGAAAAGAGCCTGGCTCTTAAATATAATGATGATGATGAAAAGCAGCGAAACTGTTCTCTCCGTATAATAAGTGTAGGTAAATAGTTTTAAAATATCGCCAAAACAAACGTTTTTCCGAGATAAAAACTAGGTAGGTAAGTTAAAAAATTTTTAGTTTTCAGCTATGATCTCTCAGTCCGATGCATTGGTTTCAAAGGCGATAAACAGAGATGGAAATATTTTTGAAAGTGCATCTATAACTTACCTTGGAAAATACGAGTATGAATTTCCAAAATGTTGCCGCTTCATGTACTTATTAAAAGTTATTGAACCCTATGGTCAAAAATCTATAATCTTATAGTAGAGTCACAGGGTAGACAGCTTGCCAAACTGGCGGGTATCCAACTACAGGACTGTTGATATATATCTAACGAATACATACATATATATCGAAAACACATTTATTTCACATTTGCGAAATGATCCACTATTAATGATCGGTGATAAAAAATTCACTGTAAAATTACTCAAAATTCTACGAATATTTTAAACCTCAAACAAAAATACTGAATAGTTCTTGATGAAACTTTTGCACATCAGTATAACATTCTACTAATACATAAATGGCAATAATTGTGCCGATACGGCTGGATGGATGTGACAACCTTTGTTACTTTTCACGCAAAAAATACTGAACAGATTTTGATGGAACTTTGCAATATTGTAGCTTGCACATCGGAATAATACATATTATGCTATAACTTACATGTATTATGTGTTTCCAAGATATGACGATAAATGCGAACGAAGTCGCGGGCTGACTCTATAGTCTGATCCTTAATCCGAGTCACAAATTGACAAATGCAACTGTCAATTATACCAAAAAGTGTGACCAGCTACAAAAGTGATGTTCAGCAAGCGATAGATTTAGATGTTTAGTCGAGCCTTATTTTATTAGGTACCTAATAAAAAAAATTGTAAGTATTCAATAGGTTTTTATTTAATAATAAGATTAGAGGAATATAATAGCATACTTATTAAAATTGCTCACTACAAAATTATTACAAAAGATGGAAAATGTATTAAAAGATTTAGAGAAATTAAAATAAGCATTACAAGTTCTTTTATACATTTTTACACGACTACGGCGAAGCCAAAAGGAAGTGTGTTTGGCAGTCTATGTATGTATGTATGTTCCAGCGTAACTTCTAAAATACTGAACAAATTTTGATGAATGAGGTGTCAAAAGATTCGTAATAATACGGCGGGTGACATAGGCTAAATTTAATACTTTATATAGATTTGCAATAAATTTAATACTTTGCCCACTAGTCGGCAAGAAGTCACGATGAAAAAAATAAAAGTTTGAAAATTGTGTTGTGTGGGGTATCAAATTCAAGAGCTCAGTGAGAACATTTCAAAAATATATCGTCAGTGGAAAGGATAAAATGCTAAACCGCCAAATGGCATTTGTGGGAAATCGAGTATAATAAAATTTTATATCTCTGATATTGTTAGAGTTAGAGAGATGTTGTAAAGAGACAAAATATAATTTGATTTTTTGTCTAAATATTCAGCATAACTGTGAGTGTCTTTCTCTTTCCGTTACTGAATTAAGTGTCACTTTAGCAAAAAAACGCCGAAAAGTAAGAAAATCATATTCAGGAAAAAAATGCTAAACTCTATCTACTTTGAAAAACCAATTCATCATAAAATGCTAATATACGGCAAAAGTCTCATAACCATTCAACGGAAAATACTAATCTTCTTGATTTTATCAAATCGTAATCATGAAACTTTTGCTAAACATTACCATATCCTAGTAAAAAGCTGCTGGAAAAAAATTCTGTTCTGTTCTGTTTAATTATCATAAATTATTTTTATTTATTTGAAAGCAATTTGATATTCAATAAAGAAAAATATTCAATCTCGACTAACTTAATAGTGAAAACTTGATTCACCTACATCACTATTTATTAAGGACAAAAAACTCGCAACACCGTAATTGTCAGTTGAGTGACTCGGATTAAGGATCAGAGTATAGTTTCTTATATTTTTATGTTGAGAACGGTTGAGATTGAGAATCACGTAGAGTCCCCAATTTAACACAAAACATCTCAATTTGTTACCATTTTTGTTTTCAAAATACAAATAACAATCATATACCCATAACAGCTAACTCGACATCTAGTCCTTATGGTTGCTCATATTAATGAAGTGTCAAGTAAAAACTTGCAGGATATAAAATAATATTTACGTTGTCACGTCCGTAATACAACGTAACAAAGCCTAATGGAGCAATGGCGGCTTCTAATTGTGAATGCGGACGACGTAATCTTTTTAAATTAAATTTCGCGACCCACAAAGTAATATTACCGGATCGAAACTTCGTTTGGGTAAAAAGCTACGTTCTATGTATATTCCCTTTGTTTTTTTAAAATTGACTTCTGACGATCGATGGATGGTTATTATACAGGGTGTAACAGAAAGGGGGTATAATGCCGAAACACAATGATAGTTCTTATGAAACTGAACAACTATCTCCAAGAAACATAGGTCATAACTCGAAAAAAAAAAGATTCGCCTCCCCATACAAAATGTCCGATCAGCTGATAGTAGTAATGTTATTGGGAAGTCTGGATCACACAACGATATGACCAACGAGCTCCGCCCCGCTCCGCTCTCGTTGGTCACATCATTGTGTGATCCATCCTTCCCAATAACATTTTGAAAAACAAATAATACGGTACCAATTCAAGCTTTGAGTTTTCCTAAATGAATGTAACAGCATCATACCTAATTAAGCCTAGTACTTACATAATTTCATGTCATTATAAAGATGCACGATTGTCGTATTTCGACTAAGTGAATGCACACATTTCCGCACCACCTCTGAGGTAGTGTACACGGCGCTTTTTTTTTAACGTGGTTTCCCCAGTAGGAATACTCCACATTTTTATAAACGCACACTTGTCTATACAAAACCGACATCGCATCACCGTTCGCACTCGTATAGGTAGCCCACTCTCGAAATTAAATAAGACCGCGGTTCGGTTCGTAACGTCACAACAAGTATTTATCGTGTCCAAATAATTGGTGCACAAATATACTCGAGGTCGGGATTCGACTCATCAGTTACCATATTCAATATTCGAGTTTGGGTTTTCCACAACGAATGTTACAGCGAATTAAATTAGCTTGTGCTTGACTTACGACATTCAAAAATATGTACAATTTTATAAACGTACGCTTGTCTATACAAAACCGACATCGCATCACCGTTCGCACTCGTATAGGTAGCCCGCTCTCGAAATTAAATAAGACCGCGGTTCGGTTCGTAACGTCACAACAAGTATTTATCGTGTCCAAATAATTGGTGCACAAATATACTCGAGGTCGGGATTCGACTCATCAGTTACCATATTCAATATTCGAGTTTGGGTTTTCCACAACGAACGTTACAGCGAATTAAATTAGCTTGTGCTTGACTTACGACATTCAAAAATATGTACAATTTTATAAACGTACGCTTGTCTATACAAAACCGACATCGCATCACCGTTCGCACTCGTATAGGTAGCCCGCTCTCGAAATTAAATAAGACCGCGGTTCGGTTCGTAACGTCACAACAAGTATTTATCGTGTCCAAATAATTGGTGCACAAATATACTCGAGGTCGGGATTCGACTCATCAGTTACCATATTCAATATTCGAGTTTGGGTTTTCCACAACGAATGTTACAGCGAATTAAATTAGCCTTGTACTTGACTCACGTCCGTTCGCCGTAGTGTTGCGTCTATAATAAATTGTGAACTAAAAAACAGAAATAAAGAAAACAATTGCCACAGATTAGATATACCATAGATGATACAAGTTCATCTGCTTTGCGTCGAATTCTGACGTTATATCACATCACTGTTGTTGGATTCACAGTCTTGAGTAAACAAAAAATAAATAAATTATTATAAAGTTATAACTATCACAGTTATCTAAGAAGGTATTAAACCTTAAAAAACTAAGCACGTTAACTTGGCAATACAAATTATGATTCTCGCGGTATCTATGAAATATGTATTATCTGAGCTAGCTGCAGTGGTAAAATTTGCTATATCAACTAATTCAGTAAAGGAGTGTGTTCATTAGGGGATTATTAATATAGATATTTTTTTAAATAAATTCCCTACCTACCTACAAACCAATCCAATCAATAAACCCATGTGGAGATTATAATTTTGTCATAATTACCTAATATATAATAAACATAAGGTATATATAATAACAACGAATGTATGTATGTATAGATTTATTTATAGCTTTTCAAATCTATAAAGTAGAAATATTAGTTGAGGTAATAGGTAGGTTTATTTATTTTACATCAGTAAAATAAATACAAAAGTACTCATAGTGTAGTTTACAAGTGTACATGATCCTTAAAAACGCATTGTTGGAAATTTCCGGTGTTAACATGTGGGAACATGTTGATTGACAACAACGTGCCGAGTGCATTCTTGAAATGTGATATTAGTTCGGTCAGCTATAAACACTCGATCGTAGAGTAAAGAAAAAACGGAGGTGGTATGAAGTCTTATAATATCGTAACGTTATGTAACATAATGTTATTTCAAAATAATAGTTTTGCTCAAACATGTTACATTAGACATACCATGCAGTAGGTATCAGAAATAAGGTTATTTGCTTTAGTGGAGAGATTTGTGGTATTGTTATTGTATGACAGCTGTAAAATATTACATTCAATTATATCCTTAACATTAATAGTGTAAGTTGAGATCAGCAAGAAGTAGTAAAATAATATTTTAAGATTGATAAAAATATCTTTGTTTCTCACAAAGATACTTTATTTATACTTCAAACAATTTAATACTATAATATATGCAAAAGCAACCTTATCTCTTCCGGACAACCTTCGTTGACACGTGTAAGGTAAGTATATACATAATATGAAATGCCTTCTCCATTGCTTTCTCTACTCCGTACACTGCATGATTGACAGGGTATCGAAATAAATAAATAAAGGAAATTGCAAGAAAAAAAAAAACGAAAAAAAGTAAAAAAATAATATACTTACAGAACTTTTTAAAATTTTACCTTCTTAATAAAAATACTTTTTTTTAAATATATTTTTCTTATATAAACCTTTACTTTAAATACATTTTCTTTTAATATACCTATTTATTTACTTTTTAAAAATATCATCTTTTTTTTTTTTTTTTTCTATATTATCATAACTACATTTAAAGAAATAAAATGTTATTGTTCTCAGAATAAATAAAAAAAAAAAACATTAAGAATACACGATAATTTTACTCGTGATTATGAGTTTTCGTTTTTAGTTTTAATCTTAGGTATTTCTTTAGATTTTAAACCTAGACATTTCTTAAATATTATTCGAAGGGTGATGGTACAAGTTACACTGGTAACAGTATAAAATACTTTCATCAACCAGCTAAACTTAACCCTCGACATGAAGGTAAGCAAACGTTTAAACTAAATAATACCCTGTATTTAAAATGGTGTTAAAACTTTCCTATTGAAAAATGTTTAGGGTTGCATTATTCACGTACCTACAGAATTACCGCGGTAAACTATCAAAGACATGTGCAACGTAATTCGAGAACTTTGTTTATTAGGAAAATTTTTGCAAATGTAATTTTATTATTTTTGAATGTGATCAAAAATGTTTGTATGTGTTTGTTAGAAGTGTAGGTGAAAATGGTATTTAAATTCATAATTTTATTGAACTGACATTACTTATTTTTCACCTTCTGGAGGAGAAAGCACTGTGAGCTCTAACCTACATTCATCAGAATAAAAATATGTAAGTAAGTTCTTACACCTATTATTATTTGTTGTTACTATATTATATTTGTTTATTTATTTGAATTTTTAATTTAATTATTATTAATTATTTACAGGTCTGACTTCGAATTTGAAAATCGTAAGAGGAAGGTCCACTTTGAGGAGGACGAATTGTTCCTAGAGTCGGAGTCAGAGGACGAAGCACCTCGGTAAGTTATTTAATTATTTTTTAACTTTTTTTTATTATCTATAGGTATTTTTTTTATCATATATTTACTATTTTCCAGTAAATCACAATCGAAAGCGGGCAAGGCTAAGGTGGAGCCAAAGAAGAAGCGAGTTAAGGCCAAAGCCAAAACCGATCAAACGTAAGTGTTTTTTTTTTTTTTTTTACTGTTTTTAGCACCTATTATTCTATGAAAGTATGTAATGAATAATTATATAACCTAATGTTATACCTTAATTCAATGAGTCTTTATAATTTAAATAATTTAATTGTTATTTCTTATTTCGCAGTGCTAGTGCCGCAGTTGAGCTCTTTGGCGAACACGAGGCTACAGCAAAAGCTCCAGAGTCAAGCAGTTTGCTGTGGTCGTCATTCAGCCGACGGGTTGCTGGCGGTATTGTGCGGAACAACGTGCTGTTGGAGGGACCGTTTTTGGTGGAGCTGCGTGTCTACGACACAGAAACCATCAAGAACGTAGATCCACAGGTTCGTTGGACTAAGGCCGCGGCATCCCTGCGCTTACAGCTAAGCCCTGATGACCCTCAGTGGGGCTTAGTTAAGAAGGTTATGAGGGATTGTCGTAAAAAGTTTGAAGGTGAGGGCACCTTCTACAGTGACAAAAAAGAAACTAAAAACTGATTTCATTCAGTTTTTTAGTTTGTCACCGTTCCCTCAAACCTTCTTTAGTTGTATTCTTATTTTAGTTACTTATCATTTTTACTTACTTTAAATAAATTTACCTTATTGATTAAAACCTTATTGATTTTTACTCAAACGCAATTATTAATAGCTACTCTATTAACTAGTCTGTTCTGATTTTTTCTTTTTTTAAATATGGATAAAAGTAATGATGTATTGTTCTGCTCAGTTTGCAAAAAGTATATACATAATAAAGCATTTTCTAGGCACTTGCGAAGCATTGCTCATAAAAATAATACATCAGTTTTAATTGAAAACGGCATCTATCAGATTTCTTCAGCGTTTAGAAACCGTATAGCTTCATATCGTGTAGAGGCAGATAAAGCGACTACTGAGCAAGGGCCGACTACGGCTATCTCTCCCGATGCGTACTTACGCAACGTTGCGCCTAAGTTAGAACGTCTTATTAACTCAATTCTATCAAAACATATAAATGTTAAAGTAAATTTTGAATTTTTTTCACAATTTATTTTACCTTCAGTTGATCGCGTAGAAGTGAAATCTTTTGCTACTGAGAATATTACCCTCCATCAAACTTATGACTTTAATGAAGTATTTGATAAAATATGTTCAGCCCTTTTTAAAAAAATTGATGAATTTCAAGAAAAGGGAAGTGGATGGTCCCTTTTAGACATTTTATATTTGGAAGTAAACATTAACAAGTATAATCCTTTAAGAGGATCTTGCTTTGTTGATTTACCTCGTAAAATTCAAAATAAAAAGACTTGTGTAAACATTAAGAATGACGATATATATTGTTTTGCATGGTCGCTTATGGCAGCCCTATATCCAACCAAAACGAATGCAAACCGTACGTCATCGTATCCCCATTTCAATAACGTATTAAACCTAAAGGATATGACTTTTCCAGTTTCACTTTTAGACATTAAAACTTTTGAAAAAAATAATGATATCAGTGTAAATGTATACGGGCTTAAAGGTGAAAAAGTAATTGGTCCCTTACATAAAACAATATGTAAAAAAACCATACATGTCAACCTATTATTGTTGGAGGGTAATAATCACTCACATTTCTGTCTTATAAAAGACTTACCTAGATTGGTTAGGAGTCAAGTTACAAAACATCACGGTAAAATACATTTTTGTGAAAATTGTTTATTATTTTTTACTTCACATGATGCACTTTCTGATCATAAATGCAGTGGAATATCCACTGTTTTACCTCCTGAGGGCTCTGTACTTCAGTTTAAAAACTTTGTTAACATGCAAAGTGTACCATTTGTTATATACGCTGACTTCGAAACATTTTTATTACCGTGTGAGGAAGAAAGTGGCTGTTACACTAAAAAAATACAACAACATATACCAGCTGCGTTCGCGTATTACATTGTTTGTAATTATGATAGTTCTAAAAATCGTATAGTTACATATCGGGGTCATGACTGTGTTGAAAATTTCATTAATAACTTACGAAAAGATATCATTGAAATTTACAATATTTTAAAAAATGCATCAGAAAATCCTGTACCTATAAAAATTGATGAAAATTGTGCATCAAATTTTGCAAACGCTGAGTTTTGTTACATTTGTTCGAACTTGCTATTAGACGATAAGGTAAGAGATCATTGTCATTTTACAGGGCAGTATAGAGGTGCAGCTCACTCTTACTGCAATCTTTTAATAAAATCACCTAAATTTGTTCCAGTATTTTTCCATAATCTGTCAGGTTACGATTGTCATTTATTCATCCGTGAGCTCAGTTTAACTCCGGGTGCAATCAAACTCTTACCTAAAAATAAAGAAAACTATATTTCTTTCACTAAATACTATCCAATATCAGAAGAAGACTTTGCCGCAGCTAGGTTTATAGATTCATTTAAATTCTTAGGTACTAGCTTAGAACAGCTAGCTAAAAATCTTGATAGAAACGATTTCCAAAATTTAAAATATTATTGTAGAAATGATAAAGAATTTCAATTACTATCCCGTAAGGGTATATATCCATACGAGTATATGTCTTCTTGGGAGTGTTATAATAAGGAAAGTTTACCATCGAAAGAACATTTTTTCAGTAAACTCACAAACGAATCTATATCTCAATCGGATTACGAGCATGCTCAAAATGTTTGGTCTTATTTCGGGATTAAAAATTTGGGGGAATATACCGATTTATATGTTAAAACTGATGTTTTATTGCTCGCTGATATTTTTGAAAAGTTTCGAAAAACTTGCAAGTTTAATTACAATTTAGATCCCGCATTTTATTACACTGCACCCAGTCTCAGTTTTGACGCTATGCTTTTGAAAACCAAAGTTCAGCTCGAGCTCATAAGCAATTTTGAGATTTTCCGCATGATACAAAAAGGTATACGCGGTGGTATTTGTTTGTGTTCAAAAAGATATGCAAAATCTAATAACAAATATCAGTCTGACTTTAATGAAGCGGAACCAAATAACTTTTTGATATATATCGATTGTAATAATTTGTACGGACACGCTATGTGTTCGTACCTTCCTTATTCGGAATTCAAATTACTCAATAAAAATGAAATTAGTCAACTTCAAATTTCAGACATTCCTGATGATGCTGAGTATGGATATATACTAGAAGTAGATCTTATGTACCCTGACCACTTACATGATTTACATAATGACTTACCATTTTGCGCTCAAAATTTTAAACCCCCTGGCTCTAAATATGAAAAATTAATACCTAACCTTTATGACAAATTCAATTACGTTATACATTACATGCACTTAAAAACATGTATGAAACATGGATTACGTCTTTCAAAAATACATAAAGTTTTACAGTTCCGTCAGAGTTCTTATCTAAAACAATATATTGACCTCAATACAACATTACGCCAAAAAGCGACTTCTGCTTTTGAACAAGATTTCTTCAAATTACTAAATAATAGTATTTTTGGGAAAACATTAGAAAACACTGAGAATAGAGTTGACGTAAGGTTAGTAAATAGATGGAACGATTCACAAAACAAAACAAAAAAATGTTTGACTGCTGAATCACTTATTGCACTCCCACATTTTCACAGTGCCTCAATTTTTGATGAAAATTTAGTAGCTATACAAATGAATCGTACAGAAGTCGTTTTAGATAAACCTATTTACATAGGCTTTTCAGTATTAGAAATTTCAAAAAACCATATGTACGATTTTCATTACTCAGTAATGAAAGATTTTTATAAAGATAATATCTCCTTGTGTTATACAGACACAGATAGTTTATTATATTCAATACAAACTAACGATTTTTACTCTGATCTGAAGATTAATTTTTCTCAATACTTTGATACTAGTAATTTCACTTTAAACAATTGCTTCCAAATTGAACAAAAAAATAAAAAAGTCCCTGGTCTGTTCAAAGATGAACTTGGAGGTGAAATTTTATTAGAATTTGTTGGTTTACGATCGAAGCTATATTGTTTGAAAACTAAGAAGAATGAGATTAAAAAAGCAAAAGGGGTTAAAAAGAATGTAACAAAACATTTAAAATTTTTAGATTATTCTAAAACTTTATCAAGTGGTAAAGATTTGAGAAAAGTAAATATTCACTTTAAGACTATAAAACATATTATTTTCACACAAGAACTTGACAAAATTGCATTGTCAAGAAAAGATGATAAGCGTTTCATTTTGAAAAATAATATATCAACATTATCTTGGGGTCACAAGTTAATAATTTAATTAACAGAAACAGATTAGTTGTATAGTAGTATATATTAATAATTGTGTATGTGTAAATAAATTTTATGTAAATTTCATTTCAATTGTTATGTATGTAGTTAAGTTTTCCTAAATGAAATGTATATAATAATAAAATGTTTATCTAGTAAAGTACTTACCTACCTAACGGTAGTAATTTTGTAATTAAAATCGATTACTTAATACCTATGTTAAATAATATTTAAAAAGGTACCTAAAACTAGGTACAATTTAATAAAAGAATGTTTGATGGGATTTATTCGTATTATTTCTATTCGTATTAGGTACACACACAATAATACATATCTAATACAAGAATAAAAAGTAGATTTTTTTAAAGTCGATCATTTAGGCATTTAGAATAAAGGTTACAAACATGCAATATTATTCGGTATTACGATATCTGACACCTTGCAGCTGCACCTTAAGGCAATACATGTTCAAACATGAAAACGCATGGAAATACTCATTTTTTCAATTCCCTTAGCTTTTAAATTTGTGCTAATTTAGTATATGTATGAGTATGATGATATCCGACACTTTGCAGCTGCACCTTAACGCAATAACGTCATGTTCAAACATGAAAATGCAACCTTGCAATTTGATTTCCTTTGCTAGGTCATTTTATTTTAAATTGGTAGGTACTCATTTTATATCGGTCCGCGAAACGAGTCTCATGTCGCTAACAAGAGACAGTGTTGTGCGGGTTAGCAGTGAATTTGAAACGGAACTAGTAATAAATGTGGAAATTATACAAGTGACTCAAAGTGCTGGAAGAGTTCAATACCAGCAAGTGATAGAGGCAACGCATCCTGTAAACCCTGAAAACAAGAAAACTGATAAAGTGCTACTAGAAGCAGTAAAGCTGATAACTTTAATGTCAAAAGAACTTCGCAACAGGTTTCTTCAAAAAGTGAGTTTTATTTACTAAAAATAATACAATCTTTAACTTAGATTTAATTAGATACATACATACTTAAATATTTTAATATTATTATTTTTTTTAATTTAAATTAATATTTTATTAATATGTGGTCTTTCTTTTGTTTCAGCTTCTAAATATTTTAAGCACTGAAGAGTCCCGTGATACTGTTGACAGTTAATCAATATTGCATACTTCTTTTGGAAACTAGTAAGTAGCAATTTAATTAGGTCTTAATATTTTTAGTTCTTTTTTATTATTATAATTAATTTAACATTTATCTAAATATGTACTTACCTATACATATTACATATGTTACATATTTTTTTTTTATTATTGTTACAGAAATGGACTCCGCAAATATCGATACTGATTTATTTCGCTATGAGCCCATTACACAAGATCCGCTCGAACATTTTGATGAAAGATTTCCCTATGCGGCTAGCAGCCCTGTGATTTCAAGACCTCTTAAGAAAAGAAAAATTACTCAAGCAAAACGAACTAACAAAATGGACAAGATTGCAGCTTCATACGTGAGAATCAAAGGGGAAACAGAAGGATATCGACTTATAAAGATAAAGGTGTACGATATCCGTAAGCCCAGCACAGCTTCAGATTCGCCGCAAACAATTGAAGAAGATGGAGCTCTATTGAGTGCACAATATATTGCGCCCTATGTGTGTGATGAAATATTAGAACAGACTGAAAATTTGATCAACACAATTTCAAAATCGTTATGCAGTAATATGTAGTGAAGTGTTGTGTTGTGAAACGATGAACTTTATTAAAATGTAAATATCAAAACAATTTATAATAAATATTTTCAAATATTACTTGATTGGTATTATTTAATTTTATATCTAAATTATCAACTAAGTAGGTATGTATTTATATAAAAGTCAATAGATTTTTTTGAACAAATCATTTATTTAATATATTAGAAAAAGATAACATCCATTTTTTTATACAAATAACATTTTTTAGGGCACACTCTTTAAAATGATAAACACAATTATATTCTAAATCAGAACAATACATTTTATGAAGACTTAATAGGTTAGGACATCCTTGTTGAGAAATATCCGTTACACAACAATTATCACACAATTCTTTGATCCATGTAATTTTTTCTTGCCCCTTTACAATAACTTGATGGTTTTCTAAAATTAAGATAATTATTCTTTTAAATTCGCGGTAGTCAATATATCCCTCACTCCAATGTATACCTCTGTTTTTTTCTATCCATGAAACTTGTTTTCGTTCGTTGTATGTTAATTTAGCGTATGGATAAGGAGGTTTTATCAAATATATTTGTGTATATTCTTTAGTTGCTATGGCTAATTCTTTTAATATAAATTTATTATTTTGGTTTTTGAATCCTTGAACATCGACAATAATTGTATCCTTACTCATGATATTTTTCTTACAATATTGCTTAATGGTTTGTATTCTACAATGCAGTCATTCAAAATAAGGCAATAAGCAGATGTTTGATCTGGTATCTCAGAATCACTTTCCAGTTCCAGTCTAATGTTCACAACTGGTCCACTTTTCAAATTATCATTTTGTCTTGAACAGTCTATAACAAAAAGCGGTGCCTTCTCTTTAAAGTATTTTAAATTCAATAATGGTTCTGTACGACGTCCGTAGTAAGACTGTTGAAATTTCGCATATTGCTCATATATTAATGCTATTTTGTCATCAGAAAAGTTTACATTAACACTTTCATACGGAAAGTATGTTGAATTAAGAAAAACTTTTACGTCTCGCAAATTACAATGATCAAATTCAGTCATATCTGCAGTACCATTATTTTTTCTGTTTGTTTGCAAACCTACAATAACATATCTCGGTTTTTCGATCTGCGAGGAAGTTTTGATGGACCAAGTATGCTTTGTTGCTTTCGGAAGTAAAGGATACTCGTACAGGTCCCAATTCCGAAATGTTAAATTAATTGGATGGTCTCTTTCTAAAAGCTTCAATAAAGTAATTCGTTCTTTGTCAGAAACTTTTACATGTGGAACACGCCATACAATTTTTTGTATCTCAATATTATCTACTATCTCTCCTGTATTTAATTTGATTGCATTAAGGTTTGTATTACTTCTCAGCAAAACAAGTTCATGTTTACAGTTCATTACAATTTTTTTATAATCTTCAGCAAACCCGAGTATACTACTTAAAGGAATAGATACACAAAAACGACCACCATTCGTATTTTTAGTACCATCAAGGTTCCACATCCATGCTATTGCCATTTTTGATTCGCTGTCATTCATAGATAATAAATTTTTTATTGTGGTGGTTATTCCAGCATTTTTAATTTTATCAATTTCCACACCATTTAATTCGTATCTAATATCTTGAAATAGATACATAAGAGGGTTATTAGTAAATTGAACAGTGCTTGCTTTAGTACCATCAGCTTTGTTGACCACCACAGTACCTTCCAAGTATAAAGTACTAGCAGAAGGAAGAATATAGACGTCTTGTTGATTGATGGGTATGCGGATTTCATCATTTCTATTAAAACTGGTAACATAAGGTTTGTATGAATGTATCTCAACTCCTTCAACAGTATTATCATAAGCAAGAGGATTCGTTATATTTAGGATATTCATTTTAACAATCCAACTAGTTTTAAAAACTTTTTATTTTCTGCAGTTAATTTGGTTAAACCTTGTCGTTTTCGAGGAGATGTTACTTTGCAGGTGGTATGCTTAATACTGGTTGTTTTTGAATATAAAGGTTCGTTTTTATTAAAGTCTAACATCTTTTTTTAATGTGTAAATATAAATGTATTTCTTCCCCTCTTAAATTTATTAAATTATTATTAATATCTAAAATGCGAATATTTATATTGTTTATATTTTTTTGATTAACAGGAAAGTACACAATATTCTTAGGTACTTCAATTATTCTATATCCGGGAG
The DNA here is from genome assembly GCA_947563765.1 of Anarsia innoxiella. Classification (NCBI taxonomy): domain Eukaryota; kingdom Metazoa; phylum Arthropoda; class Insecta; order Lepidoptera; family Gelechiidae; genus Anarsia; species Anarsia innoxiella. The sequence continues at coordinate 723,245 of OX387414.1, read as the reverse complement.
GAACATTCGGTGCAAATTCGTGTATTATATGACTATTATTACCATTAATATAGGAACCACTTGCTATGTCACATTCGACCCTTACAACGGTCGTCGACAAAATGTTGACTGGTAACTTTGATTCATGTAATATATTTGCTTTGAGTTTTGTTTTGTCGAATCCTAGTAGGCTACCTAAAGAATGTTCTTGATTGAAATCTATTTCTTTAGTGCACAGTATGGATGTTTTTAATGTATTATTATTGCAATGGATATTTAGTTTTGCGTCATTTATATTATGTATAAGATAATCGCTAATGTCTTCCAGTTCATATGCTCCTTCAGGAATCGTAATGACCTTATGGTCTCCATAGTAAAATTTGTTATTTCTGTTATCTACGTTTGGTATTGAATTAAATGTAGATAAACACAAGAGAGCAATTTCAAATTCACCTTCAAGCTGCAAACTCGGTGAGTAATTTGATGACAGCACGGATGAATTTCCTGTTATCGAGAGAGTGTATGATGCGAGAGAAGTCATTATGTTAATGATGGAATCAAAACGCTTTTACTAGTTTATATAGTATATTTATTCCAAAAATCGAGTAAAAATTTTAAACATAAATGCCCACAGTTTGTTGTATTGAATTTTTGATATCTTGTATAGTTATAAAATAAGTTATCACTCTTCAAATATGTCACTAGTTCTTGCGGTGGTTTTAAGTCTCCATAACTATCAAAATATTCGCAGTGGTCAATAAGTTTCACATATGCTACCCAGTGCGTTCCCATGTTATCAAAATTATCTAAATTAACTATTCCACATTCAATTCGCTTTGCCTTTTTACCCGACTACGGCAAAGCCAAAAGGAAGGGTAATGTTTTTGGCAGTCTATGTATGTATGTATGTATGTATGTATGTTTGTATGTATGTATGTATGTTCCACCGTAGCGTCTAAACTACTGAACCGATTTTAATGAATGAGGTGTCAAAAGATTCGTAATAATACGGCGGGTGACATAGGATACCTAGTTTTGCAATAAGGTCAATACTTTGCCCACTAGTGGGCAAAAAGTCACGAAGAAAAAAATAAAAGTTTGTAAATGGTGTTGTGTGGTGTATCAAATTCAAGAGCTCAGCAAGCACATTCCAAAAATATATATATCACTAGGTTTTGCGCACGGATTTGCTTGTAAACTAGTGGGCAAGAAGTCGCGACGAAAAATATTAAATTTTATAAAGGATAATGTGTGGGGTATCAAATGAAAGGGCTCAGCGAGTACATTCCAAATATTATATATATCACTAGGTTTAGCACGCGGTTTTACTTGTAAATATGTCTTTTAACGGCTTGTCTCTTCTATCATAATTACTTCGAAACTACTGATTACTTACCTACAGCTTGCCAAATCAGGCCTTTTCAGAATTATGTTGACTGTTTTGGCTAGTTTTAAGCTAAATTACCTACAACTTGTACTTAGGTAGTAGCCTATGGAATCAACTTTGTTGGCATTCAAACATTTTGGGTCCCTCAATAGGTACATTTTGCCCACGTAACGTGTACGAAAAAGCAAACATTTTTAGACTCTGACAAAGATCTCATATTCAAAGTTGTTTATTATCATGAGTTCAAGCAGTGATTTAAATTTGTAAAGCGTGTCTTAAAAGGGAAGTTTGAAATAAACTACAAGACTTCTTGAACTCACATTCATACTATGAACAAAGTGTGTAGGAAAGTTTGGGGGGCGCAGCCCCCCGCCAAAATTAAACAAAACACTTCTTGAATTCTACTAGATAAAGTTGTCACTGTGTGGGGGGGTTTGGGGCGTAGCCCCCGCTAAAAGAAACGAAACACTTCTTGAACTCTACTATGGATAAAGTAGTCACAGTGTAAGGCGGTTTGGGGGGCACAGCCCCCCGCCAAAATTAAACAAAACACTTCTTGAACTCTACTAGATAAAGTTGTCATTGTGTGTGGGGGTTTGGGGGGCGTAGCCCCCCGCCAAAAGACACGAAACACTTCTTGAACTCTACTATGGACAAAATAGTCACTGTATGGGGGGGTTTGGGGGGCGTAGGCCCCCGCCAAAAGACACGAAACACTTCTTGAACTCTACTATGGACAAAATAGTCACAGTGTAGGGGGGTTTGGGGGGCGTAGCCCCCCGCCAAAAGACACGAAACACTTTTTGAACTCTACTATGGATAAAGTAGTCACTGTGTAGAGGGGTTTGGGGGGCGCAGACCCTCGCCAAAATGAAACAAAACCTTCGTGAACTATACTGAATAAAGTTGTCACTGTGTGGGGGGGTTTGGGGGGCGCAGCCCCCCGCCAAAAGACACGAAACACTTCTTGAACTCTACTATGGATAAAGTAGTCACAGTGTAGGAGGGTTAGGGGGGCGCAGCCCCCCGCCAAAATTAAACAAAACACTTCTTGAATTCTACTAGACAAAGCTGTCACTGTATGGGGGGGTTTGAAGGGCGTAGCCCCCCGCCAAAAGACACGAAACACATCTTGAACTCTACTATGGATAAAGAAGTCACTGTGTAGGGGGGTTTGGGGGACGCAGACCCTCGTCAAAATGAAACAAAACCTTCTTGAACTATACTGGACAAAGTTGTCACTGTGTGGGGGGGTTTGGGAGGGCGCAGCCCCCCGCCAAAATAAACAAAACACTTCTTGAACTCTACTGTGGACAAAGAAGTCATTGTGTCAGTTTAGGGGGACGCAGCCCCCCGCTGCAATAAGGAAATAATAGATACTTTTTACATATACTCGTACTATGGACAGATTTATCAGTGTGAGATTATCAGGCTTTGGGGGCGCAGCGCCCCGTCAAAATAAAATAAAAGGCATCTTTGATCCACACTCATACCTATCCGAAACGGATTACGCTACTTACTTTGGACCAGGAAAGCGTTGAGCATCTCTGCTCAAAAGTAGGTACCTACCTATCTAGGTACTTTTTGTGTAGTTTTTTTAGTGTTATGTACTCTATCAAAAAATTTGCAATATTTTAGTTTGAAGTCGCGGATGCCCGCTAGTACAATATGTTGAGATGAAAAGATAGATTGAAAGTGTAACATGGAGTTTGAATAGTTGTCATATATGTGTTTGTATGAGTTCTGTAGTATGTACGTAGATATCACTGGTTTAACCAAAAAGTGTGAAATAAAAAATAAGTTCTAAAAACTAAAACCCGCCTACGGAAAACCTGCGATCTCAAAAGTAAGAAACAAGAAATAATTCTTGTCTTCTTAACTAGGTACCCCATAAATGCACAGACGTAGCGATTTTCAGAGGAAAGCCGTGGTCGTATGCCTCCATATAACTATAAATGGCTGCCTGCAAGCAATTGATACCTACCTTATTACAAAGGTACATTAAACAGGTTCCGACATTGCACGGTTATTAATATCAAGGCACAGAGGCATACGACCACGGCTTTCCTCTGAAAATCGCTACGTCTGTGCATTTATGGGGTACCTAGTTAAGAAGACAAGAATTATTTCTTGTTTCTTACTTTTGAGATCGCAGGTTTTCCGTAGGCGGGTTTTAGTTTTTAGAACTTATTTTTTTAGGTAATCTGTCTCTCATAAATACACCACGGAAATAAGGTATATTGCGCGCACATTTCATGATTTCGATATCAGTAAGAGCACGTTTGGGTAGCTCGCTTATCAGTTTTTTGGATATTTCACATACAGTCCATTACCGGTCTTATACGGTTTGACGTATAATCCTTTACCTAGAGCAACTGATTCTAATACTCTATTATGACGTTGTGCTTCTTCAAAATTTTTTTTCGCTGATTTGTAATCATTCACAGTTTTCGCGATACCAGCAGCACCACCCGCTAGTGTTCCTAACGCTGACAATCCAGCAAATATTGGTATCAAAGGTAGAATACCTCCAGTTTTTGGTAAAGGTATGACACGAGGGATGTTTATACCTTTCTTTTTTGTCAATAGTTGCTTTGCAGCTAAATATGCAAGTTTTATTGCATTTTTATTGTTTGTTGGCTTATACTTTTTAACATGGGAACGTATCTTTGATACAAACCCCTTAAATGATTTAACTCCAGCGCCATATTTTATTTTCGTTTTCATAACTTTATTCACAAGCCAAGAGGCTAACTTTTCACCTTTGCTAGCGTCCTTGTTTTTCAATCTTCTTTTTGCCATATTCATAAGTTCTGTATCAGCTTTATGTCGGTTTTGCAAGTCAGAGTAATTGGTATATGCTATATCGTGCTTCTTACACGCTTCATCTAATTTATTGATACCTTTATCACCGCGTAATAACCGTTCTTGCAATTTAGTTCCTGGTCCACAATAATTATAGCCAGGGAGATGTGCTTCAAACGGTAATTTATTTATTAAACTATTAATAAGTCCTCCTCCATGCATATCTTTATATGATGTGAAGATATTTCAAATATATCAATATTATATATAGATGGGTATTATGCTCTAACGATAGCATCTTGATTTATCCAACTATTCTCGGTTTTGCTTAAACCCAACCACTTGACGAATATCTTATTTCCTTTTCTTTTCAAAACCTTTTCGATAAGATATACATCAGGATGCAGTGTTTTTTGGAGCTCTTGTTCATAAAAGGCTCCTTGTATTTTTTGCTTCCGCTGATCTTCAATATAATATGTTACTGGATGAGTTTTATTAACAGCTTTAATTTTAAATATTTCGGTACTCCAATTTGGAGTGTAACCTTTTTCGAAGCTGTGTTTATATTTGCTAATGCGTACGTAATCTCCAATTTTGAACTTAGCTTTGTAAGATAATGCAAGCGGTGAAACTTTTTGTATATTATTTCGAACTAATGACTCATTCATATGATTTACTTCCACTGGTTTAAATTTGGTAGTTCTATGTTTTGTATTATTATATGAATTAACTACAGTTTCTAACGTTGAATCAATCCATTTGTAGTTACCATTTAAACTAAAACATTTAAATATTTTTTCTTTTAATGTTCTTATTAATCTTTCAACGATTGATGCTTTTTTTGTTGAATACGTTGAGTAATGATTAATACCTAATGTTTTCATCAAGCTTTGGAAAAAATCATTATAGAATTCAGTTCCCATATCAGTTTGTAAATTGTTCGGATGGCGATGAGAGTTTGAAACAATACGTTTAAAGGCGTTTGTAATTTCCAGTTTTGTTTTTGTTTTTGTTGGTACAACCCAAGCATATTTAGAAAAACAATCGATGATTACTAAAATAAATGAATATTTTTTGTTGTACGATTTCAAGTTTCTTAAATCAATAAGATCAGCTTGCCATAAATCATCGATACCTTTCAAAATAACATGACGGCGAACAAAGTTTTTTCTTGCTGCTCTATGAATTTCTTCAACTACTTGTTGTTTTGACATTATTAGTTTTAATTATGTTATCGATCTCAGCTTTCGTGTAAAACTTTTTTTTCAAATGATCTAAAATGGTAGGGACGCTAGTTTTTAAATAGTTATTTATTTCATCTAAAAGTGCATCTTTGATTTCAGACTTTGAAGTACTTATAAGAGTTTTGACTTCATTAGGACTACATAACTCTTTTACCGCATTGTCAACATATTCTTTGTTTGCGCAATGGTCTAATTCCTCAGGTGCTAATATTCCTCGTAATCGAATCCCTTTTAAGTCAAATTCACCATTTTGGTTTTTTAATAAAATACTATCAGAAAAGTCAAACACATGAGAAAATCTTTGTCTCTTATGAACATGATGACCAAATTTATCTATATTCATAGTAAAGGTCTGTGTTCTTAAAGAGCTAAATAAGAAATGAGAGAATTTGTCATTAGACGTATTCTTTATAATTATAAATTAGTTATCTTTTTGCAAAACTCCTCTTTCTCGTAGTTCTTCTACAATAGATATTATTTCATTATTTACAGCTCCCGTATTTCCAGCTTGTTGAGATGCAATCAATAATTTTAATCTTTCTACTAATTCATTAGGGTCATCCCAATAGACGTAATCAGTATTATTTTGGAATTTCTTCATTAAAGGTAATCCTTTACCGGTGATTTGGCTGTTGTTACTGCTAATAGAATAACTTCGATCATATTTGAATAAAGGTTTTATAATCTTTAAATACTTTTGTCCTTTATTACTTTTTATAGGCTTAAGAGGATTATAATCTCTACGGTGTGCATTGGTATCCATCAACATCAATTTATAATTAGAAATATCATCTTTTGAAACTAAATCAATGTCAGGGGTTTTTTTTAAAAGTAGTTCTCGTAAACCTGTGGTTAATGTAAATTCCCGTCCTGCTACTGTTATGGTATCACCAACTAGTCTCACTCTCATTGAGCCCATCATTGGTTTCCCACGTTCAACTCTTATACCGAATGGAACATCCTTATATATTTCAGATGACATTGACCATGTTGATACGTCATTATCTGGATCATCATCATCTTCATTGTTTTGTGAATCATTTGTATTATCTAATGATTCAAATTCAGTATCATAGTCGGATGAAGAATCTTTGTCTTCTTGTTCTGTATTAGTACTTTTATTTAATGGATCTTTTGACATTTTCTCTAACGTTTTATTTGTAAATGAATTATCAATGTTATCTTCTTTATTTTTTCTGTGAAAAGATTCTGTTTCACCAGCAATTTTGTTAAGAGGTTTAATAATTGGTTGAAACACTGTTTCCATAGTGTTTTGATTGTCAGACTCGATATCACGCATTTTCCGTACTTTTCTTTTTACTGCTTCTGCAGCGTCAACAATTTGTTTTTTCAATTTTCGCTCCATTATTAATATTTATATTAGAAGTTGTTTATTACACCAGATGCTTATTCGAAATAAAACAAACAAGAGATTTCATTCCTATTTATTGATAATTTATTTATCAAAGATCACAAATGTATCAAATTTTTTTCGATAACATCCTGTATTTTTATTACACTCTTTGTTAATAACAAGATAGCTATAAGGCTCACTCCATATTTGTCGACACATTTCTTTGAATTCCGTCCACGACATGTCAGTTGTAACATGATCATCATACACATGTCTCATGTTCATATCGTCTTGCTTAAAAATAATTAAAAGGTTTGAATTATCTCTGATCAGTTGTTTAGGAATTTTACTGTAGGTTTGGTGTAAATAAAAACAATCAATGCTTTTATGTCTACCCATAGCAAAATAGTCTCTCATGTTGTTCTGGTTTTCACATGCCACGTCATCGAATATCATAACAGAATTAGGTTTTGCTTCAATTGGATTAAGAACTTCATCATTTTCACAATATTTAGAAAAAGTTACTGCGGGTACTTTTTGCAAAACTTCCTCCAAAAAAACGTATTTGGGTTGATATAAAGTTTTTGAATAAACGTATACGTTACGGTAACTTAATCCTCGTTCATGTAATAGCAGACTAATGACCAAGTTTGTTTTTCCACAATTAGAAGGTCCACAGACTAAGCAGCGTATTATGTTTGGTAATAATTTCCCATGTCGTAGAGTTTTATTTTGTGGTTCTGGACAAACTTTGTCTAACTTTAGTGAAGCCGATTGTTTAACAAACTTCATTCTAAAGCAACTAAATCAATTAAACATTTATGTCTATCAATCCTTATCACTTCAGCACGTATAACTTGTCCCATTCGTCGAACGTTCTTTAACGTAGCACTTGGTATTAAAATCGCGTCATGATCTTCGGATCCAATCACTTTTACGTCATGAAATCCATCTCCAAAAATTTTTACTAATATAACATCAACAATATCACCTGTATTTAGAATCATTGATAGCACTACGTGTTACTCTTGATCGAAAGGTTTTTATAGAATGAGGTATGTGATAAAAGGGCATGTATTTATATAGATACAATTTATGTCAAAAGTAAATAATATTTTTACTTCTTTTTCAAAATGTTATTGGGAAGGATGGATCACACAATGATGTGACCAACGAGAGCGGAGCGGGGCGGAGCTCGTTGGTCATATCGTTGTGTGATCCAGACTTCCCAATAACATTACTACTGCTGATCGAGTAAGTATGGGCGATCCAAAAATTTTTTTCGAGTTACGACGATCCATGTTCTTTGGGGAAAGTTGTTCAGTTTCATAAGGACTATCGCTGAGTTTCGGTATTATACCCCCTTTCTGTTACACCCTGTATGAAAATGATGAAAAATCATTTAATCCTGTAGGTTTTGACAACACTAAGGACGGGTCATTTTTTAAAGTTAATGCTAGATTCGCAAGAGTGCACTTTTCCCTAGAGAAGAACCTAGCAAGAAACTCTGTAGTGTTGCTCTTTTCAATAAACCGTGTTCCGGAGGTTATGCATTAATTTTGCCACGCTTGTCCAGACCATTGTAGTGAACATTCTTCATTATCCTATTAATTTATAAATGTCAATGTTTGTGCCGATGGATGGATGGATGGATGTTTGTTACTTCATCACGTAAAATCTACTGAATAGAATGAAATTTTACAATAACTTAGCTTGGACATCAGAATAACACATAGGCTATATTATTTGCAGATATTTTGTGTGTTTTCGAAGATATGACGATAAAGGCGAACAATGTCGCGGGCAACCTCTAGTGCAGTGGTTCCCAATTAGTTTTTGCTGCGTACCGTTTCAAAAAAGACCTCAAACCTGCGTACCTACCCCTTATAGGACCAATCACACTAATACTAATATTATAAATGCGAAAGATTGTGAGTGTGTGTATATGTTTGTTACTTCTTCACGTTCAAACGCCTAGACTAGACCAATTTTGATTAAATTTGGTCTACAGGTAGTTGACACCCTGGATAAACATATAGGCTACTTAAACAAAGGGTAACGCCGAGGGACGCCGAGGGGAAGAGACACGTACCCCTTGATACAACTTCACGTACCCCTGGGGGTACGCGTACCACTAATTGGGAACCACCGCTCTAGTGAAATATATTTTTTTTAAGATTCTATTTTCATAGAAACTAAAGACCTTTACATGATCTGTCCATTATGTATAACGCTTTATGTGAATTGACGTCAACAACAAAGCAACAAAGTCACAATTTCATATAATTGACTAATAGGTAGTTTTCAATACTATTATGGGTTTAAATACGAGTGGTAGTAGGTACCTCTAAGTACTTTTATTGCAAGTAAAGAATTAACAGACATTGCAGATGTAGGCGCGTTTGCGGAGTTTACGCGTTTTTATTTCCGCTACCAAAACGCGCGCGTTTTGCACGCGTTTTGACACTTACAGATGAACTATCTGTCATTCATTAACGCGAACGTTACGCGAGTAATACGCGTGGGCGCGTTTTGGTAGCGCCTACGTCTGCAATGTCTCTAGAGTTATAAATAAATATGACATATTTAAGTAAATAAATCTTTCAAAGTCAATTTTTATGACGGAAAGAGAAATATTTCTCGTTACGGTATTACCAATGTGAAACTATGCTAGTATGAAAACTGGATGAAAACACATTACTTGGAATTATAAACAGCCTACAAAGAAGTGGTATAAAAAAGTTATACTTATTCTGCACTTTTTTTCTATCCATTAAGATCCCACTGCTGGGCAAAGGCCTCCCTCGCAACTTTCCACTTAACACGGTCTCCGGTGGCGTCCCGCCATTCGCGTGAAAATGCATCCAGATCGTGTCTCCATCTTTTTCTAGGTCTGCCTTGGCGTCTGTGACCATCTAGTGGCATATCCGTAACGCCTCTCAATTTCGATTTCTGGAAAGAAGCAATCGGCTAATTTCGACTTCGTTTAGCGATAGGTATCTGTGTAGCACACACTGTGAGGTTTGTTTTGTGTCGTGATTTAAATACCAGAGTGCTACAATAAATAATTTTGTTCTAAATCCAAATTCTGATGGCCGAGTAGTCTCAAAATGATTTACATGGAAATTAGCTTTCGTTTTGTATTCGGAAATGCGAATATTGCCTAAGATTGCCGAAGTGCGTTCTTTATCACCCTTTATTGTACGTATGTATGCAAATACGAGATCCAGTAACTCCTATATATTTAACTTTGTACAAAAATTCCTAAACAGCGGGCGTCCTGCCGCCATACTGCCAATGCCAACATTCCGGACGAAAACTCGTAGCAAAAATATTTACAAGAGAATTGTTTCAGTAATATAAATTGTGGACAAAGTTGCAAATGTTAAGGAACTACTCATTAACGAGCTGTAACCGAAACCTTTGCATGCGCTGTAACCAATGGGGATGATGACTACATTCGAAAATTCAAAAAATATTTAGTCCGTCTTTTAGGCTATTAAAAAATATTTGAAACACGTTTTTTACCTGATCAAATACATCAAATACATATCAATACAAAGATACAAAGCATTAAAGATACGGAGTGGGTTTGACGTCACTCCAACCTAAAAATCGTACTAAGGCGTGACGTCATGAGCAACTTTAACCAAGTGTATTTGTGTCATTTTTAGTTTAAGAGAAAAAAGAAAAAATACGTGAAGAATATTTAAAAATAATCTATGTGATGGACTAAAAAAATTTTTAGTCATCTTGTCTACTGTTTTTTTTTATAGATTACCTGTACTTGTAACTACAGAGAGTAGACAAGAGAATGGAAATCAATGGTGGAAATAATGAAAAACCTAGAAATATCTATGGTTATCCTGCAGCTTTCCAACATTAATATTATTTAATGATATTCGTGATATTCAATAGTTCAGTGACTCATTCCTCAAATCACGAACAAATTATTTAACTTACCTTAAAACTAGGTAACGATTAACTAGTCTAACAAGCCGCCTCTTGTCATTCCCGGTGCAAAGGTACCCAACACTCCAGCATGGTTAGAATTATAAAAGCTGTTTTTGACATTTTATAAGCGTAGCCTACGTAAGTACCTAATGATGAATGAATAATTGAAATTTCCAAACATGTAACTCAATACCGTAACAATATATTGGATCTAAAACTAACTTAAACTTTAAACTACCTGTAAACCTCAAAGGTATTAGATAAAACAATCTGATAGATACGAAATTGACCAAAAACTATTGGGACGGGGTCGCTATTTCAAACAGTTCTATCTGATTGTAGTATTTATTTAATTACAAACGAAATACCTATGTATAAGTACCTAAGGTTTATTTATTGGTATACAGCGTTATTACAAAACGAGGTTGTAATTATATATTAACAACGTAATAATGAATTATGTATTTATAATTCTAGAACTAAGACCCAGAACACACGGTGAAACGCAAATGCAACGCAACTGAAACTGCTAGTTACTTTTGAGTTCCATCGCAGTTTCTGCTATAGACTTCCTTAGAAAAACACACACGACGCAACTGAAACGAAACGTTTCAAACAAGTTACGTCGTGTGTGGTTTTCAAAAGTAACTAGCAGTTTCAGTTGCGTTGCATTTGCGTTTCACCGTGTGTTCTGGGTCTTAGTTCTAGACTTTTTTTTTTGTGTGTTTGTGTTTTGGCGCTTATTTAAACCTCGTTTTGGCATAACGCTGATATATTTTATTTGTTAGTAGAGGATGCCCGCGACTACGTATGCATTTATTTAACTGTAATATTTTCAAAACTTACACAATCAATAGGTAGGTATATTGAAATAATATCTATATCCTGTGTTATTCTAATGTGCAAGCTACAATACTGAAAAGTTTCATTAAAATGTTTAGTTGATTATCTATTAATTTTATTCATCAACTTTAGATCTAATTGGACGTTAATTGTAATAGCCTTTACTGCAACATAAGAACCATAAGAAGGCTCAAGGCAAGGTCACCCAAAGGGCGATGGAGAGAGCTGTGCTCGGAGTTTCTCTGCGTGATCACATCAGAAATGATGAGATCCGCAAAAGAACCAAGGTCACTGACATAGCTCGAAGAATCGCAAACCTTAAGTGGCAGTGGGCGGGGCACATTGCTCGTAGAACCGATGGACGATGGGGCAGAAAGGTTCTCGAGTGGCGACCACGCACCGGACGACGCAGTGTGGGAAGGCCTCGAACAAGGTGGACTGACGACTTGGTTAAAGTCGCTGGAAACCGTTGGATGCGGGCAGCGCAAGACCGGTTGTTGTGGAGATCCTTGGGGGAGGCTTTTATCCAGCAGTGGACGTCCATAAGCTGACATGATGATGACTGCAACGTATTGTTAGATTAATATTGATCTTACACTCCCAAAGGTCGACAACTAAAACACAATCAAAGACATAAATCTAAGCCCGTCATTAGGACCCTTGCCACCCATAAATAACATAGCTCTACAACACAATGTAATCTTTGTAATTTATTTGTATCACCATTTTAACTTGAACCCTGACATTGACAAATTCAACATTAAGGTAACAGCTAATATTTTGACTGAGCACAAATTAAATTGGATCTTAATTGTATGGTAAGACATGATCTTTTCCCCACTACTTTAAAAGATTTTTTTACTAGACTATTGTGTCCCACTACTGGGCAAAGGCTTTAAATGAATACTTAAGAATTTTGCTGAGACCTAAAGACCTAAAATAATGAAATTAGGTACAAATAAAGTCTTAAGAATTGAGAATTATTTTCTTAGATACTAGAACGTGCCTTATCGGTAATGGTTACCACTCTTATTCCACTTAAGGTGCTAAAAGATTTCTTAATCAACGTTTATAGCACCTCTTGCCGTTAGTATTACTGTTATAGAGATTATTAAACTAGACTAGTGTCTGCTCGCGACTTCGTACGCTTTTAACGTCATATCTTGGAAAACTTTCTCAATATTTTATAATAATATAGCCTATAGTGTTTCTAATGAATAAGCTACAATATTACAAAGTTACATTAAAATCTGTACAGTGGTTTTTTCGTGAAAGAGTTGTAGTCAACCTCACATCCATCTATCCATCCATCCGTCTATCCATCCATCCATCTACCCACCCATCCATCCATCCATCCATCCATCCATCCATCCATCCATCCATCCATCCATCCATCCATCCATCCATCCATCCATCCATCCATCCATCCATCTACCCACCCATCCATCCATCCATCCAACCATCCATCCATCCATCCATCCATCCATCCATCCATCTATCCATCCATCCGTCTATCCATCCATCCATCTACCCACCCATCCGTCCATCCATCCATCCATCCATCCATCCATCCATCCATCCATCCATCCATCCATCCATCCATCCATCCATCCAACCATCATCCGTCCATCCATCCATCGATCCATCGATCCATCGATCCATCGATCCATCGATCCATCGATCCATCCATCCATCCATCCATCCATCCATCCATCCATCCATCCATCCATCCGTCCATCTATCCATGCATCCACCCATCCACCCATCCATCCATCCATCAACCCATCCATCTACCCACCCATCAACCCATCCATCCATCTATCCATCGATCCATCCATCCATCCATCTACACCCACCCATCCATCCATCTACCCACCCATCCATCCATCCATCCAACCATCCATCCATCCATCCATCCATCTACACCCACCCATCCATCCATCTACCCACCCATCCATCCATCCAACCATCCATCCATCCATCTACACCCACCCATCCATCCATCTACCCACCCATCCATCCATCCATCCATCCATCCATCCATCCAACCATCCATCCATCCATCCATCCATCCATCTACACCCACCCATCCATCCATCTACCCATCCATCCATCCATCCATCCATCCATCCATCCATCCATCCATCCATCTATCCATCCATCCATCCATCCATCCATCCATCCATCTACCCACCCATCCATCCATCCATCCAACCATCCATCCATCCATCCATCCATCCATCCATCCATCCATCCATCCATCTATCTATCCATCCATCCGTCCATCCATCCATCCATCTACCCACCCATCCATCCATCCATCCATCCATCCATCCATCCATCCATCCATCCATCCATCCATCCATCCATCCATCCATCCATCCATCCGTCCATCTATCCATGCATCCACCCATCCACCCATCCACCCATCCACCCATCCACCCATCCACCCATCCACCCATCCACCCATCCACCCATCCACCCATCCATCCATCCATCAACCCATCCATCTACCCACCCATCAACCCATCTATCCATCGATCCATCCATTCATCCATCCATCCATCTATCTACCCACCCATCCATTCATCCATCTATCGCCACAAACATTGCCATTCATAATATTAGAACGATAAATCCAGATAAGCTTTAAAAACTACTTTGAAACAAGGAAAGTAACAGAGCGGTTTCTATTTGACATTTTAAAATGGCTCCTCCGTTTTCTATCGACATATTGTAAATGCGATTCACTAGCTCAAGCTATTGGCGTGAATCCAAGCTGTAATTCTACTTCAAGCTGGATATTTAATAGCTTGGTAATCCTACTCGTTTAAAAAACATTCAGACTGGCCATTTGGCGTAGTCGGTAGTGACCCGGGTTCCCCTTATCTTGCATAATATTGATTGTTCGATATACACTTGGCATAACAAATATCGCAGATTTTTTGTGTGATGTGCTATGTACCTTCGAATTGAGCAACCTTTTCTTTTACCCGACTACAGTGAAGTTTGGAAAGGTTATGTTTTTTGTTACTTTGTGTTTAGTTTGAAGACGGAAAAATTGCCACTAAGATAAACATCTGTTTCGCCTATTTCTAATTAGGGTAGGCAAAAACCACTTCCTTGACCGAGACCACAAACTGCCACAAAATTGCTACAATATCTGTTAAAAAAAGAAATGATTTAAACTAAGAGTAGCCTTACCGATCCAAGCTGTAGCAAAAGAATATTCAAGCTAATTTTATTAGCTTTTTAAATGCAGCACGTGTTTTGGTTTCGCGCCAAAACTTTAAAAATGGAACGTGTTTCGATACTTTTATTAACGGTAAAACTGAAAGGCTACTGGATACAATAACTGGCTGATATTGCTTGCGATAAATTTATAGTTTGATAGAGGCCGCCCGCCACTTTTTGTACAAATAGGTATCATCTTGGAAAAATAATATTTTCAAATAATATAGCCTATATGTGTTATTCTGATGTGCAACCAACAATATTAAAAAGTTTCATTAAAATCTGTTCAGTGGTTTTTGCATGAAAGAGTGCCAAGCATTCTCACATTCATCCATCCATCAGCACAAGCATTGACATTAAAACTTATAATATTAGTAGGACTAGAGGTTGCCCGCGACTTTGTGCGATCTATCGTCTAATCTAATGAAAATGAAAATGAAAAGTGTTTTATTCAAAAATAGGCAAAATTCATTACACTTTTTTGATGTCACTTTTTTTTATCACTACTGCCGGTTCACTACCTGTATAGCCGAGAGGAAGAAGACGGCAAGAAACCTTCGGCACAGGGCCCTACGTTATGTGCAATATATCTTTTTTTTAAATCGTGACACTTTTATACAATTACAATTACTAATTACAATTAATCTAGCTATTTGTGTCCCGCTGCTGGGCAAAGGCCTCTCCCATCCCATGAGTTTCGGTCTCGAGCTACCTCCGCCCAGGTATTTAAGAAGGTGTCCAGCTCGTGCCGCCACCTTTTCCGTGGTCTGCTGTGACGCCGTTTGGCAGCAGCCATATATCGTCATATCTTGGAAAAATTTCAAAATATTTTCAAATAATACAGCCTATGTGTTATTCTGATGTGCAACCAACAATATTAAAGAGCTTCATTAAAATCTGTTCAGTGGTTTTTGCATGAAAGAGGGACAAACATCTGCACATCTACGAAGTTGCGGGCAGCCTCTACTCTTCTATAAAGCTGTATAATAGCAACCAACTTAAGTAAAGTCAAGTAGCAAGTTTGTACTGGTCACTTAACTGTCCAGTTGGCGGCAGATCTTTTCAAGTGCACTCGACCAGTAACTTGCTTGCGACATTAGTTCAAGTATACTTGAGAAGGATGTTGGTAAAATGGCTATAAAGGTTGTATTACATAGCTAGGTATAATACAGCTATAGTACTTAGTTGTTAAAATGAATTAATGTTAAGGAACGTAGGTCATTTATTTATTTTTATTTTATTTATTAAGGCACAACCACAGTTTACAGACTTAATCATAAACATAATATAATTTTAAGTAAGTATTATAGTTTTAAAAGTGAATTGGAGACCAACTTATTAAAAAAAAAGAAAAAACAAATCAAACAAATATGTTTCACAGGAATATGTTTTTTTTTGTCTAAAGAAGTAAGGGTTTTGCCAAGTGATTATTTATCTCTAATTAGTAATTACATACATACATATCTGTCACGTCTCTTTCCTATCGGGGTAGATAGAGACGACTTCCCTCCACTTGCTACGATCCAAACACACTTCCTTCACTTCACCCACATTCATCAGTCACCTCATACATGCACGTCGAGTGTACTCTTGACTTGGTCTTCCTCTTCTTTGTTTTCAACCTAATTATGAAACTTTATACTCAAACAAATTAAAAACCTAACTTACAGACTGGCTTCTAGATTTTAAGCAAATGCCTATAGGTACTTAGTATTTATGATTATACATATTCCAAATTGTTATTTAAGGCTGTGACAGATAGACATCTGACGCATACTAATGCTGTCTACACACCAAAGCCGCCGGCTTTTTCACAGCTGCCATTCGTATGTCGAAAAGGGAACTATTTCAACGAATATGTCTTCAGTATGATCTGAAGATTTACCTTCTCTACTCACTCTTTGATCACACTCTTTGATCCCTTCGAAGGATTTACTACCTTTTGAAGTGTCAGTAGTTATTTCACAAGAGTAAAATTCTCTACCGAATTTATGGACCTCCCAGATATATAATAGCGTCTTATACCTATTATTTTTGATGAATGTGGATGATGTACATCGTAGCAAGTAGATCAAAGTGGTCTCTGCCTACCCGGATGGGAAAGAGACGTGACAGATAGTATGTATGTAGGTATAAATATATTTGTTAGCAACTCAGCGGTGATGTGACCTCCGTCGTATTTGTCTATGTTTTTTTATGATTTTTACTTTTAGTTTTTTTTTATATTAAGTACTTTTGTTAAGTCAAGTCAAGTCAAAAATATATTTATTTCATAGGCACAAAAAATGCTCTTGAAACCGTTACATTATTATATAGGTATTTTTTTTAAAGCTAGCGCTAGATTCGCAAGGTGCAGTTTCCCCCAGAGAATATATTTGTCTGTGTATTGTAAATATATTTGTCTGTTATCCGGTTTGTTTTTGCCTATAATAGAGTTGGTCGAATAAATAGTGTTATAAAGTTTTCCACAAGCATTTAGTTTCATTTACAGTCCACTTCGTCGCCGCCTGTAGCTATCAATATTATAGCGGCGATTTCGCGGTGAATTTTAATCTTTTATCTGTAAATTATAAAGGCTTACGCAGTTGAATCGCCTCCGCAGTGTCAAGCATAACTGATTTTATTTCAGAGGCTAAAACTCTAAAATACATCACACATGCTTTGAAAACCGCACCGTCTTTTGTTTCCTTGCATATGACTCGTCACAAGTCACGTAAAAAGCGACAAAAATGAAAAGTTCTAAAGTTAAACTGGACAATACCCAAATGTTCGCGTCCGAAATTGGTCGTACAATACTCTAACAAAACCTACCTGTAATTGGGTTGAAACTTTTGAAACCTGCGGGCCCGGAAAGGCCCTTTGGTGTCTTGAAAGGGCCCCGAGGAAATCCGGGCACAAACGACATTTAGCTAGAGGGCTTTAAGGAAGCGGCGAGCGAGATTTTTTTATCAAATTAACAGTAGAACTAAAATAAGAAGGTATAATAATGTTTTAACTATAACTTTTTTATGACAATAACCAAAATGTTTCGGCCAATGTTCAGTAGGTACATGCCTTGTCTGATTAAAGCGAGAAGTAATTCTTATGATAAAAAAAACTGACATAAAAAAGTTAAAATGGGGCGCCATTTTGCTTTAAAAAAATACTTAAGTAGTTTTTTTGTGGTATTTTATTACTAAAAATACTTATAAAAATGTGATGACAATAAAATTTTTTCGCTGTATTTTTTAATGGCCTCAACGAAAAGATTTGAAATGCCTGAAATTAATCCTTTTGACATGTCAGGTATGATTGAAAACTTTCGTAAACGACGCGACGCGACGACGCGACGACATCGAATTATTTCCAAAAATGAATAATGAATTACGACAACTTTCATTTTGTTTCCATTCCCTAAAAATACCTTAAGTGAATTGTGAATGATTTATAAACGTGTTTTCTTAAAATTCAATTTGCAATTCAAATTATTCTTACGTAATTTAGAATGCGTTGATTTTTTTGTGAATTTGAGTTTAATTTTCAGGCTCTCAGGGCCCATGGTACTACTAGTAGCACAGAGTACCAAATAGAAGTACTCATAACTTAAGGCTCAGCGCAAACGGGCCACCGACCACAGCCGCCGCTGGCCAGCGACAGCGACCTAACACGCTTTTTCATATGAATTGTATGGCGGCGCCGCACACGTGTAGCCGGTGGCGGCGACTCGCTACAATAGTGCTCGCTCGCTCACTCGCACACTCGCTCGATACTCGCTTCTGACACTGTGGCGGTAGCGCGCGACAGCCACTTTCGGTTTTATACAAATATCTTAATCAAGTGCGTAAATATCCTTAAAATATACTAAATCTACTTGTATTTTAGACAGATCTAATTTAAACAATATTCAAGTTACACACAATATAATAAATTATTATAATTCAGTTCAAAATGTGCGGTGCCTATTATTTAAAGTGGTAAATTAATCACATGTGTTTTGGTACGTCTACCATGAATGTATTCCTTGAGTTATGATAGCTATTTGTATAATGTTGGGTGTAACATGCATAGTGTGAAAGAGATGTATGGGCTTAATGTTAATTACGTTACCTATATAAGAAGGACTTACAGATTTGTAGATCATTATCTAGGTACACAGATCCGGGACGTGTCCTCATACATGCACGTCTGTTTAGGGTACTCTTGACTTGGCCTTTCTTGAGCAAGTCCCCGATTAGATAACAACATCAGTTACATTTAAAGGAGTGTTAGCGTAATCATCTATTCTACAACTTGAGGTATGTCAAAAAAACATAGACCCGAAATCGTGACAAAAACGGTCGGTCCTCTCTTGGACCTTTTGTAACAAAAACTAAACATAACTCCAAGCCGTGTTTGACAACCGTCGACAAGTTGTATAAACTTTAACACAAATCCGGTGGTTTGTTTAATGTTGGTAAATTAGGTATTTATAGTTTATGATCGTTTGAGGTTTTTTAGTTTAAAGAAAATACATTTAGTTTCGTAGTAAATTGCAAAAGGTGCAAACCTCACAGAGAGAGAAGTGCGAGCAAGACGGCAGGATAGTCTGTATCCTATAAATTATTGTAAATATTAAAAGTGCCGATAAATGTTTTTTACGCTTTTACAAAAAACAGCTGAACAGATTTTGAGTAAACTTTACAATATTGTAGATTTTAACTTACACACCAATATAATACGGGGGTTAGGTATACTTTAAGAAAGGTACATACATACATACATATCCACCACGCTTCTCTCCCATCGGGATTCGGGGTAGGCCGAGACCACTTCCCTCCACTCGCCATGATCCAAACACACCTCCTTCGCCTCATCCACACTCATCCGTCGGTTTAGTGTACTCTTAACTTTAAGAAAGGTACTTTTTGTATTTTCCATTTCTTCCTTTAGGAAAGGTACATCACGATAAATGTGTTCAAAATCGCTAGCAGCTACCTAATAGTACCTATTGTTTTAGGAGGCTTTTTTAACATACCTTTTAGTACCTAGTTATAGCGTTTGTAGGTATCGAGCTTTGAAGAGAGTGCTTAGAATGAAGAGACAGGTCGAAAAGACCTCATAAACACAATCAATGCCAAGCTCACCTACTTCATGATTGTATATGGTACATAACATAACGCCACAAAGCCTTCCTTACCCGGCTGACACAACAAATCTCATTTGAAAAGGGTCACACTCCTATACAGTACCTACGGACTTAATATACAGCAAATTTACCCTTATTTTGGGGTAAATTTAGCGGGGAAAGGGTTGATGGTACCTCTGCTTCAAGTTTCTTTCGAGATAACATAATATCTGACTTAAAATGTTGTTTACAAAATAACAGATTGGTGTAAGGAGTAGATATATTGTCTAAAATGGACGTAATGACAAAAAAAAATTTTGTCCATCACATAGATTATTTTAAATTATTCGACACGTATTTTTTCTTTTTTCCCTTCAACTAAAAATGACAAAGATATACTGGATTAAAGTGGCTCGTGACGTCACGCCTCAGTACGATTTTTACCTACTAGGAGTGACGTCAATACCCCCCACTCCGTAAATTTGATGCTCTGTATCTTTGTATTTATTTATGTAGGTATTTGATCGGGTAAAAAATGTGTTTCAAATATTTTTAATAGCTTAAAAGACGGACTAATTTTATTTTTTATTTTTGAGTGTAGTCATCATCCCCATTACAGTTATAACCACAGTATTGTATAAAAACAATATGAAGTCAAATGGGTACGGAGTCGCGGACAGCCTGTAATAAGAAAGAAATTCTTTCATAAAAGTAGCATTCGACATAAATTAAATAGTTCTACCATTAGTTGATAATATTATGTCCAAAACATACATAAATATCTGCCACGCCTCTTTCCCATCGGGACTGGCTTTCACTTCTCTTCCCTTGCTCCAATCCAAACACACTTCAATACCTAATACTCAATCATTTATTGCACTCCACAGGTTTTTACCCGACTACGGCAAAGCCAAAAGGAAGGGTAATGTTTTTGGCAGTCTATGTATGTATGTATGTATGTATGTATGTTTGTATGTATGTATGTATGTTCCACCGTAGCGTCTAAACTACTGAACCGATTTTAATGAATGAGGTGTCAAAAGATTCGTAATAATACGGCGGGTGACATAGGATACCTAGTTTTGCAATAAGGTCAATACTTTGCCCACTAGTGGGCAAAAAGTCACGAAGAAAAAAATAAAAGTTTGTAAATGGTGTTGTGTGGTGTATCAAATTCAAGAGCTCAGCAAGCACATTCCAAAAATATATATATCACTAGGTTTTGCGCACGGATTTGCTTGTAAACTAGTGGGCAAGAAGTCGCGACGAAAAATATTAAATTTTATAAAGGATAATGTGTGGGGTATCAAATGAAAGGGCTCAGCGAGTACATTCCAAATATTATATATATCACTAGGTTTAGCACGCGGTTTTACTTGTAAATATGTCTTTTAACGGCTTGTCTCTTCTATCATAATTACTTCGAAACTACTGATTACTTACCTACAGCTTGCCAAATCAGGCCTTTTCAGAATTATGTTGACTGTTTTGGCTAGTTTTAAGCTAAATTACCTACAACTTGTACTTAGGTAGTAGCCTATGGAATCAACTTTGTTGGCATTCAAACATTTTGGGTCCCTCAATAGGTACATTTTGCCCACGTAACGTGTACGAAAAAGCAAACATTTTTAGACTCTGACAAAGATCTCATATTCAAAGTTGTTTATTATCATGAGTTCAAGCAGTGATTTAAATTTGTAAAGCGTGTCTTAAAAGGGAAGTTTGAAATAAACTACAAGACTTCTTGAACTCACATTCATACTATGAACAAAGTGTGTAGGAAAGTTTGGGGGGCGCAGCCCCCCGCCAAAATTAAACAAAACACTTCTTGAATTCTACTAGATAAAGTTGTCACTGTGTGGGGGGGTTTGGGGCGTAGCCCCCGCTAAAAGAAACGAAACACTTCTTGAACTCTACTATGGATAAAGTAGTCACAGTGTAAGGCGGTTTGGGGGGCACAGCCCCCCGCCAAAATTAAACAAAACACTTCTTGAACTCTACTAGATAAAGTTGTCATTGTGTGTGGGGGTTTGGGGGGCGTAGCCCCCCGCCAAAAGACACGAAACACTTCTTGAACTCTACTATGGACAAAATAGTCACTGTATGGGGGGGTTTGGGGGGCGTAGGCCCCCGCCAAAAGACACGAAACACTTCTTGAACTCTACTATGGACAAAATAGTCACAGTGTAGGGGGGTTTGGGGGGCGTAGCCCCCCGCCAAAAGACACGAAACACTTTTTGAACTCTACTATGGATAAAGTAGTCACTGTGTAGAGGGGTTTGGGGGGCGCAGACCCTCGCCAAAATGAAACAAAACCTTCGTGAACTATACTGAATAAAGTTGTCACTGTGTGGGGGGGTTTGGGGGGCGCAGCCCCCCGCCAAAAGACACGAAACACTTCTTGAACTCTACTATGGATAAAGTAGTCACAGTGTAGGAGGGTTAGGGGGGCGCAGCCCCCCGCCAAAATTAAACAAAACACTTCTTGAATTCTACTAGACAAAGCTGTCACTGTATGGGGGGGTTTGAAGGGCGTAGCCCCCCGCCAAAAGACACGAAACACATCTTGAACTCTACTATGGATAAAGAAGTCACTGTGTAGGGGGGTTTGGGGGACGCAGACCCTCGTCAAAATGAAACAAAACCTTCTTGAACTATACTGGACAAAGTTGTCACTGTGTGGGGGGGTTTGGGAGGGCGCAGCCCCCCGCCAAAATAAACAAAACACTTCTTGAACTCTACTGTGGACAAAGAAGTCATTGTGTCAGTTTAGGGGGACGCAGCCCCCCGCTGCAATAAGGAAATAATAGATACTTTTTACATATACTCGTACTATGGACAGATTTATCAGTGTGAGATTATCAGGCTTTGGGGGCGCAGCGCCCCGTCAAAATAAAATAAAAGGCATCTTTGATCCACACTCATACCTATCCGAAACGGATTACGCTACTTACTTTGGACCAGGAAAGCGTTGAGCATCTCTGCTCAAAAGTAGGTACCTACCTATCTAGGTACTTTTTGTGTAGTTTTTTTAGTGTTATGTACTCTATCAAAAAATTTGCAATATTTTAGTTTGAAGTCGCGGATGCCCGCTAGTACAATATGTTGAGATGAAAAGATAGATTGAAAGTGTAACATGGAGTTTGAATAGTTGTCATATATGTGTTTGTATGAGTTCTGTAGTATGTACGTAGATATCACTGGTTTAACCAAAAAGTGTGAAATAAAAAATAAGTTCTAAAAACTAAAACCCGCCTACGGAAAACCTGCGATCTCAAAAGTAAGAAACAAGAAATAATTCTTGTCTTCTTAACTAGGTACCCCATAAATGCACAGACGTAGCGATTTTCAGAGGAAAGCCGTGGTCGTATGCCTCCATATAACTATAAATGGCTGCCTGCAAGCAATTGATACCTACCTTATTACAAAGGTACATTAAACAGGTTCCGACATTGCACGGTTATTAATATCAAGGCACAGAGGCATACGACCACGGCTTTCCTCTGAAAATCGCTACGTCTGTGCATTTATGGGGTACCTAGTTAAGAAGACAAGAATTATTTCTTGTTTCTTACTTTTGAGATCGCAGGTTTTCCGTAGGCGGGTTTTAGTTTTTAGAACTTATTTTTACAGATCTTATAAACAACTTAAAGTACCAAATGTATCTTTCGCTTCATCCACGTTAAAAGAAATGCCGAAAAGACAAAAAGCAAAAAACGAAGAAGCCGAGCGAAATGCATAATATATTTAAAAAGGCATAAAATAGATGTATCTACCTTGAAGTTCTACCTTTCCCTTCATCCTGTCTCTATCCCATATAAATTCAAGTCACCCCGAACATTTTGAGTCACACATTCAGTATATTTACTTCACGCTTTGAGGTGCCACATAATTCACTCCTACCTAGCTGTACTGGTATTTGAGGTGACTTAATATTTTGCTTTGGTACGAGTTAAAGTAACTAGTATTAATAACTGTTACATTTTATTACGGCCTAACCTCTCTCTTTATGAGAGTAGGCTCGTGTCCCTGGGTGGGGACATATATGGGCTAACAACAACAACAATTTATAAACTAAAACCCCGTTATTACAAAACGAGTTTTAAATACAGTTCTAGGACTAATGTCATCTATAGCCAAAACGTCATTTATCTGAGTTAGTTCTAAAACGATTTGGTGGAAAAAGCTCAAATTAGATCTTTTTTAGTTGACAAATATTTTTAAAGTACTTGAAATATGTCGATGTTATTTTTGTTAAAGATATTTAAATCTTTTCTTACAGTCATGTACAAGTAAGTAGGTACCTTATCTTATCAGCCCTTTAACGTCCCCACTACAGGGGCACGAGCCTACTCTCATACAGAGAGTGATTAGGTCGTAATCCACCACGCTCTTGCATTTAAATTCTTATGAAAGTCAGAATTTTTTGTAAACAAAGCAAAGAGAAGTAACAGATATATTTTTGGAACAGTTACAAAAGTAACAGGTTTTAAATGAAATCAATTGGAATACAAAACAAGCCCGTCTCTAGAAGCAATTTCAAGGTACAAATTATGAAATACGTTCACCTAATATGACGTAAATATATTCGTGTGGTCCCTTTAACGTGTTTTCTGATATAGGCTCGAGGAATCAGCTACAATACTTGCAAAAATAAAGGTGTTATGTTTTGGTTGGTCTTATAAATAGGGATGATGACTTCATTCAAAAATTCAAAAAATAATTAGTCCGTCTATTTGAAACACATTTTTTACCTCATCAAATACATAAATAAATACAAAGATACAGAGCATCAAAGTTAGGGAGTGGGGGGGGGGGGGGGTATTGCACTCCTAGGCATTTATATTTACTTTGGCATTTATAATATTATTTATTAGGAGAGGATTAGTAGGAATTAAATCAACAATGCAGTGTTGAAATCACCAGTAAAACCATGAATAGACGTACATTAGTACACATTTGTTGAGCTTGTGAAACCTAATCAACAAACATTACTATTGTTTGAAATGCATCTGGCGAGCACACAGCATTTGCTTGCTAGATTTAATAATGAACGCTTTGTTTCAGTGGTTCTTGTGATTGCTGGCTACGTAGGTATTGCAATTAGGTATGTCTTTTGTACGATCAGGCCTCCGACTCGGAGGATGATGACTACATTAAAAAAATGGCATCTTTTAGGTTACCTATACAAAAATATTGGAAACACATTTTTTACCTGATCAAATACATAAATAAATACCGAGCATGAAAATAACGGAGTGGGGGATATTGACGTCACTCCTAGGTATAAATCGTACCTAGGCGTGACGTTACGAGCAACTTTAACCCAGTGTATCTTTGTCATTTTTAGTTTATGAGAAAAAAGAAAAAATACGAATCGAATATTTTAAAATAATTAAGGATCTCTATAATCTAATCTTATTAACCTATAAATAGATTTCAATATCAAAACACAACTCTATTTGTAACGTAGTACCAAATCACGTTGTAGAGCCTTCAAAGGCTGTCGGTACTCACTCAAAGTGTCAAACTAAATTCAAGTTTCACGAGAAATGTCGTTAATCATGAGAACGGCGAAAGTAAAGTAGCGTAAGTTATTTTTCTTAAAATATACTCGCGTTTGATTTAACCCGCCTTTAAGTTATATATTGTTTTAGTTTCAGTTTAAAAATAAGGAAAAAGATAATGTGGACTTCTTGGAAGAAATTGTCCTGTGTTTTATAGGCACGTGGATATTATTGTTTTACCTTTCTCTCTCTTTGATGCCAATAAGTCGATTGCACTTGAACATGTTGATAATATAAGGGCTAAAACGTAAATTCACGACACGACGCGACACGTCGCGTCGCGTCGTGTCGTGAATTTATGTTTTAGCCCTTAGAGTACATATTTTTTAAAGTTATCGCTAGATTCTCGAGGTAGCAGTTTTCCCCAGAGAAGAATCTAGAAAGAAACTCTGGAGGGTTGCTCATTTCTTTTAATTTCCATAGCAAAACTTGTTTATCACCCTGACTCAAACCATCTATTTATCATTAGGAAACACCTTATTTATTTATTTATTTAACAGTTTATTGTAAGATGATAGTACTTACTTACAAAGAGACAGAAAAAAGAGAAGTTATACAAAAGGTACAGCATATTTCTAAAAGAAATTTCTTCCTGCAGACACCTTATATGAATAAACAAACATAAAGAAGACCAAATCGTACCTAATTCGCTCAACTGAAAGAAAAACTTAACTTGATGTAGTATTAAGAAGTAAAATTGTTGGCAGAAGAAAAGCAAAGATGGCGATTTCTCCACCGACAAGAGCATGGCTTTATTTATTCTATTACCACTTACTAATGGTGAAGGAAAACATCAGAGAAGAAATTCGAAGGTGTATGTGAAATCTGCCAACCCGCACTTGGCCAGCGTGGTGGATTATGGCCTAATCACTCTCTCTATGAGAGTAGGCTTGTGCCCCTCGGTGGGGACTTATATGGGCTGATAAAGAAGAAGAGCATGGCTGAATGAATAAATCTAGGTATGAAGTTTTTTCTTAAAACATTAGAGCTGATTTGGCACTATCTTCGAGGGTGATATTTTATGGAAGCTATAAAAAAGATTCCACTCAGATAGGTAGGCAGTTACGTCGTTAAATCTTAATTTAAAAAAATGTAGAGCACGTGACTGGTAAGGCCTTGTGAAAAAGTTCGACCAAAAAGATATACCTATGTTGTGTTTCAAGATTTTATAAAGGACTAGCTAGTCTGAAAACAAACTTTTATATTTATGTAAAAAAACAAAGCCTTTAAGTATACGGGTATAAAACTATGTAAGTAAGTAAGTATATATTTCACAGGTAACAAAATACTACATGCCCAATTGAATTTCGTAGAAAAAATAATACAAAAATATGAAATGGGTACATACAGAATGCTTACTCGTATATACTCTCTGACGAAAACAAAACCGACGAATTATTCAGTTTTGTCGGTCGAAAACAAAAGAATACTAACTTTTATGCTCGTATTAATGTTGATAACATTTTGTATGAAAAATAAAAAAAATCCTAGGTACTCAAATTTTTTATTAAAAGTTTTAACTTTCATAAAAAATGTTTTCGCTTTCAAAATACAAAATGACTATTCATAGATAACTTAAAATTACACATGAAACTTTTATAGAATAAAGAATAAAATCGTCTTTATTGAATAGATCACAGGTTACATTATGTAGTTTATATAGCATTATTGTTGTTGTTGTTAGCCCATATATGTCCCCACCAAGGGGCACGAGCCCACTCTCATACATAGTGTGATTAGGCCGTACAAAGCATTATTATAAATTTCAAACAGATATTGTCTATTTATTTTCATCAGAGTATAAAAAATCACCCTGTACATACATGTATGAATTTGAATAAATAGGCATGTTCTATATATTCTTTATCGTATATCGATATCGATATGATTCCCCGTGTCGGTTACAAGACAAGAGTATTCTCTCATCGGTTACAATTCAATCAACTCAAACTCGTATCGATGCAGGAAACTATAATATGATCTTTCTTTTGTCCTTGTCACGAATGTGTGATAGGGTTGGGATTTGTCGATAATATTGTTATTACCTAAATGTTGGTTTGTATTAATTTTTTTCTAATATGGATGTTGAAGCTGTTGGTTTTCCAATAAATAAATACAATTTATATCGGAATGTTGTCAATAAAGATACAATAATTATACTAATACTTTTATTTATCACTTACTCTTGTTTCCTTATTTGCATAAATGTTTGTTCCTTGTCTGGGTGTTATATATTTATCTATGTACGTTTATATGTCTCTGATACCCGTAGTACAGGATTTGCCTAGTTTGGGGTCAGGTGACCATGTGTGAAATGTCCCCCAATATTTTTATTTATTTATTTTTTAAATGGCAATAGGTACTATCATTTAAAATCATTGTCAAAACTATTTAATGCATTTTTTTAAATGGCTATTAATATTGCGGATTCTACCATTTTCAAAGTGAAGTGCAGCTTAATATAATTAAATGTTTGTCTCTAGTGGGAATCGAACTTTCGACCTGCGACATGGTAACTACCTACCACGAAAACTGGCCAGACCCTCATCTCTATATCTCAACTTTTTGAATGAACTTTTGTCTATGTCTATGTAATTCCATTTTATTTGTGTTTTTAATTACCTATTTAATTAATTGACATTAATTGTCTATCTTCTAAATAAATAAATGATATTACGCAAGGCGATCATATTCTAACTTACAATGTTAATTTAGGTTCTCAATAATCGATATCGATAGTCAATAAATTAGCACAGCACTAGCCACTAAATAAACATGTACGGAACACTGATTGCTAGAAAAAAGGACAGAAGACGAAATGTTCTTTTTAGTTAAAAACGTAACGGTCGAATAGGCAGAAGTAATTGGAACTGTCCTGTATGAATACAGGGTCCTTTTTTGCTTACATACTAAATATTATTTTTAATGTTTGTGCCGATGGATGGATGTGAGGGTTTACTCTGCTACGCAAAAAACTACTAAACAGATTTTGATGAAGGTTTACAATATTGTAGCTTACACATCAGAAAAACACATAGGCCGTAGGTATATTATTTTAAGATATTGTTTATACAAGGCAAGAGTGGATTAAAATGTTGTGAGGGGAAAGCCAAAACGAACGTACCTCGATCAAATCGGGGACTTGTTCAAGAAAAGCCAAGTCAAGAGTACCCTAAACCGACGTGTATGTATGAGGCGACTGAGGAGTGTGGATGAAGCGAAAGTGGTGTGTTTGGATCGTAGCAAGTGGAAGGAAGTGGTCTCTGTCTACTCCAACGGTAGACAGGCGTGACGGATACCTATATATGTATGTATGTATTGTTTAAGTTTTTCAAAATAAAATATGACTTTCATTTGCGTTTTAATTTCATTTCCACTAGTAGGAATGACAAAAAACAATTACAAAGGTAGATTTAGTTTCCCGACTAATCCGGACTTGGGCTCGTTTCAACACTTAGGTACAGATAAAAAATATCTGACAGATAATATTTTATACCGGTCACTGTCTAAAACATCCTGTTTTATATTATTGAATTAAATATACATTTATCTGTCAGTTAAATTTTATCGGTAAGTGGAGAAACGGGGCCTTATAATAAAAAATGGGTCCAAACTTATCCGTAGATTCGAAACCCGGTTTATACCAACCTAATCGACGTCGATCATCGATCTCTCATCTATCTAAACGTCGCTAAAACATCTGTCCCGTCTATTTGTCAGCGGAACGACTCTCGCGCGGCCTTTACGACTTTCTTTATGTACCAAGTTATCGCTGTTTGATTTGATAGGCCCCGTTTTTATTGAGTGACCATCGGGTGAGTTTGTTATATTAAATAAATTGAATTCGCTCGAGGATTTGGTTGATTTTGGCTTTGGGCGCGTATTATACATTAGTTGGACATTTTGAGAGTTTGACATTTTGCGAGTTGGACAAATTGCGAGTTGGACATTTTGCGAGCTGGACATTTTGCGAGTAGGACATTTTGCGAGTTGGACATTTTGCGAGTTGAGAATTTGCAAATTGGACTGTTGGCGAGCTGTAAGCATAATCATTGCTTGCACTGTAATGTAACCAAAAAAACAGTGTGTGCACTTGCAGCAGCAGCACTTGCTTCGCGAAACATTAGCGAACAACTTACTCACATTTTTTTTAGTTACAGTGCATGCAACAGTTACGGTTACAGTTCGCTAATTAGTACCCGGTAACACAAAATAACTGCCAAAAAGTATTCTAAGAATATTCCAATATTAAATATTAATAAATTGATTCTTTTTTTTAACTTCTATACTTCAATTTAAAAAAAATCTCAAATAATTTCGAAGCAAACAAAACTAAGGTACTAGGATAACATAAAACTCATAAAAGTAAATCCAGGGAGCGCACTCAGAAAATTTATCCCAGTACAAAATGCACTCCGTACTAACGGGATTGTCCTAAATGAAACTTTCTGCTAAATTCCAAATATTTTTAAAAGGAAAATGGAGAAATATGTTGTCCCTAGGCGGGGTATCACTTGGTGTAGAGTTATGGATAGTTTAGATTGGTCTTGTTATTTTTTTGTAAGAGACTTCTTCCCTCTATTTGGCCACTCCTTACTGATTGGAGAGAGACGTGTTATATAATATTGTATGTATCTAATGTACGGTCAGCATTATAAGTCGATGAACACATTCAGATTTTCAAAAGTAAAATACACCGTTATCAGACGAAATAGCTTAGCAAAAGATACTTTAAGGTTTAATGACCATCCAATAAGGTTCAAAATAAAGAAAATAAGTAAGGTTTTATGTCTAATAATTGTGTATATTACTTTTGAAAATTTGAATGTGTTCATTGACTTTTGATGCTGACTGTACCTATGTACGAGTATGTTAATAAAAAATTCAGGCAAAAAAAAAAACTGGCAAAGGACCAAGTCTGATAATTTACAATATGCTCAGTTGTGTGTCAGCAGAGTGTCAATGAGAGTGTCAATGTCAATTGACACATTTCGTCGCAATCAGTGTAAGCCTTTGAGTATATAAGGAGATATATTATAGATATATAAGGAGGTGCCAAATTTTTTTTTCATATACAAATGAGTTTATGACAGCGTGCCAAGGTTGGCGCAAGTTTCTTGGTAGATGACCTGTCGAACGATAAGAAATTCCATACCAAAAAGGTAGCCATTTTGCGCCAGACCAGGCACGCAGATCCAGACGGTATGGCACCTCCTTATATATGTGTAAGCCATTGTTTAGCAGAATACCAAATGTGTCAAAAAATGTCATTGACACTCTGCCGACACACAACTGAGGCTATTTTAAAAGTAACTATACCTACCTAGTTGTTCGCCTTCAAATCAAACACTGAAAACAAATGCACTCTAAACACATTCAGCCTCTTCTAAAATTTCTCAACTCTACACCCAACCCGCAATATCCCAAACTATTCTAGTTATGGCGTCACCAAATGGGTTCCGTACTCACGCCTACAATTATTTAGGACGGGATAGGGATCCCTAATTACTGAGATAATTATATTTACCTGCATTATAATTATTTGTTTATGAAGCTCCAAGTTTGTAGATAAAATGGGACGTTCTGAGAAATGAGGGTTTGCTCGGTATCTTTATGTATACGCAGGTTCTGTTATCTTTACTCTATGACAGTATTTAATAACCAACGAAGAAATATTTTTCCTGTTAATATTTAACTTTTAGATTTGAAAAACTTAAATTGAAAAGAGCAACCCTACAGAGTTTCTTGCTAGGTTCTTCTCTTGCGAATCTAGCATTAACTTTAAAAAATGACCCGTCCTAAGTGTTGTCAAAACCTACACTACAGGATTAAATGATTTTTCATTTTCATTCATTTTCAACTCTATGTTTATATTATTTATTTTAATTAAATACTGTATTTTACGAAGAAATTCATCTTGTTTAAAATCACTCGACAATGGAATAAATATGAATCAATGCTGGTATGAACATTAAATATTTTAAATTCATTTAAATTCTTTAAAAGTATATACATAGAAAAAAAATATCACAATAGGCATGATGACTAAAAAAATTTCATTCTGCAGTCACATTGTGAAGTTTCTATAACTTCAAAGTTTTCATCGTTTCAAATTACACGTAGGTATTCCCAGCTTGCATATATTGCATTTATTATACAAGTTCGCTAAAACGCTCAGTATCTTGGTACTTGCGGTAAGCAAAGGATAGGCCATATACTACGGGAACTATCGCGCTCATAACTGACACCTGGCGTCCTTTGGGTCAGGATTTAGGGTTGCCAACTTTTGGGGAGTTTACACCCTTAATTGCTAGGTTAGGGGGTGTTTCGGGGATGTTTTGAAAAGTTTTTGGGATAAAAAGTATGTTTTTAAAGATTTTGTTGATTTAATATTATTGTGACATACTTTGCAGTATGATTGAGGAACGAAGTTAAATTATGTTTAGTTAAAAAAATGTGCAATGGAGACTCGAGAAGAATGGACACCATTACTGAAATATAAATAATATCCTTATACCGCATTGCCACACGTCAATTAATGCTATCTGCACACCAAAGCCGCCGGCATGCCGCCGCGCTAGGCCGGCGGCTTTATATCATGAATGGCAGCTGTCAAAAAAGCCGGCGGCTTTGGTGTGTAGATACCATAAAATAGACTGCTCTAGGAACACTATCAAAGTTCTTGGATCAAATATTGAATCCAAGATTACTATGAGAAACTTGATCAAAGTTTTATATTACAATTTTTTTTACTCTAAGATCTTTGATCAAAGAAATTTGATAATGTAATAACAGCCTATTACACCTATAACTGTCACTGTCATTGTCAAAAATCAGAATAAGACAACACGATGTTAAATGGATTATGAACTTAAGCTAGCGAATACATCGCCAACCCTATATATAAACTATAGATAGGCACCTCAAAGGAGACGGCGTTAAATTAATTCACATGTTAAATGTGTAAATTGTGTTAGTTGATTGAAATTTGTTGTACCGATTGGCTTCGATGAATAAGAAAGTGACATTTATTTAGTAAACAAAATAAGCAGAGGTACGTATTATTAGGTTTCATAAGATAGCTATCTATCTTGTCTCTTTCCCAACGGGGTAGGCAGAAACCACTGCTACAATCGAAACATACCTTTTCACTTCATCCACATTCAACAATCACCTCATACATGCCCGTCGGTTTAGGATACTCTTGACTTGGCCTTTCTTGAACTAGTCCCGGATTTAATCGAGATACGTAAAAATTTATACATATAGGTACATACATACATATCCGTCACGCCTCTCTCCCATTGGGTTAGACAGAGACCACTTCCTTCCACTTGCTACAATCCAAACACACCTCTTTCGCTTCATCCACATTCATCAGTCATCTACAATTTATACATTGAACATAATAATATCTTTTTCTGAGTTTTGATTCACTATCAGCGTTAGTTTTAATGGGGTTTTTTGTAATTACAATAAAAAAAAAACTAAAATATTAAAAAAGCCTTTAATTTATCTATTAAAAACTTTTTCCGCATAATCTATTAAAATATTGAACGTTAGTCGAAAAATTAACAAGAAACAAAAGTAGTACGGACACGAAATGCTTCCAGTTTGTAGTTCCCCTTAGGGAAATATCTCCCTGATAACATAGATTTGAATTTAAAGGATGATGTGTAAACGTAACCTTATGTTACTTATAACACTTTACTAATGTACAATACTCTAGGTAGTGTCGTGTCGTTTTTGAAAGGGGCGAGACGCTACAGTGTTGCCACTTTTTAATTTCTACTCTTTTCTGACAGACTGTAAATGCTTCTACAACTTTTTTTATCTGTGATTTGATATCCTCATAAATACCTCAGGCTTATCTGTTGATAAATGTGGTTTTAGTATAGGAAACGTGTATGGACACTGGTATTCTTTCTTATGATAATCAATTTAAGCTTGGAAAGTGAAATATAATTTAAGGACCTAGGTAATTAATTTACGTTTTAACAACCAAATTTCTTGAGACTTGACACATAAAAAACCCATCATATTCCTTCTCTTTAGACAAAACAGTTCTTGATAGTCATTGACTAGGTCAATTATGATGTGTGCATCACGTGAGTGCATCATCCTTCTATCTGTATCTATGTATAAAGTTACGGCTAGTCGCCCGAGTTAGCGGTATCCGGCCGCTAACTTTAATATTTCATCGCGAATTTGTCGCCACTTCTTCTCTGAATAACTTATAACTCTGCTACGTGGTGAGATGTTTTACTAGGTAAAGTGGTGGTAAAACAATTGTTTGTTCTTGTTTGATATGGAGATATTGCCATTGAGGAAAGCACTGCTTTTCTTGGTGGAATTTTCACTATTTCATTCTAGTTAATACGTTTTCTTTTTGACCTCCGTTGTTCTTGATTTGACCCTGTATTCTAGGGCGTTTTAAATTGTCTAGGGCTCAGAATGTGTTTTGATGTATGAATAAAAATATATTTTTTTAATATATTTTAAAATAAGTATAGGTAATAATAACATGACTATAATGATATACCTACGCATTCTGAATCAGTATTGTATTTTAAAATTATATTTAATAATATTTAAGTCTATTTTTAAGTTTAAACCTATGTGTTATTCTGATGTGAAAACTACATTATTTTTGCGTGAAAGAGTAACAAACATCCATTCATCCATGCATCTATCCATCAGCACAAAAACTGTCATTTATAATATTAGTTTAATTAAATAATTTTGACCTTCGTAACACCATAAATCTCGCAAATAATTTTAGTTTCTAACCTCTACAAGGTGAAGGAAGCTGGGGAGCGTTCTAAAACAAAGTCCATCTTTATGTATTTGGGACAGTTCTTCATTTTCGCCACCTGCCGAATCCGTTTGTCCGACAACGCGGAAAATGGAAATCGGGAGAGATTTCACGGGCTTACACGTTTTAGGAAAAGTTATGAGAGGTTAGCGATTATGTCGTGATTTAAGATCTAAGGGCCAAAACATAAATTCACGACACGACGCGACACGACGTCGTGCGTCGTAAAACGATACGACACGACACGACGCGACATTTATGTTTTAGCCCTAAGAAGATACATATTTTTGTGAGGAACCTAGGGTTAAAATAACAAAAACATACGTTTATTATATTACGTCGATAACATAAAAACCATAAATAAGTACTTAATACTGACCAAAAGTGACAAAGCGTTTTATTTTTGAGATGCCCAAAATAATTTTTTTTATAATAATTATTTTAGCCTACAGTTGCCCACTGTTGAGCAATGATTTTTAGCGCCACTGGTTCCTTATTTACTTTTTTTAAGTAAAGAAAAATAAATATTCGGACTAATCCATAATCTTACTATCTTCTTCTTCTTGTCTATCCATATTATCAAACTATTTTCTTAGACATATTATTACTATCAAATTTAAAAAACGCCCACGCCCTGCTTCCTCTCCTCCCTTCCCCCACACACCTCCAAACGAGCGCGAATTACTTCCATATAATATTCGAGCTGAAGGTACCACCCCGACTGAATGCCTTAGGAATATTCATATTATAAATATTAGGACGAGACACACTGACGGTTGTCTTCGAGAGTAAGTTGCGTGCACACGGAGGAGAGATGTGAAACTAATAGAAAGACGTAAAGGTTAAATATGTATGTAAGTACTAGCTGTACCCGCGACTTCGTCTGCGTGGAATACTGAGTTTGACGGCGGCGCTCGCGTCGCGTTTGCTTAACTTGCGCTATTGAAATCAAAAGTAGCCTATGTCCTTTCTCAGGCTATAGCCTATCTGTGTGCCAAATTTCGTTTTTATCGGTTCAGTCGTTTTAGCGTGAAAGCGAGACAGACAGAGTTACTTTCGCATTTATAATATTAGTATGGATGTGTTTATAAGGCTTGTAAAACTTTATTTGAAAGGAGCAACTCAACAGAGTTTCCTGCTAGATTCTTCTCTGGAAAACTGCTCCTTGCGAAGCTAGCGCTAGCTCAAACTAAGAATATTAAGTAAAGTTTTCAAGAGCATATAATGTGTCAATGATATAAATACACTCGAGAGCAATGAATCCGGGTCGGTTAAACAAAAAACTAAAATATCTCGTAAACTAAGAATCCTAGCCTTATGAAATAAAATGCGTTTAAGAGACCAATAAATACTTGCTAAATGAATATATAAAACTTCTGAGCTACTTCTACGTATATTAATGTCATAACAATGAAATCTTTGTTTGCGGATTTTGGTATATAGCATGCCAAATATCGAATGGAAGAACGAGGAGGCAATGCGAAATGTTAAAATTCAAGAAAATGCTTAGTTGTTTTAAAAAAATATTGTTTTACATTTTAGTTTTAAAGTTAGATCATCCGTTTTTTTCTTTACTTGATATTCTGTTATTAAAATGTTGTGACTCATAAATGTTATTACTTACATTTAAGGAGTATACAATTTTCTATTAAACACAATTTATTTCATTAAGCTAGCATTCTTGGATCGCGAGTTTTTTGGATTTTTAGTGACCCGGATTCATTGCTCTCGAGTGTATATTTTGACTTTGAAAGGCGCGTATTCATTGGCAAGCTGTAACTGTATACTATAACTGTAGCCAAACTGTAACTGCCTTAAGAATCCAGTGTAGCTTTCTTCTTAAATTTTGATTTGATTACTTACACGACAAATTCAGGTGTAATTTTTGATAATATACGAATAAAGTTTTTTTAAATTGAATTGATCTGAATACGAGCTGTCGCGTATAGTTGCTAACTAGAAGACGGCAAGACCAACTTTAGTAGAACTGGATGGAAAAAGAGATATTTTGTTCAGCAATGAGACATCACAGGCTTACTATATATATAAGCGCTGATAATCAGCTTCCACACAAACTGGCTTAACATTCTAATGTCCACATTAATAAAAGGTAGAAGTGAAATGACACGTTACATTAAGATACGTTAAGTAATATCATGTGGTAATATTAGTGTAATGATGACATATGTCATGACATTATGATGTCTAAGGACGGATTTGGGTAAAGGTAAAAGTTATGAGATAAATGTCAGAATATTACTTTGTGATTGTAATACTTTGTGACATTCTGGCCTACGCCGTAGCAAATTGCTACGAAATCTCGTAGCTATTTCGTAGAGTTCTACTACTAAATTTTACGCATTTTAGAATACTTATAATTGGAATAAGCTGTTTTTTAGGGTTCCGTACCTCAAAAGGAAAAAACGGAACCCTTATAGGATCACTTTGTTGTCCGTCTGTCCGTCCGTCCGTCTGTCAAGACCCTTTTTCTCAGGAACGCGTAGAGGTATGAAGCTGAAATTTATATCAATTACTCAGGTCTACTGTCCCTTGAAGCTGTGAAAAAATCAAACTTCTAAGCCAACGCAATCAAAAGATACAGCCATTTATGCCGCAAATTTTCGACACTTGCAAGGGAATCAAAACCTACAGGGTGCTTCCCGTGAACTCAGAATCTTGAAATTTGGTACGAAGCAACGTCTTATAGCATAGATAAAGGAAAAATTACGAAAACCATAAATTTTTAGTTACATCACAAAATATATATATTTTTTAATAATCTTAAACTTACTACCCATTTCCTCATAAACGCGTAGAGGTATTAAATTGAAATTCATACCAAATACTCAGGTCTATAATACCTTTAAGCTGTAGCAAAATCAAACTTCTATGTCAACGCAATCAAAAGAAACAGCAATTTAAGCTGCATATTTTGAAACTCGCAAGTACTTGCAAGGGAATCAAAACCTAAAGGGTACTTCCAGTCGACCTTGAATCTTGAAATTTGGCATGAAGCAACGTTTTATACCACACATAAAGGAAAAATTCCGAAAACCTTAAATTTTTAGTTACATTACAAAATATATATTTTTTAATAAATATAAACTTATTACTTTTTCCATAGTTATGACTCGATTGTCGTAATGAACGAACTTTGTAAACCTTGCAGGATTGTACGGAACCCTCGGTGCGCGAGTCCGACTCGCACTTGGCCGGTTTTTTTAATAATTAAAACACTTTTTTAAAATATTCTTTCTTTTTTACCCAACTGCGCTAGAAGTAGGGTTATGTTGTATGTATGTTAGTATGTATAATTCTTTGGCAGTACAGCCTAAACGGCTTGATGGATTTCAACTTGAGAGGTGTCATTATTAGATTCGTATTTACAGTGAAAGTAACACTGGGTACCTACATTAAAAAAATGTATTTCTTAAACGCAGTCAGTTTTTTTTTTAATAAAAAGGTTAGGTTAGTTTACTGTTTTTTTTTGTAGAATAGGTCCTGTATTCCCAAAAGTGGGCGTCAATAAACTAGCTGTACATTACAGAATTACTAGCTAAATAACCGCCTAGCCCCGTCTCTGCCCCAACATAATGAAGAGACACGAGAGTGTCTGTTAGTTCACTATCTTATTACCGCCGGCTTAGTAGAATGGTTACTTTATTTACTATGTCCTACTTTAGTATTAGTGAGAGAGATAAATGTAGTCTTTTCATGCAAAATTATTATGCCCATTAATTACTACTTATAATTATGACTTAGAGACATTGCAGACTTAGGCGCGTTTGTGGAGCGTACGCGATTTTTTTCCGCTACCAAAACGCGCGCGCGTTTCGCACGCGTTTTGACACATTACAGATAGGAGCGGAGTAGTAGCAGGAAAGGGCGATAAATTCTAAGATATATAACTATTTTTGTCCCTTCTCTAGTATGGTCAAATCAGAGACAGACAACAAAAGACGAACAGTCTTCAAAACTAAAACACAAGTAGAGTAGAAAAACTCAAATCATCGCGAAGGTGTTCGAGACAGAAGGTCGGTAGCTATATCCTTAAAAGGCGCCCAATGGAGCGTCTCTAACGTGACGGGTGGCCATAAATTCAGGGGAAAACGGGACTTTTCAGACTCGCGTCATTTCGAGTTAGGATATCGTCAGTTTACAAATCTTTTTACGTATTTCCGGGAACTAGGTTGGGTTCAAACTTGGAATTTTGTATAAGTTTAAAAATGGGGACGGAAATCTTTTGATCTTTGCTTTTCTGATGAATATCTTTCTAGGTGAACTTGTGAGGTGAACTTTAAAGTCAAATATGTATTTAAGTTTGACATTTGATACCGTTTGACATTCTACTTTCATATTATAAATGTCAATGTTTGTGCCGGACGTTTGTTACTCTTTCACACAAAAAATACTGAACAGATTTTAATGGAACTTGGCAATGTTGTAGCTTATACGTCAGAATAATACATAGACAATAATATTATATTGGGATATCATGTGTTTTTTTTTAAATATGACGATAAATGCATATGAAATCGAGCAGCCTCTAGTTTTATAATACGTAAAGGGCAACTACCATTGTACGTTTTGTCAATGTCGAGTGAAGGTAAGCTTACAGCAAAGGTAGAAACAGACGTTAATTATATAATAACTGGTGACTAGTCCTACGTCCGCAACGTGAGCAATGCATTAGTTATGACATCTGCTCTATAGAAATGTTATGTTAAGAAGCAAAAAAAAAAAAAAATTTGTTTAATTTCAAACTCAATGCCGATTAAGCGTTTCCTCTATAACAACATACTTTTGTAATTTAAGCGATAACTGACAATATTACTTACGCATGCTGTGTTCACCTATAATTGGATCTACATCTCTGCTTTACCATAATTGTATGATAATATCTAAAATCTAAGTTGTAAATCTGTTGGTGAACCAATAAATAAATAAATAATGTGGTCATTGCGTACATTGCGCGTACGTGGGACCAATCTGTCTTTAGCTTTATTATATGTATTGTTATCATTTGACATCCATATAGTATACAAACATCAAATTAATTTAACCGCTACTATGTAAGTCACACACAGTATTAAACAGCCAATCTCAAGGGCTCTAAGTTAACAACTTAAATCGAATCTCATTCCGATAATCGCACTTCTTTTGAATACATTTCCAAAGTTTCCGAATTTTGTTGTGAATAATCGATAGCCGTTTTAATGCGAGTTTTTTATCGTCTCCCAATTGGCTGGTTGAATAAGTAGGAGTTTATTAAGTAGGTATTTTGAGCTTCTTTTTAAATACTTACATATTACAAAACTTCTAGGTCAAATGTAATTTTTTGACATTTTATGAACAGCCAAAATGTCAAAAGATTAAATGAATCCCAGAACTGTCTTCAAAACTAGTTTTGTATTTTGTGCTTTAGCAATTTTAATGTTTTCATTATTGTTGACCAAAATCGATCGACCGATCCGATCCGATCTGTTGATCGACCTGTAAAAGACAGGGTCTTAATAATCATAATGTTTATTCAAATGTCCAATAAAAACTTGTACTTATATAAAATATATGTCCTCCTATTGTATCGTAAACTTAGAATAATGATAAATTTATTAAACTCCAAATAAATCACGTCATCAAGTTTAATTATGTTTTTTGCGTCTCCATTTTGTAATTTGTGGTCGCCATATTGTGACGTAACTGCAGCTGTCATGGCCGCCTGGTTCCCACAGCACGGTCTGAGTGGTCTTAGAAGGTGATAGGATAGCTGGCTGCTTTGTGTTTAGAGACAAGTCGAGTAAACGTTTTAACTCTAAGCCACGTTAAAGGATAATTTTATAAAAGAAGAGATGTGTATTAATAAAATAGATTTTGAAAGGGGACTTTAAGATTGGTTCTTCTAGCCAATCTTATTTTTTTTTCTTTATGTTATGTACTCATGTATTTATCTATTATACGAGTATATCCATACTAATATTATAAATGCGAAAGTAACTCTGTCTGTCTGTCTGTCTGTCTGTCTGTCTGTCTGTTACGCTTTCACGCCTAAACTACTGAACCGATTTCAATGAAATTTGGTAGAGAGGTTGTCTAGACCTTGAGAAAGGACATAGGCTATATTTTGTCGCGAAAAAAGGCTTAAGGGGGTAATAAATGGGGATGAAAGTTAGTATGGGAGATCGTCATTATTCGAAGATAAAACCATGAAACTTTATATTTAGGCACTTAGTACTAAATAAATAAATATTTGTTCTAGCTTTTTGGAAATATCTACCTGTATAGACGTGAAATAAGGGATGAAAGTTCGTATGGAAGTCCTATCAAAGTTACGCTTCCACACCTAACTCCGGAACTTATTTTCATAAAATCTGTTACAGAGTTCGACTAAAGCCTAGGAAAGGTCGCAGGCTATGTTTTATTTTTTTATTTTGAGAAAAAAATACGGCTTAAGGGGGTGGTAATAAGGGATGAAAGTTAGTATGGGAGATCGTCATTATTCAAAGATAAAACCATGAAACTTTATATTTAGGCACTCAATACTAAATCCATACTAATCCATACTATAATATTATAAATGCGAAAGTAACTCTGTTTGTCTGTCTGTTACTCTTTCACGCCTAAACGGCTGAACGGATTTTGATGAAATTTGGTATGGTGATAGATGATAACCTAGAAATGGTCATAGGCTATAAATAATCACGTCATCGTACTTAGGGGGTAGGAAGTAGGCAGAAAACTGAATTGAGTTAGTGATTTTTTTATGGTTTTTGCTGGGAGTTTTGCTCTATCATGCCTAAACGGCTGAACGGATTTTGATGAAATTTAGTAAGGTAATAGATGGTTACCTAAAAACGGATATAAGATCAAAATGATCACGTCATCGTACTTAGGGGGTAGGAAGTAGGCAGGAAACTGAATTGTGTTAGTGATTTTTTTATGGTTTTTGCTGGGAGTTTTGCTCTATCATGCCTAAACGGCTGAACGGATTTTGATGAAATTTAGTAAGGTAATAGATGGTTACCTAAAAACGGATATAAGATCAAAATGATCACGTCATCGTACTTAGGGGGTAGGAAGTAGGCAGAAAACTGAATTGAGGTGGGACATTATTGCAGGGGGACTTACAGCCGGGAGAAAACAAAAATCTTTTGCGGACGAAGTCGCGGGCAAAAGCTAGTTTATCATATCTCTTTCCCATTGGGGTATGCAGAAACCACTTCACTCTACTTGCTGCGATCCAAATACACTTATTTCGCTTCATATACATTCAACAGTCGCCTTTTAGGTACATGCACGGCTTCCATCATTCTCATAAAATAAAGTAATAAATTACTAAAAGTTATGAGTTTTTATCCATTTTTATCCATTTTTAGAGAAAAGAATGATTCGTCGGTTTCCTGAAATCTATTGTGATCGTTTTGCATGACAGAAAAAGGTCTATTTAGCATAACAAAGGTAAAACGAGAAATTTCGGTGACTCTTACTTTTATTACCAAAAAATATTCTTGATTTTGAAGGGTATTGTCTGGTTGAAATGATAACTGACATTTTTGTTAAGAAAGAAGTGTGATTGGATCGTAGCTAGAGCGAAATGGTCTCTGTGTACTTTAATGGGAGAGAGGCATACATATAGGTGAAGATGGTGAGCAGGGGTCTGCTAATTTAAGATGTAATATACAGAGTCTCGATTTAAAAAAAAGATATATTGCACATAACGTAGGGCCCTGTGCCGAAGGTTTCTTGCCGTCTTCTTCCTCTCGGCTATACAGGTAGTGAACCGGCAGTAGTTTTAGATTAAAAAAGTGACATCAAAAAAGTGTAATGAATTTTGCCTATTTTTGAATAAAACACTTTTCATTTTCATTTTCATAAAATAGCATCAGTTGTGCGTCGGCAGAGTGTTAATGGCATTTTTTGATACATTTGGTATTCTGCTAAAGTTTAGCAGATCTGTCGGTATATGCCATTGTTTAGCTGCTAAACAATGGCATACACTGACGGCAACCAAATGTGTCAAAAAATGACATTGACACTCTGCCGACACACAACTGAAAATACTGTAAATTACTGACTTCTCTGGACATATTCAGCAAAGAATATCAAATTTTGGCGCAAAGCTGAACTTGTTTGAGAGCAAGGAGACCTTCGCCATGCAGTGGGATATGAAAGGCTAACTGTGCCCGTATCACCAGCTGTCACACTTTTTCTAATTTACAAACATTATTTCAGTCATTAAAAACCCTAATTTGGCATTTTCTCAGTCCCACTGACACGCTGTGGCATGTCATTAACATCGGTCGCGCCGTAAATTATGCAGGGCCATTCCCGGGGAGCCATTTGGCGAGATCGGCCCGTATCGGGGCCGCCAGGGACGTATCCAGGTTAAACGCACTTTATTTATTGGCTGGTGTTTGTGGGCGATTTATTACTGTGTTAGTATTGGCTATTAGAACGTAATAGAAACTTTGTTGAGACAATAGATCGGCTTAATTTATTGTTAGGTTTGGTTTCTGCTTAACCCGGT
This sequence comes from Anarsia innoxiella, assembly GCA_947563765.1. Classification (NCBI taxonomy): domain Eukaryota; kingdom Metazoa; phylum Arthropoda; class Insecta; order Lepidoptera; family Gelechiidae; genus Anarsia; species Anarsia innoxiella. Next base: position 680,456 of record OX387414.1, on the reverse strand, counting down.
GGGAAAAATGTTGTATGCCTCAAATATAGGTAAGTACTTACTTAATTACAAAAAAAAAGTAAAGTATGTATTTGGAATTAAAACTAAGGCACTTATTCCATACGTAAGCATATTATATATCAACCTTTTCCATCAAGGTAGATAGAGGCCACTTCTCTCCACTAGCTACGAACCAAACACACATCTTTCGTTTAATAAAACTGACTTATTTAAAAACTTGCTTTACTTACAACTTAGGTAGCTACTTACAAGTAAATATTCACATATATTATTATTGTCTTAACTATAGTAGCACAAAATAACTAAGGAAACACAAAAGAAGAAAAACAAGCTCCATCAAACAGCAATAAACCAAAATCCCCTAAACAACTCAATCCCATTTCTTTCCCCTTTCAAACGTCACTGGCAAACATCCTAATCACCGCGTCACTAGACGTCACTAGGCGTCACTAAAACAAATCAATAACATGAATAAAACAGAACAACCAATTAGCTTCTCCCACAAAAGGTTGCCATTAAAACCACAGAACCGGCTCTAGGCGGTTACACCCGGTTTTACCCGGTTGTCTCCGGATCTGTCTGTCTAGAGCCGACCCTGTGCGAATTATTCACTCGGCCGATAGTTTGTGATCCTGGTAAATTGATTGTGTAATGTATAGAGATGAAATATAATAGGTAGGTATGTGAAGTTCGTTGTAAAAAGTAAGAGAAAGAAAGCAAGAGGATTTTCTGTGAGTAATGATGATACTGCCAAAGCTGCAAAGACTAAAAAAAACCTTTTCTTTTTATGATCTTTTAAGAATTTACAGCACTGGTTATTTTGGAATTTTGAAAGTATGTATTTTCACTAAAAGTATTGGAAGTGACTGAAAAATGTGAATTTTAAAATTGAACTCGCGCTGTATTCACGCTTAAACGTAATATACATTATAAAAAAAACAACATTTAAGAAGCCAGTCTATAATTATGGTCCGTGGTGAATACGTTGAAGGATTCTTAGACCGGGGAGAATAGAAGTGAGAGACAGATTGTTCCAAACGTAGTAGTAGTGAGAAACGTATGTTTATGACATCCGCTTTTTAGAAATTATACGATTAGAAGCACGCTTGTTACACGCAACGCTTGGAATGGGTAAGTTTTGCGTACTTGAGACCAGTCTGTATCTACCTCGTCATCAATGAAACTAAAATAGTTTATAGTTGACTCTCTACAAGTCCCATGCTTGCTGTACTACAATCACGACGACTAACACGCTTTTGATTTAGCTCTGACATAGCTTACCCTCGGTTTTGGTAAAGGAACGCTTATGTCTTGATTGTCGATGTTCTAACGCATTCACACTTTGATTTTATTAACACATTGATGCAAATTGTACTCTCAATTGTTTCATTCATATATTTAAGAGCCATGGTCTCGTCGGTGGAGTAACCGCTATCTTGTATTTTTACAAAGTGTTTTATTTTTTATTGACGTCATACCGTGCCGTATCAAGAAGTTGGCAGGGGAAAGACTCTCTATTAAAATATAATCCGACTAAATAATTATTATCACTTGTAAATATTGGAAGGGAAAAGCCAAAGCGAACATATCTCGATCAAATCGGGGGATTGTTAAAAAGTGGCCAAGTCAAGAGTATCCTAAACCGACGTGCATGTATGAGGCGACTGATAAATGTGGTTGAAGCGAGGGAAGTGTGTTTCGATCGTAGCAAGTGGAGGAAAGTGGTTTCTGTCTACCTCGATGAAAAAGAGGTGTATCATAGGCCAAAGACTACTAATTTAAAATAGCCTCAGTTGTGTGTCGGCAGAGTGTCAATGGCATTTTGTTATACATTTGATATTCTGCTAAATCTAAACTGGCTAACACTGATTGCGACCAAATGTTTCAAAAAATTACATTGACATTCGCAGTGACACTCTGCCGACACACAAATAAGAATATTGTAAATTAGTAGACTTGGGCTCCAGGTATGTAGGTAGGTATGTATTTACGTTTACGAATTCGTAAATAAGGCCGTGGCCCCAGAAGGCAAACTGTTAGCAGCTGACTAGTTTGCGGCGTATCGATTTAGTACGCCCTTCCATATATTTGAAATTGAGTGTCCACAGTCAGCTAGTTTTCGCTCACTGTACGCAGTCTGCAGCGTTACGCGCGCTGACTATCTCAGACAGCGGCCGACTTCCACCAAAACCGGTGATTTCATTGATTTGAGTTTGCAGCTAACTCTTTCAGTTCGCCACAAATTTGCGGCTCACTCAGTCGGCCGCTAACAGTTTGCCTACTGGGGCCACGGCCTAAGTGCAATCGGCTGATAACGTAGTATACCTATTTTTAGATCATTTCACCCTTTTTTTACCCCTTAAATGTCAACGACCTCTAAACTGCTAAGATTACCTCGTTATACCTTCCTATACGTATACATAAGTGACATGTACGTCATGTAATACTACCCATCCATCCGGTGTCGATTCTGCTGACAAATCCTCGTTTGATTGATGTGCAAAGGGTGGCTAGGGTGCTAATTCTGATCACTTGCCGAGTTCTCGCTTGTTGTCGTGTGTCGAGTTCTGGGGCTCAAGCCTACTAATTTACAAAATTCTCGGTTGTGTCGGCAGAGTGTCAATGGCATTTTTTGACACTACTTGGTCGCAATCAGTGTAAGCCATTGTTTAGTAGAATACCAAATGTGTCCAAAAATGTCATTGATACTCTGCCGACACACAACTGAGGATATTGTAAATTAGCAGATTTGGGCCCTTGTTTTTTTTTTTTTTTTTTTTTTATTGGCGTCACGCGGTTTGCGTTTTAGGACTTTTATACATACTCGAGTAGTATATTATTGGGCATTCTACCCCACCTATCGTTCGCTTCGCTCTCGACCGTTCGCTACGCTCACTTAGGTGTGGTAGAATACCCAATAATGTATTTGCGATTGCGATGAACACGAACCGTTCTTTTGTTTGCGTTTTATGCTCTTAGTATTTTATCATACAACAGAGACTGTATAAAACGGAAATCATTTTGTTTGCGTTCTCACTTTTATTGCAACCGTTTTAAACATCGCACATCGATGAAATTTGTTAAGCAACCCGAAACTCTTGAGGTTGAAGCGTTATGTTTCGGAACGCAAAAACATCGCGACCGACACGGAAAACTGTTACCCGATACAATTAGATGTATTATATGTGGCCCTTCTAATTGTGGCAAAACTAATTTAGTGGTTGGTTTATTATTACACAAAAATGGATTAAGGTATAAGAATGTATATGTATATTCAAAGACATTACAACAACCAAAATATATATTTTTAGAAAAGGTTTTGAAGTTGGTTCCAGATGTCTCGTTTTCAAAATATAGTGGAAATGAAGAAGTTTTAAGTCCTCATGAAGCAAAACCTAATTCAATAATAGTTTTTGATGACGTTGCATGTGAAAATCAAAATAATATTAGAGATTACTTTTCAATGGGTAGACATAAAAACATAGATTCATTTTATTTGAATCAAACGTATAGTAAGGTCCCTAAACAACTTATCCGAGACAATGCAAATCTTATAATTTTATTTAAACAGGATGAAACTAATTTAAGACATGTGTATGATGAACATGTTGGCACTGATATGACCTGGAACGATTTTCATGAAATGTGTTCTAAAGTATGGAAAGATCGTTACAACTACTTAGTTATAAATAAAGACTGTCAAAAAAATAATGGGTGTTATCGAATGAGGTTTGATCGATTTGTTGTTTTTAATGATTGAATACTTATTTTTACAAGTATATAAACCATAATTCTGTTTATAATATACTATTCTTACCTTAACATCAATAGAGAAACAAGCTTCATCTAAACTATGGAGAAATCTTTAAAACAACAAATCGTTAATGCAGCAGAAGCTGTGAAGAGAAAAGTACAAAGAATGCGAGATATTGAGGATACTAATAACAAACATTTAGAGACCGTATTTAAGCCATTAATTAGTCCTTTAAATGAAATAGTATCTCATAAGAAGAGGAAAACTGAAATTTCAAGTGAAAATCCACAGAAATTTAAAAAAGAAAAAACACAAAATGCGAGGAATAGGAAAACTGAAATGGAAGATATTGATTATTCTCAAAATACAAGTGAGGGCTTTGACTCGGACAAAGAAACTGAGCATTTACCTTTCAATGAAAAAGAATTTTCAGATCCAGATATTGATAACGATTTAGATGAGAGTGGTGACTCATTCAAAACTCTTGACTTTAATAACAGTCCAAAACAAAATGTGTCATCTTGGTCTCTCAGTTCAGAAGCATTCGAAGATGTTCCTTTTGGCATTAGAATTGTAAAAGGAAAACCAATGTTAGGGTCAGCGTCAGTGGACTTAGACGGTAATGTCATAAACGTAGCTGGTAGCACATATGAATTGACACCTGGATTGAAAGAGTTGTTATTTAAAAAAACACCAAATTTAAATATAATAAGTGAATTGGACAAGCAAAATTATAAATTATTGTTATTAGTTACAAATGCTCATCGACGAGATTTTGATGTCAAAAAACCAATAAAAAGTAATAAGGGAGTTAAATACATGCAAATAATAAAACCGCTGTTTAGATTGTATGAACAATCTGAAAACCCTGAGAAACCTGTTTCAAAAGGAAAAGGACTATCGGTTTTGAAGAAATGGAATAATAATGTTGACTATGTATATTGGGATGATCCTAATGAATTAGTTGAACGACTGAAGTTATTATACGCATCTAGAGAAGCTGGCAACACCGGATTGGACAATGAAATAATATCGATTGTTGAAGAATTACGTGAAGGTGGTTTCATTAAATAGCCAATGAACTGTAATTTTTTTTTTCATTTTCAAATAAAATAAATAATAATTACTTTTACTAAGTTTTTCATTCAAGTATCACATTGACACAGCATAAGACGTAAAAATGAACATTGATAAATTTGGTCATCACATTCATAAACGAATGCGATTTTCTGATGTGTTTGATATCTCAGAGAAAACAATTTTGAAGAATTCTGACGGGGATTTTGATTTACAAAAAAACAGACTTCGAGGTGTAATCGAACCTGTAACAGCTGACGATGCAGCCAATAAAGGATATGTGGATCAAATATTACATAACTTACCTAATAAAAAGGAAGTTGAATTACTGCTCGCAAAATTGAGACGGGTAATGACAATAATGGTAGAAAGTAAAATTGAGGATTTATTAACAAAGACTACAGCTTACGTGGATCAGAGTATTAAGAAAGCTTATGCTGACAAGACGAGTGAAATAAAGTGAAATGACAAAGCAGCAAGTGGTTAACGAATTACATAGATCCGCGCGTAAAAACTTTACTCGACGTCGTGTCATACTGAAAGGCATCGATGACTTATGGCAAGCTGATCTTATAGATTTAAAACAATTAAAAACCTTAAATAAGGGATACACTTTTATCTTAGTTGTTATTGACTGCTTTTCGAAATATGCTTGGGCAGCTCCTCTAAAAACGAAAACTAAACTCGAAGTAACAACTGCATTTGAAGATATCTTGCAAAAAAGTTGTCGTAAACCTAAAAACTTACAAACTGACTTAGGTACTGAATTTTACAACGAAAATTTTTCGTCTTTAATGAAATCTTTGAGGATCAATCATTACTCTTCATTTTCTACCAAAAAAGCTTCAATTGTGGAAAGACTAATAAAAACATTAAAAAATAGACTTTATAAAATTTTTAGTTTAAATGGTAATTATAAGTGGATAGGTTCAACATTAGAAAATGTTATTTATGATTATAATCATACTAAACACACCACTATAAAGTTGAAACCGGTAGACGTAAATAGAAAAAATGAAGGTATTGTAAGAAACCGTTTTGTATTATTAAATAAACCGAAAACAAAGAAAAATAAATTTAAAATAGGTGACTATGTAAGAGTTAGTAAATATAAGAATTGTTTTGAAAAGGGTTACACCCCTAACTGGTCCACTGAAATTTTCAAAGTTACAAGTGTGAACAATACTAATCCAGTAACTTACCACATCGAAGATCAACGAAAACAAATAATATCAGGAGCATTTTATGAACAAGAGCTTCAAAAGACTTGTTTTCCTGATATTTACCTTGTAGAAAAAGTTTTGAAGAAAAGAGGCAATAAAATGTATGTTAAGTGGCTTGGATTAGATAATAGTGAAAATAGTTGGATAGAGAGAAAAAATCTTATACGTTGATATCAGAATTTTAAATATAATAACGTATTATAAATTGTACACTACTTCAAAAAAATATCAGAATACTTTAAGCAATGCAAGGTGGCGGACTTGTCAATAGTATTATAAATAACTTACCGTTTGAATTACATTTACCGGGTTATAACTATTGTGGACCGGGAACCCGATTGCAAAAACGTTTATTACGTGGTGACAAAGGTATTAACCAGTTGGACGAAGCTTGCAAACAACACGATATAGCGTACGCTAATAATTTAGATATATCGAGTCGACATAAAGCTGACTTACAATTACTCAATATGGCAAAACAACGAGTTAAGTCTAAGGATGCTGGTAAAGGAGAAAAAATGGCTTCTTGGTTAGTTAGCAAAATTATGAAAACCAAATTAAAAACAGGTGCTGGGTTAAAATCCTTTAAGTCCTTTATTTCAAAAATTCGTTCGAATATAAAAAAAAGTAAACTCAAGGGCTCAAAAAATATAGCTAAGTTAGCATATTTCGCAGCAAAGAAACTTTACCCTAAATGTAAACAAATACAAGTGCCTCGAATCATTCCTTTGCCTAAGACAGGTGGGGTTTTACCACTGATACCCATATTTGCTGGTTTGTCAGCGCTGGGTTCGCTAGCAGGCGGAGCGGCTGGAATAGCTAAGACAGTCAATGACTATAAAGCAGCCCAACAAAATATACGTGAAGCAGAGCGGCATAATAGAGCAATGGAATCTGTAAAGCTTGGCAAAGGTTTATACATTAAACCGTATAAAAAGGGAAATGGACTATTTGTCGATTGTTCAAAAAACTAAATTCCAAGCTACCTAATCGTGCTCTCACTGATGTGGATATAAAAACTGCAGCCCGTGGTTTACCATATTTTCGGGGTGTATTTATGCGGGACGCGTTACCAAAAAAGATCAAACGCTGTGAATGTGGTGTAGTCAACTTAGATAATTCATGCAACGAAGGAACACATTGGGTAGCTTATGTCAAAATTAATAATTACTGTGAATATTTCGATAGTTACGGCGATTTAAAACCTCCTTTAGAACTTATATCATATTTCAATAATTGTCAAATTTATTATAATTATACCACACACCAAAGATTTAACACTGTAAATTGCGGTCACTTATGTTTAAAATTTTTGTATGATTTTTTTAAATAAACTATAAAACGAATGTTTCTGTTTAATTTATATCAATTGCAAAATGTCTTTCACGCTGTCAATAACCGGAAACTCTTCCACGTTGTCAACTTATTATTCACCGACACTACAACTGGAAGACGAATATGAGTGCGCTTTATTGTATTTATCTACATTTAATTCTATTCCAAACATAGATTATCGAAATAATAAATTTTATTACGATGAGAGTGAAGTTATTGAAATACCTGATGGAGCGTATGAGTTACAGGATATCAGTGATTTTATAAAGTCGAACATTAAAGGCGCCACCATAAATTTACTGTGTAACAATAATACTTTAAAGACGAGTTTATACTGTACAAAAAATATAAATTTTACAAAACCAAATTCTATTGGGAGATTATTGGGTTTCGGTGATAAAATTTTAGAAGCAAATAAATTACATGTGTCTGAATATCCAGTCAACATTTTGTCTACGACCGTGGTGCGAGTTGAATGTGACATAGTGAGCGGTTCATACATAAACGGCCAACAAAGTCATATAATTCACGAGTTTGCACCTAACGTTCCTCCTGGATACAGAATCATCGAAGTACCGAAAAACGCGATTTACTTTCCGGTTAATCAAAATATAATAAATAACGTTCAAATAAGATTATTGGATATAAATAACAACTTGCTAAATTTACGAGGCGAAGAAATACAATTGTACCTACATCTCAGAAGAAAATGATTGATTATAATAAATATCACAGCATTCAAACAAAAGTTATTAGTTGTAAAAAGACCAGTAACAAAGTCACACGGACAAATAAAAACGTTCGTAAATTAAACAAAGAAAATATTCAATTTCTGAAATCCATCGGTTTACTAAAATGAATATCTTAGATGTGTTATCAACTCCTGTTTATGATAATACCGTTGACGGTATTGAATACCATTCTTACAAACCCTACATAACAAGTTTCAACAGGAACGATGAAATACGAATACCTATCAACCAACAGGACTTATACGTGTTACCATCAGCAAGTACATTGTATCTGGAAGGAACTGTACTCGTGCAGAAGAGCCGCGATTCGAAAGAATTGGCTCCTAGCGTTCATTTTACTAATAATCCAATGTTATTTCTGTTCCAAGACATACGCTATGAGTTAAATGGGATCGAGATAGATAAAATTAAGAACGCTGGCATCACCACAACAATGAAATCTATATTATCTATGAATGAAAGTGAATCTAAAATGTCCAGAGCTTGGGGATGGGATATTGATGGGTTTAAAAATACTCAAAGTGGTAATTTCTCCGTTTCTATTCCTTTGAGTAATATTCTTGGGTTTGCGGAAGATTATAAAAAAGTAATAATAAACTGTAAACATGAATTGATATTACTCCGTAGCAACACTAATTTGAATGCAGTGCAACTTAACACCGGTGAGGTGGTTGATTCTATTCTAATAAACAAAATCATCTGGCGTGTGCCGCATGTAAAAGTATCGGATAGAGAAAAAATTAACTTGCTTAAAATACTTGACAAAGATAGGTCTCTCCAATTAACATTTAGGAACTGGGATCTTTATGAATATCCTTTCTTACCTAAAACTACAAAACATACCTGGTCTATAAAAACATCTTCACACATAGAAAAACCTCGTTACGTAATAGTTGGTCTTCAAACTGGTAGGAAAAATAATGGTCTGATGGATATGTCGAGATTTGATCATTGTAATTTACGTGACGTTCGAGTGTACCTAAATTCTGTTTATTATCCATACGAAAATTTAAATGTTAGTTTTTCTAATGACAGAATTGCTTTATTATATGAACAATACGCACGTTTTCAACAGTCGTATTACGGACGTCGCACAGAACCTTTATTAAACGCAAAGGAGTTTAAAGAGATAGCTCCGTTTTTTGTGATCGACTGTTCCAGACAATCTGAAAACATCAAAACGGGTCCAGTCGTTGATGTTCGCGTAGAAATAGAAAGTGAGCAAGAAATACCAGATCAAACTTCTGCGTATTGCCTTATTCTTAACGATTGTATAATAGAGTACAAACCACTCAGCAACATCGTGAAAAAAATATCATGAAACCGGATATGATTATAGTAGACGTGCAAGGATTTAAAGACATGCACAATAAATTTATTATAAAAGAATTAGCTATTGCAACAACAGAACTTACTCAAACTTTTTTGATCAAACCACCGTATTTGTTTAACAATTTAACCAAAGAAGAGAAAAAACAAGTGAAATGGATTGAATCTCATATGGGCATATATTGGAGTGAAGGATTTATTGATTACCGAGAATTTAAACGTATAATACTTCCTTATCTCGTTAATAAAAAAATTTTGACAAAAGGGCAAGAAAAAGTAAAGTGGGTGAAAGAACTGTGTGAAAATTGTGAAGTTATAGATTTGGGTGAAAAAGGATGCCCTTGTCTTGTGAAATTGTATGATATTTACTGTGAAAGTAAAAATGTGAAACATTGTATTTTTAATCATGCGAAATCGTGTGCTCTAAGAAATGTGATTTTTATTAGAAAATGGTATTTTGATAATAATATGTCTGCTTTCAATTTATTCTGTTAATATAAAGGTAAAAACAAATTAAGATAAAGTTTGTGTAACAAAATGTATCAAATAATAATAAACATTTTAAATAATTTTTTGAGTTTAATTGAGGTATAACTTTTAAAATTTGAAATTAATAAAAAATACTATTAAGCAACTGGGCAAACAACAAAAACAAAATGGGAGTTATTTATTATCTTATTTATTAATTATTATAACATATTTTTGCTGATATTTTTTCAATCAACTCCTCCGTCTGCTCCATGACGTCATCGTATCCGTTATTTCGCACGATGTACTGCGCCTCCATTACAACGTTTTCCACATCGTTGGATCCACCATCTAATTCTGGAGGATCAGTTTGCAAATCCAGCACCTGTATTCGGATCATGCGGTAACCTTGACAGTTCTGTCTGTTAATTAAGTACGATGAGATCTCTTTCCGAGTCGTTTTGTTCGGCGGCGTATTGTGACTGCCATTTTCACGTACGTTACGTTTAGTGGGCTTCCTCTTCTTAGGTTCCCGCTGCAGTCTCGCTAGATCTGGGAAATCCTCATCGAAGTTAGCCAATGGATCTTGCGCGTATTGCTCAAACATGACTGATGTGTTTTCGGTTGACATGTTGGATGTTCTGTAAATCAAAATAGTGTATTATACTTCAATATACCATGACGATGAGTACCTAAAATAATGATAGGAGAATTAACAAATATGTACCTAAGTATATTTACTTTAAAACAAAATAGGCAATTTGTAAGCTTTGTTTAAAAAAAATATTAAAAACAATAATAAGGTGTATTTATATTTTTACAAAGGTATTTATCAACTTACCACTCCGAGAATCTATCACTATGTCTTTGCTCAATGAAAGCAAATAAAAAATAAGTTATTTAGCTGTTTAGAATAGTGTTTCGTAATTTGCAAGCTAAGCGTCTTAAAATATAAGTGCGCTTATGTAGGTTATGTAAATTCTGCAAAAAATATACTTCGTTTGGTAGGTACCTTACGTTTTATAACCGGTCATTGACTTGACATAAAAAATAAATTATTAAAAAACAAACACAAGTTTAAAGATATACTTATAATTTATTTTATTTCGATAAATACAATTTGCTTAGTTGCTAGGTATTTAACTATGGCTTATTATTATGAACATAGTACTGACTAGATATTTAGGAGTTACCTCTATGAAATTTAATACTTACAAGAATACAAAAAAATATATTATTACCTACTTACTTATAGAGAAATATTAATTTTACAATGTAACTCAAAATTCAAAATATTAAACAATAATTAAAATTACAGTGTAACAACCTTACACATATTGGACCTACGCTACATTAGTTATCATCATTATCACAGTTAAAAGTTGAGGCGTTACCCCATGCTTTGGTTTGTATTTTATCACTGCATATAAATCGTTTGTCGTCATTAGAAGACAATGCTACTTTATTTACACTTTGTGTAAAAATTTGATGCTTTATTGACTTGAATAATATGTTTTTTTTCTTAATAATTTCGTTTTCAAAAAGAACTTTTTTATAATCGCATAAATTAAGATCTCGTACAACAGATGATTTTACACCTTTTGCCTTTTTTATTACTTTTTTATCACATATTTTTACACAATAAAGTTTGGATCGCAATCCAACAAACTCTGTTATTATTTTACCCCCCATTTCATCCTTAAAAAGACCAGGGACTTTTTTATTTATGAGTGGTAGATTCCAAGTGTTCTGAAGGCTATAATTACTAGTGTCAAAATAACGAAGAAACTTATTTTTTAAGTCTAGGAAAAAATCTTGTGTAGATAATAAATACAAAAACGAATCAGTATCCATATAACATAATTTTACATTATTTTTGTAAATAGGTTTAATTACGTTGTAGTGAAAATTATACATATGACTTTTTGAAAGCTCTAAGACAGTGAAACCTATGTAAATAGGTTTATCTAATATAATTTGGTCAGGTTTCATTTGTATCGCAACTAAGTTTTCGGTGAACACAGAAGCACTATGAAAGAAGGGATTAGCCACCAGACGCTCTGCCTGTAATGATTTTTTTGTTTTATTATTTACATCTGTCCATTGATTAACTAAATGAACGTTAACTCTATGTTCACTATTTTCTAACGTTTTCCCGAAAACACTATTATTCAATAATTTAAAAAAATCTTGCTCGAAATTACTTTTAGCCTGTTGTCGAAGTTGTGTATTTAATTCAATATACTTTTTTAAATAAGGGCTTTGTTTAAATGTAATTACTCTATGAATTTTACGTAATACTAAACCATGTTCGAGACATTTTTTGAGATGAATATAATGAATAACATATTTATATTTATTATACAAGTTAGGTATCAGCTTTTTAGTTTTGCCGCCAGGTGGAATACATTTCTCAGGACAAAATGGGAGGTCGTCATGAGTTTTGTGTAAATAATCTGGATAAAAAAGATCAACTTCTAATATGAATCCCCATGGACTATCGTCAGCAATATTTTGAATAGTTAAATCATTAATTTCACGTTGGTTTAAAAATCTGAAATTGGCGTAAGGTAGATATTGACACATACTAAAACCGTAAAGATTGTTGCAATCTAAATAGACAATGAAAGTTTCAGGCTTTGTTTCGTCATAGTCATTGGTGTATTTATTATTAGCAACAGCATTACGATGAGAACACATACATACACCACCCCTGATACCATTTTGAATCATTCTGATAATTTCTACATCGGAAACAAGCTCGAGTTTAATTTCAGTTTTTAACAACATTGCATCGAATGATAAGCTCGGAGCCGTTATATAAAATGCTGGATCTAGTTTATAATGACGTTTACAAGTTTTTCGGAAGTTTTGAAATATGTCAGTTAACAAAAGAACATCTGTTTCTAAATATAAGTCAGTATAATCACCTAAATTTTTCAAGTTAAATTTTGACCACACAGACAAAGCGTGCTCATAATCTTCATCAGAAATGTGTTCATTATTTATTGAATTGAAAAAACAAGCTTTTGCTGGTAATACTGTCTCTTCATATCGTTCCCAACAATTAATATAATCGTAAGGATATATACCTTTACGAGTTAATAAATTGAACTGTTTCTCAGTAGGATAGTGTTGTCGCAGACAAACAAAGTCGTCTTTTGACATTGATTTAGCTAGTTTATCTAAGCTCGCGCCTAAAAAATTAAATGAATCCAAAAACCGAACATGAACAAATTCTTGGTCATTAATAGAAATAAATTTGGAAAAAGAAATATATTTTTCCTTCGTTTTAGGAATAATTGTGATTTTTCCTTTCATTTCACCTAATTCTTTAATAAATAAATGGCAATCATAGCCAGATAAATTATGAAAGAAAATAGGAAGAAATTTAGGAATTTTGTAAAGTAAATTACAATGTGCATGTGCTGCGCCGCGATACTGTCCTGTAATGTGACAGTGATCTCGGACTTTATTACTCCACAAAAAATTATCACAAATGTGGCAGCGTAAAGCATTTTCAAAATTAAGCGCATCTGTTTGAGTGAATATCATTGGTTTTGTTGTGGTTAACAAATTATAGATTTCGGATGCATCTTCAAGTAATAATTTAATAAATTTTTCTACACAGTCTTCGCCACGGTATTTTCTAAATCGTGTAAAATTTCGATCAATGGAAGAGACAATGTTATAGGCAAAGGCAGATGGCACGTGTTGCTGCAGCTTTACAGTGTTACATGTTACGTCATTATCATCCTTCAGAGGTTTCAATATTGTTTCGAAATCTGCATAAATTACGAAAGGTATATCTTGTTTCCGTTCATAATTTTTGAATGACATAAAAGATCCTTTTTCAGGTAAAACAGTTACTGTTCCCCCACAAGAATGATTATCGACTTGTTCAACAGAAGGAAAAAATAATAAACACTCTTCGCAAAAGTATATTTTCCCATGATGTTTGGTTATTTGGTTTCTGATAAGTCGAGACAGATTTTTTATTAAACAATAATGTGTTGCTGTGTTACTTTCTAAAAGTAACAAATGAATATGCTTACCACTTTTGTTTAAAGATTTATATAATGGTCCTGTTATTTCTCTATTATTTTTACTTAAACCATAAATGAAAATACGTAAGTTAGGATTATTTGTTTCAAATGTAGCTATATCAGAAAAAGAAATAGGAAACTTAAGATCATTAGTATTTAGCAAACTTCGAAAATGAGGATAAGATGTAACTCTTTCAGGATATTTTTTTGCAGGACGTAAAGCAGCTGTCACGGCCCACAGGAAACAAAAATTGTCGTTATTGTGAATATTTACTAATGCCTTTTTTTTACTCAAATAATTAGGCAGTTTGATAAAACTAGATCCAGCTAAGGGTTTAAATTTGTTGATGTTAACTTCAAGATGAGAATTATTTAAAAACGTCCAACCACTATCTCTTTCCTGAAATTCACTTATTTTTTTCAATAATATTTGTGTAACTTCTTCAAACAATTTATTAAAAATGTAATTTAAATGTATAACATAATTTTTTGTAAAGAAGGATTTTACTTCTTCTTTATCGGTTTTTGGCATAAGAAATGACACAAAAATCTCAAAATTAATTTTAACACAAGTATGGTCTTTTAAAGACTGATTAATGAGGGATTCTACACGTTTCCGAATATTATTTAAAAAAAGTGATGGTAAATTTCGAGCTTCATCATTCAATGCAACAAATCTATAGCTTGCAATTCGACCTTTAAAAGCAGAATTAATAATCTCAACATTATCATAAAGTGGTGTAGTACTATTATTTTTATGATTATTACTACGTAAATGACCAGTCCATTGATTCTTTTTAACACTGATATTGCAAACAGAGCAAAAAGGCATTTTGAGTTCTTTTTGAAAACAAAAAAACAATTTAAATTGAAATATTTATCTGAAATTTCACTACTGGACAAAAAACCCTCAAATGTAGCTATGGGTACTTTTAGTATATAGGTATTACACTACCTAAACGTAACTAAATAGGTTCAATAGAAAAATATAAGATGAGACTTTCTAACGTCTAATACTAAATATAAAAATATCTAATTTAAGACGTACCGGTAACGGATGTTGTTAGATCTTCTTTCGACAGTAATTCTCAGCTTCACACAGGACCTCACAGGATGTCACGGGATCTTTTATTCCTTGCTAAGTAATCTTATTGTAAGCTGAAAAAATAAAAAGAAAAAATATAAGTACTTATTTAAAATCATGGAGTAAAATTTTAAAATATGTATATTAAAAAAAGTCACTTACTTGATAAGATATTAGGCCTTCGTAAAGTAAGTAGTTTTAAATAAAATCTGTGCTTTTATGTCTGCACCGCTCTTACTCACAAAGATCTGCTTTTTTATAAAAACTGAAAGGATTCAATAGATAATCTTCCACAAAGTGTTCTAGTTGTATCCTGTTATAATATATTCTGCTGCAAACTGTAACAAATTAAAATAATTTTGAATAATTACATAAAGTTGTTTGAAATAACTTTAATTATACACTTGAATATAGGTACTTACTAGATTTAGATTTAACCAAATTTAGACAAAGTACTTATTTCCCGTTTTTCCAGATGGCATTAGATACTTAAACGTTTAATTTGTTATCTGAAATTAATGAATAAAATACATGTAAAAAGGTATCAACAAATGATGAAAACAATAAACATGATTAAATTTTGATAGTTATCTATTGTTATTAAATAAAACCACTTACCAAAGAGGTAATTAATTTGCCGAATACTTGTCACAACGGAAACAAAAAATGAAATGAAATAATGAATTACCTATACCTACTCACTTTTGACGACTTCCGAAATTGAGGACAGCGACACGAGGCAGCCAATTCACGTTTTTATGAATTAGCAGTTTTACATGTTTTCATTATGCTTAACATACAACATTTGATAGTTTGCATTTAAAAAAATGTCGACTAAATTAAATTCTTATGTTGAATTTCAATGTCGACATGCATCAATAAGTTTGTAAAATTTGAGGACCACAGTAAACTGGTACTTAAAGGTTACAATAATTTACATTGCTATATTTTATGAGCTCTGGTTGAAACTTATTTTTGTTGAAGATAGTTTGCATTTAAAAAAATGTCGACTAAATTAAATTCTTATGTTGAATTTCAATGTCGACATGCATCAATAAGTTTGTAAAATTTGAGGACCACAGTAAACTGGTACTTAAAGGTTACAATAATTTACATTGCTATATTTTATGAGCTCTGGTTGAAACTTATTTTTGTTGAATTTGTCATTTCGCTGGAAAAAACAAAGTTTATCGTAATTTTCAGTCTTGGTCTACGTGAGAGGCCAGGTTTATACTGGTTGAACATAATATACTAATATACGTTGCAATTTTTGCGGACCACACGTGACATAGCTGGACATTTAGATTTTATGGTATAAAAGGTTAATATTTTTTGAGAACATCAGAAACCGTTTCGGAAGTTGTACGTGATAGTTCTGCGTACAAGTGCATCGACAACAAGAAGAAAATTTTTGGAAGCCAGCTGGAATCGCTGCCCGCTATCCGTCCGCTCATCAGCTGATGCAACCAACGACAGTACGAACCGCCGCCGCCAACCAAGTTTCGGAGGCCTGCTGCAATCTCTGTCGCTGCGACTCGCCACCACCGCTGGATCTGCACCAGACTAGTCAACCGCTGAACACATCGTTAAAAATAATCTACTTTCATCAAAATGTAAGTTCCACCATTTACAATTCCATGGTTTTTTTTTCTTTCCTAATATTTTATTGTTCATAATTTTTAAATCTATAGCAAGATTTTATAGAAACAGATAAAAACTAACGCTCATTTGAATAAAGTTTATTTACCAACTGTTTTTCTTTTTTAAGCACCGTGTCAATTATATCGTTTTTTTATTGTACCGTGAAATTTCAGGTCTGATTCTGAATATGAAGTCGTTCCCCCAAAGCAAACCCTGTCGTGTACCAAGAAAGCGAGCGCCCCCGCTCGCAACAAGAAAGCACCCGCTTCGACATCGTCGGCTGCCCGGTGCGACAAGCAGAGGCGGCGCTCTTCGTCGGCACAGCACGACACTGTTATCAAGTAAGTCACACATTTTATTTTTACTTATATCCGCTTTCAAACATTTCGGTTCTTATAGTAACTGATAATCTGTCTGCAGTAAATTTAATTTGTGAATTGACATTAACAAAGTATTCATTTAAATCCTTCAAACAGCATTAAAAGCTCATTTTATATTTCTTATTAAAACTCCAACAGCATTTTTTCATATTATATTTTTTAACATCTTATTATTTTTTGTTTCAGAAAAAAACCGAAAACGCACGACGTATTTGGTTTAAGTCACGGTGCTGATCATGAAGCAATCGACGGTATAACATCGTACTTCGTGAACCGGGTGGCGAACGGGACGGAGCGACGCACGGCGCGCTTTGAGGGCGAGTACGTGCTGGAGCTGAAGGTGTACCGTGCGGACGACGTCGCCGACACCGACTCCAAGGAGCTGTGGCGCAAGGCGTTGCTGCGTGTCAAGCTGCAGACGACGGGAGACTCCGACCAGTGGAAGATGTTGCAGAAACTTGTCACATCCTCCGATAAATTATTTGAGGATGAACCTCACTTTTATTCGGACAAAATAAATATAAGTTAATTTTATTATGTGTTTTCATTGTCGACCTTATCTTTGAATGGTAAAGGTTGGTTCAGGTATTGGTATTGGTAATAGTATTGGTAATATGGTAAAGGTATAAAGTTGTTTAATACACAACAGGTACTGTCACATCGCAATAATATGCATACAGTGTCACATTTTCAAAAATATGTGTTCATCAATTTGTTCAAATAATACAGCCAACAATCGAACAATCATTGAACAAATTGACGAAAACATATTTATGATACTTTGAAAATGTGACAGTGTATGCATATTATTATAACAAGCGTATTAGTGTGAGGTTAATAAATCAATTAAACTACTCGAACGGCTTTCTTAACATTACGTTAACAAGGTAATATTTTTAAACACGCACTAATATTGTTTTTATTTTTTTCATACGTTCTTAAACGGGTTTAACAGTACAACGCGAACGTCGAGTAAGACAACTAATAAATCGAAAAAATGGTTCGTGTCCATCGCATTCGCAAAAATATTATTGGGTATTCTACCACACCTAAGTGAGCGCAGCGAACGGTCGAGAGCGAAGCGAACGATAGGTGGGGTAGAATGCCCAATAATATACTACTTACTCGAAGGTATTAACAGTGAAATAAAGTAATCTTACAAGAATATAAGTAGATAATGTTATAATGTTATAAATATCAATAATATAAATAGCCCTGTCATATTGCTGTGCCCCAACGGGGTTTTATGTACCTCTATACTTGTAGTACTATGTATATGAACTGCAATAAATTATTTTGAGTTTGAAAAAAAAGAATGTATAATACTTACGGCTACAGGCTGCCCGCGACATTATTTATATTAAAATAATTAAGCCTATGTGTTATTCTGATGTGCATGTTACAAAATTGCCAAGTTTCATCAGAAACCATGCAGTAGTAGTTTTTGCATTTCATTCATCCATTGTCAAAAACATTGACATTTATAATAATAGTAGAATGTATGTTTGAAAGTAAAATTTTTATTGTCTAAAAAAGAACATTTAACAAAATGGAAGGAAGGTTTGAATGAGTACCTACAACCCGTCGGAAATATCTGCGGACCTCGCTGGAATGCGCTTTTCCCCGCGCTTCCCCCGTTTTCGCCTATCCAGTACCGTGACGAGTACGTACGAGTTGCGTGACGTCCTAGGTCCGCAGATATTTCCGACGGGTTATACTTACATACTCATTTCTGATGGAAAACAACTTCAGAGTACGGACATCACAAAAGTAAACAAACAAAAGCAGTTAATTAACAAAATAACAACCATCCTATACAAACAAAGGCCCAACCCGATTAAAATAAATTGCTAAGTAAAGAATAAACCTTACTAGGAAATAATTAGATAAGATTTTTGCTCAACTTCAGTTGGAGGTATGTTACTGTCAGAATAAAGAAAGAAAAAATATTTAGTCCTTCAATTTGATTATCAACACATATTATACACTTATATATACTTACACTTTTATATTTTACACACACTCACATACATATTTATTCATACAAACATACACATAATAATTAACACACACACGTATATACTCATACACACACATACACACATATTTCTTCATACAACAAACATTCCATATTTTACAGTCACAGAAACAAAATTACTCACACTTTTATATTTATTTACACACACACACATTTATTCATACAAAATTCATACAACAAACATTCCATATTTTACAGTCACAGAAACAAAATTACTCACACTTTTATATTAATATTTTACACACACACATACATACTCGCTCACACACAAACACAAACATGCTAGAAAATGATTAGATACTTTAACCACTGACTGTACCTAAAGAGCCCTATGTTTAGCATTGTAACATTTACATATTTCTCAGTAAAAAAAAAAACAAAATAAAAAAGTACTCAAAAAACTCGAGCTTCATTTCAATAAAGCAACGTATTTTTTGCTCGATTTCCTCCGACCGTATAACAGCAGTGACAGCTACATACAAGCGCGCGATTGATATTAATTAAATCTGGGCCTCTCCGATAAATCACCCGTGTGCGACCGCCTATAAATATTGTAACAGCTATGCGTTGCGGCGATTTTTATAAAATTGCCTTCCTGTGTTTAGGTTTGGCTTAGTTTTGTTTGTGAAATTCTATTTTTGAAATGAATATACTGGGTGTAACAGAAAGGGGGTAACGCCGAAACACAGCGATGGTCCTCATGTAACTGAACAACTTTTCCCAAGGAACATGGGTCGTATCTCGAAAACTCTCCGTAACTTTGATGCTCTGTACCTTTGTATTTATTTATGTATTTGATCAGGTAAAAATGTGTTTCAAATATTTTTTGATAGCCTAAAAGACGGACTAATTATTTTTGAATTTAGTAAATTGAATGTAGTCATCATCCGTATTACACTGGGAATAAATGAATTACCTACAATTCTCATTACCTACTTATTTTCTCCGACTCCATTAAATAACATGATACCACTATACGTACTAAAAGCTATTGAATATGTATGGCGGTATTTCTTTCCTCGATTCGTCTTCACTCATTCCCAATCCTCGGGTTTTGCCGCTATCGGATCGTTCACTTTGTGCTGGGGACGGATTTAGGAAGGGGCCTTGAATAAACTTACAGATACAGATGCAGTCAACCCATCATGTATCATGTCCCATTGCTGGGCAAAGGCCTCTGTCCTTGCTCTCCATAAAATAACTTCTACTCTAAATCAATTAAATTGTTTTATAAAAATGTTTTCTCATAAATTGAACTCTCCTGAGTTTTCTATCCTTCTGATGACAGAGATCTTGCACCATAACCGTAAACTTAAAAAAAGTTGTGAAAAATACAATAATGATTATAATACAGTTTGAAAGAAAAAGGAAATATTTTGAATACGTACTCGTACGTAGGTATATCATATATATCTATATCTACATGCAAAAAAACGATTTTTCTTCTAAAAAATTTTTTATAAATACAATATCTACAGAAAAAAAACAATTTCTTATTGCCTTAAATGCAAAACACACCCCCCCAACGTGAATCACCCGTTTAATCAAGTGGTCCAAAAAATGTTGCTTGTGGCCCCGGTCCCTAAACCCCTAAATCCGCCCCTGTTCAACAAAGATAGGCAGCATTTAATGGCGAGTATCCCCTGGGCTCGGAGGTGGCCGAATCAAATCATTCTCTTTGAACCTCTAATAGCAAGCGATCCAGTTTTTTTATACTCGATTCTTTCTAGACTAGAAAATAGGGCATTAGGTTTGGATATCAATAAAGTGTTTTATTATGAAAAGGATTTTTAAAACTTGAAGTATTTGCTTGCGCTTTTATATGAAAAACTGGCGTTTGATTGACACTCGTAAGGCAATGACACATATTCATTGGCGTGCTGTAACTGTAACCGTTGCCTGCATTATAGGGTGAATCTTCAGAATCGAGAATTTTGATGTCCGGGGGCTTAAATCCTACGTTTCAAATTATAAAGTCAATAAAATATGTTTTAAACTATAGATTAAGGTGTTATCTACTTGGGAAAATAAAAATAATACATGAATTCAAATCGAAAGGTATTTAAAAAATAGTTCAAAGCCCTAAGAATTGATTCCACTGACGTGTCCGCTCTCCCGATTTATTCAGAAAACCTTAAAAATCTTTTTATCATATATACTTAAAGATTCATACATGTTTTTATTTTATTATAGAATAGTTAATTATTACGCATCATAATAAATTTTACACGTATTTTACAATTAACTGAATTTCTCGAGTCATTTTAATTTTGTCCGGCACTAAAGTGTGATTACCTTGGCACGTCACTAAATCGCGCATACGACCCTAGTCGAGCCATTTGGATAGGCGCTGCCTATTTTCACGCGAACTGTGAGATACATTTTATGTATCGAGGGGGTAGATTATACGTGAAGTTGTACCATTCACGAAATACCAAGATAAGTATCTGATTCCCCTGGCTTTGTTCTGTACGATCATTGATTACTATGTTCATGTTTTCTTATTAATTTTGTACTACAAGACTAGCTTGATATAGCTATGAATAAGCGCATGGGTGCCCATTATCTAGCCTGGAAACATCATTACGCTAGTTAAATCCAATTTATGTAAAACGACAAAAATCCGATATTTCTTGCTTCCACTGGCTTGATTCCACTGGTTTAATGACCAGACCATACTAATAAAATCATACAGTTTGCTTAAATAACGGTTTATATTGATTTCTAAAAATAGCGTTATGTGTAATAATGTTTGATATTATTAAAAAAACAGTTTTCCACATTAAGGGAGGACGTTTCAAAGCTCGGTCAGCTATTTAAAGATTTTTAAATAGCAACTTCACAGCAACTTGTATTAATAAACAATAACATTTTAAAGCCTAAATTCGAAGGTACGTTAACTGTTTTTAATTTTATTTAACAAAATTGAAACTTTTTTATACTTTATATTGCATTATTATTGATTCCCCTGGGCGTAAATTTATAACATCAAATATCTTTGGATCCATACATAAGAAATGAGTGCCTATTCAAAATATCTGTTTATTGACCTCTCTAATTTGTAATTTTATTCTCAATTTAAAAATAAAATAATATTTAAATTTTACCAGTGGAATCAACTAAAGAATCCCAAATCGAAGAAACACCCTATACCAAAAAAAATTAAAGAAAAAAAAACCTTTTTAAAAACAAGCTTTTATTATTTGTTTATAAAATGAACTAAAAAGTTAAAAATAAATTAACTCTAAAAAGAAATATAACACTTTGTAACTTGATTGTAACCTTTAACGACAAATAAGCGTCTTCGTCTAGGACAAAATAATTCCATATTGTACAAATTTATTTAATTTTAACACTAAAACTTTTCACCATACATAATTATTCAATCTCGTCCCCCCTCTTTATCATAGTCCCCATTTATAAATGAAAGCGTGTTACATTGTGATAGCTTGAGGAAAATGAGTATTTAATTAATACAACACAACATTTTTCTTTTTAATTTGTTAAATACAACATATAAGTTGTATTTAATTAATACATCACAACATTTTCCTCAGGCTATCACAATGTAACACGCTTTCATTTATAAATGGGGACTATGATAAAGAGGGGGGACGAGATTGAATAATTATGTATGGTGAAAAGTTTTAGTGTTAAAATTAAATAAATTTGTACAAAATGGAATTATTTTGTCCTAGACGAAGACGCTTATTTGTCGTTAAAGGTTACAATCAAGTTACAAAGTGTTATATTTCTTTTTAGAGTTAATTTATTTTTAACTTTTTAGTTCATTTTATAAACAAATAATAAAAGCTTGTTTTTAAAAAGGTTTTTTTTTCTTTAATTTTATTTTTAACTTTTTAGTACCTCTATTTTTAATTCGAGATTTACTACGACGTAGTTCGCAGCGCGTAGCAGCGTTATTCCGTTATGAAGTCCGTAGTTGAGGTTGCGTCGTTTAATTACGGAGTTCCTATGGCCACCTTCCGGCTCCAACATCAGACCCTGGTTACCATATAGTATCAAAGTACTCGTCAAGACTAATCCAATGAGCCCAAACTAGATGGGGTTGCGTCGTTTAATTACGGAGTTCCTATTTCTACCTTCCGGCTCCATCATCAGACCCTGGTTACCATATAGTATCAAAGTACTCTACAAGAGTAATCCAATGAGCCCAAACTCGATAGGGTTGCATCGTTTAATTACGGAGTTCCTATGGCCACCTTCCAGTTTCATCATCAGACCCTGGTTACCATATAGTATCAAAGTACTCGTCAAGACTAATCCAATGAGCCCAAACTCGATAGGGTTGCATCGTTTAATTACGGAGTTCCTATGGCCACCTTCCAGTTCCATCATCAGACCCTGGTTACCATATAGTATCAAAGTACTCGTCAAGACTAATCCAATGAGCCCAAACTCGATAGGGTTGCATCGTTTAATTACGGAGTTCCTATGGCCACCTTCCGGCTCCATCATCAGACCTTGGTTACCATATAGTATCAAAGTACTCGTCAAGACTAATCCAATGAGCCCAAACTCGATAGGGTTGCATCGTTTAATTACGGAGTTCCTATGGCCACCTTCCAGTTCCATCATCAGACCCTGGTTACCATATAGTATCAAAGTACTCGTCAAGACTAATCCAATGAGCCCAAACTCGATAGGGTTGCATCGTTTAATTACGGAGTTCCTATGGCCACCTTCCGGCTCCATCATCAGACCCTGGTTACCATATAGTATCAAAGTACTTGTCAAGACGAATCTAATGAGCCCAAACTCGATAGGGTTGCATCATTTAATTACGGAGTTCCTATGGCCACCTTCCAGCTCCATCATCAGATCAGCTCCATGTTACCATAATATTGCATTGTCACGCGATATACATAAGCATGCAAAATTTCAGCTCAATCGGAAACCGGGAAGTGGATCAAATTTAAGTTGCAAGATTTGATTACAGAACGACAGACAACGGGACAGGTGAAAGTAAATAAAAGCTTGTAAAAACAAAGTGCGCATGCTTCGCAAGCCTGCGACAAATGCACACGATCGTAATATATAAGTTGTTCTTTTGGTAACACATGATTGTAAACAATATTTTTAAAAAGAGCAACTTCCAGAGTTTCTTGCTGGCTTCTTCTCTAGGGAATCTGCCTTCCGAAGTCAGCGTCCTTTAATGTTTTTCTCTCTTTTTTTTGGTTCTTTAATCAATCATTGTTTCTTTTATAATTTTTACTCTGTGACAAATTCAAGTGTAAATTTAATGTTACCTACGAATAAATTAATTTTGAATGACACACGAGCAGTTCGCAGCGAGCCGATGATGGTCCGTTTTTGCCGCGTATCAAAGGTTACTTTTTGATACGCGGTTTGGTTACACACGTACACACTAGAACGTAATCATGCAGTTACAGCTCGCCAAGGAATACGCGTTTTTAGCAAGCGTCAAACCGCGTGCTGTAACCAAATTGTGGAATGCCTATAGAACACAGTCCTGTTATTTTTTATCGGATGTGATTTTTCATCGGTCAGCCATTTTAATATGAGCGTCGACTAAAACTCGAATCTGACCAGAATTTCTTCATATATAAGTCGCGCCACGTAAAATAGCTGACAGATGCGCATTAGACGATTTTTGAGTCTGACGTTTAACATTTGTTTTAAATTACCATCGCGCACAAAAGTGTTTAATTACAGTCATGGTTTTACGCACAAAGGAAAGAAAAATATTATTAGTAGTATTAGTAAGGTGGAATATAAATAAAAAAAAAATACACAACTACCAATCAATATTGGATTTAGTGTAAAGTGTGTAAAAATGTAAAAAATATTCGAAAATTAAAAAAAAAAACATATTGTTTTTCCATTTAGTCTTCATGGGTGGCGTGAAAACCAGATAAGGACGCGGTGTTGATGCCAGAAGTGGCCATTTTATTATCATCGCTGTCGTCACTTTCATAACCTTTGGAATCAGAATCATCACCCCCTACTTATAGTCTATAAGTCAACATACGTAACCGCGTGCGAAAGACTCTTACAAGAATGAAACGATAAATAGCCCTAGCACTTTCGAGCGTAAGTGTACCCATGCGCGAACACGTGATTTTCATTTGTTTCTAAAGTTCTGTTTACGTGGTACGACCTATACTTACATAATTACCTACATATCCGCCACGCCTCTCTCCCATCGGTGTAGGCAAAGACCACTTCCCTCCACTTACGATCTAAACACACTTCCTTCGCTTCATCCACATTGATCAATCGCCTCACATTTTCCTCCCAATTTCCTGGTCTAAGCCGTGGCAACGTTTGAGAATATAAAGTGGGTTTACTATTCATAGTTTTAGGCCTTTGTTTCCGCGTTCATTCTGGTTGGTTTCTTTTTGAATTGGTTTGAGGAACTTCAATTGGGTTCGGTAACTTTCGGCAACTTTCGGTAGCTTCCGGAACAAGGAAGTTATGTTAATGTGTGGGTACGCTTACGATGGTACTTTTTGTTTATCTTTTCGTTTACCGAAACCCATAATAGTTAGAGTCAATAGGTATATTGATAAATGTTTGATATTGCATGTGGTTTTGAATCGAAATCGTTCTACAATTAATATTATGTATTACATTCATCGTCATCATATTTAAGAGCGTTGTTAACTATAACAACGACTACGGTAGAATCTACGGCACTCTGCTCTATTCTCTACCTCTGCCTGGGGTAGGCAGTGACCACTTCCTTCTACTTGCTACGATCCGAACACACCTCTTTCGCTTTATCCACGCTCATCAGTCACCTCATACATGCCCGTCGGTTTAGGGTACTCTTGACTTGGCATTTCTTGAGCAAGTCCCTGATTTGATCGAGGTACGTTCGTCTAAAAAAAAACCTACGGGAGTCTTATGATTGACTGATTTATTTAGGTATTTAAATACACATTAGCGAAGGGCTAATCGTCTGTCTATCATAATTGTATTCATCATATTATCCCTTATACGCACTAGATATTTGAAGGGTTTCTACCTAATCTTATGGATTTAGCAAAGATACGAGCACCCTAATGATTGTGGGTCTATAGTTCTATACAGTGTGGAACTTAAGTTACATCTCCTGTTACAGAAATCATAATTAAATATAATGCTCTATTAACTTATAGCTGACTTATATGTTAATTTTAATGTATGTACCTAAGTGTTTATGACTATGAATTTATAATACCAAATTTGAAAACAGCAACCCTACAGAGTTTCGTGCTAGATTCTTTTCTGGGGAAAACTGCACTCTTGCGAATCTAGCATTAATATTAAAAAATTACCCGTCTTATATGATGTCAAACTCGTCCTACAAGATTAAATAAATTTTCAGTTTCATTTTTTTTTCATTTTAATAGGTTTCGTTAATTATTTTTCTGCGCTAAAGAATATACCTACTCATAACTATAAAAATAATAAGCGCGAAGAAAGGATCGCAAGGAATAAGTAAATTGAGGCGTTATTCGTACGAGAATGATACGATTTGTTGCGTTATCGGGCGTTGGAGCCGCTTTTTCCACGCACGCGCTAGTGGCAGAGCATTTTATATGAAGCCGTTCACACATGTTGGTGTTCATGCATGTGTTAACGTTCCCTGGATAAAAATCTGACTAAAAGCGGTTATGTACTACATCTAATTCTTATCCTAGATAATTAGTATAGAAATAGTTCTCGGATCCATCTCGGATCCATACTAAATATTTTGGATCTATATCACTCTCGTATGAGAGTAGGCTCGTGCCTCTGTAGTGGGGACGTAAAAGGGCTAATAAGGAAGAATCGGATGTAGTGCGTAACCGCTTTAATAATACAAAATCGCATGAAAAATCCCTTTACGAATGAAACGGTGCGAATGGGAAGAGACCTTGTTGAAAACACAGTGTGAAGAACTTAAAGCACAAGTGGAACATCTACAGAAGTCATTAGATGAAACACATGGAATGGTGAATAAACTACAGGCTATGCTATCTTCGAGAACAGAATTGAGTCAAAAAATGGTCTCAACGAAAGAAGAGGAGTTGCTAGAATTAAACAAACACTTAGAAAACCAAATGGAATTAAGTAGAAAATGGAAAGAATCTTATGTAGAAATGACAGAAAAGTTAAAAAGAAGATTAGAGAATTTGGAGAAAGAAAATGAGAAATTAAGAGAAAAGGAAAAGTCAAACCTACTTGACGAAGTATCTGACGAGGGAAACGACTCATTGTAATAAGTTAATAACAAAGCATACTTTTCCATGTTACACTTAGTAATAAAACAGTTATATTTTTAACCGTAAAAAAAAAACAAGCTCTTATAAAATAAAAGTGCATGAAATATGAAATGATTTTTCATTCCCTGAATACCTCTACAGTAAAGCAAACAAGACATTTTGAATAAAACCTCAATCTAGACAGCTAACATCGTATTTCTTTAAAGAGATCCCCAGCGGAGTGGAAGGCGATAAGTTCGTGGTACGAACACTGACTCAGACACGTTTTAGAACTTGTATAAGGAAACATCTAGAACATTTATTTATTTATTTAACAGTTTATTGTAAGATGATAGTACATAGAGACAGAAAAAAAGAGAAGTTATACAAAAGGTACAGCATATTTCTAAAAGAAATTTCTTCCTGCAGACCCCACAGAGAGAGAAGTGATAGCATGAAGGCAGGATAGTCACTACAATAAACAATAAATATATAAGTATAAACCTACACATATATATTCGATAAATACACATACATTAAATATTATAATTTAAACTAACGAATTTTTTTTAAAGGTTCTTTTGTGTGAGTAAACATAAGTATTTATGTACACCAGCTAGCTTAGCATACACTCCGTGACAAGACGTTGTCATGGGTTTGTCACGCTTTCGTCTCGGTCCATAGTTTTAAATGTGATAAGGACAGCATGACGTGAGATAATTGTCGCGGCACGTGTGCTAAGCCCCCAGAATGGTATATATGCCTCAAAACAATGATAATATAATCTGCTGGCATTTGCCCAGTAGTGGGATCATGATGGCTAACAAAAAAATATTCTGCTAATTTAAAATAGCCTCAGTTGTGTGTCGGCACAGTATCAATGGCATTTTTTGACACATTTGGTATTCTACTAAACGATGGCTTACACTGATTGCGAACAAAATTGCCGACACACAACCCACACAACTGAGAAAATTGTATACTAGCTGTCCCGGCGAACTTTGTCCCGCCTTAGAATGAACTTTATTGTGTAGGAATAAAGTTCGAATTGACTCTACATTTTAGTAAGAAAACATTTGTATGGGAAAAAGAAAAGGTCTGTTTTAGGGCTTTCCCGGCAATTATTCGAATTTTTCTCACCGTAAAAACCATCCTTGGACTTCAATGAACATTTAAAAAAAAAATCAGCCAGATCGGTAAAGCCGTTTTCATGTTATGTCGTGACAACGGAAAACGGGTTTCATTTTTATATATAGAGAAGATATAGATAAGCAGACTCGAGCCCGGTTTCGTGCATTGCAAGCGTGTCATTTATGTCTGTTTAATATACCAAGACAACAAAAGACGATCAGTCAGTCAAATGTTAAAAAGAATCATTTAAGATGAATATGAAATACAGTATTTATATTATATTTAGTTATTGTATACTTATTTATTTACGTGTCTGTCAAAAGAAAAATAATAATAGTGAGCGTCGTTTGTTATTCGCTAGTAAAATAAATAAACATTTATGTTATTTGGTTTTAAATAAAAAGAAGTTTTATTAATAAATTATTTATAATATCAGCATGTATACGTGCGTAAGTAACGTACGAGTACCTACGTAGTATTGCTCTTTACAATTTCCAAAGGGAATCAACGAGCACGTATTAATTATTCCTCCGTTTGCCTTCAGGGGTTCATTTCTGAATTAAACAGGGATGAATTTGGAAGTTTTTGAGCTTCGTAGAACCTTTATTGGGCATTTGGGACTTTAATTTTTTATTTTGAAAAAAGGGGTTTTAAATATGTATTCAATTTTTGCTTCCAGTTTTTTTTTTAACTTCGCCAGTTCCCCAATATTTTTTATAGCTGCAGGAAACATTATTAAATCTAACGCTTCATTATGTTATCTACACTCCAAAGCCGCCGGCTTTTTTGACAGCTGCTATACGTATGACGTAAAGCCGCCGGCATAATCCGGCGGCGTGCCGGCGGCTTTGGTATGTAGACAGCATAACATACAAAAAGCTGTCATTGACAAAAATCAAAATAACAAAATGATGTTTAATGGATCAATGACATAGCGTAAACGGGTCTCATTGGATGCAGGTGGCATTGAACCGATCGCGTTGTTGGAGAAAAATTGAAGAAGCCTATGCTCAGCAGTAGAGGATATAATGGATAAACAACTTAAAACCTTTTTTTGCAACTGGGGTCGGTTAAAGAATATAAAGGCAGTACAGAATTTAAGTTAATTTTTTTTTCTTTTTAAATTCTTCGTCAGTTTTCAAGACTTTAAATAGCTTGAAATCTTTACCAGACTAATTGCTCGGTAGTTTAAAAATACTTAACTCCTGCAAGTTTGAAAAAACTTAACTTTAATTCCACTCGTTTCAATCCTCTTTGAACATCATTCAACTTAATAACACAAGTACCTATTTTTAGAAAATGTTGTTATACGAGTAGATAATTAAGAGAAATTGCAGACGTAGGCGCGTTTGCGGAGCGTACGCGTTTTTTTCCGCTACCAAAACGCACGCGTTTTGCACGCGTTTTGACACATTACAGATAGGAGCGGAGTAGTAGCAGGAAAAGGCGATGATACGCATCGTAGCAAAATATTGTGTTTTTTTTAATGATTTTGCGTAAAGTAGTAATAAAGACTAGCCATATTAAGACTTAATTACTAAATATTAAGTGTGACTATTTTTATTTGCGTCAAAAGCACGTTGATTTTAGATTTTAGTTATTACTTTGAAAAATCTAAATATGTATGAATTTAAGGAAGTTCAGACTAAATTACAGCATACTTATGTTGGGTATACACATAGAAGACCATTCAGCTTTCTGAACGTGAGGAAGATAGGGCTCTCAGGCTCTTGGACTATCTGTCAAAACGCGAACGCTACGCGAGTAAAACGCGTGGGCGCGTTTTGGTAGCGAAAAAAAAAACGTGTACGCTCCGCAAACGTACCTACGTCTGCAATGTCTCTAACTGTTGAGAGAGAGTAACAACAACCAAATGATAGAACACGGAAAAATAGCGGAATTAGGTAGAAGATACCTTTGTAGATGGCTTGATAGAAGCGGCCTAAGCGTACCCTTGCACTATGCGGTCAGCCGTCCGATTAACTGCAGTATTATCCGCAGCCGCATCGCAGTGCGGATAAATTACATTATCGTAAAAAATTTCGATTGGGGTTAGCTTGCCGGCTGACCGCATAGTGCGAGGTTACCTTAAGATCCAGAATTATGACAGAAGAGGAGAGAGGCCTTCGAGCAGTGGGACATTAGAAATATAAAAGACATTGACCATTTTTATATGGACGTTGGACCAAGTGCTGCCCAGAATGGGGATATAGTGCATTATGTACTTTAGACTAATAGTAATCTGTAAACGAAAGGCCATTAAAATCTATCCGAGGAGTTTGGAGAAAAAAAGGAGTTTTTTGTTGACATGTTTCTTAGTGCAAGCGAGACAACGTTTTTTCACTTTGTACCTAATTAAATAAAAATAATAGTTTTTTAAAACACTTAAAATGAAAACTTTTTTTAACTTATAACTTTTGAACCCTGGGACAGATAAAAAAAAAATGACATAACTACCTACATTAATGCAAGGAATCATTTCCAAGTACTCCCAGCATTTGGTCCACTTTGGTCAATGTCTTTTTATCGGTAATTTTTACCACTCGCTAATGAAACCTCCAAATACCTCCCTGTCCTTCCAAGGTATACTTCTGTAAGTTTTCCCCTTCAAAGTGTTATATATTAACATTTGCGAATATTTAATTGACTTCTTGAAATGTCTCAGTCGGTGTTCAAATGCATTTGTTAAACAAACGTCGCTTTTCGTGTTTCTATGTAATATTTATGTTGGAAGGTTTTTGGACGGAAGGACAGGTGTTAAATGAAGACTGATTGAGCTGACGACGGCTTGGGCCCAAGTCTATTTATTTAAAATAGCCTCAGTTGTGTGTCAATGGAATTTTTGACACATTTGATATTTTGATAAACAATGGCTTACACTGATTGAGACCAAATGTGTCAAAAATGCCATTTAAACTGTGCCGACACATAAATGAGGATATAATAAATTAGCAGTTTTGGCACCCAGGGTCACTGGACAAAAAATATATTTTTAGTCCATCACTTAGAAAAGAAGAAATTGGACACGTACTTCTTTAACTTATAATGAGAACGATACACTGGGTTAAAGTTCCTCATGGCATCACGTCTAAGCACAATTTTACCTAGAAGTAACGCCAAAAGTCCCCACTCCGTAACTATGATAGAGATCAAAGTTACGTATTTATTTACCTATGTATTTCAGGAACGGCAGCCCCACCCCCAATAAGTATTGACACCTTCGATTATATCCTTATGAATATTGAACAGAATTAAGGAAAAACTTACATATTAAAATCTCCTTCCTAATTTTACCAAAAGACTTAAAAATAAGTCTTGTCCAATGTTGCCAGTTAAAAAGCGCAAAGGTATTAGTGTAAGCGGATTTGGGGTAATTTAATTCGCTCGGCTGGCCACCCCAGGCCCTCCCCAATTAATATTCCGCTGATTTATTCCGGAATTGCACTCGAGTGGAGTTCCCAACTTTATTGACAACACCGAGATTGCTCAAAAGGTATCTTAATTGGTATTTTAGACATTTATTTGTTTCGATTTACAAATTGGATTTTCATAATGTTATTTATCAAAGGAAATTAATAACCGGTTCAGGTTTCTTATTTTAAAACAACATTTAGAAGGAAGTACAGTGCTACAAGGATCTTTTGGCACGTGGTGGAAATCGGAACTAACGATATCTGCTTATTATTTTTCATTATTTTGAGTTATTTATTCACCACCCTCCTGAAAATGTGACTCAAGTGCCAATAGATCCTTGTAGCACTGGTAGTGTATTGATTACTTTGTTTTTTTTTTATGGCAGCCACCATTGTAGATTCTGCCAATATCAAGTGAAGTAAAGTTTACTATAATTATGTACTGTACAGTACTGAACAACTTTCCCCAAGGAACATGGGTCGTAACTAAAATAAAAAAATTCGCCTAGACTTAGATACTAATTCTTATACATATATTGTTGTTAACTGTTCCAAATAAATAAATGAACACACAAACTTAAGACAAATATTTTTGTTCATCACACCAATGTTTGAAAATCGAACACACGATCACATGGCAAGCAAGGTAACTATCAGTGAACCGCGTTTTTTCTCAATTTCATAGTAAACGTCAAACCGCAAATGCGCAGGCGATTCAAGTAGCCTGAGGCCTAATTCTGCAAATTTACAAAATACTCAGTTGTGTGTCGGCAGAGTGTCAATGGCTTTGACACCATTTGGTCGCAATCATTGTAAGCCATTGTTTAGTAGAATACTAAATGTGTCAAAAATTTCATTGTCACTCTGCCGACACACAACTGAGGCTACTTTAAATTCGCAGACTGGGCCCTACTTGAGTCACCTGTGCGTATCGTAATGGGAGAAGGGGTAAATTGTTTACAATTTTATATGTCACATTGATCTTCTTATCTTCTGTTCTGTGCTGTAGAGTGATACAGGAGCGAACTAAAGAATCAGGTCGTTTTGTGAACTCACGCGCAAGAGACGACAAAGCGTACTGATTCTAATGTCCGTCTTCTGTCTTCTTCTTTCTTCTTCTGCTGTCTTCTACGCTATTCTTCTTTAAATTATATTTTAAATTAATGCTAAGCCCCCTATGCGGCTAGCTGGAATGCGGTCAGCAATCCGGTTAACCACATTATTAGCCGTAACCGCATCGCAGTGCTTATGAAAACTACTTTATCGTACAAATTGATTGCAGTTAGCCGGACGGTTAACCGCATTCCGGCTGCCTGCATAGGGCGTTGCCTCGCTAAGTCGTATAGATTTGATAACATTTCAGTACACTTGAACATTTAATTAACCAATCACATAAAACTTATACATATTTAAATCTGTTTGTTAATACTCGAAAAATCTTAACGATTTTTATGCGTGTTATTAGCGAGCTGTGTGAGGTGGTGTATGATTTATAATGGACGTGTGCACACGCACCGGACATCAATCCGGCAAAAAATATATGGCAACAGTATTTTGCCGGATAGATGTATCGTGTACAAGCGTTCTTACTACTTATACATTAAATAACATTTTAATATATCCACAATAAGTACCAATAACTCCTTTATTAAATAAAAATTTTATTGACATCTAATTTCGGCACATTTACGATAATTACCGACATAAGAAGCCATCTTGCAGCGCCATATAATTTCAAATAAAGTTACCTACTTTATTGCACTTTTACAATAACAATAAACATTTCCATTTTATATTTGTTTTTATTGCCATCCCCTTCAATTGCTGTGATATAAAACACACGTTATTTTTAATTTCGAAGATTATTTGTTTCTTTTAATATAAATCTAGACTATAATATAATTTTAGTACTTATTGTTTAGAAAAAAAGGCTTATCTTATCGCTTATGGTATCTACACACCAAAGCCGCCGGCATTTTTGACAGCTGCCATTCGTATGACGTAAAGCAAAATAGAATGAACTTTATGGGTGTCTTGTTGACAATGTAAAAATTTAGGCGGTTGTTTTATGCGTCGCTCCTTTGAGTATAGAGTATATAAGGAGGAGCCATAACGTCTGGATCTGCGCAAAATGGCTACGTTTTGTATGGTACTACATAACGTTTGACAGGTCATCTACGAAGAAAACTATGAGAAAACTTGGCGCAACCTTGGTACTGTCATCAACTCATTTATATGAAAAAAAAATGGGGCCACTCCTTATTCCTTCCTCATTGCGTCGCTCGCTGCGTAGACGCATGTCGCATGAGATGGTCCCAACGCCCAAGTCTGCGTATCTGCAATAGCCTCAATTGTGTGTCGGCAGAGTGTCAATGTCATTTTTTGACACATTTGGTCGCAATCAGTGTCAAGGTGCGTACAGACCATGTAACATAACATGTTATTTAACATTGTTATATAACATGTTTTACATAATGTGGACACTGAATGTTATAAAACAATGTTATTGATATGTACAACAATGTTATATAACTTTGATCGCGTACAGACCATGTAACATGTTATTTAACTTGTGTTTTATAACACGTCCACACTATGACCTTGTGATTCAACATTGCAACATAAAAATATAACAATGTTATATAACATTGTTATATTGCATTGTTATTCTAATGTGTACAGTATTATTTTATGTTGCAATGTTGAATAACAAGGTTACATAGTGTGGACGTGTTATATAACACAAGTTATATAACATGTTACACGGTCTGTACGCACAGTAAGCCATTGTTTAGCAGAATATCAAATGTGTAAATGATGTCATTGACACTCTGCCGTCACATAACTGAGGCTATTTTAAATTAGCTGAATTGGGCCCCTGGTTCCAGTATTTAAATGTAAAAAGACTATTAAAGTGGTTTGGTTAAGGTCTTTACACACTTGCGGTTAGTTGAAAAAGCGAAGCCGCGGTGGGCGTTTTTATTACTTATAAGTTGTTGAGGCAGCTGGTAGTGTAGATGAGAAGGAGCGAAGAGAAGAATAGAAAAACTGCTCTCAGTTATGGTTTGAATTGACTATATTGGCACAGTAGAAATTTTACAATAGAGAACATTGTAGGTCGGTCGGATCCAAGTAATTAATTTGAAGTATGAAACAGGAAGTACAACTTTCATTAGACAAAAATTATAGACAAACTTTTTTGGTGTTGCCAACATAAGGTAGTTGTATATACTATTATTAATAATTTATAAATACAAGACCTTTTTTGACTATGAAATCTTCTAAGGCAAGTAAAAAAAAAGAAAACCAAAATAGTAAAAGAAAATGTTCAAAATAAAACATTTATCTAAATAAGAAATAGAGTATAAAAACTCACCGTTTTTAATTCAAGCAAAAAGGTTTTTTCTAAAAATAACGAAGAGCTTAAAGTCTCTGATAAAAGATTGACGTTGAAATCCTTTGGAAGTCGTTAAAAAGTGATTTGTTTTCAATCTTGATTGTTTTTTTTTCTGTAGCTGTTATATTTAATGTAGCTAAGGAAGTTCGAAAATTTAACTTTACACATTTTCTAAAAATTTGTTTGAAAATGGAATTTTAAGATAAACTTTGGTGTTGACGCCTTGTCATTATTATTTATAAAATGTAAATTAAGAACGACAGGTTTAAATTTTACGACAATAAGGCCCACTTGCGCAGCCAAATAAACCTGGAGTTAGCTGCTAACACGGGGTTAAATGAATAATTTGTATTGATTTATCTTGACTTAACCCTGTGTTAGCAGCTAACTCCAGGTTTATTGCGTATTTAACTCTGGGCTGCGCAAGTAGGTCTAATAAAATAAAATGTGTAATAATAGAGTTTAGTTTCAGAAAAGGTCATCAAAGTTATTTATTTTTTAAACATCGTGTCGTCTTCTTCAGATTTTTTGGCAATGACAGTAAAAGCTATAGGTTCAATCTTTGGTTTAATATAGCATAGAGCCTTAGCTCTAACGTCAAATGCAACAGACTTTTTATTTTACTAAAAATGAAGTAAAGCATAATATAAGGTTATATAATTAGACTTACCTCTGAAAAAAAGTACAATACATACCTCCATCCAAATATGTGTAAGTCTGTAAATATTAATACTAGAATATAAATAAATAAAGAATATCAGTGAATGATAAATTGGTCTTTATTTAGCTAAAAACAGAATTCAAATTCCAGTTATACAAGCAGTACTTACGACTTAAACAAGTTGAAAGACATAGCTAAGAATTATGGCCGATTTACATTGAGTCAGTAACTGACGTCAGTGCACTGTCGCAGTACTCCACTGACTTGAAATCAATTTACACTATGGCAACACCAGCTAGCTTAGCATGGCACTCCGTGACAAGACGTTGTCATGCGTTTGTCACGCTTACGTCTATAGTTTTAAATGCGATAGATAAGGACAGCATACGTGAGATAATTGTCGCGGCATGCCGTGCTAAGCCCCGTCAGCACTGACTCGTCAGTTACTGACTCAATGTAAAACAGCCTTTAAATACATTGTAATTCAGACAAAATTAAACATAATAATCCAAATTAATCCCTAAAACATCATCTTAAGGTGCTTGTTGAACTAGTTATGTAATAAATAACTTTGTGAAATTATGAAATCTATAGTGTTAACAAAATGTCAAACAAATAACACCACACTTTTTAGCAATCAATTATTTCGTACTCAGAAATAAATTATAGAGTTTACGCACTTCCAGTTGCGTCACGGTTGCGGTTCGACATTTGAAATTTAAGCTAGAGACAGCCTGGTCCCACATACGCTATGTAGACCCAGAATACAAGGTGAACACGAAACACGTAACTGAAACGAAACGTTTCAAATTAGTTGCGTCGTGTGTGGTTTTCTAAGGAAGTCTATAGCAGAAACTTCGATGCAACTCAAAAGTAACTAGCAGTTTCAGTTGCATTGCAGTTGCGTTTCACCGTGTGTTCTGGGTCGTATTGTCCCACGTTGCGTGCGACAAGTGTGCTTCTAATGAATGAATGAATGAATGAATGAATGAATGAATAAATGTAATGAATGAAATGAATGAATGAATGAAATGAATGAATAAAAAATCATTTAATCCTGTAGGTTTTGACAACACTTAGGACGGGTCATAACATAATATGTATGTGTATAATATGTGTATTTCTATGGAGCAGATGTCATAATCATAATGGTGGTCCCACACTAGAATATTAAATGTTTACAAACGTTACTAAACATGCAGTGTGGGAACATCTTATAATAAAAAGTTAGTATAACTGAGTGTAACAGAAAGGGGGTATAATTCCGAAACACAGCGATAGTCCTCATGAAACTGACCAACTTTCCCCAAGGAACATGGGTCGTTACTCGAAAACAATTTTTGGATCGCTCATACTTACTCGATCAGCTGATCGGACATTTTGTATGGGAAGCGATTTTTTTTTCGACTTACGACGCATGTTCCTTGGGAAAAGTTGTTCAGATTCATGAGGACTATCGCTGTGTTTTGGCATTATACCCCCTCTCTGTTACACTCTGTACAAAATGTTTGTTTATAAAATGTTTACAAATGTTAGTAAACATGCAATATGAGAGCACCATAATGCATTGCGAACGTGGGACAAGTCTGTTTCCATCTCAATCGCAACTGCTAGTACCAAGCTAAATTATAATTTGACAGCTTAATAATAACGTTTAAAATGTGACTAATTTTACTTACAAACTTCAAGTTACATCTACTATATTTTTATTATAATAATAATTATAATAATTTAGAATATTTCAGCTTCTTGATTTATGTTAATCAATCTGTTATGCAAGAATTATATAATAATTATTAATAATTCTTTTACATTGATATCTCAGAAATAATATAAATGATTGTTTTTCAGAATTCTGTAATAGATTTTTTTCAATATTTACATCTCAAATTGACTAACATGTATATAAAGCGTATATTTTATAATGATTTCTATTCTTTAACCTTATTAAATAATGATTTTATTAATTATAATAAGCATATTTATTAAATTGCTGATAAATAATTATTTTGATAAATGTATTTTTATAACTAGACAATAGACATAATAAAACTTATTTTTGATTTAATCTCACTTAAGGTTATTTTTTCTTTGGTTGTTTACATTTTTGCTAAATTATAATAAACACTTAAATAATTATAATTATTATTTACTCATAAAGCCAGATAATTATTATTTATGAAACAAGAAACGAATTTTGCATTATAACAGCTTACACATAATTATTTTAATTAGAATTATAATTATTGGTATAATTATTATTTTAAAAGTACATGATTGTGATAATTTTATAAAGCGTCAATCGTGGATGATAATAATAATAATTATTAGTTCTATTTACAATAATTTATTAATTAATAATTTGTATTTTTTAGAAGCTAGTAGCAACAGTGCATTGAAATGTTGCATGTACTTAAATTAATATTCTTCTGTTATATAGGGTGACTTTAAATTAGTGAACGATAGAAAAGGATGTGTATGTACTCGTAATAACAAACAACTTTTACTATGGGGCCAAGTACGAAATCATAAAAAAAATGTTCCGTCATAGTACTAACAGGGAGATCCATTGTCACCCAAACTTTTTACTAGCACGCTAGAAGAAGTTTTTCATAACCTCTCAACGCAGTGGACAAATCGAGGTGTGGATATAGGTGGTAGAAGACTGACCAATCTCCGCTTTGCCGATGACATCATCTTGTTTTCATCCTCAGCGACTGAACTGGAGCAAATGATACAAGAACTCAGCCAGGCGAGCCTTGATGTTGGACTAGAAATGAATAAGTCAAAGACCAAGTTGATGACTAACAGCACACAACGACTGGTTACAGTCGACGGCGGAAGAATGAAATATGTCCACGAGTATGTCTACCTAGGCCAAATAGTCTCTTTCCAGGCGCGACAAGACAAAGAAGTTGCACGACGCACCGAAAACGCCTGGAAGAGCTATTGGTCTATGAAGGAATATCTAAAAGGCGACCTTCCTTTAACGCTCAAGCGTAAACTCGTGGACATGTGCATTCTTCCCATATTTACATACGGTGCTCAAACTTGGTCTTTGACTGAAGCACAAAGGTCTCGACTCGGGGTTTGCCAACGCGCCATGGAGCGCAGTATGCTTGGTGTAAAGCTTACTGATAAAGTAAGAAACACCATACTGCGCTCCAGGACACGTATTGCTGATGTGGTAAAGACAGCTGCCAAGCTAAAGTGGGAATGGGCCGGTCACGTCTGCCGCATGCCAAACGATCTCTGGGCAATCACAACAACCCAATGGCAACCAAACGCCAAAAGACCTCGCGGCAGATCACGGAAAAGGTGGCGAGATGAGCTGGACGCCTTCACGAACGACTGGGCAGAGGCGGCGCAGGATAGAGAATCATGGAGAAGGAGGAGAGAGGCCTTTGCCCAGCAGTGGGACAACAACGGCTAGATAAGAAGAAGAAGCATAGTACTATCAGCTGATGTATTTTGTATGGGGGGTTCAAAATTTTTTGAATGATTTCAATCTTGGTCCCATAGTAAAAGTTGTTTGTTATTACAAGTACATGTATATCCTTTTCTACCGTTCACTAATTTAAAGTCACCCTATATTTATTGATATAATATTTATACAAGGAAAAACGAAGGGACAAAAACTGCTCGTGAAACGGAATCCTGACAGTGACGTCATTTGACATCATCTCTTGTCGCATACTTAGTTTCTATTGCAAGAGTTCTGAGATTTCTAAATGTAATTATATATGTATTTAATAACCTGTTGTAACCCACTGCTGGGCAAAGTCTTCCCTCGCATATTTCCATCTTATGAATTTAAAATCAAATTTTATTTAAAAGAAATATATTAAATAAAATCAAATATATAACATAAAGAAAAAAGTACAACTAATATCATTTACACTTCGCAAAAAGAACATGGCGAGACTCCAACCACCTTATTACAAGACATGTTTTAAAGATAGTCCGACGTTAGTTCGTTTAGTTTGACGTTTTGTCCATAGCCGAAACGTCAAAAGAAACGACCTAACGTCGGACTATCTTTAAACCTCGTTTTGTAATAAGGAGGCAAGAGGATAATCTAAAAAACTAAACGTAAAATGTCTGAATAAATTATTATCCTGATTGTACCATTGTAACATCAAGTCTGAAACATTTTACAATACCGCCGACTTAATTAAATTGTCACGAATTAAGTCGCCATTATAAATCACTTTCATTTAGGCAAGGTAAGGTTCAAATTATTCTAAATTATGTAAAGTCTCGTGTTTTATTTTTAGGGTTCCGTACCCATAGGGTGAAAACGGGACCCTATTACTGAGACTTCCGTCAACAGGCTGTATTTCGTGAACTGTAATAGCTAGAGCGTTGAAATTTCCACAAATGATGTATTACCATTGCCGCTTTAACAACAAATACTAAAAATACAATAATAATATTAATTAAGGGGGGGCTCCTATACAACAAACTAGTTTTTTTACCATTTTGCTCGATAGCAATAGTAAATGGTACGGAACCCTTTCCGTGCGAGTCCGACTCGCACTTGGCCAGTTTTTAATTTCGTTTTAAAAGGAGATTTTTGTCTTTTTTATGATGTTCTTTATTTAAATTTTGTTTTTTATGACTGATTGTTTACAGTTTTAATTATGAGTTTATTATGATCTTCTTCTTTTTATTAAACCGTCAATGTCCCACTGCTGGGCAAATGCCTCAGTCCTTCCTCTCCACAATTTTTTATCCTATTTGATAGACCATAATCTATCTCTTCTATGTCTAGCAACAGACCGCAATGGCCTGATGTTAATGATGATGATGAGTCTTTCTCTTTATGGTCTAGCAAATTAGAAGTTTTTATTGTATGCAGGTGGCAATGAACTGGTCGTGTTAGAGAGCCATCAGAGAGGCCTATGCTCAGCAGTGGGCAGCAGTGGGCAGCAGTGGGCAGCTATAGGCTGAGATAATGATGAATGATTCCTAAGCTGGTTTCGCACGGAGAAGTAACCGCGGCGATTCGTAATAAAAACTGGTTGCGATTCTTTCAATCCAAGTCGTTTCTTTATTATTCAAGGCCAGCATTCCTCAAATAATTCCAATTACTTATAAAGAGCTACAATAGTATTATTGAATATATAAAATGATCAGGATTTCCGTTTGTTTATTCAAAACAAGTACCTACTGAATACCAATTGGATATTAATATTTATCCTGTGGTCTATCTCTCGTGATTGCATCAATATTTACTTCGAGTTTCTTCTTTTGCGATCTAGGGATTTAATATTGTTCTATATTCGGTTATACAAGTTTTAAAATAATCTAAAAACTGTACTCTTAGGCCCAGAACACACGATGAATTCACATAGACTTCTTTAGAAAACCACACACGACGCAATTGAAACGAAACGTTTGAAACTAGTTGCGTCGTGTGTTGTTTCGGAGGTTTTTCGAAGATGCGAAGTTTTTCGAAGGAGTCTATCGCAGAAACTTCGATGCAACTCAAAAGTAACTAGCAGTTTCAGTTGCGTTGCAGTTGCGTTTCACCGTGTGTTCTGGGTCTTAGGGCAAAGAGCGTAGAATATATAGATTATCTTAAGGCGCTGTCTCCACGAGCGAGAAAATCGCGGCGATATTATCGTCGTGTCACGTATTTCTATACACTCTCTATGAAGCCGCCTCCACACGGCGATATTAACGCCGCGATGCGACGTAAACAAATACGTGGCATGACGATAATATCGCCGCGATTCCCTCGCTCGTGGAGACACCGCCTATGTTTAAGCAAAATCAAGTAATCCTAACAACTTTAGTTTATTACCAATTGCTTTTAAAAAC
Source organism: Anarsia innoxiella (assembly GCA_947563765.1). Classification (NCBI taxonomy): domain Eukaryota; kingdom Metazoa; phylum Arthropoda; class Insecta; order Lepidoptera; family Gelechiidae; genus Anarsia; species Anarsia innoxiella. The sequence continues at coordinate 638,688 of OX387414.1, read as the reverse complement.
TGTAATTTTTTTCAATTATCAACAGCACTGGAAGTGAGTTTAAATAATGAGTATTTTTGTTCGGGTCCAGGCAGGTTATTCATTAGCTGTAGTGACATTAACTACACTGTAACCAAAACGCATAGTGTGTGTTGTTCGCTAATTGTTCGTGAACAGCAACGGTTACGTTAATGGTCTATTTATACACATCCGGGCCGTGTTCGGGACGTGTCAGGGAAGAATATCAATCCATACATTTTCTATGGATCGTTCACACACGTTGTCATGACGACGTATGTTTTTCCCTCCTGACAGGCCACGGCCCGGACACGTCCCGGGCACGGCCCGGATGTGTGTGGATAGACCTTTCCAGCTCGCTGAATACTTACCATTAGCAAACAACGTACACGCTATGTTTTTTGGTTCCAGCGCATGCAACGATTATGGTTACAGCTTGCTGAATACCCTTCTTTACATAAATGAAACCCTTTCCAAACTTATCCTTAAAAAAAAAACATTCTACGCTGTTCTATAAAAACAAAAGACTACCGAAAACCTCCCCCACTCCTTCAAATCGCGATTCACGGTCAGCGCGCGAAAACAACCGCTAATAAAGCGGCTGGTAGAAACGTCGCGGTTGATGCGGTCTGTGTGAACGCGGCGTTACACTCGTCCGTGTCGCAGCAGAAAGTCCGAGCGCCCCACCATTCTGTGGACAAGGGTTTATATTTACAATACAATACAAATATTCTTTATTGCACAAAAAGATATAAGGTACAGACACAAACAAGAATATAAAAAGCAACAGGCGGCCTTATTGCAAGGTAGCAATATCTTCCAGGCAACCTTAGGGTAAGAAATAGTGAGAAATAGGTAATATTGGTTATTTGTATAAAATAATTACTAAGTTTTGGTAGATTAAAAACCTAGAATATTTAACTTATGAGGTAATAACGGAATGAGCAAAAAAATAATCTATGCGCAAGTCAAAATGTTCAATTCATAAAAATATTTGGATTTTTATTCCTTTTCAATACGAATTAAGTACATTGAAAAGAGATAAAAATTTAATTATTTTTAAAAATATACAACACAAATAGGGACCTACTCTTTATTTTATAAATACACAAAACACAGTAAAAAAAAGTAGGAACTGGCAGCCTTATTGCTAGGCAGCAATATACCTTCATTGGCGAACTGTAACCAGAAGAACCTCGTTAAAGTGCATTTCACGAAAGAAGTCCCCCGGATATTTTTGGAACTAAATTTGACAGGTCTACTTTCCCTATTTTCTGATCTTTTCCCTGATAGTAGGTAGAAAATATTTTTCTTATCTTATTAAAAATATACATTTTACATAACAGAATATAGCTAAATAAATATTTTTTCAAAATGTATACCAACCTACTCATGGAATAAGCAAGACACTAGAAGAATGCGGGAAACAGTATTATTTGATAAATTACAAAATGAAATATACATAATATAGGCAAATTCTGTACTCATAAATGGCAACATTATTAATTTTGTCATGTTATACAGCGCCGCGACTAGGGGACTTCTTTCGTGAAATGGACTCTACCGTACCTATTTTTTCGGTGACAGTTACAACTCGCCAATGGTTATACCCCTTAACAAGTTACAATGTTGCCAACATAAAACAAAGCATTAAATCTTACATTTGAAATAGTGAACCGAAGTGCAAGTAAACAGTCCGCGGCTACTTTATGATAATTGACTCGGAATGTTATGGCTTTTTTATTTACCCGCTGAACCCTGATCCGTGGTTTATCTTCGGTCTTTGTTTTAAAGATTTCTGCTGAATTCGTCCGTCGATTGTTTGGTTTACTAAGTTGATTATGAGATAATAGTACTTAGTTAATAATTGTTATCTATACAGGGTGTAGGGGTATAATGCTGAAACACAGCGATAGTCCTCATGAAACTGAACAACTTCCCCAAGGAACATGGGACGTGTCAGGGAAAAAAATATCATTCCATACATTTTCAATGGATTCGTTTACACACGTTGTCATAACGACGTATTGTTTTCTCTTCTTCGGCCACGGCCCGGACACGTCCCGGGCACGGCCCAGATCTGTGTAGATAGATCTTGTAATGCAAAAGGCTCATCATACTATGCGGGTGAACTAGCAGACTTATAGCGGTTTACCACCGCAATGTTGCCAACCAACTAACGCGTGAAATTCCATTGTCCACGAGTCAAACAAACAGACGTCTGGCAGAGCAATAAGTCAGGGCCAATCAACACTCACATTTTACGAGATGCCTCCGATTCTGGCCATGTACGATTTTTATACTTTTAGGCCCGGTTTTTCAAAAGTCAGATTTTTAAGTGATAGATAAACCTATTTCTTTTTCATAGAACATCATGTTTTAGACAGTGACAGGTATAAAATATCCGTAGGAACTGTCAATTTTGAAAAAGTTCGGTTTAATACGCTCGTAATTTGTAAGACCAAGGTTCGCGACTTTGAGGTCAAACGGCGCGCTGAGCTTGATGCCAAGCGCGACGCTCAAAAAGCCCGACCAGCAGTGGCATTAACTTATAATACTGCCGATGGCGTGCTCATATGCCCCCACTGTGGCAAAACATTTTCTAAAAAGATCGGCTACATCAGCCACATGAGAGCACACCAAAGACAGCAGAGTTCGGCGTAAGCGGTCGCCGTGACCGAAATCGATCGGATTCATTCATTCAAAGTATTTCAAGTCACCTATGACACATCAGTTGAAATTACATCGCATACATTTACTCCAGCCGCTGAACGTTCGGCGCAGTACGTTATTCAGATGTGTCGCGACCCTTAAAGTCAGATAACATGCACCGACCCATACCGACAAGGTCGTACCTTTTTATGTCCTTCTAAATACCAAATTACATGTAACCAGCGATGTATATCAAACTTGTACTAGCGTTGGTAATCAGAATAGCTTCCTTAGCTAGTTTTACCACGTTTTACTGCCGCTAGATGATTCGAGAGGCGGGTTTGATGTGTGGCTCGTTTATTTCTATTTGATACTTTTTCTGCCAAGTTAGGTACTGAGTGCTTTTTGGTACAATTTCGTGAAAAGTAGATTTGAAGAGTGCGTATTTCTTTTGTGATGATATTGTTGCGTAATGGGGTATTAAGAACCTACGTAAATCTTGGGTTTGATTTTCTTTGTGTATTTTAGTAGAATCTTTTGAATTCGGAATATCTTTAGTTTTTGAGTTAAAAAATACAAACCTGTCTTGAATTTAATTGTTTTAGAAAATAATCCATTAAGACATATAAATTTTATAGATTAATCCACGATTAATCGTTCATCAGAATTTGAATTTAGAAAGTACTTTATTGTTGCACTCTCACGCAGTTGAACCGCGACTGACAAAACAAACGTCCCTTAGCATGCGTGCCGCGACAATTATCTCACGTCATGCTGTCCTTATCACATTTGAAACTATGGAAAGAGACGTAAGCGTGACAAACTCATGACAACGTCTTGTCACGGAGTGTATGCTAAGTTAGCTGATATGGAGTCGAAATTAGCAGGTTGGAACGTTCCAAAGATCGATGTGGATTCTTTATCGCCCTTTAGAGCGTTTTCAGACCTAGTTTTCAGTACACGGGCGTATACGAGCGTACACACGCGCTACATATGCTTCAAAAAACCCGACGCGTGATAATATATATGCTCGAACCGGTGGTGTCGTGTCAGTATCAACATGGACTATACGAGCTTAGAAGCGCATCAACGCTCGTACGAGTAAAAGACTTGCGTACACGCACGTACTCGCGCTTCAAAAAACGAGCGTATAATGGGCATGATGACTAAAAAAAATTTTTTAGTCCGTAACATAGATTATTTTTAAATATTCGACATGTATTTTTTCGTTTTTCTCTTAAACTAAAAATGACACAGATACAATGGGTTAAAGTTTGCTCATGACGTCACGCCTTAGTACGATTTTTACGTAGGAGTGACGTCAATACCCCCCGTAACTTTGATGCTCTGTATCTTTGTGTTTATTTATGTACCTATTTGATCAGGTAAAAACGTGTTTCAAATATTTTTAATAGCCTAAAAAGACGGACTAATTATTTTTTTAATTTTCGAATGTAGTCATCATCCCCATTATACGCGCGTATAAAACTCTAGTCTCAAAACGCTGTCTTTACAGTTTTTATGTACACCACAAAACCCATTAGATAAAGCATACAATACAATCATTAAAGCAGTTTATTTACTCCGATATCTCGAAACAGATGGACGGGCTATTTTTCTTGTAGTTGTAATAAAACAAACAGCGTCCGTTTGTCTTCTGGTGGACAGATACCATTTGTTATCATTGTCCAGTTGTCGATTATTATTGAGCGGAATAAAACACGCTTTCCATTTGTCTAATGAGGTTTTGAGGTAACTTTTGCAAGTTATATGTAGGTATTTTACTACAGGAATAGTTTGTGTATACAGGTTGTAACAGAAAGGGGTATGATGCCGAAACACAGCGATAGTACTCATGAAACTGAACAACTTTGTAAAAGGAACATGGGTCGTAACTCGAAAAAAAATTTTAACTAAAGGAAAAAATACTTATAATTTAAAATTTGTTTTTTATTTACTTATAGTTTTCTGTTTTTCTTTGTTTTTCTTGTAGTGTTTCTTTTTATTTTCTGTGTGTAGCTTTGTAGATGAGAATTATAATTTAATGTTACCTTTTTCGCTGCACGTAGGCACGCAGTCTCTTACTACAGTAAGTTCGCTCACGTATTTCTGTAACAAGAAAAACTTATATTATACAATTGTTAATTTAATAAGAAATTAGTATAAAGTACTAAAATAAAAGATCGAACTGGGTCTCGATTCTCTAAGTTAAAATGCCCGTCGATATTCTGTCGGTATACTTTCGACGGCAATTTTTGACACATTTGGTATTCTGTAAAAAAATGGCTTGGCTTGATTGGGATCAATGGGGCCACCATGAAGCCGCTGAGCCATGGTTGCAAATTTTGGTATTCCGCAAAACTCGTTTTTTGATACATTTTTGACATCGATGGCGCCATCGTGGAGCCACGGAGCCATCATACGCCCGTTATTAATAACCTATCCTGATCCGTTTTTTACCAAATCGAGATTGAAAAAACAAAACACAATTGTGTTCTTGACATGTTTTTGGTACACAAGTGACAATTGTGTTTTGTTTTTTCAATCTCGATTTGGTAAAAACGGATCAGGATAGGTTATTAATAACGGGCGTTAGCAAATTTTGGTATTCCGCTAATCAGTGGCTTCATGATGTCGCATCAAAACCCAGGATATATTTTAATTTTCCTACTACTTTCGCATGATTTTACTATTATTACCTATATGTATAGAATACTTTAAGATAGGGCCTATATATACTGTACGAAGTCGCATTTAGAGTAATATCCTGAAAAAAAAAACATCATTTCTAAAAATATATACCCTATGTGGTATTCTGATGCGTAAGCAACAATATTGTAAAGTTTCATTAAAATCTATTCAGTGGTTTTTGCGTGAAACACTCACAAATGTCCTATCTTCACATACATCCATTACCTATAAGGTAACAACTAAAAACTTTCTCAAATGCCACGAAGGTTATTACAAATTCTTTCCACTGGCAATATACACGATGTAGGTATTTCACAAAATCTCATCACTTATGATATCGCAGTTGGAATTTAATATTTCCCTCGGAACATCTGCCGTGTGATGGGAATCTGAACGACGGACGATCGCGGCACGGGAGTAAAAAATACTTTTACCAAAATGGCGGAATGACCTTGTTTATAGACGAGAGGCCGTCCGTAACGTATTCATTTATCGTAGTATTTTGGTAAACTAATGGTATCTACACACCAAAGCCGCCGGCTTTTTTGACATCTGCCATTCGTATGACGTAAAGCCGCCGACCAAGCCCGTCGGCATGCCGGCGGCCACACCGGCGGCTTTGGTGTGTAGATAGCATCACGATATATCTTAAAATAATTAAGAATTAAAGACTATATGAGGAATTCTGATGTGTAAGTTACGATTTGGTAAAGTTTCATGAAAATCTGGATTTTGCGTGAAATAATATTCCCAATACTCAAATTTTTATTGCACGCTATATCCATCTGTCCTTGGAGGAGGCTTTTGTCCAGCAGTGGACGTCCATAAGCTGACATGATGATGTTGATGATGATCCATCTATCCATCGCCACAAACATTATTTATTCTTAAAATTTTAAATAGATTTGGGTAGACAGAAACCACTTCCTACGAATCAAACACACTTCTTTCGCTTCCACAATCATTAATCTCCTCATACATGCACGTTGGTTTTCGATACACTTGACTTGGCCTTTCTTTAACAAGTCCCCAGTTTTTGAACTATTTTGACTAAGACCCAGAACACACGGTGAAACGCAACTGCAACGCAACTGAAACTGCTAGTTACTTTTGAGTTGCATCTAAGTTTCTGCTATAGACTTCCGTAGAAAACAACACACGACGCAACTAGTTTGAAACGTTTCGTTTCAGTTGCGTTGCAGTTGCGTTTCACCGTGCGTTTTGACTTACCTATACAAAAGTAAAATTAAAAATACCAAACATTTTATAAAAAAAGGTCCGCTTGACCAATTCAGTTCTTTTCAACGCTCCTTTTTAACTCAATGAAATTAATGAAGCACGCTCAAAAAGCTTTCAATAGTATTTATTTCTTTTCAACTGAAAGGTATATTTTTGTACACAATTTGTTTATGTCGCAGCTTTTTTCTTTTATATGTTATAAAAGGGTGTCAACGTAATATTATTTATAATTTGTAAAGATTCAACGCTTCAAAAGAGGCAGGTGTCCTTTAAATTAAGAGCAGGGGTTTGGAACATTTGGCTAAAATATTAGAGAAAATAAATAAACATGTAGGTAATTGTAGAATATTATAATGTCTATCTATCTTTGTGTCGATGGATTGATGGGTGTGAGGTTATATGTAACTCTCATGCAAAAACTACTGAACAGATTTTGATGAAACTTGGCAGTTTAGTAGCGAATATATTAGAATGATATATTATAGGCTATATTAATATTAGATGTTGTGTAAGTTTTTCAAGATGTGACAATTAATACGTACGAAGTCGCTGGCAGCCGCTAGTTACTTTATAAATTAGAAAGTACTATTCGACTTCATATAACCAACAGGCATGATGGCTTTTTAGTCCATTACATAGATTATTTTAAAGTATTCGACACGTATTTTTTCTTTTTTCTCTTAAACTAAAAATGAAACAGATACACTGGGTTAAAGTTGCTCATGACGTCATACCTTAGTACGATTTTTACCTAGGAGTGACGTCAATACCCCCCACTCCGTAACTTTGATGCTCTGTATCTTTGTATTTATTTATGTATTTGATCAGGTAAAAAACGTGTTTCAAATATTTTTTAATAGCCTAAAAGACGGAGTAATTATTTTTTGAATTTTCGAATGTAGTCATCATCCCCATTCATCATTAAAAAAAACAGATTAATGCATATTTTTAAGTAAACGACTATAAAAAACAAAAGATGATAGATCTAAAAGGATAGCAAACAGAAACAAAGTAAAGCGAGTGCATTATGCAAATGGATGCAGAATATTGGATGCAGCTATCAATTACTAAGTTTACAATGCGCTTGAATTTTAATATAGCTTTTACTGTTTTGCATAAAGGATGAAGATTGATTTACTGTTTGGTAGATAATGTTTTATTTTTTATTTTACAGCAAAGAGTTTTGTTGCCAATGAAAGAAATCAGGGGCCCGAGTATGCTAATTTAAAATAGCCTCAGTTGTGTGTCGGCAGTGTGAATGTCATTTTTTGACACATTTGGTATTCTCTCTCCTCTTATTCCAAAAAAAAAAGAAATAAGATGGAGAATCGTGGAAATACTGACTGTACCTATTTACATTACAAACTGAATAACTGACAGAGATAGGTAAGTACCTATCTCTGTCAGTTATTCAGTTTGTAATATGTGAATCTTAGGTATATAAGTATATACCTAAGATTCATAAGCGCGAACGAGAAAGACATAGAAAAAACAGTAGGCTGCAGTTTAATACGAAATACGGACTAAATAAAATGTGCACTTTTTCACCCGTAGCAAAAAGTTGACGATCGCTGACCCAAATCGGCACAAAGGCAAATTGTATACCCACGGCTCGAATAGCAAATTAGCAGGATAATATTTTATATTTATCAAACCCAGCTGTGTCGAACATTCTAGAATTTACATAATTTCCTGCGAATTATCTGTTTTATCTTGTACTGGGTTTTCCTGTGGCTTTGTCTGTGTAGTCTACTAAGGATTTTTCTCTTGAAAACCAAGTAGCATAAACCTTTTAGCTGCCTTTTAGCAGCTTAATATTCTATCTAGGTTCTGTGTTAAACGTAGGAGTTTAAAAATATTAATTTGAAAACTTAGACAAACACACACACACACACACACAAGTGTAATTTATTAGTTTGATTTTATTATTGCCACTCTGACATCTAACTCCATGCTGACATGTTATTTTCTCATTTTCAATTGTAATTTTTGTTCTCAAAGTTTTTGTTTCTTGTTTCAGCTACTGACATTAATAATGTTCAAATAAATAGATTTTAGAAGCTTATCTCTACAAGTTTGCATGCCGAAATGTTAACGGCTGTGTAGGCGAATTTTTTAATAACTACCATCTCTGTATGTACCCTATACAATGCAAATAAATAATCATTCATTCATTCACAAAACATACATATACACTAACAGTAATTTTATTTAAACACTGAAAATACTGATTTGTCGTTTTGCCACTATCAAGATTTATATAGGCATAAAATTCAAAATCCAAAAATAAGAGGATATTTTTGTTACAAAACGAGTTTTAAAGATAGTTCTAGGACTTCGAGGTAATTTTTTGACGTTTTGTCCATAGCCGAAACTGCAAAAATTTACATGAGTCCTAGAACTACATAGACCCGTACACTTTTATGAAAAGGAAGATAGTATATTATGAAGAGTATATAAATATGTGTAACAGACAAACAGAATCCCGTTCCCATAGAATTTATCTAGCAAATATTTTGCACGAAATCTTGCGGTTATTTGCAAGTTAATGTGCAAATTACACTCAGCAATTGTGTTATTTTGTTTAACATCGGCAGTCAATTGTTCCTTTTGTCTCTTGACTATCTTTTGTTTTGTTTAGTTCAAATTTCGAGGGTAATTGAGTGTGAATTTGAATAAAAGCCGGTCCACACCTGACGGAGCGCAGCGCAGAGCATTTTCGATTGTCATATTACTATCGACATTGCTTGCTTCTTCGATGCTCCGATGCTCATTTGTTTTGTCAGCTGATTTTGAATATTATTCTAATGAGAACAACGTCGATAATAATATGACACTCAAAAATGCTCTGGGCTGCGCTCCGTCAGGTGTGCGCCGGCGTTAATGTGGTAAGTGCGGTTGATTTTGAAATTGATTAATTAAATTGTTGAAATAAGAGAACGCTATAAGTACTGACATTGTTAATCCCGCTAAGACTAAGAACACACAATGAAACGCAACTGCAACGCTACTGCAATTGCTAGTTACTTTTGAGTTACATCTAAGTTTCTGCTATAGACTTCTTTACAAAACCACACACGACGCAACTAATCTGAAACGTTTCAAACTAGTTGCATCGTGTGTGGTTTTGTAAACGAGTCTATACAAGAAACTTAGATACAACTCAAAAGTAACTAGACACTGGGTTAAAGTTGCTCGGGACGTCACGCCTAAGTAGGATTTTTACCTAGGAGTGACGTCATACCCACTCCGTAACTTTGATGCTCTGTATCTTTGTATTTAAGTATTTATGTATTTGATCAGGTAAAAAACGTGTTTCAATTATTTTTTAGCCTAAAAGACGGACTAATTAGTTTTGGAATTTTCGAATTTAGTCAGTAGGGATAACCCTATTTTACCTTTCCTAGAGCGAATAAAACTATTTCATTCCACTCAGTTACTACCACCCCAAAATAAGAAAAAAAATAAAGACATCGAAATTCAAATGCCAAGGCAGTAACGAACCGCGTTCTTTTTTATTTTCTTTCCAAGCGCCTAGCATCCGAAAAGGCTTCTCTTTTACCAATTGAAAAGGTAAGGGAGCCGAATTTAAACCTTCGTAGCTAATTGCTACGATTTCCGTAGCATCCGGCTACGAATACCGTAGCAAGTTGCTACGAAAGGTTCGGCGTTACAACTGGATTAAATTAAAAGTAGCTCATTATTTTGGATAAATACTTCTTATAAGTATCTTATTATGTAAATGTTTTTTTTTTATTTAGCTTACTTGATCGCTTTTGTTTTTAATTTTATTGTATACAAAAAAAAACAGATTTTAGTCAGCATGATTGGTAGATCAAAATAGAATTCTACTATATTATAAATGTCAATGTTTGTGTAGGTATATGAGGATGTTTGTTATCCTTTCACGCAAAACCTACTAAACAGATTTTGATGAAACTTGGCAATATTGTAACCTATACATTCAAAGATACGATGATAAATGGGTACGAAGTCACGAGATAGTCATTAATAAAATGTACTAATACAAGTTGACTTTAAATTAGTGAACGATAAAAAAGGATATGCATGTACTCGTGATAACAAACAACTTTTACTATGGGACCAAGGTCGAAATCATTCAAAAATTTTTGGACTCCCCATACAAAATGCACCAGCTGATAGTATGGGGGGAACAATTTTTTTTTGTCATTTCGACCTTGGTTCCACAGGAAAAGTTGTTTGTTATCACGAGTACATGCATATCCTTTTCTATCGTTCACTAATTTAAAGTCACCTTGTATAGTATTTACGTAATACTATTTACGGCCTAATCACTCTCGTATGAGAGCAGGCTCGTGCCCCGGTAGTGGGGACGTTAAGGGCTGATAAGGAAATGTACTATTTTAATCTGAAACTTAATTCCAGCTAAAACTACCAAAAACATAATGATCTACCAACTAAATAAAGGACAATAGTCCAAATAAAATAGCCAAAATAGCCGTTCTCTAATTAGGGGAGGCCGGGGCAAAACGAAGCGGTCGAACGGACCGGATTAATTGTGTTTTCGCGAGAATTGCTGAGCGGACGACTCTAAGACGTATGGCTTGTTTTAATTCGGGATCAGTAGGGTGACGTGGGTTTAGGTGTTTGTATAGGAATCTACAAAATAAAAAAATAAGCTACATAAAAATCGGTACAGTGATAAACTGAAGTCTAATTTTAATAGGACTTAGTAAGTACTGCTAAGTGCCAGTAGCTGTCTCTTTGACCTTACAAAAAAGTTATAATAAAAATGACTTGCAGGTTACCTATATACCTATGCTGTATTTATTTATTTAACAGTTTATTGTAAGATGATAGTACATAGAGACAGAAAAAAAGAGAAGTTATACAAAAGGTACAGCATATTTCTAAAAGAAATTTCTTCCTGCAGACCCCACATAGAAAGAAGTGATAGCATGAAGGCAGGATAGTCACTACAATATAGGTATCTATACTTGTTTGTATCATTTTAACCAATTTTAAAACTACTTTATCACATCTTTATTTAGTAACACGTTTTTTCTTGAAATGTTACTAATCGAAATCGTGTAAGCTGATGTATTATGTAGGTAAAATAATTAGCTAAGTTATATTCAATTTCTTCATTGAGAAAGTGCATTTAAGCACGCAGTTGCAGTGCACGTAGATATTTTATAATTCTATTTTTTAGAAGTTTCTAATACTCAGTCTCGCAAACCTAATAATTTATTTTCACCCTACAACCGACTATTCCATTAGCGTGACTGCCACTAATGTATTCAAATTACCCCGGCCTCCCCTCCTGCGAGAGATTGTTTCCCACCTTAATTGATGTCGACGAGTCTGTCATTATAGGCCCAGCAGTGGGAATTCAGTGGGAAATAAGATGAAAGGAAATTTTAGGGTTCCGTATGAACGTGACTAACGAACGTACCTCGAGTTGTTACGGAAAGGCCAAGCCAAGAGTACCCTAAACCGATGCGCATGAGGCGATTGATGAATGTGGATGAAGCGAAAGAAGTAAGTATGTCTGGATCTTAGCAAGTGGAAAGAAGTGATCTCTGCCTACCTCAATGGGAGAGAGGCGTGACGGATATGTATGTATGTATGCAAAAATGAAAATGAAAATGAAAATATTGTTTATTTATCCGAAATAGGAAATACAAAGGTACACACATTGAGTTACACGGTATAGGTACACAATTACTTAAATTAGTCCTAAGTAGATCCAGATTCCTTTAGGAAACTTGTGGCAGCAAAAAGTGGCCTTATTGTTAGGTAGTAATATGTTCCAGGCAACTTTGGGGTAAAAAAGATGTGCACATAAAAACTTGCGATTGGTGCAGATAATTTTTAGACTAAATATTATTTATACTTACTACTATTAAGTACTACTTTTACTTTTACTTTTCTTTACCTACATGAGTACCATTAATATAAATATTTATAACTAGCTGTCCCGGCGAACTTTGTCCCGCCTTAGAATGAACTTTATTGTGTAGGAATAAAATTCAAATTGACTCTACATTTTAGTAAGAAAACATTTGTATGGGAAAAAGAAAAGGTCTGTTTTAGGGCTTTCCCGGCAATTATTCGAATTTTTCTCACCGTAAAAACCATCCTTGGACTTCAATGAACATTTAAAAAAAAATCAGCCAAATCGGTCAAGCCGTTTTCATGTTATGTCGTGACAACGGAAAACGGGTTTCATTTTTATATATATAGACAAAAAACCTCTAAGTGAGTGTTTCATTTTATGACTATTTAGACACATCCCCCTTTCGCTATATTCCCCCTCTAAAAGCAGCCAAAACCTTTTACATAATTGAATATCTGAGATAATTGAATTAGCGAATATCAGTTACCTTCTCATGTCGTGTTTTCGTGCAAGTTTACCTTCTCACGCCGTTTTAGGACTAGATACATAACTAGACATTTAGTAATTCGTTTTAGAGTTAGGTTTTGCGAAGTTTAAAGTTTAAGCAGTTTTAGTTTCATGGACCAAACATGAAAATATCATGTTTTTGCTTTGGCAAAATAAAGTAGAATTGGATGAAAAGCAATAAACTAAATTAATTTAACAAGTATTTTATGTTAAAAGGAAAAAAAATACACATATATTTAGCCTATCATGTCCCACTACTGGGCAAAGTCAAAGTCATCCATATTTCATAAGCAAATCTATTGCACTTGAGCATGTCGATAATATATTTTTTAAAGCTGCTTGATTCGCAAGGTAGTTTCCCCAAAGAACAATTTAGCAAGAAACTCTGTTGGGTTGCTCTCTTCAAATAAAGTTTTACAATTCTTATTAACACATAGATACATGATTAGTTTGTTATAATTAAAGGCCTCTATTATATATCTGTCTTCTCAACCTATTTACGAGTATGAGTAAATTTATTTCAAATATCGAATGAACAACAGAATGGGCGCCACTAGATGGTCACAGACGCCGAGGTAGACTTCGAAAAAGATGGAGAGACGATCTGGATGCATTTTCACGGGAATGGCGGGATGCTACCGGAGACCGTGTTAAATGGAAAGTCGCGGGGGAGGCCTTTGCCCAGCAGTGGGATCTTAATAGCTAGCAAAAAATCAAATGAACGTATGTCTTTCTAATTCTAAGGTTGTTTATAAAAGACAAGTTTTAAAGAGTGTCTTATATCGTAAGAGCAACAAGATTAACTCCAGATAGTAATTTAGAGCGAGGAGTGGAAACAAACGGCGTCGTTATGGAAAGCAATCTTCAGACAATTGTGATGAAGTTAGCTTTGGACGGACCGATCTAGAGTAAAATCTTTGAAGGAGGAGCGGGGAAGTAAGTAGACTTTGTGGAAACTATTGAGTATTAAAAAACATAATTTATATTGTGAATTTAACTTTAAGCATCAGGCGATCCGAGGGCTGGCAGCTTTTTTGCTAAACTTTTTTGCTAAGCATAGCTATTCAAAGAGGAAATGCTGCCAGCCTTTTGGGTACAATGAATCCCGGAGACGCTTTCGACGATATCTTCCTATTATAAATGGGGTATCTATGAGGTTATCTATCAATAAATATGTATATAAATATGTATATGGTAGGTACTTAAGTAGAATAAGTTTGTATTATATTGTATTGTATATATTTGTATTTATTTAAGGTAACATCATGTTTACTTATTTATTGGGTTGTAAATAAATATATTAAACTTTAAATATATTTTTGACATATTTTTAAAGCTTTAATACTCGTATTGCCCACGAAATAAAAAATATTTTGATTTAGAATAAAATTATTTTTTAAAAAGTTTTTAACCATATTTTCCATAAAATTATTTTTACATTACTGAAGAATTCTACTCATATTTTACATTTTTTTAAGTAATATTTTTATTTAAACATATTTACAAAGTTTTACATATTATAACAAATTATTTAAGTAGCTTTTTTATTTTTACAGTAAGATAGCGAAGAATTAAGCTTTATTTTCTGTCTGTTATAAAAAACTGAAAAAGTAGTAAAATTTTCTCAGCCGCAGAGAAGCTCAACAGTGGACAGCAATAGGCTTAGATAATGTTACTGATTATGATGAACCACTAACTTCCCCGTCTCTCCGATAGTTTAATCGCCACTTTGTCGTCGGCCGACTTAAGTAAACACACCAGTTATTGTCACTGCCAGGAACAAACGGCCGACCAATAACTTTGGACATATTGCCAAAGAGTCTCTCCTTACTTTCATATTATTGACATAGTTTTTGCTTTTTATGGGTTATACAGAAATTATGGTAAGTATGGTTGACAAAAAGCAATGAGGAAGGAATATAAGGAGCGGCCCCATTTTTTTTTCATATACAAATGAGTTTATGACAGCGTGCCAAGTTTGGCGCAAGTTTTTCATAGTTTTCTTGGTAGATGACCTGTCAAACGATAAGAAATTCCATACAAAACGGTAGCCATTTTGTGCCAGACCAGGCACGCAGATCTAGATGGTATGGCACCTCCTTTAAAATCCAAACTCAAAGACAAAAAGTCATGGTGGATGAGGAGAGAGGCCTTTGCTTAGCAGTGGGACACAAGTGGCTAGATTAGATTAGTTATATGCTTTTGTTTTTTTTCACGTGTGTTTTTGTTTTGTTTCTAGTAAGCATCCAACTTATATTATAAATAATAAATAATAAATAAATATTGGGGGACATTTCACACACGGTCACCTGACCCCAAACTAGGCAAATCCTGTACTATGGGTATCAGGGACTGATAAACATACATAGATAAATATATAACACCCAGACACGGAACCAACATTTATGCTCATCACACAAATGCTTGTTAACCGGCGGGGATCGAACCCGCGACCCGTGCGTATGAGGCAGACTCACTACCGACTACGCTAACTGGCTTGTCAAACGTTAATGTTTTAAATGTCAATGTTTGTGCCGATGGCTGATGCTCTTTCACGCAAAAACTGCGGAATACATTTGGATGAAATTTGGCAATATTGTAGCTTATTTAATAGAATAACACATAGGCTACATTATTTTCTTATATGATGTTTTTTTCTTCAAGATATGACGATAAATGCGTACAGCCAGTTGCGGGCAGACTCTATTTCAGTTATAAAATGTGGGTCATATACAGGGTGTAACAGAAAGGGTATATAAAGCCGAAACACAGCGATAGTCCTCATGAAACTGAACAACTTTCCCCAAGGAACATGGGTCGTAACTCGAAAAAAATTTTTGGATCGCCCATACTTACTCGATCAGCTGATCGGGCATTTTGTATGGGGAGGCGAATTTTTTTTCGAGTTACGACCCATGTTCCTTGGGGAAAGTTGTTCAGTTTCGTGAGGACTATCGCTGTGTTTCGGCTTTATATACCCTTTCTGTTACACCCTGTAGACACAGAAAACAAAAATGTCTCTCCTGTTCCTGAAAGTTAAGGACATTGGATGCAAATTTCTAAACTTAATTTATATCCGCATAATCTGTGCCCGATGTAGTTTTGACCTGCATAAACATTTTGAGGATTAGATGCTCCAGTAACTTAATCATCTGGAAACAATCAACAGGAAAGACAATTTTGAACCTAATTATGTGTATGACTCGTGTAACGAACACGACTTCCTGTAGAAATGGCGTTCTTTCTCATGTTTCATCCGTGTAAGGTCAGCTAAACGACTCGTCTCCATGATCGGCCATTGTTACTGACAGATGTACAATCATTTGTTACAAAAACTGATACTTCTTTGTAGGTACTATTTTTGTGGCATTTCTTTCCTCACATTCGGTTGCCGAGAGCAAAATCTGTCGGAGTAATATTAGTACAGAAAATAGAAGTCGAGAATTAATTGGTACCTAATCTATAATATTTAGTTATGAGGTTTTGAGGTTAAAAATTTTTTTTTTCATTATTTTTTAATTGAAAGGCTCATTTATTTTATATTATATAAAAATATATTTATATTTTCATTATATTATTATATTTTATATAATTTACATATTATAAAAAAAAATATGTAAAAAAAAAATTCTTTTAGAAATATGCTGTACCTTTTGTATAACTTCTCTTTTTTTCTGTCTCTATCTTACAATAAACTGTTAAATAATAACAATAAAGGTGTAGGAAAGTCAGGTTTCATACAAAAATCATCACACCATTTCAACATCTTTGTAAAAAGTAACCTCAATTTCTTTGCAACTTTAACACCGTTATGAAACTTCTCACAGCTGTTAATGCGTAGTTAAGTTAATGGAGTATGCTGCAACAGGATAGAAGTGAGATATAAATAAAGTCGGATGACTGCGATAGTGCTTTCCCGTGTATTCCGGAAGCCGCGCCGCAGCGTCCGTTTGTGAATCCTCTACTGTGTAAAGGTTATATTAATTATAACAACGCTATAGGTTTTTAATAAAAAGATATTGGAAAAGTTGAAAACTGTATAATGGTTATTAATGTTAGTTGTTTATTTAATGAAAATTTTGATGTAACTTCTGCGGTCTTAACAGAGAAAATTGACAATGCATATTGTCAAATTTTCCAAGATTTAGCCAGTAGTGAATTAGGAAACTGGCTAAATTTTGTTGAATTTTCGTTTTAAACACGTGTGCATTTCCAAAAAGAGTTTTAAAGATTTGGCGGATGGAAACATAGTTTTTTTTAAAGTATAAAGATAGTTTTATATAATATCTAACCTGTGTCTCTAACAGACTTGTTCAACTGCCTAATAAATAAAGATTATCTACTTATTTGAGTTTGAGCTTTCTAGTAAAGTTCAAAATACACATCGTGCCGTCTTCTTTGCGTTTCTGGTTTCATGGATATTACGTCCCTTTCCTTGAAGGAATGTATAAAAACGTACCTTTAGAAATGCTCAGACTCAGTCTCTCTCTCTCTCTTGTAAGTATAATTCGCAATTAGGCAAAAGTAAATAAAACTCACCACAGAGCAAATTCTTTGAGTATAACAACTCTTTGTTTAATTTCAACTGTGGAATGCTTTGTACATTTCATTAATTTTGTCTGTGGCATTAAACTTTCTACAACTTCATTCTGGTTTTGCGAGTGTGAAATACTTTTTACCCGACTGCGTTAGGAGGGTTATGTTTTTCTAGAGTATATAATGTTTGTTTTTATAATGGGCAGGATGACTTAAAAAAAATTTCATATATATTTTAAAATATTCGACACGTATTTTTCTTTTTTCTCTTAAACTTAAAATGACAAAGATACACTGGGTTAAAGTTGCTCGTGACGTCACGCCTCAGTACGATTTTTACCTAAGAGTGACGTCAATACCCCCCGCTCCGTAACTTTGATGCTCTGTATCTTTGTATTTATTTATGTATTTGATCAGGTAAAAAATGTATTTCAAATATTTTTTAATAGCCTAAAAGACGGAATAATTATTTTTTGCATTTTTGAATGTAGTCATCGTCCAATTCTTTGGAACGCCCTACAAGCCTAAACGGCTTGATGGATTTTAGCTTGGGAGGTGTCGTTAGATTCGTATGTACAGTGATAGTGACACTGGGTATGTTAAAATAAAAATGTGTTTTATTTTAAACGCCGTCGGGTATTTTTGTTATAAAAAGGTTAGGTTATTGTCTGTGGCATAACATTTTGTATAACTGAATTCTGGTTTTGCGAGTGCGAAATACGTTTTTCACCTTTGTCTTGTACTAAAAACGCGGTTCAGCAAGGATTTAGTTTTTACTTTTTAGAATTTGAGATTTGAAAAGATTTTTGTGTCACAGAATGTAAAATAAAAAATTAGGAGAAACAAAGAACCTAATTCTGTGTATGACTTTTTTATGGTACCTACCTACCTAGTTATTTTTATTCACTGTGATTCTAAACCACACACGACGCAACTAGTTTGAAACGTTTCAGACTAGTTGCGTCGTGTGTGGTTTTCTAAGGAAGTTTATAGCAGAATCTGCGATGCAACTCAAAAGTAACTAGCAGTTTCAGTTGCGTTTTCCCGTGTGTTCTGGGTCTAAGTATAATAATATCAAGAAGTAGGTCTAAATGGCTGATGCTCCACCGACAATATAAATAATAATGATTTAAGTAATATTGTTAAAAACTAACTGCACTGTTAACAACGACTCTTCAACCATTATATTTTTCTAAACACATCAATTGATCCCCATTAAAAGAAAACTTAACCTCTCTCCAACTCTCTAGAAAATCGTGAAGACAAACTTTTAATCGCTTCAAAAGCTCGCGATTGTTTCGCCGTAGAAGAAAAGTTCAGTGGAAAACTTACGAAACAAATGTTTAGTTGAGTAGTTTTGGCTTTTCGTTTTGGTTGTTTAAAGTTTGTAATTTCATAAAAGATAATTAATATAAAAACTAATTTGAAAATGAAAATTAAGTGTTTATTCAAAAATAGGCAAAATTCATTACACTTTTTTGATATCACTTTTTTTATTTAAACTACTGCCGGTTCACTACCAGTATAGCCGAGAGGAAGAAAACGGCAAGAAACCTTCGGCACAGGGCCCTACGTTATGTCCAATATATCTTTTTTTTTTTTAATCAACTGGTCCTTAACTTGTTATCACATTTACATCAAATAATTAGGTTGGGGTTATATCCCACTGCTGGGAAAAAGTGCCTTTGCTCTCTAACCAATTCCTTTACTAGCTAGTAAGTAAGTATTATTGTTGCGTTTCAAATAAATCTTTTGAAAATAAAATAGAAGATTTTTAATAAAAATTGGAACATTGTTGATCATTTTTATATACTGACGAGTAGGTAATCCTAATAATATCATAATAGTCAATGTTTGTGCCGATGGATGGATGGATGGATGTTTGTTACTTCATCACGTAAAAATTACTAAACAAATAATGAAACTTAACAATATTGTAGCTTGCACAAAAGAATAACATATAGGCTATATTCATTTGATATATTGTGTTTTTTTTCCCAAGACATGACGATAAAAGCGTACGAAGTCGAGGGCAGCCTCTAGTACTAAAACAAAACACAAACAATACGCGGTTATCCAAAAGAAAGAATGCATTTGTCGTGCAAACTTTACCATAGTATTCAAACAATGCATTTTTATATGCACCGCATTGATGCTTTGTATGCAATTTTATTTTTTGAAGTGCATATGAGTGTGCTAGCAAGTTTGAAATACTTTGTTTTTTTTTTAGAGTTCCGTACCCAAAGGATAAAAACGGGATCCTATTACTGAGACTTTGCTGTCCGTCTGTCTGTCCGTCCGTCTGTCACCTGGCTGTATCTCGTGAACTGTTATTTTTTTGATTTTGTAACAAGATGTTCCTAAATTAAATATTAAATAGAATTCTAATAGTCTGTAGAATTTAATCTCATATAGAACAATGGTAACGTAAAGAAACGTGCGCAAAAAATAATGAAATTTTCATATCGAAATTTAAAAATAACACCCTATATAGCGCGGCAATCTCAGGCCGAAACAAAAGCGGATCGGGGTCGCAGAGCGGCCACAAAAACATCACCCTGTGCACTGCTGAATACCTTTTCAGAACACCCCGTTTTTATTAGCTTTTCAAAGCTGGAAAAGTTCCTTTTTTTCTACAAAACGCAAGCTTAATCTGGCAAATGGTGGAATAATGCAGGCCTTTGCTTTATTTGCCTTTCTTTTATTTTTAATTTAAAAGCTGCGAAATTAATGCAAAGTCCAAAAATAGCAAATGTATTGAATGTTTTTATTTTTTATGTATTTTACTTATGTGTGCAATGAATCCGTGTCACTAAAAAATACAAAAAACTCGCGATCCAAGAATCCAAGAATGATCCAAGAAATAAGTTTTGTTTAATAGATAATTTTATGAGTGAGTATGAGTCACAACATTTTAATAAACAGAATATTACGTAACCAAAAAAAAACTGATGATCTAACTTTCTAACTTTTTTTTTTTTTTTTTTTTTTTTTTTTTTTTTTTTTTTTTTTTTTTTTTTTTTTTTTTTTTTTTTTTTTTTTTTTTTTTTTTTTTTTTATATATAGGCCTTACGTCTATTGCAGACGATTTATGGTACAAGCCTGTTACAATGTTTTTGGTGGCTGAACAATCCTATGCGAGAGCGACAAGTTTTACCGCAGGCCTGACAAGAGAAGAAACTACAATGTAAAACAATATTTTTAAAAAAACAACAAGCATTTCCTTGAATTTTAACATTTTGCATTGCCTACTCGTGCTTCCATTCGATATTTAGCATGCTGTATACCAAAATCCGTAAACGACGATTTCATTGTTATGACATAAATATAGAAGTAACTCAGAAGTTTTATATTTTTATTTAACAAGTATTTATTGGTCTCTTAAACACATTTTATTTCATAAGGTTTGATTCTTAGTTTTCGAGATATTTTAGTTTTTTGTTTACCCGACCCGGATTCATTGCTCTCGAGTGTATTTAATGGGCAATTAACTCTACAATCATTTTCTAAAACTGGCAGAAGATAATTTCCCTTCACATTTATCATTCCTGCCCAAAAAACATAAAGTAAATACATTAATTAGATATTCTTTTATACCCGGCTTTTACCAGAAAACCGGACGGATCCAAACACTCGTAATTACCGGCAAATAATCCGGATTATTGTGGATTTAACCGGATATTTCCAGTTACAACCGGTTCGGTAGCAATTTTAAGTCCGTTATATGTTAATTATGAATTTATTGATGTTGCTGAGAAAATCTACCGTTTGGAGGTTTTGGTAGAGAAGAATAAATTAAATTACTGCTATTTTCAGAGATATTTCTTATAAATATTATAAATGTCAATGTTTGTGCCGATGGATGGATGTTTGTTAATTCATCACGTAAAAAGCACTGAACAGATTTTAATGAAACTTTACAATGACTTAGCTTGGACATCAGAATAACATATAGGCTATATTAATTTAAGCTATTGCGTAAATTTTACAAGGTTATGATAAATGCGAACGAAGTCGCGGGTAGCCTCTAGTCTAGACTAAATAAAAAATTTTGTTATCTTTGCCGCTACTTTTAAGAAGTTCATTTTTCGATCTTTGTTTATTTGCGAAAGTTGTTCTGTTTTATGTGGAGTATCAGGTCTTTTACCTATTTTCTTGAGACAGTGTAAACATTAAGCACCGTGTACCTACTACTTATAGTTTTTTTACAAAACGCCTGTTTCCGATAAGTTAACGAATAAAACAAAAATCAAATCCAATTATAATACTCGTAGCTACAGAACTTCAAACTTACAAAGAATTTCACTAACTTCGAAAACAACTCCGGGTTCTCGAACCGAACTCGCTCGGAACTCGAAACTGTCGACTTATCTCTAAAATGTCATTTTAGTGCGCGCGATGTGATTAAGATACGTCCGGATTTTGTGACGTTTAGAAAATGGCGGGTCTTTGTCGACGTTTGGATATCTTTGGGATTTTTTTGTCATGTTGGGATAGGTGTTAGTTTAAAGAACATTGTTAAATGTATAGATAGTAATCGAACTGAAGCTTGTTAAAATAGGGATGACAATATTGACGACTACATTTAAGAAATGGCATTATATTTAGTCTGTTAGATTGTTCAAAAATATTGGTAAATTTTTGCTTGATCATACAAATACATAGTTTATGTACATATTGGGTATACATATTTATATCTGAAAATATTATTATTTATTATATCCGAAATGGGTTTACATAAGCAAAAACGTACAATCTTAAATAATGTTACACACAATAAACCTTAAATCTACATAAATAAAATCAATAATGAATTTAACAGGGGTCCCTAAACTAGGCAAAGCCCGTATCTTGGGGAACCAAATTGGATGTAGATAGCCGATTTCCAAACATGTTTAACGCCCGTTATTAATAACCTATCCTGATCCGTTTTTACCAAATCGAGATTGAAAAAACAAAACACAATTGTCACTTGTGTACCAAAAACATGTCAAGAACACAATTGTGTTTTGTTTTTTCAATCTCGATTTGGTAAAAAACGGATCAGGATAGGTTATTAATAACGGGCGTTAATCAATAGTGTTTTATAATAATACCTACTCAAGACATATCAAACAATATATAAGGTGACTTTAAATTAGTGAACGATAGAAAAGAATATGCATGTACTCGTGATAACAAACAACTTTTACTATGGGACCAAGTTCGAAATCATTAAAAAAAAATTGTTCCCCCATACTATCAGCTGGTGCATTTTGTATGGGGAGTTCAATTTTTTTTAAATGATTTCGCACTTGGGCCCATAGTAAAAGTAGTTTGTTAACACGAGTACATGCATGTCGTTTTCTATCGTTCACTAATTTAAAGTTACCATGTATAAAATAAAACAAAGAATAATAACTATCTGTCACGCATCTTTCCTCGTTATAATTAGTACTTTAATTATTGCTCTTACCCTTCGAGGTAGACAGAAACCACTTCCCTCCACTTGCTACGATCCAAACACACTCCCTTCACTTCATCCACATTCATCAGTCGCCTCATACATGCACGTCATTTATCGTAAACCATCATATTATTTTAACTTGACCTGAATGAGGCGTCTCATGAGAGTAGCCAAATGATAAATATGGGTCTGCTCCAAAGGGAATCAAAAAGGCGGTATTAAGCTTTGAGTATAGAATATATAAGGAGGTGCTATACCGTCTGGATCTGCGTGCCTGGTTTGGCGCAAAATGGCTACCTTTTTGTATGGAATTTCTTATCGTTTGACAGGTCATCTACCAAGAAAACTATGAAAAACTTGCGCTAACCTTGGCACGCTGTCATAAACTCATTTGTTTAAGAAAAAAAAATGTGGCACCTCCTTATATATTCTATACTCAAAGGTATTAAGTATTTAAAAACATTCATAAATAACTTTATTGAGTTAGGTAAGTACCTTTTTATTTATTGCTGCGAACGCTTTGGCTTTTTAAGTAGGGATATAAAGGATTAAAAACAGACAAAGGCAGACTCGGACTCGCGCGTTAAAGGTTCCGTAGTAAAAAAGGAAAAAATATCGCGTTTGTTGTATGGGAGCCCTCTTAATTTCTATTTTTAGTATTTGTTGTTATAGCGGCAACGGTAATACATCATTTGTGAACATTTCAACGCCATAGCTATAACAGTTCATGAGATACAGCCTGGTGACGGACAGACAGACGGACAGACAGACGGACAGCCGAGTCTTAGTAATAGGGTCCCGTTTTCACCGTTTGGGTACGGAACCCTAAAATTATATATGTGTGAATTTGAAATGAGTTACTGGACTGTATATCTTTTCATTATGTTCTGGTTACGCCTTTTTCAAGTACGAGAGCGAAAGGCATTCTCTGAATAAAGCGTGGGTGGAAAAAAAATCCATTTACGATTAAATAAGTGATTAAAAATGCAAAAGGTTATAAAAAAGATATTTTAAATAGAAGTAGAAATACATGGCGTAGTAAATAAGTATAATGTTGTTGGCCCATATATGTCCCCACCGAGGGGCACGAGCCTGCTCTCATACAGAGAGTGATTAGGCCTAAAGCATAGTTTATAAGCATAAACTATGCTAAAATAGTGGACAATGGCTTGATGTTCAGATAATGACATTTTCTGAAGGGTATATTAATTCCATAATCAAATTTGAAATGAAAAATGAAAATGAAAAGTGTTTTATTCAAAAATAGGCAAAATTCATTACACTTTTTTGATGTCACTTTTTTAATTTAAAACTACTGCCGGTTCACTACCTGTATAGCCGAGAGGAAGAAGACGGCAAGAAACCTTCGGCATAGGGCCCTACGTTATGTGCAATATATCTTTTTTTTTTTTTTTAAATCGAGACTTATATACAATTACATAAGTCTCGATTATTAATTTTTTATGACATTTACGGGAATGTTTTAAAACATTTGGGGCCCGTTCCACCACAGATAAAATTTATCTGACAGATAAACCTATGTCCATTTCATAAGACATGACGTTTTAGACAGAGACAGATATAAAATATCTGCCAGATAATTTTTAACTGTAGTTATTGAATGAAACGGACCCCAGACGCAACAATAAAAAGTAAAGATTTCATTCTACATATACAGTATTGTACAGTCAAGAGCAATAACACTGTAACATTTTCTAAGTATCGTAACTTCTGTCGCTTCAAAAATATGTTTTCGTCAATTTGTTAAATGATTGCATGGTTCTTTGTTGTAAGTATTATTAAACAAATTGATGAACACATATTTTTGAAACAACAGAAGTTACGACACTTTGAAAATGCGACAGTGTAGATATTATTGCTCGTGACTGTACAATGACAGGTACAATAGCTGATTGTTTTTGTTAGCTCATATATGTCCCCACCGAGGGGTACGAGCCTACTCTCATACAGAGTGTGATTAGGCGGTAATCTATCACGCTGGCCAAGTGCGGGTTGGCGGATTTCGCATACACCTTCGAATTTTTTCTCTGGTGTATACAGATTTCCTCACGATGTTTTCCTTCACCGTTAGCAAGTGGTAATCGAATAAATTGATCCGTACATGAGAAATAAACTCAGAGGTACGTGCCCGCACCAGGATTCGAACCCGCACCCTTGGAGTTCGAGTCAAGCGTTCTACCAACTGGGCTACCACCGCTTATACAATAACACAATAACAGGCACAATAGCCATAATAGGAACGATGACTAAAAAATTTTTTTTAGTCTGTCACATAGATTATTTTAAAATAATCGACACGTATTTTTTCTTTTTTCTCTTAAACCAAAAATGACAAAGTTACACTGGGTTAAAGTTGCTCGTGACGTCACGTTTGAGTACGATTTTTACTCAATGGTGACGTAAAATCCCCCCACTCCATAACTTTGATGCTCTGTATCTTTGTATTTATTTATGTATTTTGATCAGGTAAAAAATGTGTTTCAAATAGTTTTTAATAGCCTAAAAGACGGACTAATTATTTTTTGAATTTTTTAATGTAGTCATCATCCCTATAGCTAATTACTACAAGTAAAATACTTACAATGCAATATTTAGCAGCAGCTGGACACTCTTCAAGCTTGGCAGCGGTTCGATTCGCGCAGGGGGTAATGGAGCCCACGCCGTCACTGTACTGGCCACATTGCCAGCACTTTATGGCATTAGTGGCCATGGCCATGCTGAGCACCATGGCAATAGTCGCCAGTCGGGTCGTTGGGGACATTTTCTGTGGGAGATACAAATTGTTTTATTAATTTTACTAATCTTTATTTCCACACTAAGCATGGCATAGTATAATAGGTCGCGCCACGTAAAAAGAGCTTTAGAAACAAATAAAAATCACGTGTTCGCGCATGGGTACACTTACGCTCGATTATGTCTTAGCTCGTTTTTTTTTTAATTTACCTATATTATACCTTACTAATACTACTAATAATATTTTTCTTTCCTTTGTGCATAAAATCATGACTGTAATTAAACACTTTTGTGCGCGATGGTATTTTAAAACAAATGTTAAACGTCAGACTCAAAAATCGTCTAACGCGCATCTGTCAGCTAGGGTTCATTTAACGTGGCGCGACCTATACTTTTGCCACTGTAGGTACCTGACAGGTGTATTTAAAAAGTATACAATAGCATATAGGTATTTTATTATTATTTGGTTCCCTTTTAGCTAGACAGAAGTGTGAATGTATCTAATTAATAAAAATATTATATATAAATAATCTAATAAATAATGAATAAAAATAAAAAATAAATTGTGAAATTAGAAAAGAGCAACCCACAGGAGCAACCCAACAGAGTTTCTTGCTAGATTTTTTTTATTGCGAATTGCTTTCATAAAATAACAATGACTATATTTATATTTTGCTATCTACACACCAAAGCCGCCGGCATGCAGCCGGGCTAGGCCAGCGGCTTTACGTCATACAAATGGCAGCTGTCAAAAAAGCCGGCGGCTTTAGTGTGTAGATACCATTTGTCTACGAATAAATAACTACATTATATTTGTCTACGAAATAAAGTTTTTAAGTATTTATTTGAGTCTGAATATACTCGACCAAAAGGTGAACATTTTGACCACATGAACATGAATAAACATAAACAAAATAAAATAAAACAAACTAACCAAGTTTCCACAAGTGCACCAAAGCAGCTTACTCTATTCCTCATCAAAAAAGGGCAGGAGAATTCTTTTATGGACGGAAATGTAATTTATAGCGAACCAACAATATATCATCAACAAGATTTATTACACTGTTATTGACGTCTTCGTATCGATTTTTTTATAAAAACCACGGGGTAAAATAAGTTAACTGCTAGTTATGAAATGATGTAAGTACTCAAATTTAATATTTAAACGATAACACGGGAACTCATTGAAAAAAACAATCAAAATGCGATACCCTTAGGCCGTGTTCAGACCAAAGTGACTGTAAGCTTATTTATTTATTTTATTGTAAGGAAAGTCAAAATATTTTAAAGTTTGAACAAAAGTCTAAAATTAAATAATAAATAAAATTGTTTGTTCAATAATTATAATTTATTTAAAATAACATTAGCATTTTTAGCAAAACTTAAATTATAGGATTGTGTTACGACATAATTTCATTAAATATACAGGGTGTAACGGAAAGGGTATATAATCCCGAAAAGGGCATACTCTGCACATTATGTAGAAGTCTTCTAGCCGTATTTCAAATCGAAATAAACACTTTTATTTTTTTTTAAATTTTGATTATTTTTAATTTTAGAATGTAAACAAACGTGTCCCAACACTATTGAGGTCATTCGTCTAATCATATGGCACTGTACACTAATCACTAGCCCCGCCCGTCTTTCTTCTCTCTTCATCATACGACAACCCCGCCCATCTTCCTTCTCTCTCCTTGCACAAAGCCATGCCGCGCATACGCTCAAAGCGCGCCGGTCGGCGGCGGCGGCTTTATCAAAGGATACCGACCGAGGCGGCAGCGTTTGGCCTTGGCTCGGGCGCGCGGCCAAGGACGGACGTCTCGAAAACGTTCGTAACGCGTTGTAGGTATCATAGCTGAAACAAAAGTAAATTAAATGAGTGAGATTATGCATAAGTAGATAGGTACCTAAGTAAGTAAATTAGTATTTTACAAAATAATTTTTATAACGAAAAAAAAAATAGTTACCTACATAAGTAGTTACAAAAGTTAGGTAAGTACCTATCCAAAATGTGTGGTTCCATTAACACGTTAATTTTATTAAAAAAACAATGCCTGAGTAGGTAGGTAAGGTTTGAAATTGCATACCTACTTTTAAAGAAATGGTTCAAAAAGTCCTCGTTGAAAACAGTTCATAGGGCGCGACTCGGAGACTGTGGGACCCGCGTATTACGCAAAACGTTCGTAAAACGCATCGTAGGTATCAAATATGAAACAAAAGTAAGATAAATTAGTATTTTTTTGCTGCAGTAGGTACCTAAATAATAATTTTATTAAGATAATGGCGGCGCGGCGCGTGTAATTACCTAAGGCGGCTCGGGCACTGCAGGACGTGCATGTCTACGAAAACAGCTGTTCGTAACGCATCGTAGGTATCGAAGCTGAAACAAAAGTAAGATAAATTAGTGACCTTACGCTTATGTAGGTGCTTAAGTAATTAGTAATTTACTAGATAATTTTTGTTACAAAAAAATAATAGGTAGGTAACATGGAAATTTAATTAAATTAAGTAAGTAGGTACCTAAGTAAGGTATTCGATAAGGTTTGAAAATAAATTAAAACTTACTTACATTTACAGAAATGGTTCGAAATGGCGTCCTCCCTGCTGGATGCACAAACCAGCTCGCCTGTAGGTAGAGGCTCTAGTGTTTCTTAGCATCTCCGGCGTCACAGTACTAAACGCATTTCTAATGCGCTGCTCCATTTGCTCACTCCACGGCATAAACAATATTCTTTATGTGCCCCCATAAAAAGAAGTCCAGCGGGGTCAAGTCTGGGGACCGCAGCGGTCGATTCACCAAGCGACTGAAACAGCCGTACGAAGGCATGCGCCTAGCTTCATCAGCTGGTCTCCCGTCGATGTAGCGCTCACGATAGAGCTCGCGAGCTGCACTTAAATCACCGTTGGTAAACCCAACGCACATAATCATGTTATAATATTCCGAATTGGAATCATAAGACATGGCGAAAGCAAAAGGAAGCCACTACACAATTAGATACGAAAGCACAAGTGCACACGCGACAACGAATTGAGAGCGACTGAAGGGAAATTAATGAGCCGACCGCCGACCGACCATACGAACTTTTCCGAACGCTCTCCCGCCGCCCTGCGCCAGAGTCCTGGTCACGCCCCAACATAATGTCATTGGTCCTTTCGTTATCGAATTATCGATCTTCTTGATCCTTATTGGTTCAAATTTTCAGCGCGAGTGGTGGTTAGAGTTCCTTTGTAAAATGGTTTCAAATTATCGGACTGAACTTCTTCATATTCGTAGTTTCCTGGTAGCGTGGAAACACTAAACCACTCCGATAATAAGATTTTTTGTCTTCAATTGGTCAGTTTTGAGCAAAAAAAAAAAAACTTTAAAATAAAAACCAACCGTTTTTTTTTACTTAGAAAAAAAAACCTAGGAATGTAAACGAGAAATCGAAAGACTTACCTTCAAGTGATTTAATTTAAAAGGAATTTTAGTTTTAATTAGGGCCAGCCAGCAGCTCTGCGTAAGGCGTACGTACAGAGCGTAGTAGGTACTTACTACGTCGCGCGTACGAATGTGTTACGTATTACGCGTTTTATGTTCTTTATTTAATTTTCCTTTTATGAAAATAAAAAAATCATGTTACAAAAAACATGTAAAAACGACATTTTACTTACAAACGAAAAATTACATATGCGGAACCCACTTTGACATGCCAGGCGTACAGATAGGTGTAAAAGCGGTGGGGACAGCGGTCAATCACCCTAACAGCTGATTGCTCAATAGTGATGGGCAATATCAGGCAATGTGTTGCAGAAGTCTGCAATTCAAATGCGTTTTAAAAATCGTAGGATGGACTTAGAGAGCTGATATTTTGGAATATGCTTTGTTTCCCCTTCCAGAGTTACCCCCTTTCGGGATTATATACCCTTTCCGTTACACCCTGTATACAAATAACAAAAAAGTTCCTACTTAAAAGGTATTTTATAGAAATATAATTACAAATAGATAGAAAACAATCTTAATAACTAATAACTATAATCTAGTAAGGCATATTCATTGGCCAGCTGTAACTTTAACCGAACAGATACAGTAACGAGGTTCTAGTATGTACGCGTTACAGTTACCCTTCGATACGCGGCAAAAACCGAAAATCCTCGGCTTGCTGCGAGCCGCACGTGTGGCGTTCGTCGCAGACTCGCGAACCACGTACATACCATGTTTTTAGGGTTCCCAAGGGGTGAAAATGGGACCCTATTACTGAGACTTGGCTGTCCGTTTGTTTATCTGTCCGTCCGTCTGTCACCAGGCTGTATCTCATGAACCATTATAGCTAGAGCGTTGAAATTTTCACAGATGATGTATTACCATTGCCGCTATAACAACAAATATTAAAAATAGAATAATAATAGTAATTAATTCTTCCATACAAAAAACGTGATTTTTTGCTTTTTTTGCTCGATATGAATAGTGAATGGTACGGAACCCTTCTTGCGCGAGTCCGACTCGCACCTGGCCGGTTTTATTTTTATTACAGTACATACAACGGTTACAGTTACAGCTCGCTAATGAATACAATATTTTTAAACCATTATAAACCAATTTACATAAATTCCTCAACCATTTCAGTGATAGCGTCTAACGTCCCCGTAATAAGGGCGAAAAATCCAAGAAACATAATCAATATATTTTTATAGACCTTCCAATTAAACTTGCCATACCCCACATCTGCGTAAGTAATCAATTCTACAACAGCAGGTAAAACAACACCTAAGAAAGAAAATCCTAAAGAGGCAACTAAAGTAATTATAGCTCTTATTTTAGGGAATATTATTGCTATACCAACACATATAATAACTAACACAGCTCGTATAGTATATTCGGCTAAAAACGGGCATTTTTTAAAGTGATGTTTCACTTTCAACCACACCATCAATCGGCATACATAAAATTGCAACGCGAAAGATAATAACACACATGTTGCTATTAGGAACTTTACAATCTGACCTGTAATGTCTGCTATAGGTAAATTCGTCGTGATAATTACATCTACATCGTTTCCATACTTCATATAGCCTAAAGCACCGAATAGAATATATACGAGAGTTATAATTAACATTGCTTTGTTTAAAACACCGAAGTAACCTACAAAATGACGTGGGTGTTTCATTTTGTTTTCCAACGGCATTAGCACGCCGACATTTTGCAACGAATATATTGTTATACCGAAAAATGTCGGAAAATCACGTAAACTACCGATCATTTTCAATTGATTCGTCGGTTTAGGGTTTCTTACTAAATAGTAACCAGTTATAAGAATAACAGCTGCCATAATGACGTTCGATATAGTTGATATAGGAGCTAAGCATTTAAAGTCTGGTATCCATGCTAGTAAGACTATTGGTAGCATACAACAAGCCATTATGCTTCTAAGTAAAGGAGTACTGACTGGTTCCATGGCCATTAAAGCAGCTGCAGTCGCATTAAAATTGCTACCATTTTTGAACCTTAAAGAATAATACCTATACACTTGTCCATAATTTGTAGCTATAACTAGATTGTCAGCAACACAGCAGCCGAAGTAAGTAGCAAACATCCAAACTACGACGAATTTTCGAATGAATTTTGAATATTTGTGACACCATTTCGGACCAAATGCGAAGGCCGTTTCAATTACATCTTCGTATTGCATTTCGTTCTTTTTCGCTTTTACGTATAGGATGTGTGCTGACTTCACCTGAAACAAAATAATCTGACATAAAAAAATATTTACAGTATGAAAAAATATGGTGATGCTTACAAAAATATTTTACAGTGTGAAAAAATTATATGGCGATGCTCAAAAAACTAACCAAGATATAAGAAGCGTTAGTAGAAACCATGCCCAACAAAATTGTGCCAATAACACAGCCGATGACACCAGATGCTTTTGCTGCAAAAGGTATAGCCATGATACCGGTACCTAATGTTGATTTTATAAGATGAGTTAAAGTTTGGTTGTCGCTGTAAAAAAAAATTGCATATGTTGTATTCAAAGATTTTTAAATGGTCTCCGCGCGCTAAGACTAGATACAGCTCTATAAAGAAAAAAACAGCATGCAAAATGCGCAATCAATTTCGTGGCGGTGTCTAAAAATCTGTCACAACAACTGGGCGCAACTCGGCGTAATGACTAGCGCGGTACGCCCCGATCGGCGTAGTATTTATGTCGCATTTTTGAAGTACGCCAGCGGGATCTAGTCGTAGTGCGCGGAGACCAATTTCCCATCTACAAAATACAAATACTTATACAAATATTCTATATTGCACACAAAGATATAAGGTGCAGACATAAACAAGAATCATCAATATACATCTACGGTTGTATTCATAATTTTGACGCTATTTCCTAAAAATATTAACTTCTTTTTTTATTCTCTTTTTTCATTAGTTGAAAAGGGAATGTATGTCAGCTTGTGAACGTCCATTGCTGGACAAAAGCCTCCCCCAAGTATCTCCACAACGGCCTTTTGCTGCCTACATCCAACGGCTTCCAGTGACTTTCACCAGGTCGTCGGTCCACCTTGCTGAAGGCCTTCCCACACTGCGTGGTCGCCACTCGAGGACCTTTCGGCCCCATAGTCCAGCGGTAATTGCGTTAAGTAAAATAAATAAAAATATGCTTCCATTCAGCAATTACGTACGTTGTAGGGCGTTTAGTGTGGTAAACTCTATGTTCAAATGGGTCAAAATCATCGTCATCTACTGCATTTACTGGTTCACTGTAATAAGTTAATGAAAATAGATAGGTTAGATTTGAAAAAATGTATGTGTGAATGCTTGTGTTGTGTGTGTGAAATGACTGTGAGAATGATGAATTTAAATGTTATTTAGTAATAACACATGGCCGATATTTTTCTACAACTTTTTCAGCACTTTTTCGTAAAAAGAAACGTCAACTTTGGTGCAATTTTTACGTCATTAAGCACGAATTCGTAAAACGGGATTTATGTTATGAAACTAGTGTCATGCATATCATAGTTTCACGGGTAAATTAGCAATTTCATACTGTATGCGTCCTGAAACTATTCATTATTTTATTTTCAAGCAACTGCTTTTGTAATGTAAATCTTAAAATAAAAGTAAAAAGTAACAATTTACCTTGGATTACCTTGCGTTAGAACGAAAGACTGTAATGAAAAGAAAAAAAAAATGAAATAAATAGTTAATTTGCCAAGACTTTCTTAAAATTAATAATTTCTTATGAAACGTGAAAAACGTATCAGATAAAATGTAACTGACAGATATTTTATACCTGTCTCTGTCTAAAATGTCATGTTTTATGAAATGGCTATAGGTTTATCTGTCAGTTAAATTTTATTATTAGATGATGTAAACGGCATTATGTAGCTTTTGTACAAAAATTTAATTATCATTTTTAATTAATTACTTACCATTTTATATCCTGATTGTATACTCCAATAATTTCTTTTAGTTCACTTCAAGAACTTTTTTTCGTTTATTTATTATCTTCTTTTTATTTTTATTATCATATTAAAATGTTTATAGACGGATTTTTATAGTTTTTATTGCGTCTGTAAGTAGCTAATTTATTTATGATAGTAACAATAACGTACCTAGTTTATATATAGTTAGTTTTATTATTAGTTATTGTTATAGTTAGTTATATAGGTAGGTAGTTATTATAATAATAAGGTCGTTATTTTATTCACGTTTCAATTTTGATAATAAAGTTAAATTTAAACATAGGTACCTAGCTGCTATTTAAAATTTTCTAAATATAACCCAAATCAATCATATTAAAAGGAATTTGTTTTAAATTTGGAATCACACAGAAATTAATAAAAAATTTAAATTAAAAACTTATTTTTAATTTAATTTTTTTATTTATTGATAAGCTCTATTGAAATGTAAATTTTAATGTTTGTTTCTGTGCCTACCTTTTCTTATGCCTAAGAATTGTAAAACTTAAACTAAAAAGAGGAACTCAAAAGAGTTTCTTGCTAGGTTCTTCTCTGGGGAAAACTGCACTCTTGCGAATCTAGCATTAACTTTAAAAAATGACCCGTCTTAAGTGTTGTCTAACCTAACCTACAGGATTAAAAGAATATTATTTCATTTCATTTATTTAGCGTAGGAATGACTTCCAGGCGCTACCAGGTTTTGATATTATAAAAGTCAAAGTTTGTGGCAATGGAAGAGTGACAAACATCCTTAGGTACATTCAACCTCTGCAGTGATTAAACTTTACTTTATTGGATCTAACCATCGAAATCAAGCAAAAGAAGATATACTTGACTAATAAAAAACATTACCCTTCCTTTTGGCTTTGCCGTAGTCGGGTAAAAAACAAAAATATTGTATGTTAATCTGATATTAATAAAACTTAAAAACATACCTAATAAGCTTATCTTATCTTACCAATCCATCGGTGTTCCACTACTGTGCAAAGGCCTAATAACCTAATAATAAGCTAAAATG
Source organism: Anarsia innoxiella (assembly GCA_947563765.1). Taxonomy (NCBI): domain Eukaryota; kingdom Metazoa; phylum Arthropoda; class Insecta; order Lepidoptera; family Gelechiidae; genus Anarsia; species Anarsia innoxiella. Next base: position 604,527 of record OX387414.1, on the reverse strand, counting down.
CTGTACCTTTTGTATAACTTCTCTTTTTTTCTGTCTCTATGTACTATCATCTTACAATAAACTGTTAGAATAAATAAATAAATAAATAAATAAATAATAAGTTTAAAAAAAGTCATCAATGTCATCATCTCTATTATGGCGTTGAATGAGAAATAACTTACAAAGAAACATGACATGAAAACTAGCCATCTCAACACAAACTAAACCAAGCCGATGTGTCCTCAGAGTTGTCAGACAAAGGTGGAGCCAAGATAACAATGAGGCCGTGTTAATTGGGGCTCCAGTCTCACTCGCCGTGCTCTTACATGTGTGGTGTGTCATGTCTTGGCTTATTTCTCGGTATTGCAGCTAGTTGGGTTCTTGCTTGCGTTTATAAAGAATGTTAGATAATCATGAACGGTTTCAAATAAAACCTAATATTCAAAAAGTTTATTTAGACATGTAGTCCTTGAAATAAAACATTTCGAATTTTTGAATTTAAAATGATATTAGCATAATTTCTTATTATTTTGAGGAACTTTTGTTTTTTTTTGTACTTATTCGATTTTTTTTTCGATTTTGATTTTTTTGATTTTTTTGATTTTTGATTTTGGTAATCTACTGCATACTTACGGGCCGAAATCATGCAAACTAACAGTTACTGAGTAGTTATATGTGGTTGTTTAGTATAAAACGTACAATATGGCATCTGTTTGCAATTTTATTATTATTTATTTAAACAAGCAAACGTGAAATCGCAAAACCAATCGCGTGATAAATCTATAAAAATTTACTTATGGCTTAATTTGATCTCACTTGAAAATATACGTAAAGTTGATTATTGATTGATTAGATTATTATTATTGTTGTTATTGTTTTTATTTGTTTTTATTGTTATTATTATTGTTTATTATTATAAGATTATTATTGATTGGACCACATAATTTATTTTTATTGTTTATTAATAATTTGCAATATAAATATAATACAAAAGCTCTCTTTTTTAAACGGTTTTTCTTTTTTTCTGTCTCTATGTACTATCATCTTACAATAAACTGTTAAATAAATAAATAATTAAAAGCTTTAAAACCTTAATAAAAGGTTCCACGTATGAAGGTAAACCGCAATATCTCAATATCTAGACGAAATACCGTCATATCGTGGAGTTTTCACCAGATTTACAACAAGCAATATTGTTTCTCCTATCTCTTATATTGTAGGTAATAACAACTTTAGGGTTTGGGTTATTTCGTTTTATGTTGTATTGTTCTATTTTAAAATGAGATTGGTAAAACTATATTTTTGTTTAGTAGGTACTGAATTTTTCCGAAAAGAATAAAGTTTTAAATGTTAGGTTAGCGTGGTGGATTATGGCCTAATCACTCTCTGTATGAGAGTAGGCTCTTGCCCTTCGGTGGGGATATACATGGGCTGATAACAACAACAATAACAACCCAAAATTACACTTGAATGCGTCAGAAATATAAAACAAAAATTATAACAAGTTAACAAAAGTAAAAGCAAATTAACTGACTGAAGCTACGCTGACTTCGGAAGGCAGATTCCCCAGAGAAGAAGCTAGCAAGAAACTGTAGAGGTTGCTGTTTTTAAAGATATTGTTTACAATCATGTGTTTACAAAAGAACAACTTATATATTATGATCGTGTGGAGCTAGAGCATTTACACACCATGCCCTATTGTCAATAAAAAAATTCTGACAGTATGTGGGCAACCATTTTTTGGAATTTTTGGACCTCATTTTAAAAAGCCATTTTTAAAACAACCGTCACAAAATAAAAAATAACAATATTGTAATTTTTTTATATCGTGAAAACTGGGTTTTTTCGCATGTAATAGGAATCGAACTCATCACCCATTAACTCTCAGTACCTTAAAAATCTTTAGCTTAAAATCTCATAAAAACTTTAAAAAGACAAAAAGCTAGTGAAAAATAAACGAACTATAAAAACAGAGTGTCCCAATATAAGCCATACAAAGTGAAAGCACCTGTCGATATACAGGGTGTTGGAAAAATCTACATCGATATACAGGATGTCGGGAAAATCTCTATAAATTTGTCAGAACATTCATCAACGCACGTGATTAATGCTGTAGAGGGGTCCGCGAGCTGGCAATCACTTTTGGGACTTCAGACAGGGACGGATTTAGGTATTGTGGACCCAGATGCAAAAGGGGGGAGAAGTCTGGTGAGGCCTGTTTGAAGATATTATGTTGTTGGTTAAAATGTAGTGATAATACGTTATTTAAGAATAATTTCTTACGACTAAATAATTCAGTGTTTAAATAAATTAAATAATTGTGCCATTTTTTTACAAAATGGCCGTGCCGGATAAACAACTAAATATAAAAAAGAAAATTTATCTGTTACTAAAACTGTCAAAGCACGCCGCAAGTCTTATTAGTAAATCTGCTAGGTATACAATTTAAGTAAAAGTCTTTCCTTTAAACTCTTTACACCTCATACAGAACAAGGAAAAATAAAAAAAAACTGTATCCCCTTTTCGCATTCCCTAAATCCAACCCCATACTTAATTGTTTTGCAGACGGATATCGAAATGGCGTTCAAACTCAACTAAATAAGGTCTATTTTCGGACAAACATTGGCTGGCGAGTTGCCAAAATCGAGCATTTGAGAGCGTTCGACGGGCGAGTGTTTCAAAAGTTCGTCTTCTATCAATTTCGTAGAGCTCAGTAGAGCTAGCACTATTCTGGTCACACGAGAACTAGATGCAACTAGCACACTTAGCGACGAGTTAACAAAGCGAAAGGAGAAAGAGATATCACAAAATCAGCATCATCATTGAATTTAAGAGCGTCGCTCTTCTCGGTGGAGTCTTCGCCACTCTGCTCTGTTCTCTGCCGTCCGTTTGAGCACCTGATACGACACAAATTCTATTCCCTTTTTTATTTGGTCTATGTCCTTCGTGGTCTCCTTCTCTTCCGTCTTCCTTCTACATTTCCTTCCATGCTGTTTTTTTACAAATTTGTGTCGTATCAGGTGACCCAGCATCTTTCCTCTCCTTTCAGCAATATATATAGGCCTTACGTCTATTGCAGACGATTCATTCAGACATTTCAGCAATGGTCTCTTTATAACCTACTAATAGTATAAATGTAAATTTTTGTGCCGTTTGAAGAATGAATGGATGTATGTGAGGGTGATTATTATTCTTTCACGTAAAAACTACTGAACAGATTTAAACAAAACTTTACAATGATATAGCTTGCACATTAGAATAACATATAGGCTATATTTATTTAAGATATTGCGTAAATTTTGCAAGATATGACGATAAATGCGTAAAAAGTCAAGGGCAGGCTCTAGTCAGTATAAAACACTCGCTGCAAGCGCTGATTCTACAGCTAGTGACCAGAATTGTCCCCTTCTACAGTCAAACTATTTTAGCTGATTATTTAAATCGAGTTATATTCTATTATTCTCTGTTCAAAACTCTGTTAACAGCTGATGTTTTGTGAAAATAAACTTTAAAGTAAAGTAACGTAAGCTAATTATTGAATTTAAGCTCTGTTTGTTTGAAATACATTAGTTATGGAATGTGTTCAGTTTCAAAAATATGCGGTTTTTTTAACTTGAACGAATAAGTAATAACAATTTTAACCGATTTCAAACTAAAAACAATTTATTTAATCAACTTAAAAGGCAGCATGATATAGTTAAATAAAGATAAAAGTACTTACAGAAACGACAATCCGCAACAGGCTTCGTCAAAATAAACCTAAGAAACAACAAAATAAATCAGCAACAGGCTTCGTCAAAAATATAGCTAATAACAAGGAAAGTATCAGCAACAAGCATCGTCAAACCACTAGTCGAAAAGACCACCACGGAACGCCCCCCGCCCAAAGGTACCCATTACACTGGCGGCATTGCCGCGCTGAATAGCCAACGACAACCTCTGGGCAAGAAACGACCCGGAGCGACGGTCCAAGCCCCTATCCCGGAGGCGCCGGCCAATCTCCAAAATAAACTTCTTCGCCTCCGAACCCCACGCACCTGCCGTCTCCACTGCCACCGGGACAAACAGATACGAAGACTTCAGGGCCGCATACTTGGCATGCTTCAACTTGGCCGACGCCTCCGCCGCAGAACCTGCGCACTGTACACTGCCAGACAAATGGCTGGGAGCAAAAGTGCAACAACAAGTTGCATCCCATAACAAAGAGCGCCCCCTCTCCCACGGAATTAATGTCAGGCCATCGGGTCGCTTACCATCCGACCTACTCAAACCCGGAGGTTCCAAAGAACAAGGCACATTTGCCGAAACCAGAGCACGATAGATAATGTCGTTCAGCGCAATATGCCTCGACAAACGACCTGCAGATCTAACGCAGCTCAGCCCATGCACACCACTAGCGTCCACGGAAGCACCACAAACACAAAGATGCGGCACACAAATATCGCACCCCAGACGCAACGCAGAAGCCACCCTCAACGTGTTGTCATCCAACAAAGTACCAAGCTGAGGTGACGGCAATGCATGCAACCACGCCCCCGACTCGGGACAAGAAGCTGCCTTTAGACGAGCAAGGTCTCTGCAAGACGCCCCCTCGTGCAAACCACGCAACAACACCCTCGAAAGGACGTCATCCCAGCAACGCTGCGAAGACCGATCATCCGGTAAAGCCTCGACAGGACACAAAAGGCCCCAAGCCGCAAGGGCCTCCCCTACGTAAGGAATCCCTGACCAGTCACCATTACGATTCAGAATACGAGTGACCAAGTCAGAAACACCATGAGCAGAGGCCAAGAACGCAGCGAGACCAGTACCCTCAATCCGGCGAATACCGAGACCACCGTGCCTCACGGGCAATGTGGCCTGACACCATTGTTTGTCGTCTAAGTGGACATTTAAAATTTTCTCTATAGTACTTTTTAGAGTATCATCAAGCCTGGCCACACCAAGCGGATAACACCAAGAGGGGCAGGTGCGCACCAAATACGTTAGCCTTGGCATAGAAAAACAGCACCGCAGAAGGACCAAAGCAACATGAGATGACAAACTTAAAAGTTTATCATGTAAAGCGGACAAAGATAATCTCTTAGCCTCAAGGGACTGAGGCAAACCCTCTGCAAACACAGGCGAACCCAGTAAGCAAAAATCGGGCCTACCAACAACGTTCACGCCAGGAATTAACGCCTCAAGGTCCGCCAGCGTATCTGGCGATTGAGCACCAAGAAACAACACCTCGCATTTACTGGTATTCACCTCCAAACCCAGCTCCGCCAACATTGGGAACAAAGTCCGTAAATCAGACATCACCGTATCGGAAGGCCCACCTATAGTCCCGTCGTCAAGATACCAGACGTTCAGAGGTGATACCAAAGACTCAACAGCGCCCTGAATACCCAGGCAAAAAATAAGCGGACCCAACGGATCGCCCTGCTGTGCACCTACCCGCGAAAGGATCGCGTTATCCCTATAGAAGAGGTTACCCGAGGTATAGTAACATTGATGTAAAAATGGGTATAAAGTTGGTACCCTCTCCTTAACCCTCTGCAGAATAACATCCCTCTCTAAACTATTGAACGCATTTTTTATGTCCAATTTGACAACAATACAGCCGTCATTCTCAGGATCACTGGCAAAGGACCGCGTGGCGTGTATCGCCGCCTCGCAACCCAGTGCAGTGCCGAAACCAAGCTGGTGTGGCTGCAAATAACTCGCCATCTCACCCTTCACTGAACGACAACCGAGCTTGCCAACAAGCCGACGCAAAACACTCCCTACCGCGATCGGGCGTATTCCCCCATCCTTCTTGGTTAAAGCACACAAACTTCCACCATAAATAAAAGGGCAGACCTCGACATTGACCATACCCCGCAACATAAAATTACACAAGTCAGTCAATGCGCCCAACAGACGCACACCATTATCACCCGCTGAAGGCGAAATTAATTCCTTCAGGTGATCTGGACGTAAACCATCCAAGCCAGCTGCTGAGCCACTAAAGAAAGAATCCACGGCAGCAGCGACTTCGTTCGACGTCACAGTCAGATAGAGATCACCTGAATCAGGGGGAGCAGGCCACAGCAAAGGCCGCGAGGGCGAAGGATGCTTGGCTTGCAAAGCAGACAGCGTATCGGCGTTGTTAGGGGCAAGAGAATCATCCGACACCAAAAGACGAACGGCGCCCCTCAGGTCACCATCATGTACCTTCGCCTCAATTAACCTAACGGCCAAACGCGACCTTGTCGGTAACCCACAAGCATCTAGGGAAAGGAAAGAAGGAAGGAAGGAATCCTTCTGTATATTCTCCTTCACCTTAACCGTCAGAGAACGACGGTCACTTGGATCCGGTATCCTTAACGCCGTGTAAGCAAAACTAAGGAGAGTATGCCATTCCATGAGCCCATTAGAAGCAATACACTGCCCAATTAATGAGCAAAGCCTACCTGCGGCTAAATTCCTAGCACCCTTGGGAATGTGCTTCAACACCGGTATTTTGGCCTTGAAATCTCTAAGATCGTTCAAGGACCTAACTTCAACGGCCGCTGGCAAAGACGGAGGTGGCGCTGGCTGAGCTGCGACGACATCCCTGTGCATGTGCGAAATGTGCACATTTAACCCACGAGGGACTACATAAGTACGGGAGGAGCCCGGGCAATGCGGACACGATGACCTGACTGGGCTACTCATCCCACCAAAAATCCCCAAATAAAATAAGTTAACAATAAAAGCATATCAAATAATCTTAAATACAATCAATAACTATTTTACATGTTTAAATAAAAAAAAAAAATACAAAATAATTCCACAAAACATAATCAAATCATAAACAAAAACAATAAATGTCAAAATTAATTATGTCAAAGTTAATAAATTAAAAAAAAAAAAAAAAATCTAATTAAAAAAATAAATAAAGTTGAAATAATAAAAAACCAAAAAAAAAAAGCAATTCAAATCAAATAAAAAAAATTAAATAAAAAAAAAAAAAAAAAAACAATTCAAATCAAAACTAAATAAAAAAAAACCTATTATTACTTTTTCTAATTAAAAAAAAACAATTAAATTAATAAAAGTTGCAAATAAAATATCAAACCCAAAATAAAAAAATATTTAAAAAATAATAATAATAAAAAGTACAAAAATAAAAACCGAATTAAGTCCACCCCGGGAATCGAAACACGAACACCACAAAAGCAAACGCCACTTGTCGCAAAAATACACTGGACGACACTTCTATTTAGCGACGAAAAGCTTGACTAGTTTCTTCGTACAGCCCAGAAAACAGGCCACAAGAGGGTGAATGACAAAAAGGTTTTTTAGAAACACCGCCACAATGAAAATTAAAAAAAAAAACCAATGTACCTGGAGCAAAACCAACAACAACCCTTTATTCCAGCTTCCAGCTTCGAAAATAAACACCAGATTTAAATAGTCACTATACACACACCTCTCGAGAACAGCACTTTAACTATATGCGACGCGTAAAACACAGCATCCCCGTAAAAAAACGGCAAGAAACGGTGCACTATCTATAAAACTATAGATCAGATGGATGGTCTTAATAAAAAGCGCCACAAACACCTCCATAGGCAAATCCGAGCTCAATGTCCGTTTTCAATAAACTTTTAAGCCGAAAAGCGTGCACTTTATATTTTTTCCGAATTAATTGTCCGGGAGAATATGTATACATGAGGGCGCCATCTGGCGGGAAAACACTTATATCACTTGTAAGAAATTGCTAGTAATTTATGATTTGATGTGCCTAGATATAGATCTACTATAAAATGGATCAAATAATAAAGAAAACATCTGTTTTCTTTTGTAGGTCATGATTCACACTTTTAACTGTATTTTAACTATTTTTTTCAATACTTTTTGTTTAGATGATAGGAATTAAAGTACACTCAACAACTCACTCACTCACTCACTCATCAACTTAAAAAGATAACATTTATTTAATTATGTTTATCTCGATTATTAAGCATTATTATCAGCCATAGGACGTCTACAGCAGGACATAGAATTTTCTTAAGGCCCAGATCACACGATGATATGCAACTGCAACGCAACTGAAACTGCTAGTTACTTTTGAGTTGTATCGAAGTTTCTGCTATAGACTTCTTTAGAAAACCACACACGATGCAACTGGTTTGAAACGTTTCGTTTCTATTTGTACATAAGTATTAAACCTTAGTATACTTTACTATAAAGTATATAGGTACTAAGTCCATACCCTCGGTATACTAAAAAGAAGTACCTACAAAGCCTAAAGTTAAGCACTTATCAACGGCAATTACCTTCATTCAAAGTTTGAAATACTTATCTGTTTCGAATATCATCTAAATGAAGTCTCAAACGGGGGTTTGTTCCAATAAAATTCGATTACGAACTTTTAATCTACTTTTTGTTTCACAAAAAAGACTCATTGTTATAAAAATGGAACATCATTTTTACAGCGTCGTGTTTGAAACTAGATTTTTGCTTCAGTTTTGTTTGTATGTCCATTTTCTGGGCTCATACATATCCGTTACGCTTCTCTCCCATAGGGGTAGGCAGAGACCACTTCCTTCCACTTGCTACGATCCAAACACACTTCTTTCGATCATCCTCACTCTCTCTTTCTTTTTTTCGTATTAAAATCCGTTTATACTCGTATTTTAATAAGTCTCTATAAATGTAGTAACCGACTGGTCCCTGGTTTTGCCCTAATAGAGATAAAAATAGTTATCTATCTTAGAATTTTTCGTGCCTATGAACGGCGTCTGGATACCTTCTTGGGTACCTGGGCGGAGGAAGCTCTAGACAGAAAGTCTTGGCATATGAGGAGAGAGGCTTTTGCCCAGCAGTGGGACACGAGTGGCTAAATAAGATAAGAAAAGATAAGATAAACCTATCAGTGTCAAAAAATGTATTAGAAGGATAAATCAAAAGTGACAGCTACATGATAGTTAAGCACTGCCGCTCTCGTGTAACTATCCGTCTTTGAATATTGGGAAACGTTTAACTACTGTTATGTACACTGACAGACAGAGTTACCGCGCGTTCTTTATATCGATTTAGATTTAGCAAATAGAAACAAGAATTTAATTTCGTTCCTTTCTTTTTTACGATTAAAAATTTTGCGAAACAAATATGGATTCGGCGCAGTTATAACATTTTGTGTCCTTGACCCTTACTTTCACTCGATTTTTAATTTTATTAAATGTATCTACACTCTACATTTGTGAAGCTAAGCGAACAACAAAAAAACAAAGCGAGTCACACAAACGAAGACATTTTATTATAATGACACTTTTTTAAAATTCATAACAAAACCAAAGACAAAAAATACAAAACAGATAAAAACTCTTTTACAAACACTAATGCGTAGTGTTACACGTGTAGAGTGTAGATACATATAATAAAATTAAAAATATAAACCTGTAGAGTCTACAGGTTTATATGTATACTAAGTTCTGTTTCTGTGTTTGTGAGTACATAAGTATGTCTGTATTTTTAGTAAGTAAAAAGGATGTAAGAGTAAGAGGGATGTTTTTTTCTATAAAAGAGGACCCCGAACGAAAACAACAGCTTACTGTTAATTGAATTAATTTTAAGAAACTTACTATTTGAAAAGAGCAACCCCACACAGTTTCTTGCTAGGTTCTTCTCTGGGTGAAAATGCACCTTGCGAATCTAGCGCTAGCTTTAAAAAAATACCGATATAGTAATGTAACGGTTTCAAGAGCATTTTTTGTGCCTATGAAATAAATATATTTTTGACTTAACTTGACTTATCGGTAAAATGTGAAAAGGCAGTGTTTTGAGCTAAGATGTTGTCTGTTGTCACAAAAGAAACTTTTAAGCCTTTTTTGATTGTATTTTTTTATTTATTTGAATTTTATTTGGACAACAACGGCTAGATAAGATAAGATAAGATAAAGCGAAAACTACACTTACTACACACACACACACACACACACACACATTAACTACACTCTCATTGAAACAACACAAACTTAGAAATAACTACAGTCTTATGAACAAACTAAATAAAATGCTGTATTAAAAAAAATACATTGCACATAACGTAGGGCCTGTGCCGAAAATTTCTTGCTATCTTCTTCCTCTCGGCTATACTGGTAGTGAACCGGCAGTAGTTTTTGATCAAAAAAGTGTAATGAATTTTACCTATTTTTGAATGAAACACTTTTCATTTTCATTTGAAATGTAATCGTAATTCCTATTGCGTACAGCCCTTAACTTTAAAGGAAGTTCTCCATTGTAAATTGGAGTCGCCAATTAGATACAACTCGAGTTTATAATCGAATATAACTGTCATTATCTCGAGACCTCTCGATAAGAAGTTTGAACAAAGTTTGATATCTACACAACAGTGATAGAATTTGAAGCCATTGATAACAAGGGCTGATACCCTGTAAGAACAGGGTGTAACAGAAAGGGGGTATAATGCCAAAACACAGCGATAGTCCTTATGTAACTGAACAACTTTCCCCGACAAACAGGGGTCGTAACTCGAAAATATAAATTCACCTCCCCATACAAAATGCCTTTATATCAGCTGATTGAGTAAGTATGGAAGATCCAAAAATTATTTTCGAGTTACGACATGGGGAACCATGTTCCTAATGGGGAAAATTGTTCAGTTTCATGAGGACTATCGCTGTGTTTCGGCGTTATACCTCCTTTCTGTTTCACACTGTATAGAATCGGGGTCTTGAGTGATTGTATGTTATGAATTTCGCATTACTATGAGTAGCATGATAAAGAGCTGAAGATGATAAGTAGCGCAATATAAAAATACGTGTATTTTTATATTGCGTTATGTATCCTACTAATATTATAAAATTTCAAAGTTTGTGCCGAATATGTGAGAATATTTGTTACTCTTTCACGCAAAAACCACAGAACAGATTTTAATGAAACTTTACACTATTGTAGCTTATAAGCTATTATTTATAGCTTATATGTTATAACATAGCCCATTATGTTTTTATGTTATTTTTATGTGAAAATGGCGATAAAACCGTACGGAGTCACGGCCAGCATTATAAAATCAGGCTACGTCTAAAGTTAATACGATTATTTCATAGAATTGTATCTCAGACTCGGCATTAACTTAATTTAAAAACATACTCAAAAAGTGTTTTAAAACAAAGGTCCCTTTACCATATCATGATAACGGCCATACTCTTCGCCTCAAGCCTTAATTATTTGCATAAACATGAGGGCGAAATAGGGTAACTTTAAATTAAACATTAAAATAAGAGCTCGCAACAAAAGTTAGAACCCTTACTTAAAGAGATGTACTTTTAGATAACTTTTTGGGGTTAAACCGTTTTATATGTAGACTAAGATAATTTGGCTTCTGTTTTAGAACTACAGTCTTTTCGCGACTTCGTACGAATTTATCGTCAATTCTTGAAAAAAAAAACATGTTACTTCTTCTTCTTATCTAGCCGTTGTTGTCCCACTGCTGGGCAAAGGCCTCTCTCCTCCTTCTCCATGATTCTCTATCCTGAGCCGCCTCTGCCCAGTCGTTCGTGAAAGTGTCCAGTTCATCTCGCCACCTTTTCCGTGGTCTACCGTGAGGTCTTTATGTTACTTATATTAAAATAATATAGCATAATGTGTTATTCTGATGTATTAGCTAAAATCTACGAATAACAATACTAGCTGAAATATTGCAAAGTTTCGTCAAAATCTGTTCAGTAGTTTTTGCTTGAAAGATTAACAAACATCGTGACATCCATACATCCAGCAATCGGTACAAATATTGATATTTATAATATTAGTAGTTAGGATGTTTCTAGTTCTTTCATTATTTATAATTATTATTTGAACAAGAATTAGCAAATACAATCTACTAATATTTAAAATGATGGATAGATAAGAGGATGTTTGTCTCTCTTTCTAGCAATAAACACTCGTCGCCGAGGTAGGCCGAAGAAACGATGGCGTGACGACCTACGTACATTCAGGGAACATTGGAGGGAAGCAGCCACTGACAGGAATCTATGGAGACGCATGGGAGAGGCTTTTGCCCAGCAGTGGGACTAAACAGGCTAATAAAAAAGTGGGTTATAATCTTTATAATATTTACTTTAGACTTGAAACTCAAGCCTTTAAGAAAAGGTCATAATAATATTGGTACTTTAAGTTGTTTATAAGATCTGTAAAAACCTGTGAAGTGCAATAAATGATTGAGTATTGAGTAAGAATTGGAACGGTATTAATATTATTATATTCATTGAAACGTGAATAAAAATAAGAAGGATTATATTACTTAATACATGAACAGAAAAAAACAACAGAATGGGCGCTACTAGATGGTCACAGACGCCGAGGTAGACCTAGAAAAAGATGGTGAGACGATCTGGTTACATTTTCACGGGAATGGCGGGTCGCTACCGGAGACCGTGTTAAATGGAACGTCGCGGGGGAGGCCTTTGCCCAGCAGTGGGATCTTAATGGCTAATAAAAAAATATTACTTACAAGTATTTAAATGAGAATTATTAGAAGAGAACTATAATTATATCATACTTGGTTTGTTAATATATGAAATATATTTTTATTAAAGTTTATTCACAGTTCTTTGTTATGTTTTGGTGTTTATAAATCACTATAAACATGCGAAAAAATTATATGTTTTAACCTTGATACTAATAGCTACATAATAACACAAATATTTAAGAGATATTTTAAGTTCTTAATAAATACTATAAAGAGAGATGTTTTTTGTTAGTTTTCAGCGGTTTTTAATACAGTTTTGTGTTTTTAATTTTATATTTATTTATCACTTCACAGAACTTTGACTTTCACTCTTTCACAACATTGTTGACAGTGACAGTAATTTTCTTTTAATAGACGATGTGATACATGCTTTATACTACAATGAAGAAGATATACTCAAAAAGCATATAATCACTAGATATACTCAAAGGATTCATGTGATTTGATTCATTATCTTCTTTTTTAGGAGTAGGAAGTATTTGCGGCTTTGCTTTGTGAATAACATTGTTTCATGCCAATCGGTTTTTCACCGAATTCAAACTAAAACAATCAAATAAATAAAAAATAAGTTCTAAAAACTAAAACACGCCTACGGATAACTTGCGATTTTAAAAGTAAGAAATAAGAAATTATTCTTGTCTTCTTACCTACCCAATAAGTGCACAGGCGAAGGGATTTTCAGGGGATAGCCGTGGTCGTATAACACTTCCTTTTGGCTTCGCCGTAGTCGTGTAAAAAAGGAGGTATTCTCAATTCGGGTGGTTTTTAAAATTTTATTTGGCTACTCGACTATGTCTAGTCTTCTTCAGAAACTATTATTGATATCACAATGAAAAGTGAAATATCAGTTCCCGGAACAACGCTCGCCGTTGTTATAGGGTGACTGTAAATTAGTGAACGATAGAAAAGGATATGCATGTACTCGTAACAAACAACTTTTACTATGGGACAAAGGTCGAAATCGTTCAAAAATTTTCGAACTCCCCATTCAAAAAGAACCTGCTGTACTACCACACGAGAACAATTTTTTTTATAATATCGAACTTGGTCCCATAATAAAAGTTGTTTGTTATCACGAGTACATGCTTATACTTTTCTATCGTTCACTAATTTAAAGTCACCCTGTATAATTTTTACCTGTCGTCCTGGGCTGGTCACATGAGTGGCCAAAAATTGGCCGTAACGTGGTTTTATTTTATTTTACAGTTTACACATAAAAAAGATTTGAAAGCTTTGATAAATGGTACAGCATGTTTCAGCGATATTGGGACTTCGACGTCTTTAAAAACCAATACTCTCACTAAAATTATAATATTTTGCTCTAAAATATGAACCAAGCAGCCTCGATATGTATACAGAACTCTATTGTAAATGAAACCGGGAAATTCTGAGCCAATTAAGTACCGAGCGAGAGACGGCGAAAATAGTATTCGACTAGTTAGTTAGTGATTTCTAGAGATCATTGTGTTATAATATGAGTAAAACGCAGTCTTGGAAGCTGTATCAAGCTATTTATTCAGTTATAACTAGATAAGTACCTAAGTACCTATAAAAAGTAAGTATAAAAAAGAGAAGCCTCCCCTCTTTCATTTGCGGTGCCCTATAACAGGGTCCATAATCCTTTTCAATATAATAGGGATGACGACTACATTCAAAAATTCAATAAATAATTAGTCCGTCTTTTAGGCTATTAAAAAATATTTGAAACACAATTTTTACCTGATAAATACATAAATAAATACAAAGGTACAGAGCATCAAAGTTATGGAGTGGGGGGTTTTGACGTCACTCTTACGTAAAAATCCTACGTAAGCGTGACGTCACGAGCAACTTTAACCCAGTGTATCTTTGTAATTTTTAGTTTAGGAGAAAAAAGAAAAAATACGTGTCGAATATTTAAAAATAAACTATGTGATGGGTCTAACACATTTTTTTTGTCGTCATGCCTAAGCTGTTATATATTATGTAAAGTTTTATGGAGCAATAAACCATTGAGTATTAACAGAACACGAGACAAAACGTTAGTTAGCCATCTTTGAAGTCAATCTGAGAGAGAAGAATAGAACACAATTCAAATATCTTCCATAGACAATAACAGTATAACATTGCCATATTTAACACATTGTTAGAGTCAATGCTGGATATTTTATTTTGATTTTAGAAAATTAGGTACCTACACAATAAATTATAATTTAGGGCAGATTTCACTACTATGGGACGGTTTCACCATTATACAGATATAATTTATTTGACAGATATTTTATACATGTAAAGAAAACTATTTCTTTAGTTTATGATTTAAACCTATTTTGAATATACCTAATTGTGTTGCGTCAATTAAACTGTCAGTGGTCGGTCTGTCACTGCCAAATATAGAATGTGCTATGATAATTAATATTTTAATGTAATTTTGTAAAAAACTAAATCTTAAATTAAGTACTGTGGATGGAGAGGTGTACAATAAACTTTTATTGTCGTTTCTTTGTTTGCAGGTAAGAAATATTACATTAGTAAGATTACATTAGTTAAATATGTGAAGTGTAACTTTTCACTCAATAAAATTCTCTTTGTTTGCAGAGAAACAAATAAGTTTTATTCCACCTTCGAACAGACATAAAATCATCTTATATACATAATCTCTGTCGAATACGTCATGTTTTATGAAATAGATATAGGTTTATCTGTCAGATAAATTTTATCTATAGGAGGTGAAACGGGGACATAAAGATAAACCAAATTTAACTGACAGATAAACCTATGTCTACTTCATAAATTAAGACGTTTTAAACAATGACAGGCATAAAATATATGTCAGTTTTTTATCTGCAATTTGCAAAATGGGCCCTTAGATCAAGTAGATACTTGGTCAAAGAAGTCCCGGAATTTTTGGTTGGAGAAAGTTTATACAGGGTGTAACAGAAATGGGGTATAATACCGATACACAGCGTTAGTCCCCATGAAACTGAACAACTTTCCCCAAGGAACATGGTTCGTACCTCGAAAAATTTTTTTTGATTGGCCATACTTACTCAATCACCTGATCGGGCTTTTTGTATGGGGAGGCGAATTTTTTTTTTCGAGTTACGACCCATGTTCTTTGGGGAAAGCTGTTCAGTTTCATGAGGACTATCGCTGTGTTTCGGCTTTATACCCCCTTTCTATTACACCCTGTATACCATCTCAATATACAAATAAGGTCCAATTTAATTTCAGAACAGATTTTAGTAAAACTTAGCAGTGTTGTAGCTTACATTTAAGAATAACTAAATAGAGAACTTGAAGAGGAAAGTGATCTCTGTCTACCCCGATGGGAAAGATGCGATGACAGATATGTAAGGTATGTATGTATGTATGGATAGTTTAAGATTCATCATTTAACTTAAGAGTTAGACTCTTGTCGGTGGAGCATTCGCCATTTAGGCCTATCCTCTGCTAGTGCCTTGACTTCTTGATACGACATGATGTTAACTTTCTCTTTCACTTGAGTGAAGTAGGTAGGTCGCGGTCTTCCTCTGCCTCTCTTCCCCTCAATCTTCAATGATGTTTCTCAAGAAACCGTCATGTTGCATCAAGTGCCCTATATAGCCCTATATAGTATAAGATTCCAATCCAATCCAATTTAGCCATTTGTGTCCCAATGCTGGGCAAAGGCCTCTCTCCTCATTCGCCATGACTTTCTGTTTCGAGCTTCCTCCGAGCTCGTCCCGCCACCTTTTCCGTGGTCTGCCGCGACGCCGTTTGGCAGTATAAGATTGTCCGAGCTAAATCATATAACACTGTTTTGTTTCCAGTTTCACTAAATACGACACAATCTATTTTTAATCCAGCCTTTATTAGTGCTCAACTCTCGTCCGTCGACAAACAAAAAGAAATCCAATATTGCTGACTTTTTTTTTTCAAGATGACAGTCGCAAATAATTTCACCCGCCATTTTTTTGGCGCAATCACAAGATGAAGGTATTTCAGGTTATTTTTATTCTTCTTTTTAATAATGGTGGATCATGATACAAAGGGCATCTTCATTTTTGTTTTTGATCAATTATTTCTGAGTGTGTTCTCGGGTTTTTGCTTTTGATATGTGCTGAGGTTTTTTATTACAATTAAATTAAACTAGAGGAAAGACTAGGGGCTACCTGTGACTTTGTACGCATTCATCGTCATACATACATACATACATACATACATACATACATACATACATACATACATACATACATATCGTTGTATCGTTGTATACATACATACATAGCGTTGATCACTGCACATTGGTCAGGAAGCTTCATCATTACGGTGTAAAGAACAGCGCACTCAGCCTTTTAAAGTCTTACTTATGTGGACGTGTACAGAGGGTTGATGTAAACGGTAAAGTGTCGGGTGGATCTGCGGTTAGCATGGGTGTCCCACAGGGCTCAATTCTTGGTCCTTTTCTCTTCCTAATATATATAAATGATCTGCCAAGTCTAGTAAATAACTGTCATGATATAGTATTGTTTGCTGATGATACTTCTTTACTTTTTAAAGTTAGACGACAACAAGATGTATATGACGATGTAAACAATGCTATCAATAAAGTAGTCGAGTGGTTTACTGCCAATAATCTAGTGCTTAATGAAAAGAAAACCAAATGTATTAAATTTACTTTGCCCAATGTTAGACAAGTAAATACAGATATTAGGATGAAGGGACAGAGCTTGTGCCTTGTGGAAACAACCGTATTTCTTGGTATTACTCTCGATTCCAAATTACAATGGGGCTCCCATATTGACAAGTTAGCGGATAAGCTCAGTTCTGCAGCTTTTGCAGTAAAAAAAATAAGAAACCTGACAGATGTTCAAACCGCCAGGCTAGTTTACTTCAGTTACTTCCATAGTCTGATGTCCTACGGCATTCTGCTGTGGGGGCATGCCGCTGATTCTGAGCGCATCTTTATTCTGCAGAAGCGAGCTATTCGATCTATTTATAAACTAGGTCCCAGGGAATCTCTAAGGGATGTTTTTAAGAATATTGACTATTAACACTAGCATCACAATACATCTTCTCAAATATAATATATACACAAAAAAATCTAAATCAATTTAAACAATTAAGTGATATACATACTGTTAATACTAGAAATAGGGATAAATTAGTGCCTCATGCCAGTCGACTAAACAAAGTAAACAAATCGTTTGTGAGTCAATGTATACGCTTTTACAACAAGATCCCTGCTAGCATACGTGAACTAAGCCCCAAAAAATTTAAGATTATTGTTAAACAAAAACTTAGTAAAAAAGGTTATTATAAAATCAACGATTATCTAGATGACTCAAATCCATGGGATTGACCTGCTCTTCTGTCAAGCTGTCTCTATGTAGAATAATTATTGTAAAGTTAATTTTAATGTTTATCTAAGTGTTTTTATCTTAAAATTTGTAAACCAAATTTGAAAAGAGCAACCCAACAGAGTTCCTTGCTAGATTCTTCTCTGGGGAAAACTGCACTCTTGCGAATCTAGCATTAACTTTAAAAAAATGACCCGTCTTATGTGATGTCAAACTCGTCCTACAAGATTAAATAAACATTTCATTTCATTTCATTTCATTTCATACATACATACATACATACATACATACATACATACATACATACATACATACATACATACATACATACATACATACATACATACATACATACATATCCGTCACGCCGCTTTCCCATTGGGGTAGTTCGTTGAACGCAACACAGCTCATCCAATCCACTTCGTCTCATCCACATTCATGAATCGCCTCATAAATGCAAGTCGGTTTATAGCCATCTTGTGACAATATAGTCTATGTGTTATTCTGATGCGCAAGCTAAAATATTGTAAAGTTTCATTACGATCTGTTCAGTGGTTTTTTCGTGAAAGAGAATGAAAGATCCTTCCTTCAAATCCTGTCGTCTTCCTCATATTTTAGAAACTAATAGATATATGTTTGAGTGCGCGTATACGCTAAAAACCTAGCTTAAAATCGTTTCTACAATAGGCTGAAAGATTTTTAGACATTGCCACACTGAATTTAAAAAGCAAAAATAAAACAAAAAAAAACACTCTCTGTATGAGAGTAGGCTCGTGCCCCTCGTTGGGGACATATATGGGCTAACAACAACAAAATAAAACAATAGACGCTAACTAAACTATTGATGCATAGAGAGTTTTCCGCGCGGTTAATCTAAAACACTACATAGTCAATTGCAGCCGTTTGTTTGTTTGTCCGCAAGTAATTTGTTTCGGCTTCAGTCGGACGAATTATACGGTACTCTGCTGACGTGAAAAAGTTGGGATCGTTCGCTCTTTTACGCTATTTTGGGTACTGGTTGTTTTTTTGACTAATTGAGTTTGAAATAGATTAGGTTTTATTTGGTTACTGGAGGCTATTAAAGAGAAAAGAGAAAAGAATGGGGAACAATAAATATTAAAGTGAACTGTAATTTAGATCTGATTTCATGGAAAATAATATTAATAATGATGGATACAAAGAAAAAAAGCAAAAACAAAGGAAAAAAACAAACTGACACACAACAGAAAAAAACTAAACAAAAACTAAAAACGAACTAAATACTACTACTTCTCTTTTTTTCTGTGTCTATGTACTATCATCTTACAATAAACTGTTAAATAAATAAAAAAGGTTGCTCAGCAATCAGCAACAGAGGAATTTATAATTTTTTTTAGTAAATAAGTAATAACCACGGTAATAAGCTACAATTTATCTCAGTTGAAATAAAATTTTGTATTATGAGTTTATAAATATTTATCTCTAAAAAAGTCTGTAAAGACAAAAGTGTCTATTTTAATAAATCTTCATTACATAAAAATTATAAATTATTTACACTTTTTGACTTTGGTTTGCAGGAAGAAATTTCTTTTATAAATATGCTGTATCTTTTGTATAATTTCTCTTTTTTTCTTTATCTATGGACTATCATCTTACAATAAACTGTTAAATAAATAGAAAGTAATTAGTAAGTCAGTAAATATTTATTTCTAGTCCAATAAAATATACAGGAACAAAACAAAATTAAAACACAAAATAACAAAATTAAACGTAAAACAAAATTAAACACAAAATAAAATGAAACTTAACTTTTAAAACTTAGAACATAAAATAAACCAGAGAGACAAGAATCAGAAAGAAGATAGCTGTGGACTGCTAGCTTAGCATGGCACTCCGTGAGAAGACGTTGTCATGCGTTTGTCACGCTTACGTCTCTGTCTATAGTTTTAAATGTGATAAGGACAGCATGCGTGAGATAATTGTCGCGGCACGCCATGCTAAGCCCCCAGGAAAATAGTCTCCACTCAGCATATTGTCATGTCAATGGTTGCCCAGAGACATGACGCTGATTTTTAGTAGATTGGTTCATATTATTATATCAATTGGCTCAAACATCAATTAGAAATAAAATGTTGATTTTATTTGTTTGTGCCACAAAATAGGCCGAAGGGAACACAATAATATAGATTTTCTCGATCTCGGAATATTACCAAAATTGCCCTTTCGGGTACAATTTGATTTCTGTTCGGAGGAAAAAATACTTCCATTTCTTTTTACGTGAATTGAGAAAATAAATAAACTGAAATAATCTTGTTGTTGTTATTACTTTAATGGTAAAAGAGTTTTTTTATTCAAAATATGTTGATGGTGTGGTAGCATAAAAAATCGACTTTGATAAAGAAAGAAAAAGTGTTTTCTAAGAAAAAAATCGGCCAAGTACGAGTCGGACTCGCGCAAGAAGGGTTCCGTACCATTCACTATTGATTGTTTGTTGCTAATTGTTATTATTATTCCATTTTTAGTATTTGTTGTTATAGCGGCATACATCTTTTGTGAAAATGTCAACACTCTAGCTATAACGGTACAGCTAGACAGTGATAGGTGACAGACAGATGGACAGACGGACAGACAGACAGTCGGATAGCCAAGTCTCAGTGATAGAGTACCGTTTTCACCCTTTGGGTAAAAAAATATATGTCAAACAAGAGTAAAACAAAAGCTACATACAAAAGTTTTACACAATTTATTATTCTTTCGACACGTTTATCATTTACCACCATACTTTTTTTAAACAGAACTTTTTTAATATATTTTCTTTGGTCAAAACTTGGCGCCACAAATCACAATTTAAATTTCTCATATGAAACAATGAAACTGGAGTTTGTCCCTGCGAAAGGGAAAGTTTATGAAACTTCTCGAATTCATCAAGTGAAAGGGAACTTTATATGAAATACCTTTTTTTAAGAAAACGCAGGCGATATTTTTTTCTACTCGAAAAGAATTACTCTTAAAAAATTTTGGTAAATTTTAGCTGATTATTTTCAACGGTCATCTAAGCGCCATCTTTTTTGTGACGTTTTTTAATTGAAAGGTATGATAAAATGATCTAAGTTTTTTTAAGTTTTGATGAAGCCTACAAAGTTTATTTCGTGCGCATTTATCGTTTTTTTTTTCTAGCCATTAAGATCCCACTGTTGGGCAGCCTCCCTCGCGCTTTCCATTTAACACGGTCTCTAGTGGCGTCCTTCTATTCCCGTGAAAATGCATTTTATTGTTTAATTTTGGAAAAATTACACAATATCTTAAAATAATATAGCCATTGTGTTAAGTATTCTAATGTATAAGCTACAATATTGCCAAGTTTCATCAAAATCTGTTCAGTAGTTTTTGCGTGAAAGAGTAACAGATATCCTCACATCCATTCATCCATCGGCACAAACATTGACATTTATAATATTAGTAGGAAAACACTGCGCAAATAAAAAAAAAGTCTAACAGTATAACCTGTTATATGAGCATAATATTAAAACACATTATTTTAAGGCAATAAGGCCGCACTTAAGGGGGTTTCCTCCAGATAAATTACGACAATCCGCCTCTTGTCAAATTAATTGCGTGTGAAATTGGAATTGTCTCCTTTACAAATGTTGAGTGTGATTTAAAGCTGAGTTAAAAATAAATGGCGGTTTTAGATGCGGAGGTGTGGTAGGTAGAAAAAGGTAGAGGAGAACGGCTTAGTTGGAGCATATGCGGTTGCGGTATGTTAAACTCGCATGGTTGTCTTAGGCCTAGGCCTAGAACACACGAGGAAACGCAACTGCAACGCAACTGCAACTGCTAGTTACTTTTGAGTTGCATCTAAGTATCTGCTATAGACGCGCGTTTTGCTTTCGCTTTGACACAATACAGATAGGAGCGGAGTAGTAGCGGGAAATGGCGATGATACGCATCATAGCAAAATATTGTGTTTTTTTCAATGATTTTGCGTAAACTAGTAATAAAGACTAGCCATATAAAAAGACTTTATTACTAAATTTTAAGTATAACTATTTTTATTTGCGTGAAAGGCACGTTGATCTTAGATTTTAGTTATTTCTTTGAAAATCGAAAACTGTTTGAATTTAAGGAAGTTCAGACTAAATAACAGCATTCCTATGTTGGGTATGCACATAGAAGAACATTCAGCTTTCCGAACGTGAGGAAGATAGGGCTCTCAGGCTCTTGGACTATCTGTCAAAACGCGAACGCTACGCGAGTAAAACGCGTGGGCGCGTTTTGGTAGCGGAAAAAAAACGCGTCCGCTCCGCAAACGTGCCTTCGTCTGCAATGTCTCTAACTCATCAACAATAGAACTCTGTTTTAATGCTACCATCATACATTTTAACAAAATACAAACAGTAAATAATACAAAATAAAAATATATAAAAATTCAACAACCGTTTGCTATAAAATTTTACAACTCTCACAGTTCCCGCCCGAAATGATTAAGGTTAAACAATGTGAAGGCATTTTACTTAGATTTACGATTTTAAATGTAGATGGAGCGTCATTTATTTATTTATTTAAGGATATCCACAGCTTAACCATAAGTAAGGTAACATAAAAATAAAGTAATAATGTGTCATCGCCAATCACGGATACCACAACTTATTTAACATGTGTGAACTCTATTTCTATTTTACCAACCAAAAAGGATAAATAAGGTACTGCCCCAAAAAAAAATTTCATAGATGACAAACTAAACAATAGTATACGTAGTTATCAGCCATTATAAACCCAGACACAATAGATTTTCTATTGTTCTTTTTTTTCTGGGATGTGAAAGATTAACATAACAATTAATCAAAATAAAGTTAAAAAGTTAAGTTGGTTAAGTTTAGTTGTTCTTTTATGCATGAGTTACAGAAAAGCTCCTGTTTTAATAATAAGAAAATAAAAAGCAAACGAGTTATATGCATCAGTAAGTAGGTACAGTTATACAAAACTGATGAATTTTACTGATTGACGAAATTACAAAAAAGGTCATATTAAAAATAACCATGTTTTTTTTCGAAGTGAAGGGTCATTGATGAACTGGACACCTTCACTAATGACTGGGCAGAGGCGGCTCAGGATAGAGAATCATGGAAAAGGAGGAGAGAGGCCTTTGCCCAGCAGTGGGATAACAACGGCTAGATAAGATAAGAAGGGTCATTATGTATTTTTTTGGTAGTTTGCTCTAAGGCAAGGCTCCCTTCATCTTACTCTAAGGCATTGTGCCTCGGATGGCACGACTATAGTAATTTGACAGAACGAGTCCCAGACTCTGGCCGTCTGCCAAATGTAGGGGGGACGTGAGTTTAGGGGGGAGTGGGACAGGATGGAGGAAATTTAATGTTTTTGATTATGAAGTGAGTTGGAAATAATAATAAATATTTTAAATGTTTAATACAAATTTTAGTTTCGGAAACAAAAAAAAAGAATTTTTTTAAAATAAAAATTTATAGAGAACAAAAATAAAACAAATTAAATAAAACTGATCAAAGTTTGGGTTTATAGTTTGCGTATTACAAAAGTGACAATATATTTTTTTAATTAATTTTCTTTTGGATAAATTGTATAGCTACAATCCCTATTAATAAATAGTCTAAGGCGTCTTAAAATTACACGGACAAAAAAAATCTACAAGGTGTAACAGAAAGGGAGTATAATGCCAAAACCCAGTGATAGTCCTCATGAAGCTGAACAACTTTCCCCAAAGGAACATACATAACTCGAAAAATTTTTTTGGATCGCCCATACTTACTCGATCAACTCATCGGACATTTTGTATGGGGAGGCGATTTTTTTTTCGAGTTACCATGTTTCTTGGGGAAAGTATAGTTCAGTTTCATGAGGACTATCGCTGTGTTTCACCTTTATACCCCCTTTCTGTTACACCCAGTATAATAATCAAAAATTATACCCACCCTACACCCCGAAATCGCTTACGTAGCACAAAGGGGCAAGAAATTATAAACAACTTTGTTTCTGTTACTATTTCTATCCGCTAAAGCCTCCATTATGTAAGAAACCATGTTTTTTTGGGGCAAATCTGACATATTCGTCTGACTACGAGCTACGACCGCTACGCGCTACGAATTTGCTACGAATGGCTACGAGTTTGCTACGAGCGATGAAACTGGGAACTTCATAAGTATAATATTTCTTGACAAATACTCTTCTGCTTTGTTTTGGAATAAGTAACGAGTAAAGTGTCTTTCGTAGATATTCGTTATCAGCCCATATATGTCCCCACCGAGGGGCACGAGCCTACTCTCATACAGAGTGTGATTAGGCCGTAATCCACCACGCTGGCCAAGTGCGGGTTGGCGGATTTCACATACACCTTCGAATTTCTTCTTTGGTGTATGCAGGTTTCCTCACGATGTTTTCCTTCACCGTTAGCAAGTGGTAATCGAATGAATTGATGCGTACATGAGAAATAAACTCAGAGGTACGTGCCCGCACCAGGATTCGAACCCGCGCCCTCGGAAGTTCGAGGCAAGCGTTCTACCAACTGGGCTACCACCGCTTTCGTAGATAGTAGACTATAAATTGCCTGATTTACGTTACTAATCTTTATAGAGATATTTACTTGTTTTTGTTTAGGTATGAATTTTTTACATCGAGAATAAGATAGGAAAGATCTGAAATTAGTTGTCAAACTCAGAATTACCCAAAAATAGCTAGTTTAATGGCTTGTTTCACCATCTATAGACAAAATTTATCTGACAGATATTTTATACCTATCACTATCTAAAACGTCATATTTTATGAAATAGACAGGTTTATCTGTCAGTTTTTTTATCTTTAGATTGTGAAACGGGCACAAGGGAAACGTGCCCTAAGTCTGTAATTATCCCAACTCATGGTCACCTTACATTAATTAATGACCCGTACTGCCCTGTAACACTATCCGTAATTAATGTAACTTAATCATCATTACTATTATTGATGGAAGCCATTACTCTCGATTAATTAAATGATGTGAGATAATCTATAGGTTGTACAGGCTGTAACAGAAAGGAGGTATAATGCCGAAACACAGCGATAGTCCTCATGAAACTGAACAACTTTCCTCAAGGAACATGGGTCGTAACTCGAAAAAAAAAATAACAAAATGTCCGACCAGCTGATCGAGTAAGTATGGACGATCCACTCACTCTTTCAATTCACTCTTTTCTAAACATTATATCACATACCTAAGGGCTCCCATACATAAACACGACACGAAGTTGCGTCGTAGACTTCTATGACACATATCGAAAGAATCTTAGTAAACACTTTTAATAAGATTAAACACCATCCCCCTTATTACAAAACGAGTTTTAAAGATAATCCGGCGTTAGTTCGTATCTTTTGACGTTTCGGCTATGATCAAAACGTCAAACTAAACGAACTAACGTCGGACTATGTTTAAACCTCATTTTGTAATAAGGGGGTATAAGTTTTTAATAAAATTCTACCGATATGTGTCGTAGATTTTCACGTCGTGACGTTGTGTCATGTTTATGTGTGGGAGCCTTTAATCGCTAATGCAAATAAACTTCAACCTACAGCAGTCACTCACCAAAACCGCAAATGCAAATCAGAACTTTCAGAAGCTAATTACAAAAAGTCTAGCTGTGCCGTGTGACCGTTGAGCCGTTCGCTCTCCAAAGCTTTGCTGAGGGGGGATAAATTAGGGGTAATTTACTAGAAGGGGGGATTTTCCGGTTTTTAAGTCGGTTAATTAATAGTTAGAGGAGGTAGGTATTTGTATTCTTGTACATGCTTTATAGCTCATATAGGTACCTCATTGGTATACAGCTTATAGTTTATCCTACTAATATTATAAATGTCAATGTTTGTGCCGATAGACGGATGGATGTTTGTTACTCTTTCATGCAAAAACTACTGAACAGATTTTGATAAAACTTGGCAGTATTGTAGATTGCACATAAGAATAACACATAGGCTGTATTATTTTAAGATATCATGATTTTTTTGTAAAGATAGGTATGTGATAAATGCGTACGAAGTTGCGGGAAGGCTCTAGTAGATATTTGCAATGTTTTTAGTTAAGTGTGTTTCAAATTGTGAAAAAAGGGTCACCCAACAAATTTCTTAGTAGATTTTTCTATAAACAAAACTTCTCCCTTGCAAATCTAAAAGCCTTAAAAATCGTCATATTTCAAGTTCTATATTTATTTGCCTAGGGAATTAAGAAAATTTAAGTTTGAATTTGAAGCAAACTTAGTGTATTTCTATACACACATACATATCTGTCACAAATCTCTCTCATTAGGGTATGCAGAGACCACCTTCCCTCCACTTGCTACGATCCAAAAACACTTATTTCGCTTCATCCACATTCATCAGTCGCCTCATACATGCTCTCACATTTACTGTACTATTATTATCAATGATTTTTTATAGGTACAGATATGTTACCTTTATAGTGATTGGCGTTTTAAATCTGTGCCGAACAATGATTACAATGACATTAATGACAGCACTTCAAATCATACTCCAAATGTCTTCAGACTAACTGAGACTAGCTACAAGTTGTCTTAAATAGGTCTATTTACAGTCTTCAAAATATGCGCGCATATAACATATCTGCACCTAGTATATATATAATATCATTTATTATTATACTATATTTATACAGACGTGCAAATACCCCAAAACGAGTATTTACACAAGGGAGAACCTCCGTTTACATTTTTCACTCCCCATCCTATATACCACGTTAGTACCTATATCGTAAAAACGTAAAAATTAGATTACATACATCCCAAGAGAAATAAAAGCTTTGAATTGAAATATATAACAGAGTTAATAGAAAACAGGGGCCCAAGTCTGCTAATTTAATGTAGCCTCAGTTGTGTGTCGGTAGAGTGTCAATGGAATGTTTTACACATTTGGTATTCTGCTAAATAAATGCTTACCAGCAGTGCTACAAGGATCTATTGGCATTTGAGTGACATTATCAGGAGGGCGTGGATGGTGAATAAATAACTCAAAATAATGACAATTTACAAGATGATATCGCTAGTTCTGATTTCCGCCAAGTGCCTAAAGATAAGGATCTTCAAGGAGGATCAAGGAGCACTGGACACTGATTGCGACAAAATGTGTCAAAGTCAAAAATATAATTTATTTCATAGGCACAAAAAATGCTCTTGAAACCGTTACATTATTATTATACAGGTAATTTTTTATAGCTAGCGCTAGATTCGCAAGGTGCAGTTTCCCCCAGAGAAGAACCTAGCAAAACTCTGTGAGGTTGCTCTTTTCAAATCAAGTTTTACAATTCTTATAAACAGTTAAGGTGCGTCCAGATAGAGCGAATTGGCTCGCGCGGCAGCCTCAACGTTTTGCCTCGCGAGCGGCGCGCGCGAGCCAAAACGTTGAGGCAACCAAACACTGAGGCAATGCTCGCGAGGCAGACCGAGCCATCAGAATTCCTTGCGCATTCAAAATGGACAGCTACATTTCGAGTGCAACAATGATTTTGCTTGCTTATTTAGTAAGAAAAAAAAGATATTAATGCAAATGAAAAGACCAAGATACGACTTTATGGAATGATATTGTGTTTGATAACTAATAATTTCACACGTTTGTTAGTGACTGAATTTCATCATTTGTGCTCGTCGCTGGTGGAAAAGGTTATGAAGCCTAACACTAATTTTAGGGATGCAATATGTGTTATGCCTCTAGTACACTATGGCCCAGCGCTGGGCCAGCGCTGGTCATCAGCGATGGTCACCAACGTGGTTGAACGCTAGTACACTATGGCCCAGCGCACTTAGTACTTGTAGATAAAATTCTAGAAGGCATCCGTGTTTGTTCTAAAGGCCAATTATATACCAACCTATTATATATGCACATTTACTAACTATGCTGAACGATCTCCGGGCAATCACAACAACCCAAAATCAACCAATTCTTTCTTAAGTCGTGTTATACTACCTATCCAAAGGTTTTCTTTATTTTCTTTTTACCAAGAGCAAAAAACTCTTCCCTTGACAAAGATGGAAGTGATGATGCTGGTGGAATATATTTAAGCGTATCCAGTGCTATTTGTTTCTAAATAGAAAAAAAGCAAAGCCACCAATGCCACCAACAATCAACTCTAAGAAGCAACTTACATAAAACTTACAGCAAGCTTTAATTGTAATATTATTTTGAAAATAAATAGATATTATGAAAAATAAACAAGTTCAATTATATTTAAATCATCATTATGTTCTATTTACCTCATCAAGAAGTTTTGTTATGTATTTTAATTGAACAGTTATTATTGATAGTAAAACTTAGTATATTTAAGTATATTTAGTGTGTTTTATCGTACTTCCTACTAATGTTATAAATGTCAATCGTTGTGCCGATGGATGGATGTTACTCTTTCACGTAATAACTACTGAACAGATTTTGATGAAACTTGGCAATATTGTAGTTTGTACACTAGAATAACTCATAGGCTATATAATTAATAAGATATTATGTAAGTTTTCAAAGATTTATTATGACAAGATTGTTTATAAATACCTACGAAGTCGTAGGCAGCCTCTAGTATATTATAAATGTTATTGAATGTGCCGATGAATGTATGTAAGTAAAGATTTTTGTAACTCCTTCATAGAAAAACTACTGCTACTGTGGACAGACACAAAATCATAACAAAAAAATATTTTATTTCAAAATTGGCACAATATTTTTGTACACTTTTTGAATGTTGTTTTTTAAACTAAAACTGTGTGATGGGTGCACGATAACGCTGTGTGATGCCGAGCTCTTATAGTATCGATAAGTTGGTGCGGATCTCCGTCCTTGCTATACCCAGCATCTTCCTCTAGCACCACATTTCCAGAGCATCTATCTTTCCTTTTTCCTATTCGGGCACTGTCCACATCTTTGTCGCATAAAGAAACATAATAAACACTAGCATTTTACGAGCCCGACTTTGGTGGCTTTGGTTATATGTCGATTCCTCAATACTTTCTTCCTCTCCATTACAGACCGAGACATGAGCATACGTCGTTTTACTTCACGTAGCCGCCGTTATTTGGGATATATATATAGTACCACATAGTTGTTAACCACATCGCAGTTTGAAATCTGCGTCACTTTGGGCGAGCTGTTGCTGACACGGTCCACGATCATCATCTTGCTTTTAGATCGATTTATCTCTACGCACTGAGGATATTCCTCCTTCATAGAGCTTTCTAAGCCGGTGTACAAGGTGTTGTGGTGAGCTCTCATCCAGTTACGAACGCATTGGAAAAATCAACAAAGCATAATTATGTATGTCGGCTTGTTGAACTCTCTGGTCTTCTCAATAATTTAGCGAACAATAAGAATTTGTTCACGGATGCCTTCTAGATATTTCACATGTAGATATATCACACCAAAATATATAAATTCAATATAAATTAAACTGAATATGTGAGTCGTGACAGCCAGCCGTTGTCAAAATGCGGGGAGATGACAAAACAAAGACTAGATTTACTTTTTTGAAAATATAGGGACGCGTCAACTATCATAAAATTTTTATCGACGGTAATCTATTCGCCGTCGATAAATAACACATAAAGGTAAAATTTCAGGTAGGATATAAGGACTAAAAATTCTAAGACAGATAAATATTTCTGTCTCCAGTAGGGCAATACCAGAGATAGATAGATTATAGAGAACGGGTGTAATTCTGAGATCTGGTTGATGGATGGGTTTCGACGGAAGAACAGATTTTAGCTCTCTATGAGTTCGACAATAAGTTGAGTCGACACCCCCTCCCTGTGTGTCTTAATGCACACTATTATATAATATTATTAGCTGATACTTGTACCAATGTTTTGTGATTTTTTTTTGTTTGTAAATTAAAATGTAAATTTGTACTCAATAAGATTTATTCTTTTTTGTTCTACTTATGCAATGTAAATTAAAATATAAAAACCCTGCCAAAAATATTTTTTCACTGTCGATTAAAAAATTGTATGCCATTGCACAACACTATATTCATATTGTTATGCTGCCAGCAATGACAAAGCAAAACGATCTCTCTCTTTCTTAATTGTACTGACATACTTCTTAGAACGTAGTGATTATATGCTCTTTGGTCAGAATTTGTCAGGCATATTCCTCGATGTCTGCCTAAGAATAGACAATCTAGACAATTAAGGTACAGTGGGCCAACAAGGCCCACCTAGTTGCAAATTGAAATAAAATCTTTAATTTACCTCAGCTAGCTTAGCATGGCACTCTGTGACAAGACGTTGTCATGCGTTTGTCACGCTTACATCTCTGTCTATAGTATTAAATGTGATAAGGACAGCATGCGTGAGATAATTGTCGCGGCACGCCGTGCTAAGCCCCTAGGAAATTTGAGAATCCATATATTATTACCTACTATTTTGAGTAAATATATTAGTATTCAAGCCAGAATTAAATATGTAATGACATTGATTTTAAAGTTAAGTCTTTCATACATTGGAGCTTATTACACATATTTGGTACATAAGGTACCTCTATTGCGTGTTGCAAGGCCTTGTAAAAAATATCAGAATGTAAAAATATTTTTTCTTTGATTTACTTTTATATTAAGATGAGTTATTGATATAGGTCGGCTCCTGCGTTCCTAGTGGTCCATTTTACGAGTGCCAGGAAGTCAGTGCGGATTGAACATATTTTAATTGTTTTTTTTAGCTTGGGCGGCCTTGCAAAACGGCGGGCCTTATTCGCCCAATGTGCCTTAATACTAATCCTATTAATATTATAAATGTCAATGTTTGTGCCGATGGATGGATGTTTGTTACTTCATCACGTAAAAACCTCTGAACAGATTTGGATGAAACTTGGCGATATTGTAGCTTATGCATCAGATTAATACATAGGCTATATTATTATTAGCTTTAGCTTGGGCGGCTTTGCAAAACGGTGGGCCTTAATCGCTCACTGTACCTTACTTTCATCTGCGATGTCTGTGGTCGTGACATTAGAATTTAGAAACTTTTGCAGCAATCTCCTTGATGCAATCCACGACGTCGTGTCGCGTCGCATCGTGTCACGTTGTGTCGCGTCGCGTCGTGTCGTGTCGCGTCGCGTCGTGTCGCGTCGCGTCTCGTCGTGTCGCGTCGCGTCTCGTCGTGTCGCGTCGCGTCGTGTCGCGTCTCGTCGTGTCACGTCGCGTCGTGTCGCGTCGCGTCGCGTCGCGTCGCGTCGCGTCGTGTCGCGTCGCGTCGTGTCGTGTCGTGAATTTATTTTTTTGCACACACATTTTCTATGCTTTTTAAAACACATTTGAACATAATAATATTGTTCCAACCTGTCAGGCATATTTCGTAACTAAGATGGACGAAGATTTCGTTTTTAAAATTTTATTGTTAGAAAATATGAGATATTGTTACAGAAAAATAATTAAAGACGAATTTTATTGCATTTTACTTTTATAGACTATTTCATGGAAGTTACTTCAAAATAATTTAATATAGTTTGGCTCTATGATTTTTGATCCTTGCTTGTCCTGAATGGATGAATATAAAAAAGAAACATTGTATGTACCTACTTATGTTAATGAATCAACTTTGCTCAAACGTTGATCAAGTACTCAAAGTATCAAGCGACACGATGTGTCCAAACGCACTCGCGAACACGACAGCACCGTCCACACTGCCCGAACAGCGCATGCTGAGGCACCCTGAGCGCGTCCATTCACGGCTCGACCCTGAGCGCCGCTCGGCCGAGCCATCATGCGCCCGAATGGCTCTGAACATGTCCACACTGACCGAGCATTTGCCTCGCGAGGCAGCCGCGCATGCGCGTGTGTTTGCGAAGAACGTGCCAGCACCCACGGTTCGACCCCGAGCGCCATGCAGCCGAGCCATCATGCGCCCGAATGCCTCGAAGCACGTCCACACTGACCGAGCATTTGCCTCGCTAGGTAGCCGCGCATGCGCGTTCGCGTGCCGGACTCATCTGACAGCGCACGCTTCAGCCCTGAGCACCGTTCGGGCGCATGATGGCTCGGCCGCTCGGCCATTTGCCTCGGCCGCTCGGCCATTTGCCTCGGCCGCTCGGCCATTTGGGTGAGCATTCGTACGCCCGAACGGCCCTGAACACGTCCACACTGACCGAGCATCTGGCTCGCGAGGCTGCCGCGCGAGCCAATTCGCTCTATCTGGACGCACCTTAACACAGGTTACATATTCACATAATTATATTGTTCCTAAAATTAATTTTGACCCTGCAGCCAAAAAAATCATTTGTCGCAGTCAATAACAGACGGTCACAAAATGCCATTGACACTCTGCCGACACACAATTGAAAATATAGTATATTATCAGACTTGGTCCCCAGTATACATAGGTAACACAATAAATAAGAATTCGGACCACCTTCATTCAGTAAATAATAAGGTATTTAGGTATCCTTCAGAATGCTTGGAAACTAATTAGGAAAACTTTGTTAGGTTTTTAGGTCAGGAATTAGACTAGAATTAGGTTAATAAGCCTGAAGAAATCGTGGTTCAATACATCAAGTGCTAAATATAGTGCTTTTTTAAATACTTGGTATATGATTTTAGTAAATAAATAGTCTAATAGTTTTAGTCTTCCTAAACTAGTCCTACTCCAAAGGTTGTCTGGAAGAGATCACTTTTAGTGATAGGCCGCCTTTGCGCACAATGTTTTAGTTTTAAGTTGTATTTCTTTGTGTGCAATAAAGAATTTTTATCTATCTATCTATATATAAATATAGGTTATGGTATCATTCTTATCGTTAAAACCACTGTCAATTACACTCGACTGTATCCGTAATAAATATTAATTCGCGGTCACGTTTAGAAAAAGGCTGGTAAAGTGTTAAAATCTTTTATAACACTTAAATACATAGGTACATGCCTACATATATTTGTCACGCCTTTTTCCATAGTAGGTAGAGAACCCTTCCCTCCACTTGCTACGTTCCAAACACCTCTTACGCTTCATCCACATTCATCAATTGCTTCATTTGATGATATTTTGTCTTTTTTATTTCTCTTTCTATGACTACAAGCTCTGTCAAAAGTAAGCAGAGACTACTTCCCTCCACTTGATCCAAACAACCGTCTTTC
The DNA here is from genome assembly GCA_947563765.1 of Anarsia innoxiella. NCBI lineage: Eukaryota > Metazoa > Arthropoda > Insecta > Lepidoptera > Gelechiidae > Anarsia > Anarsia innoxiella. Next base: position 571,628 of record OX387414.1, on the reverse strand, counting down.
GTTTCATCCACATTCATCAGTCGCTTCATTTCCTGCTATTTTTCTTCCTATTTTTCACTATTTCTTTATTTATTTAACAGTTTATTGTAAGATGATAGTACATAGAGACAGAAAAAAAGAGAAGTTATACAAAAAGTACAGCATATTTCTGAAAGAAATTTCTTCCTGCAGACCCCACAGAGAGAAAAGTGATAGCATGAAGACAGGATAGTCACTACAATAAACAATAAATATAAAAATAAACCTACACATATATATACACTATATTCTTCCTATTACAACAAGTAGTATATTTATTTTTATTTATTTAATTGGTAACTATAGGTTTACAAGTCAGGTATTATAGGTACACTAACATTGTTATTTCCCGAAACGTTTTATAATAAAATAACCTCATTCATGTATTTCATCCAGGTTTTACACAAGATCCCTTAAGTATTTGCAAGCGCCATTTCTGTTGATTTATGCAAGGATTGCGTCCGCCACAGCTTGACAAATCTTAGGGCTTATATTGAACATCCTTTTAAATAAGCTCGCGAATGCATAATTTGTTACCAATTGTGTGTTATTACGGGAACGTGAGTAAAACAGTGCAAATAGGAGGAAAGACAAGTCATTTTGTAAATAACCAGCATATTTGTTAGCTAGTTTCCACTTCCTGTATATGTAAAAATTACATACATACATATATACATACATATCCGTCACGTCTCTCTCCCATTGGGGTAGGCAGAGGCATATAATATTGGGTGAATTTGACCCAATTGTACATATATAATATAACCCGTCAAAATGCAAATCCATTCCGATATGAAAACGATGACGACCTCGACAGGCGTGCATTTAAAAAGTTGGGTATAGTTGCGCTGGTACTTCAAAATAATAATTGCTTTTATTCTTTTTGGAAAAATAACTGCTCTAAAATATATATACATTCATGAGTGAGTATTGGTTATCTTATGCAAAGCTTTAATTCAGATAACTTAAAACGAAGGAACATACGGTATATTTTTATCTAAATTTTATCAAAATCAAGATATCCTATCTTGTTTTTTACTAAACAAAGTTCTCTCTTAATAAATTGTTTACTCCCAACCTTGTTTACGTCCCGTAATAGGGTACGAAGGGAAGGCACAATCTTATCATTCGAAAACACAATCTTTTTCGTGTAATTTATCTCTCCATTACAAAGAATATTGTTTTAAGAGTTCCTCTTTCTCTGAGAGTGAAAGGATTACTGAATGCGATGGCGTGTGTCTTTTACTTTTGATTTTTGCTGTATTGTTGCCAAATGCAGGGTACTTTTGGTAAAGCACTGTCTCTATTAAGAAAACAGAGCACGTATCCATAGCAATCCCATGTACTTATAGCTCCCCATTCTTGATTACTTACAATATGTTGGCAACACCAACAAAGATGAAGTTTAGTTTGTCTATATTTTTTGTCTATGGAAAGTTGTACTTCCTGTTTCATACTTCAATCAAACCGACCCTTGTGTCTCTATTGTTATATTTTTCTACTCTTCGCTCCTTCTCAACTACACTACCAGCTGCCTCAACACAATACGCTAGCTGCGAAACTGGCTGCCATCATAAAATTTATTATATTAAACAAACAGCAAAGTCGTAACGAAAAAGAAGGAATAGTTGAGAGTCATGTTGGCAGAAGAGTGGTAAAGACTGCGATTACTCCACCATGATGAGATCTTAAAGTTTTTCGAGTGTGAAACAGTGACATAAACTATTAAAGTTATATGCAAAATGACCGTCCTCTCTTGTATTTGCCGTACCTTAACAAGGTTCGCAATGTGTATCATCATCATCATGTCAGCTTATGGACGACCCATGTTCCTTGGGGAAAGTTGTTCAGTTTCATGAGGACTATCGCTGTGTTTCGGCTTTATATACCCTTTCTGTTACACCCTGTATATCATATCTTATCTAGCCATCGTTGTCCCACTGCTGGGCAAAGGCCTCTCTCCTCCTTCTCCACGATTCTCTATCCTGAGCCGCCTCTGCTCAGTCGTTCGTGAAGGTGTCCAGTTCATCCCTCCACCTTTTCCGAGTATAAATAAAGTAGCTAAATTATAGTTATTAAAAAGGTCATCTTATAATACTATTAGCTTTTGGCCGCATCTTTGCTAGTGTTTAATTCAGATTTTGAGCGATGTTTCACTCCACATTTCAAACTCGAATTCCAAATGATTTTATTCGTAGGTAATCAAAATTACACTTAAATTTGTTGGATTTTTGAGTTTTTTTGGCGTTTTCCTAATCAAACGCCATTTAAGCTAGACGGTTCTACCACTAAGGTATAAGACTAAAACACAAAACGCCAAAAAACGCCGAATAATATAACAATAGAAAGGAATATGTTTTTTAAAAATCACGCTAGCTTCGCAAACCTAGCATCAAAATATTTAGCTCATTATAGGTCTCCTTAATTCATTAAAAATCTTCCCAAGAAACTCAAAACTACGAAAGAAAGAAAGATAATTTATATTTCCCTTTCAAAATATTTCCGGCAAAGCAAGAAATTTCGTTAACCTACTAAAGGACATAGAATCACTCATTGAAATCACTCGCAAAGCAAAGGTTGTTTTCGATCTTCACATAGGAGTTACATAGCTTGAGACTCCGGTAATATCACTGCACATTCATCTCAGGTCTCAAGACAACTTTAACGTAGGTGATTCATTAATAATGTTATTTTGTTACCACTGTCAAAGAGAGAGAGTGAATCAAAATGATTAATGAAACGAATTGCGTGTATCACTTCGTCTAGATTTGGAAGGTTTTAGGCAAAATGTTATTCAGTCTGTAGGTTCTTTAGCGAGTAGGTAATGTTAGGTAATTAATTAGATGAATAGCAAATTATTCTCAGCTATTTACATAGGTACATACATAAGTATATATATCACGTCTCTCCCCCATCGGGGTAGACAGAGACTATTTTTCTCCACTTACTACGATCCAAACACACATCTTTCACTTCTATCATACTTCTTCACAAAAATGACATAACGCTGCATTGGCTTAGCCTACATCGCAGCGCAAATAGATACATAATAGTATTTTATTATTAGATTTTTGGTGCCTTTTCTGTTCCATGCTATTGACTAATAACAATGTTATAATTATGTTATTAGTGGTGGGCCGAGTACCAGTTTTACCGAGTAATCGAGTACCGAGTATTACTCGGTTTAAAATTTACCGAGCCGAGTACTCGGCCCAGTTACTCGGTTAACTTGAAGTAGGTAGAATTGTGCGCAAACAAGTTTGGGAGCGAGTGGTGTTAATGGTGTTTGACACTTCCTCTGCCCCCTGCGAATTATTATTCGAATGAAACCAATAAACGCACGTCAAGTGGAAAAAAATATAGACAAAGCACTGTTTCTGAAATTTTCTTCTAAATAATTATGATATTAGCAGCTTATAACATTGCTCTTTCTGGGCAAAGTACTAAATATGTATCATTAGAAGGAACTAGACTATGATCTACCAAACAGATCCAATGTGCAATGTAGATTTATTTGCACCGAGTACTCGGCATTTTAACCGAGTTATTCGGCCGATTACGAGTAGTGAAAAAAGTGCCGAGTATGCCGAGTACAGAGTATAAATCGAGTACTCGGCCCACCTCTAATTATAATATTATGTTTTATATATTTTTTTTTCAGCATTTTTTGTACTATGGTACTTATATGGGTTCTGTCTGAAATAAATAACATTATTATTTATACTTCATCCACATTCATCAGTCGCTTCATACATGCACGTCGGTTTAGGATACTCTTGACTTGGCCTGTCTTTAAACAAGAAAGAAGTGTGTTTGGATCGTAGCAAGTGGAGAGAAGTGGCCTCTGCCTACCCCGATGGGAGAGAGGAGTGACGTATATGTATGTATGTTACTTATATCCAAAATACTGATCCCTAACGTATATTTACTAGTCCCGCAACTTCGCACGCATTTATCGTCATTTGTCTATGTGTTATTCTGATGTGCAAGCTACAATATTGCCAAGTTTCATCAAAATCTGTTCTGTAGTTTTTGCGTGATGAAGTAACAAACATCCATCCATCGGCACAAACATTGACATTTATTATGACTGTTTGATAAAAAAGCTACACCTACCCTTATCTTCGTATTATTCAAAAGCTCGAGTACGTAAAGTTGTGTAAAAGCACGTAAAAGCTTGTAATCCCGAGCTTAGAACTTCGGAAGCTCTATTGGTGCTTCTCTCAAAATGTTTTAATAAAATATCAACATGATATTGTATACAAAAGAAAGGGTAAAGTTTAATGTGGTTGAACGTGTATTGAGTTTATTATAATGCTCTTTTACTTACCGTGAACTTTTTAGCCGACTGCGCCAGAAGGAGGGTTATGTTTTTCGAGAGCATGTATGTGTGTACCTATGTATAATTCTTTGGCACGCACTACAGCCTGAACAGCTTGATGGATTTTAGCTTAAGAGAGAGGTGTCGTTATATTTGCATTTTCATGGTTGCATTGCATTCTTTTGGTTAATGTTGTGTATGCTTGTAATTGGCAGACATATAATATATGACTGCCAATAACAATTATATTGGCTATATATTATATAGCCAATACTCACTGAATGTTTAATGTATTTGCTGTAGGTAAGCGTACCTTAAATAAATATATAAATATACTAGCTGTCCCAGCGAACTTCGTCCCGCCTTAGAATGAACTTTATTGTGTAGGAATAAAGTTCAAATTGACTCTATATTTTAGTAAGAAAACATTTGTATGGGAAAAAGAAAAGGTCTGTTTTAGGGCTTTCCCGGCAATTATTCGAATTTTTCTCACCGTAAGAACCATCCTTGGACTTCAATGAACATTTAAAAAAAAGAATTAGCGAAATCGGTCCAGCCGTTCAGGCGTGATGCCGTGACAACGGAAAACGGGTTTCATTTTTATATATATAGATAAATAATAATATTGGGACACGCAACGGAGACAATTATAAATAAGCAGACTTGGGCCTATGATAGAATAACTACCAACGACGCCAACAAACGCCTTCGAAATAAAGATTGTGCGGACCTCGAGTACGTGATAGATAAGACAAGTCAGCGAGCGTGAAAATATTCCAGCTTTGAATATGGTTCCGCTGCATCAGCAATCACGTAGCCTATCACGTCCGCACATATCGTCGCGCGGCCAGCATCTTAGTATAATAAGCGTAGCTTTAAGTCATTACTACCATTAGTTTTAGTCATTAGTTATTATTATGAGGCGACAACTCCGGTGGTGTGGTCACGTCTCAAGGATGTCTGAGCAGAGAGTGGCTAAGCGCATCTTCTACTCTGAACTTGAGGAGGGCAAGCGAAAGCATGGCGGTCAACTCTTCAGGTACAAAGATGTTCTTAAGCGCCACATGAAGAGATGTGACATTGAGCCGTCTCATTGGGAACAGCAGGCGGCGAAACGCCCGGAGTGGCGGACCCTAGTTAAGACCAAGGTCCGCGACTTTGAAGTCAAACGGCGTGCTGAGCTTGATGCCAAGCGCGACGCTCAAAAAGCCCGACCAGCAGTGGCATTAACTTATAATACTGTCGATGGTGTGCTCACATGCCCCCACTGTGGTAGATCGTTTTCTAAAAAGATCGGTTACATCAGCCACATGAGAGCACACCAACGACAGCAGAGTTCGGCGTAAGCGGTCGCCGTGACCGAAATCGGTCGGATTCATTCATTCAAGTCATTACTATTGTCCAGTCGAGTTCCTCCAGTCCAGTCGTCCAGTAGTCTAGTGTCCTAGAGTCATTCACCATGTAACTCTAAATATAAGTTCTGCAACTAGCGGCGCCGTTTTTGTCACCCTATTTCTTCTGGCCGGAACAAGATTATTATTTGATTGATTGCTACTATAAAATAAAATCTAGCTACTGTTCAAACAAAGTGCCTAATTTACTTTTAAATACGCTCTTGATTCTGAGTAAAAATGTATAGATCAGTAAGTAGTCAATATATTCTCTTAGAGCCTTACTTAATAATGCATACGGCACTGCCCTGGCTAAAAGGAAAGAGGGGTATTCTTTTTTTTAGGGTTTTAGTACTTTTAGTGAAGATAGGTTTCCTTAATGAGTTTTGTTCTAGACTTTTTTTTGATTGTGATGGATTTTTGGGTCGTTATGTAAGAGATTGATTAGGTAACTAAATTAATTTATACGTACATACTTATAATACTTAAAAATATAATACCTGTAAGGTAATATTTTTAAGTATTTTTTTATAAATATTTGCAATAATGATCTTACAGTAAATTCAAAATTCAAAAATAATTTATTCGTAGGTAATATTAAATTTACACTTGAATTCGTCACAAAGTAAAAAAAAAACATTAATAATGAATTTAAAGAACAAAAAAACAGTAATAATTTCTAATCGAATAAATTATTATGCTGTTGTACGTTTCAAAGATTTTACGGTTGTCTTGTCACTTCCACTGGTAAATTCTTTTTGATGAAACCGTATTTTTTTTTATAATATTTTTGGGTAGTCATTAATTTTTAAAATGTTAATGTTTTAGGTGCTTTCTTGGATATAAATAAAAAACACCGATAAAACTCATTTTTAATAGTAATTGTGTTTGTATTAAAGTTTTATAAAAAAAGTAAATCGATAAACCATTTCATTTTCATATTCAATTTTATTTAACTCCCAAGAACCGAAAAACACATTTCCGCGCGGTTTTACATAACCAAAAAACTATTCGAAAACTTTAAAAACAAAAGATTCGAACGCACTTACCTTCGAAAAATTCAAATCACTTTTTTTTTCTTAAATCACAACACTGCTGGCACTCTGTGCACAAAAAAATGTAATCCGAACTTTTTCAACGAATCTTTTTCGCGATGTATTTTCGATGTCGAAAGACGCGTCCGTTTTCGACTGCGCGGGTCTAAAGACTGCAAGAAATTCTATGTTTGTGTATGTAGGTATAGAGGTATGTATGTAAGGGATTCCGAAACTTAAGGAAATGGTTGTATGGTGTATCTTCTTTGCTTTATGTTATTATTTTCTATTAAATTATTACACGTGGAAAGTATTTTGAATGGATATTATCGGAAGTGATGATATTTTTTTATATTTCTAGCTAGGTTCTTCTCTGAGGAAAGCTGCTGGTTTGCGAATCTAGACTAAGGGCCTGTTTCAAAAATTATCTGACAGATGTTTTATAACGTCATGTTTTATGAAATAGACTTGGTTTATCTGTCAGTTAAATTCTATCTGGAGGTGACAAAACGGGCACTTAGCTTTTAAAAAATACGACTTATTATTTTAGATGATTGTATACCTATAATCCAATGATATAATCCTTTTTATAATAATTAATAATCTTAATTGTGTCATTTTTATTGTATTTGATTTTCTTTATATTGCATCTGAATAAATATTATTTATAAAAAATAGTTACCATGATAATCCTATGAAATAAAGATTGTTTGACTGTTTTCTTTTTTTGTTTTATTGAGGCTCAAAAAAGGTTTTAATGTATTTACTACCAGCCAGATACCACAATTTGACATTCGTTATATTAAAACGCTAGCCGTAGAATCAAAAGTTTATTTTTAAACGCTTTATATTAGCTTCACTTGTAACTATGTATGTAAACAAATCATGGAATCTTAATTTGACCCACTTCCCGGTCTTCGAATAGGATGAAATTTTGCACACGCTCTGAGTTCTGATGACAATACAATAATATGGTACTTTCGAACTGACCTGATGATGGAGTATGTTTAGTGCGAGCTAAAGTGTGTTTTAGTTTTTTAAACTACCTATTACCTATTACAGTTCTGCAACTAGTGGGCGAGAGGAGAGGCATTTTAAAAACCATTGCTGAAAGGAGAGGAAAGATGCTGGGTCACCTGATACGACACGACGACTTTATAAAAAACATCTTGGAAGGAAAGGTAGAAGGAAGACGAAAGAGAGGGAGACCACGAAGGACTTACATAGACCAAATAAAGGAGGGAATAAAAGTTGTGTCGTATCAGGTGCTCAAACGGACGGCAGAGAATAGAGAAGAGTGGCGCAGACTCCACCGACAAGAGCGACGCTCTTAAATTTATGATGATGATTATTACAGTTGCGTTGCTCCAATCGCGTCATACGTCTGGTCGCTAGTCCGTAAAAGCCTATTTGAAGTTCTCATTAGTTATAGTTAGTATTTATTTCAGCTACAACTATTCCTCATCTCCGTATTATCATGAAAATATCAATCTAAATACTTACAGCTAGTAAGAACCGTATAATAAACATGAATTGCTGTTATACACACGGGCGTTAAGGTTGGATAGCAATTTCATTATTTACATTTGCTATGTACCTATTTGTGATTTAAATATTTAAACAAGTATATGTGAAAGATTTATTTGTTGACAAGACGCTGCCCGCGACTTCGTACGCATTTATCGTCATTTAAAAAAAAATAGAATACTTATAGCCTATGTGTTATTCTGATGTATAAGCTATGATATTGCAAGGTTTCATCAAAATCGATTCAGTAGTGTTTGCGTGGAAGAGTAACAAATATCCTCACATACATGTCCAAAACGTTATGTTTTTTGAAATAGATACAGGTTTATCTGTCAGTTAAATTTTATCTGTAAGTGTTGAGACGGGCCTTAAGTAGCATGTTCGTCAGTTAGCTGCCAATAGGGATGATCACTACATTCAAAAATTCAAAAAATAATTAGTCTGTCTTATCAAATACATAAATAAATACAAAGCATCAAAGTTACGGAGTGGGGGTATTGACGTCACTCCTAGGTAAAAATCCTACTAAAGCGTGACGTGACAAGCAACTTCAACCCAGTGTATCTTTGTCATTTTTAGTTTATGAGAAAAAAGAAAAAATACTTACGTATCGAATATTTTAAAATTATCTATGTGATGGAGTAAACATTTTTTTTTTCATCATGCCTATTCTACCCGTCCGTATATTACAGACTCCACTGACCGTCTTTCAGAAACATCTAATTTCCGGAGACAACATCCACGACGGGACATCGCTAAGCTGTTTTATATACACGTATCTTACTTAAATACTTAGATATGTGATGTCTTATGTGATGTCAAACTCGTCCTACAAGATTAAATAAACATTTCATTTCATTTCAGAGAGATATAACTAGATACACTGTATGGTCAGTTCGTATACTGGGTGTAACAGAAAGGGGGGGTATAATGCCGAAACCCAGCGATAGTCCTCATGAAACTGAAAAACTTTCCCCAAGGTACAATAAGTGGGTCGTAACTCGAAAAAAGTTCGCCTCCCCATACAAAATGTCCGATCAGCTGCTCGAGTATGTATGGGCGATCTAAAAAAAATTTTTGAGGTACGACCTATGTTCCTCAGGGAAAAATGTTCAGTTTCTTGAGGACTATCGCTGTGTTTTGGCTTTATAACCCGTTTTTGTAACACCCTGTATAGTTTAATACAATCTCCCAGGCTTAAGACAAACATCTACGTACATCACACTAAAGTTTGTCTTTAGTGGGAATCAAATACACGACCTAGCTATCAACATAATATCGTGTCATAATAAAGTTAAGGCGAATCCCAACATTCCTTCATTTCTTAGAGTTGCCAGCTTAAAATTGTAGCGGCGTGAGTGTTGCCAGCTCAGCTGTCAAGTGTGCGCTTTAATTAGTCTCTGGCTGCTACTTGAACTTTGTCTTGGCCGCTGGCGTGGTTGGAAGTGCTTGTCATGACGCAGGTCGGAGGTTCGATTCTCGCTAGAGAATAACATTGCTGTGATTTATAGAGGTATTTTGTTTAAGTCTGGATGTGTGAGCGTCTATGTTTTTATCGTACTTATAATAAATTACATAAATATTTATAGCATAATAAATAATTTCCTCGATCAAATCGGGGACTTGCTCAAGAAAGGCCAAGTCAAGATTACCCTAAACCGACGGGCATGTATGAGGCAACTGATGAGTGTGGATGAAGCGAAAGTAGTGTGTTTGGATCGTAGCAAGTGGTAGGAAGTGGTCTCTGCCTACTTCAATGGGAGAAAGGCGTGACGTATATGCATGTATGTATGTACATAATTTTTGTAAGGTTGACATTGGCAGAATAGGTAGGTACCAGCTTCAAAGAAAAAAAAAAGATTACTTAAATGAGTTTAGTTTACCAAAAATAAAAGCACTGATTGAATACAGCCATTTTGGCGGAAATGAAAAAACCTTTTATTATTAAAATTATCGTAGATGGATAGTTTTTTTGTTACAATACGTAATAATTATAATCTGTAGTTACCACGAATGGTTTTGTGGTTTTTACCGCAATGCAGTGGAATTGATTATTTACAACAATTTTCATTAAAGGATAGGTAAATGACACATTTTTAGATTGCTGCCAATTCAAATAAGTACTTAAAAAAAATAGAAATCAAAATTGACCTATGATAAATACCTAAATCGTTTAGAAATATCTAGATTCTAAAGAAATTGCTTTTTAAACTTATTTCAATAAAAACAAAAAAGGACGTGGTTTTTAATTCCTTCTAGCTTCTATAATCTAAAATAGATTTCCAATGATTTCGAACTTGATCCCATAGTAAAAGTTGTTGGTTGTCACGAGTACATGCATATCATTTTCTATTGTTCACTAATTAAAAGTCACCCTATATACAATTGCGCATTTTTTTACTGTGTTACCTCGAATTAAAGGCAAGCGAAGCTACGGGAAAAAGCAATAACCTAACCTATTATTAAAATAACCCTACTGCGTTTAAAGAACGCATTTTTTTATGTACTCGGTGTTACTCTCACTGTAAAAATACGAATCTAACGACACCTCTCAAGCTAAAATCCATCAAGCCGTTTAGGCTGTAGGCCGTGCCAAAGAATTATACATAGGTACTAACATACTCGTATACAAGGCGACTTTAAATTAGTGAACGATAGAAAAGGTTATGCATGTACTCGTGATAACAAACAACTTTTACTATGGGACTAAAATCGAAATCATTAAAAAAAATTGTTTTCCCATACATTTAACACTATCAGCTGGCGTATTTGTATGGGGAGTTCGAATTTTTTTTAATGATTTCGAACTCGGTCCCATAGTACAAGTTGTTTGTTATCACGAGTACATGCATATCCTTTTCTATCGTTAACTAATTTAAAGTCACCCTATATACTCTCGAAAAACATAACCCTCTTTCTCGCGCAGTCGGGTAAAAAGATATAAATTAAGCACAGATCTGTGTAGTGAGGTGTAAAATCGAAACGTACGGTCATTAATGTAAGTGGCGAGTGGACATATCGTACAGAGAGATAACATCGCAGGGGTTTTAGCGCGATGTGATATTCAGTGACGTTAGGGTTTGCCTGTATTTAAATTGGTGTATTACGAAATACTACAAAAGTAAATGATGTTCACAGTAATCGTCTATCTACACAAATCCGGGCCGTGTCCGGGACGTAGCAGGGAAAATACATCATTCCATACATTTTCTATGGATTCGTTCACACACGTTGTCATGACGTCGTATGTTTTTCCCTCCTGACGGGCCACGGCCCGGACACGTCTCGGACACAGCCCGGATGTGTTTAGATAGACCTTATAATGCATGTATGTGGCGACTGATGAATGTGGATTAAGCGAAGGAAGAGGATTCGATCGTAGTAAGTGGAGGGAAGTGGTAGGTACCCCGATGGAGAAAAGGCGTGACGGATATCGCGGGTCCCTCGGTTTTGGAAAATAATTTCGATTGACCATTATTGACCATTAATGACCATATTAGTACCTACGAAAAAATCAGCGTCGTTTCCTACTAACTTGCTACGATCCAAACACACTTCTTTCGCTCCATATTCATCGCTTCATATTGCCACATCTACCCTTTCATTAACTCTATGTAATCATTAAATTAATTACAGACTCGACACTCATATCAACCAATCTTCAACATTTAGTTTACCGTTAACCGAGACTGTTGCAGAAAATTTGATTAAATCTAACGCTTCATTATACCACCGATGGAATATTTGCAAAGGGAGATTATAATTTTCTAGTTTGATTGTATTTATACTTTCGGAAATAACTGGGTTATATTACTGTGATAATTTATTACCTGTAATTATATATACTAGAGCCTGTCCGCAACTTCGTTCGCATTTATCGTTATATCATATTATTATTATACGTTATTATTTATTTAAAAAAAAAGCGGTGGTAGCCCAGTTGGTAGAACGCTTGCCTCGAACTCAAAGGGCGCGGGTTCGAATCCTGGTGCGGGCACGTACCTCTGAGTTTATTTCTCATGTACGTATCAATTTATTCGATTACCACTTGCTAACGGTGAAGGAAAACATCGTGAGGAAACCTGCATACTCCAGAGATGAAATTCGAAGATGTATATGAAGTCCGCCAACACGCACTCTCTGTAAGAGAGTAGGCTCGTGCCCCTCGGTGGGGACATACGAGTATATGGGCTGGTATATATGGGCTGATAACGAATAACGTTATTATTATTATGTTGGTACTTACATCTTTAAAGGGTCCATAGGGACCCGGTCATTTGGGAGGCGTGTACGGGGCCGAAGCCAACACGTAGAGGCCCTTTTAAGTACCGTTTATTCTAAAATGTGAGATGATTATTATTATACATGTATTATTGTCAAGTTTCATCAAAATCTGTTTAATATTTTTTGCGTGAAAGAGTAATAAATATCCTTACATCCATACATCCATCGGTACAAAAAAAAAAACATTGATGGTAGATACTGTTAAACTTTCATGCTACGTCTAATAACCTGTTATTTTAAAGCTCTTTTCTGCAATCATCTGTCTAAAACTTTAAATCCCTTATTACAAAACGAGTTTTAAATATAGTCCGACGTGAGTTCGTTTAGTTTGACGTTTTGTCCATAGCCGACACGTCAGAAGAAACGAACTTACGTCTGACTATCTTTAAACCTCGTTTTGTAATAAGGGGGTAAGTAAACATATTAACAATAAGACACCTAATTTAAACACCCACAAAGTCTATGTCACAGTGGTAAACCTATATTAGTTTTGAATTAATTTTGCTTCAAGGGGTTTTCAAGTTTTAAACTAGTTTATGAACAACTAGTGGCTGTCTGCGACTTCGTACACATTTATCGTCTTTTCTCGGAAGAAAATCATTATATCTCAAAATATTATAGCCTATGTGTTATTCTGAAGTCCAAGCTAAGTTATTGTAAAATTTCATTAAAATCGGTGGTTTTTAAGTAATGAAGTAACAAACATCCATCCATCGGCACAAACATTGACATTTATAATATTAATGGGATAATATTATGTATTTTAATTTTAACAAATAAACTTTCTTGACGATGAGGTCTTGTTTCTGTTTGTCGTGGATTTTTCAAGGATTTAATTCTTTCATTTATCATCATCATCATTAAACTTAAAAGCTTCGCTCTTGTCGGTGGAGTCTACGCCACTCTGTTCTATTTTCTGCCGTCCTTTTGAGCACCTGGTACGACACAACTTCTATCCCCTCTTTCATTTGATCTATGTAAGTTCTTCGTGGTCTCCCTCTCTTCCGTTTTCCTTCTACATTTATCAAGTATCAAAAATACAGTCAACCTGACACGTCCCACTGCTGGACAAAGGCCAATTTGCTCCTTGCTCCAAGAAAAGATATTCCAACTCGATTAATCCAGTGAAGACTGGTAAATCCTGGCGCATAGTAGAAGGCAAGGAGGCCATTGCCCAGAAGTGGGACAAAGTTAGTTGTATCTGCTTCTCTTGTTGTGGTAACCTAATACAGGTTGTCAAGATTCAAGTAGTAGCTTTAAGGCCAAAACACATCGGATGCGTATGCGTTGCCTATGCGTAACGTAGACGTAGACGCAAACGGTGACAGTTCCATACATTACAAGTCAGAGGTACGCATACGTCTACGCATACGCAACGCATACGCATCCGGTGTGTTTTGGCCTTTAGATATAAAAAATTATGTCAAAACTTAAGTAATCACCGATATTGAAAAAAAAATTTTGATATCAATACAGGGAGCAATTTCCAAGCTAATCACGTAAACAAGCCCGTCAAGATGGAACGCTGCCATTCCGGTGTTTTACAACGTGTTACGTCCCTTCTACGGTAAGTTACGAGCAATCTACGTCGAACGTGTACGTGGAAAGATGTGTTCTCACTTTCTCACCCAGTATTTACATCGGCGGCCATTTTGAAAAAAAATATATTGGAGTTTTTGTGAATGGACGTTTGATTAAAAATATATTTTTAATATGTATTAAAATAGTTTTAGGGGCTCGTTTCACCATGTACCTACAGATAAAATTTATCTGACAGATATTTTATACCTGTCTCTGTCTAAAACGTTATGTTTTATGAAAAAAAAACATAGGTTAACCTGTCAGTTTTTTATTAGTAGGTGCTGGAACGGCAATCATTAAATGCACGATTATAATATATTCTGTGGTTCAATCAGAGCCACAAAAAGTATTGAAGTTAATACAATACAATACAATACAAATATTCTTTATTGCACACAAAGATATAAGGTACAGACACAAACAAGAATATAAGAAGCAACAGGCGGCCTTATTGCTAGGTAGCAATATCTTCCAGGCAACCTTAGGGTAAGAAATAACGAGAAAGAGGTAATAATGGTTGCGGGTTGTGCAAATAATACAGAATACATACATACATAACTACATATACATACCAAAAATAGATAGTACCTATAATAAAAATAAACAAATAGATATCCAATAGATAAAATAAATATTACATTTATATATATATATAAATGCACCATTCATTTACAATGTATGACACAAAGGCAATTAATTAGTTTATAACGACATAAGTTAGGTACAACACTTATCGTGTTATCGTATTGTGTAGCAACACGATACATCGTATTGTGTAGCAACACGATATATCGTATTGTGTAGCAACACGATAACACGATAACATTTAACAAAAAAGTATCAAAAGCTTTATTAATTATAACAGTTTATTATTAAAAGAGAGAACGCTTACTAAAACGCCGTAAAATCCTAATTTTAATATAAAATTTCATAACATTACCATCCCGATAAACGTGGTTTAAAATTTAATGGTCCCATTAACTTTAATGGGTAGTTAAACAAACGATGTTATCGCATTATAAATTTTTGCATAAAACGGGAATAGGCATGATGATTAAACATTTTTTTTAGTCCAACACATATATTTTTTTAAAATATTCAACACGTATTTTATCTTTTTTCTCTTTAAATAAAAAATTACAAAGATACACGGGGTTAAAGTTGCTCGTGACGTCACGCCTAAGTACGATTTTTACCTAGGAGTGACGTCAATTCCCCCGTAACTTTAATGCTCTGTATCTTTGTTTTATTTATTTATGTATTTGATCCGGTAAAAAATGTGTTTCAAATATTTTTTTTATAGCCTAAAAGACGGAATAATTATTTTTTGAATTTTTGAATGTAGTCATCCCTATTGATTTCATGACTTATGCTTTAATTTTAGAATTATTGCTTAAAGGAGAGGATCTGTTAAAAAATAACCTCAGTTGTGTGTCGGCCGTGTCAATGGCATTTTTTGACACATTTGGTATTTTGCTAAACAATGGCTTACACTGATTGCCATAGACACTCTGCCGTCACACAACTGAGGTTATTTATATTATGAGATTTGGACCCCGATACGACGACTTTGTAAAAAACATCATGGAAGGAAATATAGAAGGTAATCGGAAGAGAGATTGAAAAGTGGATGTACCTAAATCTACTTCATAACTTAAAATCTATTCCTTATCAGCCCTTTTAATGTCCCCACTACAGGGACTCAAGCCTACTCCCATACGAGAGTGTGAAGTTTTCCTTACGATGTTTTCCTTCACCGTTAGCGAGTGGTAATCGAATATTCAATCTGTACATGAGAAATTAATCTCAGAGGTACAGGCCGGGGATCGAAACCGCGTTTCCAAGATTGGAGGCGGGCGTTCTACCAACTAGGCTACCACAGCTTTTTTACATAAAATCTATAGGTAATAAATCAATCGTAGTAAGTCAATGTTACGTACTGCATTGCGGCAAACCATTTGTATAATGTATAAGTAAAATACAAAATACACTGCATTGCAACGCAAAGTATCAATAAAAGGTTTCCCCTATTTCCGGGCGTCGTTTGATGTCCGCATTCAAATGACATGAATGTACACTTGGGGACAGAGGAAAGGTGTCTACAAAATAATTTTATGTAAACATTGTTTTATTTTATAGCCAAGAAATAAATAAAATATAAAAAATACATAAGTACTTTTTTATAATTGTGTTATATCCTTTTAACATCCCACGACAAGGGCAAGCCTACTGTCATACGAGAGTGTAACCACGCTATTTAATATTATTTGTTGAATTAGGAAGCTTTTACTTACCTAGCATTTTATTGCTATCAAATATTTTTAATCTCTGTCTGTTTTGTACCAGAAAAGTAATAGGTAAGTACCCTCTCAATAAGATGCTGGTGGGTAATTTAATTATGTATGTCAAGTACAGGCAGACCAACTTATCTGTTAAATGGCGGCGCAAGTAGTGATACAAAATTGTGTTTTTTTTTCTGAAAAATTCTGAAATTTGACATTTCCGTAGTTCCAAAAACGACCGTTTCACAGATTACTTGGTAGCTCTGTAATTCTGATAATCCCTTATATTTTCCAAACGAGGTTTATTCTTCACTCCAGTATCACTCAATCAAAGTTTCATGTGAGTTTGATTCCAAAACTAATACTCATTTTATGTTGAACATACCATAAGTTCCTAAAACAGGTGACGGAAAAGGCGGGTGTCATGTCGTATCAAGATGTTAAAAAGAAGGCAGAAAATAGGGAGGAATAGAAGACGCTCCATCGACAAGAGCTAAGCTCTTAAATAAGAAGAAGATACCATACACATTTGCACTGAAGTGTACAAGGACTTAAAGCATTGTATTGTAACGTTTCACAATAGACGCATACATGGTATTTGCGTTGGGTATTCAGTTTTATATCTATATTTGACACAAAAGAACTTGTTATTGTATAATATAATACATATTCAAGGTGATTCCGGGTAGAAAAATAACATAATCAGTATTTCAGTAGATTTTTAATAAAAATATTAAGCTAACAAAATTACAATCAATATTCTACGTTTATAACTACTTACTTAAAATGGAAATACAATAAGTTAAGATAGATATTTTACCGACAAGTTAAATCATGTATCAGTTTATGGACGTCCACTGCTGGAAAAAAGCCTGGGGTCCAAGTGCTAATTTAAAATAGCCTCAGTTATGTGTCGGCAGCGTTTCAATTGCATTTTTTGACACATTTGGTTTTCTTCTAAACAATGGCTTACACTGGTTGCGACCAAATGTGTCAAAAATGACATTGACACTCTGCCAACTGAGAAGAATATTGTAAATTAAGAGACTTGGGCCCCTGTTTGTTTCTAGATGTGGGTAGTATGCCGGTGTTAGTCTGGATGCATTGGATAAGAATTTGGTATATCACTCTTTTCGACCAATCTGAATTTTACTTTACCTGCAAGAAGTTGCTTAATTTTAGAATAGGTATAAATGCACACAAGAAATGAATGAAATGAACAAAACGGTTAAAATGAATGAAAGACTGAAATTATTTTTTTCCTTTCGTTCATTTCATTCCATTCGTTCAATTCATTCCTTTCGTTTATTTAATTCTTTACGTTAATGTCTTGTTGTGATTTTGATTAAAAACTGTTCAGTGGTTTTTGCGTGAAAGAGGAACAGACATCCTGACACAATTGGTACAAAAAATATAATATTACTAGAAATTAGAATGTAATTATGATCAAGTGCTAAGTAACGGTACCTAAATACCTAAATATCATGTAGTTACTAAACGCAAACAACACAAAGATACCGCGTTTCAGAGTAAATGTGGCGCCATCTAGTGAATTCTCATTGAAGTACAACTACATAGAGCTAGCTTTATTGAAATAGGTAAATTAAATTTCTTACCGCCACGGACTGTAAATATTTTTTTTTGCGTTAATTGCACCTTTATCTTAACCACAGACATACTTACATACATATCTGTCACGCCTCATTTGCACATCGGGATAGGCAGAGATCACTTCCCTCCACTTGCTACGACCCAAACACACTTCCTTCACTTCATCGACATTCATCAGTCGCCTCATACATGCACGTCGGGAGTACCTACTCCTGACGTGGTTTTCCATTTTTTTTATCTCCGTAAAACTTCTTATGGCTTATGAGTCAATAAAAAAATATTATGAATAAAGTACTTACAATCTAAGTCTTTAATTTGCACGTTGTTTTTATTTTCAAAATCTGTAAATTAAAATTTATAAATTAATAATATCTCATCATTATTGGCCACGACATATTCTTGCAGTGATATGGCCAGCGACGGCGACCTAACACGCTTTTTCATATGAATTGTATGGCGGCGCCGCACACGTGTAGCTGGTGGCGGCCACTCGCTACAGCAGTGCTCGCTCACTCACTCGCATATGAAAAGGCGTGTTAGTCGCCGTCGCTGGCCACCACCGGTGGCTGTCGTCGGTGGCTCGTCTGCGGCGACACTTAGTTGCAGCGCGGCTGGTACGTGGCTGTAAATTATCTCTGGTGGTTATTAAGTTCAATAGCAGCGCGACATCTTAACAAACATTCTTCTTTTACGATTAAAGACCTATCTACACAGATCCGGGCCATGCCCGGGACGTGTCCGGGCCGTGGCTCGTCAGGTGGGAAAACAATACGTCGTCATGATAACGTATTAGGGAAAAAATATAATTCCATAATTTTCTATGGATTCGTTCACACACGTTGTCATGACGACGTATTGTTTTCCCTCCTGACGGGCCACGGCCCGGACACGTCCCGGGCACGGCCCGGATCTGTGTAGATAGACCTTTATAAGTAAATAAAGTAAGGCCTCCTGTTGCTTCTTATATTCTTGTTTGTGTCTGTACTTTATATCTTTTTGTGCTATAAAGAATATTTGTATTGTAAAAAATAACTAAAAACGTACTTACATTTTATAGCTTTGTCTATATGTAAACTTTGTTCCATATGAGTTGGAAAATTTTTTATAATATAATGAACTACATTTGTGAAATCTTCCTCCAGCACTGGGTCACTAATTTCTTTATCTATGTCCGCTGTAATTTACATTATAAATTAATTAATGACGATGTATTTTTACAAGAATTAGTCTGTATTTTTATATAAATAGGATAATTCTGTGTTAAGAAGTTAATTTAATATAAAGGTATATCTACACAGATCCGGGCCGTGGCCGGGACGTGTCAGGGAAAAAATATCAATCCATACATTTTCTATGGATTCGTTCACACACGTTGTCATGACGACGTATTGTTTTCCTTCCTGACAGGCCACGGCCCGGACACGTCCCGGACACGGCCCGGATCTGTGTAGATAGACCTTTACAGTTACAGCTCGTTAATGAATATGCAAATGTAACATAATGATAACTTACTATAACTTATAGTAAGAAACGGATTGGGTGTGGACTGAAGAGGGTATTCTCTCAAAGCGTACAATATTCTTCTTCTTAAAGTAGGCAACATTAGTCCTGGGGGTTCAACTGAAACAAAACAACTGTTTAAAATAACACACACGAGTAAATGATATTTTATAAGTACAGATATGTTACCTTCATAGTAATTGACATTTTAAATGTGCCGAAAATTGATTACAATGACAGCTGATGACAGCAGTTTAATATGCTTCAAAACGAGCTTCAAAACTAATCTATGTCTCGCATCCTTATCGCTCTCGCGTCAACATCAATCGCTCTTTCTCTCTTGTTGTTGTCATAGTTAGGTCAATTTACAGTCTTCAAAATACGTGCGCATACAACATATTTGCATCTAGTATATTATAATATCATTGCACACGAGATATTAAACAAAGAAAATAAAAAATAAGTTCTAAAAACTAAAACCCGCCTACGGAAAACCTGCGATCTCAAAAGTAAGAAACAAGAAATAATTCTTGTCTTCTTAACTAGGTACCCCATAAATGCACAGACGTAGCGATTTTCAGAGGAAAGCCGTGGTCGTATGCCTCTGTGCCTTGATATTAATAACCGTGCAATGTCGGAACCTGTTTAATGTACCTTTGTAATAAGGTAGGTATCAATTGCTTGCAGGCAGCCATTTATAGTTATATGGAGGCATACGACCACGGCTTTCCTCTGAAAATCGCTACGTCTGTGCATTTATGGGGTACCTAGTTAAGAAGACAAGAATTATTTCTTGTTTCTTACTTTTGAGATCGCAGGTTTTCCGTAGGCGGGTTTTAGTTTTTAGAACTTATTTTTTATTTCACACTTTTTGGTTAAACCAGTGATATCTACGTACATACTACAGAACTCATACAAACACATATATGACAACTATTCAAACTCCATGTTACACTTTCAATCTATCTTTTCATCTCAACATATTGTACTAGCGGGCATCCGCGACTTCAAACTAAAATATTGCAAATTTTTTGATAGAGTACATAACACTAAAAAAACTACACAAAAAGTACCTAGATAGGTAGGTACCTACTTTTGAGCAGAGATGCTCAACGCTTTCCTGGTCCAAAGTAAGTAGCGTAATCCGTTTCGGATAGGTATGAGTGTGGATCAAAGATGCCTTTTATTTTATTTTGACGGGGCGCTGCGCCCCCAAAGCCTGATAATCTCACACTGATAAATCTGTCCATAGTACGAGTATATGTAAAAAGTATCTATTATTTCCTTATTGCAGCGGGGGGCTGCGTCCCCCTAAACTGACACAATGACTTCTTTGTCCACAGTAGAGTTCAAGAAGTGTTTTGTTTATTTTGGCGGGGGGCTGCGCCCTCCCAAACCCCCCCACACAGTGACAACTTTGTCCAGTATAGTTCAAGAAGGTTTTGTTTCATTTTGACGAGGGTCTGCGTCCCCCAAACCCCCCTACACAGTGACTTCTTTATCCATAGTAGAGTTCAAGATGTGTTTCGTGTCTTTTGGCGGGGGGCTACGCCCTTCAAACCCCCCCATACAGTGACAGCTTTGTCTAGTAGAATTCAAGAAGTGTTTTGTTTAATTTTGGCGGGGGGCTGCGCCCCCCTAACCCTCCTACACTGTGACTACTTTATCCATAGTAGAGTTCAAGAAGTGTTTCGTGTCTTTTGGCGGGGGGCTGCGCCCCCCAAACCCCCCCACACAGTGACAACTTTATTCAGTATAGTTCACGAAGGTTTTGTTTCATTTTGGCGAGGGTCTGCGCCCCCCAAACCCCTCTACACAGTGACTACTTTATCCATAGTAGAGTTCAAAAAGTGTTTCGTGTCTTTTGGCGGGGGGCTACGCCCCCCAAACCCCCCTACACTGTGACTATTTTGTCCATAGTAGAGTTCAAGAAGTGTTTCGTGTCTTTTGGCGGGGGCCTACGCCCCCCAAACCCCCCCATACAGTGACTATTTTGTCCATAGTAGAGTTCAAGAAGTGTTTCGTGTCTTTTGGCGGGGGGCTACGCCCCCCAAACCCCCACACACAATGACAACTTTATCTAGTAGAGTTCAAGAAGTGTTTTGTTTAATTTTGGCGGGGGGCTGTGCCCCCCAAACCGCCTTACACTGTGACTACTTTATCCATAGTAGAGTTCAAGAAGTGTTTCGTTTCTTTTAGCGGGGGCTACGCCCCAAACCCCCCCACACAGTGACAACTTTATCTAGTAGAATTCAAGAAGTGTTTTGTTTAATTTTGGCGGGGGGCTGCGCCCCCCAAACTTTCCTACACACTTTGTTCATAGTATGAATGTGAGTTCAAGAAGTCTTGTAGTTTATTTCAAACTTCCCTTTTAAGACACGCTTTACAAATTTAAATCACTGCTTGAACTCATGATAATAAACAACTTTGAATATGAGATCTTTGTCAGAGTCTAAAAATGTTTGCTTTTTCGTACACGTTACGTGGGCAAAATGTACCTATTGAGGGACCCAAAATGTTTGAATGCCAACAAAGTTGATTCCATAGGCTACTACCTAAGTACAAGTTGTAGGTAATTTAGCTTAAAACTAGCCAAAACAGTCAACATAATTCTGAAAAGGCCTGATTTGGCAAGCTGTAGGTAAGTAATCAGTAGTTTCGAAGTAATTATGATAGAAGAGACAAGCCGTTAAAAGACATATTTACAAGTAAAACCGCGTGCTAAACCTAGTGATATATATAATATTTGGAATGTACTCGCTGAGCCCTTTCATTTGATACCCCACACATTATCCTTTATAAAATTTAATATTTTTCGTCGCGACTTCTTGCCCACTAGTTTACAAGCAAATCCGTGCGCAAAACCTAGTGATATATATATTTTTGGAATGTGCTTGCTGAGCTCTTGAATTTGATACACCACACAACACCATTTACAAACTTTTATTTTTTTCTTCGTGACTTTTTGCCCACTAGTGGGCAAAGTATTGACCTTATTGCAAAACTAGGTATCCTATGTCACCCGCCGTATTATTACGAATCTTTTGACACCTCATTCATTAAAATCGGTTCAGTAGTTTAGACGCTACGGTGGAACATACATACATACATACATACAAACATACATACATACATACATACATACATACATACATAGACTGCCAAAAACATTACCCTTCCTTTTGGCTTTGCCGTAGTCGGGTAAAAAATAGTATAAACCAAAGAAATATGTTCGAATTTATTAAAACTTTACAATAATGTAGCGTACCTAATCAGAATAACGCATTGGCTATATTGTTAAATAAAAGATATTTGTAAGTTGTTTTTGTAAGATGAAAATAAAATTCGTGAGAAGTGGGATCGCTGTTTAAATTTATGAATAAAAGATTAAGTAGATACCTATATTACATATAGGGTGACTTCAAAGTAGTGAACGATAGAAAAGGATATGTATGTACTCGTGATAACAAACAACTTTTACTATGGGACCACGGTCGAAATCATTCAAAAAATTTTGAACTCCCCAATTCCCCATACAAAATGCTAATAATAAGAGAGAATTTTTTAATGATTTAGAACTTGGCCCCATACAAAAAGTTGCTTGTTATCACGAGTTCATGCATATCCTTTTCTATCGTTCACTAATTTGAAGTCGCACCATATTTTAATACAAACCAGAACTATCATAATCTGAATCATACGCCGGCAACGGTTTTATTCCAAAACTTTCTGCAACAATATTGTTTACTATTAGAAAAAATATAGGTACATACTTAATGGTATCTACACAGCAAAGCCGCCGGCTTTTTTGACAGCTGCCATTCGTATGACGTAAAGCCGTCGGTCTGGCCCGGTGGCATGCCTGCGGCTTTGGTGTGTAGATAGCAAAACACATAGATACCTACAATTGAATTAAAAAACCTCTACAGATCTATCAAAGAACATTTCAGGAAAATAAAAGATTTTTGTGGTAATTACTTACTTATAGACTTTAATAATTGCTGACCCTTGGCACTAATGTAATGGACCCATGGGGCCCAAGTCTAATAATTTACAATATGTCGGCAGAATGCAAATGTAATTTTTTGACACATTTTCTCGCAATCAGTGTGAGCCATTGTTTAGCAAAATACCAAATGTGTCAAATAATGCCATTGACACTCTGCCGAAACACAATTGAGAATTTTGTAAAATCGCAGACTTGGGTCCCTGTTTATTGAAATTATGGTCACTTTCTCCACTTAAGATCCAAACACTCTCCTTTCACTTTATCCACACTCATCAGTCAAAAAACTTTTTTATTTAAAAACTATTTAATATTTCATAATAATATACAATATACAGAAGGAGGAGAGAGGCCTTTGCCCAGCAGTGGGACAACAACGGCTAGATAAGATAAGATAAGATAAGATAAGATAAGATAAGATAAGATAGGATAGGATAGGATAGGATAGGATAGGATAGGATAGGATAGGATAGGATAGGATAGGATAGGATAGGATAGGATAGGATAGGATAGGATAGGATAGGATAGGATAGGATAGGATAGGATAGGATAGGATAGGATAGGATAGGATAGGATAGGATAGGATAGGATAGGATAGGATAGGATAGGATAGGATAAGATAAGATAAGATAAGATAAGATACACGTATTAAATACTATTTGTATACGTATTTAGTTCTATTTATAAATAGCTGTCCCGGCGAACTTTGTCCCGCCTTAGAATGAACTTTATTGTGTAGGAATAAAGTTCAAATTGACTCTACATTTTAGTAAGAAAACATTTGTATGGAAAAAGAAAAGGTCTGTTTTAGGGCTTTCCCGGCAATTATTCGAATTTTTCTCACCGTTAGAAACCATCCTTGGACTTCAATAAACATTTTTAAAAAAGAATTAGCGAAATCGGTCCAGCCGTTCAGGCGTGATGCCGTGACAACGGAAAACGGGTTTCATTTTTATATATGTATATATATAGATAGATATAGATAGATAGATAGATATAGATAGCACGCCTACAGAGACACTTCTCTGCATTTGGGTATTTGACTACTAGTCAATTGACATACTTTTATTAAGTACTTTACGATATATCATATGAAATACTGTCTTGTGGCGTCACATAAATAATAGCAAATAGTGTACCTACTTATTATATAACACAAGGATAAAAGAAGAAAGAAATATTTAGCTTAAAGAATTAGCTTGTCATGTCCACTGTTGGAAGCAAGCCTCTATATAGTTCTTTTAAGGCAAATTTTCTACTCTACTAGCTTTTCTAAAATTTGTTATTTATTTTTTTGAGTATAATCTCACGAATAAATATTTTTTGAATTTTGTTTTTTTTTTCTGCTATCTTGCCTCGAGGTCAGTCGCAATTTAAGAATGCAGATAAAGATAAACTTAAGAACCTATACTAATAATTTATCTGATACCTAGTCAAATACCCAATCATGATCATCATAAAATAAACTTATAGTTACTGGTAATAACTTTAGTCTTTCCATCCCAAGTTCTGTCCAGTGAGAGCAGAGTAAGGCGCGAATCCTGCATTTTTTTGGCTAAAATGCTCACATCTGTAACAAATTAAATCATAAGGGCGCCTGTACACGATAAGAGAATACCCCAGGCCTACGAAAGAATTCGTGTCGTAACTAGAAAATAATTGTATACACTGCCCACATCGGTGCACGAAAAAGATCTTGTCTGCGCAAGACACGATGCGGCGAACGTTGTTGAGGACAGACAAAAGTTCTTGTCGTGTACACTAAGAATTTGTCTTGTATCAGCTCTTGGACTTTACGATAGTTAAAAAAATACAATATATATTTTGCTACAATTATTCTAGTACTTAAAACTTAACATTCACAAAACAATCGTACCGTTTCCTTCATTCGACGACTCTTCTTGTTTCCTTACTGTTTCAAATTTCTCCATAACAATTTTTTTATTCTGTGGATTCATTTGCGGTAGTGCGATACCCATAATTACTGGTGGATAAAAAATGTATTAGATATAATAATATGTAAGTAGGTATATCAATTATTTGCATAGATTTCATAGTAGAAAGAAATAAAGGTCAATCTACACAGATCCGGGCCGTGCTCGGGCCGTGGCCCGTCAGGACAAACACTACGTCGTCATGACAGCGTGTCCTGTTATTGTTGTCCGGTTGTTGTTGGACACGGCTCGGACACGTTGTCATGACGACGTATTGTTTTCCCTCCTGACGGGCCACGGCCCACGTCCCGGATCTGTGTAGGTAGATAGATCTTCAAAGTAGAAAAACTTACTCAGTTTCTGTTTAGGGCGATTCCCAAAGTGTCTCCTAAAACTTTTTTTTGTCGGCCTTTTTCTTCGATGATGATGATCTGAAGAAAATTATTTAGGTTTTTAAGGTCTATCTATACAGATCCGAGACGTGGGCCGTGGCCCGTCAGGAGGGAAAACAATACGTCGTCATGACAACGTGTGTGAACGAATCCATAGAAAATGTATGGAATGATATTTTTTCCTGACACGGCCCGGACACGTTGCCATGACGACGTATTGTTTTCCCTCCTGGCGGGCCACGGCCACGGGCCACAGCAGAATCTACAATAGTATTAGCCAAAATAAAAAAAAAATTCTACTCACGATGATCCTCATCAAAGGGCGGTGGTAGAATTTCATCAGACGAACTCAAGTCCACGGCTACTTGAGCTATTTCGTTATTATTAGATCTGTGATACCTATAAGTTCCTGAAATTAACAATAAAAGAACGAATCAAGTATAAGTTACCCGGAAAAATAACATTTTGGCAATTATATATAGGTACATACATATCCGTAACGCCTCATTCCCATCCGGGTAGACAGAGACTATTTCCCTCCACTTGCTATGATTCAAACACACTTATTACGTCTCATCCACATTCATCAGTCGCCTCATACATGCCCGTCGGTTTAGGATACTCCTGACTTGGTCCTTCTTTACCAAGTCCCCGATTTGATCGAGATACGTTCGTCGTGGCCTTCCCCTCCCAACATTTCTTTTCACTCTCGCCTTGTATTTCAATGACAATTATCCTATTAATATTATAAATGTCAATGTTTGTGCTGATGGATGGATGTTTGTACTTTCACGCAAAAACTACTGAACAGATTTTGATGAAACTTGGCAATATTGAAGCTTATACATCAGAATAACACATATGCTATACTTTTTAAAGATATCATGATTTTTTTCTAAGAAATGACGATAAATGCGTACACGAAGTGGCGGGCAGCCTCTAGTAGTCACAAATGACAGTAAAATATAGAATTAGGTACTCAAACGACCGCGTAATATTACCTATTTTCAATTTTACTACAGGTGCTTGTATTGGCAAAGTTTCCAGTTCTTTTTTTTTCTCATTCTTAAACACTGGAAAAGATTTTAAACAAGCAATGTAATGTAACACTTTGGCCGTGGCCCCAGTAGGCAAACTGTTAGCGGCCAACTGAGTGAGCCGCAAAGTGGCGAACTGAAATTTGAGTTAGCTGCAAACTCAAATCAATGACATCACCGGTTTTGGTGGGAGTCGGCCGCTGTCTGAGATAGTCAGCGCGCGTAACGCTGCAAACTGCGTATAGTGAAAACTAGCTGACTGTGGACACTCCATTTCAAATATATGGAAGGGCGTACTAAATCGATACGCTGCAAACTAGTCAGCGGCTAACAGTTTGTCTACTGGGGCCGCGGCCTTTAGCTCTTAAATTATAACGTTGAAATAAACTGTACCCACGTATGCAACGTACGCGATGCATTATGACGTAATTGGCCCAAGTCTGCTAATTTACAATATCCTCAGTTGTGTGTCAGCAGAGTGTCAATGTAATTTTTTGACACATTTGGTCGTAAACAGTGTAAATCATTGTTTAGCAGAATACCAAATGTAAATTACTGTGATAACAAGTTAAGTACCAACATGTAACTGTATAAGTCTGTTGATAAAAAAATATATATATTGGACATAACGTAGGGCCCTGTGCGAAAGGTTTCTTGCCGTTTTCTTCCTCTCGGCTATACCTACAGGTAGTGAACTGGCAGTAGTTTTAGATCGATAAAGTGACATCAAGAAAGTGTAATGAATTTTGCCTATTTTTGAATATACACTTTTTATTTTCATTTTCAAATGTGTCAAAAATGCCATCATGACACTCTACCAACACACAACTGAAGGCTATTTTAAATTAGCTGACTTGGACCCCTGCTATAAAGAAATGCTTTATTATGATTAGAAACACTTTTGTCATACACAAAGTTGCGTAAGTGGGACCAGTTTGTTTCTATATTTATTGAACTCACTTGCTCGTGGTCGTCCACTTTTCATTCTGTGCATTCGGCGCATGAGCATATTTAAAATATCTGAAAAATAATCCGACCATTATTATACGTCTATATAATATCTAATACTGCCAAACGGCGTCGCGGCAGGCTGCGGAAAAGGTGGCGGGACGAGCTGGATACCTTCTTGAGTACCTGAGCGGAGGAAGCTCGAGACAGAAAATCATGGCGTATGAGGAGAGAGGTCTTTCTTTGCCCAGCAGTGGGGCACGAGTGGCTAAATAAGATAAGATGTTATACGTAAATGTCAATAGGTATGTCCCCACCAGTGCGCTTCAGTTTTCGTTTTAATTTTCAGTTTACGACACTTTTTGAGGCGTACGCTAATGTATGCGATATAGTTTTTGCGCATGCTTCAAATGAAAACGCAAGATTAACGTGAAAGCGCGCGTGTGGAGACATACCTAATTTTTGTGCATATGGATGGATGGATGAGAGAATGTTTCTTTACTCTTTCACGCAAAAACTACTGAACAGATTTTGTTGAAACTTGGCAATATTGTAGATTATACATCAGAATCACCTAGCTCACAGGATATGTGGAAAACTCACATGTATAGACATGACAATAAATGCTTACGAAGTCGCAGTCAGCCTCTATGTTCAATAAGTTGAGTTGAGTGTAGATACCGCTAAATGACAAAGGCCAGGGAAAACTTGCTTGAAGAAGAAGAAGACAAGAAGAAAGAAGAAGAAGAACAAAGAAGAAGTGATACTTATAACTATATTCAAATAAAAGTAATATTGCTTAACAAGTAATACGCATCACATGTTGCAGTCAGTAATAATATGCTGCAGTCAAACTATGAATAAGACATTGACGTCTTTACACTACATTGTAACGAAAATATTTTGGTAGATAATATAAATACTTGAAATGTAACAAATATTTTGAGTATAGAATATATAAGGAGGAACCATACCGTCTGGATCTGCATGCCTGGTCTGACGCAAAATGGCTACTTTTTGTACGGTATTACTTATCGTTTGACAGGTCATCTACCAAGAAAACTATGAGAAAACTTGGCGCAGCCTCGGCACGCTGTCATAAACACATTTGTATATGAAAAACAAAATGGGGCCACTCCTTATATTCCTTCCTCATTGAACAAATATACTAAATATTTACCTCTATCATTTTCAGGAATTCCTTTGGTATTTCTTCTGTAATCCCCTGTTCTTAAAATACCTATATGAAAATATTAAAAATATATAATTATGTATAAGTATTAGTCCTACTAAGATTATAAATGTCAATGTTTGTGCCGATAGATGGATGTTTGTTACTCTTTCAAGCAAAAACTACTGAACAGACTTTGATGAAATTTGGCAATATTGTAGCTCACTTATCAGAATAACAAATAGGTTATATTATTTTTATATGTCATGATTTTTTTCAAAGATATGACGATTAATGCGTACGAAGTCGCGGGCGGCGTCTAGTATTAAATATATATGCTTATAACTTCTCTTACTTTGCGTCAAATTAAGTACTTCAGGTAGAAATTGATGCGGCGGTTTACTCAAAGTTGTTTGTGGTGGCTCTGTCACTTCTTTTTCA
Source organism: Anarsia innoxiella (assembly GCA_947563765.1). Classification (NCBI taxonomy): domain Eukaryota; kingdom Metazoa; phylum Arthropoda; class Insecta; order Lepidoptera; family Gelechiidae; genus Anarsia; species Anarsia innoxiella. The sequence goes on along the minus strand of OX387414.1, from coordinate 542,150 downwards.
TTCGTTGTGTTAATTTCTGTAAAAGAAATATGTATGTTAAATAGGTTGATTTTGGTATGGCGTGGTTTAGCGGAGGTGTTCTTGTTCCCGCTTTACTGCCACCTATGCGGTGTAGGACATTCCAGGGTTTTTAGCCGGTAGGAGTCCGGCATAACCTCATGTCTCCCCGGGTCTGAGGTATCCATGAGGATTTCTCCTGGGTCAACAAAAAAAAAAAAAAGGTATGGCGTGGTTTGTGTAATTTGAGCAACAAGATCGTTCAATTTTGTTAATTTTCTCGGTTTTCCCTTGAGACGGATTGATTTCCTATTGTTCTGGCGTCGGTTGCGATTACGAATATACACAATATGAATGGTCTTCCACACTGCAACTGCTGCAACTCCAGACGTACGTGACAAATTCAAGGGCCCAAGTCTATTAATTTACTATATTCCCGTTGTGTGTCGGCAGCGTGTCAATGAGTGTCAACGTCATTTTTTGACACATTTGGTCGCAATCAGTGTAAGCCATTGTTTAGTAAAATACCAAATATGTCAAAAATGCCATTGACTCTCCGCCGACACATAACTGAGGATATTTTAAGTTACCAGACTTGGGCCCCGAGTTTCAGAAGTTTTCAGTTTGCACAAGATTTTGTGCCTTTATTTTCGCGAGGGAGTACAAAACCTGTATAGTAGGTACCTTCTTTATTTAAAAGGGATGAAAATTTTATCGGCTCCATGCGCCCAATTTTTAATTGGCTTTCCTCTGAAGACGGCTGTGCACGTTTCTTTTCGCTCCATTCTGTAAATATTACATTAAATATAAAAGTCTTTCTGGCAACTTTTCAAAGTTTCAAGAATATATCCTACTTCTATAGGTACTATATTTTGTATTTCTGACCCCAAAAACGGTCAATTTAAATGTTAAAAATGATATATTTCAGTCAAATAGACACAAAAGAAAAAGCAAAAAAAAAACAGATAGACGGGGTAAACATAGACCACTTCTTTCTACTTATATCCAAAGACACTTCTTTCACTTCATCCACATTCATAAATCTCCTCTGTCCACTATTATAATTTTCAATGTAAAATCTAATTTTCGATTTAAAAAAATACATTACTTGGCCTTTTGAGTATATTGCTCAGTGTGTTGATCCGCGTATGCAATTCTGAAAAACAAAAAGCTACTTAACGCAACTCTAATCAGCAAATTGTACCTAGGTACTCATTATTTAAAAAACTGACACTTTAAGCGCTTGTTTTTGCTCTTTAAGGAGTAGGTCCTTTGCAATGGTTCTAAATACAATACTGCCTCTAAATAATCTCTTTTAGCCACTTTCTTATAATATATTGTATGCTGACGCCCAAGTCTGCTAATTTATAGCAGTCTCAGCTGTATCGGCAGAGTGTCAATGTAATTTTTTGACACATATGCTCGTAATCAGTGTAATGCCATTTTGATGCCATTGTTTAGCACAATCTTTGAGCACAATGAAGTAATAATGTTTAGCAGAATACCAAATGTGTCAAAAAATTCCATTGACACTCTGCTGACACACAACAACTGAGGCTATTTTAAATTAGCTGACATGGGCCCCAGTAGTCAGTCCATTATCCTGTGAAAAAAAGGAATTCAACAAACGCTCTTACTTACTTTTCTTCACGTTTTTCTTCTTACGATTGCTCTCTTTTTTTCCTTTTTTATCCTCGTCAGTAGAAGTGTCTAAATTCTTTAATTTTAAAAATACGTCACCTAGAAACATATTTATATGGTTAAAAAACAACAAACTGAAAGGCACCAAGCACAAAAGTGTATGAATGACCGACTAAACTCCCTAATTAATAGGAAATAAAGTCAAGAATTAAAAAGTTTTTGTAAATCAATTTTAATTAAATAGGCATAATGACTAAAAAAAATTTTGTAGGCCATCACATAGATTATTTTAAAATATTCGACACGTATTTTTTCTTTTTTCTCCTAATCTAAACATGACAAAGATACACTGGGTTAAAGTTTCTCGTGACGTCACTCCTCATTAGGATTTTTACCTAGGAGTGACGTCAACACTTCGTAACGTTGATGCTCTGTATATTTGTATTTATTTGTGTATTTGATCTGGTAAAAATGTGTTTCAAATATTTTTTAATAGCCTAAAAGACGGAGTAATTATTTTTTGAATTTTCGAATGTAGTCATCATCCCTATTGCTGTGCCTTCAGGGTCCGTACATGGTACTGTATGTTTACTTTTAAAAACTTCTATGCAAATCCTATGACACCCTATGGTGTGCATTAAATATTTGAATTTTCAATTACTCACCGTATTGATTGACTGAAATGAAATGTAAACATTTGGTAGAGCTTTATCTTTCAAAAGGCTTTCTATTTAATAAAAAACTAATGATATTTCTTCTTAATAATTCTAATAAATAAATATTGGGGGACATTTCACACACGGTCATCTGACCCCAAACTAGGCAAATCCTGTACTATGAGTATCAGGGACTGATAAACATACATAGATAAATATTTAACACCCAGACACGGAACAAACATTTATGCTCATCACGCAAATGTTTATTAACCAGCGGGGATCGAACACGCGACCAGTGCGTATGAGGCAGACCCACTACCAAATTAATGTCCTACTTATTTTAAAAAATCGAATAAAAGGTTCTTATACCTAGTATTAATCACGTAACTTAATAAAATTAAAGAAGAAAATATATATTTAAAATCAGTTTATTAAAGAAACAAAATAATGAAAACCAAACATTTTTTATTAAACTTTATAAATATGTTTACCGTCTATATCTTGAATATCTACGTTATGTTTCTCTTCTAATACTGTGAATAAAAAATTAAATATATTAAAAGGTTTAAAACAAATTAAGCTAAGAAATAAAGCTATTTAGGTATATCCCACTGCTAGACAGAGGTCTCCCCCGCGTCTTATCTTCTATGCCTTTCCCCGGCAACTTCTGGCCAGTTTGCAAAATGTGCATGCAGGTTGCCAGGAAAAAGATTATCGGCAAATAAGTAAAAGTACCAACCCGATATTTTAATTGTTATTTTTTTTGGTCTATTTCGTGCAATTGCTAACAATAGAAATTGATTCGTTTGGGGATCGGCATCGATGAATCCAGCACTGAATGCTGGATCCAGCATGTTTGGAAAGGCGCTGGATTGCTGGATGCTGGAGCCAACAATAAGGATGATGACTACATTCAAAAATTCAAAAAATAATTAGTCCGTCTTATAGGCTATTAAAAATATTCGAAACAAGTTTTTTACCTGATCAAATACATAAATACATATATAAATAAATACAAAGATACAGAGCATCAAAGTTTCGGAGTGGGGGGTATTTACGTCACTCCTAGGTAAAAATAGTACTTAGGCGTGACGTCACGAGCAACTTTAACCCAGTGTATGTTTGTCATTTTTAGTTTAAAAGAAAAAATACGTGTCGAATATTTTTAAATAATCTATGCGATGGACTAAAAAATTTTTTTAGTCATGATGCCTACCTATTGCAATCCCTATGCATGACGTCATTAAGTCAGGTGCCCAGATATTTCCGACGGGTTATACTTTTTTTTATTCGGCAGATTTCATAGGTAGCCAGAGGACATTTCCACTGATTTCTATGGACTCTACAGTTTATTTTTATTTTTTCTAGCCATTAAGATTCCACTGCTGGGCAAAGGCCGCGACTTTCCACTTAACACGGTCTTCGGTGGCGTCCCATTCGCGTGAAAATGCATCCAGATCGTCTCTCCACCTTTTTCGGGGTCTACCTCGGCGTCTGTATACTTTTTTTTGGCAGATTTCTTATTTTTTATTATTTGGCAAATTCCACTGATTTCAATGGACATTTTATTTACTTACTTTTAATAACAGGAGTTAGTCTAGTGAGCAGATCGTCTCTTCCAAGCTCTGTTACTAATGATTTCACGTACGCTTTAAAATCTGCCTTCCAGTTGTCTGTTTGAGGGCGTTCGTGAACTAAAGAAATAAATTATTTTTTTAAAGATCCTACTTGAGCGAATTTGGTAGAGCAAAATCTTAATTTTATTGCAAGAAAAACTGAATTATAAAAAATATTGGTATTTTATACAGAGTGTTATACAGAACTGAACAACTTTCCCCAAGGAACATGGGTCGTAACTCGAAAAAAAAAATCGCCTCTCCACGCAAAATGCCCGATCAGCTGATCGAGTAAGTATGGGCGATCAAAAAAAAATTCTCGAGTACGACCCATGTTCCTTGGGGAAAGTTATTCAGTTTCATGAGGACTATCGCTGTGTTTCGCCATTATACCCCCTTTCTGTTACACCCTGTATACTTAATAATAAATTTTAAGTTGAATATTAGGTATATTTTTGTTGTAGGTAAAGAGACATCTTTAAATTGACAAAAACTTACACTTTCTGGTTTCATGTGCTCTTTTCCACACACTACCATCGTCGGATCCTGGCACTAAATAAAAAAAAAATATGTTTAAGTACCTACAGCATATTGAAGGTACATAATGTTTTTTTTTGTTTACTCCTTTAGGAAAATTAACTTTTATACTTTTATGAATGGGTAGGTATGTAAGTAGGCATTGTGGGGTCAAATTTTTATTATTTATTTATGGATAGCTCTTTTGAATTATTAATTTTATTATATATGTTTCTGTGTTTATACCTGAGATTTGTAAAACTTAAATTGAAAAGAGCAACCCTTTAGAGTTTCTTGCTAGGTTCTTCTCTGGGGAAAACTGCACTCTTGCGAATCTAGCATTAACTTTAAAAAATGACCCGTCCTAAGTGTTGTCAAAACCTACAGGATTAAATGATTTTTCATTCATTCATTCATTCATTTCATTCATTTCTTCTGTTCCGTGGTACATATGTTAGTAGGTAAGATTATTGCAGAATTATTATAAATGTGACATATTTATAATTATGTAGGTACTTTAATTATTTACCTGGGATATCAACTAAAAGTAATAAAAATATTATTATTATAATTTGTTCAAAATCCTAAAGGCTTGAATTACACTAAATTATTATTAACATACGTTGTTTTGCTGCTGAATTGGCACTATATTCTTGTTGTAATGCTGAAAATGAAAGAACAAAAACGATATATTAAAAAAATCGTAGTTTTAAATACCTAAGTAAAAAAAATATCAGCTAGGGGTCGACTAAGATAACTCTACCAAAGAAATCATTTCATCATCATTTAATTTAAGAGTTAGACTCTTGTCGGTGGAGTGTTCGCCATTTAGGCCTATCCTCTGCCAGTGCTTTAACTTCTTGATACGACATGACGTTAACTTTCTCTTTCACTTGAGTGAAGTAAGTATGCCGCGGCCTTCCTCTACCTCTCTTCCCCTCAACCTTACCTTTTATTTATATTTATTATTTAAATGATTATGGCAACACACAAAATGGTTGATAAAATATGTCATGTCAACGACTTTATAATTTTCGTGTTATTTTCCGGCAAAAAACCTACATATCTGTCACTCTTCTTTCTCATCGGGGTAGAGGGAGTGTGGGATCTTGTGTGGACTGTATAATAAAAACTGCTGATTCTCAATGACCTTGGTTTATTGTGGTGAAAACACAGTTTACAGATTAACTCACAAAACACGAAATTCACAAGGCGCGTACGTTTGCTAGCTAAGACGACAAAAGCGGAAGTGAACGAAAATGAGAGCGCTAAAACAAACGTCAAATTTGACACATAGTGTTGGGCATAATCCCAACAACTTCCCTTAACTTGCTAAGATATCCAAACACACTTCTTCTGCTTCATTCGTATTCATCATTCATCTCATAAATGCATGTCGGTTTAGGATGCGCTTGACTTGGCCTTTTATAGACTGTATTTTTTTTAAATTTAAATGTACACCATTCGTTTTTTCTTTTAAAATGACACAGTAATCTGTTTTACATACCTCCGCTCTGTAAAAATTTTCTCACATCTTCATGAGGAAAATTCTCCGACAAGCCTTGTATGAATTGTGTGAAACTATTCACCCAGTCCGTTGCAGATAGCGCTGTTTCTGATGGAAACCATTAGAAAATAAGTATTGTCTCCCTCGTTAATGTTAATGTTATTGTATTTATGGATAGCTCTTTTGATATATTAATTTTATTGTATGTTTCTCTGTTTATGCCTGAGATTTGTGAAACTTAAATTGAAAAGAGCAACCCCACAGAGTTTCTTGCTAGGTTCTTCTCTAGGGAAAACTGCACTCTTGCGAATCTAGCGTTAACTTTAAAAAATGACCCGTCCTAAGTGTTGTCAAAACCTACATGATTTTTCATTTCATTTCATCTCGCTTCAATATCGGTTTAGGGTACTATTGACACTTTTTTTGTTAAAGGAGCGGTTTCGCACCACATCCAATCCGATTAAATCACCTGAAATAGTTTTAATTTCTATTTCGGATCGGACGAAATGCGAAACCGCTCTAATTACATACATACATTTCTGTCACGCCTCTTTCCCATTTAAACCACTTCTCTCCTTTGAGTATAGAATATATAAGGAGGTGCCATACCGTTTGGATCTGCGTGCCTGGTCTGGCGCAAAATGGCTACCTTTTTGTTTGGAATTTCTTATCGTTTGACAGGTCATCTACCAAGAAAACTATGAAAACATTGCGCCAACCTTTGCAATCTGCCATAAACTCATTTGTATATGAAAAAAAAATGTGGCACTTCCTTATATATATATTCTATACTTAAAGCTTCTCTCAACAATACCTCTTTCGCTTCATCTACATTTTTCAGTCGCCTCATTCATGCACGTCGTCAATTTAGGGTACTATTAAACCTCTTTTTACAGCATTAGTTCGATTTAATCAAGTATAAACTTACGTGATTTAGGCGCATCACCGCTGCTTGTTGTGTTTGGATTGTATTGGTAATAGATTGTAGATCTACCTGAAGAAATAAATCACATTGTAATACATGATACGGTGACGTGGTAAATACATACTTCAAGTTCAGGAAGGATGCAAGTCGCTTCTGATTGAGACGAGTGGAAGTTATTACTTGCACTTTTTGGTGTATTTTTTTAAATAAAACCCATTACGGTTTATCTACACTTATCCGGCCATGCCCAGGACGTGACCGGGCCGTGGCCGGTCAGGAGGGAAAACAATTCGTCGTCATGACAACCAGACGCGCCGTGCCCGGGAAGTGTCCAGGCCGTGGCCCGTCAGGAGGGTAAACAATTCGTCGTCATGACAGACGCGCCGTGCCCGGGAAGTGTCCAGGCCGTGGCCCGTCAGGAGGGTAAACAATTCGTCGTCATGACAACCGGACACGTCCCGGGCACGGCCCGGATATGTGAAGACAGACCATAACCCACCATTTTTTTCCTATTCCATTACTCGTGGAGAAGAAGTAACCGCTAAAAACCTGACAGGGCTCTACGTCCCCATTCTACTGGGTGTAACAGAAAGGGGGTATAAAGTCGAAACACAGCGATAGCCCCTCTGAAACTGAACAACTTTCCCCAAGAAACATGAGTCGTAATTCGAAAAAAATTTTTGGATCGCCCATACTTACTCGATCAGCTGATCGGTCATATTGTATGGAGAGGCGAAATTTTTTTTTCGAGTAACGACATATTTTTCTTGGGGAAAGTTGTTCAGTTTCATGAGGACTATCGCTGTGTTTTGGCATTATAGGTACCCCCTTTCTGTTACAGTCTGTATTATTTATAATTTATATATGTATTTTTCTTTATCTTTGTCTTCTTACCTTCTCTGGTAACTGAAATTATTTTAAAGCTTTGAGTAGATATATTTAAATATAAAAATATTTATATCTATGTATAATATTTTATTTTTATTTACTAAAGTATTAATTTACCTTTTACATTCAAAAGAATGTTCAAGTCTTGTTCCGCTTCTGTAAAAAAAACAAGTTTAATTACTTAATTAACTAGCGGCCGCCCGCAACTTCGTACTCATTTATCGTCATATCAATTAGTTTTTCAAGAAAAAGCTAAACAATATCTTAAAATGCTATAGCCTAGGTATGTGTTATCTGATATGCAAGCTACAACACTGTAAGGTTTCAGTAAAATCTGTTCAGTGATTTTTGCGTGAAAGAGTAAGAGACATCGTCACACCCTTAGGAGGAGCCATACGGTCTGGATCTGCGTGCCTGATCTGGCGCAAAATGGCTACTTTTTGTATGATACTCCTTAACGCTTGACAGGTCATCTACCAAGAAAACTATGACAAAACTTGGCGCAACCTTGGCACGCTGTCATAAACTCGTGTCTATATGAAAAAAAAAATGGGGCCACTTCTTGTTACCTCCTCATTGGTCACCCCTATTTAAGTAATACCACGTAATACTTACTGGCAACAGCGTCCTGTATAAGAGGTCTAGCTTGAACCAAGCCAATCTGCTTTACAGTGTCTTCTACTTGACCTCTCAAAGATTCCAAGTATGGGAGGACTTGCGTGAATTTCGCTTCTGGAAATTATAATAAAATTGGTCTAGGTGATTCACTTCGTTGGTACAGGATTTAAAATACGTTTTTAATGGGTAGAAACTGATGTTATGCATAAAGTTAATTTACGAAAATGTATTTTTCTTTGAATGAATGAATGAATGAATGATTGAATGAATGGTTATTTATTTGCATTGTATAGGGTACATACAGAGATGATAGATATTAAAAAATTCGCCTACACAGCCGTTAAAATTTCGGCATGCAAACTTGAAGAGATAAGCTTCTAAAATCTACTTATTTGAACGTTAGACTTATTTGACTTTCTCGCGACCGGTTCATTGCCACCCCCAATTTTCGCTAGGTCGTCGTCGATCCATCATGCAGGTGGCCGTCAACAACGGCCCAGAGAAAAAAAAACTATTATTTTCTACTGGAACAATGTACTCTAAAGGTGCGTACAGACCATGTAACATAACATGTTATTTAACATTGTTATATAACATGTTTTACATAATGTGGACACTGAATGTTATAAAACAATGTTATTGATATGTACAACAATGTTATATAACTTTGATCGCGTACAGACCGTGTAACATGTTATTTAACTTGTGTTTTATAACACTTCCACACTATGACCTTGTGATTCAACATTGCAACATAAAAATATAACAATGTTATATAACATTGTTATATTGCATTGTTATTCTAATGTGTACAGTATTATTTTATGTTGCAATGTTGAATAACAAGGTTACATAGTGTGGACGTGTTATAAAACACAAGTTATATAACATGTTACATGGTCTGTACGCACCGTTATAGAACTTACGTTGCGCGTCCAGTTCCTGCTGCGGTACCTCGCCGCTTACAGGATAAAATTTAACTGACAGATAAGCCTATGTCTATTTCATAAAACATCACGTTTTAGACAGAGACAGGTATAAAACATCTGTCAGATAAATGTTATCTGTAAGTGGTGATACGAGCCCTTATACAGGGTGTAACAGAAAGGGGGTATAATGCCGAAACACAGCGATAGTCCCCATGAAACTGAACAACTTTCCCCAAGGAACATGGGTTGTAACTCGAAAAAAAAAATCGCCTCCCCATACAAAATCTCTTATCAGCTGATCGAGTAAGTATGGGCGATCCAAAAAAAATTTCAAGTTACGACCTGTCCCTTGGGAAAAGTTGTTCAGTTTCATGAGTACTATCGCTGTGTATCGGCTTTATACCTCCTTTCTGTTACACCCTTATAGAACTTACGTTGCGCGTCCATTTCCTGCTGCGGTACCTCAGCGAACCGCCTCGCCGCTGTATAAATGCGTCGAGACTCATCCGTTCGCCTTATCTTATCTGGGTATTTGCAAATGGATACGTTTCGAATTATCTTGCGAGTGTAAATGCGACTTTAACGTGCTGGAAACTACACTCGAATTCAATAGTACTTAGATAATAGAGCAATAAGTAGGTAGTTATATATATTTGTTTTATAAATAGAACTTTGGGCCAAAACAAAAATTCACGACGCGACGCGACACGACGTCGCATCGTGAAAATCTACGACGTCGTGTCGCGTCGTGTCGTGTCGTGAATTTATGTTTTAGCCCTTAGCACAGATTACATAATAGTTACTACGTAACAGATACTTCACTCAGAAGAAAATGTCCAATACCTACTGCTTTAACAGTGCGCAATAGCCCAACTGTCACGTCATATACCACTGCATGCTAAAATATGCCTAAATACTCAAGCGTATAGTTGTGATTGCTCTGCACCGCGCGATCCCGTAAAAATCGCGGGGCTGCCTCTTCGATAAAATTAAATTAACAAAACGTTTTGTGACTATGTTTTTGAGAACTATGAATATGTTCCGACTTATATGGGGCAGTTTAAAATTCTATCGTTTTTAATATATTTATGTTTAACATGTTTTTCTTTTAAATTTTTAATGTTTTCTAATCTTTCTAAATTCTCGGTTATTATTATTTTTCTTATTAAAAAATCTCAATTATTAAAAATTATAAAACGAATGGAACTATCAAAGTTTGAACAACGTGCGATCGCTTCGCTTTGACAACCGCGCTTCGCTTGGTCCGCAAGCGGCCCGCTGAGCGGTAGGTATTTATAGCGCGCAAGTACATAGAGTGACGGAGGCCTGCCCTTAGTCATAACTATCTAATCTTAGATGAATAATTGGTCATCACGCGCTAAGACCGTTTTATAATCTTTGTTTCTAAACGAGATTGATGGAAAACACAGATAGATAAGACACCTGAAAGCAATATTTTCTAGATAACCTATATAAAATCTCAATTATAAATTACGTATCTTTATAAAAAATAAGTAGGTAGGTACTTGTTTTAAGAAATTACACTTAAAAATAACTCACCTACTCCTCTTACTGAAAATAATTTAAATGTAACATTTCAGCAGTAGGGTAAACGTTCATATTATTTCTGAATTTCTAATAAGTACATAGGAACTTATTTATGACAGGTCTTAAGTTAAACATTCATTTATTTATTTAACAGTTTATTGTAAGATGATAGTACATAAAGACAGAATAAAAGAGAAGTTATACAAAAGGTACAGCATATTTCTAAAAGAAATTTCTTCCTGCAGACCCCACAGAGAGGGAAGTGATAGCAAAAAACATGAAACAATGACATGTGATAACATGTACTTTTTTGTTGAAAAGAAAATGTATATACCTATTAGTCGTTACTTAGTTCTTTTTACTTAGTACCTACCTAATGGGGAAGATGCAAATACAATATTTATGAAAATTTTGTTATTAAAATGTTAAAAATATATCAAAGAAGGGCCACTGCAAGGTTTATATTTTATATAATGTTGTTTTTCAACAATAATTACGAATTAAAAGTAGCTTGAAACGGAACGGATTTAAAACACCTATCAGCGTTCAGTGACGTCACTCCTGTTATGACAACGTATTTGAGATTATAGTTGTAGTAAAAAAGTGAACATTATAACGAGAATTAATTGCGTATTTCGAATAAAAATGGAAGTTGGGTTTGTCAAAGCAGACGCCAGGAATCTACCAAAAGTTAGTGTTGACATGATAGTGACTTTTTTTGTCGAAAGTGCAGAGTTTTCAAGTGTAGAAATGAAAGGGACTAAACTATTACGGTATGTGTAAATCATTAGTTAAATTTGTATTTAATTCATTCAAAAGTCATTGACAAGTTTGGATAAGTAATTAGGTAGGTATAATAACTATGTTTCTTTTGCATACAAGCAGATTAAACTAAGCTTTTATCAAATATATCCGCCGACTTACGTCAAAGTGGTCTTCACAGCAACGAATGATGGTCTTTGGGGAAAATTATCATTCCTCTTCACAGCTTGAAACCACTTTTTTCGCAGTTTTGGGTCAGAAGGTCCAGTCAAAAACAATTTATTTGGAAACTGCTTTGAAGTAGATGGACACATTGGCACAAAACATACGTCAACACGGCTTTTTTTCGGAGTATCTATAGTATAGCTATGATCGCCTGATGTTGATGGATAGTCCATTTTAAATTTTTACAAAAAAATGTCTCGTTAGTCGAGAAAAATGCAAAAGTATAAAATACATAGAGGACGTACAGTACGTGGGCCAGTGAGTGACAGACGGGAGTGACGTCATACGAACTATAGATCCGTTTTCGCGCGAAAATTCAAATTGACAACTTTAAACCCCATTTTTTGCAGTAAATTACAGTTTTTTCATTTTTTAATATACTTGTGGTCTATTCTACATGGAGTTCTTTGAAATAAACACAAAAATAAAAATACCGCATCTTCCCCATTCAAAATAATAATAAAGCTGTCCCCCTCACCACACAAGCTCACTTCTACAAAAAAGATCACGCATGATCACGCATCGAAACTCAAATATTTTACTTATTTGAAACATGTATAATGATACTATTAAGATCAGTTTATTTTCCTAAAATAAATGAAATAAATAAATAAACTCAAAGCTTTTCTACTTTGAGGTGGTTGCTCAAAGTAGAAACGGAAATGGTATCAACGAATTGAATGTAAACTCACCAGTGATGTGTAATAGCACGTTGTGAGTCCTCTCCGCGTCTGTAAACATCACTTTTTATTATATTTGTGTCAGGGGTGGACTTGGGAGTTACTTAATTAAGTCTACAGGGTGTAACAGGAAGGGGGTATAAAGCCGAAACACAACGATAGTCCTCATGAAACTGAACAACTATGCCCAAGGAGCATGGGTCGTAACTCGAAAAAAATGTTGGATCGCCCTTATATACTCGATCAGCTGATCGGACATTTCGTATGGGGAGGCGAAAAACCAGTGTTCCCTGGGGAAAGTTGTTCAGTTTCATGAAGACTATCGCTGTGTTTCGGCATAATACCCCCTTTATGTTACACCCTGTATAAACTTCAAAACAAAATGCCTCATTAAGAAGGTCGCAGGTAAGTAGGTAATTAATAAAGTAATTTAATTTCGTGTACAGTTTAATTAGATACTTAAACATATCTACCCAATGTAGAATAAATACCTTATATTAACACACGTAAATACTTATATCATCCTAATATTAGGAAGGTATGATAATTATTTACCTACTTATTTATAGGTAGGTACATTTTAGTCATGAGTCATCAATTACCTAAACCCAAAAACGGCCGAAAAATCAAAAATAAAGTCTTTCATCTTACTATAAAAATAAAAATAAACAATAAATTATAACAATCTTATTGTAAATTAAATTATTCTTCGTATTGCATAACAGCATCTCAATAATTTCCACAATTGTTATCTCTCCAAAAAATACCGTAAAAACAAAATGGCCGCTATAACCAAGTAAGAAGGAAGGTACCTATTACACAACAAAAACCTTAGTATTCAGATTTAGGCTACTCTGTGGACGGTTTCGATACCAAGTGTTTATCTTGGCTCAAATAAGCTTAGTTGGAAGTGTGAGAAATCGGATAAGAGCGTTAGGCTACAGAACGGGGGTAATTTGGGATATATTTAGTGTTTTCCAAGCCTCATTCGTCAGTAAGTAACCACTAAATAACTACGAGTAAAATTACAATTGATTAAATTAAAATGCATATTTGATTCAAGTTAATTCGTAATTAATAAGGAATAGAAACTTCGTAGGATATAAAAGACTGTACAGTTTGGATTTGGTTTCTTTTTATATGCTTAAAAAACTAGTAAAAGTGAGTAAATATAAATGGTTCATCACTAAATTAATAGAATAAATAGGAACCTAGAAACTAAAATTATTTAAATTAGGTCCTACCAATTTGCTTGGAGAAAGGCCTTTGCCCAGCAGGACACTGATGGTTAGAAATATTATTTTTGCTTAGCTAACTGAGTTTCTAGTAGGTACTTAGTTAGGCATAATAGGTAGATACCTATTTGGGCTTTTATAACGATTGTAGCCTAAAAAATAAGTAGGAATCCTACATCTAAGTATATTTCGAATTAAGAACATAAGTATCCATTTATAAAATATATTTCTGCCTTTCTGAATGCGTGCCTGTCGTTCGTCAGTCATTTCACTTTACTCAAGGGATTGTTTGCGGAAGTGAGGCGCGTCGATCTAATGTTTGTTTCATTGAAATCTTTTACGGAGCGCCTTCTAAGACCTACTTTACAATTTTTTAGGGTTCCGTACCTCAAAAGGAAAAAACGGAACCCTTATAGGATCACTTTGTTGTCCGTCTGTCCGTCCGTCCGTCCGTCTGTCAAGACCCTTTTTCTCAGGAACGCGTAGAGGTATGAAGCTGAAATTTATATCAATTACTCAGGTCTACTGTCCCTTGAAGCTGTGAAAAAATCAAACTTCTAAGCCAACGCAATCAAAAGATACAGCCATTTATGCCGCAAATTTTCGACACTTGCAAGGGAATCAAAACCTACAGGGTGCTTCCCGTGAACTCAGAATCTTGAAATTTGGTACGAAGCAACGTCTTATAGCATAGATAAAGGAAAAATTACGAAAACCATAAATTTTTAGTTACATCACAAAATATTTTTTTTTTTAATAATCTTAAACTTACTACCCATTTCCTCATAAACGCGTAGAGGTATTAAATTGAAATTCATACCAAATACTCAGGTCTATAATACCTTTAAGCTGTAGCAAAATCAAACTTCTATGTCAACGTAATCAAAAGAAACAGCAATTTAAGCTGCATATTTTGAAACTCGCAAGTACTTGCAAGGGAATCAAAACCTAAAGGGTACTTCCAGTCGACCTTGAATCTTGAAATTTGGCATGAAGCAACGTTTTATACCACACATAAAGGAAAAATTCCGAAAACCTTAAATTTTTAGTTACATTACAAAATATATATTTTTTAATAAATATAAACTTATTACTTTTTTCCTCATGAACGCGTAGAGCTATCAAGTTGAAATTCATATCAAATACTTAGATCTAATTGCCTTTAACCCGTGAAAAAAAAAATTATAAGTCAACCCGAAAACGCAAAACGCAAAAGTACAACCATTGATACCGCATATTTTGAAACTCGCAACTACACGCAAGGGAATTAAAACCTAAAGACCACTTCCCGTTGACATAGAATCTCGAAATTTGGTAAGAAGCAATAGCTTACAGCACAGGTAACAGAAAAATTCCGAAAAGCTTAAAATTTTAAGTAGTTATACCACCAAAAAAATTGTGATTGTAAACATAATTGTAGTTACAGCAATGACCGTAACTTTAATAAAAGAACTTTCGCAAGTCTGCTGCAAGGCTAGTATAAGTGTTTCAGTTATATTATAGATAAATGATATGTGTTAATATAAAATAAAGGATTACTTAAACGATAAAGAGATCTTTGTCTTAAATTTATGCTCCTCCATCTTTCCCCATTGTAATGTTATGAATTTCATTTTGCAATAAAAATACCATAGTTATGACTCGATTGTCGTAATGAACGAACTTTGTAAACCTTGCAGGTTTGTACGGGACCCTCGGTGCGCGAGTCCGACTCGCACTTGGCCGGTTTTTTTTATAATTATACGGCACACACATTGACATTTATAATATTCGTGCTTTTTAGTACTTTGTCAATAGGTACTTTATTATGTTTCTATTTGTGAAAATCTGTAATTGTTTGTTAATTCATAATTTTCTATTTTGTATATTCAGCTACCAGAAAACAGCAACCCAATGGCAACCAACAGGCAAAAGACCTCGTGGCAGACCACGAAAAATGTGGCGAGATGAGCTGGACGCCTTTTTGAATGTCTGGGCAGAGGCGGCCCAGGATAGGAAATCATGGAAGAAGAGGAAAGAGACCTTTGGCCAGCTGTGGGACAGCGATGGCTAGATAAGATAAGATAAGTATATTGGGTTTCCCAATAAATAAATTAGTAGGTAAAAGACTGGCCGTGATCGTACGCATTTATCGATACAACTTGGAATACTAACACAATATCTTAAAATAATTATAGCCTATGTGTTTCCCATTCTGATGTACGTATAAGCTACAATATTGCCAAGTTTCATCAAAATCTGTTCAATGGTTTTTGGGGTGAAGAAGTTACAAACTTCCTTAGGTACATTCATCCATCTATTGGCATAAACATTGACATTTATAATATTATTAGATAGGGTATAAATTAGTAAATATTAGCTTTTTCCCGTGTATAGGTACTGTATGAGAGTAGGCTCGTGCCCCTCGGTGGGGATATATATGGGCTAACAACAACAACATAGGTACCTACTTAGTTCAGTATCTAATTGAGCACATGTAGGTATGACTCATGAATGTGGATGAAGCAAAAGAAGTAGGTATATTTGGATTGTAGCAACTAGCAAGAGTACCTAGAGAAGTTATCTCTGCCTACCCCTATGGGAGAGAGGCGTGACGGATATGTATGTATCTCTATGTATACAAGGTGACTTTGAATTAGTGAACGATAGAAAAGGTTATGCACACACTCGTGATAACAAATAACTTTTACTATGGGGTCAAGGTCGAAATCAAAAAATAAAATTGTTCCCCCATACTATTAGCTGGTGCATTTTGTATGGGGAGTTCAAAATTTTTTGAATGATTTCGACCTTGGTCCCATAGTAAAAGTTGTCTGTTATCACGAGTACATGCATATCCTTTTCTATCGTTCACTAATTTAAAGTCACCTTATATTATGTTGGTTCACTTTTTTTACCTCTAACTAGCTGTTGGATGTAAGGCTTCGCGTCTTGGTACCCGTGTAGCGAGATCAGCTGCCTGATGCCAGCTTTCAGATCTGTCAGCCAACTCGTGTCTTCTATTTGTGAGGGCAGTTGCTGATCTAGGCGGAACAACAACTGACATTTTAGTCTTTTAATAACGATAAGGTAACTAAGTAGGTACCTACCTTCAAAGTTATTACGAAATAATTATGGATTAGGTGCTTGATCCTACCTACTTGTTTTACCTACCTACAAGCAAAAAACCGTGCATCAAGTACCTACTTAGTAGAGATGCGCCGAATATGGGTTTTGCCGAATAACGAATACCGCATACTATTCGGTTTGAAACCCTACCGAACCAAATAGTTCGGCCAAACTATCACACTAATTTTGATACAACAAATAGGTAAAGTTTATAAAGAAAAGCGCCTTTGACTGTCACTAGATAGAATAGAATGTTTAGGTTTATAAATTCTTTCTTTAAGTGTCACTTATCAACTTATCTTTATTTTATCATCTCCTAATAACTCTTGCTATACCTAGATGTGAAAATGAGGATATAAGATGACTGCTCCTTGGTTTAAAATAATTGAATATGAGGTTAATATCTTGTTTTATCAAGCAAATGATTACTAAACAAAATAAACGAATAAATGGTACTTAATTTTAACCGAATATTCGAATAGCCGAATACCGAATAGTAAACGAATATTCGGCGCATCTCTACTACTTAGGTACTTACCCTATAAAGGCCTACGAATAACAATACTGTAAATTATTTTTTAATTTATTCGCGTTAACTATAAAATATAACCTCAATTTAAATCAATATCTTTAGTTGCAAATCAAAATACGCGGCTGGCAGCCAATGTGAACAACTTTCACACAAAATCAATACTCCAGCCCCGCCCGTACAAAGTGATTGATAATTTCGCCACTGTTCTCAACGTTTCCGTAGTGTAGTGGTTATCACGTGTGCTTCACACGCACAAGGTCCCCGGTTCGATCCCGGGCGGAAACAGCTGGTTACTTCTTTTTGGGTATTTTTTTTTATTAAAATTTTTTTATGCATGTGTTAAATTGTTTTTTCAAATATACTTACAAGCTTTGAGTATAGAATATATAAGGAGGTGCCATACCGTCTGGATCTGCGTGTCTGGTCTGGCGCAAAATGGCTACCTTTTTGTATGGAATTTCTTAACATTTGACAGGTCATCTACCAAGAAAACCATGAAAAATTTGCGCCAATCTTGGCACGCTGTCATAAACTCATTTGATATGGGAAAAAAAATGGGGCCACTCCTTATATTTCTTCCTCATTGGTTACAAGTTACAAGTGAATTCAGTTTTCCTAATTTGATATCTAAAGGTCTTTTGAATTGAACGTTAGATTTAGAAACACTTGTTTTTTCTTCTAAGTATGTTTTTTTTATTCACAAAACTTACTTATTTCATCTTGTTCCTCATTTTCATTCACAGTTTCACTCAATACAGGATGTCCACTTGCTGACAAACCTAGATATTAAAAAAAAGGTAAATAAATACTAAAAGTGAACTAGATACCTAATGTATGTATTAAACTTACTGGATTCATGACTAACTGCCCACAATGTGTTTATTCTCTGAAAGTTTAACTGAAAAAAAAAAAAAACAAAAATGTAGTTTTTAACTTAAGTTACCTACTACAATGTCATGACAACATTGAAATCAATATGTAGATAGGTACCTACTACCTACTATAATTATTTTTTAAATATATTTTATAGGTACCATCTTATTAAAATAGTTATTTTAATATTATAGTTATTTTAAAATATTTTAAAATAGTATAATAATAAAGTAATAGTTATTTTAAAATAGTACTTACCTATGTATATAATTAAGTACTACCTATTTAAAGTGTTTTAATCTATCTAATTTTTATAAAATTTCTTTTTTTGAAAAGAGCAACCCCACTGAGTTTCTTGCTAGGTTCCTCTCTGGGGGAAACTGCGCTTTGCGAATCTAGCACTAGCTTTAAAAAATGTATATTATAAAAATGTAACGGTTTCAAGAGCATTTCGTGCCTATGAAATAAATATATTTTTGATTTTGATTTATCCTACCTTCTTTTCCCAAATCACTTGTTTTTCAACTAGTCACAAACCTAACCCAATGATACCTATTTTTTAATAATTTTGAATGCTTACCATAATAATAAAAACTCCACAGAATATACTCATATTGTAAGGATGTACGCGTCACATTGTATTGTCGGCCTCTCATTTTATGCTATGACTTTGAAATGTTTTATCGACTTTATTCAATTGAGCGTGGGAGGAAATAATTAAAATTCTTAGGTAATCTAAGGCTGACAAAATAATCACAATAACAAGTTTTATTTTTGGCATAAACCCGAAACAGTAGGGCCACGTAGACCAATTTTTTTTTCGTTGCCAAAAAAATAAAATGTTATTTTTTAAAATTAGGTACCTTCCTACATGTTGATACTTTTTTGTTTTTGGAAACATTTTTTCGTTGCTATTTTTATACCTAGATTGTGAATTTCTGACATATCACAATAAGCCACAGCCTACATGAAGTACTCACCTACATATAGGTACATTTTTATTTTATTTTTAGTGAGTGGGTAGATTCAAAGCTTTAATTCTTAAATTTAAATAAGGAACTACCTAATTTTAATAAAAAAATATATTTTTTCTAAAAAGTCGCCATGTTGGTTTATTAAAAGCAGTGCAGAATAAAAAAATCAGAAAGTTTTACGTTAATTTTATTTGCAACATCATATTTTATTACAAAATCACTTAACGCTACAACAATATGAGTTAAGTTATACCTAACGCAATAAAATAATTATAAACAAAATGTACATAGATTTAAAAAAAAACTTAAGATTTTTCAAATAAAGTTTTTTTTTGTGTGTCTTTTTATAAATCGATAAAGTTTTGTAACAATTCAGTCGGTTAAATCAGTTAAGTAGGCACCTAGGGTCCCGTTTTCACCCTTTGGGTACGGAACCCTAAAAAAAGCGCATAAGCTGTACTAAAATTAGGTAAACTATTATACAAGTATCAATCTAATGTCATTATTTATTTGTCTACGTCACAAATCGAGCAATCGTGTAGGTAATCACGCGTGATTAAGTTGACAGAAATGAATTGAAAGACAAATACGCATATAATCCGCCTAGGACCACTGCCTTATCACTCTCGTATGAGAGTAGGCTCGTGTCCCTGTAGTGGGGACATTAAAAGGGCTGATAAGGAGTAGATTTTAAGTTAAGAAGTGGATTTAGGTCGGTACATCCACTTTTCAATGTCTCTTCCGATTACCTTCTATATTTCCTTCCATGATGTTTATTACAAAACAACGCATAACTAAATTTTTAATTATTTTCTAACACTACAAAATTGCATAATTATATCACGCGTGATTAACCGCACGGCCACAACACATCTGAACTACGAAACCTAAACCTATCTCTTTCTCACGGATGGCTTTCCGGACTGATGGTCAAAGAAATTCGTTCTCTCCCTCGCACACAGTCGACCTTGAGGCTACCTTTAGAAGTTTCTAATATTGTATAGATATCTGCCGCCGTTCTTACTGCTGTCCCGTTTATTTGGATCACTATATCACCTGGTTGGAGGCCGCCACTGAAACAAACATCATCATCATGACAGCTTATGGACGTCCACTGCTGGACGAAAGCGTCTAAGGATCTCCACAACGACCGGTCATGCGCTGCCCACATCCTACGGCTTCCCGCGAGTTTTACCAGGAGGCTTAGCATACGTGCCGCGACAATTATCTCACGTCATGCTGTCCTTATCACATTTAAAACTATGGACAGAGACGTAAGCGTGACAAACCCATGACAACGTCTTGTCACGGAGTGTATGCTAAGCTAGCAGGTCGTCGATCCTCCATACATACATAATTACATATCTGTCAGGTCTCTCTCCCATCAGGGTAGTCAGAGACCACTTCCCTCCACTTGCTACGATCCAAACACAATTCTTTCGCCTCATCCACATTCATCAGTCGCCTCATACATGCACGTCGGTTTAGGGCACTCTTGTCTACATTACTTTTACCCATTCTCCTTGAAAAAAAATATTTTGAAAAGAGCGACCCATTAGACTTTCAAGCAAGATTCTTGTCAATGAAAAACTGCTAATTGTGCGAATCTAGTTTTTTACTAGAGGCTGCCCCCGACTTCGTACGCATTTATCGTCATATCTTAGAAAACCATCATGATATCTCAAAATAATATAGCCTATGTGTCATTCTGATGTGCAAGCTACAATATTGCTAAATTTCATCAAAATCTATTCAGTAGTTTTTGCGTGGAAGAGTAACAAACATCCATCAATCCATCGGAACAAACATGGATATTTGAAATATTAGCAGGATTGTTAAGCTTTTGTTAGTTGTCATTAAGGTTTTTACATTTTATTTAGCTGTTTTTAAAGGATGATACTCACTTGTGTGCCGGAGAGCCGATTATAACTTTCCAAACTAATATTCCATATTCTATGTCTGATGGCATCTGAAATACAAAGATACAAAATATGAAATAAAAATCACCAGTCACTTTCAAATCATCAAAAATAGAATGTTCCTAAAAATAGGCATGATGACAAAAATATTTTTTTGTCCATCACATAGATTATTTTAAAATATTCGACACGTATTTTTTCTTTTTTCTCTTAAACTAAAAATGACAAAGATACACTGGGTTAAAGTTGCTCGTGACGTCTCGCCTAAGTAGGATTTTTACCTAGGAGTGACGTCAATACTACTAAAATAATATTTCGTAACTTTGATGATCTGTATCTTTGTATTTATTTATGTATTTGATCAGGTAAAAAATGTGTTTCAAATATTTTTAATAGCCTAAAAGACGGACTAATTATTTTTTTAATTTTTGAATGTAGTCATCATCCCTATTGGATGATATACGTATATTACCTCAGGATTCCTCATCCGTAGCTCCATAAGTATATTGGGTGTAAGCGACAGCATCGTTATACCGAGGTAGCGCCGCGATACTGGCGGCGATTTCGTTGTCCCTATAAGAAATGTTTCTATTTAAATAAACTAACCTTTTATATATTTATAACAAAAAACCCGATTGCGTTTAAAAAATATTTCTATTTTGATGTAGGTACCCAGTGTCACTCACAGTAAATAAGAATCTAACACCTCTCAAGGTAAAATCCATCAAGCCGTTCAGGCTGTAGAGCGTGCCAAAGAATTATACATACCTACTTTCACGCAAAAACCCTTGAACAGATTGTTTGACAAAACTTTACAGTATTGTGTAAATTTTACTTACGTTTAGCCAAGAAATCTTTGACATAATCGATAGGTATAGCGAACGAGATCCCAGATGTGACTTTCATACTGTTTATTCCAATTGCTTCACCGTCTAAGTTCACTAGTGGGCCCCCACTATTACCGAATGTAATGGGGGCGTCTGTTTGAATGTAGACCATGTCTTTGCCTGGGGGATTAAAAAAGAGTGTAGTGAAAGTTTATGAAGACTTATTATGGTTGGTAGCATGTGGTCAATAAGACAATGTCATAATATTAGGCGATAGAAAGTTAACTTGTATAATCCGTCGGAAATATCTACGCACCTGGCTTACGGCCGTTCCTAATATGCTATCTACCTCTGCCCTACTGGAGACAGAAATAGTTATCTGTCTTCGAATTTTTGAAAAATGAAAATGAAAAATCATTTAATCCTGTAGGTTTTGACAACACTAAGGACGGGTCATTTTTTAAAGTTAATGCTAGATTCGCAAGAGTGCAGTTTTCCCCAGAGAAGCACCTAGCAAGAAACTCTGTAGGGTTGCTCTGTTCAATTTAAGTTTTACAAATCTCAGGCACAAACACAGAAACATATAATAAAATTAATATTTCAAAAAGCTATCCATAAATAAATAATAAAATTTGACCCCGAAATATCCAGAAAAAAGTAAGGTAAGTAAATGGGAAACAGAGAAGTGAAAGGCTTAGTTTGATAGGATCCGCGTTTTCGTCCTTATAAGCCTACCGGTGTCAAAAAACCTATGGGATTCTTCTGAAGGATACATCAAAAGTGACAGCTTCGTGACAGTTAAGTACTGCCGTTCTCGGATAGCTATCTGTCTTTGAATATTGGGAACGGCCGTTAGTGACGTCGTTTAACGACAGTGAGTACTTTTGTATTACTTTACTTTTGTATGAGTTCGTACATACTTGTCGTCGCGTCGGCGAAAACGGAGGAAGCGCGGGGGTAAACGCATCCCAGTAAGGTGCGTAAATATTTCAGTTGGGTTATAATACTATTAGGCAGCAAACAAGTCTACTTTATAAAAAAAAAACATACCAAGCATATTAACAAGCAGGTTAAATATCAGAGATAATGTATGTATCTAATTACCTATGTAGGTATGTATTTACCTCTAAGCCCCAATTCCTCGCTACCTCGCTGCGTCGAACTGACCACTCCAGCTGTTACTGTGTTACTTAGCGCTAGGGGACTGCCCATCGCTACTACCTGGAAAATAACATTTACAGGTATTTGATAGAAGGGGACCAAGTATTAAGGGCTTTTTTAACTACTTACAGATAAACCGACAGATTGATTTTGGATATAATAATAAAAACAATGTCCATAATAGATAGATAGATAGAAATACTGTATTGCACACAAAGAAATACAAAAAAAAAACTTAAAACTAAAACATTGTGCGCAAAGGCGGCCTTTATCACTAAAAGTGATCTCTTCCAGACAACCTTTGGAGTAGGACTAGTTTAGGAAGACTGTAGAGTAGAGCAAGGCAATAAGTAAATACTGTAATTTACTACTAAAAATAAAATAATAATAATTGGACAATCAGAAACGCTCTGCGCTGTGCTGCGTCAGGTGTGGCCCTTGAAATTCTGTCATACAATTTCTAATTCAATAAAAAAAAAAAACTTAAAATAGGGCAACAATTATTTAAGTACGATCTACAATTTTAAAGTTACATTTTATGATATTTATAAATACAAACCCACTCTCCAGGTCTTAGGTCTGATGAGGATCCCAACTTCATAATCGGCAGGTTTTTTACAGGTATACGTAATGTGGCCAGATCTGACTTCAAGTCTACATCTTCTACAAAGCCTGTGTGGGTTGAACCATCCTGGAAATTGTGAGAGAAGAATTATTTATTCATACATACATACATATCTGTCACGCCTCTCTCCCATTGGGGTAAGCAGAGACCACTTCCTTCCACATGCTAAGATCCAAACACGAGGTGTGTTCTCCTAACTTCATCCACACATAGTCAACATGACTAAATACCCCTAGACATTGTTGATGTGTGTATGTGGGTAGTAGCAAATCTTATTAAAAGCCAATGAGTAGGCCTCTGCCCTCCATGTGTCTAATAAAGTAGTACCTATGCAACAAGCTCCAGTGTCTACTTGCAGACTCGTTCCACGCTCCCTAGCAATGGCATACTTAACAGTTTCTTACTATTTTTTTTCTCGATTGTATAGGTAGTAAAGTAGTAATAGTTTTAGACAAAAAATAATGTCACACAAGAAATGCACAAATGTATCTACTGACTTGAATAAAAACATTTTGAATTTTTTTAACATTCACAAAGTCAAAAGAGTGTGACTGAAGAAATACAACCTCAATATGGTGTAATAATTATTGGGCAGTTTCTCTAAATCAAATACTGAATTTAAAATGAAATGAAATTAAATTTAAAACTGAAACTCCACAGTTTAATACCTACTTTAATAAAAGCTTGAACCATAGAACAGCTTTGTGAGTTATATTTAAACAGAACTAATTTCGATTTCATACATTAACATATTTCAACATTTCATCACCATTTCAATTCAAAAATGACCAAAAACACACTTACCATAAGTTTCACAGTAACCACAGCATTAGGTTTATTCACAACAACATGAGCATTAGTTAAAATTAACCCATCTTCCTTCACAATGAACCCAGAACCATTAGAAAGTGTAATAGGCTGACCAGTAAAGATGTCCAGTCTTCTACCATCTTTTATCTCAATATACACCACAGATGGCGCCGAAACTTTCACCACATCCGCGATAAAGTTAAACTGACCCCTCCGCCCCTTTAAATCAATATTACTTGTAGTAAAAGCTGATATTTTCTCCTTAAAACCAACATAACCTATCACACCAGCCGCGACCAATATACTGTTCAAATAATAACTATTTCCACCACTCTGTTGCCTGTCGTGGTTGTTGCTTGTTACAGTAATACGACTTAAACATCTATGATTGATATTTACAATCGGTTTTATATTAAAAATTCGAAATATTCTCTGAGAAATTGACATTGTTATTGTACGACCTTTTTGGCAGTGAACGGACAAAATCAACAATCATGGCTAATGTCAAAGTGACAGATATGAAGTTAGTGTTGTACCGAAAAATACTAGTTGTTATCGCCCGTTATTGCGAATAAAAGTATCGTTCATTCATTCAATAACGAAAGATTTTTGCCTTTAGCGCGGTAAATTCTAACTTTTACAGTTTTGTCAGAAAATTTAACTTAAAATGTGTGGTCTCTATAAATTATAAAGCGGTACGTTTAAAATGCTTTGTTTTTATTAGCTGTCCAAACTTATTCACTCATAATCTGCTAGTAAAATCTCCTTTGCAATGCAAAGAAATTAAAAAGAATTTACTGTTCATCCGACTTCTTTTTTCTTGAAACTTCAAACACGTCAAAAGTGCTCAAAACTTAGAAGTCAAGTTCTTTAGAAAATTTACAATGAAAATGTCGAAAACCAAAAACTTCTCTATTATGTGATTGTAACGTTTAAATTACAGTTAATCACCATCCATCCCTGATGTCATTAGGTCGTACGAGCCAGAGTTTATTCATAGCTGCGGCTTTGCTGTTTACTATTTCTGCTATAACTGGAATTGTCAAATGGAAGAACAGGCCGCCATCTGATGAGGATGAGCTATCCTGTGACAATGTGCCGTCCCATCCACGTCTTACGCATTTATAATTCATGATGATCAATTTTCCGATAACGAACTCCAGAAAAGAAAGGAAAATAACCCCAAGACGAAGAAAGCCACAAACTAAGCTATCTATGAATTTTATTGTGTAAGCTAAGACTACTGCTCTTAAAGCCAATTTGGTGTAGAGCCAGACTTCTTTCAATGCAAATTTCTACATGAATTTGATCAACTAGGGGTAAGAACTATGTTGGGGCAAGAACTGGTTGCATATTGGGGAGATTCATCTATGTAAAATGCCTCTTTTGGCACAACTAATTTTAGTATCTGCCTTGGTATAGTTTCAAACGGCAATGTCGGTCTTGCCCCAACTGTGCATTCTTACCCCTCCTGCACAGAAAACAATGTAAAAATATTTTTTAACCCTTTGGTCTTACCCCAATACTAAACTATAATTAGCTACTTATGTAAATAAGATAAATTAATACTTTCCAGCCACGAACTTTTAATAAATTGTTACCAACATTACATAATTATTGTTTTTTGTAGTTTGCACCTTGTACCTAAAGGTGCGTACAGACCATGTAACATAACATGTTATTTAACATTGTGATATAACATGTTTTAAATAATGTGGGCACTGAATGTTATAAAACATGGTATAGTAACATGTTATTGATATGTACAACAATGTTATATAACTTTGATCGCGTGGATTGTACCTACTGAAGAACAACAAACGACAATGGTTATTGACATTGTTATATTGCATTGTTATTCTAATGTGTACAGTATTATTTTATGTTGCAATGTTGAATAACAAGGTTACATAGTGTGGACGTATTATAAAAACAAGTTAAATAACATGTTACATGGTCTGTACGCACCTTAACATAAACATATTTCTATAAGAAGTGCATTATATAGGTACCTAGAGATATTGTAGATTGTAGAGTAGGTATATTTTAAAGTTCTTTTATTTCAAATCTGTTGAGCGGATGGGGCAGAAAGATTCTATAAAGCCGTTGGATGTGGGCAGCGCATGGCCGGTCGTTTTGGAGATCCGTTGGGGTAGCCTTTTGTACAGCAGGTAGACGTCCATAAGCTGACATGATGAGCGGGGATCGTTTTATAAAGTGCCTAGCTCGTGAGAAGCACTACTTTTTTCTACATATTTTTTTTACCGTGAAGGCTATATAACATTAAAAAAAAAAAGAATTATCAAAGCATAGACTCGAAGACAGTTCGTCAAGTTTGACATTTTACTGTGCATTTGATTTTGATTTGATTCTAAATGTTATAAAAGCTTTTTGATATTATTTATTTGTATTTTTACTACGTAAGCTATGTAGAAAAAATATCAACGCACTTTCTTCTTTTTGATTGAATTGTGTTTGTATTTTATCGTTCTACAATATGGTAATGTTTCATGTGCGAAAGTAATGTCTGAAATCAATCAGGTAACTGCTTATTTATTTAACAAAAAGTCTGATAAACGGGTCAATCAAAATATCCACCGATAGATTTCCCAAAAATGGAAAACGATACCACGGCAGACCTAGATGAAAATGGCGAAACGAGCTTGAATCATTCGTTGAAGAATGGCAAATCTTGGCGGATAGCAAAACTACATGGAGAGTAAGGTAGCCTTTGCCCAGCAGTGGAACATGACCAGCTGACTGTAGGTTTTTATTATTTTCCCTACTTTCCTTTTGCTTTCAGACCACCCTCAAACACAAAACTTATGCCTGAAATAATCAAGGAGAGACTAAAATAAAATCAAATTATGAAATGACTTGTACGAACAAACTTAAAATATAAGACCAGAATTATAATGGACTGTTTTTGTATGGCGGCATTATGTGGAGTACTCTTTTATGTGGCATACGCGGCACATAATTATTGCACCCCAGAAACCCATGCGTATCCATACCCTATGTTTTGGAGGAAACGTAAAACGTAGGCATAATGTGTTACCTTAGACTTGTGATTTGTTAATAAAAAAAATTGTGGGCGAGATGATTTAAGTTTTTTTCGTTTCGATATTACATTTTAATGATAATGTAAGTAGGTACCTACTGGTATGAGCTGGACATCTTCATGCATGTCTGGGTCTCAGGATAGAGAATCATGGCGAGAGAGAGGAGAGAGGCCTTTGCTCAACAATGGGACAAAGACGTCTAAATAAGATGTACTTAACGTAATAAGTTTAATTATTATTTGTCTAATTAGTTAAAATAACTATACAAATCAACGTTTATATAGCTTCGCTAACAATTAGCTGTGAGTTAAAGTACATAGGGCCTGGTAAAAGTATAAAAAATATTTAAATTAATCCTTGGTTAATCCACGATGAGTCCGGGCTGCAGTTAGTGTACGTATTACCTGCTAGATTATAATGATTAAAACCTCTTTCTTGCCGAGAACTTCACAGAGAAGGCTGCGATTACATTTTTCGTAGAATTTTTCAAATTACATGTCATTTGTGATTGAACAAGTCAATGTCTCTCGTATTTTCATAACAAAAATATTTTCTAAAAAAATGTAGATAAACGATTTATCTACTAAAAACAATTAAAAAATATAATAATTGTGTGTAACGGCTAGTGTAACAATTAAAAATGATGTTATAACAATATATTGGTTGTGCAAACGAGCGAAACGAAAAAAAAGATGCTCTTAAGTTTTTGTGGAGCGAAGGATGGATTGCTTAATAATTTTAGCTATTTGCGGCGCCCTGTTATTCGTCACTCACAATTACTGCATGCCACGGCAATGTCCATATCCGATATTTAAAAATAAAAGCTAAGTTTCGGAGCCAGTGGGGATATTCGGACAGTTGCAGAAGATAATTGCTAAGTATTGGAGCCAGTAAGGGGATATTCGGACAGTTTCAGAAGATAATTGCTAAGTTTTGGATCCAGTGGAGGGGATATTCGGACAATTTTGGAAGATAGATGCTAAATTATGGAGCCAGTAAGATAAAAAGGGCGATAAGCATCTCCGCGTCAACTTACAAAATCAGTTTTCTGTCTAATGTAGCAAGGAATGTTCAAACAACAGGTGTTTTAATTTAATTATTGATGTTTAGAAACTATGTGAAAGGCAACAGCGTGTGAAAAATGAAGATTTCTTGGCGATCTACTTAGAAAAAAATATTTTTAGTTGTTGGTGAATATGTATAAAAAAGCTACGGTGAAATTAAAGAAAATAATTTAGGTATATACAAGAATATATTTTGTCTATTTTGTGATTAAAATGTTTGAAATCAATTTTTATCTTATTTACATTTAGGAACTATGATAATTGATAATTTTAATATGTAAAACATTGATCTTAAAAACTAATTAAATTCTAATTTACGCAAAGTCAATATAATAAAAAATATTAAAATAGTTTAAAATTATATTTTCAGAAATAAAATTAAAAAAATATGATATTCGGTTTTACGAATCTGTAACTTATTAATGTGGTAGTACTGTACATGGGTACTATGTAATAAGTTGCTTTTTTCAACCTTTCTATCCATCACATATTGGCACTTATTCAGATCATCGTTAATTAAAGACTTCAATTAAAGAGAGATGGAAATATATTTCCATTCTTATCCCACGACCGTTCGTTTTTCTATCAATTTTGAATGAATGAAACAATTTAACTAAAAGACCGAGTTATACCATTCATTCAGACTTTATGTAGGAAATACATAGAATTAAATCATGTTTTATTTTCGAAAAGATTGAACGAATGAATGGAAACATACGTAAAAAAATCTTTCATAAAATTAACATAAAATTCAATTAAATAAAATTTAAAATAAAGAAGAAAATTCTTCATAAAATCTTTTTCTAAAAAATATGCTATTTTAACGTTGTATATTGTTTAATATATGTGTCTTATTTTTAAGCCTCAAACATTCATACACACATATTCCATCATTATTTTAATAAACTTGTAAAGGAAAAGATAAGACCTCACCAGAGAAATAAGGTCTATTTTCAGGCAATCTCATTGCTCAAGTTATTTTTCGAAACCTATTACAATTATCTACAAATAAACTTAAAAAAAAACCTTTATATCCAATCTCCACCTTCAATTTCAACTTTTCCATTCACTTTACCATTCAATCCATTTATTCCATTCACTCCCTTATACTTTCCATTCACTCCATTCGTCTCCTTCATTCTTTCAGGCGCTGTGTCGGTCCCGTTCGCACAGTCGGGGTAGTAAGTGTAGAATACTTCACAGAACGCGTTGTCGTCGCGGGGTAGATCATAGTTAATGTGTTTCGCGGCTAGGAACGCGGCTCCTAATGCGCTTGATACTCGAAGCAGGACGAGTTCTAGCTCGATTTTTACCTGAAATAACATTTTGGATTATTTTATAAGTACATAAAGTGAGTGAATTATTGTTCTTGGAATTGTTTTTGGATCGTAGCAAGTGAAGGAAGTAGTCTTTGGCTACACCGCACCGTTGGGAACGAGGTGTGAAAGATATGTATGTCACAAAAATTGCCTAATTTTGGCTTAAAGCTAAGTTGGTTTACCTTCTTTGGCTTTTTTATTTCTTATTTAAGAACAGAATCTTATTTTCGACATTCTGTTTTGATTGGGATTACCTACTTATTTTATTTCAGTTACTAAACCTCTTCGATTGAGTAGGCAATTGAAGAAAAAATAATAACAGTAAAAACCTATCGTCTAAGACATCTTAGTGCTAACATCTACAAAACCACCTCTCGCACTTACATTCCTCTTCCTCAATTGCTTCACAAAACCAGGCTGCAAGAATGCCCAGCTCTTCCAAACGGAGCCAACGCAGACCACTCTAAGTTTCTCAGAGGTTGTATGCCGAGTTAGACCAGCCACGTGATCGGCCAACGCTTGACCAGCGTCCGCGAATAGTTGGCGGGAAAGACGGTCATCTGATATCGCTAGATGAGCTAGCTTTACTGTTAAACCTGGGGAAGACAAATATCAATTTAAAATGTACATAAGAAGGTAATAATAGCGTGGTATAGTGGGATAGCATTGCATGTGACAAGTGTGCGTCTAATCATATTTCTATGGAGAAGATGTCATAATGCATTGTGTGCGTTACGGTACGTAGGACCCAGCGAGTTTTATAATGCCGAAATTTTAAAAGAAATTATTATTTAACTAGCGCAATATACATAGTCATTCAAATCAATTTATGAGCAATGATCTTATTAATAGTCGTTTTTTCCACCTTTCATCACCACAATCTACACACTAGACATAAGTCAGCTTTATGCGTCACGCATCTCGAAAACTATGGATTTCTGGCGCCTCCAAGACGCTCAAGAATTTAAGCACTTACCAGCAAATTTACTTTTCTCAAAGTGCGCATAAGCATGTGCTAGAAGATCTGATCTAGTGTCAACGTCAAAATGTTCCTTGACGGCTTCCCAAACGCGTTCTGTTGGTAACGAGCTCGGTTGCAGACCGTCGACGTCGTCAAATATTGTTTTCACTGCTCTATGGGCTATCCAGTAGGCTGGAATAAAATAGGGGTAAAATAAACTATGAAGTTAGATATATGTACCAGCATTTGATATACGTATTTTGGAGTCTACATAAAAAAATAATTCATAAATCATTCATTAACTCGTTCATAGTTAGCTCGTTTGTAAAGCCGAGTCCGCTGCTAATGTTTTGAACAAACACCGAATGAAATGAATGAAAATTTTCTTCGTTTTGTCAGTGAAATCATTCAATTTGAACACAATGTTTGCTCAAGACTGTTCAAAACATGGAGCAGCGGACGCGGCTTAAATTACGCCAAGAACAAAGTAACAAACGTATTTTAATATAGTTTACTCAGATAAGTCTTAAGTAAATATGTATACGGTTTATTATAGGGATGGAATAGAGAGAAGGAATTGAAGGAAGAAGGAATTGAAGTGAAGGAATGAAAAAAATCTTTTAATGCTGTAATAATTTTGGAATCTGTACTACTTATTATAAACTTGCTTTATTGATAGATTCTAGGTTTTAAACCATGAATAAAACACCTTAGCTTCCAATTAATTATGCATGTCTTATAAATATAATATAATGTTTTATTTAAAGTAAATCAAGGTTTTCTCAACATTATACGGAAAAGGTGGCTTCATAAACAGCTAGTGACTTTAAAAACATGTTAAATATGCAAAATATGAATTCTTCTAAAGTTTATTTGAGTATTTAGTATATTGAATTTTCTAGAAATATCATCATCATTGTTATATTTTTAGAGTTAGACTCTTGTCGGTGGAGCACAAGCCTTTAAGCCTATCTTCTCCGGCATATGTGCTCGTAACGTAATAAAAAATTGTATCTATAGACTCGTAGGATATCATATTCCAGTTTCTATTTATAGTAAAACCTAATTTGAAAAGAGCAACCCAACAGAGTTTCTTGCTTCTTCGTTGGGGAAAACTGCACTCTTGCGAATCTAGCACTAACTTCAAAAATTACTCGTCTTTGGTGATATCAAATCAATCCTACAGGATTAAATAAATTTTCATTTAACCCTCGTAAGGCTTGAATTTAAGCATAAAACTCAAAAAAACTATCTCATTATGTACGATATTTATCGCGTAAATACTAATAGACAGCTGTCGGTTCTGTCGTCCAGTAAAAAGTGAAGGGGAATCGATAAGCGACGACGTACATATACAACGTTATGTATAACGTAGCGATTGTAAACATCTGGTTTTGTTATTCATTCAAGTAGACTGGTACCAAAGAAATGAAAAATTATATGAGTAAAGACTTCCTATTTGGATAGTAAGAATGAGTGAATGAATGACATTGATTTTAGTCTCTATTTTCGACCACTTTTAGTCCCGAACAAATAGAGATTAAAACAAATGTAGGTATGTAACGGTCAAAACTTATAACCAATCAAAACTATTTTGGATTTGACTGATTTTAGCAGTAAAAAAAGTCATAAGTAATTTATATAAATTGAATGAATGATAACTCACCACCACCTTCATCCCCGAGCAAATGTCCCCACCCCCCGCAACCATACTGCTGTCCTTCATTCGTTCGTAATAATCCATTCGATCCGGTACCTGTAAACAAAATTGTTATGTTTAAGTTTTTTTTTTGAGTTTGTTTTAAAGAAAGGCCACCTAGAACTGGGATTTCTTTATTGTTTCCTGTTTTTCTCAATGCGCATAATTTAGTTAAAAGGGCACATCGCATGCGGGGTTGTGCATGCGAAGGTTAAGCGCCAGTACCTTTATCTTTGTTCCTGGACAACACCTACCCACGTGGAGAATGTTGATTCTCTGGGATCAACTGCTATCTTGAGAATCTAGCATAATAAGCTTTAAATTGATGTAAGTATTTCAAGTGATAGTGAAAATAATCTTATTTATTTACTAATGAATTGAGATATCCAACAGCAATTCAGTACAGAGAAAATACGCAATTTAGATCATTTCAATTATTTGAATTTGAAAAAAAATAATTAAAACCCGTATGTCACCTAAACAAAAAAAAAAAACATCGGAGTACAAAATAAATCATTGCACTTGACCGCATCGCAATGCGAAGGTATTCTACATACCTACACACATATTTTATGGTGATTCACCTTTTATAGTTCATTATAAGACTACACGTGGATTTTGTTATGTAATATTTTGATTGCTACTTAGGTTTGCATATTATCTCTAATTCTATCAGTACATAGATAGATGATTAAGAAATATTTTGTTACTATTTTATTTTAATATAAAATTAGAAAAACTTATCTAAGACCCAGAACACATGGGGAAATACAATTGCAACGAAACTGCAACTGCTAGTTACTTTTGAGTTGCATCTAAGTTTCTGCTAAGGCTCCTTTAGAAAACCACACATAACGCAACTGACATGACACGTGTTTTTTCTTTTTTCTCTTAAACTAAAAATGACAAAGATACACTGGGTTAAAGTTGCTCATGACGTCACACCTTAGTACGATTTTTACGTAGGAGTGACGTCAATACCCCCCACTCCGTAACGTTGATGCTCTGTATCTTTGTATTTATTTATGTATTTGATTAGGTAAAAAATGTGTTTCAAATATTTTCTATTAGCCTAAAAGACGAACTAATTATTTTTTGAATTTTTGAATGTAGTCATCATCCATGTGTGTGTGAACTTAGTGTGTGTGTGTGTGTACTAAGTGTGTGCATCTTACTGTTAGACAAAATCCCATTTTTTTTTCCAAAAACTGTAAGAAAAATCATTGAAGTTACAAAAATATCGATCGGCGGAAACATCCCGATACTAAATCAAATGTAATAGCCTTGTTTATGCAAGGTGAGGGTCGGGGGTTATCATCTGAATGGTTTCGACCTAATTACTGCCGGCACAAGGTCCTTACTTGTTTGTTTATTACGCCATTGTTGTTGGAAAATGATTGGAGTCCAGATATTGGTATTTAAAATAATATGGAAATAATAAAAATAAATCGGCGACGCCTATTCTCAGCAGTGGGTAGCTAAAGGCTGAGAAGTAGAAAAATATAGGTCCTATGTAGCTTTTTGAATCGTATTTAGAATCAGACCTTTTTGAACGCTTTAGAAAATCCTAATAATATTTTAAATGTCAATGTTTGTGCCAATGAATGGATGGATGGTTGATTGTTACTCTTTCCCACAAATACCACTGAATAGATTTTAATGAAACTCTGTAATATATAATACTTTACTCTACAATCTATCTCTACTAATCATTGTTATAATTTATTGAAATTTATCTGTAATCTGTTATTGTATCTAACTGAAATAAATACCTAAATATTATTACTTGCACATTAGAATAACATATAGGCTATATTTTAAAATATTGTGTAGGTACCTAAGAAAGTTGCCACAAAGTTTTTTTTTTTGTAAAAATTCACTAAACTTTTAGAAAATCTGTTACTTTTAATATATCATATTCGACTACAATACAATAATTAAATAATAAAAGTATATTCCCATTTAAACTAAAACAGCCTTCAATTTAAAAAGTCAAAGGTCTAACAAATGACAATCGACCATTTGTAACGGATTCTCAGAGCTTCAATGACATTTAAATTGTATATTTATCATTATGTGACTTTTTGTTGAGAAGTTTACAATTACCTATTAAAATAGAAAAGTATAATAAAATAACTACACGATGTGAATTTAATAACAATAATATAATTAGTTTTTACGACTGATACTCTGAATTTGCTTGTCATGGGAAAGATCTAAGTAAAATACCTACTTCAAGTAAAATACCTAATTAGATTTTGTATAGTAAAACTAATTAAAATAAAAGCGTTCTGAAAATGAAAGTTGCCTACAAATCTTTAAATTAAAACTTTTACAGTGCTACAAGGATCTATTGGCACTTAAGTTACATTGTCAGGAGGGCGTGGGTGGCGAATAAATAACGCCACAATAATGTCAATTTTTAAGAAGCTATCGTTAGTTCCGATTTTCACCACGCGCCAAAACATCTTTGTAACACTGTAGGTACCTACGCCAATTATTATTTTTTCTCAGGCCGATGGCTACGGAGCCATCAGATAATTATAATCAAAGCAAATAAATACATACCTACCCTGTTATTACAAAACGAGTTTTAAATATATTTCTAGGACTATGTCATTTATCTGAGTTAGTTCTAGAACTATAAATAAAACTCTATAAGTAATAAGGGGGCTGTAGTTTTTATTTATGATTGAAGTCATTTAAAATTCTGTTTTATCGCTAAATAATCCTTAATTTTTTAAACTGTTTTCAACTCCGCATATCCCATCTTTTTCCTATTTCAGGTACAAATCTTACCTTAGGTGCGGCATCACGTCAACCAAGCAACCTTGCCCTTTGTGTACAGATATTGAACGTTGAACGCTATCAACATTGTTAGTTTACTTGCATTTATGACGGAAGGGTTATGGATTTTTCAGTTTTATGTTACCTACCTATTTTGTGGAGTTACTTTGCTATGTTACTATGGGTAGGATAGCCCGATGTTTTAAGGGTTCCGTACCCAAAGGGTGAAAACGGGACCCTGTTACTGAGACTTGGCTGTCCGTCCGTCCGTATGTCCTTATGTCCGTATGTCCGTATGTCCGTATGTCCGTATGTCCGTATGTCCGTATGTCCGTCCGTCTGTTTACTAACATTTAATAACACACTTTTAGTATACAAAAATGTTTGTAAAGATTTTATAACATTTTGTAACAAATGTTTTGTAATAAAATGTTTACAAACATTGTATAACATGCACTGTAGGAGCACAGACTCAGGCATGTTAAAATTTATTCTTTATTTATTACTCAATTTCAAAATAAAATCGTTTCAAAATGGCCTTTTAGTTTAATGTGAGATCTGTAAGTACTCCAGAAGTGTCACTGAATGAATGAATGAATGAATGACACTAATGTAACTTATTCTTCTAGTACGACTGTACCTTCAAAACCATACAATCTTTTTTCAGCATATTTACTGAAATTCATCAATTTTCTACCAATAAAGTTTTAAATTACTTAATGTAAGATTAAATTAAACTAACTTACCAGCAATCAAAACTATCCCCCCCTCAGGGGCGCCAGTAAACAACGACCCGGCCGTATCCGACGCGACGTAGACAGCGCGAGAACAATAGCCGTCCTTTTCTTTCACACGCGACGCCAGCTCCGTGTTAGTGCTGTCCTGCTCGCACCCCGACATCGTTAGGCCCTGGAGAAAAAGTCAATTGCGAATATTGGCCTCAATTGGTCTGAGAACTGGTATTGTTTCTATGCAATTTGCATGACAATTGATTTTGATGAATTACTGTTCATTTGCCATTGATGCTACAAATGATTATATTTAATAGCTACATTCCAAAGCAGCACTTAGGGTAACTAAATCGAGAAAAGTGGTATCTGCCTACCCCGATGGGAGAGAGGCGTGATAGATAAGTATGTATTTTTTTATTAGTAGGAATATTGGGTTACATTTGGGTAACATTGAATGCTATTTTTAAAGGGGCAACACCGACTTTTGACATCTTATAATTCGATGGAGCCGGCTGCACGCACGAAAAAACATGACTCATGCGTTACCTCGCTCTGAGGCGTTACCTCCCTCTGAGGCGTTACCTCGCTCTGAGGCGTTCCATTTAAGGCTTGAAGTGCAAGCGAGAGCGCGGATCGGGCGACAAAGAGGCACAATCGGCCGCGTTCGGCAGCAGTAATGACGTTGTCACGTTAAACTATCGTCAGTAAACCGACTTTACAGACAACCGATTTTTTAAACACTTACCTACCCCTTATTAATAACTTACCCCAATATTATATATTATAAAATTTACCTACATGCATACTTATCGGAATGGGAAAGAGGCGTAACAGATATGTATTAAAAGACTCACCAAAGAATTCAAAGGCAAGTCCAGTGGCAACCCAGCGTTTTCCTTAGCCTCATGCAGCATCTTCAGCACTCTGTTAGCGCATTCCTCAATGCCTAAGTGCCAATGGTTAGTGCCTGGACCTTTCGCCGTACCTAGGACTCTGCCTGCTCCATCGCAGATTATGAGGTTTGAGTGGGTTGCACCTCTGTAGAATAAGGTTAGGTTAGAAGGGTAGCGACATATCTGCGTTACGTACAACGCCGAAAGTTTAGCGGCTGGAGTAATTGTATGCGACGTAATTTCGGCTGATGTGTCTATGATGTGATAGGTGACTTTAAACATATTGCAAGCGTATTGAACCGAACATTCCGCGCGGTACGTCACGCAGGTATGACCGCACACTAAATTAAAAAGTCCATGGACCCCTTACAAGTAACTTGAGTGCCAGGGGTCTGCAAGTATTGTTTCCGTAAGTAATTATTATCAAAGTATTTCAAGAAATAAAAATAACTAACTAATTAATAAAGGGTATTGATTTTTTTCTCAAATTAATTCTGAAATCCCGAAATAAAGGGCTGTCCACATATTTCCGGGTCAAATTTATACGTATTCAGAGTTGTTCGTTTCACTATAGACGCACTGACACGGAGTTGTGTGAACAGGTTCATATAATTTATATGTAACCGATATTTGCCGTGTTCCGTCAGGGACGTGTTAGCCCTTAAATGTTACAAGAGGAAGTTCCTAGTAATTAAAGATAACTATAATAGTCATATCTTATGTGTTAATAGGCATGATGACTAAAAACATTTTTTACTCCATCACATAGATTATTTAAAAATATTAGACACGTATTTTTAATTTTTTCTCTTAAACTCAAAATGACAAAGAATCACTGGGTTAAAGTTGCTCGTCACGTCACGCCTAAGTAAGATTTTTACCTTGGAGTGACGTCAATAACCCCACTCCGTAACTTTGACGCTCTTTATCTTTGTATTTATTTATATATTTGATCAGGTAAAAAATATGTTTCAATAGCCTATAGCCTATAAATAGCCTATTAATAGCCTAAGAGACGGACTAATTATTTTTTGGAATTTTTGAATGTAGTCATCATCTCGATTCTGATGTCACTGAAGAATGAACACTGACTCTCACTGATTCTGTCTGTCTTGTCATTCTTTTCTGTTTTATCTTCTAATTCTGTTGTTCTGTTTCTATTCTGCTGGGTCATTTATGTGTTCATTCTGTTGTTTTTCTACAATATTGCAAAGTATCATACAAATCTTTTCAGTGGTTTTTGCGTGAAAGAGTAACAAACATCCTTACGTCCATCTATACATCGACATATATAGTACTAGAGCATGCCCGCGACTTCGTTCGTATTTATCATCATTTCTTGGAAAATTATCAGGATATCTCAAAATAATATAGCCTATGTGTTATTCTGATGTGCCAGCTACAATATCGCCAAGTATCATTAAAAACTTTTCAGTGGTTTTTGCGTGAAAGAGTAACTGTACATCGATACTTCGACATTTATAGTATTGTTAGTAGGTACTTATGTTTAGGATAAGAATATTACGACTAAGTTTGTAAATCAACATTAATTTTATCTATTCATAATAGATCTTTATCTAGTCATGATGATGGGTGTCCATTGTTTACTGTATGAAGCGAGATAACAATTGATTAAGCTTTTAATAACACAATAGCTTGATATATAGGTATATTTACCATCAATAACATATTAGGTATATTATTACCCACGTGTTTGAGGTAAATGAATGTGGATGAGGCGAAAGAGGTGTGTTTGGATCGTAGGAAGTTGTGGGAAGTGGTTTCTGCCTACCCCGACGGGGAAGAGGCGTGACCGATATGTATGTATTATATTAAGATTAGTAGGGATATTAGTTTACAGTTGGGTAAAATTGGAGTATAGTACCTACATTGGGGTAATTTTGGGTACTTGTTCGATACATATCCGAACACAAGTGTTTATTAATAGTGTATTTTCGGTATAAGTGTAATTTCCGGTAGTATCAATATGGCTGTCTAATAACGTGACTGTATTGTGCTCAAGTATTTTAAAATACAAGTTTAAGTATAGAATAAAGTGCTTTTATTATGTTTCCCACATCCTAGTGGAACCAGCGCAATATAAACTAGGAATTAAAATTTGTGTGTGGCACAATACATTTTCGAGGGGCAATTCCAATTTTATTTTGCAATTACCCCTTATTCTAAATTACTCCAATACTATTAGGTCTTTACCTATGAAATTGCCGTTTTGTATGAAAAAATTCAAACGATTTTTTTTCATATAATTTTTATTTGTATTAAGTGAAGTAATTACCCATACAATCAATGCATCTTTGCCAACGCAGTGGCAGTTTATTAATGCCCTTCTTAAAGAAATCAGCTGGACGAGAGGCAACAAATTCTTCAAAGGCGTTTTGAACTGCCTCTTGGTTATTGAATTTTTTTCCAGTCAAGAAGTTATCCAAATTCTGGAAAAAGTAGTAGTCTGTAGGGGCAAGGTCCGGTGAGTACGGTGGATGAGGGAGAGCTTCCAACCCCAGTTCTTGCAACTTGGAGACCGTCATTTGTGCGGTATGAGGTCGCGCGTTGTCGTGCAGGAGCAGCGGAGACGAGCGATTGACCAATGCTGGTCGGAGACGTGCCAGCTTCTCCATCATTGTGTTCAATTCTTCACAGTACACATCTGCAGTAATACTCTCCCCATTTGGTAAGAAGCTGTGATGAATCACACCGGTGCTAGACCACCAAACAGTAACCATCACCTTTTTAGGGGTAAGTTTTCGTTTAGGGCATTGTTTAGGTGCTGAACCAGGATCCAACCAACTTGCTGAGCGCTTACGGTTATCAAACAGAATCCATTTTTCATCACAGGTGACAATGCGGTTCAAAATTCCTTCATTTGTGTGTCTGTTGAGCAATGCACGGCACGTCTCGACGCGTACTTGGCGCTGGCGATCATTGAGTTCGTGGGGCACCCATTTGTCAAGCTTTTTTACCTTGCCAATTTGACGCAAATGGACCAATATTGTTTTGATGCTTACGTCGAAAGCTGCTGCTAATTCAGCCGTAGATTGAGTATCATCAGCTTCCACGATCGCCTTCAATTCGTCTGCATCGACCAAAGTCTTCGGACGACCGCGGGGTTCATTTTTCAGGTCGAAATTTCCAGAATGGAAGCGAGCAAACTAATAACTAGTGGTTCGTTGGTTTGTAGTGTTAGCTCCGTACACGTCGTTGATGTTGCGAGCTGCTTGTGCCGCGTTGCTGCCACGACGGAACTCATATTCCATAATTACTCGAATTTTTAACGTATCCATGTTGACGAAAATGATTGAAATGCAATGAAAATGTAACACTAACCAATAAACAAATGACTGTTTTTGGAAAAAGAATTCCATATTTTTAAAATGAAATTAATTTGAAATAAGAATTCTTAGCTAAACAAAAAATATTTTTAATTGAAACGGCCAGTACTGTAAAACGGCAATTTCATAGGTAAAGACCTATTATTTAAAATGTATGTACTATGCTTAATTTTTAGAGACGTAATTCCGATAACCAATCTCAACCACTTTTTACATATTTTTGGTTTAAGCTTTCTTTCATCAATATACTTTTGGCGACTAAATTGCCAACACATCGCCAAAGAAGAGCAGGTAATATCCCAGACTGGGTCAATATATCTTTGATACGTAATCGATCGATATATTAATATTTTTATCTTATCTTTTCGAGTGAAACACTTTAGTTAGGTACACAGAAAGGCCAAGTTCAAGATTATAATACTTTTTATATCTATTCAATACATAAATATTTTGATATCTAGAATGAACCGGTAAACAATCTAATGCATAGATACCTAACAGAAAAAGTAAATATATTAACGTTATTTGTTAATTCATTAGTCAAAACAGACGACGGAGTCCAAACAAATATGGTTTTTATTGATTTATGATAAATTCATAAAACTTTTTTGTTCACTTCTGAATCTTCTGATACTAAGTACCTAAGTATCAGTACGGGTACCTACTTTTGCACCGGGAATGACAAGGGGCGGCTTGTTCGACTAGTTAATAAGTTTATTAAGGGTAATTAGGAAAGTTGAGTTGAATGAGTTAGTAGGTAATTAAAAGTTATCTACATACATATCTGTCACCCCTCTCTCCCATCGGAGTAAGTAGAGACTAATTTCCTCTACATGTTCCGATGATCCAAACACACTTCTTTCGCTTCATCCACATTCATCAGTCTCTTCATACATGTACGTCGGTTTAGGGTACCTACTCTTGATTTGGCCTTTTTTAAAAGTTCCCAATTGATATAATTGAAAGATAGACATTTTGTAAGCCTCATTGAATAAGTAGAAATGTTTTGTTATCTGTTTAATGGATCGTACGTACAACTTTATAATACGGGTTATAAATGATAAGGATTTAGGTACGGGAAATAACCTTTGCTGAACAAACATGTGAAAGTACATTTAAAACAGTGAGTATGAACGTAACTAAGATTGTTAATCCACCTTTTTATAGAGCTTGATGTATGTAGATATTATGATTATATGTCAATTCCTTCGGGAGAGGCCTATTTCAAATGGCATCGAACATATTTGTTTGTGGAGCCTGGTATAGTAAAATTTTCGGTATCAATTACACTACACATCCCCTATTCGAGCTAATATGGAGAACAAAAAGTTGGCGGCCACTGATGAAACTAACGTCAATCGATAGAGAAAAATATTATAAAACGATAGTATTTTGGACAAATGAAATGGACATGTGAACATTTTCAAAGTTCTATATCTCCGAAAGTATATCACTTTCGACATTTGTCCAAAATACTATTGTTTTATAATATTTTTCTCTATCGATTGATGTTAGTTTCATCAGTGTCCGCCAACTTTTTTGTCTCCATACTAGCTCGAATAGGGGATGTGTAGTGTAATTGATACCGAAAATGTTTACTATACCAATTAGGTTGGATGCTCTTTAGAATCTATACGGACTGCCGATTGATATGAAATGCCGTAGATAAGTATACTTTCTGTTGTAGTTCTGAAACTAAAGCTCTTGCAATCTAGCGTGCTAGTTTGCGCTGTGAGCTAGTTTGCGCTGTGAGCTAGATAGATAGTTAGATGACTAGATAGCTAGCTAGGGTTAAAGGCTAAGTTTTATATTGTAGGGCGAAAGTATTAAATTCAAGCCTAATGTAGCATTCTGCGAATTGTTGCTATAGTTTTGAAGTAAGTACCTAGTAGGTGGAAGTAAAAAAAAAATAGTTAAGAAAAAAAATCAAAATATTGATAAAAAAAAAATTGGTACCTACGAAAAAATCAAAATAGATATTATTATATAGAGAATATAATATAGAGAATAGATTTTTATCTTAGCTTTTTTTTTTGGTCTATAACCTAGACCTCTGAATATCTTAAAGCGTAAGAATTCGCAATTTCATGATTTCTGCGAGTTCATTGCTTAAGTAAATTGCAAGTTATGTATTGCAAATAGATTCGTTCATAACTCAATGTAAACAAGGTGTCATGTACATTATTGTCCATAGCAAAAGAAAAGGTAGGTGGCTAGAATGATAACCTTAGCGGTAAGGAGAGACCGGCGGCGGTCCATAGGTACCTACATTTTTCTGGAGATCAAGAAAAGAAAAAAATCTAGGATATCTAACTGGGATATGGAATGGAATTCATTTAAGAATAATAATGTAGGTAGGTAAGTAAGTAATTTCTTAGTGACTTTTTCGGGGAAAAAAATTTCGATCCTTAAAAAAATAAAACAGGTGCATCTAGGTACCTACCTATTGAATTTTTGGGTAGGTATACCTAGGTAGGATAGGTAAATTAAATAGGTACTTACTTTTTACTGTAAGGTACCAAATTGCAAGGTATGTTATAAGTAGGTACCTAATCAGAGGAAATTGTTTTAGGGAAAACATTTTAGAAACTGGTAAATAAATACCTACTTAATTAGAAACTTCTGATGCTCTACAAGATCTTGTTCGTAAAACGATAAAGGTTGTTGATTAATAAAACATTGTATAAAAACGCCGATAATTAGATGCATTTTGCAGTATAATAATTAATAATTAAGTTTCGAAACGCCTAGGAATGTTTTCTCAAGGCGAAGCAAACCTCTTTCATTTCACTTTCAATTCAATACAAGTCTGTGAACACAAGCTATTGTCGGACAAAATTCTTATAAAAATAAACAGAACATACCCCTCTAAACCGCCAAAATAGACGCATGAATCCATCTCCTACTATTTGTTTGGGTACGGAAATATGTGGGCAGTGCCTCGATTTATAATACACGGAAAATATCGCAGTTCTGATAAGAAAAAATGATAAATTGTTTACACGTCTATACGTGGGCAAGTCTCTGTCATTACTGAACGAATGAATCGCGCGCGCTGAGTGAATGATTGGTGAATGAAAATATGTGGCGCTAGTGTTGTGCGATAAGTAGCGGGTAAGTAACATGCTATTTTCACATTGTAGCGTTAGTTTTTAGTATTCAGTTTTTATGTTTTAGATAGGAGGCAAAGAAGCTTATAAATTATGTACAGGAGGTTCGAAAGAAAACTACCCAAGTAAAATAACATTTCGTATATTTTTGTTGATTTTTACACATACCTATTATTTTATATAT
This sequence comes from Anarsia innoxiella, assembly GCA_947563765.1. Taxonomy (NCBI): domain Eukaryota; kingdom Metazoa; phylum Arthropoda; class Insecta; order Lepidoptera; family Gelechiidae; genus Anarsia; species Anarsia innoxiella. The sequence continues at coordinate 498,418 of OX387414.1, read as the reverse complement.
TTCACACTTAAACATTTAGACATTCTGCTAACTTTTTCATATTATAGAATTTTATAAATACCTATACAATCGAGTAGGTAATGAATTGAAGGAACGTCGAGATCAATGAGAGTAATTTTTACTATTTTTAAAAACATGTCACTTAAGTCTATGTACCTAATTAATCTAATTTTTATTTATTTTTACAACAAGCTAGGTAGGTAATGCAGTAGTGTTACCAAACTTTTTTAATGGAAGGAGAGTGTATTAAATAAGCGGATTAAATAAAATACGAGGACTGCACTGAAAGTTGTAAGAATGGAATATTTACACTGTTCCTGTCATGTTAAAATCTTTTTAATTGAAAACTCCTTGGTTTTAAAAATCGAATACCATTTATTTATTTTAAAAAAGATTCGCGGTCTTTTCACGAGGTCTTGTCAAACTTGTTTAGTCGTTGAGAAAATGGAATTGACTCGAGAAAATTCAAGAGCGATGATTTATTATGACTTTAGAAGTGGTTTAACACAAAAACAGTGTGTTGATCGGATGCTTTCTGCATTTGGTGATGAAGCCCCATCCAAAAGCACAATTTATCGCTGGTTTGCTGAATTTCAACGTGGACGTCAAGCTCGTCAAGCTCGTCAAGCTCGGTGATGATCCCCGTCAAGGTCGTCCAAAAACTGCAGTCACCCAAGAAAACGTTGATGCTGTGCGTAAGCTGATTGAGGAAGATCGACATGTGACATACCGCGAAATTCAGGCAACTTTAGACATTGGCATGAGTCAAATACAAATAATCTTGCATGAACAATTGGGTGTTAAAAAGTTGTTTTCCCGATGGATACCGCATTCGCTCCGTGAAGAACAAAAAGCGGCTCGCGTTACTTGGTGCGTCAGAACTCTCGAAAGATTCCACGCAGGATCCTCAAATGCTGTATACAACATCGTATCAGGTGACGAATCCTGGATTTATGCGTACGAACCCGAAACAAAAAACCAGTCACGAGTTTGGGTGTTCGAAAATGAATTAAAGCCAACAAAAATTGTTCGCTCACGGAGTGTTGCAAAAAAAATGGTGGCAACGTTTGTCTCCAAAACCGGCCATGTTGCGACTATTGCTCTTGAGGGACAAAGAACGGTTAATGCAGAATGGTATGCTAGCATTTGTTTGCCACAGGTCGTTTCTGAACTCCGTAAAGAGAACTGCAACCGCCGCATCATCCTTCATCACGACAATGCAAGTTCTCACACCGCGCACAGAACAAAAGAGTTTTTGGAGCAAGAAAATATAGAATTATTAGACCATCCGCCGTACAGCCCCGACCTAAGCCCTAATGATTTCTATACTTTCCCTAAAATAAAGAATAAATTGCGTGGTCAGAGATTTTCATAACCTGAAGAAGCTGTGGACGCCTACAAAACGGCCATTTTGGAGACCCCAACTTCCGAATGGAATGCTTGCTTCAATGATGGGTTCATCGTATGGGAAAATGTGTCAAATTTCGCGGAGAATACTTCGAAAAGCAATAAATACATTTTTAAATAGTAATGTTGTGTCATTTCCTTGATTCTCGAAATTTTCAGTGCCGCCCTCGTATTCACAGAATCACACAGGTAGAGTCCTTTTCACGAAAGAAGTCCCCTAGCCGCGGCGCTGTTTATCATGTCAAAATTGACAATGTTGCCATTTATGAGTACAAATTTTACCTATGTTATTTATATTTCAGTTGTAATTTATCAAATTTTACTAATAAATTGCATACTTCGAGTATCCTAGTTACTCCATGAGTAGGTTGGTATACATTTTGATAAAAACATCCATTTTCCCACATTTCTGTTATGTAAAAAGTATATTTTTATTAAGATAAGTAAGGGCTTCTCTACCTACTATCAGGGAAAAGGTCAGAAAATAGGGAAAATAGATCTGTCAAATTTAGTTCCAAAAATATCCGGGGGACTTCTTTCGTGAAACGCACTCTAGGTACTTATGTTAAATACATATCGTCAGTGGAAAGGATAAAATGCTAAAGCGCCAATTTGGCCATATTGAGTTATATATACAGTTCGACTGCATTTTTTTTTCTGCGTCGATCTAGCTAGGTTTCGTAGCGATCTGAGCACTTTTTTGGCGCTTTAGCATTCCGAATTTTTGATAAATCACCTAAAACATCGCCAGCAAAATGACTAAAGCGGCGCTTTTTCGGGCTTTTTTTAACAAAAGTCGCTTAAGAACTTTTTCTGTTACGCTTTTTTTTTGTTACTGTGACGTTAGCATTTTTTCGTTGATTTTATTTTTGATAGTTGTGCAGCGGTTAGCAAAAAATGCCTTTTGTGTTTCTATATAACTTTGTTCATTAGCAATTTTCCAACACTATGATTTCAAACTGTATGGCGTTTTAGCAAAAATTGGATGAATATTATTATAAGTATGGATGTCGCTTTAGCAAAAATCACTTACTATTCCTCTTATCAATACTTACCATTTTACAACGTTAGCAAAAATACTAAGTTTTATGTGATCAAAAACATGCTTAACTGGGCATTATTAAGAGACATTGAAGACGTACGCGCGTTTGCGGAGCGTAGGTACGCGTTATTTTTTCCACTTCCAACGTGATTAACAACGGACATTATAAGTAGGGTCCGATCATTATTAATAACGCCCAAGAGAGACGGGAAAACTGACTAAACTTATGACTTGGACCGGGCAATATGAATAATTCCTTACTTGTAGTCGTGCAATATGATAAATTGGACCACGGCCGTTGTCAAAAATTGATTGTAGATGATGGTAGAAAATATAAATGTAAAAATAACTCGCCACTTAACCAAAATGGGGCACCTCAACTCAGATAGATTAGTTTCAGGTTACTTTTTTTATGACAACCCGAAAAACCGACACGAAAAGGTTAGGTTCATAAACAAATATACTCAGTTCACCTTTTTTGTTACTTTTACCATGATAGGGTGGGCATTATTCACAATGGCCGAGAAAAGTGATAATCATGCAGTATTTAATCACATTGATCACATTGTCTAATTGAGTCGGGCATTATTAATACACACCGGCCAATATTAATAGTGACCGGACTTATCTAATTGCCCGTAACATCTATACGGGTTAAGCAAAATTATATTTATTCGTAGTTAACTTCAATTAGTTAAGAAGAGAAGACAGTTAGTAAGTAGTATTTTTTGTTTAGTGAGTTCCAAAAAGAAAAAGGGTTGTCCGAAACTCATTAAACATAACACTTATCGCCTAAAGATTTACGTGGCATATGACTCATTTCGCCTAAAACTCTATTCACACAATTTGAAGTTTCTCACAAAGTTTTATTTCTTCGAAAATATGTTTAAAGTGTGTTTTCATAAGCACCGAAATGGGGCACCCCGTCTCTGATAGGTTATTTTTTATGACTAGGTACCCAAAATTAGGTAGGCGACACAGCAAAATGCAGACACACCGACACGGAAAGGTTAGATATAGATATTTTATTTTTATGAAAACCCAGAAAACGGGTCTGTGACAGACCTATAAAATATTATTAGTCCCCATCAAAATTATGCCATAGCATTAATAGGACGTACGTAATACGATATAAGTTTAGTAAAAATGGCATTCTGCATTAAACATTATAATGCAATAAGTACGAGTTTAGGACAATAATTTTATAAAAAAAGGGTAGACCCAAAAAATATTTTTCATTTGTTATAAAAGTTGATAACAGTTCCGTTTAAGTAACATCAATAAATTAGATGGTTAGCTATATTTTTTAAATAGATTTTTTCATATATGGGTGAATAAGCATTTTGTCTAACAAATGTTTTAAACAAATGTAGATTGAATCATACTGTTAGAAATTTTTTCCTGTCGCTTTCTTCTAGGATATGGTAATGTTTAGCAAAAGTTTCATGATTATCATTTGATAAAATCAAGTAGATTAGTATTTTCCGTTGATTGGATAAGAGACTTTTGCCCTATATTAGCATTTTAACATGAATTGGTTTTTCAAAGTAGATAGAGTTTAGCATTTTTTTCCTGAATATGTTTTTCTTATTTTTCAGCGTCTTTTTGCTAAAGCGCCACTTATTTCAGGAACGGAAAGAGATAGACACTCACAGTTATGCTGAATATTTAGACAAAAAATCAAATTATATTTTGTCTCTTTACAACATCTCTCTAACTCTAACAATATCAGAGATATAAATTTTTTTCGCAAAAAAAAACTTTAAACTCGATTTCCCACAAATGCCATTTTGGCGGTTTAGCATTTTATCCTTTCCACTGACGATATATATTTTTATATCTAACACCACATAATAATTAAAGAGATTCAGTTAAGAGGCACTGTCAACTGTAACATCGAACATTCAGTGACCCTTTTTATTTAATTCTTCTACAAAATTTTGGTGTTTATTTACTTTTAATAATTTCTGTTATTTATTATTTACATTTCTTTAATACAGCCATTAAGTACTCACATAAAATGTATACAGGGTGTAGCAGAAAGGGGATATACGCCGAAACACAGCGATAGTCCTCATGAAACTGAACAACTTTCCCCAACGAACATGGGTCGTAGCTCGAAAAAAAAAAATTTCGCCTCCCCATACAAATTGTGCGATCAGCTGATTGAGTAAGTATCGGCGATCCAAAAATGTTTTTCGAGTTACGAACCATGTTCCTTGGGGAAAGCTGTTCAGGTTCATGGGGACTATCACTGTGTTTCGGCTTTATACCCTCTTTCTGTTACACCCTGTATAGGTAGTTACAACAACAAAGTAAACAGAAGACAGTAGGTTTAGTTATCAACTAAGACCCAGAACACACGGTGGAACGCAACTGCAACTGCTAGTTATTTTTGAGTTGCATCTAAGTCTAAGTGAACTAGTTTGAAACGTTTCGTTTCAGTTGCGTCGTGTGTGGTTTACTAAAGAAGTCTATAGCAGAAACTGCGATGCAACTCAAAAGTAACTAGCAGTTTCAGTTGCGTTTCACCGTGTGTTTTGGCGCTAAGTCAACTAGTTTGAAACATTTCGTTTCAGTTGCGTCGTGTGCGGTTTTCTAAAGGAGTCTATAGCAGAAACTTCGATGCAACTCAAAAGTAACTAGCAGTTTCAGTTGCGTTTCACCGTGTGTTCTGGGCCTTACTCTTCATTCTCCATTGAATACACGTACTTATGTACCTAAAACATTTATCCTAAATTTAATTACTTAAGTTTATAATATTTTAATTTAATAAAGCGCAGACATCTTTTCCTTTTGCATAACATACAATTTTTATTTTATATAAATAATTTATATTATATCTATATTTTTAATAATGATCTATTAGGTACGTATATGTAAATAGGTTTATCTGCTAACTACGGTGAAGTAAATACGGACTGGCCAAAAAGAGTAGACATTAAAAAATGGCAACACTGTAGTGTCGACCCGTATTTATTACATTGATTTGAAAAGGACGAAGTTGTGGCAGCGTTGCCACTTTGACAGGCCAGTTAGCGTAGTCGGTAGTTAGTCTGCCTCATACGCACGGGCGCGGGTTTAATCCCTGCCGTTTAGCAAACATTTGTGTGATGAGCATTAAATGTTTGTTCCGTGTCTGTCTGGGTGTTATATATTTATCTATGTATGTTTATCAGTCCCTGATACCCATAGTACAGGATTTGCATAGTTTGGGGTCAGGTGACCGTGTGTGATATGTCCCCAAATATTTAGATTTATTTACTTTTTAATTTCCACTTTTTTTGGCCAGTCCGTAAAAACATAATATTTCAACTGCCACTAAATATGAGTATTAAGTTTTAATTATGTAAGTAGGTAGGTATATATTTTTATTACCTATTTAGCCAATCATTTTCCATAAATATAATAAATTCATCATGAACAACATATTAATAAAACAGTTTAGAATTCACAACATCCTATATTTACGTTCACTATTAATAAATACTTATTATATAAATATTACATTTATAATTATTATTTCTAATTATCGAATTACGTACCTACATCTTATTTAATGATGACTAGATACATTCAGTATTAGTTTTAAGTAGTCAAATCTATAAATAAGAAGACATAACTATCTTAAATTTATATAAATACTTTTTCACGTAAAAACTTTTTGCATTTATACTTTCTAAATATATTTTTTTTTCACTTCAACCAAGCTGTGGCTTAAGACCAATCCATCGATCGTCGATCAACTGTATCTATCGATGACGAAATAAAATATTCAACAACTATCCATATTTTTTTATTTCATCATTCCCATTTTTAACATACATATTCTTATTGAGCCTAAAGCATTCCAAAAAGACGATATACCAAGATTAAATCTCAGAAAAAAGAGTTTTACTGATATATTAACTTTATTAAAGGAGTTTTATCAAGTTTTTCACATTTTTTTTTTAAATTTCTGTGATCGTAATAAAAACTCCTTTAACTAGATACTATTTGAAGTCACTAAAGTTCCTTACAAACAAGCGACGGTTGTTTGAAACTGTGGGTTATTCCGTCGCATCATTTGTCGTCACCTGGAAATGAAAAAAACAAAGTTTAATATAAACAAAACCTATTGCATTGTTCGTTAATTTTTAACTTCAAATACTGCAACAGTCAAAGAGTTATAAAAATAACTAGGTAATAATTCCCGTTATTACAAAGCGTTTTAAATAATAAACTTAGTTCTAGGAGTAATGTCATTTGTTGACGTTTTGTCCATTATAGCTAGAACGTCATTTATCTGAGTAAGTTCTAGAACTATAAATAAAACTCGTTTTATAATAAGGAGAAAAAAACTGTACACACTATAAGACTCAAGTCTCCACTGCCGCAGTTTGTTTGACCAAAGATTCCCCGAAGCAACAGACCAACGGACCCACGGTTGGGGAACGTGGAAGAGGCGGGGTTTTGGTCCGTAGGCTGCCGGGTAACCGGTAGAGTCGGACATATCCGTAACACTTGGGCCTACGGACGGAATGCTACGGCATTTCCCCCCCTACGCAAAAAAAACCTCTGTCTATTTCATGAAACATGACGTTTTAGACAGTGACAGGTATAAATTATCTGTCAGATAAATTTTATCTGTATAAAGTGAAACGGGCCCGTAGTCTACTTAATTTTTGCAGTTCGGCAAAATTGTTTTTAAAGAGTACTTACAAAGTTTAATACAAAGCCACTAAGTAGGTAGGTACCTATGCAAAACCTAGTCGACAAAAACTTAAACATACCATTCTCACCTGTCAGTAGTGCTAGACGTATGTGATTGGCTCTGATCGTGTTCGTCGAGCGAATGCGACTGCGCGGTGCGTAGTACGCGCGCGCGGGTCGGCTCCGCCGCGCCGTCCGACTCGCGACGCGTGCCGCCGCCCGCGCAGAAACATTTGCAGATTATGCGTTTGAAGGCAAATCTATGGGAAAGATAGAATATAAGTAATATTTCAAAATATGTATGTCATTTCATTAAGATAAGTAAGTTCTGATAGCTTTAGGTATTTCCGGGCATGTGCCTTTATGCAGACATGTATAACGACAATTTGACATAGGCATTCAATAGAAAAAAATTACTTAGCTAAGAGCTTTAATTGGCTTTACGGTAAAGTTAAATTAAAACTAAAAAATAAATATATTTAAAAAATCCAATGACGGTGGTCTCTGCCTACCTCGATGGGAAAGAGGCGTGACAGAGATATCTGTATGTAAAAACATGATACTTGCAATAGTAACTGAGACTTAACCACTCCCACCCAGCCCATTTATATACTTCTCAGCCCATACTTCTTCAGTACAACAACCACGTCCATCCGAGTTGACGCTCTGGGGCCAGTGAGCAAGCGTAACATTTAACATCGCCTATCTCAAATTCTAAACAACATTTACGATAATGTGATAATACTTCGAAAAACTTACCTAAAATCCTTAGAAAACAGCGCATAAATGAGCGGATTGATCGCTGAATTGCAGTACCCAAGCCAGAACAGCACGGAGAAGACTATAGGCGTGACGCAGTCTCCACAAAACGCTCTAACGACGTAGACGCTGAAGAACGGCAGCCAGCAGAAAACGAAGCCGCCGACGATGATGCCCAAAGTCTTGGCTGCTTTGGTTTCCATTCTGAAGCGTTTCACCTGAAGAATGAATGATTTATGAGGTTACTAGAGGCTGCCCGCGACTTCAATACAATACAATACAAATATTCTTTATTGCACAAAAGATATAAGGTTCAGACACAAACAAGAATATAAAAAGCAACAGGCGGCCTTATTGCTAGGTAGCAATATCTTCCAGGCAACTTTGTATGCTTTTATCGTCATATCTTGGGAAAAAATCATAATATCGTAAAATAGTAGGTATAGCTTATGTGTTATTCTGATGTGCAAGCTACAGTATTGCCAAGGATCATCTAAATCTGTTCAGTGGTTTTTGCGTGGATGAGTAAAAAATATATTCGCATCCATCCATCGGCATACACATTGACATTTTATATTTAATATTTGTAGGATAGTAAGAAGGGTATCCTCATAGCACTAAGCATCGAGTCAAGATGAAGAAGAGTATCGGAGTCTCCACCGAGAAGAGCAACGCTCTTAAATATACTAGGTGACATTAAATTAGTGAACGATAGAAAAGGATATGCATGTACTCGTGATAGCAAACAACTTTTAATATGGGACCAAGGTCGAAATCACAAAAAAAATTGTTCCCCCATACTATCAGCTGGTGCATTTTGTATGGGGAGTTCAAAACATTTTGAAAGATTTCGACCTTGGTCCCATAGTAAAAGTTGTTTGTTATCACGAGTACATGCATATCCTTTTCTATCGTTCACTAATTTAAAGTCACCCTATTTAGAGAAGCACTACACCACAACAAGTAGGTGTCAATTATTTTACTTAAGTATTTTCTGGATTAAAAAAGGCACTGTCTTTTACTTAATTTGAAACAAAATCCACTTTTAACGATACCCTTGAGAAAAGAGTGTTTACCTTCGTATTTATTTTTGAATTTTCCCTATTTTAAACATTTCCTATACCTACTTAACTATTGACTTACGGCCGTTCCCAATATTCAAAGACAAATAGCTATCCAAGATCGGCAGTACTTAACTGTTACGTAGCTGTCACTTTTGATTTATCCTTCAGAAGAATCCCATAGATTTTTTGACACCACCGGTAGCTTCATTGCGACGAAAAATTCTTAGATACATACATACATACATATATATCCGTCACGCCTCTCTGCCAATGGGGTAGGCAGAGACCACTTGCTACGATCCAAACACACCTCTTTCGCTTTATCCACATTTATCAGTCGCCTCATACATGCCCGTTGGTTTAGGATACTCTTGACTTAGCCTTTCTTGAGAAGTCCCCGATTTGATCGAGGTACGTTCGTCTTGGCCATCCCCTCCCAAAATTTCCATCCACTCTTGCCTTTTATATCTCTTATTATATATCTTAGATAAATAACTATTTCTATCTGTCTCCAGTAGGGCAAAACCAGGGGGCTTAGCACGGCGTGCCGCGACAATTATCATTATTATTAGTAGTTAAAATATTGGGAATTAACGGTTATTAGTGACGTCACTAGGGGGTCTAAATGCCAAGTAAGGTGACAATGATCTTCAATCACGTTGGCTGTTCTAACACCCTATCATTAGTGAAATAACAGACTGACTGACCTTTGTAGACAAGGGGTTCGAACGATTAAAGCTGATTGATTAAGCCGCTGTAAATAATAAGTCTAGGCTTCTTCGTGAAATTACTTTCCTTTAAGTGTTCAAAGTAATTGCTAAGTTTATAAAACTGTTTCGCTTTTCAAATTCAATTGTGTGCGTTTGAAAAAATGCTTGTTTTCAAAAATGATTTATTATAAACGACATTAAACTCGTATCTGTAGAGTTTTTTTTTAATAACAGCTATCTCTAAACCTTAATTATTAAGACAGTTTTAAAAAATAAAATAATAGAAAACATAATGAATAGAGTCATGCCAGAAAGTGCCAGTGTCATAATCATATTTGAAAGACAAGAGGAAAATAGAGGACAAAACGGAATGGAAGAAGCTCTAACGACAAGAGCTAGTTCTTACAGCTCTGAAATAATAGATGAATATACAACATTGTCATCATTCATCATCATTCATCACCATCCTTCATCATTCATCATCATCATTCATCATCATCACCATTCATCATCAGCTATCATCATCATTATTGATCATCATCATCATTTATCATCATCCATCATCACCACCATCATCATTAACTCACCTGAGCTTTAATATTCCTCTTCCCCATTCGCCTTGTAGCCCTAGGCTTATCATCAAACTCATCATACAGCGGTCCTGGGGCGAGATGATGAGGCGGTCTCACCCTCAGCCTGCTCTCCGTCAGTTCCCTTCCGTCTCTTTCATAGTGAACAGCATATAAAGAAGGACTTGGTGAACGACTTGGCGATCTTGAGTTCTCATGATTGGTGCAGATTTGCTCAGATGATGGGTAAGAGACTGAGATTTTGATTTTCTCGTGAGCTCTTCTTGCGCTTGAGTGTCTGGGGATGATGAAATTTTTATTAGTATATTCGAACAAAAAAGTGGTTAAATACAAAACACGCAACGGGCTTCGACCCAAAACAAATTATTTTTGTTATGTTATTTATAATTAAGTAAATGATATTTATATAGATATTTATCTTGTCAATATCAGCCCTTTAATGTCCCCGCTAAAGGGGCACGACTGAAAGAATTTTCTTTTCAAAAAATTAAAAATTGTGACTTGTATGTTTGAGAAACAGTCGATCGCTTTAAAAGAAAAACCTTTACCCCGTTATTACACTCGTTTTGTAATAACGGGGCTAGAAACTCAACTTTAAATCAATCAATAGCAGTTTTCATATGTAGCGTATACACATCCAATTTAGTATTAATATAGGTTATATGATTAAATTTCTCATAGTTTATAATATTAGTAGCTAAACTGACTACTTTAGTTTAATATTATTGTTATTCCAGTTTAAAATCCCCCGCCACAATTCGTTATTGTGGCGGCAAAGTGTATTACGCTCAGTTCAGTCGTAATCCTATTTCTTGGTGAAACGATATTTGGAACAACTTACCAACTTAGCAATAGTGATAGAATCTACCATATGTAAAAGTGAATTAGTGATTGCAATAAACAGTTGGAAGTGATCTAGTGGTTTAATTTGTGAGTCGTCATACATAAAACAAGATTAACCTAATAAAACCGTAATAACAACTTTTTAAAATATATCTCATACATTAATCCATACCTACCTACATTATTCCACATTCTCATAGCCCCAAGCCATAGATAAATATAAGGAGTGCTTAACATTCTACAAGGCTGTAAAACATTTAAGTGGTAGCTTAAATTGCAATTGTAACTTCAAAGGCGAAAAGTTTCATGATAAACGCTTCTCCTTAATTGTTTATGGGTCGCTTAAGTACCGGATTAATCAAAAATTTTTCGGAGAATTCTGGCTGATTTTAGGGTTCCGTACCCAAAGGGCGAAATCGGGACCCTATTACTGAGACTTGGTTGTCCGTCTGTCTGTCTGTTTGTCTGCCCGTCCCTCTGTCACCAGACTGTATCTCATGAATCGTTATAGCTAGAGCGTTGAAACTTTCACGAATTATGTATTACCGTTGCCGATATAACAACAAATACTAAAAATAGAATTATAATAATAATAATTAAGGGGGGCTCCCATACAAAAAACGTGATTTTTTTGCCTTTTTTGCTCGATATCAATAGTGAATGGTACGAAACCCTTCCAGCGCGGGCCCGACTCGCAGTTGGCCGGTTTTTTTTAATTGTGGATAGCATAAAGAGTCTGGTGTTTGGTGCGTGATTAGCACTCATTACAAGTTAATTTTAATCTACGCTTTCGTGTAGACATTTTTAATGACATAATAAATAGATTTTAACATAAATAATTTTCTATTTTTACCCAAATTCAGTTTTTTTTTAAATTAGTGCGAAGCTCAGCAAAAAGTGGGGAGGTCCTGCCTTACATAAAAGAAATAGATCGAGTGCATGGCGGTGGGCCTTTACCTGGCATTGGGACGTGATAGGCACTGTATTTTAATGCGAAGCTAGATACCTACTTGTAGAATGATTCGAGGCAGAAGACAGAGATCTCCCGTATTACCTCCTTGATGAGGATAAAATAAATAGGTATCTAGTATGTATTCGTCCTTACCTCCTCAATCTCTCTGGTGAGGCACTAAGCGAGGTGCTAGTAGAATGATTCGAGGCAGTAGATAGAGGCGAGCCGTGCGGCCTCGCTGAACCTCTGCCTCGGTGGATGCGAAGAGTGAGGCGATTGTCATCGAATCTGCTGCCGAGGCCTTTACCTTAAAGAAAAGTGAGAATTCATATTCAATTCAATTGAGCTAGTTGGTAGCAAAACGTTCTTATATAAAAGCGCAACTTCGGAAGCGGTTCAAAATTTTTTAGTATGTAGTATAAAAAATATATTTAATTCAAAATTGGTAGGAGTAAGTGTTAGTTAACACTATCTGGTGTATTTTTTTTCTATCATTTCACTACTGGTATAAGCCGGAGGAGAAAGCAACAGCAAGCAACCTTATGCAAGTGTATTTTTTTGTTATCTACTAATTAATAGTTTTTGAAACCTAACGACACAAAGATCTACGTTTATTTAAATTTATTTAAATTGCGATTAATGGTGCATTTACATAAGTCGGTTAGACCGTATTCGGCAGCAGTCACCGATTGATAAACCGTTATTCGTTTGGCCGTATTCGGTTTGGCCATATTCGTAAGCGTTTCGGTTAAACCAAATGCGGCCGCCGCCTTCGGTGACTGACCAAATGTAAATCCGCCATTAGTAATGGATGATGGTTCTTTTCATCCGTTAGTTCTTAAAAGACCGTAACATCTATATTAAAAACACAAATTACTCCCACATTACCTTTAGTAGTCCGAAACCCCTGATTAATAGCCTTAGTAGTCCTAACTGCAGCTTTATAGATCCTCCAGTAGAAGAACAGCATCACAAACATGGGGATGTAGAAGGAGCCAAGAGCGGAGTAGACCACGTAGCCAGCGTCATTCGTCAGCTCGCAGGTCCAAGGGCAGTGGGGGTTGGGAGACCAGTCCTGGTCTGAGTCTTCTGGCTGTGGAATTGAAGGGGGGAGGTTAGTTTTGTTAGAAGTGGAGGGGTGTTTTGCTGTTATTATGATATGCGAAATGAAATTGTGAAATCTTCACACAGCACTACTAGAATATATTTTGATATTGAACACTTTCTTACAAATATCTTTTATAAGTACGTACAGAACTTCTCTAGTGTAGAGGAACTAGAGGACTCATATACACATTCATTATTCGCCTCATACATGAATGTCACTTTCTTGCAATCCAAGTATTATTATTTTGTCATCTAAAAGCCACTTCCAGCCAAAACCGTTGCAGGCACTGTTACCAAAAGACATAGGGTATGCGCTCACAGCACGTTCACAGATCATGAACCATTATCAAACTACATACACCCTATATTTTTTAGGTTACAGTGCATGCAACGGTTACAAGGGCCCAAGTCTGCTAATTTACAATATACTCAGTTGTGTGTCGGCAGAGTGTCAATGACATTTTTCACATATTTGGTCGTAATCATTGTAAGCGATTGTTTTGCAGAATACCAAATGTGTCAAAAAATGTCGACATACAGCTGTGACTATTTTAAATTATTTGGGCCCCAGCTCAGTAATGATCATACGCTTTCAATAAAGCCATTACCCTCTTATCCTTCCACCCAACCAAAGGCGGGAAACAAATGACGAACGAGAGCACCCAAAGACCAGCGATCAGTCCCTTAGCGCGTCTCCTACTCATGATACTTGGATAGCTGACGGGGCGGGTGACGGCTACGTAGCGGTCCAAGGAAATGGCGCAGAGGTTCAGGATTGATGCGGTGCACATCCACACGTCCACAGCCAGCCATACTGAGCACCAGACGTCGCCGAAGATCCATATCTGGAAGGTGGGAATGTTTTGGTTAGAATTTAATTGAAGGGGCAGAAAGAGTGTAGGACACATAAACACGCGATGTCGTGTCTTGCAACGATGCGACGTTGTGTCGTGAAAATCTACAACACATCGGTAAAATCTTGATACTTAAACACCATAACCTTTTTTTTAATAAATAAGAAAAAAAATAATAAATAAGCATCATAATAAACACCATAACGTTTTATTAAGATTCTGCCGATAAGTGTAGCAGATTTTCACGACGCGACGTCGTATCGTGTTTTTGGTGTTTTTGCACGGACTTCTGCAAGCAGTTGATACCCGACTGCTTAAAGCCACAACCGTACGGTAAATTATAGACATTCATTCACTGCCGTACACGCGATGGTTTGAACAGTCGCGACCGCTTCAATTTGTGAAGTTTATACCGCGCGGTCACGGCTTGAAGCAGTCCGTGTTCGGCCGCCCTTATAGGAGCAATAAAAGATGCCTAAAATTCATTAAACAACAAAATTGGATTGTCATAAACGGTTCAAAGAAATGTTGTTATCTTGTTAAAACTAAAAGTTCAGTGACTGCGAATCTAAGGTTAACTTTAAAAACTTCAGAGACATATTTCAAGTAGTTTATAATTTGCTTACGAATTAAAAATTTATTTGAATTTTTAATTGAATCTAATATGACATAATATATTTGCTGAAAAATGAACCGAAGAAGGCCAAAGACCGATGTGCATGTATGAGGCTACTGATGAGTGTGGTAAAGCGAAAGAAATATATTTGGATCGTAGCAAGTGGAGGAAAGTGGTCACTGCCTACCACGATGAGAGAGAGGCGTGACAGGTATGTAGGTGTGTATAATGAACCAAAACAGCTTAAGGTATGTACGTCAAAATTTCTAATCACAAACCATATTCAAAGCCTACAAATTCTATTCAATAGATATTACATACAACCTCCGCCTAGTAATCACGTATAACGTCCATTACGTAGATAATCTGACAACGTTTAACTAGATACCTGGATGGTATGCGTGTTGATTCAAGCGAGGGTTCAATTTGATGTTTGTACAGTACCGTCATGTCGTGAACTAACGTCAATGTATACTGAGTATAAACGTTTAATCTGCATTTAAAGTGAGAGTACTATTTGTCTATAGTTTAATAGTTTGTTCGAGTCTTGATTCGAGTATTCAGTGAGATTTAGATAACTTTGTATCAACGTGCAAAAAAGGACAAACAAAATTTGTTTCCTATGCAGTATAACTGAAAAAAAAATCCTTCATTGCGGTCGAAAGACGACATTATCAAACACAATAACGTAATATTTCTTTCGACCAAGGGACTTATAATAATAAGTAAATGTAGAGTTAGTTTTTTTTTATATTTTGACCTACACATGTAACTTTTTTCGCTATAGAGGCAGACTGTAAAAAACAGCCTTTATGTAAAAATGAAGCAGTGTTTTTTCTTTTAATTTTGCAGAATTAGTCTGACAATACCAACACTTTATAATGGGCATGACGACAAAAAAAAATTTTTAGTCCATCACATAGATTATTTTAAAATATTCGACACGTATTTTTTCCTTTTTCTCTTAAATTAAAAATGACAAAGATACACTGGGTTAAAGTTGCTCGTGACGTCATGCCTCAGTACGATCACTCCGTAACTTTGATGCTCTGTATCTTTGTATTTATTTATGTATTTGATCAGGTAAAGATGTGTTTCTAATATTTTTTAATAGCTTAAAAGACGGACTAATTATTTTATGAATTGTTGAATGTAGTCATCATCCCCATTAGTCTGAGAACACCAACACTTTATAATTTAGAAATAATTTCGAGTTCCATAAGTAGGAACTTCTCCCGGAAACGGCAGATGCTCTGCAGATATAAACTTAATTAATATCGTTGCATGTCGCATTTTCTACCTTCTCTATATGAATTCGTTCATGCGTCTTTATTCAAAACTTTTTAATATAAGTTAACTTATTTCTGCGAAATATTTTACTAAGACTTTGGTGTTTTAGATGCTGCATTTCTTATAAGAGATTTGATGACATTTAACCAGTACTAAAATATATTCGTTTATGTACTTATTAGACTTATTAGTCGCACCATCCACTTTCCGTCGGCCGCCGCTGATGACGCCGGTTGCAGAAAGAGACTAAAGTACGCGTCTCTAGAGCTGCTGTACGAGTTCGTTCCGTTGGCTGTGGAGACTATGGGCAGTTGGAGTGGTGAGTGTAGGTCTTTTGTAAAGGAATTAGGTCGAAGACTGAGTGACAGAACAGGTGACCCCCGTTCGGCATCGTTTTTGGTGCAAAGGTTGGCCATCGCCATTCAGCGTGGAAACGCGGCGAGCGTCATGGGCACCTTTGCACCGGGAACGACCAGGGGGGGTTTGTTTGATTAATTATAAGTTTTGACATTTGTAATTTATTATAATAACTTATTAGACTAACCCCTAGTTGCAGATTAAGTGATTAAAGTTAAGACTTCTTCTTAACCTTGTCATTAAACTTTGAGTGCCTATTAAACTCAGATCACGTCGTTTTAACTTATTTCTGTAACTGGCAGTCAATTTAAAGAATAGTAGCATAAAATAGTTTACTACGTCTTTTGTCATTCATAAGAATCGTTTAGTAATTTCTTTCTAATTCTCGTTTATTTAATGTATTTCTCTTTCTAATTATCGTGATATTCATGTAAATTACATGAAGTTCCCATCGCGTAATAATGTTGGTCTTCCTAATTATCGTGACATTCATGTACATTACGAGTACATGAAGGTACATGTAAGCAAATGTATAATTATTCACCTATTCTATAAAATCGTCCTAAACTAAAGCAATTCCCAGATTAAAATGTCAAAAAAATAAGTAAACCAAATTGGCTGTAAAAAATTTAAAAAGTCAAAAGAAAACTCATCAAAAAAAAAAAGATGGTGACACATTAAAAATTAATTAAGACCGTCGTCGCCGTTTAACTGTCATTGCATTCATTACAAACACTTTGCTCTAACATTTAGAACTTTAAATTGTAGGATTTAAAGCATAATTTGAAATGTACGCCATTGAACGAGATTGTGGACGAAATCAGATTGAAAACTGTGATTTGAATAAAATTTGGCGGGAAACCGCATCGAATGAAAATAGCGGATGGTTTTCGTGTGTTTTTGGAACATGTAGGTAGAATTCAGTAGATTGTGTTTATGTATGACAAACTTATTTGTAATGAATAGATATTGAAAACGCGTATTTCTGATGTGGCAAAAACAGCTGCCAGTCTGAAGTGTGATTGGGCCGGCCACGTCTGCCACATGCCAGAAGACTTATAGGCTAAAACAGCTACCCATGGCTACCAACTGCCAAACGGCGTCGCGGCAGACCACGGAAAAGGTGGCGGGACGAGCTGGATACCTTCTCGAGTACCTGGGCGGAGGAAGCTCGAGACAGAAAGTCATGGTGGATGAGGAGAGAGGCCTTTGCCCAACAGTGGGACACGAGTGGCTAAATTAGATTAGATTGATGAATGCGTAGCTATACTAGATATAAAACATTAGAACGTTTGGCATTTTGATTATAAGTATCATAAATGTCAGTGCGTAGGTAGGTATTAGTGTTGGAAAAAACTTGAGTTGTCGAGTCGACATTTTGGACACAGATTTTATAGCTGCTGCACCAACCAAGCACGAGACGAACCGTCCGTTTTCGTAGTTCGCGGTATCAAACGTGGATATACGACGAACCTACTTCGAGCTCTGTCCTTTGTGTTTGTAAAAGAAACTGACAACTGGTGGCAAAAGAGCACCAGCCAAATACTCATAGCGCGCTCGTTCGACGCTCGCTACAGAACAGACGCAGCTTTAGAGCGTTTACAAACCTGTAATTGCGGTTTGACTTTAATATGAAAACACGCGAAACGTGGAAGCCGATTGTACCGTAGTCGCATTACAATCACAAGTTCGGAGGCTTCCTTAGCCAAAATCCTTCATTCATAAATACTCTTGATCACTGGGTAGCAAGCTTATGCTGTCTACATACCAAAGCCGCCGGCATGCCGCCGGCTTTTTGACAGCTGCCATTCGTATGACGAAAAGCCGCCGGCCTAGCACGGTGGCATGCCGGCGGCTTTGATGTGTAGAATCTACACTGTAGATAGCATTAGTATATACTTAGGGTGACTTTTAATTAGTGAACTATAGAAAATATATGGATATATGGATATAACAAACAACTTATACAAGGGGACGCAGTTAAAAATCATTAAAAAAATTCTTCCGTACATTTAATGCTGGTGCACCGGCTGGTGCATTTTGGGAGTTCGAAAATTTTTGAATGATTTCGAACTTAGTCCCATAGTAAAAGTTGTTTATTTTGACAAGTAAGTTCATATCCTTTTCTATCTTTCACTACTTAAAGCCAAGTTTCTCTATAAACACGCGTACAGCATTTACTTAATCGAGTTTTATATTTCCCAACACTAGTGGTCATTCAAAGGGTATTCATAAATCCCAAATCACGCACGAGTAGTTTGGATAGGCAACCGTTTACGGAAACCTAATACAATTGTCTTTTTTGCAGTTATAAAAGAGAAAATGTCATTTTGAATTTTATAGAGGGTTCGTACGAGATTTTTTAAAGAGTTTGAGGTAGGATGGCGGGAGTATGTGGGGGATTTGAATATCTCGTATCCCACAAGAATGAAAATGAAAAGTGTTTAATTTAAAAATAGTTAAAATTCATTACACTTTTTTGATGTCACTTTTTTATCTAAAACTACTGCCGGTTCACTACCTGTATAGCCGAGAGGAAGAAGACGTCAAGAAACCTTCGGCACAGGCCCCTACGTTATGTGCAATATAATATCTAATGTACCTGCAATTTACTAATTAGTATTATAATTAAGGTTCAATGTATCTCTTTCAAAACGGAGCAATTACAACAATAAAGTGAGCCTTGGTTTTGACGCAGTTATCGTCAATTGTTGGAAAACTTACACTATTTTTGATTGATAAATAAAAAAAATGTTTTAAGGCCAAAACACACCGTACGCGTATGCGTAGACGTATACGTATGTCTGAGTTGTAAAGTATGGAACTGTCACCGCTTGCGTAACGTAGACGTACACGTCGACGTGACACGTAGCCCGGTGTCACATCGGGTTACACCGTAACTACGCGCGTGGCTACGCCGTGCTTACGTCTACGTTACGCATACGCATCCGGTGTGTTTCAGCCTTTAATGTGATGGTAATACAATATTATAAAGTTTCATTTCGAAAGCAATGAACAAAGTGACACATTTATATTCTACTAGCTGTCCCGGCGAACTTCGTCCCGCCTTAGAATGAACTTTATTGTGTAGGAATAAAGTTCAAATTGACTCTACATTTTAGTAAGAAAACATTTGTATGGGAAAAAGAAAAGGTCTGTTTCAGGGCTTTCCCGGCAATTATTCGAATTTTTCTCAGCGTAAGAACCATCCTTGGACGTCAATGAACATTTAAAAAAAAGAATTAGCGAAATCGGTCCAGCCGTTCAGGCGTGATGCCGTGACAACGGAAAACGGGTTTCATTTTGATATATATTATTATATAGATTATTATATTATGTTCTATTGTTCTATTACTAGAGGCTGCCCGTAACTTCGTTCGCACTTATCACCGTATCTTGGAAAACTTATTCAATATCTTAAAATAACATAACCTATTGACGCGTTGGAAGATATATTTTTCCTGTAAATATTTAATTCTATGTTTGTGTTATTTATTTTAATATAAAGTATTATCATAAATTAAGTGTTAAATAAATAAATAAACATCCTCACATACTTATATCCATCCATCGACCCATCAATCATCGGCACAAATAATTGTCATTTATAATAGAAGATATTAATAAAATTATCTATTGAAAAGATTTGAAAAGAGCTACCCCACAGAGTTTCTTGCTAGGTTCTCCTCTGGGGGAAACTGCGCTTTGCGAATCTATCACTAGCTTTAAAAATGAATATTATAATAATGTAACGGTTTCAAGAGCATTTTTTGTGCCTATGAAATAAATATATTTTTTACTTTGACTTATTTTTTTAGTAAAAATTCAATAGAGTAGGTATTTTAAAAAGGGCGTTCGTAATCATGGTTGAACGATCGCGCCATATTTAAATCGTGCTGTCAAAAAGTAAAGTTGCCATCAATTTGGATGAGGAAATGAATTCTCCTTTAATTATAAAACGGTGGAAGAGTGATTGATTTGATAATGAAAGGTTTTCACTTTTACCATCGCCTGACGCTGAAAAGCTTAAAATAAATGAGTTCAATATATATTTTGAGTGAGTTTTAAATACATATTGTGATAAAATAAAAATAATAATCGTAGCAAGTGGAATGAAGTGGTCTCTGTTTACTCCGATGGAAAAAAAAAACCGTGACAGATATGTAAGTATGTAAGTAAAAAACGGCTGACAAAGGGCTAGGTGTGGGAAGATAGTTAAGAGGATGTTTGTTACTCTTTCAAGCAAAAACCACTGAACAGATTTTAATAAAACTTTACAATATTGCACATCAGAATAACACTGAAGCTATATTACTTTAAGATATTACGTATATGCCGAATAAATAGTTATTTAAATAAATAAAAATACTATTTGGACTTCAAAAAAGAAATTTGTTAATTGACAATTTTTTGTTGTTGACGTTTTTGCTTTTTGTTTTTTCTGTCTGTCATTTATATTGTCCTGTAAATATTCTTGGAAAATTAAAAAAAAACATTTTATTCAGAATTTCGCAGATTCTCCAATAATTAATCCCTATACGTAAATTTTCGAAAACATGACTACAGACGCGTACGAAGTCACGGGCAGCCTTTAGTACCATAAAAATTACATCGCTAACCTTTTTGACCCAAATCACCGTTGCACAAAAGGTCTCCAAGTGGTATATTTCATAAAATACTTGCCTAAATGAAATAATGGTATACCTGTAACCATAATTCATTTCCGGGCGCTCCCCAAAATAATAACCCAACAGCGGCTGATTCTATAGGGACCTAATACTGTGTGTAAAATAATAATGGAATGAAAGTTAATTTATCAGCAGATTAGTAGTTTTAGCCGCGCTTCACGATCTACGGATAAAATTTATTTGACAGATATTTTATACCTGTCTCTGCCTATTTATCTCTATCTATCTATCCGGCCGATTCCGGCCATAGCGACCACTTCGACTCCTATAGGTCAGTTTGGCGCTCATGCGCTCTCATGTGGCTTGTGTAGCCTCAGTGCAGAAACGACCACGGCGTGTACTCACACCCCCGGACCGCCTGTGTGCAGGTATCAGACAAAGCCTAGCTTGCATCAGGCTAGACCTCTCTACTTCTACCCATCGCCACAGGACTCTCTGTCTAAAACGTCATGTTTCAAGAAATAAACTAAGGTTTATCTATCAGTTATTTTTATAGCTACAAGAAGATCGTGAAACCGGCACAATCCTTCTTATACATATTTTAAACTAGCTGTCCCGGCGAACTTCGTCCCGCCTTAGAATGAACTTTATTGTGTAGGAATAAAATTCAAATTGACTCTACATTTTAGTAAGAAAACATTTGTATGGGAAAAAGAAAAGGTCTGTTTTAGGGCTTTCCCGGCAATTATTCGAATTTTTCTCACCGTAAGAACCATCCTTGGACTTCAATGAACATTTAAAAAAAAGAATTAGCGAATCGGTCCAGCCGTTCAGGCGTGATGCCGTGACAACGGAAAACGGGTTTCATTTTTATATACATATAATATAAGATGTAAAAACTTGTGTCGATGGATGGATTTGAGGATATTTGTAACTCTTTCACGCAAAAACAACTGAACTGATTTTGTGGGAACTTTACAATATTATAGTTTTTAGATTGAAATAAAAAATAAGCTATAGGAAATATTTTGCGATATCATGATTGTTTTCCAAGATAAGACGATAAATGTGTACGAAGTCGCGGGCAGCCTCTAGTTTATTAAGTACGTGGATAATTAAAGCCTCTTTGTAATTTGAAGTTAAATAAAGTTTGTTTACAAACCAAGACTAACTAATAATTAATCTTATTAAATTACAAACAGAGCAATTAGCTTAGATTTTAATTAAATTCAGCCTATAACCACAGAGATATAATGTATATGTCACACAGTATGTTCGGGTCAAAAAGGTGCAGGTTTATTAGAGTCTGGCCTGTGCCTGGTTTATGGGCGTCCCTTGTGCGTGCCCGTATTACATGACCCTCCCCTCCTATTAACTGAAACTCGAGACGAGAGCTAGAGATTATGTATAGTACTTGTCGGCATTTTTTTCGATTGTTCATTTTATTTTAAGGCTTAGATGTGTTTTAAAGGCATTTTATACGAAATATTTATTACAAACTCTACTTTTTTTTTAATTGACTTTTTTACACTTTTATTTATTACTTTAATTCTTTATAATAATTTATTCTATAGCCAAAATCATAATCCAATTAATCATCATCCTAATTAGGATTGTCTTTAATCAATGTTATTTGATAATGATAATAAATAAAATCGGTGATGTCATCTAACAATTAGACCCAGAACACACGGTGAAACGCAACTGAAACTGCTAGTTACTTTCAGTCGCGTTGCAGTTGCGTTTCACCGTGTGTTTTGGCGCTTACAAAAACAAGCTACTCGTCCTTATTACTACATATTAAAATAAAAATAAAATGCAATATTACACAAAGCACATGAGATAATCATTATGAGACCGAAACTGTCGGACTTTCATTATTACTTTTATTATACAGGGTGTAACAGAAAGGGTATATAAAGCCGAAACACAGCGATAGTCCTCATGAAACTGAACAACTTTCCCCAAGGAACATGGGTCGTATCTCGAAAAAAAATTTCGCCTCCCCATACAAAATGATCGATCAGCTGATCGAGTAAGTATGGGCGATCCAAAAATTTTTTTCGAGTTACGACCCATGTTCCTTGGGTAAAGTTGTTCAGTTTCATGAGGACTATTGCTGTGTTTCGGCTTTATATACCCTTTCTGTTACACCCTGTATGAATTAGTAAAAAGATCGTCCATATTTATACATAAATAACGACTCGTATTGATGATGATGAATGAATCCGACCGATTTCGGTCACGGTTACCTCTTACGCCGACCTCTGCTGTCGTTGGTGTGCTCTCATGTGGCTAATATAACCGATCTTTTTAGAAAATGGTTTGCCACAGTGGGGGCATGTGAGCACACCATCGACAGTATTATAAATTAATGCCATTGCTGGTCGGGCTTTTTGAGCGTCGCGCTTGGCATCAAACTTTTCATAACATTTCAAGCCTTTTTCTAATCGAATTAGGAAGATACCTACGACTTTCCTCCACATGCTTCGAAATGAAATGAAAAATCATTTAATCCTGTAGGTTTTGACAACACTTAGGATAGGACCGTTCATTTTTTAAAGTTAATCTTCGATCCAGACTTCCTTGGCTACAATCTATACTAAACGACAATAAATATCAGCTATAAGTTTAACGAAACGTTAGCTTTAAAGTGTTATTCAGCAACGAGTAAATAACCTGTAAAGCCACAGATAATCCTAGAACCCTTATTTAAGTTAAGCGTATGTAAATGTTACTATTGCCAACACGATAGGGTTGAAATTACTAGCTTAATTTTAATTTATTTTACTACCTCTATCTTTTGGTCGTATTTTTGTTTATTTTAGGCTTTTGGCGGTCATTATTACCTTTGAGCCTAAACCCCGTTATTACAAAACGAGTTTTAAATACAGTTCTAGAACTAATTCTGGTAAATGACGTTTCGGCTATAGACAAAACGTAATTTATCTGAGATAGTTCTAGAACTACCTATACTTACATAAAAAAACTCGTTTTGTAATAATGGGGAGAGGGTTTTGTTGTTATTGTACTTGTTTTGTTATTACTTTTGTTGTTATTATATACCTACTTAAATTATATTATTTTTAATTTTTTACCTTGCTTTGTACTGTGTCACCGTGCATTAAGGAGTTTTTGTATCAAATCTAATCAAATAAAATTATTGCACAAAATAGGTATAAAGGTCCCGAGCTAAGTTTGAGTTAGTATTTATTTATTTATTGGAAAACCAACAGCTACATTAAATACATTAGAAAATTATAAATTAACAAACGAGCCAATTACAGGTTTTCACAGATAGAAATATAAAAAATTAAAGAAAAAAAAACCTTTTTAAAAACAAGCTTTTATTATTTGTTTATAAAATGAACTAAAAAGTTAAAAATAAATTAACTCTAAAAAGAAATATAACACTTTGTAACTTGATTGTAACCTTTAACGACAAATAAGCGTCTTCGTCTAGGACAAAATAATTCCATATTGTACAAATTTATTTAATTTTAACACTAAAACTTTTCACCATACATAATTATTCAATCTCGTCCCCCCTCTTTATCATAGTCCCCATTTATAAATGAAAGCGTGTTACATTGTGATAGCTTGAGGAAAATGAGTATTTAATTAATACAACACAACATTTTTCTTTTTAATTTGTTAAATACAACATATAAGTTGTATTTAATTAATACATCACAACATTTTCCTTAGGCTATGATAGACTATGTTGTGTGTATGATAGGACTATGATAAAGAGGGGGGACGAGATTGAATAATTATGTATGGTGAAAAGTTTTAGTGTTAAAATTAAATAAATTTGTACAAAATGGAATTATTTTGTCCTAGACGAAGACGCTTATTTGTCGTTAAAGGTTACAATCAAGTTACAAAGTGTTATATTTCTTTTTAGAGTTAATTTATTTTTAACTTTTTAGTTCATTTTATAAACAAATAATAAAAGCTTGTTTTTAAAAAGGTTTTTTTTTTCTTTAATTTTAT
This sequence comes from Anarsia innoxiella, assembly GCA_947563765.1. Lineage (NCBI taxonomy): Eukaryota > Metazoa > Arthropoda > Insecta > Lepidoptera > Gelechiidae > Anarsia > Anarsia innoxiella. The sequence continues at coordinate 473,511 of OX387414.1, read as the reverse complement.
TTTTAACTTTTTAGTACCTCTATTTTTAATTCAAGATTTACTACGACGTAGTTCGCAGCGCGTAGCAGCGTTATTCCGTTATGAAGTCCGTAGTTGAGGTTGCGTCGTTTAATTACGGAGTTCCTATGGCCACCTTCCGGCTCCAACATCAGACCCTGGTTACCATATAGTATCAAAGTACTCGTCAAGACTAATCCAATGAGCCCAAACTAGATGGGGTTGCGTCGTTTAATTACGGAGTTCCTATTTCTACCTTCCGGCTCCATCATCAGACCCTGGTTACCATATAGTATCAAAGTACTCTACAAGAGTAATCCAATGAGCCCAAACTCGATAGGGTTGCATCGTTTAATTACGGAGTTCCTATGGCCACCTTCCAGTTTCATCATCAGACCCTGGTTACCATATAGTATCAAAGTACTCGTCAAGACTAATCCAATGAGCCCAAACTCGATAGGGTTGCATCGTTTAATTACGGAGTTCCTATGGCCACCTTCCAGTTCCATCATCAGACCCTGGTTACCATATAGTATCAAAGTACTCGTCAAGACTAATCCAATGAGCCCAAACTCGATAGGGTTGCATCGTTTAATTACGGAGTTCCTATGGCCACCTTCCGGCTCCATCATCAGACCCTGGTTACCATATAGTATCAAAGTACTCGTCAAGACTAATCCAATGAGCCCAAACTCGATAGGGTTGCATCGTTTAATTACGGAGTTCCTATGGCCACCTTCCAGTTCCATCATCAGACCCTGGTTACCATATAGTATCAAAGTACTCGTCAAGACTAATCCAATGAGCCCAAACTCGATAGGGTTGCATCGTTTAATTACGGAGTTCCTATGGCCACCTTCCGGCTCCATCATCAGACCCTGGTTACCATATAGTATCAAAGTACTTGTCAAGACGAATCTAATGAGCCCAAACTCGATAGGGTTGCATCATTTAATTACGGAGTTCCTATGGCCACCTTCCAGCTCCATCATCAGATCAGCTCCATGTTACCATAATATTGCATTGTCACGCGATATACATAAGCATGCAAAATTTCAGCTCAATCGGAAACCGGGAAGTGGATCAAATTTAAGTTGCAAGATTTGATTACAGAACGACAGACAACGGGACAGGTGAAACTAAATAAAAGCTTGTAAAAAGTATCGTCAAAGCACTTATGCACTGATTGTTTAAGTATAGACATATAAATACGCACATGAACTATTTGTATTGTATTACAGTACAGCTTCTCACCTCCGATTTCTGGGCAAAGACCTATTTGCTCTCCATTTTGTCTGCCCCAGGATTGTATTGTTTCAATGCATAAAAATTATTTACTTACTAGCTTTATATCCAATATTTCGTTATCAGCCCATATATGTCCCCACCGAGGGGCACGAGCCTACTCTCATACAGAGAGTGATTAGGCCGTAATCCCCCACGCTGGCCAAGTGCGGGTTGGCGGATTTCACATACATCTTCGAATTTATTTTCTGGTGTATGCAGGTTTCCTCACGATGTTTTCCTTCACCGTTAGCAAGTGGTAATCGAATAAATTGATACGTACATGAGAAATAAACTCAGAGGTACGTGCCCGCGCCAGGATTCGAACCCGCGTCCTCGGAGTTCGAGGCAAGCGTTCTACCAACTGGGCTGCCACCCAATCCTTGATCTAATATTTACCTACACATATTTCCATACGCATACATATTTACACCTATTTACTAAACAATGCTTAAGACATATTACTACCATCAGCTTCGTCAGCCACAATCTAAAATTTAATTAAACGAAACATGACATGACATATATGTGAAGTTCTTAGATAACTTTAATTATAAGCTTGGAACCACAGGTGTGGCTCGAGAGAGCTCGAGTCTTATGCCGGTTTCACACGAGGGCAGAACAGTGAGGCAGAACAGTCGGCAACACAGTACTGCTACTGTTTAAACGCACAGAATAGTGTCAAGGCAGTTGAAGACAGTACTATTCAGTGCGTTTAAACAGTAGCAGTACTGTGCTGCCCACTGTTCTGCCTCACTGTTCTGCCCTCGTGTGAAACAGGCAATTTTAATCACTTGACTGGCTATTAGCGTAATTGGCAGTGACTTGCCAAGCTTTCAAATTATAGTTATTGATTGGTGGATTGTGGATTCGATTCCCAGTACAGGCAAATATTGCTGAGATGAACAGAGATGTTTGTCTTGAGTTTGGGTATTCGATGTACATATTTAGAGTGAACTATGTAGGTACCTAATTATATTACAGTATATTTAGGCTCAGCGCAAAAGAACCACTGACCACAGCCACCGGTGGCCAGCGAGCGACTGCGACCTAACACGCTTTTTCAAATGAATTGTATGGCAGCGCCGCACACGTGCAGCCGGTGATGGCGACTCGCTACAGTAGTGCTCGCTCGCTCACTCGCACGATCGTTCGAAACTTGCTCGCTTCTTTTATTGTGGCAGTAGCGCGCGACAGCGACCGTCGGTGGCCCGTTCGCGCCGACACTATTGCAGTTTCTTTTATAGCAGTTTACCATTGTGGATTAAGTCCTTAAATCCTAACGCTCAATTAAACCTATATCTGTCACTATCATTATCAAAAACTAGAGAAAGACAGCAAGAAGTTTTACAGATAAATAATTTTAGCTATTTTTGGAACAGAGGCCCAAGTTTACTAATTATTAGCCTCAGTTGTGTGTCGGCAGAGTATCAATGGCATTTTCTGACAGATTTGGTAGCAATCAGAGTACAGTGCTACAAGGATCTTTTGACGCGTGGCGGAAATCGGAACTAACGATATCTTCTTGTAAATTGTCATTATTTTGACATTAATTTGAGTTATTTATTCACCACTCACGCCCTCCTGACAACGTCACTCAAGTGCCAATAGATCTTTGTAGCACTGTAAGCAGAATACCAAATGTGTCAAAAAATGCCATTGAAACTCTGCCGACACACAACTGAGGCTATTTTAAATTAGCAGACTACGGCCCCAGCACTTAACTATAATTTGAAACTTGACACATAGTTCGTTAGTAATTTCTTTTCAAAAACCACGTTCGTACCAAATTGGGGTTCAAAGATTGGTATCACGGTTATTATGGTTGTTCGTGCGTGACTTGAATTTATAGTAATCAAAGGTGAATTAGTGAACCGTAAATACTGAGTTTCGTAGCTTTTTTAGGGTTCCGTACTCCGTCCGTCATAGAAGGGAAAAGGAAGAGAGGAAGATCCAGACGGACGTTCCTAAAACAGGTGAAGGAAAAGGCGGGTGTCATGTCAAGGCAGAGAATAGGGAGGGATGGAAGAGTGAACCTCAGTGAACCGTAAATACTGTGCTTCATTGCTTTTTGGGTTCCGTATCTAAAGGGTGAAATCGGAACCCTATTACTAAGACTTGGTTGTCCATCCATCCGTCTGTCTCTAGGCTGTACCTCGTGATCCGTTATAGCTAGGTAGGGCATTGAAATTTTCACAAAAGACGTAGTAAAAAAAAGAAAATTGCCGCAATAATAAAAATAGAATAATAATAATTAAATGGGGCTCCCATATAACAAACGTGTTTTCTCGATACTAATAATGGCTACTGGTAGACACTTGAAATATTCACTAAATACCTAGTTATTGGTACAGAAACAGAACCCTTCCTGAGCGAGTCTGACTCTCTCTTGGCCGGTTTATTTTTGAGTTGATTCAACTTATTTAGTTTGTGTTTGATGGATAGGAAAGTGTGGATGAATGGGAAATGTAAAACGATCCAGAAATATCGTGGCTAAGCATAAAGTAAACAAATTAAAGGTCTCCATCTTGAATCGAAACTTGCTAAGATTTTGTAAAAGTGTCGCTTAGAACTTAATTCATACATAGGTTCGTGAAGGGAGGTGGTCGCTGCCTATCCGCATAGGAGAGAGGCGTGATATATATGAAATGTGTTTAATTCAAATTCATTACACTTTTTTGATGTTACTTTTTTGATCTAAAACTACTGCCGGTTCACTACCTGTATTAGCCGAGAGGAAGAAAACGGCAAGAAACCTTCGGCACAGGGCCCTACGTTATGTCCAATATATCTTTTTTTTTTTTAATCAACAGACTTATACAGTTACATGTTGTGATATAAATCAATTAAATCAATAGGGATGATGACTACATCCAAAAATTCAAAAAATAATTAGTCCGTCTTTTAGGCCATTAAAAAATATTTGAAACACATTTTTTACCTGATCAAATACATAAATAAATACAAAGATACAGAGCATCAAAGTTACGGAGTGAGGGGTATTGACGTCACTCCTCGGTTAAAATCGTACTGAGGCGAGACGTCACGAGCAACTTTAACCCAGTGTATCTTAGTGTCGCCGAAAAATCGATAGTTTTACAATCGATTGTTAAACCTCAAAAACATGTACCCTATCGATAGGCCATTATCGATAGGGTACATGTTTTTCGACCTATCGATAGGCTATCGATATTGGCCTATCGAGCGGCAACACTAGTGTATCTTTGTCATTTTTAGTTTAAGAGAAAAAAGAAAAAATACGTGTCGAATATTTTAAAATAATCTATGTAAAAAATCAGTTTAACAATATCAATTGCAACATCATGTAGGTAAATAACAGTACAATACATAGCAGTGTGATTGCCAACTCACCCGTAATGTTTGCCAACGAATTTTCATCATAGCTGTGCAGTTTTCACTGCAATGCAGTGTAACTTATGTCGGTACATGTGCTTGCGGTATTTTTAATGTTTCCGTTGAGTTATTGCTAGCTCAATGTTAAACTCAGCCATTATTTTTTTGGCTAGATTTTTTATTGGTTTGAGTTAGGTTGCTATGTGGAATATTATAATAAAAAATATTTTTTAACAGCTAGTTAACATGCTATAACGGCCGTTCCCAATATTCAAAACCTATCCGAGATCGGAAGTACTCTGTCACGTAGCTGTCACTTCTGATCTATCCTTCGGAAGAATTCCATACATTTTTTAAACGCGGCAGGTTTATAGGGACAAAAATTCTAAGATAGATGATTATTTCTATCTCCAGTAGGGCAAAACAAGAGACAAAATATTGGGAAAGACCGCAATTTGCATTGGGCCGGCCACGTCTGCCACATGCCAGAAGACTTATTTGCTAAAACCCAATGGCTATCAATTGCCATACGGCGTCGCGGCAGACCAAGGAAAAGTTGGCGGGAAAAGCTGGACACCTTTTTAAGCAGCTGGGCAGAGGTAGCTCAAGACAGAAAGTCATGGCGGCTGAGAAAGGTCTTTGCCCAGCAGTGGGATACAGTGAACATGTGACCGTGTGTAAATGCAACAACTGTTTAATAACACAAAAAATAGTACAAAACGAAACCCATTTTTATTGAAAAAACTCTTTCGTTTATGAAATACACGCATTTCAAATAAATTGGCAACACTATTCAATGAAAAACTGCATTGTTTTTACAGAGGACTGCATTCACTGCGCTGTGATGTGCAGTGGTTGCAATTCTTTTTTTATTATCACACAATGCAACTGGCTATTCGTTTTGTAATGTTTGTTTATAAAAAAAAAGATATATTGCACATAACGTAGGGCCCTGTGCCGTTGGTTTCTTGCCGTTTTCTTCCTCTCGGCTATACAGGTAGTGAACCGGCAGTAGTTTTAGATCAAAAAAGTGACATGAAAAAAGTGTAATGAATTTTGCCTATTTTTGAATAAAACACTTTTCATTTTCATTTCATTAAAGGTCATTAATGTATCTGAAATGTTATTTTCAATTGAATAAACACATAAAAGTTTTATCATCATCCATTAAAAAAAAGACAGCACTTCTTAATGGGTACTTAAGCTTAACTAACAGTTAGATACATAAGAAAAATAACCTATTTAATGTTAATAAGTTACATTACGTGTTTGTTTCAACATTTACTGATAAAATTTATCTGACAGATATTTTATACCTGTCACTGTTTATAACGTTATATTTTATTTATTTAAGGATATCCACAGCTTAACCATAAGTAAGGTAACATAAAAATAAAGTAGTAATATGTCTTCGCCAATCACGGATACCACAACTTATATAACATGTGTGAACTCTATTTCTATTTTAACAACCAAAAAAGATAAATAAGGTACTGCCCTTAAAAAAAAAAAGTACATAAATGACAAACTAAACAATAGTATACGTAGTTTTAAAGGTACCTATTGCTTGCTTAATAAAAATTATAAAAAAAAACTGAAAAAAGAAAGAGACAACAAGTATTTAGAATGACAAAAAAGAAATAGACGTAGGTTTATCTGTCAGTTAAATTTTATCTGTAGAAGGTGTATCTGGCACTAAAATTCTCAAATCAAATCCAATCGAGGAATTTGTGAAGTCCTTATGCTTAATATTTCTTAATTTTTCTTCTTTCTGACGCCTAGCTTCGCGTAAATGGACATGCCACTTCAATTTTCTATAAGATTTCTCAAGAATTTCAAGATTTTCAATAATTGATTCCAAATAATCTCACCTACCACTTATTTCAAGCTGTCGACTTAGAAAATATTAAATTAAACTGCTTTAAAACCCATTTGGGACCACATAAACCCTTAGAGCATTACAAGGGGGTCATCATTCTCTGTAATTAGACACTTACACTTCGCTGCGCCAGCAACAGATGCTTTAAAGGGTTAAAACATAAACCAAACAAAAATAAACTCAGCATCTTCTAGTTAAAGTTCAAAATTGATAAACCAACTTTTCAATCTTTCACTAGGAATTTTGCGCAGGCAATTTTGTTTCGTATTTTTCGTGGAATTGAAGCGAAAGTTACTTGTTACGTTTTTATTGCAAAAATGTTCGTCTTGTCAAGCGATTTCAGAAGCTATGCTGTTTGGTTTAAAGTGGGGCAACGCCGCTATACAGGGTGGCATTTTTTACAGGATTACTTTTTTAAGGATCGTCGTGAATGTTTTAAGCTTAATAAATGTTTTTTGTCGAATACAAAGAAGCTTAATATAAAGAAGAAGAAGCTTATTATTAATATTAAGCTTAGTATTTGTCGATTATTTAAAAAAAATAAGAAGGTATTTAGGTAAGATTTTTTTCTGTTTTAATGTTTGATAGGTATGATATTATTTAATGACACTTTCTAACAATATTTTTTTAGGCAAATAATGATATCTGAGGTATGTTGATAATGTTTTTCAGCTAACATTATGCTGTCTACACACCAAAGCCGCCGGCATGCCGCCGGTTTTTTGACAGCTGCCAGTCGCATGACGTTAAGCCGCCGGCCTAGCCCGGCGGCATGCCGGCGGCTTTGGTGTGTAGATAGCATTAGATTCGCAATTCATTCGTAATCAAACAACAATCTATCAAGAAACACTATTGGATTATTCTTTTGAAAATTAAGTTTTTAATTTTTAAAACGCCCCGTATACCAGGTGTATAGCTGTATACAGGCTGCTCGAGCGACGTTATTAAAACCCACTATGAATGAGTGTTTCAGACCTTTTGTCTGCCTGTATCGAGGTTTAAAGCCTCCTTTTATTGGGTCAATGATATCTTTTCTTTTTTGTAGCCTACAATTTATGTTGCGTACAAAATTAAATGGCACCGTTTGGCCGTTAAAAACTGGATTTCTTTTTTGTTTGTTGTGGAATGCATTATAAATAAAAACAAGTAATATTTTAGAATATCTTAGAATATTTACCAAAAGACAAAAAACACAAAGAAAACTTTGTTGTGGTAAAATCCTCAGAACCATTCGCATTAACTTTGACATTAAAGAGTAGAAGAAAGGTAAGAATAGAGGTAGAATACGGGCAGGATAGGAATAAAATAGAGTTATAATAGGAAGAGGAGTAAATAGGAATAGGAGTAGGGTAGGAATAGACTGGAATTAGGATTGGAATAGGAGTTGTTACCAACTCAGCGGTGATGCTACCTCCGTCGTATTTGTTTATGATTTTTACTTTTAGTTTTTTGACATAACTTTTGTTATTGAAAATATATTTTTCTGTCATTTGGTTTGTTTTTGCGTATAATAGAGTTGGTCGAATAAATAGTGTTTTAAAGTTTTTCACAAGCATTTAGTTTCATTTACAGTCGACTTCATCGCCGCCTGTAGCTATTAGGAGTAAAATAGGAAAAGGAGTAGTACAGGAATAGAAATAGTAAAAGGACTAGGCTAGCTAGCCTGGCAGTAGAATAAGAAGCAAGCTAACTAAAACTAACCTCAAACACTTCTCTGGTGGCGGAGAAGGGTAACACCGCCAAACCGACGAGTAAATCCGCCACAGCCAGAGATACGATGAACAAGTTGGTCACACTCCGCAGCTTTGATGAACATAGCACTGCCGCTATAACTAGGCAGTTTCCTGTAACAAAGGATACCTAAGATAAAAAAAGAACAATAGAAAATCTTTTGTGTCTGGGTTTATAATGGGTCAGTGGGATGTGAGAGGTTATGGAGCTCGTCACCACTAACAGATTGGGTACTTACAAATTTAAATGGCAGATAAATCTATATCTACTTTAGACAGTGACATATAAAACATCCTTAGTATTTTTAAGTTATTTAAGGCCTTTTGCACCATCTACAGATAAGAATAGAATAGAATAGAATAGAATAGAATAGAATAGAATAGAATAGAATAGAATAGAATAGAATAGAATAGAATAGAATAGAATAGAATAGAATAGAATAGAATAGAATAGAATAGAATAGAATAGAATAGAATAGAATAGAATAGAATAGAATAGAATAGAATAGAATAGAATAGAATAGAATAGAATAGAATAGAATAGAATAGAATAGAATAGAATAGAATAGAATAGAATAGAATAGAATAGAATAGAATAGAATAGAATAGAATAGAATAGAATAGAATAGAATAGAATAGAATAGAATAGAATAGAATAGAATAGAATAGAATAGAATAGAATAGAATAGAATAGAATAGAATAGAATAGAATAGAATAGAATAGAATAGAATAGAATAGAATAGAATAGAATAGAATAGAATAGAATAGAATAGAATAGAATAGAATAGAATAGAATAGAATAGAATAGAATAGAATAGAATAGAATAGAATAGAATAGAATAGAATAGAATAGAATAGAATAGAATAGAATAGAATAGAATAGAATAGAATAGAATAGAATAGAATAGAATAGAATAGAATAGAATAGAAAATATTTTATTCAATACCAATCAAAACAGATTATGTAGTACATTAAAAGACTTAACACTAGATGGTCTCGATCGATACTGAAAGGGCCATCCAGCTCAGTATACTGCTGCGACTCCAGGCCACAGCAACTGATTTTCAGCTGGAACCCTAGCAAACTAAAAATAATAAAAGGAAAAAGTGAAAAGTTGTTCAGACTTTGTGCAAATGCAAATTGACGCAACGCGATATTAATCTATGTTCCTATTCCAGTATGTGCCTTTCCAAGGTGGGTCTACCTGTCGATTTTAATATAAGATTTATCCGACAGATAAACCTATGTCTATTTCATAAAATATGACGTTTTAGACTGAGACAGGTATAAAATATCTGTCAGATAAAATTTAATTTTTGAAGATGGTGAAACAGTATAATATAGGTACTAAGGGCACGTGTCACCAAATACAGATTAAATTTAACTGACAGATAAACCTTTGTCTATTTTAAAAAACATGTCGTTTTAGCCAGTGACAGGTAGGTATACAATTATCTGTCAATACAATACAATACAAATATTCTTTATTGCACAAAAAGATATAAGGTACAGACACAAACAACAATATAAGAAGCAACAGGCGGCCTTATTGCTAGGTAGCAATATCTTCCAGACAACCTTAGGGTAAGAAAAAGTCAGTCTTTTATTTAACTTTAGTATGTCGGAGAACAGCTGAGATTACGTTCATGAAGGATATTTTGGAACCATTTGCAAACTCTTTGCTGCTAAAATGCAAGAACTGGCATGTTTCTAACTGGTTGTCAAGTTGGCGCTTTCATATTTGAAGAGGCTGTCATGTGTAGTGGATTATTGTTTGGATATCGATGGAGATAAGATATCGGAAGTCATCAAGTACATCTTATTATTTAATAACGTGATTGCAAACTACCCAATAAAGCCAGTTTGTTCGTTACACGCCCACTGTCTTATTTTAACTAAAAGTTTAAACACCACTTCTGATGATTCCTCGCCGACATCAGAAGTGGGATGATGGAACCATGATGTAACTGAACAAACTGGGTTGATTGAATCGGCAAACTGAATGAAATGGATGAAATGTGTTGGAGCTGCTGCTGGAGCAACAAAGTCAAATTTTTTTTTCGCCCTCATCTATGCTATAAAATGACATGCTCCTGCCAGAATTTGATCCTGACAAAACGAATGTGTATGGCTGCACTTACCGTGGTGATGGACCTGGCACTGTAAAAGCTGCCGCTTGAGCTATGATAGAATTTTGGTGAGTCGTTTTCATTTCGTTGACTCTCGAACATGAGATTAAGCATCCTTTGCCGGATGTTGATATTGTTACCATGCATAGCCAACAAAATGCTGTTGCTGCATAGGTTGAGGCTATGTAGAAAGTTTTTCAAATGAGTAAAGTATTGAAAACCAACATGATTATGATTAATCAAATAGAAAATTGTATTGCTTGCTTGTAATGACTATTTTAAGTGTGAAATTCTGATTTCATTGTTTTATTTTGTCAATACTGGTTTTATGACTTCGGTTTGCACATGTTGGAATGTAGTCGTAGCTCCGGTGGTTTAGCCGAAGAGTGCGCGGTGTGCATATCCAACTGTGTGTTCACTTAGTTAAGTGAAATTGATGTCACTGGGTGTGACAAGAAAAAAAAAACACAGGTTGTGATAAAAAAAGATCACTGTGTGTGACAAAGAAAAAGATCACTGTGTGTGACAAAGAAAAGAGATCACTGTGTGTGACAAAGAAAAAAGATCACTGTGTGTGACAAAGAAAAAAGATCACTGTGTGTGACAAAGAAAAAAGATCACTGTGTGTGACAAATTGTGATAAGAAAAGATCACTGTGTGTGACAAAAAAAATCACTGGTTAAGTGATAGAAATAAAGTGATGCATCGCTGGTTAAGTGGTGCCTCGGTACTGAGGTTCTAAAACCAGTTTGTTGTTTTGTTGTTGATACAATGGTTATAATAACGAGCTGTTAAAAATGGATAAAAAATTAAAATAGTCATTTTGTTAAAATACCTACAGAGTTTAAATTCAAACATTGCCCTATTGTGGTCAGGAGTGGCCGAGTACGGTATCTACTGCGGTGAATGTTTTCTTTTACAGACTGAACCTTTGACCGAGCACCCACACGAGGACGTGTGGTCCTGTCAGAATGGCCGTGTCGGAGAACAGCTGAGATTACGTTCATGAAGGATATTTTGGAACCATTTGCAAACTCTTTGCTGCTAAAATGCAAGAACTGGCATGTTTCTAACTGGTTGTCAAGTTGGCGCTTTCATATTTGAAGAGGCTGTCATGTGTAGTGGATTATTGTTTGGATATCGATGGAGATAAGATATCGGAAGTCATCAAGTACATCTTATTATTTAATAACGTGATTGCAAACTACCCAATAAAGCCAGTTTGTTCGTTACACGCCCACTGTCTTATTTTAACTAAAAGTTTAAACACCACTTCTGATGATTCCTCGCCGACAAGTATATTTATTTATATTATTTGCTATTACTTTGATTTAAAATTACCCAACTCGAATTACTTAAACAATGTTAAAATACCAATATTTATTATGTTCCTAACAAAACAATAGAAGATACTTCCTAAGTTATAACAAAGATAAAAAGTTTGACTAAAACTGTGATATTTTACGATTATCTCCTTTCTTATCGCGATTTAAAATGCTATTAAATAGAGTTATGGCAAAGTTTTTAACATTTATTAGACTTTGAGGATAATAAGTGGAAATGCGAAGATGAAAATTGTAAAGATGCGCATTCTGCAAAGATTCGTGGAGAAATTATAGCTCACGTTGTTATAACCTAAGACCCTGTCTCCACGGGCGAGAGAATCGCGTATCGCGGATGCGTAAATACGTCGCATCGCGGCGATAATAGCGCCGTGTGGAGACGGCTCCAAAGAATGTATAGAAATATGTAGCACGACGATAATATCGCCGCGATTCTCTCGCTCTTGGCAGCGCCTAAATGAAACTGATATTAAACTGAAAACAACATCATATTTATTGGGCAAACAGACTTAACTATTCTGCAATAGGATGTCAGCGGAAAACATCACGAAAAAGTAATCTCAACTCATCACAAAAAAAAGAAAGAAAAAAAACCTTTGATTCACCCACAAAACCCTTAACAAAAATTGACAATCACAACCTTACAAACTTCACCGTCACTTGTTTTTTTCTAAAAAAAAAAACACCCGCCAGATGTTTGTGACATTCGAGGAAATATTGAAAAACTTCTGAATAAATAATAAAGTCTTAAAGAAAAGTTTGGAATCAAAAGAGAGTTTCCCGTTGCCTTTATACAGCTTTTATCGAAATGTTTTAGTAGTCTTTTCGATCGGTTTCAATTGATAAAATCTTTATTTATTTAAACGAGGAATAATGGGGTTTGAGTCGATAAGCTTAAAGCCTTGGGGTGGATTCTTAAGTTTTTGTTCTTTTTAAGGCGCGTTATCATTGGCGAGGTGTAACTGTAACCCTTGCATGCATTGTAAATAAAAAACATAGTATGTACGTACGAGTAATCGCAGTGAGACGATTGTAAATTCTTTCTGGGTATCAAAGGGTAGCTAGAACGTCGTTACTGTATCTGTTCGGTTACAGTTACAGTTCGCCTATAAAAACGCGTCTTTACTGTAATTAGTGTTCGATTCTGATTATTTACGCTGTAGAATTTGCTTCGAAACAAGCGAGTTCTTTAGAAAATTGATCACCCGATGCTTGCAGGTAGCGGTACTGTAATCAGAATTGGGGGCAGGCAAAGACATCAAGCTCGACTCTTTCTATTCAACTCTAGTGCACAGCAGAGCTGACTGTAAAAAACTTGTTAAGGAGACGCCAGGCTATCTATAAAACCTGTTCCATTAATAAACCTATATACATTATCTATCATGTCTCACTTCCATCGGAACTTCCTTCCACTTGCTACTATCTAAACACACATTTTTCGCTGCATCCACATTCATCAGTCGCCTCATACATGCGCGTCGGTTTAGGGTATTTATTTATACTATCTAATATATCTGTAATAGCTAAGCTTTTTTTATGAATAAGGCGAAACGTGTGACATGTCATGCTCACTTACGCCGTTGCAGTGGTGGCGCTGTGTGTCGGGTCTCCTACTTCCCTAAAATATGTGGAAGGGGTTGATGGCTGGCACATGCGTTGAGACCTGTGTGAAGGTGCTGCTGTGATGGCCGGTCATGTCATGCGAATCCTATCAAACTAAGCCTTTCACTTCTCTGTTTCCCATTTATTACCTTACTTTTTCCTGGATATTGCGGGGTCAAATTTATATTTATGGATAGCTCTTTTGAAATATTAATGTTATTATATGTTTCTGTGTTTATGCCTGAGATTTGTAAAACTTAAATTGAAAAGAGCAACCCTACAGAGTTTCTTGCTAGGTTCTTCTCTGGGGAAAACTGCACTCTTGCGAATCTAGCATTAACTTTAAAAAATGACCCGTCCTAAGTGTTGTCAAAACCTACAGGATTAAATTATCATTTCATTTCTTTTCATTACTCGTAGATTACAATTTTATGAACAAAAATAAAGAAGGCAATGTAGCTAATGCATGATATAAAAAGTTGAATGTAATATTTCTTTTCATTGCCGATAACCTTTCACGTGAATTGAACTGTACTCTCTTTGGGAGTCAGTGAACAGTCATTTTATCATTCCTCGCAGTTATATCATCATATAACGGTGGAGAGATGAACCAGGGGCCCAAGTCTGCTAATTAATATTCAAAGTCGTGTGTCGGCAGAGTATCAATAGCATTTTTTGGCGCATTTGGTATTCTGCTAAGCAATGAAAATTAAATGATTTCTTTTAGTAATAAGCTGTACCTTTTGTATAACTTCTCTTCTTTTCTGTCTCTATGTACTATCATCTTACAATAAACTGTTAAATAAATAAATGGCTTACAGTGATTGCAACCAAATGTGTCAACAATTCTCATTGACACAAGGTTGATTTTTTCTAGCTAGCCTGGGGCCCAAATTTGCTAATTTACAGTATTCCCAGTTGTGTGTCGGCGAAGTGTCAATGAGACTGTCAATGTCATTTTATAACATATTTGGTCGCAATCAGTGTAAACCATTGTTTGGGAGAATACCTAATGTGTCAAACATGCCATTGACACTCTGCCGACATACAAATAAGGCTTTGGTCTTTTGGTTAGACTATTTGTGCACTTATTATGTTTTTTATCAATTGCAAAGGCTGTCCGCGACTTCATTTTTCGTACGCATTTATCGTAATATCTTGGAAAACTTACACAATAATAAAAAATAATATAGCTTATGTGTTATTCTGATGTTTAAGCTAAAATATTGTTAAGTTCATTAGCATCTGTACATCTATTTTATGTTTAAAATTGTCCAAAGAAGTACCTTTATACTGTTTTTTCATTAGTGAGTTTTTCTAACATAAAATCATCATAAACGATAAGTAACAAAATTGATTGATTGATTAACAGTGTTTAATGAAATATCTTCATAACATTAACAAAAATCAACATAAAGAAAGAAAAAATGAAAAATTAACAAACTAAAGACCATGAAATCTTTTTTCTGGAATTTTATTTTAAAAAGAATTTCCAATGTATAAATCCAAATAAACCCCGTAGAAGGTAGAGTGTGCTTACTGATTGGTTTGTGTACGGCGAACGGACGCAATCGCCTAATGGAGGCTCTAGCGTCATCTGTATTAATGAGTGAATAGGCTTGGCTACGTACACCTAGCTTTTATACCTGTACTAGAGGCTGCCCGCGACTTCGTACGTATTTATGGTCATATCTTTGAAAATAAACACTATACCCCTTATTACAAAACGAGTTTTAAATATAGTTCGACGTTAGTTCGTTTGGTTTGACGTTTCGGTTGTGGACAAAACGATTACTTTACTTGACGATGGCAGAATGCACAATGGTATTTGCCGTAAAAAAAAACAAACAAACTGAATTAACGCGTTTATATGCAAATAATAATTTAAACATTAAATGAAATTAAATTTTAAATAATTCTGTAAAGACTAACCAAATCTTTTAATTTAAGTTTATACTAATATTGACAAAAGCCTTTTGATCTAAGTTAAATAATCTAGGCATTTCTATAAAGAATTAGCCTAAAGAAATAACTAGAGACCTAAAATAAGAGAGGTAATATAGTTTAAAGTGTCAGAGTTACTGTTGTAGGTTGTAATTTAAGACCTATTTGATAATTTATTCTCTTTTGAAAGTCAATGTTTACATAGAATTGGCAATTTATCTTTAAATAGGCACTAAAGACTGTTTTTGATTTAAAAAAAAGTTTGTGTACGAATAATAATAATTTTTGGTCTAAGTGTTGTCTCAATTTTCTGTAAAAGTATTTTTTTACAAATACTTACCTCTTTTAATAAATTTAATAAATGTTTCATAAATCAACGTAAAAACACTCAAATAATAATCCATAGTCTTAAGAAAGCCTTAAAATAGCATAGATTTAAGAAATCAAGCTTAACTCCTACATTAATCAACGTCGTAGCACCGTAGCACTTGCTACGAGCTACGAGCTACGCCGCCGTAGCGACGCGGCCCGAATCAAAGAGGAAATGGAATTAAAAAATGTACACAATCCACTTTGCACCTTACGCAATGGAGGAAGAATTGAATTCCGCAGTGATGAATAAAGAATAAAGGTGTATTTGTTTTTTTTTTCTTTTTGTAAATATTTTTCTTAATTTACAAAAAATGTAGGCTTTTTTTGTATTAACTTAAATATTATTGCTTTAATTTAACAACGTTTGTCATAATAAATGTTCATATAAGTACTTTTGGTACAAAAAAAACAATAAAACGAAGAAAAATGTATTTAAGGCGAGAGTGGAAGAAAATGTTGGGAGGGGAAAGCCAAGACCTACTTCGATCAAATCGGGGACTTGTTAAGGAAAAGCCAAGTCAGGAGTACCCTCACGTGCATGTATGAGGAGACTGATGGATGTGGATGAAGCGAAAGAAGTGTGTTTAGATCGTAATGAGTGGAGAGATGGGAAGGAGGCGTGAAATACATACATACATACATATCCGTCACGCCTCTCTCCCATTGGGGTAGGCAGAGACCACTTCCTTCCACTTGCTACGATCCAAACACACCTCTTTCGCTTCATCCACACTCATCAGTCGCCTCATACATGCCCGTCGGTTTAAGTACTCAAGAGTACCCTAAATCAAGATTTGGCCTTTCTTTAGTAAGTCCCCGATTTGATCGAGGTACGTTCGTCGATCGAGACGTGACAGATATGTTTTAGACAGAGACTACTTCCTTCCACTTGCTACGATACAATCACGCTTCATTTACATTCATTAGATACCTCTAGTAGATTTAGGGCCTGTTTTACCACTCACATCACATGTAAAATGTAACTGACAGATAATTAGTAATTATGTACTGTACAATAAAATCCTTTGTAAACTAAATTGTACATGTTGTGGAAATAAGGATTTTTTTTTTAATAGCCCTGTTGAAGACCGCAAAATTAAAATGGAACTGGGCTGGACATGTTTGCCGTATGCACCCGGATCGATGGGCCAAGATATCTATCAACTGGTTGCCGCTAGACGGCCACAGAGGTAGAGGTCGGCCTGAGAGGAGATGGCGCGACGATCTGGATGTATACTTGGCAAGCTGGTCAGGGGTTGCCGGAGATAGGGAGGCATGGAAGAGTGCGGGGGAGGCCTTTGCCCAGCAGTGGGACACATTAGGCTAATAAAAAAAAAATAGCCCTATGTCTATTTCATAAAACATGACGTTTTAGACAGAGACAGGTATAAAATATCTGTCAGATACATTTTATCAGTAGATGGTGAATCGGGCACTAAGCGCCAAAACACACGGTGAAACGCAACTGCAACGCAACTGAAACTGCTAGTTACTTTTGAGTTGCATCGAAGTACTTTTACTTTTGAGAGCAACTGAAACGAAACGTTTCAAACTAGTTGCGTCGTGTGTTGTTTTCTTAAGGAAGTTTATAGCAGAAACTTCGATGCAACTCAAAAGTAATTAGCAGTTTCAGTTGCGTTTCACCGAGTGTTCTGGGTCAAAGGATATTTAAATCTTACCAGCAATAACAAGGACATCAATAAGCGCCAATATCGCAAGACTGACGAGGCTGATAGGCTCGTCCCACCGCACGTCCTCGAGCAGCGCCGCGCACGCTGACTCGTTCAGAGAGCGCATATTATGCGCGCTGACCGCAACGCGCGCGTCGTGACGCGCATCGCCTACAGCTTTGATGCTATGATGGCTTCATTGTGGGGGGTTGGTCTGGGGGCAAAAAAGAGGAGTTATGGTATTTATAAAATTATAATTATTTGTTATTAGTATAATGAGATTCATCATTTTGTTATGTATAAACATTTGGAAAGCTTGTAAAGTCTGTTGTTTTACTATATGATGAAAATTAAGGGGCGTAGGACAGGTTTCTTGAAGTTCTGGACATGAAATTTCATACAAAGTGTACGAACAGGGTCCCAAGTCTGCTGATTTAAAATAGCTTCAGTTGTGTGTCGGCAGAGTGTCAATGGCATTTTTGACACGCAAATCAGTGTTCGCCATTTTTTGCTAAAAAATGGCTGCTATTGACACTCTGCCGTTAGACAACTGAAAATATTGTAAATTAGTAGATCGATTAGCAGATAGATAAATGATCGAAAATATATTTTTTTTTCTTAGCTTTGTCGTAGAATATGTCCGGTAGAATATGTCCTTTGATTTTCACTTCTATTTACAACTATGAATATCAAGCTTTAAAAATATGCTTAAAAATCCTTCCTTAACTCATTATTACCTATAATTTATTTACGTAAATTAATATTTACATAATGTACAACACAATAAATAAATACAATACAATATAATACAAACTTATGCTACTTAAGTACCTACTATATACATATTTATATAAATATTTATACATAGGTAACCTCATAGATACCCCACTTATAATAGGAAGATATCATCGAGAGCGTCTCCGGGATTCATGGTACCCAAGAGGCTGGCAGCATTTCCTCTTTGAATAGCTATGCTTATTCTTTGAGCAAAAAAGCTGCCAGCTCTCGGATCGCCTGATGCTTCACCTATAATTATTTTAAAGTGAAATAAGACCGTGCATCACTTCAAGCGAAAGTGTACCTAATTACTCTAATCATTGTGATGTGAATAATTAAACCTATTAACAACATAATTCTAAACAAAGTTTCTCTTATAATTAAGCTTTCAACTCTTAATTATTCAAAACCATTTCTTTACGTTACCTTGATAAAGTTTATTTTTAACCTGTTCCTTCCTCTCAATTTTAATTTACGAAGTTTCGAATATCGAAAAACAAATTATTTATTTATAATTTATCCTTGATTTCTGAATTCTTTCTTTTCCTTGATTGTTGACGAAAGAGATTGTATTTAAAAATAATCCGTTTTACGTAGAAAGTTTTTTATAGATTGAGTGCCTTTTATCGCATGAAATGTATTCTTAAAAATCTGTTATTTATCAAATTAATTTTATTAAAAGATGTCTTGTCTTTTACCCTTCTATTTATTCAGAATTAGCAGACGAAGATATTCTGAATTAGCAGACAAAGATAATGTATAAATTGTATAATGCATAACCTATCTTTATCATTAGCGACATTAAGACAGGGACAGCAATAACGAAAAACCAACATAAATTAATTGTTGTCATGACAACCATGCTGGACTGATTAAAAAAGTAAACAATATTTCAACAGAATTATCTTATCCTCATTTTGTTTAAATAAAGTAATAACTAACATGAGTCATTAAAATTATTCAGACAAACATGACACATTTCTTTTTTTTATTTCGTTTTTTTACATTCCTAATCTTCGAAACAAATGCCATCATGTACCAGGACATCAAAGAGTCGAAGCACCTCCCTCTACATTGGTAATTAAGTTAAGAATTCCTCCTCGGCGTGATTTCATCGCAGCAGCGCGTTTTGCCGTCTGAATGTCAACGAGGGGTACGCTCACTGGCATATTGGATTGAAAACTTTTTTTGCTATAGAAATTTGCATTGGCTTGGGGCTCATGTCTGTTAATTTAAAATAGCCTCAGTTGTGTGTCGGTGTAAGTGATAGCAGTGTCAATGGCATTTTTGACACATTTTGTATTCTGCTAAACAATGGCTTACAGTGCTACAAGGATCTATTGGCACTTGGGTGACATTGTCAGGAGGCCGTGGGTGTTGAATAAATAACTCAAAATAACGTCAAATTAATGACAGTTTACAAAATGATATCGTTAGTTCCGATTTCCGCCACATGCCCAAAAGATAATTGTAGCACTGTACACTGATTGCGACCAAATGTGTCAAAAAATGCTATTGACACTCTGCCGATATATTAGCAGACTTGGGCCAAAGCAGATTCCTTCTAAATTGTTCACCATCCTTCAAAACCGTGTGTTTCAGAATCTAGAAGCATTTTTCACGTCTCGGGATAGTTGGCTCGAATCATAACATTATGCCAGTCAAGATTTTATTTCTCCACCGCGCTCGTTGAATAATGATGTCGAATAAAAACTTTTTGCTTTGCTTTTCTTTGAGGTTTGTATTTTGCGTTCAAAGGAGGCCTATTTGAATTGATTTTTTTTGGGTATTTTTAGGATAATAGTACTTACTATAGTACTAAGGGGTTTTTATAGTCTATCTATACAGTTTGAAGAATTACAAGAGCGAATTGATATCTGGATTAATATTTGTATTTAATCGCAACTGTGTGAGTTAAATAAGTATATTTTGTAGCATTACCAGAAAGCAAAATTAGGGACTTCATAAAAATGTAAAAGCTCAAAGACAAAAGATACTTAAGTAGGTCTTTTTCTATTCTCGGTAATCTTAATTAACTTGCTGACCTTGTTGTTAAAGTAACTTCGTAAAAAAAAACAGATATACGAATGATTACGTCTTCTTTAATGAACTTATAGAACCCCAAATGAAAACTTAAAAAAGAAATCTTCTCACATTACTTCCCCACTATAAACGCAATATATCAAATCTTCAGTAATTAACACTATTATTTTGATAAATACCATCCACACAGCTCACTCCGCGCGCCCCGCTTTGATAAATGACAACCATTTGCAATACTGTATCAGTTATGATAGTAGCACTAATGTTAATACCTCCAAATGTAGGCTAAGAGCTATTTCTCAATTTATCACTTTACTTGTTTCTCTTGCTGTTGCCTTTGCCAGGCCAGTTAGCGTAGTCGGTAGTGAGTCTGCCTCATACGCACGGGTCGCGGGTTCGATTCCCGCCGGTTAACAAAGATTTGTGTGATGAGCATAAATGTTTGTTCCGTGCCTGGGTGTTATAATAAATATATATTTATCTATGTATGTTTATCAGTCGCTGATACCTATGGGTACCTGTACTATGGTACAGAATTTGCCTAGTTTCGGGTCAGGTGACCGTGTGTGAAATGTCCCCCAATATATTGTTGCAAAAAAGACCTTTAAAATTAATGGTTAATTAAGGAACAAACTCGTCTTCTTTAGCTACACGGTTACGCACTACATCTGGGACCCAAGTCTGCTAATTTAAAATAGCCTCAGTTGTGTGTTGGCAGAGTGTCAATGGCATTTATTGACATATTTGGTATTCTGTCAAACAATGTGTCAAAAAATGACATTGACACAGCCGACACACAACTGAGGATATTTTAAATTAGCAGACATGGGGCGCTGATTCTTATCCGATACAAGATATATTTAGTTTGGATCCAAGATAGATCCGAGAACTATTTCTATTATAAAAGTCTCAGGACGGATAAAAATTGGATGCAGTGCGTAAATGCTTTAAGGACTGTTTCACATCTATAGATATTTATCTGATAGATATTTATACCGGTCTCTGTCTAAAACGTCATATTTTATGAAATAGACTAAGGTTTATCTGTCCCCGAGTACCCTAAACCAACGGGCATGTATGAGGCGACTGATGAGTGTGGATGAAGTGAAAGAGGTGTGTTTGGATCGTAGCAAGTGGAAGGAAGTGGTCTCTGCCTACTAATGAGAGAGGCGTGACGGATATGTATGTATGTTATCTGTCCGTTTAATGGGCATGATGACAAAAAAAAATTTAGTCCTTCACATAGATTGTTTCAAATATCCGACACGTATTTTTTCTTTCATCTCTTAAACTAAAAATGACAAAGATACACTGGGTTAAAGTTGCTCGTGACCTCACGCCTCAGTAAGATTTTTACCTAGGAGTGACGACAATACCCCCCCCCCCCCCCCGACTCCGTAACTTTGATGCTCTGTATCTTTGTATTTATTTATGTACCTATTTGATTAGGTTAAAAATGTGTTTCAAATATTTTATAATAGCCTAAAAGAGAGACCAATTATTTTTTTAATTTTTTGAATTTGATCAGGTTAAAAATGTGTTTCAAATATTTTATAATAGCCTAAAAGAGAGACCAATTATTTTTTGAATTTTTGAATGTAGTCATCATCCCCATTGTATCAGTCGGGAATTAAGCCTGTTGTTACTATGAAATATCTACAATCTTGGTTGAAAACCTTCAACCCCCTGCTTTGAATATCTCAACGTCTTAATACCAAGGTCGTTTTGGATCGATACATCGCCACCTGGTGCTTGCAATAAATTATGCATGCCGCGCCGAAGCCAGCAATGCAATTTATAATGCAGCTTAATTTCATATACTTACCATTTCAAAGGTTGCTTATGACTTTTTGTTTACTTTAAGAATTGAAAAGAATTGTTTTACGTCATGTTTTTTTTTTATAAATTTTACATAATAGCATACATATCTGCCATGGTTCTCTCCCATCGGGATTGGAAGAGACCATTATTTTACAAATATTATAAACATAATGTTTGGGTGGATGTTCGTAACTACTAAACAGATTTTGTTGAATCTTGGCAATGCATCAGCTTATACATCAGAATAACATAAATCCTAGATTTATATGCCCGGAAATGACGATAAATGCTTACGAAGTCGTGGGCTGCCTCTAGTATCCTTCTATCCTCCTAATATTATAAATGTCAATGTTTCTATCGATAGATGCTTGGATGTATGTGAGAATGTTTGTTCCTCTTTCACGAAAAAACCACTGAACAAATTTTAATAAAACTATGCAGTATAGGGATGACGACTACGTTCAAAAATTAAAAAAATAATTAGTCCGTCTTTTAGGCTATTAAAAAATATTTGAAACACATTTTTTACCTGATTAAATACACAAATAAATACAAAGATACAGAGCATCAAAGATACGAAGGGGGGGGTATTGACGTCACTCTTACGTAAAAATCGTACTTAGGCGTGACGTCACGAGCAACTTTAACCCAGTGTATCTTTGTAATTTTTAGTTTAAGAGAAAAAAGAAAAAATACGTGTCGAATATTTAAAAATAAACTAGATGTGATGGGCCTAAAACATTTTTTTTGTCGTCATGCCTATTGTAGCTTGCACGTCAAAGTATATCACATACTATATTAATTCACAAAATTATGTAAGTTTTTGAGATTTAACGATAAATGCTTACAAAAGCAGCCACTAGTATACCTTTATATCAATATTTATAACATCAATGCATATACAGCCTTCACCTTGGACCTTTAAAGCCTTAAGTGGACCGATTAAGTTAAATATTTCACGAAACACGAACGTGGATAAGAAAGTGCTTGTATTGAGTTATTTAAAGCCTTCAGCTTATTTGCATAGAACGTTACGGAAATTGCGTTTAAGTATGTTTTAAATTGGGTTAGTGGAAAAAAGGTTTAAACTAATAAAAAAGTTAATGAGGAAGGAATATAAGGAGAGGCCTCATTTTTCATATCCAAATGAGTTTATGATAGCGTGCCAAGTTTTCTCATAGTTTTCTTGGTAGATGACTTGTCAAACGATAAGAAATACCATACAAAAACGTACCCATTTTGCGCCAGACTAGGCACGCAAATTCACAGGGTATGGCTCCTCCTTATAAAAAGTTACCTTTGAACTTTGGCAATTACTCTCATTTAAGTCACTTTTAAACTACTGAACTATAAAATATCTAAATACGAATCAGTGCCGTACGCAACTTATGCAATACATTATGACAAGTGCTCCATAAGGTCTATCTACACAGATCCGGGCCGTGCCCGGGACGTGTCCAGGCCGTGGCCCATCAGGAGGGAAAACAATATCTCGTCATGACAACGTGTCCGGTTGTCATGACGACGTATTGGGAAAACAATATACTCATTACAACAACAACAATAATACTCATTAAATACTCATTGTATTCTTTAAAAAAACATTTGAAACATTTAAAAAACAATCTTAAAAAACTAACTCTTGCGAATCTAGCATTACCTAAAAAAATGACCCGTCCTGCGTTATCAAAACCTACAGGATTAAATGACTTTTCATTTCATTAAATTACCCTTCCTTTTAGCGTCGCCGTAGTCGGGTAAAAATACCGTCAATTGCTGCGTACCCCCTAGAATTATTTTACAAGCTCACTCAATTAATCACCTAATAAACAATGTAACACAAGATAATTCCCAATTAGGAGCGAAACCAATTTACGAGCTTTCTATGCCCTCGGGATGTTATTATTACCTACAGCTCTACTATAGACTGCGAATATCATGTAAATTACAATGACATATTTTGTCATGTGTCACATTTCGAAATTTGAAGATATACTGCTAGCTTAGCATACACTCCATGACAAGTTGTCATGGATTTGTCACGCTTACGTCTCTGTCCATAGTTTTAAATGTGATAAGGACAGCATGACGTGAGATAAATTGACCCGGCACGTATGCCAGGCCTCCTGATGATTTATTATTTTGCTCCACAAATTTTTGGGGATTCGTACCCAAAGGGTGAAAATGGGACTCTATTACTGAGCCTGCTGTCCATCCGTCTGTCTCCAGGCTGTATCTCATGAACTGCGAATATTTGTCTGCGGAATCGAACTTTTATATTCATAACTAGCTGTCCCGGCGAACTTTGTTCCGCCTTATAGCAATAAAGTTTAAATTGACTACATTTAGTATGGGAAAAGTGCTGTTTTTGGGCTTTCCCGGCAATTATTTGAATTTTTTCTCACCGTAAAAACCATCCTTAGACTTCAGTGAACATTAAAAAAAAAGAATTTATAAAATTGGCCCACGCGTTGTTGAGTTATGCGCTTACCAACACATTTGCGATTCATTTTTATATTAAAGATTATGATAATTTAGAGATTGATGAAGTTAAGGCTTGGACGCCAGCTTTTTAAATGGTATTTGTACCTATAGCACAATCTTAGGTACCTAATACTAGCTAATAATTGTAATGTAACTTTATTTAAACCTTTAATGGCTGAAACATACCGGATGCGTATGCGTAACGTAGACGTAAGCACGGCGTAGCCACGCGCGTAGTTACGGTGGTGTAACCCGATGTGACACCGGGCTACGCGTCACGTGGACGTGTACGTCTACGTTACGCAAGCGGTGACAGTTCCATACATTACAACTCAGAGGTACGCATACGTCTACGCATTAGCATCCGGTGTGTTTTGGCCTTTAATTAACATTATGTATACAGCTTACAGTAGAGTCACGATTCATGTTAAATCGTCCGTAGCTAAGTTAGTTTTAACTTTGGTCGGATTATTGCTCTGCCTACGAAATCCTTTAAAGTATATACCTATTTACAAAGGAAATTGGAAACCCAGTCATGTTGCAAAGGTACTTTACGTTCCATAGTTTTCTTGAAAGTTTAGTTTAAAGATGGAGACGAGTTTATTAGTTTCCTTAATTATTATCATAATTCATACTTAAAAATTAAAGAAAAAAAAACCTTCGTCTAGGACAAAATAATTCCATATTGTACAAATTTATTTAATTTTAACACTAAAACTTTTCACCATACATAATTATTCAATCTCGTCCCCCCTCTTTATCATAGTCCCCATTTATAAATGAAAGCGTGTTACATTGTGATAGCTTGAGGAAAATGAGTATTTAATTAATACAACACAACATTTTTCTTTTTAATTTGTTAAATACAACATATAAGTTGTATTTAATTAATACATCACAACATTTTCCTCAGGCTATCACAATGTAACACGCTTTCATTTATAAATGGGGACTATGATAAAGAGGGGGGACGAGATTGAATAATTATGTATGGTGAAAAGTTTTAGTGTTAAAATTAAATAAATTTGTACAAAATGGAATTATTTTGTCCTAGACGAAGACGCTTATTTGTCGTTAAAGGTTACAATCAAGTTACAAAGTGTTATATTTCTTTTTAGAGTTAATTTATTTTTAACTTTTTAGTTCATTTTATAAACAAATAATAAAAGCTTGTTTTTAAAAAGGTTTTTTTTTTCTTTAATTTTATTTTTAACTTTTTAGTACCTCTATTTTTAATTCGAGATTTACTACGACGTAGTTCGCAGCGCGTAGCAGCGTTATTCCGTTATGAAGTCCGTAGTTGAGGTTGCGTCGTTTAATTACGGAGTTCCTATGGCCACCTTCCGGCTCCAACATCAGACCCTGGTTACCATATAGTATCAAAGTACTCGTCAAGACTAATCCAATGAGCCCAAACTAGATGGGGTTGCGTCGTTTAATTACGGAGTTCCTATTTCTACCTTCCGGCTCCATCATCAGACCCTGGTTACCATATAGTATCAAAGTACTCTACAAGAGTAATCCAATGAGCCCAAACTCGATAGGGTTGCATCGTTTAATTACGGAGTTCCTATGGCCACCTTCCAGTTCCATCATCAGACCCTGGTTACCATATAGTATCAAAGTACTCGTCAAGACTAATCCAATGAGCCCAAACTCGATAGGGTTGTATCGTTTAATTACGGAGTTCCTATGGCCACCTTCCAGTTCCATCATCAGACCCTGGTTACAATATAGTATCAAAGTACTCGTCAAGACTAATCCAATGAGCCCAAACTCGATAGGGTTGCATCGTTTAATTACGGAGTTCCTATGGCCACCTTCCGGCTCCATCATCAGACCCTGGTTACCATATAGTATCAAAGTACTCGTCAAGACTAATCCAATGAGACCAAACTCGATAGGGTTGCATCGTTTAATTACGGAGTTCCTATGGCCACCTTCCAGTTCCATCATCAGACCCTGGTTACCATATAGTATCAAAGTACTCGTCAAGACTAATCCAATGAGCCCAAACTCGATAGGGTTGCATCGTTTAATTACGGAGTTCCTATGGCCACCTTCCGGCTCCATCATCAGACCCTGGTTACCATACAGTATCAAAGTACTTGTCAAGACAAATCTAATGAGCCCAAACTCGATAGGGTTGCATCATTTAATTACGGAGTTCCTATGGCCACCTTCCAGCTCCATCATCAGATCAGCTCCATGTTACCATAATATTGCATTGTCACGCGATATACATAAGCATGCAAAATTTCAGCTCAATCGGAAACCGGGAAGTGGATCAAATTTAAGTTGCATGATTTGATTATAGACAACGGGACAGGTGAAAGTAAGCTTGTAATTATTAGAATTTTTCCCACTTAATTATTTTAAAAAATCCTACTTAATTATAACAGTACTACTTAATTATTAGAATAATTCCTACTTAATTACTAAAATAATTCCTACGGAACCGCATTCGACATACGACAAATTGATGACCAACGTGCATTTAAAAGGTGATTGATGAATGTGGATGAAGCGAAAGAATTGTGTTTCGTAGCAAGTGGATCGAAGTGGTCTCTGTCTACCGACCAGGAGTCCAAGTCTGCTAATTTACAACATTCTTCAGTTGTGTGTCGGCAGAGTGTCAATGAGAGTGTCAATGTCATTTTTTGACACATTTTTTAGCCATTGTTTAGCAGAATACCAAATATGTCAAAAATATCATTGATACTCTGCCGAAACACAACTAAGGCTATTTTAAATTTGCAGACTTGGGGTCCTCCAATGGTCAGTGTGTCCGAAGAGAAAGAGGCGTGACAGATATGTATGTATGCACGATTGAAGTGGTTAGAGTTCTATCTCTCTCATTTATCTTTCATTTCAATTGTACCCCCCCCCTAACCTTGCCCCGCCAAAGCATCAGAGCGTCACATACAGGCTACCACTGTTAATTGGAATTAGATCGCAGCCTCGCTTTACCAAACAAACAAATATTACAGCCTGTATTGATTTGTGTTACAATTCACTATGTAAGGCTAGGTTCCCATTTTTACACAATTTAGGCCTATCTTCTGCTAATGCTTTGACTTCTTGGTACGACATGACGTTATCTTTTTAGGGTTCCGTACTCAAAAAGTGAAAACGGGACCCTTTTACTGAGACTTGACTGTCCGTCCGTCTCTCACCAGGCTGTATCTCGTGAACCGTTATAGTTCGAGCGTTGAAATTTTCACAGATGATGTATTACCATTGCTATAACAACAAATACTAAAAATAGAATAATAATAATACTAATTAAGGGGGTCTCCCATACAACAAACATGATTTTTTTGCTTGATATCAATAGTGAATGGTACGGAACCCTTCCTGCGCGAGTCCGACTCGCACTTGGCCGGTTTTTCTTCACTTGATTAAAGTACGTCACGGTCTTTCTTTATTCTGTATTAAGATGTAGACCGGAGTGATGTTAACTGGAGTGAGTGTTGTGGAGTGATGTTGTTGGAGTGTTGTTGAACTGTTGAGTTTGTGTTGTGTGTTGTACTGTGTTTGTAAGAAAATAAATGTCTATGTCTATGTCTATGTTAGGAGGAGCCATACCGTCTGGATCTGCGTGCCTGGTCTGGCGCAAAATGGCTACGTTTTTGTATGGTATTTCTTATCGTTTGACAAGTCATCTACCAAGAAAACTATGAGAAAACTTGGCACGCTATCATAAACTCATTTGTATATGAAAAAAATGGGGTCACTCCTTATATTCCTTCCTCATTGATGTAAACTGTAGAGAGGAAACGTCAAATTTGGCAGTACGTATCTAGTGTTGTAATTTAGTATTGAGCATATTCCGAACAGGTTCAATAAAATACTTTATCTTTCTTTCATAAAGAGATATCTAAAGTGAAATCTTCCAAAATATTCCAAATTACAATTTACTCCTCGGTTATTAATTCAATAATAATGTAAACACGATGAAACAAGATCGCTCCTAACAATTATCCTGATTGATTTATTAAACCGAACAATATAGCTTTTCGGATAACAATAATAAGAGCCAAAAACAAATTGGTTCGTTATTCAACGGTTAATGAACGATTGAAGCGACGGTTTTTTTAATAATCGGTAACTATCATTTTGTTATTATCATATGTTAGGGCGGGGCACATTGCTCGCAGAACCGATGGACGATGGGGCAGAAAGGTTCTCACTCGAGTGGCGACCACGCACCGGACGATGCAGTGTGGGAAGGCCTCCAACAAGGTGGACTGACGACTTGGTTAAAGTCGCTGGAAGCCGTTGAATGTGGGTAGCGCAAGACCGGTCGTTGTGGAGATCCTTGGGGAGGCTTTTGTCCGGCAGTGGACGTCCATAAGCTGACATGATGATGATAATCATTTATTATTTAGGTTCTTCTTATAAAAGTTAAAATTAGCTATCTACCTTATTACCTATATTATCAATAAGTATTGTCAAAATATTAATAACCGATTATACTCATACCTAACTTCATTTTTGTCCATAGATTGACAATCTTGTAATACTTATACCTAATTTTGGTCCATTGTTGTACTTTTTTTAACGCTAGCTTAATTTTTATAGGAATAACCCAGTTTTTAACTGACAGAAAAACATAACTTCCCAGATACGGTGTTATATGAAAGCAGTTATGATTTTATGATAATAGCCGATAGATAATAAAAACAAACTCAACACACGAGAACTCTGTATAACTCGTCACAACTCTACTCAGCAAAGTTCCAAACACATAAACATTTTAAAAATTCAATAAAACTTGCAGAAAACTTCCAAGTTGCATTTCATCGAGTTCCCAATCGATATTCGATAAGCCAACTGTTTAAGATAAGAAATCGAATAGCTGAATCGATTACGCGGTTCAACGGTTTTTATCCATTAAAAGTTAGCCGAGATTTTTATTCGATTATTTTGATTTGAACGAGTTAGGCCGCGGGTGATCGCGATCTGATTCACTGGGCGGGAACGTTTCCTATGATACCTGTTTGTGGGGTGTTTTATGTGTTAAAGTTACATAGATTTTCGTGTTTTGCTTTTCTGAAACAGTGGTTTAAAATTACACATTCGAAACTTTCCTCTCGTTAACTTTGAATTTTATCCGGGCCGTGCCCGGGACGTAACCGTGGCCCGTCAGGAAGGAAAACAATCCGTCGTCATGACAACCGGACACGCCGTGCCCGGGACGTAACCGGGCCGTGGCCCGTCAGGAGGGAAAACAATTCGTCGTCACGACAACCGGACACGCCGTGCCCGGGACGTAACCGGGCCGTGGCCCGTCAAGAGGGAAAACAATTCGTCGTCATGACAACCGGACACGGATATGTGTAAATAGACCTTAACCCCCTTATTACAAAACGAGGTTTAAAGATAGCCCGACGTTAGTTCGTTTCTTTTGACGTTTGGGCTATGGACAAAACGTCAAACTAAAGGAACTAACGTCGGACTATCTTTAAACCTCGTTTTGTAATAAGCGGGTTCGGGTCAATCAGTCAACCAATATTAAAAATTATTAAATTTCATGCCAATGGATGGACATGAGGATGTCTCTTTCACACGAAAACCACTGAACAGATTTTTCTTAAACTTTGCAATATTGTAGCATAAATAGCATAGAGATATGACGATAAATGCGCATGAGTTCACGAGCAGTCTCTAGTTGTAAAAAAACATCATTGTCATCTTTTCCAACATCTTCAAAACATAAACTCTCATATTATGACTATTTACAATTTTTTTTCTTAATATACAAATATAAATACGAGTGCCTATTATGAAATGAGAGGTCTAAAACACGAGGTGTAGACTCGAGGCAGTCCTTTGTGTGTAAGTGGCCCTTACTCTCTATTGTGTACGCCGCTGTAGTTTGTCTAACACTCTGCCAGCTAGGTCAACAGCCTACTTTCTATTAATATAATAAGCATTGTAAATTGGGCTTTATAATTTAAGTCATTTAAACGCTAAATAAAAAAGAAGTCTTTTTAAAGTATATAATTTTGCGAAGTACATGAGAGTTCGAAGTTCATAAGAGATCGAAGTACATAAGACGGCGAGGTATATAAGACGACCAAGTACCATAAAAGATCGAAGACTATAACTTGACGAAATATTTGAGATCGAAGTATATAAGGAGATCTTAGTAAATAAGACGGCGAAGTATATAAGACGACTATACGTATATACATAAGATATCGAAGTTCATAAGAGAACGAAGTAAATAAGACGACGAAAAACATAAGACGACGAAGTACATAAGACGACGAGGTACATAAGAGATCAAAGTACATAAGAGATCGAAGTAAATAAGAGATCGAAGTACATAAGACAACGAGGTACATAAGAGACCGAAGTACGCAAAAACCTAGACTCTAGGCTTTTGCTTAGTCGATGGTTATAGCCTGTATATAGAATAGCCTCTGTTTCCCTCACCCCTTCAGATTACAAACGACTGATTCACCATAATGGACCCCATTTCAGAGTTTTAAAGCCGACAAATTACGTCACATGTGACCCTTGTTTATTGACGCCGGACGTGACTTGACGCCACATTTGGACTTCATGCAAATGATCCCTTTAACATAAACAGGAAAATTTGATTGTACAAGTTAGAGGATTTTGCATAATAATACAAAGTGTTTCGGCCAGGATAAATAGGTGTCAATGATACGGCGCAGCTAGGTTGCAAGAACTTATATTTGGAGTTACATGGTGATATGGTAACTGTACTGACTGGATGACTGCGAACTGGACCACTGGACGACTGGACAGTAGGTTCTTGACTGGGCGCTCTGGACAAAAGCAATGACTTAGAGCTACGCTTATATACTAAGATGCTGGCCGCGCGATGATATGTGCGGACGTCATAAGCTACGTGATTGCTGATGCAGCGGAACCGTATCGATGCAGGAATATTTTCACGCTCGCTGTCTTGTCTTATCTATCACGTACTCGAGGTCTGCACACAAAGTATCTGAACACATTAATTTATAATTTAGTACAAAACAATGTGCCTAAAGCCCGATTTACACTTCAATAAGTACAGTAGCGAGTTAACTTCTGTCATCGGCGAGTTAAGTTGTTAATGTTGTTTGAACGGCAAAAGGGAGTTAAGTACCTAGTAAGTTTTTGATTAAGTTGAGTTCAATAGATCGCGGTCCTATTTTTTGACGTGTCAAGTGCGAAGTAGCCATCTCTCTCGCATCTCACGCGCCCCGCCAATTTGCGACTGGTCTTCTTCTCGGCAACTTTGACTACCAGTCCGCCCGTTTGGACGCTACTTACAACTTACTACTTATTACTCAACTGTGTGAGTTCTTAACTCGCTACTGTACTTATTGAAGTGTAAATCGGGCATAAGAGACAGACTTACTTATTAGCTCAAGTGAAAGAAAAAATAACGTCGTGCCGTATCAAAAAGTCAAATTGTTGGCAGAAGAAAGGCAAAGATGGCGACCACTCGACAGCCAAGAGCCTAACTCTTAAATATATGAATGGTGACCTCCAATGTTAATTAAACCATTAAATCTCGAAACCCAATAAAAAGTCAACGTAATCACTTCCAATAAGATTCATTTTTGCATTAACAAGACGAATTCATTCCAGCCTAATTTGTTAATCAATTCTGGTGTCGTAATGAAAGAGTAGGTTTGGAGTCCAGTTCAAGCTATTCTACTTATACTACTAATATTATAAAAGTTAATATTTGTGCCGATAGATGGATGTGAGAACGCTTACTCTTTCACGCAAAACCATTAAATATCATTTAATGACATTTCTTACTATTGAAGCATGCATAACTCATAGGCTATATCGCTATATTAATTCCAGATATTGTGTTTTTTTAAAGATATGACAATAAATGCTTACGAGGTCATGGGCAGCAGTCTACAATATAAAACAAAAACTCACTATTGCATAAAAGACATAAGAGATAAAAATCATAAAAACAAACAAACGCAACAGGCAGTCTTAATGCTAAATAGCCATATCTTCCAGGCAACCTAGGTAAAAAGATTTTGTTGGAATGCGGCCCTTACCTCACCATTGGTTAATAGCTCAGTTGGAAGCTCTCAAGATAATACCAGTCAAAAGGTATTCATCAATTCATTCCAACGGCTTTTACAATCAGAGGAAGAGTGTGAGGTCTAGTGATGTGATGACGATTCGGTTTGAGGGATTTTTATCGATAGCTAGTGGCTGCCCGCGGCGCATTTATCGTCATAGGTATCTTGGAAAAAATATAATCAACAATATTGCCAAGTTTCGTCAAAATCTGTCCAGTAATTTTTGCGTGAAAGAGTAACAAACATTGACATTTATATCGTTTTATTTTTGGTTTTTATTTACTTTTGTTCACTCTTTGGACTGGAAATCAATATTTACTTGCTTACTGATCGTAGAAACTGGAAAATACTTTTGATAGAAACTAACGAACCTAAGGTACTAAGAATAGTATCACCCGAACTCTTCCCGTCCTCTTAAAACAAGAGGCAATTAAGGGAAACAAAGCAAGGCGAGAACTCAACAGCAGCAGACTCTTGGCTTTTTGCCACCTCATTGTGATCATCTACTTGCTTCAAAGGCAATGAATTTTCAACGAAAGTATTTGGTTTATCAATAAAAAAAATATCGGCGGGAAAGGCCAAGGTGAACGTATCTTGATCAAATTAGGGACTTTTTAAAAAAAGGCTAGTGGCCCAAATCTGATAATTTACAATATTTTCAATTGTGTGTTGGCAGTGTCAATGTCATTTTGATACATTTGGTCGCAATCTGTGTCAATCATTGTATAGCAGAATACCAAATATGTCAAAAAATGCCACAACTGAGGCTATTTTAAATTATCAGATTTGGGCCCTAGGTCATGACTCAACGACGTGTATGTATGAGACGACAGATGAATGTGGAAGCGGAGGTGTGTTAGGATCATAGTGGAGGGAAGTGGTCTCATAATTATATGCTTAAAAATCATTTGTTCAAAAAAAAAAGATAAATAGAAGCAAAAACGAAACAAAAACAAAAAAAAAATAGTATTGGTCTTCGGTCTTGTCATCGATTCATCGATGTCATCGACAACCTTACCTGTGAGCACATCACTAGCCGTTTAAATAATGCACGATTCCAAAATGGAATGAAAAAGATTTTCGGCGTTACTTTTTTTTACAAATGATTGGAAAACTGTGTACTGTAAAAAAGTGACCGGAAAAGCGGGTATTCATTCGCTTGTTCTTCTTGGGCTGAGTGCTGGCAACTACTTTACTTGTGAAATTAGTCAGTTGTAAAAACGACGTTAAGACCAGTTATAGCAGTAGTTATAGTTAGTTAGTTGCAGGTTTAGTTAGCACTATTTCCGATTTTTATCCGATCGAAGATATTTCGTATAGAAATATGTAGTTCTCGGATTTATCTTAGATCTATACTAAATATTTCGGATCGGATAAGAATCCGATGTAGAACGTAACCACTCTAAGTAACCATTATGTAAATAAAATGACGTTTTTTATACATTTTTATAATGAGAGTGTTAGCTAGGTTCAATGAAGCGTTAAGCTACAATTGATTGCTTATGTTCAATAATATAATTATGGTCTGTCTATACATATCCGGGCCGGGCCCGGGACGTGTCCGGGCCGTGGCCGTGGTCATGACAGCCGGACACGTTGTCATGATAATTGTTTTCCTTCCTGACGGGCCACGGCCTGGACACGTCTCGGGCACGGCCCGGATATGTATAGATAGACGTTTATTCTGATATTTTAAGCAAAGGCAATCAAAGAAAAGAGTTTAACTGCTCCTTTATGTAATACTACAGATACTGTTTATTTAATAGTTTATAAGAAGCAAGAAATATCGACATTTCTTCGCATCATTTATGGTAAACAAACAAAAAAACTTTATTCAAATCCTTACCCAAAATACACCTTTAAGATGACCTGTCGCTACAACCCGGAAATATTCAGAAAACGGTAAATTTTCTTTTCGTCACATTTCCCCGACACGATTGAAAATGGCTAAAAAAATGAATGATCAAAGCAAAACGCTTGTTCCGGGTTGCTTTCATTCACACTCTACCTCTTTGGTGACTTCATGAGCCTTTGCCCAATCAGAAATCGCAAAATTTCTAGCATTTAAAGTCACCAAGTTTAGTTTAGTTTTTATTTTTAGTTTTTATTTTATTGATATGTTACTTGGATAACTATTAGCATCATTATAGGTATATTGTATAAAGCGTCGCTTTGCTCGGTTTATGTAGTCCGCTTGGGCAGGATGTCTATTAAAGTCAACTTATGGTGTCTACACACTTTAAGGCCAAAACACACCGGATGCGTATGCGTAGACGTATGTGTACCTCTGAGTTGTAATGTATGGAACTGTATGAGACAGGACACACCACTTGCGTAATGTAGACGTACACGTCGACGTGACACGTAACCCGGTGTCACATCGAGTTACACCATAACGTCTACGTTACGCATACGCCTTTAGTGGCCAGCGACTTGAGTAGACACTATTTATTATAATGTTAAGTAGGTACCCTAAGCAATCTTCAAAAATACTTATTTGTTAAAAAACACTAAAAATATACCTATAACACGGATAAAACCCACCCTACTTCAAATCACATCCACTCAAATTGTAAAATCCAATTTTCTTCGTATTCTCCGGCGATTTTCAACAAAATTTCAATTCGTCCCCGCATTGTTTGGGCAGTGACTCTTAAACGCGTTTCCGCTAAGCTCTTACAGGCTCCTACCCCTCATTACTTGAAAACCTCTTGATTCAGCCCATAGCGCGCTGTTAACCGAATATAAGTACTGAAGGAGGCATTGTTGCTTTTCGATTTTTAACTTGAATATTATAATTCCAACTTAAAGAAAAGCCAAGTCAAGAGTAAAACGACGTGCGTGTTTGAGGGGGATAAATGAATGTGGCTGAAGCGAAAGAGGTGTGTTTTGATTGTTGCAAGTGGAGCGGAATGGTCTCTTTCCACGATCGTAAAGAGGCTTGATAGATATGTAGGTATGTCTCCTATGTAGGTATATTTTTGTATGTTAAAAAGTTAAATATTTCTTGACACCACCCTCGGGGTACCCAGAGACCAATTCCCTCCACTTGCTACGATCTAAACACACCTCTTTCGCTTCATCTACATTCATCAGTCACTTCATATTTAAGCACGTCGGTTTTGGGTACTCTTGTCTACATTTTATTAATGTTGATATTTATGAATTTGTAAAAGTATATTTTGAAAATAACGACCCTATCCCCCCTGTTAATACAAAACAAGTTTTAAAGGTAGTTCTAAGACTAGTGTCATTTTTTGACGTTTTTTCTATAGTCGAAACGTCATTTATCTGAGTTAATTTTAAAACTATAAATAAAACTCGTATTAGTAATAAGGGGATAGAGTTTTAAGAGACTTCTTCTTCATACATACATACATATCCGTCACGCCTCTCTCCCATCAGGTTAGGCAGAGACCATTTCCTTCCACTTGCTACGATCCAAACACACCTCTTTCGCTTCATTTTCTTCAACCTTTTCAAAATTAATAAAAATGTACAGCAAAGAAACCAAAAAACCCAAATGCCAAATCATTTGACCGATTCCTTCTCCCAACCGAATCTTTCCCTCAATCGTCGTCCAATATTGCAGATCTCACGGAATCCCGGGTTTACATGTAGATACTGCGAGCGGCAGAACGTCGCAATTTAACGGGATGACTCGACAAACCTACGACATTTATATTACGTGACCTGTGAGTTAGTGTACTTCAGGGGGTTTACGGATTTCACTTCGGAATGTTTAGAATTGGCTGGTCTGTTTATTTATAGGTAGATAAACTTAACGCACGAATTTTGTTGCATCTTTATTGTAGACAAAGGTCTAAGTAAAGATTTACGTACTGTGTTCATGCAAAAGACATTGACCAAAGTGGACCAAATGCTGCCCAGATATGGAAGTACGTGGAAATGATTCCTTGCATTAATGTAGGTACGTTAAAATAAAAAATATAAAAATCGGTCCCAGGGTTCAAAAGTTATAATATAAGTTAAAAAAGTTTTAATTTTAAGTGTTTTAAGAAACTATTATATTTATTTAAGTACAAAGTGAGAAAAACGTTATCTCGCTTGCGCATTTCATTGTGTATGTCTGTCCTTCTCCATCTTTGCGCGCCTGTAGGTACCTTTTTTTAGATGGGCCGTTATGGATACTTTTTGTCTCGGAGAAAAACGAATACCATTGTAAATGTCATTATTCATATGATGACGATTAAGTACACGTTTAAGATAGGTTAAGATGTCAACAACCATTATTGTAATAATGTCAATGTACCAATTGTTGTCATTTTTCACTATGAAAAATCTCAACAAAAATCATTTTTTTCTCCAAACACCTCGGATAGATTTTAATGGCCTTTCGTTTACAGATTACTATTAGTCTAAGGTACATAATGCACTATGTCCCCATTCTGGGCAGCACTTGGTCCAACGTCCATATAAAAATTGTCAATGTCTTTTTTTAAATAAATTAAATAGCTTATGTACGTAGGTTACTACATAAACAATGACACTATTCCTAGCTTAGGTATACAAATCGGGGTATTACCACGTAGTACCGAAACAGGCATAAAAGATAAAAGTGGAAATGTATAATATATCACTTCTAATTTCAAATATGTGTGCAGATAGTGAGTATTCATTTATTTTTCCAAAATTATTCATGATTATCACAAAACCTTCATTCTTCGCAAAAGTCACCAGCCCAAAAAAAAAAACAATTTCCAAAATTTTCCCACAAAAAATCCTTATTCACCCGGACTATAATCACGCTTTCCATTTATATAACGGAAGCTAGTCGCGTGATGTTTGTATAAGATATGCGAATCAATTACACGAGAGAAATACTTGAGACATATTCCTTTATAAAGAAAAAATGGGGCGAATAAACATTTTATCTCATTTCTGAAGTCACGCACGATGTATCGAAACATTATGTTGCTATCCATTAAGTATATTTCGTCTTCTAGTTTTTATTTTATTACATACATACACACAAACATACATACATATCCATCATGCCTCTCTCCCATTGGGGTAGGCAGAGATACCACTTTCCTCCACTTCCTACGATTCAGACTTCTTTCGCTTCATCCACCCACATTCATCAATCGCCTTGAACAAAATTAGAGGGAGTTAATTCCTTTAGTTTCAAAATTTCCTTGAAGCTCTTATCTTATCTAGCCGTCAGTGTCCCACTGCTGGGCAAAGGTCTCTCTTCTCTTTCTCTACAATTCTCTATCCTGAGCCGCCTCTGCCCAGACATCCATAACGGTGTCCAGCTCATCTCGCCACCTTTTTCGTGGTCTTTTGGCGGTTGGTTGCCATTGGTTTGGTTGG
The DNA here is from genome assembly GCA_947563765.1 of Anarsia innoxiella. Lineage (NCBI taxonomy): Eukaryota > Metazoa > Arthropoda > Insecta > Lepidoptera > Gelechiidae > Anarsia > Anarsia innoxiella. The sequence goes on along the minus strand of OX387414.1, from coordinate 435,665 downwards.
TGTGATTGCCCAGAGATCGTTCGACATGCGGCAGACAATAACAAATAAAATAATAGATACCTACTTACATATTTTAATTTTTTTATTGTTTATTTATATTAATAAAGATATTGTAAGCTTAGAATAAAAATATTTTTTAAAAAATTGTTGTGGATGAAGTGAAATGCTATCTACACACCAAAAAGAGGTGTGTTTGGATTGCAAGTGTAGGGAAGTAGGTAGTCTATGCTTACCCTTATGGGAGAAAGGCGTTATAATCAGCTAAGCACCCTACAAAGCATAAGATATAGTCAAATACGGTTTCATTATAAAGGTAAACTTCATAAGGCAGTGCCTCTAATATAAACTTGTACGATTTTTACAAGTATAGGGGCCTAAGTCTGCTAATTTAAAATAACCTCAGTTGTGTGTCGGCAGAGTGTCAATGGCATTTGGTATTCTGCTAAACATTGGCTTACACTGACTGTGACCAAATGTGTCAAAAATGCCATTGACACTGCCGACACACGACTGTAAATATTTTAAATTAGCAGAATTGAGCCTTGTTTAAACAGGGTGACTTAATATGTTACCGCTCAAACTATAACGGTTCACGAGATACAGCCTGGTGAAAGACGGACAGATAGATGCCAAGCCTCAGTAATAGGGTCCCGTCTTCACCCTTTGGGTACGGAACCCAAAAAATCAATATGCCATTTTTAGATCAGCTCATCAGGCAACACATTAAACAGGGTGACTTAATTTGTGAATGCTAAAGCTATAACTGTTCACGAGATACAGCCTAGTGAAAGACGGATGGACAGATGGACAGCCAAGCCTCAGTGACAGGGTTCCGTTTTCACCCTTTGGGTACGGAAACCTAAAAATCAATATGCCATTTTTTAGATCAGCTCATCAGGCAACACATTTCTTTTTCTACATCTAGAATCAAACCTATCACTTCACAGAACAACTAAGGCCCAGAATACAAGGTGAAACGTAACTGCAACGCAACTGAAACTGCTAGTTACATTTGAGTTGCATCGAAGTTTCTGCTATAGACTAGTTTGAAACAAGTAGTTTGAAACATTTCGTTCCAGTTGCGTCGTGTGTGGTTTTCTAAAGAAGTCTATAGCAGAAACTTCGATGCAACTCAAAAGTAACTAGCAGTTTCAGTTGCGTTGCAGTTGCGTTTCACCGTGTCTCAGGCAATTAACAATGTCGCTTATGGTAGAGCTACACCAAGAGTCAGAATATAGGTCAAGAGTGTGAGAGATAGAGTCCCTTATTTCCGTACCGTAATTTGCCGACCGTACCTTTGTAGGTGATAGTAGCGACAGCAAAAATGTGCCGCCATTAAAAACGTTGCTCTATTATTAATGTATTTTTTAGGTTAGGTTTTGCGTTTTTCATTACTAGATCTTTATAAGGTTTTTGTAGAAAAGCCTTAAAAATATTTTCTACGTAAACGAAGTAGGAACCTGTGTACGTTAGTAAAAATTTGTCTAAAAAATAATAAAAATGTAACTATTTTTTTATATTAAAAAAATATTTACCTTCACACTTTTTGAAACCTTATTTTTTATTCTAAATTATCACATTGCAAAAATTAAGTGTTATGCTGTCTACACACCAAATCCATCGGCTTTTTTGACAGCTGCCATTCGTATAACGTAAAGCCACCGGCCTAGCCCGACGGCATGCCGGCGGCTTTGGTGTGTAGATAGCAAAAGATGGACAAAAAAACACACACACTTTTTTTTGACCTTATTTTTTATTCTAAATTACCACATTGCAAAAATTAATGGTAAAAGCTTGGTATATAGAGGTAGAAATTATTAATTGCACACTCCAACTACAGAAAAAAGCAACATAATTAAAGGAACTGCTAGCTAAGCGTATTTTACTAACTTTAAGCTCAAACCACTCAAATTTTACATCAAGTCTTAAAAATTCCGGAGACTTGTTTAAAAATTCTAGAAGGGTAGCAATAAGAAATTTTTCCTCATCGTTCTTCGACGTGTTATCTTGAGACGTCGAATTTTATCTCTTTAGACGTGAATTACATTCTAATCTTGCTGTAGGGACGTATTTAGGGTGCTGATAAAAAAACCAGTTGGGAATTTTGGAGGGCCATGATAAGAAAATTTCAGGAAAGATTTTGGAAGCTGAAAACGTATGCGGAAACGCCCTTTGCCTTGCGCCCCTATTCTTTTAATCTCAAATCACGACGAAAATCCATGACAAGGGAAAATGAAGAGAAAATTGCGCATGTAGGTTGCGTGAAAGCGCAAGAATGATGGAAAATAGAACATCATAATAGGGTTTGAAAGTTAATGCTATCTACACACCAAAGCCGCCGGGATGCCGCCGGCCTAGCCCGGTGGCTTTACGTCATACGAATGGCAACTGTCAAAAAAGCCGGCGGCTTTGGTGTGTAGATAGCATTAAAGCTACACTTTTTAGCAATTTTTTTTTCTTTTTTAATATGTAAATATGATAGCTATTAATCAAACCTCTAAAAATCGATAGTTCTACTTCAATTTCTAGATTTACAAAATCTCGTAAGTGTCAATTTTCCGTAATATAGACCGCCAAAGTCATACAATGGCGCTAAACTATTAAAAGTAAAAAAAAGAAGTAGGTAAGCCAGGCTTTATACAAAAATCTTTAAACCCCAAACCTCATCCTACATTATAGGTATTACAGTATCCCTATTCATACATACATACATACATACATGATACATATCCGTCACGCCTCTCTCCCATTGGGGTAGACAAAGACCAATTCCTTCCACTTGCTACGAACCAAACACACCTCTTTCGCTTCATCCACAGTCATCAGTCGCCTCATATATGCCCGTCGGTTTATAGTACTTTGCCTTTCTTGAGCAAGTCCCCGATTTGATCGAGGTACGTATCCCTTTTCTATAACTAAACATTCGTATATCAATCGAAATCACTTCAATCTTCAATTAAGACCCCTCTTATCAACCTATCACAAGTAATTAGTCAGCAATTAATCAATTACTCCTTTGTATAAGTTGGTATAACTAATTTGACCACTCTACTTGATTGGGTGGTCTTGTGATCCTTGTCTGATGGTTGTTTTGACTGGAGGCTAATTCTGATAACTTTGCATCAAAGGACCATAAAGATAATGATTCATTGAAAATACCGTCGTCTTGTTCCGATTAAAAATCTGAGTAATTCAAGTGACAACTTAAAAAAAAAACGCTATGAAAATGTCATTTTTAAGGGATTCGTACCAAATTGTGATAACGGGCCCCTCTTACTGAGACTCGGCTGCTCCAGTTGTGACTCAAAGATTGTCATACGAGTTTGTATTTTTTTATCTGGATGCTAGTTTCTTATCCGCCATGATTTTCGGTCTCGAGCTTCCTCCGCCCAGGTGTTTAAAAAGGTGTCCTGCCACGTTTTTCGTGGTCATTGGGTAGCTGGCCTTTACCCAGCAGTGGGACACTGATTGTTATATTAGATTAGATATTTAGTTAAAGTCGATTTTTAAATACAAAGCAATTGAATGTGTGGTTTCGGCGTGGTTTATCAAACAACCGCAAACCATAAGGCTCAGCGCAAACGGGCCACCGACCAAAGCCACCGGTGGCCAGCGACGGCGACGTAACACGCCTTTTCATATGAATTGTATGGTGGCGCTGCACATGTGTAGCCGGTGGCGGCGACTCGCTACGGTAGAGCTCGCACGCTCGCTGGAAACTTGCTCGCTTCTGACATTATGGCGGTAGCGCGCGAAAGCCATCGTCGGTGGCCCGTTTGCACTGACACTAAAAGCCTATAAATTTTTATACAGTATTTACGCTATAGGCAACATCAAGAACATGAACAACGAAAGATATTTTGAAAGTATAATTAAGTATAATTAAGAAAGCAAAGATACCTTAAAAATGCAAATGAGTTGTTTACATTATATAGAATATTTTAAATTAAAATAATGATTGCAAGAAGTTTTCTCTCCGATAATTATAATAATAAACAAAGTTAAGCAAGCCAAATCCAAAGCCAAATCCTTTGGAATAACTTTTAATTATATAAACGTAATGAAAGGAGATAATTATGAAAGAAATGTTGTTATTTGTTATAATTGTTATTTTCGACAGAAACTGTAATTTTAAGGAATAATCTGAATTAGTAGTAGTAATTGAGAAGATATAATAAACAAAAAAAAAAGAGATTTACATTACTAAACTAGTTGCACGAAATTAGTTTCATGACATTAATTTCATCAACAATTGCACGTGATGACGTGACGTGGCGTGCACTTTCATAATGCATCATGAAAGTGTTAATTTACACATGAAACTAGTTTCGTAATGCAAAATCCGCCTTAAATGACGGACTAGATTTTTTTGTCGTCTCGCCTATGCAATTACAGTAAGTACAGGCCTTATCTTAGTGACGTCACAGCGGGTGTCAAACGCAGTTATGGATATTATTGGCTGGCATTGTGTAGGCATCACGCAGATTCAGTGCAAGGCTCGCAAGGAGTATAGTTATGACAAGCTGTCACTTCCAGTCGGTATTGTTGTTTGAGTACGGTTGTCAATTTGATACCTATCGACCTTTTGGTGCATCCACCTCGTAGTTACTCGAGGGTTATGATATTTAAAAACCGGCCAAGTGCGAGTCAGTCTCGCGCAGGAAAGGTTCCGCACCATTCACTATCGATATCGTGAGAAAAAAGCAATACAAACACGTTTTTTGTGGAAAAAAACGTGTCCGCACCGCAACCGCGCCTTCGTCTGCAATGTCTAAATGCTTACGAAGTGACTGCCTCTAGTAGGTAATTTATTGAATAAATGCAACGAGTAGAGAGAAACTATAGGTCGCGCCACGTAAAAAGAACTTTAGAAACAAATGAAAATCACGTGTTCGCGCATGGGTACACTTACGCTCAAAAGTACTAGGGCTATTTATCGTTTGATTCGTGTAAGAGTTTTTTGCACGCGGTTATGTATGTTGACTTATAGACTACGTAGGGGATGATGATTCTGATTCCAAAGGTTATGAAAGTGACGACAACGATGATAATAAAATGCCCACTTCTGGCATCAACACCGCGTCCTCATCTGGTTTTCGCGCGACCCATGAAGACTTAATGGAAGAACAATATGTTTTTTTTTTTAATTTTCGAATATTTTTTTACATTTTTACACATTTTACACTAAATCCAATATTGATTGGTAGTTGTGAATTTTTTTTTATTTATACTCCACCTTACTAATACTACTAATAATATTTTTCTTTCCTTTGTGCGTAAAACCATGACTGTAATAAAACACTTTTGTGCGCGATGGTATTTTAAAACAAATGTTAAACGTCAGACTCAAAAATCGTCTATTTAGGTGTTCGAGCCTAAAGGCTTGATCCACCTTGAGACTACGCATGCATCCTCTGACGTCATAACACCTTGAAGTTAGCTCTTTTCATAGATAGTGGCGCCACCTATTGTTCGCAAAGTGGTGCAACTTCACTCTAGTCAAGTGTCTTATTCAGCGCGGATGGTTTATTTGTCAGTACGCTCTTGCATTCTGACGAAGCAACACGCAAAAATTTTCGGTGAGTAAAATTTTACAAAAAAAATAACAGTTTAATAGTGAATATCTACTCTATTGCGATAACCTTTCGCATGAAAGTCGTTTTTGCGCCCTTGAGCCAACAAATGCAGTGCGCCTTGTGCCACGTGCGCGGGTTTACGACTACCCACTACCAAAATACGATGCGTTGGTACAACGCCGTATCACCATACGTCACATTAATGACGGAGGAGTTACATTGGTGTCGTATTATTATTAAACTACAATATGAAAGTACTCAATACGACTCATGTCACTCAGTTGATACAACATGCTCATACGACATGTGATACGACATTTCATACGACAAGTTGATACGACATTTCATACATGTTGATACAACACTTGATACGTCAAGTTGATACGACATTTTCATACGACATTTTGATACGACACGTTGATACGACGTGTAAAATCAATTGCAAATTTTGACATAATTTTATTTTATTTCAGAATAATGGAAAATACTGCATCCTGTTCTAAGAACACGACCATGGGAGAACTGGCTTGTTCCGTCCCAGAAGCAGAAAGACGCAGCTTTTACGCTGTGGTAGATCTTGTTCGAAAATACTACCCTCCAGACTGGGAAAACTGGGAAGTCAACAACTACGAGTTCAAAAAACTATTCGGCGACAGTATCTCACCTGAAACTGAGAAAAAGATTCGATTCGCACTACCCACAGTAGAGCTTATTCGAGCATTCTACCCTGACACATTGAAAGCTTCTGAGAGATCTTTCAGAGATTTGAAACGACGTCTATTAAGCTGGTCTTTTGGCCGAACTTTGTTGTTCTCACCTCACAACATTATGGAGCAGATACACTCCAAATCTCACAATGTTTTTATGGATAACGTGCTACGGCTAAAACCTCAAATCCTGTCAAGGCATAGAGCTTCTGAACATCTCCATGGAAAGAATCGAACTAGCACTTCCACCGAGCGTTCTCCTTCACCACATTCACCACCTACGCGGCAGAAGAGGAAGATGTCATCACCGATACAGATAGAGTCCCCTAAGCGACAATGCCCTCCTCCAGCGGGTTTATCAGCAAGGAGTGAAGAAATGCTCTCCCTTCTACTGGAACAACAAACACGACATAATAGAATGTTCGAACATATTGTACAACTCAGTCAAAATCAAGACGAAAAGATTACTAAAATGGAAAAGAGACTAGAACAAGGTCCGGCTAACAACACTACAGAAGATCTTAAATCATTTCCTGATAGCACACACTTCGATGACTGCCAGGGCGAAGAAGCCGATGAAGAAGAATCTGACGCATTCCCTCCGAATATCTGGGCACCTGTCGAACCTAACGTTGCTGAAGAGGATAAGGAAAGCCTTCTAAGCAAAGAAGAGACGCTCAGAACTCAAATAGCTGATGCTCAACGAAAGTTGCTGGAGTTACAACAACATTCTCAATGCCAATCAAATGATATTAAGATAAACTTCTCGCCATCAGTAGAATCTCAAGCGAAAATTGCCAAAGCTGATCCTGAGCTTGCCAAACAAGGCTCAATATGCCAACGGTTAGGCGAAGACTCTTGGAAAAACATACGCTATGCTGATGTCCAGAAAATGTTTGTAGCAACGCCTGTGTTTACGTCGCTTCAAGTCAACAGCCATATTGCACTCGCCACCCCTTTCTGGCATAGTGTGTCGATTCTCGAACGTGTAGATAGCACCCTCGCAGCCTTAAGTCACGGTCTGTTACTGCAACGAAAACAGTTCGAAGAAGGTTGCCAAAATTTAAGTCCAGAACTTAAAAATCAAGTAAATAAGGAGCTGCTAGGACCTGACTCAAAATTTAAAAAGACATCGGATGCTCTACTCCAGTTCACATGTGGAAAGAGGTCTGAAATAATCCAGCAGAGAAGACAACTATACAGAGCTCCTAATAAAACACTGAACGAAATTCTCCATGACATTCCACCGTCGGATACGCATTTATTCTCCGAGAAGGCCTTAAGTGAAGTAGTGAAAGATCAGGGAGGATCACATAAGATGTTTCCTCCTAAAAGCAGGAAATCAACAAAAACCAAACAAACCATACCGTCTAAATCCTTTCACAGTAATAGAAAAACCAACGGTAACAGAGAGTCATTTCGTGGATACGTACGCAAAGATAGCAGGAAGACAACCAAGCCCCAATACAGTAACTCAAACACTTCCAACAAGCGACCGAACAAACAGAACGGCAAAAAATTCTGACTCATTTCGAGCGGGACAACTTACCCGTTATACTCATGTGTGGGAAAGTATCGGGGCTCCTCCTACAATTCTATCAATGATTCAAAATTACAGAATACCTTTCTTTCGAAAACCACCTATAAAGAAGCTAAATACAGATCTCCATTCAAAAGTTTTGTCCCGACAACCCAACAACGTAATGTCAAATCAGATATTGGAATTGTTAAAATCAAAAGCAGCTATCCCGCTAAAATACTCAAGAGGATTTATTTCCCCTATATTTCTGAGGAAGAAACCGAATGGAGATTACAGACTAATAATAAATTTAAAGAACCTCAACAACTTTGTGAGCACTCCAAGATTTCACTTACCGAACCTCTTTACTATACCAAACCACCTGTGGGAGAAAGATTACATGCTAAAAATAGACATATCTCAGGCATATTACCATATCCCTGTCACTCAGGCACATCAACGCTACCTTACCTTCGAACACGATCAGTCGTTCTTCCACATGACTTGTCTCCCCTTCGGTCTCGCGAGCGCTCTGTCAGCCTTTGCGAAGATCACAAATTGGTTGGCACAGTACCTAAAGGAGAAACAACTAAGAGTAATTGTATATCTAGACGATTTTCTGCTGATGCACCAAGATCCCGAGACCCTATCAGAACAAGGAAGCTTCGCGATAGAACTTTTGAAGCAACTGGGTTGGTGTGTGAACCACTCGAAATCAATCACTTCACCAACACGTTGCGTCGAATACTTGGGAGTGATCTGGGATACAGAGAGAAATCGAAAGTACCTCCCAAAGGACAAAATAGAGTCATTCCAAAAACATATCATGAAGCTCCTGAATCTCGGACGCTGGAACTGGTGGGATGCAAAAAGTATAGCAGGGAAATTGATCTTCGCTTCAGAAGTAATACCCCTCGGCCGTCTGCATTGCCGCAACATTCAGAGATCGTCAAGACTCCTACCAAAATCGGATCGACGCAAAACAGTAACTATCGATCAAGCAGCCAGACAAGATCTTTTATGGTGGGTACAAAACCTGAACAAGTCCTCTCCCATTCACCGAACTCCGGTGTCGGCATTCATAACAACAGATGCAGCAGACACGGGGTGGGGAGCACTGATGAACAGCAAGAAACTAGTAGGCGGATGGAACGACCAACAAAAGGCTTGGCATTCCAACCAAAAGGAGCTCTGGGCGCTTTTCGAAGTTCTCAAGAAAGAGAGAAAATTCCTGAAGGGGAAGTCGATCGTCTTTCAATCCGACAATCGAACAACCATAGCATATATCAACAAGCAGGGGGGGACGAGGTCAGCTGTCTTACTGAGAACAGCTTCGAAAATACTGCACCTAGCTGCACAACTAAACATCAATATAACTGCCAGATACCTTCCAGGAAAACTGAACGGCATCGCGGACAGTCTGTCGAGACAAAATGCCCTACCGGAATGGCACTTAAGCGCAGCAGCTCTGTCCCAAATCTTCCAAAAATTTGGAAATCCACAAGTAGATCTTTTTGCGTCAAAAAGATCTGCGGTTGTAACAAACTATGTGACAGAAGATGCCTCAGATCAGAACAGTCTCTACACGGACGCTTTCAGCCGACCATGGCATTACGAATTAGGTTGGATTTTTCCTCCACCAGCCTTGATACCAAGAATACTTCGTCATCTCAACAAGTGCACGGGAATTTACCTATTCGTGGCACCGGAATGGACAAATGCATTCTGGAAACCGATGCTGGAAAGCAGATCAACAGCCGAACCCCTCCGCTTGCACAACCTGCGAATTCACCTGACAGACTTACGAACACAAAAACCTCCACGGGGAGTAGACGACATGATGTTGCAGGTATGGCGTATACGGGCTGGTCCGATCTCGTTGATCCCTGGCCTCCAGAACTCAGACAAGTAATACAGAACTCTTGGAGAAAATCCAGCATTAAAACGTACCGACCTGCTTGGGAAAAGTGGGTCGCATGGGCTTTAAAAGAAGACGTATCAGTGAAAGAACCAAAACCAGTTGATTTGGCACGCTACCTCGGATACTTACATACTAAATTGAAACTGGCACCCAACACTATAGCACTACATAAATCAGTAGTATGTACTTTCACGAACCCAAATGTTACTGTTTCAATTGGTGCGCACCCTGTTGTAAAACATATGCTTAAAGGTATTAACTTAGAAGGTAGACAAAGACCTTGTAAACCCACTTGGAACGTAACGAAACTTACCGACTGGCTTACACACTACAAATTCAATGAGAATAGTATTTTTCACGTGAGTCGACATTTATCCATGTTTCTACTCCTAGCAACTGGCAGACGAATCCATGATCTGACACTGTTAGATACACGTAACGACTTTTTCGAAATTACAAACAACAGCATGAAATTGTGGCCTAAATTCGAGTAATAACAACTCGAGGCAAGGTAGCGCCTGCCTCGAGAACGGTAATTGCGGGCTGGATACGCACTTTGTTCAAAGAGGCCAACATCAGCGCCTCTCCAGGCAGCTGCAGGGCGGCTGTAGCTTCCAATAACTGGCTACGTGGATATACGAATATAGAAGATATTATGAAAAAGGGCAATTGGAAAACAGCTAAGACGTTCTTCAATCATTATTTAAGAACAATAAGCCCTAAACTTCCAAACCAAATAGGAACCAACCTTTCAGATAACTTTGTCCCAATTGACTGATTTATTATTTCTATTTAAATTGTGATATGCAAAGTACCTACCTAATATTAAGCTTAAGAAATATTTTTAGTGATAACTTAAGTTCCTACAATTAAGACTAAGAAGTATTTTGATTGTTTTTTATCTTTAGCTTGAAGTCACTAAGTAATTAAGTATTAGAAGTATTGTTTTTGTTATTTTTCCAGTGATTGTTCAGAGGTCACTATAATTAAGTACCAGAAGTATTAATTTTTGTTCTGTTTTTTTTTTGAAGTGATTTTTTAATTTTATAATAAATGATTAATGTTTAAACATATTAACTATGTATTTTATTCTCATTACTATCATAAACTCTAACTACTAATAATCACAGTACGCTCATTCAGCGCCGGCAGATAAGAAACACGTCTCAAGGTGGATCAAGCCTTTAGGCTCGAACACCTAAATAGTAGCGTTTTCCCCCCGAAGGGTAGAAAACGCTTATTTAGGTTTCAGCCGTTCGGCTTGATCCACCATAATTTTCAGTGCCTTGCCGGCTTGCAAATTGTACTGACAAATAAACCATCCGCGCTGAATGAGACACTTGACTAGAGTGAAGTTGCACCACTTTGCGAACAATAGGTGGCGCCACTATCTATGAAAAGAGCTAACTTCAAGGTGTTATGACGTCAGAGGATGCATGCGTAGTCTCAAGGTGGATCAAGCCGAACGGCTGAAACCTAAATAAGCGTTTTCTACCCTTCGGGGGGAAAACGCTACTAATGCGCATCTGTCTGCTAAGGTTCATTTTACGTGGCGCGACCTATACCTATCTAACTAATAACAACTGGGCATGGAGCCAAGGTAAAGTTGAACATGAAATACATCGTCAATATTTTACCTTGTTTAGTACGTTTAAGTAGAAATTATGATACGGATCAATGTATTTAGCCATTTATATTGTTTATGTGTATTTATCACAGTCGTATATAAGGTTTTGTATCATTCTTTAAAGGATATAAAGTTAAGTAATCAGCTATTCGTGTTTGTGTCTGTACCTTATACCTTTTTGTGCAATAAAGAATATTTGTATTGTATTGTAATGACACTAAGCAGCTGTATTAAGGTCGATCTACACAGATCCCGGCCATGCCCGGGACGTGTCCGGGACGTGTCCGGGCCGTGGCCCGTCAGGAGGGACAATACGTCGTCAATCGTCATGACAACGTGTGTGAACGAATCCATAGAAAATGTATGGAATGATATTTTTTCCCTGACACGTCTCGGACACGGCCCGGATGTGTATAGTTAGACTATTAGAGAAACAAGAATAAAAATACGATTAAAAAAATAATAAAAACGAACTAATGTCGATCCAGCAGCTTGTATTAGATTTTTTTTATAGATTTGTATTTAGAGCTTATACGAGTATGTACCTTTATCAGGAAAAGTTTTGTAGTTTCATTGGCAGAATATGTCAATGGGCATGATGATAAAAAAATAATAATCCATCACATAGATTATTTTAAAACACGTATTTTTTCTTTTTTCTCTCAAACTAAAAATGACAAAGATACACTGGGTTAAAGTTGCTCGTGACGTCACGCCTCAGTAAGATTTTAACCGAGGAGTGACGTCAATACCCCCCACTCCGTAACTTTGATGCTCTGTATCTTTGTATTTATTTATGTATATTTGATCAGGTAAAAAATGTGTTTCAAATATTTTTTATAGCCTAAAAGACGGACTAATTATTTTTAGAATTTTTGAATGTAGTCATCATTCCTATTGATTTTTGGAAAAGAATGTAACAATATCCTATATATTTAATATAAAATAGAATGGTACCTACTTAATTTAAATATTTACTTACTTTTTTCACTCCATTCTTCTTTTATTAGAACCTATTGTTCTCTTTACTAAACTTTTTCAAAGTTCCTGAAACAAGATAAAAAAAGCGTGTTAATAAATCTATAAGTAATAGGTGAAGATTATATATGTAGTTCCTTCAATAGGAAAAGGCGTAACAGGTACAAGTATGTATGTATGTATGTATGTATGTAGAATATTGTTAAATATGTAAAAGTAAAGGCCCAATATAAAGCAAAATTATGAAGAGAGACATCTAGAACAAAATACTAACCTATGAAATATTTTGTTTGTTTTATTTATTAAAGACGCGGCAGTCTTTAATAAATGAATATTGCAAGTCTATATTAATTCATTTATATATTTAAGAGCCAGGCTCTTGTCGGTGGAGTAAACGCAATCTTTGTCTTTCTTCTGCCAGTGATTTGACTTCCTGATTCGACATGACGTTAATTTCAAGTCGTTTTTCAAGTCTATATGTTACAGTCAACACTCATTGTTTTTTCATTATCATAACTTTTTATGGATATTGACTGGTTGTTATCGCAGTCAAAAGTGGTTTTGACTGACCGCACCAGTCAAAACCCTTTTGGACTGCCAAAATCAGTCCAAAGTGGTTTTGACCGATGTCTTTTGACTCACTTTTGACTGATTTTAGCAGTCAAAAGTGGTTTTGATTGGCAATGAGTTTTGACTGTAATGCTGTCTACACACCAAAGCCGCCGGCCTTTTTGACAGCTGCCATTCGTATGACGTAAAGCCGCCAGCCTAGCCCGGCGGCATGCCGGCGGCTTTGGTGTGTAGATACTATTACACATATAAACCTATATACTGATAAATAAATAATACAAAAGCCAAGAATACGACTTTAATCATTCAATACCGTATCAATACCCAATACAATGACGTCACAAATTACATACAGCCTGAAACCTGTAGATAGAGCCTTTTTCCTCCTGATTTACGAAGATTAGCTTTTATAGTGATGCCAATCGACCGTAATGTTATAACACGGGTCCACACAGAGCGAGCAGACTCGTGAGGAAGATGTTTGACCGCTCAGAAAAGACCTCGCTATGCTAATCAGTGGGCTAGTTCTTAGGGGCCTATTTAAATTGGGATGATAACTACATTCGAAAATTCAAAAAATAATTAGTCCGTCTTTTAGGCTATTAAAAAATATTTGAAACACATTTTTTACCTGACCTAATACATAAACAAATACAAAGACACAGAGCATCAAAGTTACGGGGTATTGACGTCACTCCTACATAAAAATCGTACTAAGGTGTGACATCACTAGCAACTTTAACCCAGTGTATCTGTGTCATTTTTAGTTTATGAGAAAAAAGAAAAAATACGTGTCGAATATTTTAAAATAATCTATGTGATGGACTAAAACAACTTTTTTAGTAATCATGCCCATTGGGAAAATGGTTGCCTTGTGAGGCTGCTCGCTGTGTGGACCCACCTATAGATTTTCATGCAAGTTTTCTATATAAGGAGAAGGAAAATGGAAGAAAACATCTTAAGTACGAACATCAGTTGAATAAGAGAACCTACAAACTTGCGGTTGTGGCGTGGTTTCGATTTGATGAACAGTGTAACAAGGATCTATTGGCACTTGAGTGACATTGTCAGGAGGGCGTGGGTGGTGAATAAATAATTCAAAATAATGACAATCTACAAGATGATATCGTTAGTTCCGATTGCCGCAACGTGCCAAAAATCCTTGTAGCACTGTACATACATATCTGTCACGCCTCTCTCCACTTGCTACGATCCAAACACACATCTTTCGCTTCATTCACATTCATCAGTCGCCTCATACATCACGGTTTAGGGTGCTGGCATACATCCATCTCAGTTTTTAGCACGGGAACGACAAGGACAGGACGAATTCCGAAAACGAAACTATTCTAAACTTACTGATGTGTTAAACACAGAAGGGTTTGCAGCAAAAACGGAACCGAAAAAGCTTGAAACTCCGCACAACTCGGTTACCATGGAAACGAAGCCACAATGTACGGAACCTCGCAAATTGGATTAAGCCGGAGTTAGTTGCGGAACCCGGATTTGTTCCTTTGATGTTCTTTTATAAGTTGCCAAGTATGTGCTTTGTTAGGTAAAGGGGTTTGTGTCCTATTCTAGAGCTTTAGGTATTTAGGTAGTACAGCTAAAAAGCTGTACTTTTTAGGTTTTACTTTTATTATTTTTCTATCTATATTTTAGAGTTTCATGATTGTTTTATGACGTGAGGTTTAAAACTTCCACCCAAATGTGTCTTTTTTGTGGTCTCTGCCCACCTTCTGGCGCAGTCGGTTTTACCCGACTATGTTATGTTATCCGAGAGTATATAAATGTTTGTATGTATAATTCTTTGGCACGCCCTGCAGTCTAAACGGCTTGTAGGGTAGGACATTATTCGTAATGGCCGGGAAAAGTGATTAATTTTGCTGTTTTATCACATTGCCCAAATGAGTCGGGCATTATTAATACAGACCGGTCATTATTAATAGTGATCAGACTTATCAAATTGCCCGTGACATAGATACCATAAATAAGGGCTAAAACATAAATTCACGACACGACGTGACACGACACGACGCGACACGACACGACGTCGTGGATTTTCATGATGCGACGTCGTGTCGTGAATTTATGTTTTGGCCCTAAAAGGATAAATAAAAGGGTCTATTCTATTATAACTATAAAACACAGCACATTAAATCAGTGCACACAGTATCGATATCACACAATTCAACGCAACGAGTAAGTTGTTTTTAATTATCTCTAGTTAGGTATTTAGTTTCATGCTAACTTCAAGTAAAATCCGGTCTCTGTTACAGATCGTTGATAAAAACTTAACCAACTGTATTTGCTTATAAACCTCCTAGAGGCTGCCTGTGACATCGTACGCATTTATCACATATAAAAAAAAAACACTAAATCTGAAAATAATATAGCCTATGTGTTATTCTGATATATAAACCACAACATTTCCAAATATCATCAAAATCTATTCAGTGGTTTTTGCGTGAAAGAGTAACAAACATTGATCCATCCATCCATCGGCACAAACATTAACATTTATAATATAAAATAGGATTATATAAACTATACAATTATACGTTATTATAAAGGTAGGTAGCTAACAGATTTGTTCAACAAAACATCACAACTCACAGCAGACCCTACCAAGCTGTTTTTGTTTGAACAAAAACTACAATTTCAAGAACCGACTAGCAGTTGAACCGCATAATTTGATGATAAATGTGAAATCTTGGTAATGCTATCTACGTACACACCAAAGCCGCCGGCATGCCGCCGTGCTAGGCCGGCGGCTTTACGTCATACGAATGGCAGCTGTCAAAAAAGCCGGCGGCTTTGATGTGTCGATACCACAAGGCTAGCTCAAAAGAGCCACCGACCACAGCCATTGGTGGCCAGCGACTGCGACCTAACACGCTTTTTCATATGTATAGGGATGATGTTAACCTAACTGTTAGGTTAGATACATTCGAAAATTAAAAAAATAATTAGTCCGTCTTTAAGGCTATTAAAAAATATTTGAAACTCAGTTTTTACCTGATCAAATACATAAATAAATACAAAAATACAGACCATCAAAGTTACGGAGTGGGGGGTATTGACGTCACTCCTAGGTAAAAATCCTAATGAGGAGTGACGTCACAAGCAACTTTAACCCAGTGTATCTTTCTCATTTTTAGTTTAAGAGAAAAAAGAAAAAAATGTGTCGAATATTTTAAAATAATCTATGTGATGGACCAAAAACTTTTTTTTACTAATCATGCCCATTGTATAGCGGCGCCTCACACGTGTAGCCGGTGGCGGCGACTCGCTACAGTAGTGCTCGCTCGCTCACTCGCACGCTCGCTCGAAACTTGCTCGCTTCTGACATTGTGGCGGTAGTGCGCGACAGACACCGTCGGTGGCTCGTTCGCACTGACTAAATCCACCGATTCAATCGTCATAGCGACATAGCGGCTCAGTCGCTAATGGGTAGGGGGTCCTAAAGCTTTTTTTCTGCACGCATAGGTACATATTAGGTCTTTACCTATGAAATTGCCGTTTTGTATGAAAAAATTCAAACGATTTTTTTTTCATATAATTTTTATTTGTATTAAGTGAAGTAATTACCCATACCATCAATGCATCTTTGCCAACGCAGTGACAGTTTATTAATGCCCTTCTTAAAGAAATCAGCTGGACGAGAGGCAACAAATTCTTAAAAGGCGTTTTGAACTGCCTCTTGGTTATTGAATTTTTTTCCAGTCAAGAAGTTATCCAAATTCTGGAAAAAGTAGTAGTCTGTAGGGGCAAGGTCCGGTGAGTACGGTGGATGAGGGAGAGCTTCCAACCCCAGTTCTTGCAACTTGGAGACCGTCATTTGTGCGGTATGAGGTCGCGCGTTGTCGTGCAGGAGCAGCGGAGACGAGCGATTGACCAATGCTGGTCGGAGACGTGCCAGCTTCTCCATCATTGTGTTCAATTCTTCACAGTACACATCTGCAGTAATACTCTCCCCATTTGGTAAGAAGCTGTGATGAATCACACCGGTGCTAGACCACCAAACAGTAACCATCACCTTTTTAGGGGTAAGTTTTCGTTTAGGGCATTGTTTAGGTGCTGAACCAGGATCCAACCAACTTGCTGAGCGCTTACGATTATCAAACAGAATCCATTTTTCATCACAGGTGACAATGCGGTTCAAAATTCCTTCATTTGTGTGTCTGTTGAGCAATGCACGGCACGTCTCGACGCGTACTTGGCGCTGGCGATCATTGAGTTCGTGGGGCACCCATTTGTCAAGCTTTTTTACCTTGCCAATTTGACGCAAATGGACCAATATTGTTTTGATGCTAACGTCGAAAGCTGCTGCTAATTCAGCCGTAGATTGAGTATCATCAGCTTCCACGATCGCCTTCAATTCGTCTGCATCGACCAAAGTCTTCGGACGACCGCGGGGTTCATTTTTCAGGTCGAAATATCCAGAACGGAAGCGAGCAAACCAATAACTAGTGGTTCGTTGGTTTGTAGTGTTAGCTCCGTACACGTCGTTGATGTTGCGAGCCGCTTGTGCCGCGTTGCTGCCACGACGGAACTCATATTCCATAATTACTCGAATTTTTAACGTATCCATGTTGACGAAAATGATTGAAATGCAATGAAAATGTAACACTAACCAATAAACAAATGACTGTTTTTGGAAAAAGAATTCCATATTTTTAAAATGAAATTAATTTGAAATTAGAATTCTTAGCTAAACAAAAAATATTTTTAATTGAAATGGCCAGTACTGTAAAACGGCAATTTCATAGGTAAAGACCTATTATTAGTGCTCCCACCTTGCGTAATCTATCTATCTATCTATCTATATATATAACAATGAAACCGGTTTTCCGTTGTCACGGCATCACGCCTGAACGGCTGGACCGATTTCGCTAATTCTTTTTTTAAAATGTTCTTGAAGTCCAAGGATGGTTCTTACGGTGAGAAAAATTCGAATAATTGCCGGGAAAGCCCTAAAACAGACCTTTTCTTTTTCCCATACAAATTTTTTCTTACTAAAATGTAGAGTCAATTTGAACTTTATTCCTACACAATAAAGTTCATTCTAAGGCGGGACGAAGTTCGCCGGGACAGCTAGTGCTTAATAAAATGTTTGTAAATATTTTATAACATTTTATATTACAAACATTTTGTATCTGCATGTTATAAATTGTTAGTAAACATTTACTAACAAACTTTTAGTACGGTACCTATACAATTTTTTTGTTAGAAAATGTTATAAAATGTTCACTAACATTTTTGTAGGTATACTAAACCCGCACTTGGCCAGCGTGGTGGATTACGGCCTAAACACTCTCTGTATGAGAGTAGGCTCGTGCTCCTCGGTGGGGACATATATGGGCTGATAACAATTTAATAACATGCAGTGTGGGAGAATCACATCTGTCAAGCCTACATCACATCGAGGTAGACAGAGACCACTCTGCTCCACTTGCTACGACCCACACTTCTTTCGCTTCATCAAATATACCTAAGTAAATAAAGTGAAGGAGTTGTCGTGATATAATGTATTGTCTAATAATACCTTCGTGACGTGAATATCGCGGATCATCGACTTTATAACGTATAGACATTGAATCCTAATACTTTTACATGTATTTTTTTTCCTTAACAATTTAAGAGAAGATTTTTGCTCGATAGTAGGATGATATAAGCTACATATAGGTACTTACAGCTAGATATCTATTATGTAGGTATACTTAATTTTGATTTTGAAGCAGTGACGATATTTGTTACTATTATCTGACATTCCATACTCCACGTACTTACTACACTCAAGTAAAAGAGATAGTTAACGTCATATCGTATCAAGAAGTTAAAGCACTGGCAGAGGATAGGCCTAAATGGCGAACACTCCACCGACAAGAGTCTAACTCTTAAATTAAAATGGAATGACGAAATATGTAGTTTTTCTTTCATAAATCAATATGTCATAAATAGAGTCTTGTTAATCCCTTTAACCGACTTCAAACTAAAAACAAAGACACAAAAAAAAAAACTAGTTCATTGCAGAAACGGTACCTATACCATCATGCGCTACGGTTGCCATTTAATGTTTCAAATACCTCTCTCGGATTGCGTTTGTAATTTTTACTTTTAATCGCAGTCGAGACGAAACCGCAAGTGCGTAAGTGCCCTAAATGTAATGCTTGAAACGTTTATTTCAAACATTACCGACTAAAAAAACATTGAAGATGCTAATGTGAATATGTTAATAAGAAAATTATACTACGAGTAAAATGTCTAGCAATAATAATATCAATGTAAAACCCATTCCCATTTAATAACAAGAATCTTGGGATAATAGTCTTAGTCGGGATTTCTCGTGTGCAAAACATCTTGCCTTGGCACTTTGCAGACGAGAGAATTTGGTTTTCGGAAAAGTATCGGACTAAATTCTTCTTATTTATATTTAAAAACGTGGTTCTTGTCAGTATAGTCTATGCCACTCTGGATTGTTCTTTGCCGTCTGTTTGAGTACCCGATACGACACAACTGCTTAATTTTATATAAAACTAGTGGCTGCCCGCTACTTCGTACGCATTTATCGTCATATTTTTGAAAAAATGCAAAATATCTGAAAAAAATATAATAGCCTATGTATTATTCTGATGTGCAAGCTAAGTTATTGTAAAATTTCATTAAAATCTGTTCAGTGGTTTTTACGTGTTGAAGTAACAAACATCCATCCATCGGCACAAACACTGACATTTATGATATTAATAGGATTGGGCGGTATCATTTTTTGTGATTTCCTTGTGCGATGTTTTGGTAAACAGTTACAATAAAAAAATCTGAATAAAAATGTTTTTCTTGTTTCCTTAAATTTTCTAAAAATCTGTGTTTTACTTGCTAAGCCTCTTTCAGAAATTAAGAGAGCCATTAGCTGGATCCCATCCGTACTAAAACTAATAAATTCGCACGTATTCACCATAAGACAACAGGACAGAAGAACAAAGTATTATCAGAACAAAAAAAAAACATTTTAAACTAAAATACAATACAGTACAAATATTCTTTATTGCACACAAAGATATAAGGTACAGACACAAACAAGAAAATAAAAAAAAATGTATCAAGGCTGACAACACTGTCACACCAAATCCTCTAGTCAGCTTAAACCTTCGGTATTCAAATCGATCGGCAATCTGAACGAGTCGCAAACTTACATGTTCTATTTGGTTCACGGAGCGTACAGTCATTGAACACTCTCAACTGTAGTTAGGACTTAAGTAGATTTATCGCTAAGTGTCACGGATTCAACTTAAGCGTCGCAGGAAATTCATGTAATGTGTACGGTGTCTTCGGTTTTGGATAATGGAATGCGGAGTTTGAATTCGAATTTGGAATATGGATGATGACTTCATTAAAAAATAATTAGTCCGACTTTTAGGCTATAAAAAAATATTTGAAACACATTTTTTACCTGATCAAATACATAAATAAATACAAAGATACAGAGCATCTAGGTTACGGATTGGGGGGTATTGACGTCACTCCTTGTACAGTATTATTTTATGTTGCAATGTTAACTAACAAGGTTATATAGTGTGGACGTGTTATATAACACAAGTTAAATAACATGTTACATGGTCTGTACGCACCGTAAGAGAAAAAAGGAAAAATATGTGTCGAATGTTTTAAAATTTTTTTAGGCATCATGCCTTTTACCTGATTTTTTTTCCTTTTTGGTAGGCACAGACCATTTTCTTCCACTTACTACGATCCAAACAGATTTCTTTCGTTTTCTAAAAATAAAATTATTTTCTTCGTAAAGTAATTTATTCCTGTAAATCAGTTCTTTCTTATCCGTCACGCCTCTTGTGCTGTCTACACACCCTAGCCGCCGGCATGCCGCTGGTTTTTTGACAGCTGCCATTCGTATGACGTGAAGCCGCCATCTTAGCCCGGCGGCATGCCGGCGGCTTTGGTGTGTAGATAGAGCATTACCCATCGGGGTAGGCAGAGACCACTTCCCTCCACTTGCTACGATCCAAACACACTTGTTTTACTCCATACATGCACATCAATTTAGGGTACTCTTGACTTGACTTAAACTAGCTAATTCAAAAACGTCTACTCTAAACTAGAATCAAATAGAACATCCTGTAGATGTTTTAGTTAGTCTTGTTTGTATACAGGATGTTCCCTCGGGGCAAACGAGGCTTTGATCTGTTGACGCTTTGAGTCTTGTTGTCTTATTGTGTCGTTTGAATATAAAATAGCTTGGAAATTGACGGCAATTGGGCTGCTAGTTTCTATTTTTGTCCCAGCTTCCTATAGTGGCTAGAGTATTTCTCCCAGTTTTGTGAGGCCAAACAAAACCACAAGCTTCCAAAGCGTCCACACGTCCAAACTAACTGGCAATCACAACCCCGTGAGGTGTCAATCATGAAGGAAATCAACTAAAAGGCTAGGTTTTATGCAGTGTTAAAGTTTCTATTTTTGTTCCAGCTTCCTTTATTAGTGGCAAGAGTGTTTGCTACTTTATATTTTTATCCCAGCTTCCTATAGTGGCTAGAGTGTTTGTTAGTTTATATTTTTGTCCCAGCTTCCTATAGTGGCTAGAGTATTTGCCTACATCAGGTGATCAAACGGAAGGTAGAGAATACAGCAGAATCCAACTTAAAGAGACATTGCAGACGTACGCCCGTTTGCGGAGCGTTTTCCGCTTTTCGAACGCGCAACCTATGTACTACGGCGCGCGTTTTTCACGCGATTTGACACATTAGGTACATAGATAGGAGCGGAGTAGTAGCAGGAGGAGCGACGATACGCATTATGCTGTGTACACACCAAAGCCGCCGGCTTTTCTGATAGCTGCCATTCGTATGACGTAAAGCCCGGCGGCATGCCGGCGGCTTTGGTGTGTAGATACCATTAGGTAATGCAAAATATAGTTTTTTTTTCAGTGGTTTTGCGTAAACTATCAATCAGTGAAGAGTTGTCACAGTTTTTTATTTCTTTCTTTGTCTTCAGTTTGAATGTGATAAGGACAGTTCAAAATAACATTTAAAATGATTTTAAAACTATTAACTTGATTAAATTGCCACCCAACATTCATGGAAACCTTTTTTCGTTTCAACTCTGCAATTTCCTAAAAAAGCTTCACTCCTTTGAAGTTAACCTTAAAACAGGAAAATGAAGATTTATTCTAAAAAGGAAAAGCCAAAGATATTGAGTTTTTTATTAACCTTTTGTAAATATGAATATTTATTTAGTAGGCGGGTGATTCTGATTACATGTAGGTTTCATGTGACTAGAGGTAGCCCGCGATTCCGTACGCATTTATCGTCTTATTTTAGAAAAATTACACAATATCTCAAACCTATAGCCTATGGAAGCTACAATTTTTTTCAAACAAGTTTCATTAAAATCAGTTCAGTGGTTTTTGTGTAAAAGAGTAAAAATTATCCACACATCCATCTAGCTCTAGTGCAAGTAATCAGGATCGATAGACAGATAATCTTAACAGATTAGTTAACAGTATGCACTAATTGATTGAGTATTGAAACATTTTAATCATTTAAAGTCTATCTACACAGATCCAGGCCGTGCCCGTGTCGTGTCTGGGCCGTGGCCCGTCAGGACCGAAAACAATTCGTCGTCATGACAACGTGTCCGGTTGTCACGGACATCGAATAAGATGAAAACCTTGTTTTAATGAAATGATTTATTATTTACAATACAATCTAAGTTGACATCCTTGCGGTATTTCCTCCGATGTTTTAAGCTATGGAAAATTTGTTTTTCTCTCGTTCCGAACGCAAATTGGCAAACCATATAACATCAAATCAAGGAGACACTTTTTAAACAGCCGATGCATAAAAAACATACTCGTGTTTTATTACCTTACAAATATAATTTGATTTAAAATATATTTTCACAAATATAACTTTGTTTATATTTATCTTTGTGGAAATAATTGCAAAATTCATAGCCTGGTGGTAAATTTCTCATGTGCGCTTTAACTACGGCATCTACGTTAGACCTTTTTTGAGACAGTCGATTTTTAACTTTCTTCGGTTTTTTATAGCTTTTTGTACTAAAACGAATACCTTGTCGAATAATCGCCTTTTCAGGACTCTTTTCTATATTTTCAGATCTTTTTTTATTATCAAAGAAAAAGAAATCAATCGGTTCAGTCTTGATGTTTTTTTCATAAACCATTTCGACACTTTTTCTACCATCATTTATTACTTTCTCTGTGTTATGATTGTGATGAAATAGTCGCTTTACTTCACTTTGTTTTGGATGATGATTATGTTTTTGATTGGAACGTTTGTTAGTTTTACCAATATTTTTGTTTTTATTGTGCTTATTAATAGGTCGGTTTTGGTCGTGGTTACGTTTTGAATGTTTTATACGTTTTGTATGCTTAGGTTCGGAAGTGGTTTTAACTTCAGCAAGTACCACACCTCTTGCTGCGTCACCTTTGTGTTCCTCTGTGTCACTATTATGAGATTTGTCACTTTTACTCTTATGAGGAACTACTGTTAGAAATAATTCAGAATCATTGCTGTCATCGCTTGAAGAATTACTTGTATCAACATTTGGTTCTTCTTGTTTCCTTTCTACAGGAACAACTGTAGAAGCTGTTGTAGTAGTAGCTAGTGTGGGTTGTACTATTGGTATTGGAGTAGCTGCACCTACAAGATACTTCATAAACATTACAACCTTGTTTACTATTGTTGGCGCAATTCCTTTCACCATACTTGCAGTGGACACACATGGACCTTCGGATTTGGCAACCATGTCTTTTTTCTCGACCTTTGCATGCTCTAGAAAACATAAATTATAGTACGTTAAAGAGTCTGAACCACAAACTGGTTGAAATTTCTTGCAGAATTCAGCACAATCACTTCCATTTATATCTGAAGAGTTTCCCGCAATGCATTTTGCTGCTTTCTCAACGTCTGAGTCTTTTAAAGAATTTCCCGGTTTTCCTAGAGCTTGAACTATGATGACTATGAAATAGAAAAATATAATCATGTTTAAAACATGCACATTTCATGAATGGTAATTGTTCACTGCGATCTATGTCGAATCGATGTAATTGTTTGTCGCACCGTGAAGTGGATTTTCAACAAGCGTAAAAATTGCTTCAAATGTAGAAGATACTTGCTTTTGTCACTCGTATAATTAAAGGCAATGTCATGTTTTTGTTGCAATTTACAAGAATTTTGGATATTTAATTTATATATCGCAAAAAATTCATTATTTAATAATATTGAGATTGAAATAGAAAGGTCTATCTACACATATCCGGGCCGTGCCCGGGACGTAAACAATTAAATGGGTAAACAATTTTTCTTCATGACAACCGGATACGTTGTCATGACCACGTATTGTTTTCCCTCCTGACGGGACACGGCCCGGACACGTCCCGGGCACGGCGTGTCCGGTTGACATGACGACGAATTGTTTTCCCTCCTGACGGGCCACGGCCCGGCCACGTCCCGGGCGCGGCCCGGATATGTGTAGACAGACAATTAATATCGTAATATTTGACATACGCGACGCGATGCGGTGAATTTATTTAACAAAAGGCAAGTATTTAATCAACTAAACTATTGCCATCATAAAAAACTACTTTTGCTTCAGATTTAATCGCCATAATCCCCAATACTTACTTCCCAACTTCTTTAAAACTTGAAATAAAGAAAATAAGCAATCTTTTTGCTTCAAACTTTTTAAAATGTCAACGCCATAGTTAAGAGAAGAGCAACCTGGTGGTTAGGGTGGCAATTCTATGGCCCAAGTCTGATAATTTACAATAATCTCAGCTGTGTGTCGGCAGAGTGTCAATGGCATTTTTGACAGATTTGATCGCAATCAGTGCAAACTATTGTTTATCAGAATACCAAATATAGACATAGACATTTATTTTCTTACAAACACAGTACAACACACAACACAAACTCAACAGTTCACAATTACATTTTTTAAAATAACACGCAGATTTATTTACACACAGTACACACAAAAAAAGGGAAAAAAAAACAAAAAAATAAAAGAAAATATACCTAAAACAACAGAAACAAAGACTAAAATAAACAGAAGAAAGAGGTAGGGTGTGTGTTGTAGCGCGATGTAAGGGTGGCTACATCTCAGCATATGTCAAAAATGCCATTGACACTCTGTCGACATACAACTGAGGCTATTTTAAGTTAGCAAACTTGAGCCCTTGATTAATTACGCAAGTGGTGTTGCCAGAACCAGTGCTAGCTGTGAAATTGGACTCGTAGCTAGAGTGCGTTTCATGGAATACATCATATGCCGCCATGTTGGCAACATTGAAAATTTGTACCGCGACATTACGTTTGAAGACGTTTCGCAGTACAAATTATCAATGCTGCCAACATGACAGCAAAGGAACTATTTCATGAAACGCACTCACGTGATCAGAATTGGGGTACAAAGGCTGTAACGGAACTATTAAGTCGACTTGAAACTTGTAACAGCGCTCGAGACTTAGAAACTTCTACCCGCGACTTCGTATTTGGGGTCTATAAAGGTGTCACTTAGATTTCTATTGTTTGGTTGTTACAGTTCAATTGATTTTCCGAAGGTTTGTTTAAATACAGATAAGATCTAATTCTTGAGTATTACCTAGATATTACACATTTTTTGTGGAAATTAAACTAAAAAACATTATTAAATAAAATCTTCTGGACGTTTCACGCAAAAAGTTACAAAAAGTTTTGTAATTATTTTTCAGAAAAAACACACACACATACACTTACTTTTACTTATTTTTCAACCTATTAATTAATTAAAGAAATCTTTAAATGCAATTGACTGTAAAAAAAATAGAGAATTTTGCATTTTTGTATGACTTTCTAGATTATTAGTTTAGTATAATTATAAAAGCCATTCAGATTTTACGTAAAAAGGTGAATTTGACAAAATCAAAGTTCGTGTGAAGAAAACAATATTTCGGAAACAATCGACGCAATACAACAATTTAATGTCCAAAATACATACATACATACATATCCGTCACGCCTCTCTTCCATTGGGGTAGGCAGAGACCACTTCCTTCCACTTGCTTCGATTCAAACACACCTCTTTCGCTTCATCCACACTCAACAGTCGCCTCATACATGCCCGTCGGGTTAGCGTACTCTTATGTCCAAAATGTTTCGGAAATAACCGGCGCCATAAGAAAACCCAAAACGTTAACTGAATTTTCTTCCCATCCATTTCCCAAAGATTTACCCGAAAGCCAAAAGTCGCCAAAGACGCATCAAAGGCCCGAATAATTCACTTTTTGTTCGTCATCACCCGCGAGTAGTTTAGTAAAGAAACAAGATGGCCGACACATTTTGGACGCAAAAACAAAAGACGCACGATAGCTAACTCGATCAGAAAAATATCAAGTTACAATTCTGTTTTCGGTTTCTTGACGTAAATAAATCGTGTTTTGTTGTTTGAAGGTATTGTTTATTTTTGTTATCAAGTTATGTTTTCGTTTGTTTTATTTTAACTAATTTACGAGTACATCCTTTATTCCAAAGATAATTATGTATCTAATTCACCATCTTTGCTTTTTATTTTTTGGTAAAAGAAAAATACCTGAGCCAACGAAAGAGGGCATATTAAGTAGTCTTCATCTCATCTGAATGAATAAATATCTTTAGTGAGATAAGGACAGGCTAGCTTTAATTGCAGGTAAAAAATAAAAACGGTGTCTTCACAAACATACACAATATCTGTCATCGCGGTAGGTAGAGACAACTTCCTTTCATTTGCTGCTATCCGAACGCTTGGAGTAGGCAGAGACCACTTTTGCTATGACGATCACAGAATCACACTTCATTCGTTTCATCCGAATTCATCAGTCGCCTAATATGAGTACATGCACGCCTACCTTTGACTTGGCCTTTCTTTCGCAAATCCCAATTTGATAGAGATACGTATTTAAAATAAAAGAAGCTCTATAAATAAACTCAATTAACATAAACTATAAATATACAGCCATAAACTACGCATATAACATTAGAATCCTTATAACCAACACAATTAAATTGTTTGCGAAAGGGAGTGCCTCCTGTCATACGTCATCGGAGCGTAATGAGGGCCGGCTGTCACTCCGAGGCTTGCCCTCCTCCCTGGAGGACAGATACGTGAATCTGTTTGTGTTTAAAATTTTAGGTTAAATGTTTTGTCGAAGCATTAGCAGAAGATAATGGCGGTCATTCTACCGACAAGAGTCTAACTCAATGTTTTGTCAACTTTTTTAATGCAATTTAATTTAAGTAAAGTGGGTAACAAAGCTGTAAAATTGAAATGAAGTTGTGGAATGCATTCAGGGCAAGATTAACAACAAAGTTGGTGCCGAAGAGCTCGGAATTTTTTTTTTTTTTTTTTATTTATTTTACTGACAGGAATCTGTAAAGAAGCATGGGATAGGCTTTTGCTCAGCATGGGAATGAAATAAAGGCTGAAACACACCGGATGCGTATGCGTAACGTAGAAGTAAGCACGGCGTAGCCACGCGCGTAGTTACGGTGGTGTAACCCGATGTGACACCGAGCTACGCGTCACGTGGACGTATACGTCTACATTACGCAAGCGGTGACAGTTCCATACATTACAACTCAGAGGTACGCATACGCAACGCAAATGCATCCGGTGTGTTTTGGCCTTAAGCTTATTATAAAAATAAATTGTTGATTGGCATAATTATGTTAATATCCAATATACGCGCACCATTTTCACACCACGCAACCTTTGTTCCTACAAAATTGCACGGATGGATGGCAGCATGTTTGTTTCTCTTACAAGCAAAAACTACTGAACAGATTACAATGAAACTTTATCATATTGTTTGCACGTCAAAATAATTCATGGGTCATTTAAATTGTGTTCAGTTATCGTGTAAGTTTTTCAAGATGTAACGATAAAAGCGTACGAAGTCACAGGCAAGGTCTAGTATCCAATAAACTAATCAAAGCCAGCCTATCAACTATCAAAAGCTATCTAATAGAAAAGCTATCAGTATGTTTGTGTGTTAGACAGCTTGGAAATGACGCTGATGGTTTCTATCAAGTGGAGAGTAATGACGTTTTGGGGTTGCGTAGGCTGATCGATCTGGGTATCAAAGTGCTTTGGTTTAGAGACCTAAGCGTATTAAAAAGTTATAGAGTTAAGAGGTTTTAAATAAGAAAAAAAGAGCCACTCAATAGCTTCTTTTTTTTCTCTCTGGCAAAAATATCTACCTCGTAAATCTAGCGTTAATTAGTTAAAAAAAATAATATCGGCTTATTTCAAGTTCTATGCTTTATAATAAGTAAGTAAATATTTATTTCCAGTCCAATAAAATATACAAGAACAAAACAAAATTAAACACAAAATATTTTATCTACAGTTTCTTCAAACATACAGGGTGTAACAGAAAGGGGGTATAAAGCCGAAATACAGCGAGAGTCCTCATGAAACTGAACAACTTTCACCAAGGAACATTATATGGTAATTCGAAAAAAAAAAATTCGCCTCCCCATACAAAATGTCCGATCAGCTGATCGAGAAAGTATGGGCGATCCAAAAATTTTTTTCGAGTTACGACCCATGTTTCTTGGGGAAAGTTGTTCAGTTTCATGGGGATAATCGCTGTGTTTCGGCTTTATACCCCCTTTCTGTTACGTACCCTGTATAAGTCGGTTTTCACTGTAATAGTATTTAAAAATATATATGATAATAATACGTAGTGCCGTTGCCGTTGCCATGCAGGTTACAGTTTTATAAAAAAAATACGTCAAAATGTGTCCCTATTATCTAGCCTTCAGTATCCCACTGCTGAGCCTTTCCCCTTTGAATATTTTTTTTTTGATTAGATATTTTCCTATAAAATAAACAATTATTTATATAATAAATCCACAGCAAAATATACCCACACAGGGTATGTTTAAGTTAATTTTGCACTCAGCTGCCTCTGTCCCTGGCGTTCAGAGATATGATAAATCTATGTTAGCAGCCAACGAGCCACGCCATTCGATTACCAAGACACTTTGATATGGGGTAAAATCTTTCATACCCGTATATCTAGTTTGGTTTACTTTGGATATTCTAAACAGATTTTTGTGAAATAACGCGTGTTTTTTTTTGTCGTATATTCGGTCTGCTTTTTTATCGAAAGATCTTAAGGCCAAAACACACCGGATACGTATGCGTTGCGTATGTGTAGGAACTGTCGGCGTAATGTATGGAACTGTCACCGTAATGTATGGAACTGTCACCGTAATGTATGGAACTGTCACCGTAATGTATGGAACTGTCACCGTAATGTATGGAACTGTCACCGTAATGTATGGAACTGTCACCGTAATGTATGGAACTGTCACCGTAATGTATGGAACTGTCACCGTAATGTACCTATGGAACTGTCACCGTAATGTACCTATGGAACTGTCACCGTAATGTATGGAACTGTCACCGTAATGTATGGAACTGTCACCGTAATGTACCTATGGAACTGTCACCGTAATGTATGGAACTGTCACCGTAATGTATGGAACTGTCACCGTAATGTATGGAACTGTCACCGTAATGTATGGAACTGTCACCGTAAGGTATGGAACTGTCACCGTAATGTATGGAACTGTCACCGTAATGTATGGAACTGTCACCGTAATGTATGGAACTGTCACCGTAATGTATGGAACTGTCACCGTAAGGTATGGAACTGTCACCGTAATGTATGGAACTGTCACCGTAATGTATGGAACTGTCACCGTAATGTATGGAACTGTCACCGTAATGTATGGAACTGTCACCGTAATGTATGGAACTGTCACCGTAATGTATGGAACTGTCACCGTAATGTATGGAACTGTCACCGTAATGTACCTATGGAACTGTCACCGTAATGTATGGAACTGTCACCGTAATGTACCTATGGAACTGTCACCGTAATGTATGGAACTGTCACCGTAATGTATGGAACTGTCACCGTAATGTATGGAACTGTCACCATTTGCGTAACGTAGACGTAGACGCAAGCGGTAACAGTTCCATACATTACAACTCAGCGGTACGCATACGTCTAAGCATACGCATCCGGTGTGTTTTGGCCTTTAATGATATCAGATCCGACAACTGATACATAGAGATACATACATATATACTCGTAGATACATATCTATCACGCGTCTATCCCATTAGGATAGACAGAGACTACTAGCTACGATCCAAATAAACTTTCACAAAATTCTTTCACTCCACATTCATCATTTATCTCAACCGATAAGTGAATAATTTCATAATAGAAAGGTAATGTAAGGACTAGCTATACTTGTAAAAATTTGATTTTGGCTTATTTTCAGTAGTAGTAACAATTACTAAGAAAATCCCAAGAAAATCAGCTTTTCCATTCTTAATTTTAACTTATTTTTACTTACCTGTTTATTATTTAAGGTATGAAAAAAAAAAACATCGTTATGATAACGTATGTGAACGAATCCATAGAAAATGTATGGAATGATATTTTTTCCCTGACACGTCCTAGACACGCCCGGATACGTTGTCATGACGACGTATTGTTTTCCCTCCTAACGGGCCACGGCCCGGACACGTCCCGGGCACAGCCCGGATCTGTGTAGATAGACCTTTACTGCGACAAAATAAAATTAAAAGCACATAAAGATAAATATATTGACGACAGTAAACTAAGAAAGCGATCATTTATTATAATTACTTTGAAAGGTTGACAACAGCAGGAAAAATTATGAAAAATAAGCTTTTGTTAGATATTAGTTAATGTCCTTTGAGAAAAACAAGGATCAAGTCTAATATACTATATTCTCAGTTGTGTTGTGTGTCGGCAGAGTGTCAATGTCATTTTGACACATTTGGTCGCAATCGGTTAAGCCATTGTTTAGCAGAATACCAAATGTGTCAAAAATGCTATTGCCAGTCTGCCGTCACTACAACTGAGGCTATTTTAAATTAGTAGACTTGGGCCCCTGGTAATGGTATCTACACACCAAAGCCGCCTGCATTTTTGACAGCTGCCTTTCGTATGACGAAAAGCCGTCGGCCTAGACCAGTGGCATGTCGGCGGCTTTGGTGTGCGGATAGCAGAGAACACTGTTCATAAATATTTAAATATACCAAGCCTCATTATTTATTTCTAGACAGTTTTATCGTGGCCATGATTAAGAGGTGTGTTAATTTGTGGAAAAAAACCCCTCATATATTTTATTTCCCAGTGTTTAATTGTCAGAAACATTTACAAGAATTCTAGATTTACGAGCTTTTACAGAATTTAATTGGAGTTTTTCACTTAGGTTTTTTCATTTTTGCGGGGAGACCGTGGGTGGCGGAATCGGAGGGTCCGTCACTCACCACTGGTTGGTCTCCGGGGAGGTGCGGCTGGAGTGTTTGGTGTTTTGACGCGTTGGCCGCGGAGAGAGGGTGGGCATTTGCCCGAGAGGGATCTGCTTCGGCGGACGCCGCCGACGGGGTCGCGGACGTATGCTGAAGCTTTCCCGTGTCCCTGTCACTTGGCGAAGAGAAGAAACACCATGGGGTTTTAGTCGGTGCGAGTCCGACATAACCCTTCGTCTTTCTCCGAGGCGAAGGGTATCCATAACGGATTTCCCCAAGTAAAAAAAAAAAAAAAGGTTTTTTCATTTTGTTGTACTAGATACTTTTAAAGCTTTTAGGAAACTTAAAGCTTTTATTTCAGAGGCCCAAGTCTACTTTTTTACAATATTCTCAGTTATGTGTCGGTAGAGTGTCAATGAGAATGTCAATGTCATTTTTTGATATACAGGGTGTAACAGAAAGGGTATATAAAGCCGAAACACAGCGATAGTCCTCATGAAACTGAACAACTTTCCCCAAGGAAAATGGGTCGTAACATTAAAACATCGAAAAAAAAAATTTCGCCTCCCCATACAAAATGTCCAATCAGGATCGAGTAAGTAGGGGCGATCCAAATTTTTTTTTCGATTTACGACCCATGTTCCTTGGGGAAAGTTGTTCAGTTTCATGAGGACTATCGCTGTGTTTCGGCTTTATATACCCTTTATGTTACACCCTGTATTTGGTCCCAATCAGTGTAAGCCATCGTTTAGCAGAATACCAAATGTGTCAGAAAATGCCATTGATACTGTGCCGACACACAATTGAGGCTATTTTAAATTACCAGACTTGGGCCAGACTAGTGGCTACCCGCGACTTCGTACTTATTTTTCGTATACCTTGCCAAATTAACGTCATTCCTTTCAATAATGTAGACTACATATTATTCTGATGTATAAGCAACAATATTGTTACGTCTTATTTACATAAATTCGTTTTGTAATTTTTGCCTTTAAGAGTACCTAATAGATGTCCTCATATACGTATACATTAAAAACTTTCCTCTCATAAATCATAACCCAACTTTTCAACCGACTTTAAACTAAAACAATCCACCCAAAAAGAAGGTGGCTCTCAGCTGATTTCTTTTAAAATAAATACTTTTTATATTTAGAATCAATTTCACCTATAGATAAAATTTAACTTCCAGATAAACCTATGTCTATTTCATAAAACATGACATTTTAGATAAAGTGTAAAAGGTATAAAATATCTGTCAGATTCTTATCTGTAGATAATAAAACGGGCACTAAGCTGATTATTCAGTTGAGTAATTCCCACAGTGGTTTAAAGCTTTGAGTATAGAATATTTATAAGAAGGTGCCACATTAGATAATGTTCATATATTTAAGAGAAAATTGAAGATATTATTATTAACCAAAAATTGTTATTCTGTTTCTGAATTTTAAGTTATTCAAAGTTTTGTAAGTATTAAGCAACTGTTTTGATCTCATTATTTGTAATGGTTCTTTTATTGTTATTATTAAGTACCTATGATGATCTCCTTTAGACTTAAGTATTTTATTTAATTGTTATATTTTATAATTTAATTTTGATAAAAGTTTCATAGTTTTCTTGGTAGATGACCTGTCCAACGATAAGAAACTTCATACAAAAAGGTAGCCATTTTGCGCCAGACCAGGCCCGCAAATCCAGACGGTATGGCATTTTCTTATATATTCTATATTCAAAGGTTTAAAACGGGAGGAATTGACTTGAGTTTAGATTCCCAAATGATTCACCGTCGAGCCACAATGGCCCGTAAAGATCACCTATTTTGCACCATAGCCATAGACAATGTCTTTTGTAATAACATACTCTTTGTGTCACACCTTGCATGATTTAGTGGCCATTATTTATTGTAATGTAAACTATTTTGCTTTAATGGGTTTTTGTGTGAAAATCATATTTATGCTTGTCCTTCGGAGTAAAATATTATGTGAAGATAATTTTTGTAGTTATTCGATTTTTTAGGGTTCCGTACCCAAAGGGTGAAAACGGGACCCTATTACGAAGACTCGTCTGTACGTCTGTCCGTCTATTGCTGCTATAACAATAGATACTAAAAATAGTACAATAATAATCATTAAAGGGGGCTCCCATACAACAAACGTGATTTTTTTGCCTTTTTTGCTCGATATCAATAGTGAATGGTACGGAACCCTTCCTGCGCGAGTCCGACTCGCACTTGGCCGGTTTTTAATTCTCATAAAAAGTACCGTAATTTATTTTAGGTTCAATACGTCTGCTATATAGTAGGTAGTATAAAACCTTTTAATATATAAAAAATAGGAGAAAAAAAAAACTAGAAACTAAAAACACTCATCCTTTAATAAACGAACTACTAACAAGGGACCTTCAAAACTACACCGAACTAAATCAAAGTGACCAAAAACTTGGTTCTAGTACATTTCCGACCCTTCTGGGGTTGAGGGGAGGC
Organism: Anarsia innoxiella; assembly: GCA_947563765.1. NCBI lineage: Eukaryota > Metazoa > Arthropoda > Insecta > Lepidoptera > Gelechiidae > Anarsia > Anarsia innoxiella. The sequence continues at coordinate 401,934 of OX387414.1, read as the reverse complement.
AAGGGTGAAAGGGGCTGCGTCCTATTAGAGGGATTAAATTGAGCCAACAGTTTATAAGTACCTTTATGTTGCTCACAAGTTGGAATTTAGGTAATTGTAAAATAGTTCATGAATTAAAAAAAATAAAAAACAATAATTAATCATAATTTAAGAGTCAAAGCAGTTTCACTCCGTCCAATCCGATATACGATCGGACTTAGTATGAAAGACTCTTGTCGGTAGAGCGTTCGCTTATGTATGCCTGTATACTCGTAGCTAGAGCTTTGAAATTTTCACAGATGATGTATTACCGTTGCCGCTATAACAACAAATACTAAAAATATAATAAAAATAATAATTACCGGGGCTCCCATACAACAAAAGAGATTTATTTGGCATTTTGACTCGATATAAATAATGGCTACTGGTATACATTATTATTAGGCTATTGTTCACGTAGCAAATGGTACGGAACCCTTCGCCAGCGAGTCCGTCTCGCACTTGGAAGGTTTTTTATACATACATACATACATACATATCCGTCATTGAGTTAGACAGAGACCACTTCCTTCAACTTGCTACGATCCAAACACATTTTTAGTTTAAGAGAAAAAAGCAAAAATACGTGTCGAATATTCTAAAATAATCTATGTGATGGATTAAAATTTTTTTTTAGTCATCATGCCTATTGTCAATTATTAAACGTTGTCCAGTAACGTATATTTTACGTTATTAAGTTAGTTTAACACGGTTAACACCCCGTGGTTTTGGTTTACCGAAACTCGATTAGTTTCATAATATTAGCACATTTGAGTATATTTTACGTACTTAAGTGGTATTTTAATTTTTTCAGCGGCCTATTTTACCTAGCTTACATTAGCAGACTTGGCTAATTTAAAATAGCCTCAGCTCTGTGTCGGCAGAGTGTCAATGACATTTTACGACACATTTAGTATTCTGCTAAACAATGGCTTACATTGATTGCGACCAAATGTGTCAAAAAATGACATTGACACTCTCAATGCCACTCTGCCGTCACACAACTCCTTAGTTACACACAATATCCTCATATTGTAAATTAGCAGACTTGAGCGCCTGATTAACAGAATAAGTAAAGCGTAGATGAAGTAAAAACCCATAAGTACAGTACCTACTTATGTCAGGTATTTGAGGTCTATCTACATTGATCGTGGCCGTGCCCGGGACGTGTCCGGGCCGTGGCCTGTCAGGAGGGAAAACAATACGTCATCAAGACAACGTGTCCGGGCCGTGTCCGTGACGTGTTAGGGAAAAAATATCATTCCATACATTTTCTATGGATTCGTTCACACACGTTGTCATGACGACGTATTGTTTCCCTCCTGACAGACCACGGCCCGGACACGTCCCGGGCACGGCCCAGATCTATGTAGATAGATGTTTAAAGGAATATTTTGAATGTTAATTGCATACCTTTGTATATTATTAATCGTATATAGGTAAAATGGAAGGAAGTGGTCTCTGCCTACCCGAATGGGAGAGAGGCGTGATGGATATATAGTATGTATGTATATAGGTACAATTTAGTTATTATCAATTCAAACGAATACTACCTCATTATTACGAGTAGCCTCAAATTTAAACCACAATTTTCAAGTCCATTAACGTAATTGAAATAACTAAAATTACAAATAAAATCTTACTGTTCAATTGTAATAAATTAAACACTTTTGGTTTTCTATATTTAGTTACAAGGTGAACTAAATATAGGTTTTTAATTTCGATTCAATCTTTATGAGCTGATAGACGGAAATGTTAAATGTTTTTGACCGTTATTTCGTCTATTTTTAAGGTGTTTCGTTTTAAATATAGATTTTTGATACAGAAAGAAATATGTGGCATGTGTGTATGTGTGTGTGTGTGTGTGTTTGTACGTGTGTGTGTGTGTGTGTGTGGACTTCTCTATTGGGTAAGGGGGGAGAGTTATCTCCTTTTTCTTATTAATTTTTAACACTATCAGCTGGTTTGAGTTAGTCGTCATCTCGCACCTAAAAAACTCGCACCCAGATTTTTACCTTGCTTTTTTGCTTTGCTTTGGTGCGAGTTCACGAATAACTCGCTGGTTTATTTTGTATGGGGGCTCGATTTTTTTAATAATATCTAAGTTGATCCTATGGTTAAAGTTGTTTGTTTTCACAAGTACACGCATATCCTTTTCTATCGTTAATTAATTAAAAATCACCTTATATTATACCAGGGCCCAAGTCTGCCAATTTACAATAATCTTGTTGGTTGTGTGTCGGCAGAGTGTCAATGTAATTTTTTGACACATTTGGTCGCAAATAGTCGCAATCAGTGTAAGCCATTGTTTAGCAGAATACCAAATGTGTCAAAAAATGCCATTGACTCTCAATAGTCACATAACAAAGACTATGTTAAATTAGGAGACTTGGGTCCCAGAAGTTAACAGACCCAAACCTCTGTTCCCAAGGTTAGCGGGTAGTTAACTGTGTTGTGTAACCCGGCCGTAATTACAAGGGTGCTGATATGGACACCAATAATTGATACGAATCGGTTTGGACGTTAACGAGTCTTACTGTTTATTGTGGGTATGTGGTGTAAGGGGAATTGGCATGATGACGCAAAATTTATTTAGTCCATCACATAGATTATTTTAAAATATTCGACACGTATTTTTTCTTTTTTCTCTTAAATTAAAAATGACAAAGATACACTGGGTTACAATCGCTCGTGACATCACGCCTAAGTACGATTTTTACCTTGGAGTGACGTCACTCCCCCCACTCCGTAACTTTGATGCTCTGTATCTTTGAATTTGTTTCTGTATTTGATCAGGTAAAAAATGTGTTTCAAATATTTTTTTATAGCCTAAAAATCGGACTAATTATTTTTTGGATTTTTGAATGTAGTCATTACTAGTCATCATCCGTATTAAGATGAAGGCAATATTTCGATGGGGGTAATTTCGAATGGTATTTTTCTTGATGTTATCACTTTGGCAAACAGGTAAGAATACTTTTATTCTTCTCTTTAGATAGAAATACTTTATTGCACTCAAAGAAATACAAATAAAACTTAAAATTAAACATTTTGCGCAAAGGCGGCCTTATCACTAAAAGTGATCTCTTCCAGACAACCTTTGGTGTAGGACTATTTTAGGAAGACTGTAGAGTAGAGCAAGGCAATAAATAAATACTTCTCTTTTATTCTTTTCTATTTATTTTCTCTTCTTCTTTTCTTTTTTTTCTCATTTTTTCTTTCTTTCTTTTTTTTTAACCATAATCTTTTTTTTGGCAAAAAATATTTGAAAACGCATTTTCCACTTTCCACCACAATTAAACGGAACTACTACGTTTTGTTTTAAATTTATTTTTTAACACTGTACTGCTTATCCGCTACCTCTTTTACCTTATACAAATCTTGTCCCACATATTACCAAAGACCAGTAGAACGTGTGTTAAGAATGTCTTCCTTCCGTACATTTGTATTCCGGATACTATTACAGGTTCACTATTTATGATACAACTCAAATTAAACTCGATTAAAGTATTAAGACCGGTTTGTGACCTTCTTTTTATTGGATTATTGAGTTATTTAGTTTTATACTCGTAAATATTTATGATAACGAAATGTTTGTTATGCTATCTACACACCAAAGCCGCCGGTATGCCGCCGGGCTAGGCTGGCGGCTTTACGTCATATGAATGGCAGCTTTCAAAAATCCGGCGGCTTTGGTGTGTCGACAGCATTAAAGAAAGACCAAGTCTCGCATGAATGAGAAGACTGATGAATGGGAATAAAGTGGAAGAGGTGTGTTTGGATTGTTAGCTAATGGAGAGAAGTCTCTGTCAACCTCGATAGAAAAAAGGCGTGACAGATATGTATTTAAACTACAAAGATTGGAGATTTTTCTGGATCTTAAAGGTATATTTACACACAGTCCGGGACGTGTCCGGAACGTGGCCTGTCAGGAGGGAAAACAATACGTTGTCATGACAACGTGTTCGAACGAATCCATAGAAAATATATGAAATGATATTTTTTCCCTGACACGTCCCGGACACGGCCCGGATTTGTGTAGATAGACCATTATAATGATTTTTAAGCGGAAACTGCCCACAAAACAAAACCACTAGATTAATTTATTATTTATTTATAACTAAACAAATCCTTCAAACATATCCGTCACGCCTCTCTCCCATTGGGGTAGACAGAGACCACTTCCTTCCACTTGCTACGATCCAAACACACCACTTTCGCTTCATTCACACTCATCCGTCACCTCATACATGCCCACATCATCATCATTAAATTACTAATAAACAAGTTTATAATCAACACAGAAGAATTAAAGTCCCTAGTTGTGAATCTAGTGCAATCTAGTCAGTAGTTAGTTTATTATTTGAAGTCCAACGGAGTGTGGTAAGCTACATCTAGTGCGGTCCAGTTAATACTAGTGCTTTAGTGCAGTCAATGGAAATGATAGTGCAGATAGATGCACTAGGGGGAAAGAGAAGGGTTTAAATAAAGCTCGAGTTTCATTTGTTTGTAGTTGGTTTTTGTTTTACTGTTTACGCTTTTAAAGTGTCATTCAGTAAAGTGAACAATAGACTATTTGACTGGTTTTTTAAATCAATTTTATACTATTCAGTAGAGTTTAAGGAACACAGTAAAAGTTGTATTTTTCAATTCTGGTACATATTTGCTGAAAAATATTAAATTAAAACTTCAATATTTAATTAGCGCGCAAAAATGCTTTGACAATATGGCTTCGGTGACGTCACCTGCCTGTAACTAATCTAGCTAGATACATGTCACCCACATACATTTGGTTAACAAGTTTACAGGCCAGTGACGTAAGCAAGTTTACAGATCAATTAGGATCGTTTTTTGTAACGTGACAAACGTTCGAAAATATACGTTTTTATTTACGAATTTTTACATAAATTAATAGGTAATTATTTTCAATTTTCGATAGTGAATTACCATTTTTAAACTTATATTACATACTGGTTACAGTAATTAACACTTTATTTTTAACACTGTCAAATAGCCTATTTAATGACTAGCCGTTCCCTATAATCAAAGACAGATAGCTATCAGAGACCGGCAGTACTTAACTGTTACGTAGCTGTCATTTTTGATTTATCCTTCAGAAGAATCCCATACATTTTTTGACGGCGGTAGGTTTATAGGGAGGGACGAAAAATTCTAAGACAGAACTATTTCTGTCTCCAGTGGGGCATAACCAGTGATAGATAGAATATAGAGAACGGGCGTAAGTCAACAGTATCCAATGTCATGCATGTATGAGGCGACTGATGAATGCGGATGAAGCGAAGGAAGTGCGTTTAGATCGTAGCAAGTGGGAGGAAGTGGTCTCTATGTCTACCTTAATGGGAGAGAGGCGTGACAGATATAATGTACGTATGTCTCATGTGGCAATTATTGCACACAAAGATATAAGGTAATACAAACAAGAATATAAGAAGCAACAGGCGGCCTTATTGCTAGGTAGCAATATCTTCCAGGCAACCTTAGGGTAAGAAATAGCGAGAAATAGGTAATAATGGTTGCAATTATTTTTTTGATGACTGCACAAATGAAATAAATTCACATGCAGCATTAAGGTCTATCAACACACATCCGGGCCGTGCCCGGGACGTGTCCGGGCCGTGGCCCGTAAGGAGGGAAAAACAGACGTCGTTATGACAACGTGTGTGAACGAATCCATAGAAAATGTATGGAATGATATTTTTTCCCTGACACATCCCGGACACGGACTGGACATGGCCCGGGTGTGCATAGATAGAACTTTAAGATGAGCTGCAAGAAAGTGAACTTATTATTTCCCACATTTTTATAAACCTCTTTGCGATCAGAACGAGACAAATAATAAAACTTTATAATATTAAAGGAAGTAGCCAGCAGTTAAAATATTGTTTAGCTTCAAACCAAAGTCTTTGAAGTTATAATTAATTCGTAACGGCGGCGGTCAGTCAGTTCTTTAAAACTCATTTCAAAGTTGTGTGTTTGTTTGTTTTAGAAGTACTGAATATCTGTAACTAATGCAAATTGTTTCGGGAAATCTTTTCTGTTGTTCGTGGAAGATGATTTCGTTTTGAGTCAGCGGATTTTTGAGAAAAAAATGTTTTTGATATGATGCAGATAATAGTTTCTAAAAATAGTTGGAAATTAGCCATTTCTTCAATCGTACCTCCTACTATTATTAAAAATGTTAAAGTTTGTGCCATTGGATGGACAGATGTATGTGATGATGTTTGTTATCATCGATCGATGACATCGATTTTCGGTTAATCGATTGGTATGATAACACACTAAAGGCGTTCCCAATTTTCTATCTATCTCTGGTTTTGCCCTACTGGAGATAGAAAATAGTTATCTATCTTAGAATTTTTCGTCCCTATAAACCTGCCGGTGTCAAAAAGTCTATGGGATCCTTTTAATGGATAAATCAGAAGTGACAGCTCTACGTGACATACATAACATGCCGATCTCAAACAGTTATCTGTCTTTGAATATATGGAACGGACGATAGTGACCAGCTTACAGTTCTAGAGTTCTAGCAGTTCTAGAGTCAACGAAAGCTGTCTAAAACTTTAGCAATAAATAGCCACCAATAACAAAGTACCTAAGTAGAACATAACCATATTTTGTTTAAAAAGTTTTCGAGCACTTATCGTTGGAAAAAAGTTTCATTTCAAATAACATGGAATGCCTTTCTAGGTATTGCTATTATTACCTTAATGTTTGTAATGGAGACCTAAATACAGTTTGGTGTTGTTAAAATTGACGGTAAAGTAGTTTCAGTATTGTATTTAGAAATAAATATATCTTCTAAAAAGCATTACGGTCTATCTACGCCAAAACACACCGGATGCGTATGCGTTGCGTATGCGTACCTCTGAGTTGTAATATATGGTAACGTAGACGTACACATCGACGTGACGCGTAGCCCGGTGTCAGATCGGGTTACACCACCACCGTAACCACACCTCGGACACTGCCGCTAAAATGTATGAAAAAAACGCGTAGCTTTGCACACAGTCTTAGCTCGTGTAATTACACGCGTACCGTGTTTGTGTGAGTGAAACAGGACGTGCTAGGGTTGCTGTCATTTTGTTTTGCCTTCATTTGTTCGTCAAATAACCTACTTATGGTTTGAATTTAACTATTTTAACTTTTTATTTATATTATAATCAGTTTAAATTACAGAAAGAATCAGAAAAAATAATAAATAACAGAAATTATGTTTTTGTAATAATTTAGTTTTGTTTGTTTCATTTACATTTATTGATATGCTATCATGGAATAAAGAGTAGGAGACCCCGTATGTATTTTTGTATTTTCTTCGTGTATACGTAAATTACTTTTTGCTCATCCTTGCTATATGGTAACTGTGAGGTAACAGAGCGCGGGGCGGCCGCACTTTTAGGGGGAGGCAGGGAGTGTCCATACTGTATGAAGTACTATTTATTATCCTGTGCCGTAACTACGCGCGTGCCTACGCCGCGCCGCCGTGCTTACGTCTCCGTTACGCATACGCATCCGGTGTGTTTCAGCCATTACCAATTATAGTTAGATACTCAATGTATATGTACGTTAACCCAATTATAACTTCAAATAACTCAAACATCCTATATTTAACTCAACAAAGCAAATCTCTGACAAGTAACAACGTCAATCCATATGGACAGAACCAATATTCTAAATGGTTAGGAGCGTAAGCCTACTTAGTTGGTAGAACGCCAGCTTCCAATCTTGGAGACGCGAATTCGATCCCCGGTCTGTACCTCTGAGATTGATTCCTCATATACGGATTGAATACTCAATTACCACTCATAATGAAGGAAAACATCATGAGGAAAACTGCATACACTAGGGAAGAAATTCTAAGGTGTATATAAAAATCCGCTTACCTCCATTGGGCCATGGTGGATTACGGCCTAATCACTCTCGTATGAGAGTAGGTGCGTGCCCCAGTAGTGGGGACGTTAAAAGAGCTGCTAGCTTAGCATACACTCCGTGACAAGACGTTGTCACGGGTTTGTCACGCTTACGCCTCTGTCTATAGTTTTAAATGTGATAAGGAAAGCATGACATGAGATAATTGTCGCGGCACGTATGCTAAGCCTCCTGATGATGATTATGTTAAACCGAACAAAACAAATCTCTGACAAGCAACAAAGTCAATCCTATAGATAGAACCAATATACTAAATGGATAGGTATTTAGACTGAAAATAGTGGACTATTTCTAGACTATCTACCTGAAAGCAGCCTACAAGCGCTGGGCAATCGGCCGAGTAGGTCAGTACATTTACATATCACCTGACGGGCAGTGTCGTGAGTTCAGTGTAATAAAAACATCGTAACTGCCAAAGTTAAGGCAGAAACAGACTGGGCTAAAGTCTGCTCATTTAAAAAAGTCTCAGTTGTGTGACTATTGAGAATTTCAAATTGTTTGTTTCATAGGAATATGTCAGAAAATATCACGTTGTTAGATATGCCTTAAAATAAAATTCTTTTATTATCCCGGGGCCCAAGTCTGATAATTAACAATATTGTCAGAGTGTTAATAAGAGTGTCAATGTTATTTTTAGACACATTTGGTTGCAATCAGTGTAAGCCATTGTTTAGCAGTTAGCAGAATACCAAAGGTGTCAAAAAATGCCATTGACTTGAGAGGGACTTGGGCCCTTGGGACTTGAGCCCCTCTCAAGTCCAGTTCTAATTTAACCTCACACATCCCACTTGCCCATTATAAATCCAGACACAATAGATTTTCTATTGTTCTTTTTTTTTCTAGGATGTGAAAGATTAATGCATTGCGTACGTTGCATACGTGTGATAAGTCTGTTTCTACCTTTATTGCCATAAAGACAAGTTATTTATTACTACTCGATGCGTCATTCCATTTTCAACGAAATAGTGAATGGGCATGACGACAAAAAAATTTTTTTTGTCCATCACATAGATTATTTTAAAATATTTGACACGTATTTTTTCTTTTTTCTCTTAAACTAAAAATGACAAAGATACACTGGGTTAAAGTTGCTCGTGACGTCACACCTCAGTACGATTTTAAGCGAGGAGTGACGTCAATACCCCCTACTTCGTAACTTTGATGTTCTGTATCTTTGTATTTAGTTATGTATTTGATAAGGTAAAAAATGTGTTTCAAATATTTTTTAATAGCTTAAAAGGCGGACTAATTATTTTTTTGAATTTTTGAATGTAGTCAACATTTAAATATTATAGTATTTCCTTCACGTCACTTACGTCTATTTTCCACGATGACTAAAGTATGGAGTGTTTTGTTAAGAATTTTAGTGGCATTTTAGATACGGTTTTACGACCCGGCGACTAAAATACCTATGTGTCAAGAATATGATAATGCTTTGTGAATTTAGTAATGTTGCTTTTACGAATGAAGTAACTTTGTTAGCATAATATCGTCTTCATTTTTCTACATACATACATATCCGTCATGCCTCTCTCCCATTGGGGTAGACAGAGACCACTTCCTTTTCCATATTTCCATCAATATAGTAATTTTACTCATTGGTGGTTGGGCAGTTTCGACGGTTAGACGCTGCCCGCGTCTTTGCATACATACAGTTCAAAAAAAACTTTTTTTTACGTGAAATGTGTTCTACATCACTAACACTATACCTGGTTAAAAGGAAAGTGATACTTTTCCTATAACTCTGCATAACATGATTGTTTCGCAATAATCATTCGTTTTAGCACAAAAACACACGGTGAAACGCAAATGCAACGCAACTGAAACTGTAAGTTACTTTTGAGTTTCATCGAAGTTTCTGCTACAGACTTCTTTAGAAAACCACACACGACGCAACTAGTTTGAAACGTTTCGTTTCAGTTTCAGTCTTAGGCCGACTTGCTTACCGGAGGGTTAGCTCAATAAACCCGAAGTTAGCTGCTAACTAGTTTGAAACGTTTCGTTTCAGTTGCGTCGTGTGTGGTTTTCTAAAGAAGTCTATAGCAGAAACTTCGATGCAACTCAGCAGTTTCAGTTGCGTTGCAGTTGCATTTCACCGTGTGTTCTGGGTCTTATTTACGCATACAGTGTTCCCGACATTGGTAGGAAAGAACCATCTATTTATAAATTTTAACCTTTAAACAACAAACTTTCACTTCACTCAAAATTATTCGTTATTAAACAGTATCTATATATATATTTTTTATATATATATATTTTTTTTTTTTTTTTTTTTTTTTTTTTTTTTTTTTTTTTTTTTTTTTTTTTTTTTTTTTTTTTTTTTTTTTTTTTTTTTTTTTTTTTTAAAAAAAATAACGTTTGCAAAAGTATTCAATCTACCAAAAGTCAATACTATATTAAAAAATTCAAAAATTGTGAGAATGAGCCCAGAAAAATGTGGAAACTAATCAACGATCTTACTTACAATAAAACAAAAATACACAATCCACCCTCTAAATTAGACACCCCACTAGGCTCTATCACCAATGTAGCAGAAATATGTAACCACTTTAATGATTTTTTTGCAAATATCGGTACAATTCTAGCTAATATTATACTCTCAACGCGCAAAGATAAGAATTTAAATTCTAAAATGGACACGACATCAATTACACCTATCTCCCATGCACTTATAGGATTTGAGCTAACTACGTCTAGTGAGATTGGCAAAATAATTGATAGTTTAAAGCCCAATACAAGCACAGGCCTGGATGGAATAAGTAGTAAATCGATTAAGTGCATCAAAAATTTAATTCTAAACCCTCTCACACAGTGCATCAACGATTGTTTGACACTGGGTAATTTTCCAGATACTCTTAAAAAAGCTAAAGTAACTCCCATTTACAAATCGGGTAATAGGACAGATCCAGGAAACTATCGGCCTGTGTCAGTCCTACCGGTCATGTCTAAAATACTTGAAAAGGTAATCTGCAAGCGATTAAATCATTACCTTGATTCTATAAGCTATTTAAGCGATAACCAGTACGGGTTCCGTCCTAAATCAGGCACTCTATCTGCATCTATTGATCTGGTAACTAACCTAAGAAACAAAATCGACCAAAAACAGATAGGGTTAGGCGTCTTCATTGACTTGAGAAAAGCGTTCGACACGATAAGTCACGACATGCTGTTAAAAAAAATGCAGACAATTGGTATCCAAAACTCAGCGCTTAACATGTTCAGATCTTATCTTTCTAACAGGTCCCAAATAGTGAAAATTGATGGCAGCCAAAGCTCACCGAAATGTATTACATATGGAGTTCCGCAAGGATCTATCCTTGGGCCTCTGTTGTTTTTGATCTATATTAATGACATCCATCATATTGGTCTCAAAGGGGACATCTTGCTATACGCTGATGACACGTGCCTATTTTATTATGGAAATAATATTACATCTGTTACTGCTACAGCTCAGGAAGACTTGAACGTTTTAAGTGATTGGTTCATAAACAATTTATTAACAGTAAACACAGCAAAAACAAATTATATTGTATTTTCTGCCAAAAACAAAAAAATTGAAAAATGTGAGCCTCTTAAGATAAACAATGTTCCAATCAATAAAGTAAATTCCGAAAAATATTTAGGGTTAATTCTCGATAGTAAATTGTCATGGAAACCCCACATTGAAAAGGTACAAAAAAAGCTCTCATCTCTGCTTGGCGCTCTTAGAAATATAACACGTTGTTTGCCTAAGCCAGTGAAGTATTTGATATATAATTCGTTAGTCAAATCTCATACAGACTACCTAATCGAAATATGGGGTACCGCCGCTAAAACGAACTTAAAAAGACTACAAACAACGCAAAATAGAATTATTAAATGCCTTTTCCATTATAAAAACCTAACGTCTACAACTAAAATATATAAAGATACTAAAATAATGATGTTATCACAAACCTACGCATATAAAACTTGCATCCTAATAAGAAAAATTTTAAATAAAAATATTCATTCACATTTAAACTTTACGAAAAAAGGATTATCACAAAAAAGAATTACTAGAAGAGCCAACGATTTAATGCTACGGGCACCGCGAACCAATTATGGCAAGAAAAATATTATGTTCGAAGGAATAAAACTTTACAATAAACTGCCTGACGATATTAAAGATATACAATCAATTCAATTATTTAAGAAAAAACTTAAATTTCACATTATGGGCGAACATTGGTCGTAAACCACTATAAAATCAATATTTAAAACAATAACATAACATTACTATAAAGCCTTTGAAAGCGATTGCAATTGCTATTGCAATCGCATACGTAATTGAATACTTTCGCAACTTCGCAACTTGAACAAAAGTCGATTGGTTTGCGATGCATAGTTTAGCGTCTACCTCCCAATAGAAAAATATAAACCTCCTTTTATTTGTATCGAGTAAGAAACTAGTATATTATGTTAACCTAAGTAAGCTATATTTCTCATATTAAGTGAATTGTAATATTCTTATTGAGAAATAAATCATTAATCATATAATCATATATCGGTTTCGATAATATTAATTAAAAAGTTTTCCTGTTTACGAAGCTATTTTCATTAAAATTTATTTGTATATTTCCCATCGGTCGTTGTGGGTGGCCACCGAATTACAATATTCAATATTAATTAAGTACTTGCTTATCAATTAAAAAAGTATAAACCTAAAAAGTAAGTAAGTAGAGTGCTTTTCAAGAAAGAAGTCCCCCGGATATTTTTGTAACTAAATTTGACAGTTCTATTTTCCCTATTTTTTGACCTTTTCCCTGATAGTAGGTAGAAAACCCCTTACTTATCTTAATAAAAATACACTTTTTACATTAACAGAAATATAGCTAAGTAGACAATTTTATCAAAATATATACCAACCTACTCATGGAATGACCAGAACAGTTGAAATATGCAGGAAATAATATTATTTAATAAATTACAAATGAAATAAACATAATATAGGTAGATGTTGTACTCATAAATGGCAACATTATCAATTTTGACATGAAATACAGCGCCGCTGCTATGGGTCTTCTTTCGTTAAAAGGACTCTAATATATCAATTTAAAAAAAAAGTTCTAAAAACTAAAATCCGCTTATGGAAAACTACGATCAAGTGTACAAGAGATTATTTTTGTTCTCTAACCTACTCCGTAAATGCACGAATGAAGCGATGTACCTATATTCAGAAGGTACCAGTGGTCGTATAAATTAGGTAGGTAGAGTGCGTTTCACGATATAGTTCCTATGCCGCCATGTTGGTAGCATTGAACATTTCTACTGCCACATTACCCTCATTGTGTTTCGCAGTACTACAAATTTTCAATGCTGCCAAAATGGCGGCATAGGAAGTATTATGAAACGCACTTTAATACCTATTTTCAAAATGTTTAAATTCGAAACGTTGTATTACCTATATGTATAGTGTTGTAATTTACATTCATTAAATAATATCGATATCAGTCATTTTAATTAGGTTATCGATAAAATAACAGCTGTATTGTATTTTAAGGTTATCATATTTTTTAACTACCCACTATAAGTATATATTTATTTTTTCATTACATTGTGATAGATAAAAAAAATAAGTAGTATAAAAATAAGTAGTTATTTTTATACAGGGTGTTAGGAAAAGTATCACTTTCCTTTTAACCAGGTATAGTGTTAGTAATGTAGAACACATACCACGAAAAAAATTTTTTTTACTCATTTTTAATTAAGAATTTCATTTTTTTTTTCGTGGAATGTGTTCTACATCTCTACCTGGTTAAAAGGAAAGTGATACTTTTCCTAACACTCTGTATAAAAATATTAATGCTTAAAAAATAAAAGTTACACAGTTGAGTTGAGTGACACGAGTGGAGTTGCTAAGCTACTCAGAACCAGAAGAGCGTGATTCTCCGAATCCACCTTTTTTACCTTTACATTTAACAGGCAATTATCGATATCGACATTTGACCATCCCTATCAATAAGCTCTATCGACTTTAAATTGATGAATGCTTTGTTCCGAAGTTAGGCGGAAGTTACAACAAATTCACTCTCGCGAACTTCATTGTGGTTATTAATGGGTAGTAAGAGTGCTTCCGCATCTGCGGTTCGGCGGGTTAACCGCAAATAACAGTTTTATATAAATAACTAGAGGCTGCCCGCGACTTCGTACGCATTTCTCGTGATATCTTGGAAAAAAAAACATGATATCGTAAAATAATATAGCCTATGTGTTATTCTGATTTGCAAGCTACAATATTGCCAAGTTTCATCAAAATCTGTTCAGTAGTTTTTGCGTGAAAGAGTAAAAACATCCATGGGTACAAACATTGACATTTATAATAAAAGTAGGAAGTAAATTGAGTGGGTGTGTGTATGTGTGTGTGTGTGTGTGTGTGTGTGTGTGGTGTGTGTGTGTATATATCTCCGTCTAGCTCAGCAAGACAGAGCTACGCATCAACGTGATTTTTAAAGTGGTGATAGTTTACATAATCGTTCGAAAGTTACAGCTACTTCTCTCTTTCTAACCCCTCACTTCCCTACCCCGAATTTAACGCGAGCAAAGCCGTGAACAAAAAGCTAGTTTATTATAAATATCTAGAAATGAATTAACTTTACAAACATATCTATAAACATTTCTACCTACACACTCAAAACGTTCGGGGTTTGAATATAATGTCCTACCTAAACTTTCATTGACTGCCGCCACTTTAAGAAAATAAAAAAAAAAGTTGTAGGTCTCTCCATACTAAAATATTCAAACCCCTTTAAACTAAATATTCGTAGTAGTATAGAACTACCTAGAAATCTAGGAATTCTAAAGCTAACCTAGATCTGCGTGGGCGTAAATGTAAAGTGCATGCTGAAACAGCACTTTAACCTTTTGTCTGTGCAAATACTGAGATTGTAGCAAGCTGCTAGCTTAGCATGGCACTCCGTGAGAAGACGTTGTCATGCGTTTGTCACGCTTACGTCTCTGTCTATAGTTTGAAATGTGATAAGGACAGCATGCGTGAGATAATTGTCGCGACACGCCATGCTAAGCCCCCTGGGCTAACTTGTGATTTATGATATGACAAAGTTTTGTCAGCTTTTAGTTTAGGTATTTTATACTGAAAAAAAAAAGAGTAATAGTTAAAGAAAGGCCAAATCAAGAGTATGAAAAAACGAAAACAAAAAAAACAAAAAAAAAACGTAAACGTAACGTTACGTTACGTTTCCGTAACGAAATATACGGAAAGTTTTAGTAATTTATTGACAAATAATTAAATTATGTAAGTAGAAGAAATAATAACAAAGTCTTTTAGATCCATATTCTTCTTACTTCTTCTTCTATTTAAGAGCTTAGCTCTTTTCGGTGGAGCCTCCTCCATCCCTCCCTATTTTTTGCCTTCTTTTTAACATCTTGATACGACGTGACACCCGCCTTTTCCTTCACCTGACGGACGTTCCTAGAGAAACGTCCGTCTGGGTCTTCCTCTTTTCCTTTTCCTTACTAAAATCTATAGTCCTATAGTTTACTAAAATCTATTGTAAACAGAAGAGGAAAGATGCTAGGACATTTGATATGACATGATTCCTTCATAAAAAACATCAAAGATCCATATTATAGTGGTCGTTAATCATACAGGTCTTTAACTGATTTACAATCATCCACCCAACTGCATAACCCAACTTTTTCAAATAACGACAGATATATTAATCTTTCTGTAGGTATATAATTATTTTAAAGAAACCCGACAACCATTAAAAACAAAAGGCCATCAACATCACATTGTGTCTTGGCGACTGAATGTAGGGACTGATGAATGTGGATGAAGCAAAAGTAGTATGTTTGTATCGTAGCAAGTGGAACGAAGTGGTCTCTGCCTATCCAGGTAGGAGAGAGGCGTGACGGATATGTATGTATGTGTAACCAATCTAGCATGTTGTTCTCCAATCAACAACCACAGCCCTATAACTGTGATAGAATACACCAACTAGAGTGAGCTACATCGATTGCAAGCGATTCGATTGCGTGCTTGAATTACGTCCAGTTCCGTTTGTAGAGTTAACAATTGGTTAGATATGGACTGTAGAAAAACAGAGCTTTTAGGGCCTGTGTCACCATTCAAAGATAAAATTTAACTGGCAGATAAACCTATGTCTATTTCATAAAACATGAAGTTTGGCCGCCTGTTGCTTCTTATATTCTTGTTTGTGTCTGTACCGTGTATCTTTTGTGCAATAAAGAATATTTGTATTGTATTGAAGTTTTAGACACTGGCTGGTACAAAATATCTGTCTGTAAAATTTAATCTGTATGTATTGAAACGGGGCCTCTTTCTGTAACATTTGTCTGTAGTGGAAATCGAATCCACGGCTTGCAGCATGACAGACAAGATTACTACCAACCACGCCAACTGGCCAGCTTCATAAAATGAGAATTATCTACATAATTATTACCAGGTTTACTTTCAGAGTTCTTATCCAGCTTCTTACACTCTCAATATTCGTAAGAGTGATCAAAGTGAAAAAAATATACATAGAAAAGGTTTCATATCCATTTCAAAGAAAAATATTATTGAGAAGGGTCATTCATTACATTTTAAGAAACAGGTCATAATGCTTCGCTAGACTTCTAATAACTCAAGTTCTAGTCCCTAGGGTTAAAAATGTTAGTAGTTTAACCCTTTATAAACAGGGTAGAGCACATGTAGCAAGTAAAATAAGCTATAGTAAAAATTTTGACTCACGTATAAATACTGACAGTGGTTTCGCAATGCATCCAATCCGAATCGGGTTCTAGATGTATGTACGAGTATAATATAGAGTCTAGAACAATTTCTCTGGTAATTGTATCAGGGGTCCAAGTCTGCTAATTACTAAATGCACCAATAGAATCGCGATAGAAAAGCAAAAGAACATCAGTCGCAAAATTTGACCATTTTGGTATTCTACTAACGGTTTAAGCGACTGCGATTCTACCGAAGTGCGTTCGGACTGCCTTTGAACCACTTTTGATCTATCTCACTTCAGTCGCAGTTCATAAGTTCGCAAATTGGTATTCTCATCGCTATTTTTTGATAGCCAACCCGACAAATGCGTGCTTCTGCATAGCTTCTGCGATTCGACTGGGATGCGATTGCGTTTGGTAAAACTTTTAGTAGAATACCAAATTTGACACAATATAAATCAATTGCAATCGACTATCAAACGAATCGCAAATGCTTAGCTTAAATTAGCAGACTTCGCCCCGGATGTAGTGCGCAACAGCTCTTAGTTGAAATACTAATAACTAGGTAATTGAAGAAAAGTTAATAAAAGGTAACGTCCCATACACAAGAAGTAGATTGGATTTTATGCATTCAATGAATTAATAGCTTAAAACAAAGTTTTCTTAGGGTAAGTAGATATTTATTTTTTCATATTTGCATCCATATAAACCCTTGGCACCTCTATACATTCTTGTGTCTACAGTTTGACGTAACCAAAAGTTCGATCAGGCGCTACTGTGTCACACGCGACTATTTCAACTACTGTTTTAATATAGAAAGAGACACGTTATTATGTTTTATGTAGTTTATAAATATACATACATATTAGGTGACTTTAAATTAGTGAACGATAGAAAAGGATAAGCATGTACTCGTAATAACAAACCAATTTTCACTATGGGACCAAGGTCCAAATCATAAAAAAATGTTTTCCCATACTATCAGCTGGTGCATTTCGTATGTGGGGGGTTCAATTTTTTTTAAATGATTTCGAATTTGGTCCCATAGTAAAAGTTGTTTGTTATCACGAGTACATGCATATCCTTTTCTGTCATTCACTAATTTGATGTCACCCTATATAATGCATATACATACATTATACATACATACATATCTGTCACGCCTCTTCCGTCGAGTAAAGCCGAGACCAATTCACATCACACTTGCTACGATACAAACACACTTCTATTTATCATTCATGTAGTTTTTTACGTAATAATAGCTTGTTGCAGAAACGATGATAAAGTTAACTATACGTTAAATATCGTAGTTTCTGTTGAATAAATAAAATACAATTACACAATACAAATATTCTTATCTTATCTAGCCGTTGTTGTCCCACTGCTGGGCAAAGGCCTCTCTCCTCCTTCTCCATGATTCTTTATCCTGAGCCGCCTCTGCCCAGTCCTTCGTGAAGGTGTCCAGTTCATCTCGCCACCTTTTCCGTGGTCTGTCGCGAAGTCTTTTGGCGGTTGGTTGCCATTGGGTTGTTGTGATTGCCCAAAGATCGTTCGGCATGCGGCAGACGTGACCAGCCCAATCCCACAAAATATTATTAATGCATAAATGATACAGAGATAAAAATAAACAACAATACGGACAAAGAAGATAAGCGATCTTATAGCTACGTAGAACAATATTTAAAACATGTTGATTTATAAATAGGTTTCCATAATCGTTACTTTTGTCTGAAATTAGTTAAATCCAAAATCATCATTACCAGCCCTTTTATCTTCCCCACTACAGGAACCTAAGCCCCTGTAGTGGGGACTTTTACAGCTGAAATTAATTGATAGTTACTTTGAAGTTACATTTTATTTCCAATACAAATAAATAAATAATTAAGACCTTTTGCTTCAGGCGTTTCCTGCTTTGCATTTATATGGGAATCTTTACCATAGACTACCAATAAAGGAAGTTAGGAAATAGAGAAAAAGATCTTGACTTAAAAGTTTTGCTATGAAAGACGGACAATACACACTTAAGCATTTTTAATATTAGTATGGATTGCCGCAAAGCATATAAATGCTGTGAGATCCCTTCGCCAGCAAATTGCTTAAGTAGATACATAAAATAATGGCAAGGTAACCTATAATAAACTATGTATATTTATAACAGAAAGTCGTGTTAGTTTCACATTTTATAACTCAAGAACGGCTGAACCGATTTGGCTGAGAATTGGTAAGGAGGTAGCTAAGAACCAGGGACCCAAGTCTAAACTTAAAATAGCCTCAGTTGTGTGTCGGCAGAGTGTCAATGGCATTTTTTGACACATTTTGTTTCTGCTAAACAATGGCTTACACTGATTGCGACCAAATTTGTCAAAAACATTGAAACTCTGCCGAGACACAACTTAGAGTATTGTAAATTATCAGACTTGGACCCCAGGTGAAGTAGGTACATAGGTGGGATACTTTTTATCCCGTTCCCTTGGGACTTGACATAAAACTTGGTATAACAAAACGCAACTACTTATACGTAGAAAAAGTCGCGGGGAAAAGCTAGATAGGTACTACTAGCTTTTCCCCTAAATAGGTTTGTTTTATACATATTAACCTATAGTAAAACTTCTCAAACGAGGGGTGGAAAAAGCCTATACTTAAGTACAATATTGTCAGTGTAGTATTGCGTGCCGCTAGCTGTTATATTCGGCTTAGCTTCCGTCGCTACAGGCTATTTGCCGCCTTCAGCAGACATACCCGAATAAAATCTCGTATTTAGAGTAGGCAGATTAGATTACTAGTCAATGTGTTAGCTATAAATAAAATGAAGGGTACAGGAAAACAGTAGGGAACGTCCTAATGAGTTAATTTAGAGAAAACCACATTCAAAAGTTTTAAACTGTATCCCCCTTATTACAAAACGACTTTTATTTATAGTCCTAGAATAAACTCAGATAAATGACGTTTCGGCTATAGAAAAAAAAAGTCAAAAAATTACATTAGTCCTAGAACTTTAAAACGCGTTATGTAATAAGGGGGTTACGCGGTAGAGCCTTTATAATGTTATTTTATTCATGTTTACAGGAGCCTAAATCTGCTAATTTGAGTGTCAATGTCTTTTTTTGACACATTTGGTCGCAATCAGTGTAGAGTCCATTTCAAGAAAGAAGTCTCCTAGCCGCGGCGCTGTTTAACATGTCAAAATTGACAATGTTGCCATTTACGAGTACATATTTTACCTGTTTTATTTATATTTCAGTTGTAATTTATCAAATATTACTAATTATTGCATACTTCGAGTGTTCTAGTCATTCCATGAGTAGGTTGGTATACATTTTGATAAAAACATCTATTTACCTACTTTTCTGTTATGTAAAAAGTATATTGTTATTAAGGTAAGTGAGGGTTTTTTTACCTACTTTCAGGGAAAATGTCAGAAAATAGAAAATAGATCTCTCAAATTTAGTTCCAAAAATATCCGGGGAACTTCTTTCGTGAAACGCTCTCTAGGCCATTGTTTAGCAGAATACCAAATGTGTCAAAGAATGCCAATGACACTCTGCCGACACACAACTGAGGCTATTTTAAATTAGCAGACTTGAGTCCTAGTTTCAACAAAACTGAAGCCAACAATACTGCAGCTAGATTTAATTTGCTGTCTGTACCTAAGTCTGGATTGAGAACTAGCTGGGTCGCAGAGTTGATTGAAAAATCTATTTATTGTACCTACATAGGATTTTGTTGCTAGATTTGTCGTCGGATTTTAGAGAAGCAAGATTGCTGACTTGATATTTGTGGCTTTATTTTGTTATCTATTACTACAGTTTCCCCTTGTAGTAAGTCGGAACCAATATTTGGTATTAGGTAGGTACCGATACAGAAAAGGAAAAACAAGAAAAAAATTATATAGGATGTAACAGAAAGGGGGTATAAAGCCGGAACACAGCGATAGTCCTCATGAAGCTGAATAACTTTCCCCAAGAAACATGGGTCGTAACTCGAAAAAAATATTTGGATCGCCCATACTTGCTCGATCAGCTGATCGGACATTTTATTTATTTAACAGTTTATTGTAAGATGATAGTACATAGCTAGAGACAGAAAAAAAGAGAAGTATTTTGTATGGGGAGGCAATTTTTTTTTGAGTTACAACCAATGTTCCATGGGGAAAGTTGTTCAGCTTCATGAGGACTATCGTTGTGTTTCGGTTTCATACCCGTTACACCCTATATAGGTACGAAGTAAATAGGTAGGTAGTCGATCAGCAGATTATTAAACATTTTACTACGTAGATATGATATTTATTAGGACATGCATAGGTATGTACCAGCATATATAATATGTATGTATTACATATCTGTCTCTCCTTACCCCGATGGAGAGAGGCGTGATAGATAATGATAATTACGATGTATTTCGACCCATGTTTTTTCTTGTAAAAAGTTCAGTTTTTATTTCTAACGTAAGGTAAATCAACATACTTATAGGTATGTAGATACCAGAATGTGATATTTACATATAAATATCTATATAAACAACAAACATTAACAAAACAGGAAAAAAAATTCTAGTCTATACTCCATCCAGTCAGTGCACAATTATTAACTGGACAATTCAATGACGTTTGACTGAGCAAAGGTTATCGCCACTGTATTGTATTACAAAACCTACGCCCCTTTGTTAATTGACTTTATTTTATACATTTATGCAGACTTTTTAGAGTTCCGTACCCAAAGGGTGAAAACGGGACTCTATTACTGAGAGTCGGCTGTCCGTCTGTCCCTTTGTCCGTCTGTCTGTCTATCTGTCAGTCTGTCTGTCACCAGGCTGTGAACCGTTATAGCTAGAGCGTTAAAATTTTCACAGATGATGTATTACCATTGCCACTATAACAACAAAAACAAAAAAAACAATACCTAATAATAATTACTAATGGGGGCTCTTAAACAACAATTGTGATTTTTTTGCCTTTTTTGCTCGATATTATGTATAATTTATGAATTATGTATTTGCTGCTATTGTAAATTTAGTGAATGGTACGGATTACACGCGCGTCCGACTCGCACTTGGCCGGCTGTTTATCATGTCAAGTGAATGATGAATGTGTGCCATTCAACCGAACGGGTAAATTCCTTTTTAAAATCACTGTGAAAACCACTCAACTGGTAAACCGACTTAGTAATCAATGCTGGTAGTATAAAAATTAAGACGATGACAGGTTTAAATACAAAATTGGGTTTTACATTTGGGAAGTTTTGCATATCTCTACATTATGTATAGGTCGTGCCACGTAAAAAGAACTCTGGCTGACAGCTGCGCATTAGATGATTTTTGAGTCTGACGTGTAACATTTGTTTTAAAATACCATCGCGCACAAAAGTGTTTAATTACAGTCATAGTTTTACGCACAAAGGAAAGAAAAATATTATTAGTAATATTAGTAGGGTGGAATATAAATAAAAAATATATATTGGAAAAGACCAATAGGCATTTTACGCTTTTCAGAGTTTTAATTATATTTTTATTTCATTTAATATGTTTTTTAATCTATAAGTCAATTTACGTAACTGCGTGCAAAAGACTCTTTCAAGAATGAAACGATAAATAGCCCTAGTACTTTCGTGCGTAAGTGTACCCATGCGCGAACACATCCCTATCTGTTTCCCATCATGGTAGGCAGAGACCACTTCCCTCCATTTGCTACAATCCAAACACACTTCTGCAATTACAAAGTAGGTATAAAAACAAAAGCATAACCAAAACAATGCCAAAAATAAAAGACAAAAGACGATCGAATTCCTTATTAGCGAAGCAGTTAGGTACAAAAGTTGAAGTCTAGATTCAAGATGACCTATTTCCCACAGAGTACCTAAAATAGGATTACAATTTAGTCTAACAACCAAATGAGGTAGCACAATACTTTTGTAAAGGTTTATTCACATTGGGCGCTGGATATGACGTTATATGGCGACGTGCAGAATCATTGTCATTTTAACCGACTTCAAAAAAGGGAGTCAAAAAAGAGGTTTCTCAATTCGACCGTAAATATTTTTTTATACTTGAAATGATTTTATTGTAAAACTTAAATATTTTACATGTAGATTAACTATGTGCATTTTTTTTATGGAAATCGTTTAGTAAGTCAGGTCCTCTCAATAAAACTACTCTGTATAACCCAACTTTTTAAATGACACCAACATCGTCATTTCCACAAGAATCGAAGCGACTACAAGCGAATGTTGTGTCAACTGATTTTAAATATTATCTTAATCTTTGAGTATATAATATATAAGGAGGAGCTTTACCGTCTGGATCTGCGTGCGACGTGCGTGGTCTGGCGCAAAATGGCTACTTTATGTATGGTACTACTTATCGTTTAACAGGTCATCTACCAAGAAAACTATGAGAAAACTTGGCGAAACCTTGGCACACTGTCATAAACTCATTTGTATATGAAAAAAGAATGGGGCCACTTCTTATATTTTTTCCTCATTGATTCTACTGAGAACAATATGTCAAAAATGCTCTGCGCTGCGCTCCACCAGATGTGTGCCGGCCCTAAAGGTGCTTGCAAACCGCAGCGGTAGCAAACGTTCCGCTAAATTATTTAAATAAGTGTCGCTTTGCATGCGGCCGGCCTAATTTCATTTAATGTCCGCCGTAACCTTAAAGGGAAACATTTTCTTTACTAAAAAGGAGACTCTATACTTTAAAACTAAAGTAGGTATATCTTTTGACTTTTAAGGGTTTTTTTATTAGACGTGTCCACACAAAGCGAGCAGCCTCGCGAGGCAAGCATTTGGCCAATGAGCATGATGACTTAAAATTTTTTTTTAGTCCAACACATAGATTATTTTAAAATATTCGACACGTATTTTTTCTTTTTTCTCTTAAACTGAAAATGACAAAGATACACTGGGTTAAAGTTGCTCAGTACGATTTTAACCGAGGAGTGACGTTAATACCCCCCACTCCGTAACTTTGATGCTCTGTATCTTTGTATTTATTTATGTATTTGATCAGGCAAAAAATGCGTTTTAATTAAAAATATTTTTTATAGCCTAAAAGACGGACTAATTATTTTTTGAATGTAGTCATCATCCCTGTTAAAAGGGGCATTTGAATGAACTACCCAAGTTTACCCAAATCATTTTTTAATGATTACGAGTAAGGTCTTTCCTGAGCGGTCAAATATCTGTCTTGCGATGCCGCTCGCTCTGTGTGGACCGGCTACCTACTTGCCAATTGCACCAAAGGTTGTTTAAATTATGCATTAAATGTGGTACTGTCTTTTCTAGTAAGTTTTGTTATCAGCCCATATATGTCCCCACCGAGGGGCACGAGCCTTCTCTCATACAGAGAGTGATTAGGCCGTAATCCACCACGCTGGCCAAGTGCGGGTTGGCGGATTTCATACACACCTTCGAATTTCTTCTCTGGTGTATGCAGGTTTCCTCACGATGTTTTCCTTCACCGTTAGCAAGCGGTAATCGAATAAATTGGTCCGTACATGAGAAATAAACTCAGAGGTACGTGCCCGCGCCAGTTTTCGAACCCGCGCCCTCAGTATTCGAGACAAGCGTTCTACCAACTAGGCTACCACCGCTTTTTAGTAAGTATAATGAGTTAATTAATTTGATTACTTTTTCTGCAACGAGCTGTAAGACTGTTAAGGAGTGAATGTTTGTATTGTTTAGCAGACATTTTTGCGTGTACGGTCCTGCGTATGAAGACACGTACATATCCGTCACGCCTCTTTCCCATCGGGGTAGGCAGAGACCACTTCCTTCCACTTGCAAAAAAAAAATACGTTAAGATTTGACGTTTGGTATGAAAATGAAAATGAAAAGTGTTTATTCAAAAATAGGCAAATTCATTACACTTTTTTGATCTGAAACTACTGCCGGTTTACTACCTGTATAGCCGAGAGGAAGAAAACGGCAAGAAACCTTCGGCACAGGGCCCTACGTTATATATCTTTTTTTTTAATCGACAGAATTATACAGGTACATGGTATGGTATAGGTTGGTATAGAATGAAGTATCAAAATGAACCGCGATAGGCGATTTCAAACTTGCGGCTTCTAATTAAGCGCTATCCACACATTTCCGGGTCAGGGCTATCTCCGTGTTCCGAGTTGTCTGTTTCTGTATAGACGCCTACGAAGCTGTGTGAACAAGTTCATACAATTTGTACGTGACCGATTTTTTTTCCGTCCGGGACGTGTTCCCGGATATGTGTGGATAGCGCCTTTATGTCTATCTACTTACACACATCCGGGCCGTGTTCGGGACGTGTCACGGAAAAAATATCATTCTATACATTTTCTATTTATTCGTTCACACACGTTGTCATGACGAGGTATTTTTTTCTCTCCTGACGAGCCACGGCCCGGACACGTCCCGGACACGGCCCGGATGTGTGTAGGTAGACCTTAAACGTCAAACCGCAACAGCTAAAGCGTAACAGCCTTAATTTTGTTGTCTAAAATCTCAATCATTTTTATAGCATTGTCAAATTAAGTTAAGTGCTGTTTTTGAAACCATAAAAGTTACCTATACAGGGTGTCCAAAATAGTTTTTCGTTTAACGACATTTTAATGGTTTACTTTAAGTTGATACGGGCCGACTCACGCAATGCTCATATTATAGAACTGATAAAATCTTTATATTACTTACATGTATGGAAACCAATACTTTTAAGTTTCATATTGAAAATTTATTTTTATATACGTTTAGAGTATTTTTATCTTTTCTATTTATATTTGTGTGTATGGATTTAGTACCACTGATCCATTTTTTTTATGAAATTAATTACACAACAAATTAACTATTTACGCTCAGTACTAAGTAAACCAATAGTACCTATTTGTTAAAACATGATTAATTTGGCACTAAAGCTATCGCATCGCATCCTTTACATGATGTATTTTATGTAGCTTGGAAATCATAAGTAGGTTCTTAATGAGTTTTCCAATATTATAAATAGTCTTGGTATGTATATATATATAATAGTCTTGGTCTTGGTATATGTAGTATGTAGGTACATAACTTCATAAAAGTTACAAAAATTTTCAGTTTTTTAATTTTTTTAGCTTTAATATAAGAATTTCAACTGCAACTTTAATTTGTCTCAATTTTACATCAGACACATTGTATTTTTTTAAAACCATTGTGATTTAATTTTATTCCTCCAATTACATAGAGCCTTTATCTTTTTTAAAGGCATCCCAAACCAACCAATTATCAAAGCGATTAGATAAAACGAAGCGTAATGGCATAAAATTGTATTTCATTGAATTATTGGTTTTAAAAAAAAAGATTCGCGGCTAAAACCTCCCGCAAAATGGGCTAAATGTCGTTAAAAAAACCACAACCGGAGCGGATACTGGCCGCTTACATTTTACGATTGGCAATTGAATTCAAAAAACGAATTCGGATTTGAAGATAGAACGCTATCTATTACTTTTTATTTTCAAACGCAGCATTGACGTTGCTACCAGTACGTTAAAAAGTTTTTAGTTTTCTTTTTCTTGTAGTTTTTATTTCGTTTTGAACATTCCATATTTGAAATTTGATAACATTTTCTATCATTTTTAAATCGATTAGCTATTTTTCTGGCGGCTTAGAGCCCGTTTTACAGCTGACAGCTAAAATTTATCTGACAGATATTTTATACCTGTTCAAAACGTCATGTTTTATGAAATAGACAAAGGTTTATCTGTCAATTTATCTGTAATTGCTGAAATGGGCCCTTAGGGTAGAGAATCGTTAAGATAGAGGCGAGAGGCCTTTGCCCAGCAGTAGGACAATGACGGCTAGATAAGAATTAGCAAAGAAGTTATTTTTATTTATTTGTTTTCATAAAGTTATTCCTTTTGCCACATCCAACCAGTTTTTCCCTTTTTTTATTCCACCATCACTATATTACTTTTACATCTGACTGGTCACAGGTAGGCCTTTAAAAAAACAATATTCACAGTCCACTGGGTTCCGTATTAATATGTGGCTTCAGTATGTTGGCATGCGTAACTATGGTGTTCGTTTTTGGCATATTGATGTTTTTTTATTACCTGGCCAAGTCTGCTAATTTAAGTACAATATTTTAGTTGTGTGTCGGCAGAGTGTCAATAAGAATGTCAATGTCATTTTTTGACACATTTGGCCGCAATTAGTTTAAAGACAGACCAACTTATCTGTTATATGAACGGCAGCGCTAGTATTAATACAAAATTATATTTCTAACAATTGCAACAGCTCTGGAATTTGACATTTCCTTATTATTTTCCATAGATCCAATAACGGCCGGTTAGCTATTGTTTAGCAGAATACTAAATGTGTTAAAAATGCCATTGACACTCTGCAGGCACTGCTGGTCACGAAAATTACCGTTGAAATTGGGGATCAGAAAAAAGATTTTATATAAGTTTTGAGTTGGTACAGTTTTTTTGGATGTCTAGATATTCTAATAACCTAAACTTAACTTTTTATTTTAAAAAACCTGACTGCGTACAGTTTTATTTAACGTAAATTCATTTTTTATTTATTTTAGTGTACCCTGTGTCACTCCCACAATAAATACGAATCTTATGACACTTTTCAAGCTAAAATCCATCAAGCCGTTTAAGCTGTAGAGCGTGCCAAAGAATTATACATACAAACAAACATACATAGTACATACATACTCTCAAAAAACATAACCCTCCTTCTGGCGCAGATGAGTAAAAGCATAACATATTATATTACCAACCCATAGCATAAGATAAGCAGCAAATATGATTATACAAGACGAAAATTAATAGCAGTTGGCATACCTTATGATATTCTTCCGCCAAGATGTGGATAAATTGAATATGCAAAATGTAATATGTCGTCAGGAAGGAAAAAGGATATTAGCGTAATTTGAATAATTTTGGTGAATAATTTGTAAGGAAATGGTAAAAAAAGTAATATTATGTAAATAGGTATGAAGATTTAGCATCATCGTCATCATGTCAGCTTATGGACGTTCACTGCTGGACAAAAGCCTCCCCCAAGTATCTCCACAACGACAGGTCATGCGCTGCCCACATCCAACGGCTTCCAGCGACTTTAACCAAGTCGTCAGTCTACCTTGTTGGAGGCCTTCCCACACTGAGTCGTCCTGTGCGTGGTCGCCACTCGAGAACCTTTCTGCCCCATCGTCCATCGGTTCTGCGAGCAATGTGCCCCGCCCACTGCCACTTAAGATTTTCGATTCTTCGAGCTATGTCGGTGACCTTGGTTCTTCTGCGGATCTCATGATTTCTGATGTGATGAGATTTAGCATAAAATATACTAATTGTTGATTATGTAAGTATATAGGTATGCATATGTCAACATAATTATGTTAATCTTTCATAAAATCAAGGAGCATACCTACTTTGCGCATAAAACCGAATAAAGCTCAAGAAGTTTTTTTTTAAATACTATATCCCCCAATAAGGTCTATCTACACAGATCCGGGCCGTGGCCTGTCAGGAAGGAAAAAAATCCGTCGTGATGACAACGTGTGTGAATGAATCCATGGAAAACGTATGGCATGATATTTTTTCCCGGACACGTCCCGGTCACGGCCCGGATGTGTGTAGAAAGACCTTTAAGCTGTTCAACGACACAATAAATTTTCATTTTCTATTTGATTTTAGATCGTATTTAGATTCATGTTTTTGTAAAAAGTAAGTGTACTTTCTTGATTCCCATGTGTAATTCGTATTCACAAACTCCCTTTATTTCAGACCTAATTTTCAGGGTTCCGTATACAAAGGGTGAAAATGGGACCCTATTACTGAGACTTGTCTGTCCGTCTGTCATTAGGCTTTATCTCATGAACCGTTATAGCTAGAGCGTTGAAATTTTCACAGATGATGTATTACCGTTGCCGCTATAACAACAAATACTAAAAATAGAATAATAGCATCACCCGTAAATTCCTCAACTTATCCACTTCTTCTTCCGACTCTTCTCCCCCCTTCACGCTTGGCTAAGGCCCGTGTGATGAGGTTCTTCACCTCTTTCAGAGAGATTTTGTTAAAAATATACCGAAAATAATAATAATAATGGGGCTCCCACACAACAAACTCGATTTTTTTGCTTGATATCAAAAGTGAATGGTACGGAACCCTTCCTGCGCGAGCCTGATTCGCACTTGGCTGGTTTTTAATACTTTCATGTTACCAGAACCAAAAACCTTCACACTTTTTCGTCCAAAGATTTATCATTTTTCCCAAGACAATGAGATATTATTTCCGTAATGTATGCATGAGAATCTTTTTATTTTAAGCCCGTGTCATCTGTTTTTGAGTAGTCATTTGTCTTTTTTTGACAAGTAATATAAGTTTTGTAGGTTTCATGAATGAATTTATCTTTCTTACATTGAAAAATAGTATTCGTTTTTTGTATCAGAGCAAATACATAGGTAGGTATTTAACAATCTAAATATGTATAGATATCTAGATATGTATCTATCACGCCTCACTCCCATCAGAATAAGCAGAGACTACTGCCTTCCACTACGATCCATATACACTTCTTTCGTTTCATCCACATATATCAGTCGCCTCATACATAGACGTCGATTTAGGATACTCTTTACTCACTGACTCTCTTGTGTCATAGTTTTGTAATTGTAAAAAAGATCTTTTCGAATTGCTGGGCGCTTAAGCTAAAAACAACAAAACCGATGTGCATGTTTAAGGCGACTGATGAATGTGGATGAAGCGAAAGTAGTGTGTTTGTATCGTAGCTAGTAAAGGAATGGTGGTCTTTGTCTACCCGGTGGGAGAGAGACGTGACAGATACTCTTATGTATGTATGTACGAGGTACGTATAATAGGGATGATGACTACATTAAAAAATTCAAAAAATAATTAGTCCGTCTTTCAGGCTATTAAAAACTATTTGAAACACATTTTTACCTGATCAAATACATAAATAAATACAAAGATACAGAGCATCAAAGTTACGTAGTGGGGGGTTTTTACGTCACCATTAAGTAAAAATCGTACTCAAACGTGACGTCACGAGCAACTTTAACCCAGTGTAACTTTGTCATTTTTGGTTTAAGAGAAAAAAGAAAAAATACGTGTCGATTAATTTTTAAATAATCTATGTGACAGACTAAAAAAATTTTTTTAGTCATCATGCTTATTTGTGTCACCTTTATTTTTAAATATTTTTAAGTAGTTGCGTCATAAGAGTAGGTACTAACAAATAAATAATGTGAAAACGTTTTCGTAGGTAATTTTAGAATTGTGTACCAACTTAATAGCTTAATGGATGTGTTGTCTTGTTGTAGAATATTGATTTGGAAACAATGGCATAAGGCTTTAGTGTAAAAATAGTAGACAATGTCATGTAATGGATCTATGAGTAAAAATACCTATCATTTATTTTTCCTTTTATTTTAGCCAGTTATAGATAAAATTTTAATAAATTAAGGACCTATACATATTGGTTTAGAGGTTAAAACACCATATAATCGCGGTAAATATGAAGTCCGCTACAATTTGAGTGCTTTTCACAGAAAACGCCAAACCGCGGATGCGGTTCAACCGCAAATAAAATAAACTATTACCTTAGATTAAAATGTGAACATAGGTGCTATTTAACAAAATTTTAATAAATAACTTTATCATAATTTATCAAATAATTAAGTTAAAAACTAAACATACCTTTTCAAAAACCGATCCTTCGCTTAATCACAACTTAAACGAAATTCCAAATTCACAAACACAATCACAACTTTTTTAAATATCCAAACTCTTTACACAGATCTTTTTGCAGAATTTTCTTTTTTAATTGCAGATGACGTTTAACTTTTTAATTTTTTGACGTTTACGAAAGTTGGCGCGCTAGATTTGGCGGGAAACGACCGGCTGCCGTTGCCACCGAGTTAGCACTGGCCACTAAACTGAAAAGCACACATGCGCAATCATAGGACAACCATTTGTTGAAATGCCAAAGTGCTTTTGATATTGGGTCTTATCTTTTATCTTTTAGTGGGTTTAAAGGGATGAAAGTTCGTTTTAATTTATTTTAGTAAAGGTAACTTTATTTAAAACAAAAGATGATTAACTTAAATTATTAATTTGTCTTAAGCAGGTAAAGATTCTTTCTTTAGGCTAAATGAGGATTTTTGTTTTTATTATGTGGTGTTTTATTATTATCTTTTTTTATAATTACCTATTTTGACAGTTCATATTGAAAAGTTATAAGCTACTTTTTTTTAATTCTATGATTTGTAAGGTTTCGGGCGCCCGCACACGTCAGACTTTTTGTAGAACAGATAATTGTGCCGATTTTTATTTCTCGAATTATCTTTTGATTTCTGATCGACTTTTTGTAGGACGTGAGCGTTGCACTATTGCGAGCAGTACGTTCTATTTTTCTCCTACAAAATGTCGGTCGCCGATTGTCTGACGTGTGCTGCTATTTCACGTTGCAAGACGGCAAAAAATCGGTAATGACATCACGCGATCACCCATCACAAAATCATCCTCACCAAACGTCCCTTTACTTAATTGATGGCCAACTGGCAACCACGAGTAATTAAACGGAATCGAATCGAGTGAGTGTCAGAGCGAGACAAAACAGATTGTTTACTTGGTGTTGATTAATTTTCTACCTACTGTGTGGAATGGAAATAGCTAATTCTATAGTCCTGGCGGATTAGGCATTACCTACTCGTTAAAGCTCCCTATAAAGTACAAAAATCTCCAGGAAAAAATACCTTCGTGTCTACTTCGCTGACACTCTAAAATTCCTTTTAATAAGGGCCTTTTGCGGAATATTAAGAACTTACTTTTCGTTCAATGTAAAGCTGATACAACTAGAAGTAGTTTATTGTCTAAAATTAGATGAAGACTTAGCTTGTTTGTATACCTACGTGCAATGGTGCATAACCCTTGTATATTACCTACATAGACAAGAAGCGGGCCTTCGCTTAGCTAGTGCCATTTTAGAAAAATCATTTTATATGTAAAATGTGAATTTTTATGTACTATGCATAAGAAAGGGCTCAATCCGCCCGTAAAAAGATAAATCTTTCCTAATCTATCAAAAAAATTACATATTTTAAGTGCTATGTACAGATCTACCAAGTTATCTGTGAAACAGCCGTTATTGGAACTACGGCCACTAATACGGAAATGTCAAATTCCAGAACTGCTGCGTGGTAGAAATACAATTTTGTGTTACTAGGTACTAGCGCCGCCGTTCGTTTCACAGATAAGTTGGTCTGTCTGTACCTATTTACCTACGACGTGCTACGACACAAAGATAAATTTGAATTTCGATACTGCGTTTACCCTTACAAACAAAATGTATAAAGCTACTGGCCTATAAAACAAACCTTTGCGGATTTCTAATCACGAATTCGTATTAAATCCAGTCTAATATCTAATATTGAAATTCGGCTTTTACAAACATTTTCACAGTAATTAAAATGGTTTCTCTGAAATACTAAATCTGTGGTTAATATTGTTTAAGCTTTACAAGTTACATCAAGTAAATTACAATGTGAATTACTTCTATATATTGGAAAACTTTTATTTATATTAAAATAATACTATACATGTGAATATGTTATTAAAAATGCTATACTCTTAATAAATAAAATAAAACCACTAAACTAAACTTAACCTTAACTAACACTAATCCGGGAATAACCCGCCCCTGGTCTCTCCCGGTGCAAACGTGCCCATCACCCCAGCTGCGTTTCCAAGCTGGATAGCGATGGACAACCGCTGCAGCAGAAAAAACCCGGCGCGGGGACACAGGTCCTCTCCCTCAGTCTACAAGTAGGCAATAAAGTTAATTAAAATATATTAAACACATACATTCATATCTATCACGCCTGTTTGTCATTGAGGTAGACAGAGACCACTTCCCTCCACTTGCTACGCAACCCAAACTTGTTTAAACAAAAACTGTTTCTTACAAATATCGCTTCATCAATATTATAAAATAACAGATACTTTTTTTTTATAAGCCTGTTTCGTTCCTCTGCTAGGCAAAAGCCTCTCCCATGGTTCTCCATAGATTCCTGTCAGTTGCTGCGTCCCACCAATATGATATGTTTAAAATAATAAGAATAAAAATAATGAAAATCATCATCATCATCGTGTCAGCTTATGGACATCCAATGCTGGACGTGCCTCCCCCAAGTATCTCCACAACGACCGGTCCCGCGCTGCCCACATCCAATGGCTTCCCGCGACTTTAACCAAGTCGTCAGTCCACCTTGTTCGTGGCTGCAAAATAATTAAAATATATTAATGATAAAGAGAAGATAGATTCAAAGATCAATCAAAATATTTTCTTTTAGTTACTTTTTCTATTTTTTTTCAATTTCATAATCATTTGCTCTTCCACAAAGTTACTTAAGATGACACAAATACATTTTAAGTATATTTTGTGGGCCCTGATTATAGATAGGGCGAGTTATTCGTCATCATTAGGTAAAAAAAAAGACGTAATTAAAGAGTTACTAAATTAAATAGGTAGGTTTCTATTTATTTAATTCTATTACTAACGAAACTTTTAAAAGCGTTTCTTGCAACGCAACGTATGGATAAATATGGTGTCTTTTAATGGCGGTACGTGGGTTCAATTCCGGATTGATTCGAGTAATTCTAACCGCGGGGAAAATGTTTACAAGCCCCCGCGTACACGCGCGTGATCCGCCTTTCAATTGTTTTAAGGCGAGGGTACATGTTAGAGGCTTTAAGTATAAGTACTGATTACCAGGTTATTGAAATAATGTTATTTTATGGCTTATCTAACAATGGGATATTATCTAAATAGAGATTTTCCCTATGAAAACATCAATTTGAAATGCTGAGCAAACAAACAGATATGGTTAGTGTTTCTTTTCATAATATGCCCTACTAATAAGTATTATAAATGTCCATGTTTGTGCTAATGGATTTGAGGATATTTGTTACTCTTTCACACAAAAACTACTTAACATATTTTAATGAAACTTAGCAATATTACAGCTACAAGATTAAAGTAACTCGTAACCTATATTATTTCAAGATATCGTGATTTCTTTCCAAGATATGACGATGAATCCGTACCAAGTCGCGGGCAGCCTCTAGTATCATCTTATTAGAAAATATTTTAATAACTCCCTTCACAATTATCTATAATATTTCATTTCTAAATAATGTAAAGACATAGGCTCGGCGCAAATGAGCCACCGACGGTAGCTGTCGCTCCCTACGAAGTGAGCAAGTCTCGCGCGAGCGCGCAAGTGAGCGAGCGAGCACTACTGTAGCGAGTCGCCGCCACCGGCTACACGTGTGCGGCGCCGCCATACAATAGGCATGATGGCTAAAAAATCTTTTTAATCCATCACGTAGATTATATTAAAATATTCGGCACGTATTTTTACATACACTGGGTTAAAGTTGCTCGTGGCGTCACGCCTAAGTACGATTTTTACCTAGGAGTGACGTCAATACCCCCCACTCCGTAACTTTGATGCTCTGTATCTTTGTATTTAAATTTATTTATGTATTTGATCAGTTAAATATGTGTTTCAAATATTTTTTAATAGTCTAAAAAACGGACTATTTTTTATTTTATTTTTTAATGTAGTCATCATCCCTATTCATATGAAAAAGCTTGTTAGGTGGCTGCGGTCGTTGCTCGTTTGCGCCGAACCATAATGTGCTCCCACCTCAATCCAGTTTTATCTGGTTACGTTTGAGAATTAGGCGCGGGTTTTCAAACGCACGTGTTAAATTGGTTAATGCTGTCAATTACCTGAATACAGTTTCACTGGATTCAAGGTATTTGTATTGTATTGATGAATGGTAGCTTACTAATATTATGGTAGGTAGCTTGAACGGCTGTCTGCAACTTAGAAGACGCGGGTTCCCGTTTTTCCCGTTTGTATTTCTCGGTTTAATTTTTCATGTAGGTGAAATACTGTATTCAAAACATGGTAAAGCATTTGTCCGAGTATGTCGTAACTCGATAAATAAATATTTAGTTATTAAGCCTAAGTTTAATCAACCCTTTATGATTTTACAAATAATTATCTACCTGCCTCAAAAATGGGTCAATTCATGAATCTTGCTTGTTGCTGGAAAGCAAGAAGTGACTGATTTACGAGTATCAAATTGTTTATATATTTGCTACTTACTTACAATGACACAAAAACAGCGCAAAGTAAGGTAATCAAGGAAGTAGGTATTTATATCGCTAGGTAGCAATATCTTTCAGGAAACTTTAAGGTATATCTTTCAGGAAACTTTAAGGTTTATTTTTGCATTACCTATTTATATTTCGCGAAGCTATCCCACAGGAAAAACCATAATTAAATACATATAAAAACATCCCCTGCGGATATTTTCCCTTTAATTAAAGAAACATTTTTGCAAAGCCCTTCTTTAAGTAAATATACAGTAGGTATATACGTTACAGTCAAAACTCATAACCAGTCAAAACCATTTTTAGCTGCCAAAATCAGTCAAGTGATTTTGACTGAAGACATTGGTCAAATCCACTTTTGACTGATTTTGGATGATGATTTTCCTAGTAATTTTCACTGCCTTAAAATTTGATGGATATTGACTTATGGGCATTGCAGTCAAAAGTAGTTTTGACTAAGGGCACCAGTCAAAACCCTTTTTGACTGCCAAAATCAGAATTGACTGTAACATTTATATGTAAGTATGTTTATCTATATGAAAAGACGTCAACAATTCGAGAAAGCGTGTTTATATTCTAAGTTCGATTTGTGCCTCGGGTGAAGTTAAACGAATCAAGATTCGATGAAGCGGAATCGAATATATATTATAATGTTTTTTATATATGTATTCTATATAAAGAAGAACTTACATAGATCAAATGAAAGAGGGGATAGAAGTTGTGTAGCATCAGGTGCGCAAAAGGACGGCAGAAAACAGAGCAGAATGGCGTAGATTCCACCGACAAGAGCGAAGCTCTTAAATTTAATGATGATGATTCTAATATAAGGTTGTTTTACTACATGACGAATCAAGGGGCATCTGCCTATAAATTTGAACAGCTTTCCCTAAGAAAATGATAAAAAAATATTATAAATAGTTAACGAAGTGGTCTCTTCCTATTCCGATGGGAGAGAGGCGTGAAAGATGGTTAGATATTAATAAATGACACCGTGGCAGATATATAGGGTGACTTTAAATTAGTGAATGATAGAAAGGGATATGCATGTACTCGTGATAACAAACAACTTTTACTATGGGGCCAAGTTCGAAATCATAAAAAAATACTATCAGCTGGTGCATTTTGTATGGCCAGTTAAAAATTTTTTGAATGATTTCGACCTTGGTCCCATAGTAAAAGTTGTTTGTTATCACGAATACATGCATATCCTTTTATATCGTTCACTAATTAAAAGTCACCATATATGTGTATGTATGTTTAAGTTAGTTGTGTAGTGCTCATGTAGTGCCAAATACATGTAAAGTCTATAACAATATATTTTTGGTTATCAAATGACTATGTAAGGAACAAATGCTGCGGGGCATTTGTGTGCGTGGGTTTAGCTTTACGTCCTTTGAAATTAATTTACTAAATTAACTTTAAACACAAAGGTAAATATAATAAGAAAAACCTTTTTTAAAGAACATCTGAAATATTTTTGTGTAGGTTTACTTTTTAACTTATAGCTACATTTACTTTGACAATTATTTCTACTACATAACAAAAATACAAAAAAACATGAAATATTTTTTTAAATTGTTGACGCGATTTTGTTCAAAGTTACGCCGTGGTTCAAAGTTACCCAAATTGACTGTAATATATTACCTAAAGGTAAGACACGGTGTGGACGACATGATGATCATCAACATCATCGGCGACGGCGACTCCAAAAAGGTTTACATTTAGGATTGTTGTTGAAGTGGGTGGTGGGCTCTGATGTGGCTTGCAAAGCCGAACTTAAAAATGCGATCACAGGGTGTGGTGTTAAATGTATAGGAGTAGGAGGGCTTCGGCTTGGTTTTCCTTACTCGGCGTTTAGCATCAAGATCTTCAAGACGCATTTCTTCAAAGCGATTCACTTTGGTATGTATCATATGAATATGTCATAATTATGTACTTACGTACGTAAATAATATCTGTCTGTCACGCCTCTCTCCCATGGGGTAGGGGGAGATCACTTCCCTCCACTTTCTTCGATCCAAACACACTTCTTTCGCTTCATCCACATTCATCAGTCGCACTAACATGCACGTCGGCTTAGGGTACTCTTGACATGGCCTTTCTTTAACAAGTCCCCGATTTGATTGAGTTGTGTGTCGGAAGAGTGTCAATTGCATTTTTTGACACATTTGGTATTCTTCTCAACATTGGCTTACACTGATTGCGAACAAATGAGTCCAAAAATTACATTGACATTCTCATTGACACTCTGCCGAAACACACCTGAGAATATTTTAAATTAGCAGACTTGGGCACTTGATTGAACCTTAAAAAAAAAGCAAAAGCCCTCAAAAATCAATAAACTTATTAGAATACCTAAGTAATACAATTTTTTGGCCTTCAGATTTACTAGAGTGTAAAATTCCCTTGGGAAATTGTATCGTTTGGTAGCCGACGTCCTAATACCTACCTTTATAATTGCTTCCGGCCTCTCCAGAGCGCCTTTTAAATTTATATACTACTAGAGGCTGCCCGCGACTTCGTGCGCATTTATCGTTATAACTTTGAAAAAAAACATCATTGCTACAAAAAATTTTGCCTATGTATTATTCTGATGTATAAGCTATAATATTGCCAAGTTTCAAGAAAATATGTTCAGTGGTTTTTACGTGATGAATTAACAAACATCCATCGGCACAAACTTTGACATTTATAATATTAATAGTATAAGAATCTTACCTCGATTTTTATTTAGCAATTGCTTCTTGACTTTTACACCCCTTATTATAAGACTTTTATTTTTAAAAAGTAATATTAACGATGAATTTGTTTTGCACGGTTTTTAAGTTTTATCATCCAGGGTGTAACAGAAAGGGGATAT
This sequence comes from Anarsia innoxiella, assembly GCA_947563765.1. Classification (NCBI taxonomy): domain Eukaryota; kingdom Metazoa; phylum Arthropoda; class Insecta; order Lepidoptera; family Gelechiidae; genus Anarsia; species Anarsia innoxiella. The sequence continues at coordinate 364,233 of OX387414.1, read as the reverse complement.
AATGCCGAGACAAAAGAACATGGGTCGTACCACGAAAAAAAAAATTCGCCTCTCCATACAAAATGTCGGATCACCTGATCGAGTAAGTATGGGCGATCCTAAATTTTTTTTCGAGTTACGCCCATGTTCCTTGGGGAAAGTTGTTCAGTTTCATGAGGACAATCGCTGTGTTTCGGCATTATACCCCCTTTCTGTTACAGCCTGTATAAGGCTCGATTGCTTTTAAGCAGCAATTTAGAGGACAGGCTTTTGTTTTATTCGTTTTCGACATTTAACATACCGGTGTAAAAAAATCTATGGGATGCTTCTGAAGACTATATCATCATATCTGATCTTCATTCATCTATATCTGATTTATATCAGAAGTGACAGATATGTACTGCCGATCTCGGATAGCTATCTGTCTTTAAATATTGGGAGCGGCCGTTAAGTACTCTTAGGAGCAACAAAACACTTTTGTTGCAAGCAATTAAATATTTTATCCAATTTTTACTAAAATAAATGTCCTTGAATATTTTTCTCAGTGCTTAATTTTAATTGGAATGTTTCCAGTTTCAAGCTTAGCCAAGGAGACAAGTCTTGTAAGTCTAGATTAAATTGTAGAGACCTAAGTAATACTGCCATTTACTAGGATTTATCTAGAAAGTGTTTAAAGTTTTAAAGAAAATTGCTTTTGTCTTAACAAAATAGTGGGGCTATACCTACATGCAGGGTATGCATGTGATATCGGAATCTCGTGACTACTCAATATCTGACATCGACACTGACATTGACACCGACACTGACTCCCACATCGCCTCTGACGCTGACACTGAAACCGACGCTGACACCGACACTGACACTGACTCTGACTCTGACACTGACTCTGACTCTGACATCGACGCTGACACTGACACTGACTCTGACTCTGACACCGACACCGACACCGACACTGAAACCGACGCTGACACCGACACTGACACTGACTCTGACTCTGACACTGACACTGTCACTGACAATGACTCTGATACTGACACCGACTCCGACACCGACTCCGACACCGACACCGACACCGACACCGACACCGACACCGACACCGACACCGACACCGACACCGACACCGACACCGACACCGACACCGACACCGACACCGACACCGACACCGACACCGACACCGACACCGACACCGACACCGACACCGACACCGACACCGACACCGACACCGACACCGACACCGACACCGACACCGACACCGACACCGACACCGACACCGACACCGACACCGACACCGACACCGACACCGACACCGACACCGACACCGACACCGACACCGACACCGACACCGACACCGACACCGACACCGACACCGACACCGACACCGACACCGACACCGACACCGACACCGACACCGACACCGACACCGACACCGACACCGACACCGACACCGACACCGACACCGACACCGACACCGACACCGACACCGACACCGACACCGACACCGACACCGACACCGACACCGACACCGACACCGACACCGACACCGACACCGACACCGACACCGACACCGACACCGACACCGACACCGACACCGACACCGACACCGACACCGACACCGACACCGACACCGACACCGACACCGACACCGACACCGACACCGACACCGACACCGACACCGACACCGACACCGACACCGACACCGACACCGACACCGACACCGACACCGACACCGACACCGACACCGACACCGACACCGACACCGACACCGACACCGACACCGACACCGACACCGACACCGACACCGACACCGACACCGACACCGACACCGACACCGACACCGACACCGACACCGACACCGACACCGACACCGACACCGACACCGACACCGACACCGACACCGACCCCGACACCGACACCGACACCGACACCGACACCGACACCGAAGTTGTTTGTTATGCATGTATATATTTTTTGCTATCGTCCACTAATTAAATTAAAAGTCTCTATAGATCAATGGCTTCTTCTTTCACTACTCAAAATCATACTTATAAGGAAATTATCAAATTATAGAGTGCAAATAATTTTCCCTACGCATTATAACTCAAGAAATATTCTATTGTGTTGTAACAGACTATTCTCGTATACTTAAATCTTTATAGAATCGTTATAATTCTATAATATACTGGGGTACCCTTCATCATATGAGTTCCTGGTACAGACGGGCGGGCTATATTTAGCCAGAAATGGAAAAAGTAGGTGTTACGAATTTAAGAAACGTATCTTACTTGTTTTTCTCCGATTAACACGTTGGTTTAGGTACCTGAGGACCAAATTTACAATTAAAAATAGCTACAATAATTATGTAACTTTTCTGTACCTAGTTACAGAGAATGTTTATATGGAAACTCTGTATTTTAAACTGAATTTCATCGAAATTATTAGTACAAAGTCCATAGTAAATAGTGGATTTAATACGTGATCCACCCACGCTATGCAAATATAACATTTCTGTTGCAGTGTACATTTTTTACGATATTTTTAGCTTGCATTCCCCTTTAGTTGGAATTTGCGAGCAAGTATTTTTGGATGAAATGTTGCTTGAAACAGATATTTAGTTCTGAATGCAGGTACGAAAATATCCATGTAAAAAAGGTAAAATCCGGCCAAGTGCGAGTCGGACTCGCGCGTGAAGGTGTCCGTGCAAATAAAAGGAAAAATCAGGTTTATTGTATCTTAATTATTATTCTGTTCTTATTATTTATTGTCATAGCCACGCATTTTTTATTTATTATATAAAAACGTTTTAATTTGATTAAAAAATAAATAAAACAGTTAAACGTATCTACTTACTGTCCGTCATTTTATTAAAATATCGAATGTAGGTACGAGTAAATTAAAAATAAAACATTTATCTGAAATAATGAAGTCCTCTTCGCAAAAATATAATAATATTATAGTTGCATTGCTGCAAATGAGTGCCGACGACGCGTTATGCAAATGATCAATGCAATTTAAATTCCAGTGCATGTGCAACTCAACGGTTTGTACAAATGAAACTACGTTAGACAATTCAATGCATTTTCAAGTGAGTCACATGTATTTCAATTGCAGATACGTAGATGATTATTCAATTTAATTACCTCTACTCATCCAACAAATATCGAATCGTACTTATGTTTAAATAAAAATTTTAAAAGAATTACAAATGATTTTAATCACTGGATTTATTTCAATTTTATTCTAAATATCAAATACCTAGCGAACGTAACGGTCTATCTACCTACACAAATCCGGGCCGTGCCCGGGACGTTTCCAGGCTTTGGCTCGTTAGGAGGGAAAACAATACGTCGTCGTCATGACAACGTGTCCGGGACGTGTCAGGGAAAAAATATCATTCCATACATTTTCTATGGATTCGTTCACACACGTTGTCATGACGACGTATTGTTTACCCTCCTGACGGGCCACGGCCCGGACACGTCCCGGGCACGGCCCGGGCACGGCCCGGGTCTGTGTAGATAGACCTTAAAACTACTTAGTATGGACTTGTTAAAGAAAGGCTAAGTCAGGAGTCGTGCATGTATGAAGCAACTAATGAATGGGGTTGCAGCATAAGAAGTGCGTTTGGATCGGAGCAAGTTGAGCGAAATCTGTCTACCTCGATATAAGAAAAGCGTGACGGATATTATGCATGTGTATTTAGTGTGTAGTTAAAGCTAAAACAATAAACCAATTTGTATCTGAGACGCAACTGATGGAAGAAGATAAAGCAAAAGTTTGCTTGGACCGTAGCAAGTGGAGCGAAGGGAGAGCCGTGATGGATAAATATGTCTGAATAGGTATGTCCCCACCAGCGCGCTTTCGTTTTCATGTTCAACTTGCACTTCAAATTTCAGTTGGTTTTGCGTCAAGCGCTGTGCCTGTTTTTTCTTTACGTTGTTGTATACGCTATGGTTTTTCGAGCATGCTTCAAATGAAAACGCAAGATGAACGTGAAAGCGCATACCTTATACAGAGTGTTAGGAAAAGTATCACTTTCCTTTTAACCAGGTATAGTGTTAGTGATGTAGAACACATTCCACGAAAAAAAAAAATCTTTTGAACTCATTTTTAATTAAGATTTTCATTATTAATAGCGCGCTTACTCGCCGAGAGTTGAATGACCTTTGCGTTAGAGCGCGCGAATTGCGCGATTAATAATGAAATTTTTAATGAAAAATTAGTTCAAAAAAATTTTTTTCTTCGAATGTGTTCTACATCACTAACACTTTACCTGGTTAAAAGGAAAGTGATACTTTTCCTAACACCCTGCATGTCTTTAGTGTCAAGTTAAATCTATTATTTCCTTCACACACCGCCCGTCTACGAAATCATAAGAGCCATGATTGTACCATGGCCGTGATTCAGGCTCTTCTGCTACATTTAACCCGTCCCCGATATTTACGGTCAAACTCGGGAGCTTTTTACGTGAGCTTAGATTGTATAGGTGCTAGACTTCGGTGGCAGAATATGAATAAAAGATATGAACTTGGAAATATTCCGTCTGAAAATATGAAATGAACTAAATGAACGAAATGGATGAAATGAAAGAATTGAATGAAATGAAAGAATTGAATGAAATGAAAGAATTGAATGAAATGAAAGAATTGAATGAAATGAAAGAATTGAATGAAATGAAAGAATTGAATGAAATGAAAGAATTGAATGAAATGAAAGAATTGAATGAAATGAAAGAATAGAACGAAATGAACAAATTGTACGAAATAACTGAAATGAACAAAATGATTATGAAAAATTTATTTGCAGAAAACTTAGATAAAGTAAATAAGATATAAATTTGAATGTTTTAGGTGTTCTTAGTGTCAGGATCCCAAGTCTGCTAATTTACAATATTCTCAGTTGTATGTCGGCAGAGTGTCAATGTCATTTTTGACACATTTGGTCGCAATCAGTGTAAGCCATTGTTTAGCAGAATACCAAATGTATCAAAATTGCAATTGACACTGCCGACACATAACTGAGGCTATTTTAAGGCTTGGGCCCCGGATTTTTTCCTTGGAGTCTAACAGCTTTCCCTCTATGTGTTCATACACTCTCTATGCTGTCGGTAGACCGGAATAAGATACGGACCAAATGGGATGATGGCTCTTCACTCTGACCTCGTTATACCACAAAAAATGTTCAATACTACATCATTGTATACTAAACCAAGACGTAGCACATTATTCAAGGAGTCTCCATCCTACTTACGTTAGCCTCTCTCTCTCTTACACATAACTCAATTAATTAATAACGTACTAGACTCAAACGTATTCATAGTCGTATCTTGTAAAACTTAGGACTCCAACACATAAACACGATAGGACGTCGCAGCGTTGCACGACGCCGACGACGCCGTGTCGTGTGGGAGCTCTAACACAAGATTAACCTATTGTGTTATTTTCAAAGTCAAAGTCAAAAATATATATATATTTCATAGGCACAAAAAATGCTCTTGAAACCGTTACATTATTATATAGGTATTTTTTTTAAAGCTAGCGCTAGATTCGCAAGGTGCAGTTTCCCCCAGAGAAGAACCTAGCAAGAAACTCTGTGAGGTTGCTCTTTTCAAATAAAGTTTTACAATTCTTATAAACAGTTACACAGGTAGTAGGTACATATTTTCATTATTATAATTATTGTCCCTACAATTAATTTTGATCCTGCAGCATTCAAAGAAACCACAAGGTGAAAACAGCTAAAAAGTAAAGTTTTGATGCGCAATGTAAGCTACATATTGGAAAGTTTCATTTAAATCTTTTCCGTGGTTTTTTGGAAAGAGTCACAAACATCCTTCCATCCATAGACAATAAACATTATCATTACAATGAATAAATAAACGATGCGTATACTGCAGTCGATAACCTTCATTAGTATGCCGATATGACACTATAAATTATATGCTAATCTTAATAGCGTTATTGTTGCAGTATAAGGGAGCTTGTGCCTTTAATTAGTACCTATCATATGTTTATAGTTTAATCACTACTTCTTTTGATTAGGTGGGAATATTAAGTAGGCAGGTGCACGTTTAAAATAAAATTAATAAGTAATTCTTTTTTTTTAGCTGGAAAAGGTCAAGTAAAATCTTGAGGCATTTATCTAAAATACAATAGATTATCTATTTATCTGTCTTTTTATTTATTCCCAGTAGTAAATAAATAAAATTTTCTTAAATTAGCTCTATCTAAAAATCATAATTTACGAAACATTGTCTAAATAGGTACTTCTTTTTAACATTGCCATAAACAAAGCCACAAATAAAAATTTAAAAAGCAACAAACAGAATTCCATTTTCAAAAACCCCGCGTTCTTTTCTACTTTTTTCCGGCCAGTGCGTTGTTTGGATTGCCAATACAGCAAAGAGATGGAAACACAACAAAACTCTTCTGTGGTCGAATGAATGAATGAATAAATGGATGTTTGTTTGGACCACAATGGACAAGCCCATAGCCTCCCATACATTTGACGAAATTCTTTGTGGTTTGAGGGCCAGCCTAATTTCATTGAATGCGTTTTGTTAAACACAATTATTGCAAAATGTAGTTGGTCTATTCGTTTGTTGGGTGACTTTTCTGTTTAACTTATAAAATATAAGATTACTAGCTGTCCCGGCGAACTTTGTCCCGCCTTAGAATGAACTTTATTGTGCAGGAAGGAATAAAGTTCAAATTGACTCTACATTTTAGTAAGAAAACATTTGTATGGGAAAAAGAAAAGGTCTGTTAGGGCTTTCCCGGCAATTATTCGAATTTTTCTCACCGTAAAAACCATCCTTGGACTTCAATGAATATTTAAAAAAAACAGCCAAATCGGTCAAGCCGTTTTCATGTTATGTCGTGACAACGGAAAACGGGTTTCATTTTTATATATACCTATAGATTTCTTATTAGGGGTCACTTTTCCTATAGAACACGAAAAAATATTTTGTTGTTTTCACACGTCTCTGTTCATCATTAAATCTTATTCTATTGCTTTATATGAGTTCTATTTTAAGCACTCTATTTTTACGCCACATTTCTTAAATAAGTAAAATGCCTACCCTTTCTCAAGGCAGGTTACCACATAAAATCCCCACTAGGCGGGTCCACACAGAGCGAGCAGCCTCGCGAGGCAGATGTTTGGCCGCTCAGGAAAGACCTCACTATCCTTTTGAGTTGGATAGTTCTTAGGGGCCTCTTTAAATTGGCCAAAAAGTTGCCTCGCCAAGCTGCTCGCTCTGTGTGTTTCCGCCCACTTGCAGAAAAAGTAAGCGTCTCTCCAAAACGTGAAGTCATTTAGCAAATGTGTGCGGTAGTTGGAGCCAAATCTGTCTCCTCATCGCCATTACATCTGTCCACACTTCTCGGTCTCATTACGGGATCCTTTTAGCTTTCCGTCGCCTTTTTTGTACCAATTCCACCTCAATTTAATTGTGGTACAAACGACGGGACATATTTTATTAGAAAATTTTGTCGGTTTTCTTTTTGCTGTCAGTGACTTTTTTTAAGGAAAATTGTGAGAAAGAATTCCGGTTTATAAAGACTCGCTTTCTTTTTTTATTCTTTGAACGAAAGTGCAATGAAGGAAAAAAATAGTAGGTACCTACGTAAAAACAAAATTGTGAACATGGGGCCCATAAATTTTTGCGTTATTTGACAAATAACAAAGACATACTTAAATGCATTTTTCTTTTTTTTTTACTTTTTTTTGTGAATAAGTTGTCATATCAATATAAAGTGTTCTTTAGACTGAATAATACCAAAACCAAAACCATAAACAAAAATCAATAGAACTAGATGAAACAAAACAAAACGCAAACCAAAAACAACAGCCTTTGCTTCATTAGCAACAAAACGCTCAGCTGTTATCTATCCACGTACACTAAACCACACAAGTGCGACCGCAATCTGCTTAGCACGTCGCAATAAGCAAAGACGTGCCTGTTTGATACGCTGTACAACCTACAAGAATTAAATTGAATCTTCGTATGTATGAGTGTACAAGGAGTAGAAGTATCAAGTCAAATGTTGTTGGTGAAGTAGTTAGTAGTTGAACTGAAGCAATAACCGACGCTCAGCGCATCAGTGCAATATTTGGCTCCGGATTTCGAGAATTAAGAAGATTTAGATATGTTTATGAATTTCAGATCGGATATGTGAATGTTAATGGTTTAATTACACTGCTGTCGTACTTTTGAATTATGTCTCTTAAGCGGGCCACACACGCTAGGTTATGCCTGACGGTTATGCTTGAACAGTTGAACTCTGCAAGCATAACTGAACATGTGTACCTAAATTTTGCTTGCACAGGAAAACAATAATACCATACACACGTTCAGTTATGCTTACACAGTTCAACTGTTCGAGCATAACCGTCAGGCATAACCTAGCGTGTGTGGCCCGCTTTACTCACTAGCGGTTGAAGTGATTTTGTAATGAAAATCGTGAACAGAACTTTCCAAGTACCTAGGTAATTAAATTCTTTGTGCAATTTTATATCAAAATGTCTTTGCAATTGTAAATGCCATAGTATATCCATAGAATCAATTACATATTATTAAGTACCTAGGTATATAGGGTGACTTTAAATTAGTGAACAATAGAAAAGGATTACTCGTGATAACAAACAACGTTTACTATGGGACCAAGGTCGATATCTTTCAAAAAAATTTAACTCCCCATACAAAACGCATCAGCTGATAGTATGGGCGAACAATTTTTTTAAATTCTTTCGATCTTGGTCCCATAGGAAAAGTTGTTTGTTATCACGAGTACATGCATATCCTTTTCTATCGTTCACTAATTTAAAGTCACCCTATAAAAATTAATCATGTTTCAAAAGAAGGGTACTTACCACTAAAGAGTGAAGAATAAAGTAAACGTCATGCATGTCGTAGCAAGTCAAATAGTAAAAATGTAGAGTAGAGGCTTAAATCTAACTCTTAACTTATATCATCATCGCATTTAAGAGTTACTCTTGTCAGAAGAGCAGTCGTGATTTAGGCCTATCCTCTGCCAGTGCTTTGACTTCTTGATACGACATGATGTTAACTTAAAAATGAAAATAAACTGTTTTATTCAAAAATAGGTAAAATTCATTACACTTTTTTGATCTAAAACTACTGCCGGTTCACTACCTGTATAGCCGAGAGGAAGAAAACGGCAAGAAACCTTCGGCACAGGGCCCTACGTTATGTCCAATATATCTTTTTTTATTGAGACACTAATACAATTACATATGAAGATGAAGAGAACAAGATCCTAAACGAATTGCCCGATAGTTATATAGAAATTCTACTGCGCATATCAAATACAAAGAAAAACAACATAAATAAGAATTAATGCTAGACTCATCTAAAACCTACCTAACTCTACAACAACCGCGTCGACTAGAGAAATTGCAGCAATATTGAAAAATTTGCATCTGTCGTATTTTTACCTGAACCCGAGACTCCAATACCAAAGCTGTTTGCGAACTCTGTTTGTATTTATATAATGCAAATGAGTATATAGCACTTAGAGATGTAATTTGGTAAAAGATATTTAGGGATACAGTTTAGTGGGTATTTATTCATTTATTTAGGGTTCTCAATAGTTTTTATATTAAAACATTGACTTTGAAGATAAAATGCACAACTGGGGCCTAGGTTTGCTAATTTAAAATATCCTTAGTTGTGTGTCGACAAAGTATCGATGGCATTTTTTGACAAGTTGGGTCTCATTGTTGCTTAAAAATAAACCGACGCACTGTCCTTTTATATTATTTTTCTCAATTTTCATTAAATATGGCATTTCATGCTATTTACAATACAATACAAATATTTTTTATTGCACACAAGGATATAAGGATATTTATTTTTGAGATCGAATTTTAAGTAAGTAAATATTTATTTCCAGTCCAATAAAATTTACAAGAACAAAACAAAATTAAAACACAGAATAACAAAATTAAACGTAAAACAAAATTAAACATAAAATAAAATAAAACTTATCTTTTAAAACTTAGGATTAATTTTGCAACTCTAGTTGCAGTAAGTTGAGATTAATAATATCTTTCAAGAGTCTGCTTCTGAACCTGGACTTTCTGCTCTTATTTTTGGAAAGAGAAAATCTAAAAATTTGCAAATAGGAAGACCTCAAGTCATTACCACCTCATTGAAATCGATTTATATTCCAGAAGCTATGCTCCAAAGAGATCTCGACATAACGTCTTTGCTTTACGTACATATTTTATTTGTTTGTGTTTATTTTTTAGTTATTTCCCGAGATTTTCTGATCGACAGGTTTATAAACTTGTTTTTTAAATACCTATTCATAAAAAGTGAATAGGTATTAATAGGTAGATATCTATTTTTTTTGTTTAAGTAATGTAAAAAAGGGGTGGGTCCCTTGGGTACCTACCCCCTTATTAAAATCAATTGCAATTTAAAGTAGGTAGGTATAACGTTTATCCTAATTCATATCAGGTTTAAGTGTGACTCGTTGATGCATTTTTTCTCCTTTTTAAGCACTATTTAAGTTTCAGTAAAATTAATTATGGTATTCGGTTCAATAGCTGTCAATTTTTTCTGTCTAATATCAGACCAAGATGGTATTAATACGAGTAGAAAAGCACCTCGTATAACGGACATGTACAACAAAAATATTGCGAAAAATAAAATTTAACATAAAAATCCCGCAGCCATAAATAATCTAATTAAAACATTTTCCTCTAGGTACGTCACGTGTTGTGATAATAAACATAAAAAGTTATGTTAAGGAAAACAAAATTAAATTAAAAACCTAATTTGAACGTCGAATGTTCCTTTTTTGAACGTTCCTAAAAATTCCCGACACAAAATTAGGCATGCAAACTGAATTATGTTAAATAATGAAACATAATTAATAGCCCGCGCTTTGTTCAAACGAAATTCTTGATAAAGGCGGGAATTGGCGAAAAGACGGTTTCTTTTTAATTTCATTTTTTGGCCTGGAAGGCGCTTTTTTAGTCATCATGTGGATTATTCTACATCGGAATGAAAATATTTATGATTAAGCGATTTTCCACATTATATAACCATATAAGTAGATAAAGAAAAATAAAGTGTCCGTTTCACCATCTAAAGATAAAATTTAACTGACAGATAAACCTGTCTATTTCATAAAACTGGACGTTTGAGACAGAGACAGGTATGAAATATCGGTAAGCCCCAAAACACACGGTGAAACGCAAATGCAACGCAACTGAAACTGCTAGTTACTTTTGAGTTGCATTGCAGTTTCTGCTAAAGACTTCCTAAGAAAACCACACACGTCGCAACTGAAACGAAACGTTTCAAACTAGTTGCGTTTCACCGTGTGTTCTGGGTCTTAGATAAAAAAAAATCAGTAAATTGTGTAACGGTCCGATATAATAAAATAACACAAAGTTCGAAATATAATGGTAAATTAAAATTAATAACATTTTCGTAAACTATGAGAATACCTATTGACTGAATAGAACTCCCTCCTCTAAGAAAAGGAAATCATGAAAAGATCAATTGTGTTGGTAGCCAACCTCGAAATAATTAAATAAACTGCCAATAGAAAGGGCAAACAGACGTCTGTAACCCAATAAACGAGAAAAACACCATCTTGGGATAACACGTTTCTTTCAGCACGTTTATAGTTTGACGATAAGGAAACTGTCTGGTTGAAAAATAGATCTTGAAAGATAATTGTCCGTAATATCACGACATTTACTGTTGATGAGAAGGTATTATGTCATTTTAAACTTAAAATAAAGATTTTGGATTAACTAATTCAGATTAATGACATTATTGTTAATGATCGCAAAGAATTCTTCTTGTTTGGTTTCACATTTCATTGAAAGTTTAACCTAACTTTTTTAAATGAACAACTGTCATTGTCATATTTTTCATACTACCGGCATTAATTTGTATTTAGTCGGGCTATACAATGGATGGAAAAGGAAGAAAGGAAGACCCAGACGGACGTTTCTAGAACAAGTGAAGGAAAAGGCGGGTGTCATGTCGTATCAAGATGTTAAAAAGAAGGCAGAGAATAGGGAGGAATGAAAGAGGCTCCACCGACAAGAGCTAAGCTCTTAAATTAGAAGAAAATACAATGGAGAAATGTTGATAGTGATTTTAAATAAATCTTATTCAATCTTATTTCTCTGTTCTTAACTTTTTCATTCATTTCATTTTCAAAAATCAAACAGAAAATATTGATATAAATATCTTAACTTTATTTTACAAATCCAAAATAGACAAGCTAAAAAGTTCCACAAAGAAAAAAATCAAGACTCCCCAATTCTCAATGCAAATATAACACCAGTGTTGCCATGAATGTCAAATAGGGTAACCCTAAAGAATTAATATTCGCATTTCATAGAAAACGGAAACCTTCACTGGCTGGCGTGGTTGGTAATGACTGCTTGCCATGCCGTAGGTCGGGGGTTTGATTCCCACTAGGGACAAACATTGCTGTGGTGGTACAGAGATGTTTGTCTTCATTCTGGGTGTTTATGAGTATAGAATAATAAAGTATTTCTTATACTTTTTTTGCAGTAAATTGTATGATTATCCTATCATAATTAATTTTATAAATTTTAATGTTTGTGCCGTTGGATGGATGGATGTTTGTTACTTCATCACGTAAAAACTACTGAACAGTAAATGAAATTTTACAATAACTTAGCTTGGACATCAGAATAACACATAGGCTATATTGTTTGCAGATTTTTCGTGTATTTTGAGAGATAATGACGATAAATGCGTACGAACTCTCGTGCAGTCTCTCGTAGCTACTTACTATAATCAAAGCATTCTTAATACTCAAACATTTATTGCACTCCACAGGTTTTTACAGATCTTAAAAGTACTTAAAGTACCAAATGTAGACCCTGATTAGGGCACGGCAAATAGGCATGACGACAAAAAAAATGTTTTAGGCCCATCACATAGTTTATTTTTAAATACTCGTACACGTATTTTTTCTTTTTACTCTTAAACTAAAAATTACAAAGATACACTGGGTTAAAGTTGCTCGTGACGTCACGCTTACGTACGATTTTTACGTAAGAGTGACGTCAAAACCCCCCACTCCATAACTTTGATGCTCTGTATCTTTGTATTTATTTATGTATTTAATCAGGTAAAAATTGTGTTTCAAATATTTTTTAATAGCCTAAAAGACGGACTAATTATTTTTTGAATTTTTGAATGTAGTCGTCATCCCTATTATGTAGCAAAGCTAAAATTGTTTTTTTTTTCGTTTTATTACACATAGATACCTACTTATAATTAACTATGTATATACTTATGTTTAAGGTAGCATAGAAGTAAGTAGGTGGTCCGAATTCTTCCCAGTTTGCCGCCCACCTCACGTCCAGAAAGGCCCAATCAAATTATATAGGACGGACTTGGCAGGGGAGCAAGGTAAGAGATTATGACATTTTTTTTAGCTAGGTTATTTTTGTCTTGGAAGTAGGTCATCATCATTTAACCTAAGAGTTAGACTCTTGTCGGTGGACCATTCGCCATTTAGGCCTATCCTCTGCTAGTGCCTTGACTTCTTGATACGACATGACGTTAACTTTCTCCTTCACTTGAGTGAAGTAGGTACGTCGAGTCTTCCTTTGCCTCTCTTCCCCTCAACCTTTCCTTCAATATATCCTTCGGAAGTAGGTACATGACGAATGTGGATTCTACCAAATGGTTGCATCATAATTTGTAAGCATTTATCGTCATATCTTGGAAATGTTACACATCATTAAATATCTAAATTAAAAATAAATTAAATATTTAAATATTTTTATTAATCGGTTCAGTAGTTTTTGCGTGAAAGAGTCACAAACATCCTTACATCTCACATCCATACAATACATCAATCTATACAAACTTTGACATATACTTATAATATTATAAAATGTCAAATTAAAAAAAATATATTTTAAATTAACAACCGCTATCTCTTTTGCCTGGAAGATATTGCTACTTAGCAATAAGGCCGCCTGTTGCTTCTTATATTCTTGTTTGTGTCTGTACCTTATATCTTTGTGTGCAATAAAGAATATTTGTATTGTATTGTAAAATTGTTAAAAATGCCTTGTCAACATAGTCAACGTTTAAAAAACATAAACTAGAAAAGATATTGGTAAAAATAGTAAACTTAACAAAACTTCCTCTCCCATCTTACCCCAAATCCGAAAACCTAACGAAAACTGACAAAAAACCTAACTTTATTCACATAAATCGATCTTTATTATCGGTTGTGTGGACCATTGGCTATTGGCGCGCCAATCTCGGCCATCGACATGCCAATCCTTGGCCATCAAAGTGCCAATTACTTGCAAACGTTGGGAGGTAATGATTACATGCGATCTGTTTCACGCGAATGTTAAGTTGGGACGCTATTTGTGTAAAGTGAAATGGTAATTGGGTATCTAGTTAGCTTTTGTGAGTTAGAGTTGTCTAGTGGGTATCAAAAATAGATATAATGAGGGTTTGAAGTACTTATATTATGAGAATGATCAGAGTTTACATACACAGATTCTTTTATAATAAAAATACAATACAATAAAATACAATACAAATACAATTATTAAAATATCAGAACGAAGTAAGGTATAGGTACAAAGAAATACCACAAGCTGCCTTATTACTAGATAGCAATATCTTCCAAGCAACCTAATACTACTTAGCATACATTGAAAATCTTTTATTTTAGGCAAAAGTGTACACCAATTATTGGTAAACATATACATATAACAATAATGATAAGTGTCTCTAATCCGTCACGATTCTTGTCATTTGCCTGCCATACTATGTCAAAAAGTGTCTAATAACCCAATGCAAAAATGCTTAAGAATGTTTTCTACCAAACTTTTCAATACTTGACATAGGCAGAATCCTTCGTGGCAGTTGCCAATATAAAAAAAAAAATCCTAACCTATTTATTGTAAACCACTAAAAAGCCACTATAACACCAAGCAGTAAAACACAGACACTAAAACTGTCTTTGAAGCACTAAAACAGTGTGCATAGAGCTAAAAGTGTAATTTCTTAGCCGTCGAGTAAGTTGGAAGGAAAGTGTGCCAGCGCGGTGATTCTGTGGCGACGGATCACTACCGAAATAGAACACTTTGTATATTGTATACAGGGTCTATTTTGTGCTGGCGTGTACCTACTGGTGGGGAGAAAATTGAAATGAAATGAAATGAAAAATCATTGAATCCTGTAGGTTTTGACAACACTTAGGACGGGTCATTTTTTTTAAAGTTGCTAGATTCGCAAGAGTGCAGTTTTCCCCAGAGAAGAACGTAGCAAGAAACTCTGTAGGGTTGCTCTTTTCAAATTAAGTTTTACAAATCACAGAAACAATTGTGGTAACCTAACCTTTTTTAATAAAAAAAAACCGACTGCGTTTATAAAATATTGTTTTTTTTATTATTATTTTGATGTACCCAGTGTCACTCTCACAGTAAATACGAATCTAACGACACCTTTCAAGCTAAAATCCATCAAGCCGTTCAGGCTGCAGAGCGTGCCAAATAATCATAATCATAATATTTATTGCACTTCCACAAAGTTATAAAATAGTCTTAAAAACAATTTAAAATAATTATACATAGGTACATAATACTCTCGAAAAATAACCTTGCCTCTGGCACAGTCGGGTAAAAATGGGGGAACGAAATAAAAATGCAGTTTTTTATATTCTTTGTTGAATATTTAGGGTAATGTTAGTCATTATTGGTTGTACTTTTGGATGATGGTGATTGCCCTTTTTGCTATTGTTGTGTCGTGTAGAACTTTTGAAATGGAACTTTATGATGAAACTTAGCAATATTGTAGCATATCAGAATAACATATAAGTAGATTAGGTAGGTATATAAAGATCTATCTACACAGATCCGGGCCGTGCCCAGGACGTATCCGGGCCGTGGCCCATCAGGAGGGAAAACAATATATCGTCATGACAACGTTTGTGAACGAAATCATAGAAAATGAATGGAATGATATTTTTTCCCTGAAACGTCCCTGACACGACCCGGACACGTTGTCATGACGACTTATTATTTTCCCTCCTGATGGGCCACGGCCCGGACACGTCCCGGGCACAGCTCGGATCTGTGTAGATAGACCTTAATTTTCACTAAGTTTATTAAAAATGTGTTGGAAGAGTCCTTCTAATATTATAAATGTCAATGTTTGTGTCGATGAATGGATGGATGTGACGAAATTATTATCTACTCTTTCACGAAAACACCATTGGATACATTTCAATGAAACACTAGCGTAGATTATTTATTCATCAGAATAACACACAACTAGGCTAGGAACATAATTTTCAGTAATTTTATTTGAAACAGTGTAGGTGGAGTATAAATAAGAACTGAAAGCAGTAAATACCGAGTCCCACAAATTTTCTCTTTACCTACCGCTTCAGCACACACGTGTCCGTCCTCACAGCCCACATGACAAAGGCTCGCGGCGACATTCAGCCACTAAATCTACCACTCAGCCAACATCTAGCGTTTGCGAAACAAACGAACTGCAGGAGCTAATTTTTGAGACATTTTTGTGAGTGAATGAAGGAACTATGGCTGTTAAGACACGGGGCATAGTTTCGGCCTAGTTTAGAGTGCGTTTCATGAAATATAGCGGCATAGAATCTATTTCCATGAGGTTAATTTCGTAGAACAAATTTTCAATGCTACCAACATGGCGGCATAGGAACTATTTTCATGAAACATACTGTAATGGTCAGGGATCACTATGCATATTATAATTATTTTATTTTTAGCCAATAGAAATTTTATTTTTATTTCTGTTAACTTCAGTTTTGTAATGTTTTACTCTACATTGTAATTTTTACTTATATTATCAGACACAATATTTTATTTAGAATCTTTTGAATGTTCATGTTCAAAGATTTTAATAAAAAATACATTAAACATAATGCGTAGACCTATATCGACAAAATAAAATCAAAATTATCAATAAACACACTCGAATAAACCCGAATATTAAAACGAAACGAATTCAAGATGAACGCCTGTGAAAAAGTAGAGAGCAATCTTTAGGACGATCTGTAACCACTTTACATCAGGCACTTGTTGATTTGTCGTTAAGATGACAAAAATGGAAATATTAAGTTCCGAGAAAAACGAAAGGTATTTTCCAGGAAAAGCGTAGGTGGTGCTTTTTATATGAAATTAGATTGTTTGGTTCCATTACGTCTTATTTTTGTAACAATAACTATAGTTATTTATAGTTTATAGTTAATTTATAGTTATTTATTATTAATTATTATATTGTTATTTAGTTATTTATTATATTGTAGATAGATACTCTATCTACAAATAGTTATTTTATAGTTATTGTTACAAAAATAAGACGTAATGGAACCAAACAATCTAATTTCATACAAATCGTATTAAGTAGGTACTTTACGAAAACGTTACAGGCCAGTTTCACCATCTGCAGATAAAATTCATCTGTCAGATAATTTATACCTGTCACTGTCTAAAACGTCATGTTTTATGAAACAGACATAGGTTTATCTGTCAGATAAATTTTACCTATATTTGGTGAAACGGCCCCTAAGAAATTGTAGACATTCTTTTCTTTTTATAATCGTTCTAAGATATTCAAAAATATAAAATACTAGCTGTCCCGGCGAACTTCGTCCCGCCTTAGAATGAACTTTATTGTGTAGGAATAAAGTTCAAATTGACTCTACATTTTAGTAAGAAAACGTTTGTATGGGGAAAAGAAAAGGTCTGTTTTAGGGCTTTCCCGGCAATTACTCGAATTTTTCTCACCGTAAGAACCATCCTTGGACTTCAATGAACATTTTAAAAAAAGAATTAGCGAAATCGGTCCAGCCGTTCAGGCGTGATGCCGTGACAACGGAAAACGGGTTTCATTTTTATATAATAGGTCTTTACCTATGAAATTGCCGTTTTACAGTACTGGCCATTTCAATTAAAAATATTTTTTGTTTAGCTAAGAATTCTAATTTCAAATTAATTTCATTTTAAAAATATGGAATCCTTTTTTCAAAAACAGTCATTTGTTTATTGGTTAGTGTTACATTTTCATTGCATTTCAATCATTTTCGTCAACATGGATACGTTAAAAATTCGAGTAATTATGGAATATGAGTTCCGTCGTGGCAGCAACGCGGCACAAGCGTCTCGCAACATCAACGACGTGTACGGAGCTAACACTACAAACCAACGAACCACTAGTTATTGGTTTGTTAGCTTCCGTTTTGGAAATTTCGACCTGAAAAATGAACCCCGCGGTCGTCCGAAGACTTTGGTCGATGCAGACGAATTGAAGGCGATCGTGGAAGCTGATGATACTCAATCTACGGCTGAATTAGCAGCAGCTTTCGACGTTAGCATCAAACCAATATTGGTCCATTTGCGTCAAATTGGCAAGGTAAAAAAGCTTGACAAATGGGTGCCCCACGAACTCAATGATCGCCAGCGCCAAGTACGCGTCGAGACGTGCCGTGCATTGCTCAACAGACACACAAATGAAGGAATTTTGAACCGCATTGTCACCTGTGATGAAAAATGGATTCTGTTTGATAACCGTAAGCGCTCAGCAAGTTGGTTGGATCCTGGTTCAGCACCTAAACAATGCCCTAAACGAAAACTTACCCCTAAAAAGGTGATGGTTACTGTTTGGTGGTCTAGCACCGGTGTGATTCATCACAGCTTCTTACCAAATGGGGAGAGTATTACTGCAGATGTGTACTGTGAAGAATTGAACACAATGATGGAGAAGCTGGCACGGCTCCGACCAGCATTGGTCAATCGCTCGTCTCCGCTGCTCCTGCACGACAAGGCGCGACCTCATACCGCACAAATGACGGTCTCCAAGTTGCAAGAACTGGGGTTGGAAGCTCTCCCTCATCCACCGTACTCACCGGACCTTGCCCCTACAGACTACTACTTTTTCCAGAATTTGGATAACTTCTTGACTGGAAAAAAATTCAATAACCAAGAGGCAGTTCAAAACGCCTTTGAAGAATTTGTTGCCTCTCGTCCAGCTGATTTCCTTAAGAAGGGCATTAATAAACTGCCACTGCGTTGGCAAAGATGCATTGGTTGTATGGGTAATTACTTCACTTAATACAAATAAAAATTACATGAAAAAAAATCGTTTGAATTTTTTCATACAAAACGGCAATTTCATAGGTAAAGACCTAATATATAGATGTAGATAGCCATCAGTATCGTACGCTATTAATAAAACACAAAGTTAAGTGACTATCCTGCCTTTATGCTATCTCTTCTCTCTCTGTGAGGTCTGCAGGAAGAAATTTCTTTTGGAAAAATGCTGTACCTTTTGTATAACTTCTCTATTTTTTTGTCTTTCTGTACTATCATCTTACAATAAACTGTTAAATAAATAAATAATACACATCAAAGTGTAAACTATTTCGCAAACAATGGGTAATATAAAACCTACCCACGTTACTGAAACTAAACATTTGGGATAGGCTGCCAGGGCCGGATTAAGGAGACCACGACATTGAGGCCCAAAGAGATATAAGCCAGAGAGACTATTGCCTTCGCGGCTTCGTGTAGGCAATCAAGTGATAGATGGACAGTATTGGACGGTAAATAACATGAACTAGGTTACTACTCAACAGATTTTGTAAAAACCTGGCAATATTGTGTAGCTAATATATTATGTATCGAATAACATCAAGGCTCGGCGCAAACGAGCCCCCGACCACAGCCACCGGTGGTCAGTGACTGTGACCTTACACGCTTTTCCATTAATTATATGGCGGCGACGCACACGTGTAGCCGGTGGCGGTGACTCGCTACAGTAGTGCTCGCTCGCTATCTCGCACACTCGCTCGGAACTTGCTCGCTTCTGACATTGTGGCGTTAGCGCGCGACAGCGATAGCGACACGCTATTATCAATAAATATTGTGTTCCAAGAAATGACGATAAATACGTAACTATGCGTCGCGGCCAACCTGTAACTAGTTACAAACAGTACAACAGTGCAGTCATTTGTTTCTTTTGTCTTTCTAATGCGATGCTCATGGCCACATAAAACCCCCAAATACGTCCCTGTAACAAAGTAAACTTTACACCCGAATTAATTCCCGGGCACATAGCGTAAAGGCGCGTCCGCAGCGTCAGATGAATTACAATTATCTTATACGTTTCTACAGGTATCTACATACTTATAGGTACTATGGGGGTTTAGAAATAAAGGGAATGATGTAGGAAGAGAAAATTTTATTCATATTTTTGTACAAGCAGCAGCGTGGGGTCATTGTAAATGACAATGTTTGAGCTAATTGATGACAATTGATGATTGATTGATGGATGAATGGATGGATGGATGGATGTGAGCATGTTTGTTACTCTTTCAGGCAAAAACTGCTGAACAGATTTTGATAAAACTTGGCAATAATGTAGTGTAGATTATACATTTTAATAATACATTATTTTTTCCAAGAAATGAAAATAAATGCAAACCTACGAAGTCGCGGGCAGTGTCTAGTTATGATAAAAATAGATATCACTACATTACTGTAGGTATATTTAAAAAGAAAATGTATTTTTATTAGCATGTCTTCAAATCCAGGCGAATAATGATTTATTTACAACTTTTTAAAAGCCCAACTGCACTTTTTCATTACTGATTTTTTAGGCTGCACTTCTACATTGCCAGGGTCAAAAATCTTCAAAGCCTTTAGGTATTTAACAACGTTCGAAACGTGTAATTTAACAATATTAACAATGAGAGACAGACAGACGGACGGGCTTTAACAAGGGTTTGTAATTCTAACTAATTGTCCCCGAATCCAAAGTAGGTGCCTTCTCAATGTTGGCAACACTGAATTTAAATTACTTCACGATTTTACCGTAGGTATACGAAATACGTGGGGGACAACTTTATTTGTAACCATATTAATGTCATAATGCTTTGCGTACGTAGCATCTGTCTCTAGCGTTGCAAAAAACATTTTTAATTAACTTAACAATAGGCATGATGACTAAAAAATTTTTTTTAGTCCATCACATAGATGATTTTAAAATATTCGACACGTATTTTTTCTTTTTACTCTTAAACTAAAAATGACAAAGATACACTGGGTTGAAGTTGCTCGTGACGTCACGCTTCAGTACGATTTTTACGTAAGAGTGACGTCAATACTCCCCACTCCGTAACTTTGATGCACTGAATCTTTGTATTTATTTATTTATGTATTTGATCAGATAAAAAACGTGTTTCAAATATTTTTAATAGCCTTAAAAACGGACTCATTATTTTTTGAATTTTCGAATGTGGTCATCATCCCCATTAACTAGCAAAAAAGATTTATAAATGACTTTGGCAGTTGTACCCACAACTTCTAAAGTTAAATATTTATTAGCTAGTTGCACTAACACCAGTTAAAGTAACCATTTAAACAAGTTTAAATTCCACATTGAAAACATTTTAAACTACATAAATAAATGAACATCTTACAGGGTAGAAAAGGCGCTAGAATTGTGTTTGGATCGTAGCAAACTACTGCTATCTACACAGCAAAGCCGCCGGCATGGCATGCCGCCGGGTTAGGCCGGCGGCTTTACGTCATACGAATGGCAGCTGTCAAAAAAGCCGGCGGCTTTGGTGTGTAGATACCATACCCCGACGGGAGAAAGGCGTGATATGTATGTATGTAAAATTGTATGTTTGTAAGTAGGTATGTAGGTATGTATCATTCATGGAATATATGGTATACAGTTTCTTTAAACCGCTACTCTAGCTTCCCACCCCGACTTTCCCCGCATTTAAAATCTCCAATTGAAAGCAATCGGGTCGTGACTTTGTTAAATAATTCATAGCATTCATTCAGCGAGGAGATGTAATGGAATTGATACCTAGAGCTAGTGCTTATAGGATATATATTGAAGTACTATCGTAGATTCGATGCCCAGGGGCTCAAGTCTGTTAATTTAGATTAGCCTTAGCTGTGTGACGGCAGAGTGTCAATTGCATTTTTTGACACATTTGGTCGCAATCAGTAAAAACCATTGTTTAGCAGAATACCAAATGTGTCAAAAAATGTCATTGACATTCAATAGTCATACAACGGAGACTATTTTAAATTAGCAGACTTGGGCCCCTGGTAATGCTATCTACACACCTAAGCCGCCGGCATGCCGCCGGGCTAGGCCAGTGGCTTACCGTCATACGAATGGCAGCTGTCAAAAAAGCCGGCGGCTTTGGTGTGTAGATAGATACCATAATATACTTACCACTTGTCCAAAATCACAATTAAAATCACTCGTCTAACCTAACTTTTAACATGGCCAGCTGTCAGCGTTACTAGTATTTTCATATTTACCGGTATTCATTTGTATTTAATTGGATTACAGTCTTCAGTATTCTAAACCGACGTGCATGTATGAGGCGACCGATGAATGTGGGTGAAGTGAAAGAAGTGTGTTTGGATTGTCGCAAGTGGACGGAAGTGGTCTCTGTCTACGCCGATGGGAAAGAGACGTGCGTGACAGATATGTATGTAGGTACATCTAGCTTAGCATACACTCCGTGACAAGACGTGGTCATGGGTTTGTCACGCTTACGTCTCTGTCCATAGTTTTAAATATGTTAAGGACAGCATGACGTGAGATAATTGTCCCGGCACGTATGCTAAGCCTCCATCAACTTAATTAGTCACATAACTGAGATTATTTCTTAAAATAGCAGATTTGGGCCACTGTTTTCTTGTTCGAGTCAAGCAAATCATATAACAATACTCGTACAATCATCAAAAGACAAGTCTATTTTGAAAATTATTTGCGTCACCAAAGTTCTAACTTTATTACTTTAATTCCCGGAATAAAGCTTAATTTAAATAAATACGAAAACAGAATGAACAACTAGGTTATTATGAAACGGAACAACTGAAGTGTTAACGAAAATAATAATACGTGGGTGTTGTCACAGCAAATTATGTGTTTTTTTTTATAGATATGGAAAGATGGCGGAGGGGAGACTCTACGTTTTTTTACTTATTTCACAAAATAGTGTAATGTTTGGTGAAATAAAAAAATTCAATCTTTTTCATCGGGATATCCGCCCGGCCTAATCACTCTCGTAAGAAAGTAGGCTCGTGCCCCTGTAGTGAGGACGTTATAAGGGCTGATAAGGTGGAAAAAGACCGCTTCCCTCCTCTTGCTACGATCCAAACTCACTTCTTCCACTTCATCAACATTCATCAGTCGCTCACATGCACGTCGCTTAAGGGTACTCTTGACTTAGCCCTTCTATACAGACATAAAATTGTACACATTTACCTAAGCTTTTTATTAAAAAACCGGACTGCGTTGAAAAACTGCATTTTTTTAATGTGTTGTACCCAGTGTCAATCTCACTATAAATACGAATCTAACGACAGCTCTCAAGCTAAAATCCATCAAGCCGTTTAGGCTGTAGGGCGCGCCAAAGAATTATACATACATACCTACTTACTCTCCAAAAACATAACCCTTCTTCTGGCGCAGTTGGGTAATAAAATGAAGAGTTATAAAGAGAACCCTATAAAAACAAAATAGAAAATAACTTTATTTACAACCCAATAAATAAATATACATGATTTGGGTATTTTTTATTTATTTATTTATTTTTTGGTACCATGAATCCCAGAGACGCTTTCGACGATATTTTCCTATTATAAATGGGGTATCTTTGAGGTTATCTATGTATAAATATGTATATAGTAGGTACTTAAGTAAAATAGGTTTGTATTATATTGTATTGTATTTATTTAAGGTGCAATCATGTATTTATATATTGGGTTAAACAAAATCTAAATAATAAATAAAATAGGCTTCATCTTGTAAGAAACAGGGTTACATTTCAAAGGCATCCTGGTTGGAAGTTTTAATCGAATCTAACGTCCAATGGCCTCGTTTCTTGAATAAACTGTCATCAAAGGGACACGGGGTCGCTTCTGACTTTGAATTTTAAAACAGATCGAGGATTTTTGGCTTGGTATCTTAGGTTTTTGGGTTAATAAAACTTTTTCCCTTTTTATTTTATTGGCTTCTATTTTTTACTTCTTTGAGACTAAAGAAATGTAATTAGATTATTTGAAATATTTATCATCTATCTTTGCCGCTACCATTAGTAAAAATACCCGGTCTTTTTAAAATATTTTATCAAAGAAAAAGCAAAAGAAAACGCAAACTCCTAGACATATGCATCCTGCCTATCCTTACCTACGGCGCTCAAACTTGGTCGTTAACGGAGAATCAGAAGTCCAAACTCAAGGTTTGCCAACGAGCGATGGAACGAGTATTCTGGGCTTCAAACGAAGTGACCGAATACGCAATACTACATTGCGCTCCTTGACAGGGATCGCTGACGTGGACAACAAAACCGCCAAATTAAAATGGAGTTGGGCCGGTCATGTTTGTAGAATGCATCCAGATCGTTGGGCAAAAATAACAACAGAATGGGCGCCACTAGATGGTCACAGACGCCGAGGTAGACCTCGAAAAAGATGGAGAGACGATCTGGATGCATTTTCACGCGAATGGCGGGTCGCTACCGGAGACCGTGTTAAATGGAAAGTCGCGGGGGAGGCCTTTGCCCAGCAGTGGGATCTTATTGGCTAACAAAAAAAAAAAAAATTGTCAAACATTTTTTTTTCATAAAACATGACGTATTATACAGAGACAGGTATGAAATATCTGTCAGATAAATTTTATCTGTTGATGGTGAAATAGGCCTTTAATCTTTTATTAAATCTGATATTAAATTAATTCCACTAAATATAACCTAAACCAATTAATTCCTTTAAATAAAAAACAAAACAAAACACAATCTAATTAAATAACAGTAAACAATCCAACTTTGTTCTAAACGCTCATATATTATATACCACAAGTTGACAGCTGGCTGAGCTAATGTAGCTCCTAACTCAAAGGGGTAGGGTGCAGGGGTGGTCTCAGTTTATATGACACACGAAGGTGGTACGACGTAACATTTCTTCTAAGTAATTAAGTTTGTCTCGTCTTTGTTAAGGGGATGTGATTACAAAATTAAAAAAGACTTTATTAATAGGTAACTCAAAATTACACTTTAATTCGTCAAAAATTTATTTAAAATTAAAAACACGATATAGGTACTAATAAAAAACAATATTTTTTTATAACATTTTTGTTTTGGAAAATATGCAAAATGTCTTAAAGTAATTTAACCTATGAGTTATTATGATTTGTAAGATATTTTATTGTAAATTTTTACACCCATACATAGGCGCAATCATTGTGTGTTGTTGGATAGATGGATGTGAGGATATTTATTACTCTTACACGTAAAAACCGCTGAACAGATTGTAATGAGACTTTACAAAATTGTAGCTTTCAGTTACGCACGAGAAAGAAAAAGACGAGAAAAGCCAGCCTTATAGTATCTACACACCAGAGCCGACGGCTTTTTTGACAGCTGCCATTCGTAAAACGTAAAGCCGCCGTCCTAGCCCGGCGGCATGCCGGCGGCTTTGGTGTGTATTACACTTTAATGAGCATTTATTTATTTATGGATATCCACAGCTTAACCATAAGTAAGGTAACATAAAACTAAATCAACTAAAAAAATTCTGCAACTTAAAAAACCAGCTTCCCTTTAACTACTCCTTAATTGTGTGGGTTTCTTTAAGTCGTACCGTCGCGCGGGGCGTCTGTGGCACTTTCCACAATTACTTACATGCTAATGTACCTGCCGCCTGCTTTTATGTATTAAGCAGATTACTGTTAGCCGTGGTTTACGGTACGAAAAGACGGTATGAATTAGAAAACTGGGGCCCAAGTCTGCTAATTTAAAATAGCCTCAATTGTGTGTCGGCAGAGTGTCAATGGAATTTTTTGACACATTTGGTATTCTGCTAAACAATAGCTTAGGCCCAGAACACACGATGCAAATCAAAGGTAACTAGCAGTTGCGTTGCAGTTGCGTTTCACCGTGTGTTCTGGGTCTTAGAGTGCGTTTCGTGAAATAGTTCCTATTTAGATAGGAGCTATACAGGCATAGGAACTATTTCATGAAAAGCACTCTTACACTTATTGCCACCTAATGTGTCAAAAAATGACATTGACACTCTTATTGTCACTGCCGATACACAACTGTGAATATATAAAATAAATAAAAAAATAAAAATAAATAAAAATAATAATAATAATAATAATGAATATATTTTAATTTAGTTTAAATAGTTTTAAGTTAATTTGTATATTTGTTAAATAAATAAATTCTTTATTTTACTGTGAATATTGTAAATTAGTAGACTTGGGCCCCTAGAGAATAGTCTGTATTGAGCTCAAACTTGTCTTAATGCATACAATAATAGATAGTTTATTAATTGAAGCTTTCAACCAAAAAAAAATTACTGGGATAATTAGGTCCAACAAAAAACGATAAGTTTACTCGTAGGGATGATAAATTATCAGTCAAACCGATATTATGATATCGATAATCCTATAAATATTATAAATGTCAATGTTTGTGCCGATGGATGGATGGATGTTTGTTACTTCATCACGTAAAAATCACTAAACAGATTTTAATGAAATTTCACAATGACTTAGCTTGGAGATCAGAATAACACATAGGCTATATAATTTGTAGATATTTCGTGTTTTTTCAGAGATATGACGATAAATGCGTACGAAGTCGCGGGCAGCCTCTAGTTCTAATATAAACACTATCCTTAGTTGGAAATAAGCTTTTCGAAGTAATTATCTATTGAACATCATGTCGTCTTCTTCTGATATTTGACAATGACTGCCAGCTACACATTTTACAGAGCATTAACTCTATTGATATTGGCAGAATCCACATTGGTGGTTTCCTTTAAAAAAAAACTTTCTGCATAAGACGGTACGCATACGTCTATATTCTCTGAGTTGTAACAGTTGTTGGAACTGTCACCGCTTGCGTAACGTAGACGTAGGCGCAAGCGGTGACAGTGCCATACATTACAACTCAGAGGTACGCATACGTCTACGCATACGCAACGCATACGCATCCGGTGTGTTTAGGGCCTTAAATATAAACTAGAAAGTTGGAATAAATTCTTTTTACCATAGCAATATTTGATCAACAAAATTTTTTTAACTTTCTCAAAAGTGTTTGACATTTTCATACATAACGTTTAAATGTCGCTAGTTAGACAGTTCCGGCGCCGAAACTGTTATGTCCTCAGTGTTATTTCCGGACTTTTTAATATCGTGGCACTGATGGGTAATCGTCCGCGTCTTGTAAGGTGACTATTATTTTATAGTTTATAGTATTTTATAGTGGCTTTTAAAGTCTTTATTGTTTAATTGAAAAAAAAATATATAAATCAGATTATTTAATGTCTAATTGATGTCTGATAATCTCTGATTGGAGTGGATATGATTACTGTTTAAAATCAGGTTGAATTCGTATTGATGTCTGGTTAGAGTCTAATTGAAGTCTGACTGAGGCCTGAATAAAATCTGATTGAAGTCTGATTGATGTATAAGTGTCTGACTACAGTATTGACTGATAAGAGTCTGATTGAGGCCTGATTAAAATCGGATTGAGTTCTGATTACAGCCTGAAATAAGTTTGATAAGATTCTGATGAAAATCAACTTGGTGTCTGATTAAAGTTTGATAGGGACCTGATTGAAGCCTGATAAGTAACTTTAACGAGTCTAATTGGTGCTAGATTGAAATCTGATTATTGTCGAATTATTTTCAGATTGATGTCTGATTGGTGTTTGGTTGATGTCTAATAACTGACCAAAATCTTTTTGGAGTCTGATTAAATTCTGATTAAAATCCGATTAAAGTCTGATTGTAATCGAATATTCAATCCTATCTAAAAATCCCACAAAATCCTAACCTCACAGTACCCCTACACCCCCTAGCCTGAAGCATTTACAAAAATATCGCAGCATCGGTCCGCGGGCACGAGTTTAGTTCCCAAAGTTCAATCGTTGCCGGTTTTTATAGCGGTTGTTATTCAGTCAAAGCTGCCCCGTATTACGGTGGGAGTGTCCCACTATCTCCATGGAAATATAAAACAGAAATATTTGGACATGCTTTTTTTTTTAAATTATACCATTATTTGTATTGCGACAAAAAAACTAGAAATAGTGGAACAATCAGTCTGAATCAGGCCTGTGATTAGAGGCCCAATATCATGATGACGACCGATTTAGCCTTGCGTCTAAACCTGCCGGACTCAGACCGCCACGGCATGTTACTTCGTGGAAGCCCGTTGTCAAGAACTAAATTACTATTATCTGATATTTCAATTAGAGGCCCAATTCTTCTCATTTAAATAGCCTCAGTTGTGAGTCGCCACGCCAGAGTGTCAATGTCATTTCTAGACTCATTTGCTATTCTGCTAAACAATGGCTTACACTGATAACGATCAAATGCGTCAAAAAATTACATTGACACTGCTGACACGTAACTGAGAATATTGAAAACTAGCAGACAAGTTGCCTTTTATATTTGGAATACTTATATTAATAATAGGCATGACGACAAAAAAAATGTTTTAGGCCCATCACATAGTTTATTTTTAAATATTCGACACGTATTTTTTCTTTTTTCTCTTAAACTAAAAATTACAAAGATACACTGGGTTAAAGTTGCTTGTGACGTCACGCTTACGTACGATTTTTACGTCAAAACCCCCCACTCCATAACTTTGATGCTCTGTATCTTTGTATTTATTTATGTATTTAATCAGGTAAAAATTGTGTTTCAAATATTTTTTAAATAAAAGACGGACTAATTATTTTTTGAATTTTTGAATGTAGTCGTCATCCCTATTCTTGCAACTATAGTTACAGTTTGAATTGTAGGCCCAGTAGTTCTATCAAGTAAAGGTCTATCTACACAGATCCTGGCCGTGTCCGGGAGGTGTCTAGGCCATGTCCGGGCCGTGGCCCGTGAGGAGGGAAAGCAATACGTCGTCATGACAACGTGTGTGAACGAATATATAGAAAATGTATGGAATGATATTTTTTGTCTGACATGTCCCGGACACGGCCCGAATCTTTGTAGATAGAACTTTGTTCGTCATTTTGCACTCAGGTTTTTTCCTTGCTTTTTTGCTTTCGTGCGAGTTTTTTTGAGTGCGAGATGACGAATAACTAATTATATCAATATAAATACCTAATATAATGGGATACACCCATTACGGTTATGTTTTTATTGCTACCCCGGGCTACAAACTAACTCGGGATGTTAAGAGTTTTCTTATTCTTATTAATGGATATTGTTCAGGGTTCCGTACCTGAGGGAAGATATTTTTAGAAGTTTTTTTTTTATGTGTGTGGTTTAGTGCTTAAAAAGATATAATGGGTGTATTTATTTTTCGTTAAATTGGGACTTACTTAATTAGATAGTTAAACAGAAGGAATTCTTTATTGAACACACCACTTAGAAAGAAAAATAACATAAAGAGGAAGCTACATGGTTAGTACAAGGGAGCGACAAGGTGGCCTTATGACTAAAAGTGATCTCTTCCAGACTACCTTAAATAGAGGATATTTAACTTGCAAAACTGTGGACTGATTTGTTCTACATTATGATGCATTTTAGAATAGATTTTAAGGGTTATATAATTCAGTTGATGAAGTGGATGAGTGTGGATGAAGCGAGAGGTGTGTTTGAATCGTGGCAAGTGGAGGGAAGTGGTCTCTTCCTAACCCAATGGGAGAGAGGCGTGACGGATATGTATGTATGTATGTATAATTCAGTACCAATTGTAAAATAATAAGATAAAGTAATACGTCGCGTCGTTTTACGTCGCAAATATTGCATTGATTATAAAATGATATAATCAAAATTAAAATAGAAAAAAGACGATTCTATAAAACACACATTTCTCAAAACTTTTTACCCAACACAGTAGCCCAACTAGTTGTCCGACAAATCCTAAAATACACTTAGTTCCTAACCTAAGTGACGTGAGCCTCAATTTTTCACTCTCCTATGAATAATGTTCAGTCGTATGAGAAGTTCGTGGACTTTCTGTTTGAAGTGCGTTTAGATTGGGATAGTTTCCACATGACTACTTAATTTTGAATTAGTAAAGTTAAGTTATACTTGCCTTTTAAGTTTACATTGTTAAGTTGAAACACGAGTGATGAAAGTGGATGAAGCTAAAGAAGTGTGTTTGGATTATAGAAAGAGGAGGAAAGTGAGCTCTGCCTACCCTGATGGGAAAGAGGTGTAACAAAATGTGTACATGTATCTGTGTAAATTAAAAAAAGCAAGAAGTGTGTTTGAATTATAGATAGTGGAGGAAAGTGGTCTCTGCCTACCTAGATGGGAAAGAAACGTGATAGATATGGGTATATGTGTGTAAGTTGAAAAAAGTAAGAAGTGTGTTTGGATTATGATTAAAGAAAGTGAAGGAAAGTAGTCTCTGTCTACCTCGATAGGAAAGAGACGTGACAGATATGTATGTTAGTTGAAAAAAGCAAGATAGATAAATGAACAGAATTTTTTCAATGCGATTGATATTTTAATAGACATTTTTTAAGACATTATATTTGCAAAACTTCAATAAATACGATATTCAACCCAATTCAATCCACCCAGCTTTATTTCACATTCTCATCACTATTTTGAACCAATTCCATTAAATATAAGTAACTAAACCGAATCTAAACGCACCTTAATACTAAGATTTGGTGTGTGGTCCGGAAATTGCGAGCGTACGGCCAAATGCGTTAGATACTTATATCTCGGAGATGCTGCCACTCAAGAACTTTACATACCTACGAATATATACCTAGTTATAGACGTACTGAAGGCCGTGACGTCATACGGATTTATCACTTTATCTTGGAAATCTTACACTATTTTATTTATTTAATTAGTTTGTCAACAGGTAAACACACCTTACATTCTATACAGAACACTATAATAATTAGAACGTGCTAACCCAATATTAGGCAAATACAACTTGCTTACAAAACTGTGCTCAAGCATAAATAAAAAAGAATATCAAAAATATAATAAATATATAATAAGTAGGTATTATATTATATAATAAAAATATAATATAAACTTAGAAACTTATATAACTATCAGCGAGTTTGCGAGAATTTTTCTGAACCTATACAGGGTGTAACAGAAAGGGGGTATAACGCCGAAACACAGCGATAATCCTCATGAATCTGAACAACTTTCCCCAAGGAACATGGGTCGTAACTCGAAAAAAAAAATTCGCCTCCCCATACAAAATGTCCGATCTGCTGATCGAGTAAGTATGGGTGATCCAAAATTTTTTTTCGAGTTACGACCCATGTTTCTTTGGAAAAGTTGTTCATTCTCATGAGGACTATCGCTGTGTTTCAGCGTTATACCCCCTTTCTGTTACACCCTGTATAGGGAATTGGAAAAAAAATCAACATCCCTTGAGTGATTGTAAAGGCGGTTGAGTTCTCGGCATATTCTGGGTATGGTGCTATAGCGTCCTAGATTAGTTCTTAACGCCTGAACGGAGAACGGATGATAATAGGCATGACGACAAAAAAAATGTTTTAGGCCCATCACATAGTTTATTTTTAAATATTCGACACGTATTTTTTCTTTTTTCTCTTAAACTAAAAATTACAAAGATACACTGGGTTAAAGTTGCTCGTGACGTCACGCTTACGTACGATTTTTACGTAGGAGTGACGTCAAAACCCTCCACTCCATCACTTTGATGCTCTGTATCTTTGTATTTATATATGTATTTAATCAGGTAAAAATTGTGTTTCAAATATTTTTTAATAGCCTAAAAGACGGACTAATTATTTTTTGAATTTTTGAATGTAGTCGTCATCCTTATTTTTCTATGTCTTAAATAGCCTATGTGTTATTCTGATGTGTAAACTGCAATATTCATTAACATCTGTGCAGTCATTTTTGCGTAGTTAGAGCGTAAAGAGTTACAAACACTTATCCATCATCGTCACAAACATTGACATTTATAATGTTAGTAGGTCGTCGTAGAATAGCATTTAAAAATAGACGTCTGCATTCGGCAATCATCGGATTTTCGAAAACAAACGAATGCTTTCCACTTCCATCAATAGGTACCGTACTTAGATTTATTCTTTCTGTAAAAACCTGTGGAGTGCATTATATGATTGATTTTTGAGTATTGAGAATTTGAATTTAGAATTTCTATATCGTTCATTTATTTAACAGTTTATTGTAATATATCGTTCATTTATTTAACAGTAAGATGATAGTACATAGTAACAGAAAAAAGAGAAGCTATACAAAAGGTACAGCATATTTCTAAAATAAATTCCTTCCTGCAGATTTTCGTTGTTCTATTTTGAACCTAGCTACTAATTACTTCATAGAATCTTATCTTTTTTTTATCTAGCAGTTGGTGTCCCACAGCTGGACAAAGGCCTCTCACCATAGAGTTAAAAAAGAAAAGAAACCTGAACGATCGTAAGAAACATTTATTTGTTTAGCTAATCATGAAGATTCTATTCTAGTACATAAGAGTAGCAAGACATAAATAAATCTAGTATTCACTATAAAGTTTTATATAATGTGTAGGTTTATACTTATATATTTATTATTTATAGTGTATAGTGACTATCCTGCCTTATTGTTTTCATTTCTCTCTCTTTGGGGTCTGCAGGAAGAAATTTCTTTTAGAAATATGCTGTACCTTTTGTATAACTTCTCTTTTTTTCTGTCTCTATGTACTATCATCTTGCAATAAACTGTTAAATAAATAAATAAATAAGTTTTATATTCTTCAAAACTGTAATTCAGCTAAAAATATTTCAAGTTGAAACAGTCACAAATAACACGGGGTGTGTCGAGTGGCATGGCTGTGACATTCAAGTGCTATTTTACTGTTTTACGTAGGTTTTATTACCAACAGACGTACTATATATTTTTTATATAAAATGCTTTGTGGATTCTGCCAATGTCAAATGAAGTTGACCTTACTATAATGATATAATCCTATTAATATTATAAATGTCAATGATTGTGCCGATATGGATGTATGTTTGTTACTTCATCACGTAAAAACTACTGAACAGATTTTAATGAAATTGTACAATAACTTGGCTTGGACATCAGAGTAAGGCTATATTATTTTCAGATATTTCGTGTTTTTTCAAAGATATGAATGCGTACAAACAAAGTCGCGGGCAGCCTCTAGTGTACTGTAAATACATACAATGGGGTGCCGCCTTAGGAATCGTGCTGCGGATCCTAGTATCGAGTCTTTTTTGGTGCAACGCATTTCGCTAGCTATTCAGCGTGGCAATGCTGCCAGTATCCTCGGCACTTTTCCACCAAAGACTCGAAGTGGGGATATTTTTGACTAGGGGCTACTAGGCTAAAAGGTGACCTGATTTTTGTATTGTTATGTACCTTGTATTGAATTTTATTTTTTCATACATTCATAATAATAATACCTATACACACAGACTTAAGACAAATATCACAGAAATATTTATCTCTAGTGGGAATCGAACCCAGTATTGTACATTCTTTCTAATATCTGATGGAATCATTTGTATGAAAAGTTTTTTTTTTTTTTTGGGGAAAATATTCGAATTTACAAATACTTATCGACTCTCTTTTTAGTTTGAATACATCATTATTGATGCCACTGTAAAATTTTAGCCTTTAAGGTCAATCTACACAGATCCGGGCCGTGGCCCGTCAGGAGGGAAAGCAATACGTCGTCATGACAACGTGTGTGATCGAATCCATATTATAAAATGTATGGAATGATATATTTTCCCTGACACGGCCCGGACACGTATTGTTTTTCTTCCTGACGAGCCACGGCTTGGACACGTCCCGGACACAGCCCGGATCTGTGTAGAAAGACCTTAATCTATCCACTAGCAAGATAGATTTGATGCTACCTATATGTATACCAAACTACAAAAATACCTTTTTTGTCACCGTGTAGCTCAGGGACACAAGTCCATTCAGCCACGCCGATTTGGGCCATTCCGTCGTAATGGGCGATTCACTAACACCTGTTATTTAGAAGAGAAACACCCTGCAGACACGCGAGGTAAGCTTTTATGAAATATTATCAAATTGTAAAAATTTTTGTTAATTCCGTTTAAGTATTTTTAACTGTGATATTTTGGTTTGTTAATATGTGTGGTCTAAAAGAAGTATGCTTATGACCGATTTAGTATAAAATATACAAAATCAAATCGGGCATTTGCTCAAGAAAGGCCCAGTCAAGAGTACCCTAAACCGACGAGTATGTATGAGGCGACTGATGAGTGTGGATGAAGAGAAAGAGGTGTGTTTGGAGAGGCGCGACGAATATGAATGTATGTATGTATGTTTTAAGAAACTAATAAGAAAAATTTCATGCATAGTACATACGTAGGTAGCATGTAATCTAGCAATCAAACACCTTAAAAATGCATCTACATCTAAACCTAGCTTCTCTAAATTGGTGTGAGTAAGAATGGCGGGTATATGTGGGGGATTTGAATATCTCGTATCCCACAGGAATGTACCTTCAATGTACCTAAATGTACCTCGATTAAAATGCAATGTACCTCTTTGTAAGTACAAAGTCTCAGATACTAAACCTACCTACTAAGTACATAAAACGTGAAATAATACAAGCGATCCAAGCGCTAGTTGGCGTGAGTGCAGCGTGGTAGATTACGGCCTAATCACTCTCTGTATGAGAGTAGGCTCGTGCCTCTCGGTGGGGACATATATGGGCTGATAACAACAAGCGATAGTACGTTAAACATAGGTACATAATCTACCACGCCTCTTGCCAATCGATAGGCAGAGACCACTTCCCTCTACTTGCTACGATAACACTTCTTTCGTAAAACATAACTCAAACTTTATTCACCACTACCTCCATAAAACCTTAATTTCAATAACCGATATAAAAAAATAAGTCTCCTAAAACCAAGAAAATATGAACGAGTACCATCCCTTCATGCCTTAGTGTCGGCGCAAACGGGCTACCGAACACAGCCACTAGTGGCCAGCGACGGCGAACTGACACGCCTTTTCATATGAATAGGCTTGATGACTAAAAATTGTTTAAGTCCATCAAATAGATTATTTTAAAATACTCGACGCGAATTTTTTTCTTTTTTCTCTAAAACTAAAAATGACAAAGATACACTGGGATAAAGTTGCTCGCGACGTCACGCCTAGGTACGATTTTTATCTAGGAGTGATGTCAATACCCCCCACTACGAAACTTTGATGCTCTATATCTTTGTATTTATTTATGTATTTGATCAAATAAAAAAAATGATTCAAATATTTTTATAGCCTTAAAGACGGACTAATTATTTATTAAATTTTTGAATGTAGTCATCATCCCTATTGTATGGCGACGCCGCACGCGTATAGCCGGTGGCGGCTTCTCGCTACAGTAATGCTCACTCGCACGCTCGCTCGAAACTTGCTCGCTTCTTACATGACACGGTAGCGCGCGACAGCCACTTTCGGTGGCCCGTTTGCGCCGACACTTAGTCCATCACGCTCGTACGTATATAACGGAATGTAGAGGCTGAGTCGATAAAATTGAAAGTAAGGATGTATATCATGTCGATATGGATTTATGACGGGGCTTCCTCTCGTACAAGTGTGAGGGGATGATAAGACAATCTTTCTCGCGTAAAAAATACATTTGGGGGAATTACTTTTGATGGCGAGTTTTATCTTATAGTAATTTAGGTCAAATTAAAGTTTTAGACTAGTGGTCGTCTGTAACTTTGTTTGCATGTAGAGTCAAGATTTACGCATATTTAAAATTAGGTTTCTGAGTAAGGTAGGTGTGTTTTTACAATAGATGTGTTTGTTTCTATTTACATACGAATAAAATGGCTATAAAAGACAAATCAATAAATAATAAGATAATAATATAATTAATATACTAAACAAAAAAAAATATAACTCTACTAGCTTTTGCCCGCGACTTCGTCCGCATAAGATTTTTTGTTTTCTCCCGGCTGTAAGTCCCCCTGCAACAATGTCCCACCTCAATTCAGTTTTCTGCCTACTTCCTACCCCTAAGTAAGATGACGTGATCATTTTGATCTTATATCCGTTTTTAGGTAACCATCTATTACCTTACTAAATTTCATCAAAATCCGTTCAGCCGTTTAGGCATGATAGAGCAAAACTCCCAGCAAAAACCATAAAAAATCACTAACACAATTCAGTTTTCTGCCTACTTCCTACCCCCTAAGTACGATGACGTGATCATTTTGATCTTATATCCGTTTTTAGGTAACCATCTATTACCTTACTAAATTTCATCAAAATCCGTTCAGCCGTTTAGACGTGAAAGAGCAAAAGTCCCAACAAAAACGACTAAAAATCACTAACTAAATTTAGTTATCTGCCTACTGCCTACCCCCTAAGAACGATGGCGTGATTATTTATAGCCTATGACCATTTCTAGGTTATCATCTATCACCATACCAAATTTCATCAAAATCCGTTCAGCCGTTTAGGCGTGAAAGAGTAACAGACAGACAAACAGAGTTACTTTCGCATTTATAATATTATAGTATAAGTATATATAGTATATAGTATAGTATATAGTATGGATAGTATGGAAGTATGGATTTAGTATTAAGTGCCTAAATATAAAGTTTCATGGTTTTATCTTTGAATAATGACGATCTCCCATACTAACTTTCATCCCTTATTACCCCCCCTTAAGCCTTTTTTCGCGACAAAATATAGCCTATGTCCTTTCTCAAGGTCTAGACAACCTCTCTACCAAATTTCATTGAAATCGGTTCAGTAGTTTAGGCGTGAAAGCGTAACAGACAGACAGACAGACAGACAGACAGACAGACAGAGTTACTTTCGCATTTATAATATTAGTTTTCTCAAAATAAAAAAATAAAACATAGCCTGCGACCTTTCCTAGGCTTTAGTCGAACTCTGTAACAGATTTTATGAAAATAAGTTCCGGAGTTAGGTGTGGAAGCGTAACTTTGATAGGAATTCCATACGAACTTTCATCCCTTATTTCACGTCTAAACAGGTAGATATTTCCAAAAAGCTAGAACAAATATTTATTTATTTAGTACTAAGTGCCTAAATATAAAGTTTCATGGTTTTATCTTTGAATAATGACGATCTCCCATACTAACTTTCATCCCTTATTACCACCCCCTTAAGCCTTTTTTCGCGACAAAATATAGCCTATGTCCTTTTTCAAGGTCTAGACAACCTCTCTACCAAATTTCATTGAAATCGGTTCAGTAGTTTAGGCGTGAAAGCGTAACAGACAGACAGACAGACAGACAGACAGACAGACAGACAGACAGACAGACAGACAGACAGACAGACAGACAGACAGACAGACAGACAGACAGACAGACAGACAGACAGACAGACAGACAGACAGACAGACAGACAGACAGACAGACAGACAGACAGACAGACAGACAGACAGACAGACAGACAGACAGACAGACAGACAGACAGACAGACAGACAGACAGACAGACAGACAGACAGACAGACAGACAGACAGACAGACAGACAGACAGACAGACAGACAGACAGACAGACAGACAGACAGACAGACAGACAGACAGACAGACAGACAGACAGACAGACAGACAGACAGACAGACAGACAGACAGACAGACAGACAGACAGACAGACAGACAGACAGACAGACAGACAGACAGACAGACAGACAGACAGACAGACAGACAGACAGACAGACAGACAGACAGACAGACAGACAGACAGACAGACAGACAGACAGACAGACAGACAGACAGACAGACAGACAGACAGACAGACAGACAGACAGACAGACAGACAGACAGACAGACAGACAGACAGACAGACAGACAGACAGACAGACAGACAGACAGACAGACAGACAGACAGACAGACAGACAGACAGACAGACAGACAGACAGACAGACAGACAGACAGACAGACAGACAGACAGACAGACAGACAGACAGACAGACAGACAGACAGACAGACAGACAGACAGACAGACAGACAGACAGACAGACAGACAGACAGACAGACAGACAGACAGACAGACAGACAGACAGACAGACAGACAGACAGACAGACAGACAGACAGACAGACAGACAGACAGACAGACAGACAGACAGACAGACAGACAGACAGACAGACAGACAGACAGACAGACAGACAGACAGACAGACAGACAGACAGACAGACAGACAGACAGACAGACAGACAGACAGACAGACAGACAGACAGACAGACAGACAGACAGACAGACAGACAGACAGACAGACAGACAGACAGACAGACAGACAGACAGACAGACAGACAGACAGACAGACAGACAGACAGACAGACAGACAGACAGACAGACAGACAGACAGACAGACAGACAGACAGACAGACAGACAGACAGACAGACAGACAGACAGACAGACAGACAGACAGACAGACAGACAGACAGACAGACAGACAGACAGACAGACAGACAGACAGACAGACAGACAGACAGACAGACAGACAGACAGACAGACAGACAGACAGACAGACAGACAGACAGACAGACAGACAGACAGACAGACAGACAGACAGACAGACAGACAGACAGACAGACAGACAGACAGACAGACAGACAGACAGACAGACAGACAGACAGACAGACAGACAGACAGACAGACAGACAGACAGACAGACAGACAGACAGACAGACAGACAGACAGACAGACAGACAGACAGACAGACAGACAGACAGACAGACAGACAGACAGACAGACAGACAGACAGACAGACAGACAGACAGACAGACAGACAGACAGACAGACAGACAGACAGACAGACAGACAGACAGACAGACAGACAGACAGACAGACAGACAGACAGACAGACAGACAGACAGACAGACAGACAGACAGACAGACAGACAGACAGACAGACAGACAGACAGACAGACAGACAGACAGACAGACAGACAGACAGACAGACAGACAGACAGACAGACAGACAGACAGACAGACAGACAGACAGACAGACAGACAGACAGACAGACAGACAGACAGACAGACAGACAGACAGACAGACAGACAGACAGACAGACAGACAGACAGACAGACAGACAGACAGACAGACAGACAGACAGACAGACAGACAGACAGACAGACAGACAGACAGACAGACAGACAGACAGACAGACAGACAGACAGACAGACAGACAGACAGACAGACAGACAGACAGACAGACAGACAGACAGACAGACAGACAGACAGACAGACAGACAGACAGACAGACAGACAGACAGACAGACAGACAGACAGACAGACAGACAGACAGACAGACAGACAGACAGACAGACAGACAGACAGACAGACAGACAGACAGACAGACAGACAGACAGACAGACAGACAGACAGACAGACAGACAGACAGACAGACAGACAGACAGACAGACAGACAGACAGACAGACAGACAGACAGACAGACAGACAGACAGACAGACAGACAGACAGACAGACAGACAGACAGACAGACAGACAGACAGACAGACAGACAGACAGACAGACAGACAGACAGACAGACAGACAGACAGA
The DNA here is from genome assembly GCA_947563765.1 of Anarsia innoxiella. Classification (NCBI taxonomy): domain Eukaryota; kingdom Metazoa; phylum Arthropoda; class Insecta; order Lepidoptera; family Gelechiidae; genus Anarsia; species Anarsia innoxiella. Next base: position 324,629 of record OX387414.1, on the reverse strand, counting down.
CAGACAGACAGACAGACAGACAGACAGACAGACAGACAGACAGACAGACAGACAGACAGACAGACAGACAGACAGACAGACAGACAGACAGACAGACAGACAGACAGACAGACAGACAGACAGACAGACAGACAGACAGACAGACAGACAGACAGACAGACAGACAGACAGACAGACAGACAGACAGACAGACAGACAGACAGACAGACAGACAGACAGACAGACAGACAGACAGACAGACAGACAGACAGACAGACAGACAGACAGACAGACAGACAGACAGACAGACAGACAGACAGACAGACAGACAGACAGACAGACAGACAGACAGACAGACAGACAGACAGACAGACAGACAGACAGACAGACAGACAGACAGACAGACAGACAGACAGACAGACAGACAGACAGACAGACAGACAGACAGACAGACAGACAGACAGACAGACAGACAGACAGACAGACAGACAGACAGACAGACAGACAGACAGACAGACAGACAGACAGACAGACAGACAGACAGACAGACAGACAGACAGACAGACAGACAGACAGACAGACAGACAGACAGACAGACAGACAGACAGACAGACAGACAGACAGACAGACAGACAGACAGACAGACAGACAGACAGACAGAGTTACTTTCGCATTTATAATATTAGTATGGAAGTATGGATTTGTTTGTAGTTTAACAGTAGTAAAAAATATCTTTACAGATGTAGTACCTCATTGTAAATGCAAGAAAAGGTTTAATATAAATAACTACAATTCTAAGAACTCTGCCCTATTCCAAACTTAAAAGGCAAATTGCTACCAGGCGACAATTCTGATATCTAACACCAATGCTAGTTCAAATACCAGGAACCCAAGTCTGCTAATATATAAATAGCCTCAGTGTTGTGTGTCGGTATAGTGTCAATGACATTTTTTGACACATATTTTGATATTCTGATAAACAACGGTTTACGCTGATTGCGACAAAATGTGTCAAAAAATGACATTGACACTCTGCCGACACACAATGAGAATATTTTTAATTAGTAGTCTTGGGCCTCAGAGCGATTTTCGTAGTTAACACTAAGACCCAGAACAAACGGTGAAACGCAAATGCAACGCAACTGAAACTGCTAGTTACTTTTGAGTTGCATCAAAGTTTCTGCTATAGATTTCTTTAGAAAACCTTTGTGTGCTTTGTGTGTTTTGGCGCTAACATATCCTATCAGAATGAGGGTCGGTACAACTCTAAATAAACTTAGATTAATCTGCTCTTTGTTGTAGAGAGAAATAGTTCCGGGAAATGAATCCGACTTTACAAGCAGCCATTAGCATTAGGGTTACAAGAATGTGGATACGAAACGAAAGCGAGAACTTTTAGATGTGTTCTGTAATTAAAACTTTAATTTGATTGCATTATAAAGTCTATTTTCGTATTTTATTACCAGACTTTACTTGATCAAGTCTTTGAAACGAAATAATTTTCCCCAAATGACATTGAGACCGATCTGACCACTTTGCAAACACAAATTAAACTTATAGTAGTTTTTAGATAACCTTACATGTTTTATAACAATACTATATTTTTAAAATAAAGTAACGGGAATGCTGAGATAATGACATAAATTAATATGATTCAATTTCTGCACGTTTTAATACTGAAAAGTGTTTGTGAATAGTGTCACTTTTTTTTTGCTAGCCATCATGATCCCACTGCTGGGCAAAGGCCTCCCACGCGATATTCCATTTAACACGGTCTCCAGTAGAGTCCCGCCGTTCCCGTGAAAATGCATCCAGATCGTCTCACCATCTTTTTCGAGGTCTACCTCGGCGTCTGTGACGATCTAGTGAGGCCCATTCAGTTGTTATTTTCACCCAACGATCTGGATGCATTCTACAAACGTGACTGGCCCCTTTATTATTTATCTCTATTTTATTACACAAAAAAATAGGTTTTCACACAAAGTACGCGATTAGTAGCTATCGACATTACATGAGGTTCTTTTTCACAACATGTTTTACTCATGAAAGTTATTCAGATTTATGGGTAGATTACTTCTCTTAATATATGTCATTGAGTCAAAGTCAAAAATATATTTATTTCATAGGCACAAAAAATGCTCTTGAAACCGTTCCATTATTACATAGGTAATTTTTTAAAGCTAGCGCTAGATTCGCAAGAGCAGTTTCCCCCAGAGAAGAACCTAGCAAGAAACTCTGTTGGGTTGCTCTTTTCAAATCAAGTTTTACAATTCTTTTAAACAGTTACACAGGTATAAAGGTACATACTTTATATGTACCTTTGTACATAGAGGGAAATCTTTTGAATATATTTTATACACGTATGTACGGTCTTCTAGTATTAGATAAGTGACCCCCTGAACTACTTTTTAAATTGGCCATATTATACTGTATGTACATATGATTAATGAATATACTCGATGATATTACAAACATTTATCGTCGATACAGTATAATATGACCAATTTAAAAATCATTTAGGGGGTCACTTATCTACACTAACAGACTGTACCTAGCTATTCACTATATCATACAAAAATAGTCTTCCAATATCTCCAATAAGTTAAAAAAGCGGTGTCATATTATAGGTCGCGCCACGTAAAAAGAACTTTAGAAACAAATGAAAATCACGTGTTCGCGCATGGGTACCTACACGTACGCTCAAAAGTACTAGGGCTATTTATCGTTTCATTCTTGTAAGAGTCTTTCGCACGCGATTACATATGTTGACTTATAGACTTACATAGGGGATGATGATTCTGATTCAAAAGATGATGAAAGTGACGACAACGATGATAATAAAAAGGCCACTTTTGGCATCAAAACCGCGTCCTCATCTGGTTTTCGCGCCACCCATGAAGACTTAATGGAAGAACAGTATGTATTTTTTTTTTTCGAAAAATATTTTTACATTTTTACACATTTTACACTACCTAAATCCAATATTGAATGGTACTTGTGTATTTTCTTTTTATTTATATTCCACCTTACTGATACTACTAATAATATTTTTCTTTCCTTTGTGTGTAAAATCATGACTGTAATTAAACACTTTTGTGCGCGATGGTATTTTAAAACAAATGTTAAACGTCAGACTCAAAAATCGTCTAATGCGCATCTGTCAGCTAGGGTTCATTTTACGTGGCACAACCTATACAAAATTACTGTAACAAAGCAAAAACCAAGTAGAGGTAGATCGGAGTAAGGTAGCGTGATGTTCGACGATTTTGCTTATTAAGCCTTCCTGATACGTACGCGTTTATCCAAGATTACCAGGGCCGGCGGGAGGGGAAAGGTCAGGTGGGAAAAAAGGAAAAGGAATAAGAATAAAATCTATTTAAAAGTAAAAAATACTGGTAAGAAAATGATATTATATGCGAGTCAATTTAAATCGTTGAAAACCACTTTCGTTTTGTGCCGATATGTAATGGATGAGAGGATGTTTGTTACTTTTTACGCTGAAACTACTGAACAGATTTTAATAGAACTTTTTAAGCATTGTAGGTCTGACATCAGAAAAACACATATAGGTAATTTTAAGTTAAGAAACAACGCCGCGTCCTGAAAATCTACGACACATATCGGTAAGATCTTAATAAAAAGTTATGGTGTTTATTAAGATTCTACCGACGTGGCGTATGGTATTCAACACACCAAAGGTGCCAACTTTTTTGACAGCTGCCATTCGTATGACGGCAAACGGCATGACGGTAAGCTCCCGGCCTAATTCGGTGGCATGCCGGCGGCTTTGGTGTGTAGATAGCATTAAATTTTCACGATGTGGTCTTATGTCGAGTTTATTTCATATGTGGGATGTCTAAGTTTTGCAAGTTATGCCTAAAAATGCTTAAAAAACCAGCCTCTAGTATAATAAATAGCACTATTTATTTCACTTTCTTACTAAAATTAAAACATTTGCCTTCTACCTTTAGAAACTCAAGATTTATTCATAAGACCGTCAAAGTATAATATGAAGGGAGTAAAAACGCGTTTACTATGTAAGTTACGACCGTTTCAGTTAGTGGTATTGCCTCATTTCGTACTATGTGCGGTTTTTTATGGTCGTAAGTCGTTTTAGGGCTCATTTAATTATGTGGGTACGGGGTTATTACTTATGACCTTTCTGAATTGTTTTTCATTTATTATAAGTTTTTATGTGATGGATTATATAAAAATAACCTATGTAGGTACATTGTATAGCAAAAGAAGAATCGCAAACCTTAAGTGGCAGTGGGCGGGGCACATTGCTAGCAGAACCTATGTACGATGGAGCAGAAAGATTCTCGAGTGGCGACCACGCACCGGACGACGCAGTGTGGTGTCACCTCCAACAAGGTGGACTGACGACTTGGTTAAAGTCGCTGGGAGCCGTTGGATGTGGGCAGCGCAAGACCGGTCGTTGTAGAGATTCTTGGGGGAGGCTTTTGTCCAGCAGCAGCAGCAGTCCATAAGCTGATATGATGACATATATAGCAGAATATATAGCGGTAGATGGCATTTCACAGTAAAAAAATATAACGTTTAATGAGATATACCTACAGTCTGGTGACAGACGGACGGACAGCCGAGTCTCAGGAAAAGTGTCCCGTTTTCACCCTTTGGGTACGGAACTCTAAAGACTAAGCATTACATGCTATTTAATAAAATGTCTTAATTTGTGTCTCTTTCAAACAGTCGCAAGTTAAATAAACCTAACGCTATAGCTGTCACTATCATTCTCATAACATCAAAATAAGACAGCACGATGTGTAATGGATAAATAAATTTACGAGCGTTGTCTACAACTGAAAGAAATGTAAATAAAAAATGCAAAATGAAAAGCTTTCTAGGAATTGTAATTAAGCTAAGCTTTCATTATTTGAAGGGAACAAAAACTTTTTTAAACGGAGCTTTTTACGAGCTTTTTAAAAAAAGGTTGTAAAACAAAAACAAAGATAGGACGTAAATGTACCCTAGACGTACTTTATTTAAGTTGATTTAATTCTAGGATGCTGGTATTTAAATGAAATTAGTAAAACCGACTAATATTATAAATGTAAATGTTTCGCTGATGGATGTAAGGATGTTTGTTACTCTTTGACGCAAAAAGTAATGAACAGATTTTGATGAAACTTTACGATATTGTAGCTTGTACATCAGAATAACGAATAGGCTATATTATTTTAAGATATTGCATTTGTTTTTGAAGATATGACTATAAATTCGTACGAAGTCGCGGGCAGCATCTAGTGTTGAATAAATAAAACGTTTTAAGTCATTAATTTCTAGACACGTATTTTTATGAAATGGATACAGACTCTATGCTTTACTTCATTACTCTAACACCCAAGTAAATATCTGATGACAAAAATCAAACAAAACCGGCCAAGTGCGAGACGGATTTGCCCAGGAAGGGTTCCGTACTCTATTGATATTGCGCAAAAAAGGCAAAATATCACGTTTGTTGTATTGAAGCCCCCCTTAATAATTATTCTATTTTTAGTATTTGTTGTTATAGCGGCAACTGTAATACATCATCTTTAAAAATTTAACGCTCTAGCTATAACGGTTCATGAGATACAAGACTGATAACAGACGGACGGACGGACAGACGGACAGCCAAGTATCAGTAATAGGGTCCCGTTTTCACCCTGGGTACGGAACCCTAAAAATGGCTTCCTCAATCAATCAGAAAGTAATGATGCTTTTTTTATTATGTTGTGGAGAACATTACAAACATTAGCCAAGGTCATGACCTCTATTGGGAGGCCATGAGATTGACTTCAGTACGATCTATGGGGTTCTTCTGGCTTTCTGCCAAATATAGATTTGTGCCAAACTTGCTGAAGTGTAACAAAAAAGTAGGTATCATTCTTAAAAAATGATAAGCTTTTATAGATTCACAAAGTTTAAATAAAAGTGATATGTTGTTTAAGTGCTCTTAAACATTAATTAAAGTTTTTTTTTATTAGCCTAGTGTGTTCCACTGCTGGGCATAGGCCTCCCCAGCATTCTTCCATGCCTCCCTATATCTGGCTACCCCTGGCCAGCTTGCCAAGTATGCATGCAGATCGTCGGAAAGTTATTTAAAATCCAAATTGTACATTTTTCTATAACTAAGAAAGTTGAAAATTTACATGTCATTTATAGAGATTTTTTATCTTATAATTCTTTGTGAGAGATGTGTGGAGAAGCATGGGAGAGGCTTTTGCCCAGCAGTGGGACAATAAAGGCTAATAAAAAAATAAAAAAAAATTCTTTGTAGTAACAATATTATGTATCCATATTAAAAACGTATAATTACTCCTCTATACACAACTTAATAATAATAGTACTAATCTAATCTAGTCATTTGTGACCCACTGCTGGGCAAAGGCCTCTCTCCTCATCCGCCATGATCTTATCTTAATATCCTCAAAGAAAAATATCCAATACATCTCAGTAATTTATATATATTAGAAATATCCAATAAAAACAACTTACCTCGACCTCTTTCTCTTTCCAAAATAGCTTCAAACTTGAATAACCTTGAATGACCCCATAAGTTACAATGTTTTGGCATCCCATGCCGCCTTGGGGTCGCCTGTGACGTCATATAGTCTGGAGGCTTTGTTTTTACCTTGTATGCTAACGTATAAGGTTATACTTGAAGGTTGTTGACCTTGGTCCATTTTGCAATGTTCTAAATTGAGAGCAAATCTGTGCTGTAAGCAATGTCTACGAAAGTGCTACGCCGTAGCAAATGCTACGAAATCGTAGCACATAAAGGTGTTGGAACTATTTTGTGTTATTTTGAGAAAAAGAGTGAAAACCTTGGATGCATGTTACAATATACTTCTTGATGATTTTTTTTCAGTAAAAAATAAATTTGGAGTTCGACTATATCCCGTGATGAGAGTGACAAGGCCGCCTAGTTATTGGCACTGGCTTAATTCTAGCTGTTTAATCATTTTGAAACACATCACATTGCAATGTAGTGTAGAGTTAGGTGTTTCCAATGTAGAGCTACGAGTATATTAACAGTAATTTAAATACTCACAATTTTAGGTAAAGGTAGACAGTCATTTTCAAATATCTACACTACAAATAAGTTCCTAACTGCTATTGAAGATAATTACACTTTATCGCCAATATAAAACCCTTCAGGCGGTAGAAACAAATCACCGATCCCAAATTGAAACAGATGATGAGACACCCTACAACCCATTGACGTAAGGTAGGGTACCCATTCATTTGCATTAGGCTAGGACACGTCGCGAGTGGAGCCAAAAACTCAACACATTTGTCTTTCGTCGTTTGCCGTCAGCGCTTGGCTTATGGGTTGGATATGAAGTCGGGTTGTTACGTTTGGAGGTGGTATTTTTTATTAAGGTGTTTATTTTTATTAAAAAACGAATATATTCTATTTACAATAACAATGCTAATAATAATATAGTCAATTAAGGATCGCAACTAGTGGGTAACTAGCTGAAATGTGCTGAGATGCGGTCGTACAGTTTCTTGCTTGAGCGTCGTACTATTTGTGGCGATAGTGGCGCTGGTCACGGTCATATACGCAACTAGCGAGAGTTGCGTTAACCAAATAATCAGCTTAAGGTACTAGTATATTTTTAAACTAGACCCCTCAGCTGATGTGCATATATTTGGTGACTGATGAATGTGGACGAAGTGAAGAGAGTGTATTTGGATCGTAGCAAATACAGGGAAGTAGTCTCTATCTACCCTGATGGGAGAGGACATGACAGATGTTTATGTAGGTATGTTAAATCACCAGTGCGTTTTTTAGTTTTTTTTTTATAAGTAACAGGGTTTTACTACCTAATACATTGTCATATCAAACTAAAAACCTATTCGTACCTCTTCAACCGTCCTACTTTAAGCTTTTTCGTCGTTTCCGCGGCAAACACGAAGATATTTCACGTGTCGTATCTATGCCTTTGTTTACCAGCGTCTTATAACATCGTCTTCGAGCTGCTACTCCACTTCAAGCTATAAAATATCCGTTTATACAGCTAGTGCAGAAAAACGTGTTTATTTTGAAAAGAAAAGTCCGCGTCTTTAATTATGAAACAAAATCTACCATATTTCTTCTATTTGCAGCATTTATATGGTAATAACTTTATCATAAGATATTTTTCAGGTATTTATTGGATACAGATACCAGCAGTCTCTCATGTCTCAAAGCTTGTCAAATTGCTCTCCATTCAGGCTCCCAAGTCTGCTGAATTAAAATAGCCTCAATAGTGTCGGTAGTGTCAATGGCATTTTTGACACATTTGGTATCCTGCTACACAATGACTTGCACTGATTGCGAATGAATGTGTCATAAAATGACATTGACACTCTCATTGACACTCTGCCGACACACAACTGAGAATTTTATAAATAAGCAAACTTGGGCCCCAGTTTATCAAACGTTTACATACATACATACATATCCGTCACGGCTCTCTCCCATTGGGGTAGGCAGAGACCACTTCCTTCTACTTGCTATGATTCAAAAACACCTCTTTCGCTTCATCCACACTCAAACAAAATTTTAGCTTCAAATAACCCACAATCTTAACAAAACAAGAATCCATCTACATCTGCAAAGCCAATCAGCATTCTATCACGTATCTAGACATTGAAAACAATTGTAAGAGCTTAGATAAATGGCCGACGTTTAGTCTAAGATGTCAACAAGAAAGAAATATTACCGGATGGTAGATAAATAAAACATTTTATTAATGTTTTGGATTTATGATGTTTTTACTTGAGAAACCAAATGACGGATTTTGAAAACAGTTCAAAAGGCGGTTACGCTTCTTTGATGGTGAGTAGCTGTAGTTGGTATACTATTAATTAAGCACACTAGCTGTCTTCATCATCACGTCAGATTATGGACGTTCACTGCTGGACAAAAGCCTCCCTCATGGATCTCCACAACGACCGGTCTTGCGCTGCCCACATCTTCTTTCCGCGACTTTCACCAGGTCGTCGGACTACTTTGTTGCTAGTGTGTCCACAATGCGTCGTCTTATAGCTTATTTGATATACTAATCACTTACTTTGCAGCTAGCGTCAGCGTATCATCAGAATTAGGAGCATAGTGCATAGACACATTCGCAAATAAATCAACGGATAATATTGAAGTGTGATATAGAAATCGCTGACTGCGCTTGACGATTAATCGGTCAATTTGTCGCAATTACATATTACTAATCAAACTGGTTTGTCGCTTAATCCGCTAATACATAAAGGCCCTTATATTTTTTGTATTCGTAATAAGTGAACATCTTGCTTTCATAGATACATGTTCATATATCTTTCACTATTTAAAAGGAAAATAACATAGCCAATGTTAAAAGAAATCCCTCTTTATTTTACATTAGCAAAAATACCAAAAAAGGCAAAGAAATAAACGGAATACGTTAGTAAAAAAGCGGAGGTTTTCCTCCACGGCCGTTGATAAAAAGGTATGATAAGGAAAGCAAACAAAAAAGCCTTAAAAGATGAGAGATACACAAAGAATTACATTCTTCTTACTTCCGCAGTGTATGAGCAAATGTTGTTTTTTGTATGGAAAATAATATGTAGATATATTTCACGTTTTATATGAATACTAGCGACTACCCGCGACTTCGTTTCGTACACATTGATATTTATTATTCTTAAAATAATAAAGTCTATAGATGTGTTATTTTGACGTAAATTATAGTATAGTGAAGTTACATAGAAAGTTCAATGTTTTTGCGTCAAAGTGTGATTGGTCGAAATTAGTTAAAGAAGTGTTATTGGATCGTAGCAAGTGGAGGGAAGTGGTCTCTGTCTACTGCTATCTACACACCAAAGTCGCCGGCTTTTTTGACAGCTGCCATTCGAATGACGTAAAGCCGCTGGCCTAGCCCGGCAGCATGCCGGCGGCTTTGATGTGTCGATAGCATTACCCGATAAGAGAGACACATAACGGATATGTATGTATGTAAGCTAAAGATAACGTTCAAAAGTGTATCTAAATTCCAATTTAAAATAAATTGGGCTAGCGTGGTGGATTACAGCCTAATCACTCTCGAGAGTAGGCTCATGCCCTGTAGTGGGGAAGTTAAAACAGCTGATGAAGATGATGGTGATATAAAATCTTTGACTTTCTTAACGCTCATCAAACGAATCAAACTTCGCAAACCAAGATAAAAAGTCTTAAACACAAAAATAAAAGCGCATCAGAAGCAAAGGCTGACTTTATGGGGTGTGATAAAGTCCTTAATGGCCGCCTCCGATTGCTGCCCGCTTAGCGTAATCGACTGTAGGAATTACTGTAATCTACACGCTTCTTGTCTCTTTCTGGTCTGTAAGATGTGATAAGGAGGGAAGAAGATTGTTTTGAGCAAGAAAACAAGTGAGATAGTACGGGTATTTCCTATTTGCGTTTGATAGGGTGAGGTGAAAAAACAAAATCGATGTGATGTTATACATAGATATATATATTTACTGGATACTGAAAGTTTTTATAACCTACTTAGAAATTGATTATTCTAGAACTTATATAATAAATATCAATGTTTGTGCCGATGGATGTTTGTCACTCTTTCACGCAAAAACTACTGAACAGATTTTGATGAAACTTGGCAATATTGTGGCTTACACATCTAAATAACAAATGACTTATATTTTTTAACGATGTGTTAATTTTCCAAGATATCAATGCGTGAGAGGTCGCGGGAAGTCTCTAGTATTAAATAATTTAAAAAGAAGCCCCCTAAATCTTCCCCACCTGCAAGTTATTCCAACGAGGCACTTTAGCCGTTTTTCTGACTCGCTGGAAATAATATAATGAGTACCGCACCTCGAAAATATTCCACATTATGCCGTAGCTCTACTCCGGGTTCCATTATCTAGAGGAACACACATTTGCAATCGTCCTTGTTTAAACTTATTGTTAAAACCATTACTATATACCTTCATATATACTCTTACATAATGGTGCTTCCACACAGCATTTTTTACACTTAAGGTCTATCTACACAGATCCTGGCCGTGCCCAGGACGTGTTCGGGCCGTGGCCCATCGGGAGGGAAAACAAAACGTCGTCATGACAACGTGTGTGATCGAATCCATAGAAAATGTATGGAATGATATTTTTCCCTGAGACGTCCCGGGCACGGCCCGGACATGTGTATTTAGAACTTTATGCAGTTAAACGCAAACAAAAAGGTGGTTTCCAAATCAGCATTTTTTGTATCAAACCACAACCGCGCCGCAACAGAGAAAGTGCGTTTTTTGTCACTTGCATTTTTTTTTTGTTGAGAACAATAGAAAATAGAAGAGGAAGGATGATAGGGCACTTGATACGACACGACGAATTTCTAAAGAACATCGTTGAAGGAAAGATTGAGGGAAAGAGAGGAAGAAGAAGACCAAGACGTACTTACTTCGCTCAAGTGAAGTCAAATTGTTGGCTGAAGAGAGACAAAGATGGCGATTACTCCACCGACAAGAGCCTGGCTCTTAAATATATGATGATGATGCATTTTTTTTTTCATTTGCAAACTATCAGTCTCTGTCAAAATTAAATAAATAACATAAAAATAGCACCACCGCACCGTAGTAGTCACTGTGGCATGAGAAATTACGAGCTAAGTGCTTCAACCGCCGCTCTGTCATTTGCATCTTTTGACGGCCCCTTTTTATTGCGATACCCTGTATAGGTGTCTTATGTAATTACGGTGTCGCGTTTCTAACTTCATTTTACAGTAAAATTGTTTTTTTTTTTTTGTAATAAAAAAGTTGTTGGCAGTTTTATAAGTAAATGTTCATTACGTAGATAATTAAAAAAAACTGAAAGCTAATTAAGTTAGTTAAGCGCAAATCTCAAGATTTTATAATTCTTGTGTCTATTTTGTGTCTATTGTAAAAAAAAATTGTGTTTGTTATTAGAATAGAATAGAATTAGTTTATTGTCAGAAATACGTTACAAAGGAAAAAACCGGCCAAGTGCGAGTCGGACTCGCGCAGAAAGGGTTCCGTACGATTCACTATTGATATAGAGCAAAAAAAGCAAAAAAAATATCGCTTGTTGTATGGGAGCTCCCCTTAATTATTATTATTATTCTATTCTTAGTATATTTGTTGTTATAGCGGCAATGCTAATACATCATCTGTGAAAATTTCAACGCTCTAGCTATACTCAATACTCAATCATTTATTGCACTCCACAGGTTTTTACAGATCTTATAAACAACATAAAGTAGGTACCAAATGTAGACCCTGATTAGGGCACAGCAATTTGTATAGCAAAGCTACGAACTTATAACTAAAATGAGATCAGTTTCTTACAACAATATTGTAATTACTTAAACATAGTTAATTTAAAACTTATACCTTAAGTTAAAGTTACTACCTTAAGTTAAAGTTACTATTATTGTTTTCAAAAAATAGTTTTATTTATATGACGGATGGGCGAGCGGAACATCATGCGAAAAGCAGGGTTCTTATCTATCCGCCATCAGACATTTTTTAATATATTTTTGTGTGAATTTTATTTATGTTCTATTACTTAAATAAAATTCACACTCAAATAACGGTCCATAAAATAGTTACAGCCTGGTGACAGACGGACGGACGGACGGATAGACAGACAGACGGACAGACGAGTCTCAGTAATAGGGTCCCGTTTTCACCCTGCGGTTACGGAACCCTAAAAAAACATATGCTGAGTTCTCCAAAGAGTTTCCAACCAAAAAAATCATCAGCTCAAACATTTATAAAACCAAAACTTGAGTCGTAATATTCAAAACACAGCAATTTGAAAGTCAATGTGTTTTATGACGATACGCAGAAAGAAGAGAGATGAAAATATACCGACCACCAGCGCTGACACCTGAAGTCTATGCACGCTGATACAAATGAGGTGTCGAGTTAGCTGTTGTAATATTCAGTTATAACACATAGGTGTTGCGTAAGTAAGGTGATATATCATTTGAATGTGGTCGGTAGGAGGTTGGGTACATACGGGGATGTATTTTGACGAACTTCTCTTGTGTAAAGAGTTACAGTTCTATTTTAATCATTATTTACTTGTTTTGACGTATGTACACCTGGGGCCCAAGTCTGCTATATTTAAAATAGTCTCAGTTTTGTTTCGGCAGAGTGTCAATAGTATTTTTTTTAAAAAAACATTTTTTGTCTTTGGTATTCTGCTAAACAATGTCTTACACTGCAATGAGGAAGGAATAGACTGGAGAGGCCCGATTTTTTTTCATATATAAAAAAGTTTATGATATTGTGCCATGGTTGCGCTAAGTTTTCTCATAGTTTTCTTGGTAGATAACCTGTCAAACGATACAAAAAGTAGCCATTTTGCGCCAGACCAGGCACGCAGATCCAGACGGTATTTCATATCCATAAGTTTGACATATCAGTGTTACACTGATTGCGACCAAATGTGCCAAAAAATGCCATTGACACTCTGCTGAGACACGACGGTCATCGTTTAATTTCTATACATAAGTCTTCGGTTCACATCGGGAACGCTACGTTAGCTAAACAAATGACGTTCGTTTTCCTTCATCAAAAACATTACCCCACCTTTTGACGTCACCTTACTCGGGTAAAAATCTTAACGCTCGCTCAATTGCCACACCATATAACCGTACCATAATTCACAAAGTCACAAATGCTCGAAGTTATAAATGTAGTGTCGTAGAAAATAACTCGCGCAGCTGTTTACTTTACTCAAAGCCTTCCCGAGAGAGGTGAGAAATTATTATAAGTGAGATACGTTAGTAGGTGTTTAAAATAATTGTGGTAATAAAGGGTAAATATATATAATTACGTGTGAAATATTCAAAGTTAATTTATTCTACTAATTTAAAATATTCTCAGTTGTGTCGGGAGAGTATCAATAGCATTTTTTGACACATTTGGTATTCTGCTAAACAATGGCTAAAGTGATTGCGACTACCAAATCGAGATTGAAAAAACAAAACACAATTGTCACTTGTGTACCAAAAACATGTCAAGAACACAATTGTGTTTTGTTTTTTCAATCTCGATTTGGTAAAAAACGGATCAGGATAGGTTATTAATAACGGGCGTTAATGTGTCAAAAACTCTCCGCCGTCAGGCCGCCTGTTGCTTCTTATATTCTTGTTTGTGTCTGTACCTTATATCTTTTGTGCAATAAAGAATATTTGTATTGTATTGTATTGAACTCTCATTGACACAAGGTTGATCTTTTCTAGCTAGCCTGGGGCCCAAGTTTACTAATTTACTTACAATATCCTCAGTTGTGTTTCGGCAGAGTGTCAATGTAATTTTTTTACACATTTGGTCGCAATCACTATACCACTGATATTTCAAACTTATGGATAAGAAATACCGTCTGGATCTGCGTGCCTAATCTGGTGCAAAATGGCTACTTTTTGTATTGTTTGACAGGATATCTACCATGAAAACTATGAGAAAACTTGGCGCAGCCTTGGCACGCTGTCATAAACTCATTTGTTTATGAAAAAGAAATCGGGCCTCTCCAGTCTATTCCTTCCTCATTGCAGTGATCGCATGCATCGCGATCATTGCAAACCATTGTATAACAGAATACCAAATGTGTCAAAAAATGCCATTGACACTCTGCCGACACACAATTGAGGCTATTTTAAATTAACAGACTTGGGCCTCGGATCTAACTCACGAGAAGTAGCTATACGGAGTTTTCTTCAAAGAAAAGTTCTATGCTCTATAATAAATGAGGCATGTACGTAGTGAGAGTTATGAGTATGATATGACACTCTTTTGACCGTGAGTCTCGGGAGGTCAGATGCACGCTTCAAAAGGGGTAACTTTAAATGGAGAAAGATGTTTCATTACGCTATATTTATTGAGTGAATAGAACTCGCGGTAGACCACGAAAAGGGTCGCGAGATGAACTGGACACCTTCACTAATGACTTGGCAGAGGCGGCTCGGGATAGAAAATCGTGGAGAAGGAGGAGAGAGACCTTTGCCCAGCAGTGGGACATTAGTTGAGGCTAGATAAGATTAGTGCTAAAAGAAATGCTTAAATAATAAGATAGGTATAACTTCGATTTAAATAGTGAAATCTGAGAGTGCAGAAGCAACACTAACGGTACAGTCAGACTTTATAAGATGGTAACTACTTATTAAAAATCTTCAAACATAATATTCCCAAAAAATATAGCTACATTTTCTATAATATTTATCGACTTACTCGACAAAGACGTGAGTTTTTGAACCCGGAACAAAACATTAATCACGAAATATAATAGCAATTAAATGACAATTATCAGACTATAAAACTTCAATAATACCTGCTTAATACTAACCACTACCATTATACTACCTTTACACAGCCTACAAGAACTAGTACGCACTAAATTGATAGGATAAAAGCCTCTATTCAACAGGAGCGAGTACCATCAATCTTTTAAAGAATCCGTCGCCACACTGTACGAGCTGCTAATGAGAATGAGGCGTGGAACGACCAATCTCGGTCACTTGGCCTTCAAACACTTATAAAGGTGGTATAGAAAGTCTAGATTGATGAAAAGTGGCTGTATATCTACGTATGTATACCTATTTTTCTATAATCTGAGATTTCATCACTCATTCTCTTTCTATCGCTTTTAATTTTCTTTTAAGAGTAGAGTTTATTACGGAAGTTACTCCACCAAAGTGATACAATGGATACAATACAAATACAATACAAACTTATCCTTCTTAAATACCTCCTATATTCATATTTATACTTGGGCCCGAATCATTCATAAAGACATATCGAATTTAAAAGTAAAAGAGGGTAGGTAAAAATATGGAAGGAAGCGAGCGAGTCCCTGGCCCAGTAGAAGTTTGTATACCTATCTCATCAACTTTTTTTTGCAAGACATTAAGATCCCTCTGCTGGGCAAAGGCCTCCGCGCGACTTTCTCATCAACTACGAAAAAAAATTGAATTAAGTACATTGTATACAGACAATACATAAATATAACTCAAAAACAAAAAATGAACCCAAATATCTATGTCGGAGAACATCTGAGATTACGTTCATGAAGGCTATTTTGGATCCATTTGCAAACTCTTTACTGCTAAAATGCAAGAACTGGCTTGTTTCTGACTGGTTTTCAGTTTGGCGCTTTCATATTTAAAATGCTGTCATGTATAATGGTTGGATATCGGTCAAGAAGAGACATCGGAAGACATCACGTACATCTTGTTATTTTCTAATGTGATTGGAAACGACGCAATACATCTGGTTTGTTCAGTACACGCCCACTGTCTTATTTTAACGAAACTCCTTGTTATGGACGAGCATCAAGCTTCATAAAAGCCCTCCTGATGACTCGTCGTCATATATAACAAGTAAATAAACAATGTAAAACCGAGTGTAATATTAAATCCTCTGCTTAGTAAACACAATGTACCGCCATTTTGTAACGAATACACCAACTACACGGCTTTCTGTTTTAATTAACGCCACGCCTTACCGCTTCCGACGTTCTTAAAATAAACATGAGACTGACAAAGAATAGGGATTTTACAGAAAGTCAATTAGGTAACTAGGCAGAAATTAGGTACCTACATGAAATAGTTTTGCGTAACGTAGACTGACGCGTAGCCCGGTGTCACATCGGGTTACACCGTAACTACGCGCGTGGCTACGCTGTGCTGACGTTTACGTTACAAAAAAGTGTAATGAATTTTGCCTATTTTTGAATAAAACACTTTTCATTTTCATTTTTTCATTTACGTTACGCATACGCATCCGGTGTGTTTCGGCCTTTAAAGACTTTTTCTGATATATAACATAACCTACCTATATACTTAAGCACATTTGGCAATATCTATGCCTATTGTAGCTGCAATAATCCAAAGGTCAACGAGAATATTATGGAGTGCCACTTCTGTACTAACTTTATTCATCCGCATCTCAAAATCTCGTATTCACAAACTTACAAGAAACACACAATACATATAGAGACATGAAAACACATCCGGAACTTACATTTACATTGTACAATGAAATAATACATTAACAATGTTATTTATTTGTCTAAGGGCCCGTTCCACCATCTTCAGATAAAATTTATCTGACAGATATTTTATACTTACTTGTCACCGTCTAAAATTACATAAATAGACATAGGTTTATCTGTCAAATAAATTATATTTATAAGTAGTAAAACGGACACTAAGACTGATATAGGTAATACAAGATTTATTTCTGTACCACGAAGTTTATACAGGGTGTAACAGAAAGGGGGTATAAAGCCGAAACAAAGCGATAGTCCTCATGAAACTGAACTACTTTCTCCAAGGAACATGAGTCGTCGTAACTCGAAAAACATTTTTGGATCGCTCATACTTACTCGATCAGCTGATCGGATATTTTGTATGGGAAAGCGAATTTTTTGTTTCGATTCACGACCCATGTTTCTTGGGGAAATTTGTTCAGTTTCATGAGGACTATCACTGTTTCGTCTTCATACCCCCATTCTGTTACACCCTGTATAAATACCCGCCTCTATGACGAATCGGTCTAATAATATCGCCTCAAAGAATCTAAACCATTACAAAATAAATTACCTACAATTCTATCTAGACCTAGACAACTCCTAACTACTTAAATACTTCTGTTTTCCTAGTATAACGCGCAAACACCTCGAACGTACACAGACACAGTATTTGTTTAGTAGAGTAGGTACTAAATTGTTTGGTATGTAAACTTGGAGGCAATTCTATTCACTTACCTATGTGATGGACTAAAAAAAATTTTTTAGTCATCATGCCCATTGCCCATTGGTCATATTGTGTTGTATCGATGGAGAAATATGTTTGTAATGTCATCCGTACCGTATAATGCGGCCAATTTATAAAGTATTTCAGGGGTCACTTATCTACCTACACTAAGGCCGTGGCCCCAGTAGGCAAACTGTTAGCGGCTGACTGAGTGTGCCGCTTTGTGTCGAACTGAAAGAGTTAGCTGCAAACTCAAATCAATGAAATCACCGGTTTTGGTGGAAGTCGGCCGCTGTCTGAGAAAACTATTTCATGTAGGTACCTAATTGTTACGCGTTATTTTAAATTGTTATTTTAAATTGTTATTTTAAATTGTTATTTTAAATTGTTATTTTAAATTGTTATTTTAAATTGTAACGCTGCAAACTGCGTACAGTGAGCGAAAACTAGCTGACTGTGGACACTCCATTTCAAATATATGGAAGGGCGTACTAAATCAATACGCCGCAAACTAGTCAACCGCTAACAGTTTGCCTACTGGGGCCACGGCCTAACAGACCGTATTAGCGTAGGTGATCAGAATTAAGGGCTTGTACTTAGTTTCCTTACTTACATGTGTTTTCATAGAACTTCATGTAAGTAAATGTAGTGCTTAAACATGTTTAATTTATTTTATAAGTGGTTTTTGAGACAAGATTTATTTTAATTACTTATTACAGCTTAAAAGCTGTTTATTTCAATTAAGCGTCCCTCGTATTAAGGGTGTTTTCAGATCTGTCGTTTTATACGCGCGTATACGGGCGTTTACGCTTAAACCGGTGGTTGTACCCTGTCAGTATCAACATGGACTATACGAGCTTAGAAGCGCGTCAACGCTCGTACGAGAAAAATACGCGTGTAAAAAACGCTAGTCTGAAAACGCCCTAATGGGCGCCACACACGTTACGAAAATCGTTACGATAAAACTGTGCAATTCGAACTGTACAGTGAACTTCTCTCTCTGTAGGGTCTGCAGGAAGAAATTTCTTTTAGAAATATGCTGTACCTTTTGTATAACTTCTCTTTTTTTTCTGTCTCTTTGTACTATCATCTTACAATAAACTGTTAAATAAATAAATACAGTTCTATCGGAATGTGTGTGTGATGAAAACGGCGCAGTCTCTACGATTTTTCGATCGATGGGAGTGGATGCGTGCCATAGACATAACGATAAATCGTTACGATAAACCGCACAGTTTAACTGCACAGTTTTTTCGTACGATTTTCAAAGTACTGTCGATCGGAGTCGATCGTAAGAGTGCGTTTTCTATTGTACCCATCAACTAGAATACATAATAAATCAACTCTGTGAAGCGGGCCACACACGCTAGGTTATGCCTGACGGTTATGCTTGAACAGTTGAACTGTGCAAGCATAACTGAACGTGTGTATGATATTTTTTTTTGCCTATGCAAGCAAAATTTAGGCACACACGTTCAGTTATGCTTGCACAGTTCAACTGTTTAAACATAACCGTCAAGCATAACCTAGCGTGTGTGGCCCGCTTAATAGTCAAATCATGTTCTTATATCCCTTTGCTCGGTATAAAACTTGTACTTTGAAAGGCAGTGTATCGTAAGACAAGGTATTTCCTATTATTGGCCGCCATTGCTGAATACTAAACGAAACACTCGCTTGAAACGCGGATTTTGAACTCACGGCCGAAGAGAATGAAAAGCAAAATGTCTTATTTTATTTTAGATTGATATATCTACACAAAATTAGGAGTTTTATGCACTGGTAAGCAGTCGTGCCTCTGCGTACTCATTAGCTAGCTGCATGTAACTGTAACCAAAAAACTTAGGGTGTGTTGTAACCAAAAAACATAGGGTGTGCGCTCGCAGCAGGTTCGCGAACCATTAGCGAACAACGTACAACTGATTACAGTGCACGCAACAGTTAGGGTTACAGCTCGCAGGTCTATCTACACAGATCCGGGCCCTGCCCGGGACGTGTCCGGGCCGTTGCCCGTCAGGAGGGAAAACAATACGTCGTCATGACAACGTGTCCGGGCCGTGGCCCGTCAGGAGGGAAAACAATACGTCGTCACGACAAAGTGACCGGGCCATGGCCCATCAGGAGGAAAAACAATACGTCGTCATAAAAAACCGGACACGTTGTATTGTTGTCCGTCCTGACGGGCCACGGCCCGGACATGGACCGGGCACAGCCCGGATCTGTGTAGATAAACCTTGGATACCTGAGGGATGAAATATTGCAAAGAATTATGACACAAAGAGCATCCAACCTAATTGGTATAGTAAAATTTTTCGGTATCAATTAGACTCAACTCAATCCCCTATTCGAACTTTGAAAATGAAAGATCTTTGAAAGTTGTTACATGCGAAAATTTTCAAAGTTCTATATCTCCGAAAGTATATCACTTTCGACATTTGCCCAAAATACTATCGTTTTATAATATTTTTCTCTATCGATTGACGTTAGTTTCATCAGTGGCCGTCAACTTTTTTTTCTCCATACTAGCTCGAATAGGGGATGTTGAATCTAATTGATACCGAAATTTTTACTATACCAGGCTCCATACAAATATATTCCATGCCATTTAACACTTATACATAAATACACTTATTTTCTATCAGAACGACCCTATATTAACTACACATCTAACCAGTATATTAAAGAAGGAATTCTCATCAAAATTCAAGAAGAAAAACCCAAGGGAAGTAAGTTTTTGCTTCCTCTAAATGAAAAGCAGGTGTTGGCCTAGTAGGAACGAACTCCCTTTTGCATGTAAATGTACGTCCTTAACTGAAATGCCTTTATTCTAAGCCAAGAATTTTTGTGTTATTAAAAACTTGAAACGAGACTTTAGAAGTATGAATTCTTAGAATTATTACGGTACAATTTTCTTTTAAGGTTTTTTTTGGATGACGGTTTTTTAACGATGTTTAGGTATTTTTGGAACTATTGGGTATCTTTTTATAAAAAAAAATATAATTCTATAAATGAAAGATACAAATAATTGCTTATATACCTAGACTAGAGGTTGCCCGCGATTTCATACGCATTTATCGTCATATCTTTGAAAAAACTCAAAATATCTACAAATAATATAGCTTATATGTTATTTTGATATCCAAGTTAAGTTATCGTAAAATTTCATTACAATCTGTTCAGCAGTTTTTACGTGATGAAGTAACAAACATCCATCCATCCATCCATTGGCACAAACATTGACATTTATAAATGTAAAATAGGATTACCTGTATAGCAAGCTTTCATTCCGTGACATATCAATGGATTATTGTTACTTTTTACGGATTTATCGACATATCTTGGAAAATAGTATAATCTAGTATACTCAACCGTATTGTAAAGTTTTTTTGAATAAAGAATATCCTCAGATCCATTGGCACATTGCATTTTGTAATATTAATAGTAAATATAATTTTATTGTACTCAATACGATTTGATCGGAAACGTTCGCCTTGGCCTTCCCCTTCCAACTTTTCCACCCAATCTCGACTTGTATGGTATATCTCATACACATACATACATACATACATATCCGTCACACCTCTCTCCCATTTGGGTAGGCAGAGACCACCATCTCAATCTGTGTAAATATAATCGTATTCTTATTTGATAATTGCGGATAAAGCAAAAGAAGTTTGTTTGTATAGCGAGTGGAGGGAAGTGGTTTCTGTCTACCTACATGGCAAAAAGGCATGACAGATATGTATGTATGTAAGTCGGTGGCAAAGAAGTGTGACAGTTATATATGTTGTCATAGTATGACTAAAGGCAATTTGTAAATTAGTTTTACCTACTCTGATGAAAGCATTATACCGGTGTAACTCTATCCCTTCGTAGTCCAATTTACAAATTCCTGTAATACGCTACATAATTTAGAACGGTTCTATCCTTTGAAGAAAACTTTAGCAAAACTATTTCAATGTAGGCAACAAACTATTACTTAGTTTAACTTATTTTATAGCTTATTTTGTATTCTAGTAAGTAAGTAAGTAAATCATTTATTCCCAGTTCAGTTACAGTAAAATTATACAATTATGACAACGGCGTTCTTACCTGCCCTCAATGTGCACGGAACTTTGTCTCAAAGATAGGCTACACAAGCCACATGAGAGCGCATGAGCGCCAAACTGACCTATAGGAGTCGAAGTGGTCGCCATGGCCGGAATCGGCCGGATAGATAGATAGATAGATAGACAGTAAAACATTAGATATTAAAATAAACAAAACAAAAACATAAAAAAGCACCTTATGCCGAAAAAAAAAATTAAAAAAAAAACAATAATACAAGAAACAAGGAACGGACAGAGATAGAACTGGGAAAAGGACTAAACTCAGCATATGTCATGTCACTATACAATGACATGACTCTGATTTTCAGTGGAGCCAGGAAGAGGAATAAACTAAGGACATACATACAACATTACAAAATAGGTAGGTAGGGTGTGTAGTACATTTACAAGGGATGAAACCTTGTTTTTTATATAAAAGGGGTAAATAGATATACAGGGTGCAACAGATAAAGCTGAAACACAGCGATAGTCCTCATGAAACTGAACAACTTTCCACAAGGAACATGGGTCGAAACTCGAAAAAAATTTTTGGATCGCCCATACTTACTCGATCAGCTGATTGGACATTTTGTATGGCGAAGCGATTTTTTTTTCCAATTACGACCCATGTTTCTTGGGGAAAATTATTCAGTTTTATGAGCACTATCGCTGTGTTTTGGTTTTATACCCCCTTTCTGTTATACCCTGTACATTTATTTTATATTAAGGAATATGTGAGTATTGTTACATTACAACAACCGCGCGTAAACCGCTATTGAGTAAGAAACCGCGCGATTACATAATATTTTTTTGATTGTGTCCCACTGGCCACCCTTGCATACTTTTACCCTTCCCTGACTACGGCAATTTCTAGCCAGTTAACAAAGTATGCATCCAGATCGTCATACATACATATCCGTCACGCCTCTCTCCCATTGGGGTAGGCAGAGAACACTCCCTTCCATTTGCTACGATCGAAACACACCTCTTTCGCTTCATCCACACTCATCATCGTCATACCATCTCCTCTTAGACCGACCTCTACCTCTGTGGCCGTCGAGCGGCAACCAGTTGGTAGATATCTTTGCATATCGATCCAGATGCATACGGCAAATATATGCAGTTCCACTTTATCAATTCCTAAAACTGTAATTTCCCCTTAAGAGACCTACTAAATGTCAAAAACTCCAACGACAACATACTTGGGGGCTGTTTTGCCATCTGCAGACAAAATATAAGCGACAGATAAACCTATGTCTATTTCATAAAACATGACGTTCTAGACAGAGACAGATATAAAATATCTGTCAGATACATTTTATCTGTACATAGTGAAACATGCCCTAACTCTTATAAAGATACAGTTGCCTATCCCCGGCTATTTTAAACAAGACTTCATTTAAAAACTCTTCCCAATAATTGGCTTACCTTCTTGAGTAAACAACTGAAGTAGTTCTTGAACTGCGCTATAAGAGAGTTTTAAAAGAGTAAAGGCAGAATAAAAGCTACTCTAGACGCTCGAGACTTATAACTCACTTGTAAGTCTATTTAAAATGAGTTTGTAGACAAGTTGTGTTGAGTTAACTTGGTTTGTGTTTACCTTGCTTCTTGAGGAAGACATTGTTTTTTATTACCGGATAAACTGACTGGAGATAAGTAGCCGATATAACTCGCTTGGAATTAATGTAGATGGAAACCGAGACTTGGTCTCGTTAGTCTATCACTTTTAGTGCCAAAACACACGGTGAAACGCAACTGCAACGCAACTGAAACTGCTAGTTACTTTTGAGTTGTATCGCAGTTTCTGCTATATTTCATTTCTTTTCGTTTCAGTTGCGTCGTGTGTGGTTTTCTAAGGAAGAATATAGCAGAAACTTTGATGCAACTCAAAAGTAACTAGCAGTTTCAGTTGCGTTGCTTTTGCGTTTCACCGTGTGTTCTGGGTCTTAGTAATATTGTCGTTTAGTAATAGTAATATTGACAACCGGACACGCCGTGTAAATGTGTAAATAGACCTTAAAACGAAACAACTCTAAAACATTCATAACATTACCCGGCAAGCATTTCTGTATTTTTCTGTAAATATAATCTGTGCATAGAAGCCCCTGTAATCCACGTCGTTGCCATATTCCAACAGCATATTACACATACAGCCACGACCAGGAATTTACATATTATTGCCAGAAAGTCGCGGGGAAGCTTAGCCCTTTTCATATTATGCCTTCCTTACGTTACTTGTTGGAAAAAAGGTTTCATTGGTGTTGTTTTTGAAAGGTTTATACTTTTAATAGGTATTAATTTAATTTAGTTATTTGTGTCCCACTGCTTAAGCCCAAGTCTGCTAATTTAAAATAACTTCAGTTGTGTGTCGGCAGAGTGTCAATGGTATTACTTGACACATTTAGTAATACGCTAATCAATGGCTTACAGTGATTGCGATCAAATGTGTCAAAAATGACATTGACACTCTGACACATAACGGAAAATATTCTATATTAGCAGACTTGGGCCCCTTGGTAAAGGCCTCTCTCTGCCTAGCAAATGGAAAATACTAATATTTAAAAAGGATAGTAGGTACTTATCATACCTCAGTTGCATCAAGGATTCAATAAGTTTTTTTTTTTATAATGGCAACTGTCATTTCTGCCAATGTCAGGTGAAGTACTTTACACAAACACCCAGACAAATATCTCTGTAGGTACATAATTTTAATTTTAGTCTCTAATGAAAATGGAACCCACTATCTATGGCATTGCGGACTAGCCAGTACCTACTTACATATCCATTTCGGACAGAAAACGTACTACAAAAACGAGATTAGCAACACCTACACTAACAAACTGCCAGTTCAACATATAACCGAAGCTTTGCCTATAATTCAACCAACTTTTTCAAGTCTTCAATATTACCAAATAGGAACTCTTATCTGACTTGAAGTAAAAATAAAACAATCTACGCGAAGTAAAAGCGAAGAAAATTAGCGGGCCTTGAGCGGTACGCAATAAACTTCGGGATGGCGACCGGCATACAAATCATGCCGCAAAATACCGCAACAACCGCACGTAGGGATGGGATGATTGTAATTAGCTGTCGATACTACTATCGATAGTACAGAATACCAAATGGTCGATAGTTCTGACATAAATACTCAGTCTTGAGTGTTTGTCATAATATGAATAAATCAAAAATAATATTTCAAGAAACAAAACGAGTTTTAAAGATAGTTCGGCATTAGTTCGTTTAACTTGACGTTTCGGCTATGAACAAAATCAAAAATATGGTAAACACTCAAGAGTGAGTGGTTTTGTCCAGCAGTGGACATCCACGAGCTGACATGATGATGATAGGAAAATTTAATAATTCATTCATAAAAAATATGACATTAGTAATATAGGTAGTTGTCTATTGTAAAAAAAAGATTTTGTTGCCCTGTAGAGTAATATAGTTATGTCACTTCACTTCATTTAATGTAACGCTAGTAATAACTTCAAAAGCTACTTTTTTTGTAAAAGTACTCGAAATGATTGATAAAGACTTTCGAAACGAAAACAAAACCATTATAACGATGGCATAAATACAACGTGTGCATTTCAAAAACGATAACATCGATAGAATGGCGTTTCTAGTATTCAATACGTAGCTATTATTTCTGTTTCCGGTATTTTAATGATTTCTTGTGATAACAATCGATAGGCACACACATCAGGGCCGTACTGTAAGTTAATGATTAGGCGGGTCCACCCAGAGCGAGCAGCCTCGCAAGACAGATGTTTGGCCGCTCAGGAAAGACCTCGCTGTCCTATTGAGTTGGCTAGTTCTTAGGAGCCTCTTTTAATTGGCCAAACGGTTGCGTCGCGAGACTGTTCGCTCTATGTGAACCCGTCTATTGGCGAAGAATATATTAATCAATGTCACATGCTATCCAATTAACGTGTATTTTGTCGATATTTTTATAGTTTTGATAGGTATATTTTGAACTTCTAAACTATATTTCAACTTCTTAATTACTTACTCAACTGTGTTTTTTTTAGCCTATGTTGTCCCACTGGTGAGAAAAGCCTTAATTTAAAAAAAATCAGGAAAATATAATATTCTTATTATTTTATTTTATTGCCGAGTACCAAAGATACATTACATGCATATTTGGCACGCTTATCCATCTGGGTAGGCAGAAACTTTTCTTCCACTTCCCACGAACCAAACACATTTCTTTTGCTTCATCGCCATTCATCAATCGATACATACCTAATTAATATTCACAAAATCATCGACATATCAAATCCCCTCCCTAAAACCAGTTTGTGTGTACGTATCGCGAAATCGCGGAGTGTGATTGGCTCGTGCGGCATTTGGCTGAATCGAATAGAAGACAAGTGGCTATTTGGTGGCTGTAAAAAAAAAACTACTGACATCGAGAATTGATTCCACGTTTGTATTTTGGGGTAAGAATGATGTATGGGTAAGGACTTTTTTTATTATGAATGGTGGAAAAACAAATAGGTACCATACTTGTCAAAATATTCTTTTAAATATTCACAACATATTGAAAAAAAGCGTGTTAAAAATAAAACAAATTAGCGCGGTGTGGTAAACATGCTACTTACACATGAAAAGGAAAGCTAAGCTTAATCTTTTATTAATAAATGCTAATAAAAAAAATAAAGAAAAAGCAACAACATTAAGCAACCGCATTATGCCTTTTGGCGTTTGAATATCTGTCACTCCACGCCTTTTTCCCACCGGTGGGGTGGGCAGTTTGGCAGAATCATGGCCAAAATTAAAATACTATTTATTTATTTATTTATTTATGGATGATTTACAGCAAAATAAAGTCCTTAAATAGATTTTTATGTTCAACAATGCCAATTACAAATCTTCACCTATGAATAATATTGATGCATTTTTTTATTACAATTTTAATTACACAAGGACACAGAAACAGTACAAGGCAATGTACTAAATAAAGTTGCATCAACAATCCTACTTCTATACCATTCCACAACCAAACCAAACAAAACAGTGTAATATCTAAAAAGCCACAATAAGAAGTAAAAGCAATATAAATGTAGCCGGCGTCTCGGTTTGAGTATCGGCGTATCATTTCAATCATGGCCGCGGTATGGATCATAAAAGCAACTCGCAGACGGTTCCACGTCCACTTTAAAGATGTCTGCTTTGGTTAGCTTAGGGTTGAGACTGCAAATATTTTGTATTATAGCATTTTTCAACGAGTAACACATCTTCTTCTTCTCAGCCTATAGCTGCCGACTGCTTAGCGCCTCTTCAGTTTTTTTAAAAGGTTCAAAGTTACCTGCATCCAACGAGACCCCGCGATTTTCGCTTTGTCATCATACTTATGTAACATACACCTAAGTACATACACATCCGTCACGATTCTATTCCATCGGAGTAGGCAGTCACCGCTTCGTTCCACTTGCTACAATCCAAACACACTTCTTTTGCTTAATCCACATTCATTAATTGCCAACAACTAAAAACTTTAAATAATTGGTTTTAATTTTAATGAATGTCATGACATGAATAATTGAATAAGAGATGAAAATGTGTATATAGAAAGAATTAGCGAAAGGAGATTCACGAAAGAGGCAAGAGTGGATGGAAATGTTGGGAGCGGAAGTTCAAGAAGATAGGTCAAGTCAAGAGTACCCTAAGCCGACGTGCATGTATGAGGCGACTGATGGATGAATGTGGATGAAGTGAAAGGTGTTTGGAACGTAGCAAGAGGAGGGAAGTCTCTTCCTATCCCGATGGAAAAGATTAGTGAAATCGTGACACATATGTACCTAAATGTGTGTATTTCAAGTTTTTTGAAAAATATTTTATCCAGTAATGATTTTTTTTTAAACTCGTAACGCAACTTTCCTTTACTGAGATATTTTCATCAATTCTTATTATTAGTGGATTAGGTATATTTAGGATATTAACAGCTAGTAATATCCTACTGAAGAAATATACTCCTCAGCTTATGGCGGCATGAAGCCTTTCAGACCATGACTCATCATTATTTTTCAAGGTTGGTAGACAGTTTACTAAGTTCTATAAAGTTTTTATGTAATACTAGCTGACCCGGCGAACTTCGTACCGCCTCAAAGTTCTGTACGTGAAAAAAGATTTTCCCGCTTTTCTGTTGAATTTTTTCCTGAATTTTCTTTGCTATAAACCTCACGGAGCCCGAGACCTTTCCAACGAATGCAAAACCGTGGAAATCGGTTAGTGCGTTCTGGAGTTATAGCGTCAGGAAGGAAAACCCGACTTATTTTTATATAGTAGATTTTTACTTTGTTCTAGCCAAGTTAAGAGTATCTAAACCGACGTGTATGAGGCGACTGATGAATATGGATGTAGCGAAAGAGGTGTGTCTAGATCTTAGCAAGTGGAGGGAAGTGGTCTCTGTCTATCTATATGATCGGGAAGAAGCGTGACAGATATTGATTCATGTATTTCATAAGAATAGAAAGATAGATTTATGTTTGGAGGAAAATTATGGAAGTTTAGTAATTAATTAATCAAGTTTCAGTGTATAACGACCCTAACATTTTAAAAATGTACTTAGGTACGAATTTAGAAAAATACAGGGGTATCTACACAATTGTTTAAATATTTTGCGTAAAAAAGTAATTCTTGCTCCTTTCCTTTTTTTTCACATGTTTCTCTATTTCCACCTGCCACCGCTGGCAACCCTAAAAAGGCTTGAAGTCGCGATTCCCAGCGGTAGCACGTGCGAGCCCGATATTATAACCCTGGTTATCCACTTAAGATGCCAGCTATGGGCCCTTACCCGTTTTGGTCCAACCCCCCTTCGAACATTAGGGGGGGCAGTTTACCTAAACAGGGATCCGATTAAATCGACACTAGGTGGCTAATATAAAATAATGGTTAAGATTTTATGTGTGCTTATCTAGATTTGTGATGTTTTTTTTGTTTTTCTATCTATCTCTTCCTCATCTGTTCGTTATTGTAGGGCGATATTTCGTCGAAAAACGAGGTTAAGGTGCATGAAACCAAGTACTTTTCTTTATCCCAAATTAAATAGTACTCGAAAATACACATGAGGCAATTGTATCCTTAAAATAATAAATCGAAACGCTGAATTGTAAACTAAATTAGGTATGACATTGATAGGTAAGTCGTTGATAGGAAATCTTTAAAAAAGTTGTGTTAAGCGGGCCACACACGCTAGGTTATGCCTGACGTTTATGCTCGAACAGTTGAACCTGTGCAAGCATAACTGAACGTGTGTATGGTTATTTTTTTTGCCTGAGCAAGCAAAATTTAGGTACACATGTTCAGTTATGCTTGTACAGTTCAGCTGTTCAAGCATAACCATCAGGTATAAACCTAGCGTGTGTGGCCCGCTTTGAAGAGTTGAGTGGCTTTGATAATGATTTAAGGAGCAGTTGACACACAGGTTTTCAATTTGAAAAACATTCTCCCAAACATGAAAATATAATGCTAAAACAAAACAACTATTGCAAATGAAACCCATTTCCACAATTTCTACATAGCTACGAGTACGATCCATAGAATGAGGCACTTCATAATGTATTCTTTGAGCACATACCACCTTTATCGTTAACTCCACTATGGACTGCTTCATAAGTATCACAAATATATATATATATGTCGGAGACATTTGAGATTACGTTCATGAAGGCTATTTTGGATCCATTTGCAAACTCTTTACTGCTTAAATACAAGAACTGGCTTGTTTTTGACTGGTTGTCAGTTTGGCGCTTTCATATTGGAGATGCTGTCATGTTTGATGGATTCTGTATGATTATGGATTTGATAATGGTCAAGACAAGACATTGGAAGACATCACGTACATCTTGTTATTTTATAACGTGATTGGAAACTACGCAATAAAGCTAGTTTGTTCAGTACACGCCCACTGTCTTATTTTAACTAAAAGCTTAAACGCCACTTCTGATGATTCGTCGACATATAAGTTAAAAAACAAGTTGGGTCGTATCAGGTGCTCAAAAGGACGGCAGAGAATTGAGCAGAGTGAGTAGTAGTTGCGAATAAGAAATTTTTTTTTCAGATATTAAGCAAAAATTAACCTTATAAGTGCTCAAACGGATAGAGTGACGTAAACTCTACCGACAAATAAATTCAAATTCCAAAAAAGGTTTTATTCAAAATTATAACCACACTGTTTGATGTTTTTTTTACCCGACTACGCCAGACGGAGGGTTATGTTTTTCGAGAGCATGTAGTTTGTACGTATGTATAAGCCTGTGGCACGTCCAACAGCTACAGCTTAAACGGCTTGACGGAGTTTAGCTTGAGAGGTGTTCTTAGATTCGTATTTACAGTGAGAGAGACACTGGGCACATCAAAATTTAAAATTTAAATAATTATTAATATTTAAATTAAATTAATAAAAAAAAAGCGTTTTTTTAAACGCAGTCGGGTTTTTTTTATGAAAAGGTTAGGTTATTTGTTTAAAACTATCGTAAATGAAGAAGGACGACTTTACACCCTATGGTAGATAAAAACAAGGTAGACATTCATAAACTATTTCCGTTTATGTTTTTATATGAAATTGTTTGTGTACGCGACCTCTGGGATTATGAACAATACAGCATTGCTGAACTTCGGATCGATACGTGGAAAAATGTCTCCGAATATTCCATCAGGCGCTTTGCTACTTTGTTATTTTTCTCTCTAGGGATCGTAAATGTGTTTTCTGTTAG
Source organism: Anarsia innoxiella (assembly GCA_947563765.1). Taxonomy (NCBI): domain Eukaryota; kingdom Metazoa; phylum Arthropoda; class Insecta; order Lepidoptera; family Gelechiidae; genus Anarsia; species Anarsia innoxiella. The sequence continues at coordinate 294,095 of OX387414.1, read as the reverse complement.
TGTGTGTCTTGTAAAACTTGATGTAAAGTATTAAAGTAGGTAATATTTTAAGTATATATCAAGCTAGAGTACCCTGACGGTCTATCTACACAGATCCGGGCCGTGTCAGGGAGAAATATCATTCCATATTTTCTATGGATTCGTTCACACACGTTGTCATGACGACGTATTGTTTTCCCTCCTGACGGGTCACGGCCCGGACACATCCCGGATTTTTGTAGATAGACCTTTAGCGTGCCTTAAACCGATGGGCATGAATGAGGCGACTGATGAGTGAGGATGAAGCGAAAGAAATGTTTTGTTTGGGTCGTAACAAGTAGAGGGAAGTGGTCTGTGCCTAACCCAATGGGAGAGAGGCGTGACGGATATGTATGTACGTATATCAAGTTATTACTTGGCTCGACACATATGAGAAGAAAATTCTAAAAGTAGATATAAGGACTGTTTTGATAATTAAGTAGTTAAATTAAGTTGAAAACAACATATCGTGGTTGATAGACGTTTGTGTAAAAAGTTGGGTTTCACAGTTGAGTGGTTTTGACAATGATTTTAAAACAGGAGAAACCCTGCTGATCGTGTTTAAATATACAGGGTGTAACAGAAAGGGGTATAAAGCTGAAACACAGCCATAGTAGGTACTTATGAAACTGAACAACTTTCCCCAAGGAACATAGGTCCTAACTAGAAAAAAAATTTGCCCTCCCAAACAAAATGTCCGATCAGCTGATCGAGTAAGTACAAGCGACCCAAAGTTTTTTTTCTAGTTACGACCCATGTTCCTTAGGGAAAGTTGTTCAATTTTATAGGGACTATCGCTGTATTCGGCTTTATTTCCAGTTTTGGTTACACCGTGTATTATGAGTAAATTTAATTTTTTTCGAAACTCATTTGCTTTAGAATTTAAAAATATTTACTCTTATTAAACTTTAGTACTTACAACTTTATTACTTTTCACCGCAATTTCATTTTTATTTTTAAGGTATTTAAACCCGTTTTTAAACGCCACTTAAAGCCAGTTATTACTCTTGTTTATTCCCCTTTTATATTTTGTAAACGTAATAAACATTTTATTTCCACCACTTCAAAAATAATGTAAGGTACAGTGGTCTAATAAGGCCCACCTAGTTTCAAATTGAAATAAAATCTTTAATATACCATCATTACGCAAGAAACTGCATGTAATGAATACTACGATTATTTAAGAATCAATATAAAAACAGTTTTTGAAATATTAACCACATCGAGATAGTATTTTAGCCATCCTAAAAAACATCGATTTTGGGCCTTACTAAAAATGGGGTTGATAATAAGGCCCGTGTTGTTTTCAAATAATTTGCTGTAAAAGTTACAATTAAATACTTCTAAGTTGTATAAATATGAAAAGCATCACATTCCTGGATTTTGATAACAGCAAGAATGAATTAAAATCATCAATATTTACACAGAAATTTACAGTTTTACATCATGTTAGAAAAGAACCCGTAAATTGTTTTCTTTGTATTTCGTGTAAAAATATTACTGTTTTAAGTAAATATATTTTTGTTTAGGTCAGAATTAAGTTCCTAATGACAATGATTTTGATGTTAAAATTTTCATACATTGGGCCTTATTACACGTATTTGGTATACACGGCCCTGATTGCATGTTGCAAGGCCCTGTAAAAAAAAACATCAAAGTAAAAATGCATGGTTATTTGATGCAGTTTTATTTGAAGATGGGTTATAGGTATGTGTTAAATTTAAAACGAAATCTTATGAAGAATTATTTTTCTGTCCAAAGTTCCCGTAATTTCATCGGAGAAGACATTTTTATGGCATTAAAGTAAAACATTGTTTTGAATGGTATGTTTAACTAATTACTTGTATTTTTTTTTTGTAGTACCTACATCAAATTAGACAAAACTAAATTTATAAAAAACTAAAGGGCTTTATAAGACTTTGATTGGGTTATACACAGCCCAATACGGTATAGTAAGGCCCAATCATCAACTATGTTGGGCCACCCTAAACGTTTTGGGCCTTGCTACCCACATGTACCATTTTTTCACTAAATGAAAATAAAATCAGACCTGTCTACTTAGAAATCAATAGAATGAACATTAAATAAACACACAAAATAGAAATCCACCTACAAATAATGGCATAAATAAGTAAAAGATTACGATTTAAGGCAGCAAAATTTAAGGAATGCATTGGCCGTGTCCGAAATCCGTAAAGAAACGGCTCTCACTGAAAAAATAGCGTCCGCTCGCGATCGACTCTTGCATTCCTGCGTTTCTATTGGTCCATTTTACATGTGCTAGGAAGGCGGTACAGATTAAATATATTTTAACGGGTTTTTTGAGCTTGGGCCTTGCAAAACGGCGGGCCTTATTCGCCCACTGTACCTTACAAATAAACACATTTTTATGTATAAAGTTTATTTTCTCGTATTCTTAAATAAATACACTTTTTTAAAAAAACCTAACCTAGTTTATGCTGTTATGGGATCCGTACCCAAAGGGTGAAAACAGGAGCCTATTACTGAGACTTGGCTGTCCGTCTTTCTGTCTGTCCGTCCGTACGTCTGTCACCAGGCTGTGTCTCATGTTCCCTTATAGCTAGAGCGTTGAAATTTTCACAGATGATGTATTACCGTTACCGCTATCACAACACACACTAAAAATAGAATAATAATAATAAATAAGGAGGGTTTTCATACAACGAACGTGATTTTTTTGCTCGATATTAATAGAGAATGGTACGGAACCCTTTCTGTGCAAGTCCGACTCGCACTTGGCCGGTTTTTAATCTATGACAGCTAAAATCTCACCCTACTACAAGATATACAATTAAATATTAAATCTAAACTTAAATAACTATCTTATTTTAATATACGAGATGAAAATGATAGATTTTATTGATTTTTCCATTTTAAATCAGTCTTTATAGATCCAAAATGATTTTTATGTTAATTTTGTAATAAAAAAAAGTTATAAGTGTACAAGAGGCTGCCCGCGACTTCGTTCACATATATCGTCATATCTTGTAAAAAAAATCGTGATATTTCTAAATAATATTATGGCCTATGTGTTATTCTGACACATAAGCTACAATATTGCCAAACATTCAAATCTGTTCAATAGTTTTTGCGTGAAAGAGTAACAAACATCCATCTATCGGCACAAACATTGACATTTATAATATTAGTAGGATAAATAGTGAACAAATATTCATCTAGATACATCTAGGTATGTACCTAGGTACTTAAAAAGTATTATAACTGATAAGTTATAACTTACTTAGGTAGTTACAAGCAGAAATAAAGTTTATAAGTAGTTTATAAAGTTTCAATTTTCTTTCTTTTTCGAAAAACTTTGAATTGCGAAGAGTTAAGACTAAGTTAGTCTAGGACTTAGAAATTCTTAAATACTTATACCTAAGTTCGTGCTAAGTAAGCTTAAGGGTCCTTTTCATCGCTTAGGCCAAGAATACACGATAAAACGCAACTGCAATGCAACTGAAACTGCTAGTTACTTTTGAGTTGCAACGTTTCGTTTCAGTTGCGTCGTGTCTGGTTTTCTTAAGGAGTCTATAGCAGAAATTTTTGTTGTCGAAACGAGCAGTTTCAATTGCGTTGCAGTTGCGTTTCACCGTGTGTTCTAAGTCTAAAAGATAAAAAATACTGACATATTTTATTCCTGTCTCTGTCTAAAACGCCATGTTTTATCAAATAGACATAAGTTTATCCAAAGATTTTTAAATGGTAAAGCGCTTGGAGACCAATTAATTTTATTTATCTAAGGGTTTATCTGTCAGTTTTTTTCGTAAGTGATAAAACGGGCCCAAAGAAAGTCAAAAGCTTTCTTAATAAAAGTGTAAAGCAATAAATGTAAATGATGTGACATTTCTCAATTGCGATCAATTTCACATACCAGTTGTCAAATTAGTTGGACGATTGATCGTGAGTGGCAGTTTGTATTACAATAAATTAAATTAACATTTTCATATTTACATTATTTTTTGAAACAGTTCTTTGTAATATTCCAATAGTGTGGGATATTTAAGTTGTATATTTGCACTTTTATCTTTTTCAAAATACATTTTTCTACTGATAAAATTTATCTAACGGATATTTTATATCTGTCTCTGTCTAAAACGTCATGTTTAATGAAATATATATAGGTTTATCTGTCAGTTAAATTTTATCGGTATTTGGTGAGATGTCTAATAGAAGCTGTCCGTACGTATTTATCGTCGTATCTTGAAAAAAATCATGATAATGTTAAAATAAATAAACTATGTGTTTTTTTTTATGTGCAAGCTACAATATTACAAAGTTTCATTAAAATCTGTTCAGTGGTTTTTGCGTGGAAGAGTAACAAGAATCCTCAAATACATCCATCGGCATAAACATTGACATTTACGTATAATATTAAAAGGATTATTCCGGACAACATTCAACTTCAATAACATGTCGATGTTTCTTATTTCTATGAATTCCATCAAACTCGTCTTGTATCTCTTGTAACGTCCTGCCTTTTGTTTCTGGCACGAAGAAGTAAACAAATATCGACCCTATTAAACAGGCAACAGCAAAATTGTACAACGTCCAACCAGGACTGACCTTTTCTATCAAATTTTGGTACAATTTTGTGACTCCAAACGCTAAGAACCAGTGAAAACCTGCTGTAATAGCAGTCGCTCGTCTTATCACTTCTGGAGGGAAAATCTCCCTCAACATCAACCATGGTATAGGTCCTATACCAGACGCATAAGAACTAACATAAATACACAAAGTTAATAACGGAACCCAAGTATTGTTTGAAGTGAAGTTACCTGATGCTTTAAAATGATAGTAAGTTGCTAAGCTACCCAAACTTAAAGTCATAGTAATTAATGATACAATTAACAATATTCTTCTCCTTATAGTGTTTAATAAGAACGAAGAGAAGTAAGTGGACGTGACTAAACAGAATCCCAAAATAATAGCACCACCAGGCGGATTCAAAGAAATATCAAAAGGCTTGAAAACTGAATCAGCGTAGAAAAGAATAGGGTATATACCACTCAGCTGCTGAAAGATCATTAGTCCGAAAGAGACAACAAGAGCTTTGACAGTTACTCTTGTGCTGAACAGTTTTTTAAAGGTGACTTTGATTTTTGGTGAATTCCGGATATATTCTTTTAGCTGCTTGAGTTCTGAGTCCACATCGTTGTCGATGCCTCGGAAGTAGCACAAGGCGTCCTTGGCTTCTGAAGACTTGCCCTGAGACATGAGGTAGGCTGGAGACTCGGGGAGGAAGATGAAAGCGATGAAGAAGGCTACTGGAATGCAGGCACAGAGCAAGCAATGCCATGACGCACTGTGGATCATACCTGGAAAAATATAGTTCTGTTAGTACAGAATAGAGTCCGGTTTTCAAAATCTAAATCTATATTTCGTAAGCAAATACATTGTACTTGAATATGTTGGTGATATTTATATTTTTTAAAGTTCTCTCTGCATAAGAGTAGGCTCGTGCCCCTCGGTGGGGACATATATGGGCTGATAATGACGACGAGGTTCACAATGTAGCAGTACTCTTTAAAGAATAATCTAGCAAAAAACTCTGTTGGGTTGGTCTTTGCAAATAATTTGACTATAGGTAAGTCTTCAAACGAGCCAGATTGAGGTTAAAAACCCAAGAGCTACGTTACCTACTACTGCATAAGTCAAGTTCGATTAGATGAAATCAAATTTCTTAATTTCTTTGCAAGTTCAACTATAGAAAAATATCTGTCACGTCTCTCTCCCATCGATGTAGGCAGAGACCACTTCCCCCCACTTGCTACTATCCAAACACACTTCTTTTATTAAAATTTTTCCTTCCAGCATTGCTATTCAAAGAGGTAATGCTGCCAGCTTGTTGGGTACTTTGCCTCGTGGGGACGCGTTGGAAGACATATTTTTTTTGTAAATATTTTATTCAATGTTTGTATTGTTAACTTTTTCTTTAAATACAAATACACATTTTCATATATAACTTACCAATGATATACCCAAACAGTATCCCACAAGAGAAATGCAGATGGTAGAAGTTAGCCAGAGGTGATAGGAGAGGCTTCTCGGCTATATCTCCGATGTAAGGCGGTATGCTAACGCTGAAGGCTCCGACGGCGACCCCACCGACGAGACGCCCTACGTACAAGCCGTACACGTTTGGACTGAAAAGAGGGGGTAGATTAGTGGGGATAGGTTTGGTTATAAAGCTATAGAAGTAACAAAGGGCGGTGTAAAGTTTTTATAGAAGTATTTTTTTGTTTCTTTTAGCAACTCAGCGGTGATGCGACCTCCGTCGTGTTTGTCTATGTTTTTTTGCTTTTAGTTTTTTGACATTAATTTTGTTATTGAAAATATTTCTCTGTCATCTGGTTTGTTTTTGCTAACAATCGTGTTGGTCGAATAAATTTCATTTTAAAGTTCTCCACAAGCATTTAGTTTCATTTACAGTCCACTTCATCGCCGCCTGTAGCTATAAGTTTCAATGATGACTTTTTTGGGAACCAAAAGTTTTTCTTTCTAACTTTTTATATCGGATAGGAGAAAACAGAGCAGAGCAGCGTAGACTCCACCGACAAGTGCGAAGCTCTTAAATTTGATGACGAGAAAAATGAATGAAAAAGATAACTTTTAGAAAATAATCATAAAAATAATAGTGTCGGTATAGTCATTCGTCAAACTGTGAGAGCAAATCCGTATACAGATGCTAGTCAAAATCAATGTACAAATAATCACAAGCCAAACTTATGAGAAACAAAATTCAAGAAGAAAAGTGTTGTAGGTATTTAATCTTTTTGAAAATCTATCCATCTTCTTTAAGCTACCTACTCTATTCCAAAGCGTCTCGCACATTGTAATCGTTATAATTATTATGTAATGCATATCTCTTTGTGTGCAATAAAGTACTTCTATCAATCTATTTCAAAAAACTCTTCACCATACCTTGAAGACACGAGAATCCAAGAGACCACCAGCGGCAGCGCGAGGTACAGCAACGTCTTCTTCCTGCCGAAGTACTGTGAGATAAGACCAGCTGGGACCGCTCCGAATAATGCTCCCAGACACAGCAGGGACGCCACCCAGGATGCTTCTGATTGGGTTATCTGGAAATGAGACCATTATTATAGCCCTGGCTGTAAATAGTCAAAACTCAAAAATATATTTTTTTGTTACATTAAAATTTTTTTTTAAAGCTAGCGCTAGATTCACATGGTGCAGTCCCCCTCCAGAAAAGTTTGTTTTGTGTTATGGTATCTACACACCAAAGCCGCCGGCTTTTTTGACAGCTGACATTCGTATGACGTAAAGCCGCCGGCCTAGCCCGGTGGTATGCCGGCGGTTTTTGTGTGTAGATACCATAACCCAAAACAAACTTTTCTGGAGGTGGGATTAGGCATTAGGTTTTTTGTCGTTTCATCTAGGCTTTACAGGCTGAAAAACTAACTTTAAAAAATACGAATAGCCTTTTTACACCAAAATCGCAAATACATATTGCAAATTACGATCATATAACAAATATATTTTCTAATAAAACACATTTCATTTGTATATTGAATTTAAATCTGAACTGGAAGACTTAAGTATTAAAAATAAATCATACTAAAAGCATATCGAATATCAAGGAGCTGTGATTTTGGAAAATTTGATTTAAAACTAAAGGAGAGACTTTAGTTGGCTTTAGTACGCCTAACACAGGTTGTAACTGTAGATAACAAAGATATAAAGCAGCAGAATAAATGCTATGAATAAATGATTTATCTATCTATCTATAAATAAAACTATAAGAAATTAAAAAAAAAAACATTTTTAAGACGACAACCGTTATTCATAATTTGGTGTCTTCAAGTACCTATTCCTCACTGGAATCGATAAAAGTAATTTAATTAAATAACACCCCTCTTTTTGAAACGAGGGTAAAATAACCTATATTACCTATCTATTAATATTTAGGTATAGCCTATGTGTTATTCTGATGTCTATGTAAACTACAATATTGGAAAGTTTCAGTCAACACTGTTCAGTGGTTATTTCGTGAAAGAACAACAAAGATCCTCACATCCATCCATCGTCGGCACAAACATTGACATTTAGAATATTAGTAAGATTAGATATTGCTACCTAGCAATAAGGCGGCCTGTTGCTTCTTATATTCTTGTTTGTGTCCGTACCTTATATATTTTTGTGCAATAAAGAATATTTGTATTGTATTGTATTGATTAGTGGTGTTAGCTGGTTTTTTTTCTTGGTAGAGATTTCAATATTATTATTATTCATTCAATTCTTTTATTCATTCATTCATCTCATTATTATTATTATTTAGCTGGTTTTATAGTGGTACAACCTGTGTAAGACACGAAGTCTTAAGTCGATGACATTTCAACCTTGTCTGGTTTGAGGGCAGCGTCGTTTGGTTTCAAATTACTAAATTAATAGTGTTTGCTGGAATTACTCATATTTTTGGCGACAGACGTCTTTCGATGAAATAATATTTTTATTTATTTAAAGGAGAGTAAAATCTAGATTACGAGAGAAGTTTAATGGTATCGACACACCAAAGCCGCCGGCTTTTTTGACAGCTGCCATTCGTATGAAGTAAAGCCGCCGGCCTAGCCCGGCGACATGCCGGCGGCTTTGGTTTGTAGATAGCATTAGGTTTTATAAGTTTAACAAATGTCATAATGCGTTGCGAAGTTACGTGGTGTACGTGGCCTGGGACCCAAGTCTGCTTATTTAAAATAGCCTCAGTTGTGTGTCGGCTTAGTCAATGGCATTTTTTGACACATTTACTATTCTGCTTAACAATGGCTTACACTGATTGCGACCAAAGTTGTCAAAAAATGACATTGACATTCTCAGTGACACTCTGCCGACACACAAGAATATTCTGAATTAGCAGACTTGGGTCCCAATCTGTTTCTAGTTTTATAAGCTCAATCTGTGGGTCTTTGCTGTGGGTACAACATATCTTATCTATATACATAGTTATAATCTATAAGGAAGGAATAGACACTCCAGTCTATTCCTTCCTCATAGATTTTTTTTCATATACAAATGAGGTTATGACAGCGTGCCAAGGTTGGCGCAAGTTTTTCATAGTTTTCTTGGTAGATGAACTGTTAAACGATAAGAAATTCCATACAAAACGGTAGCCATTTTGCGCCAGCCCAGGCACGCAGATCCAGACGGTACCTATGGAATCTCCTTATATATTCTATACTCAAAGCTACCAGCATTGATTTGCATTCGAGTTATGTAGTCAATTGGTTTTGACAGTGATGTTAACGTTAAATAAAACCATACAAGTTATAATAACGGAAATTCGATATTCAAACTTAAAACGTTCTAAATATAAATCTTGACGAAGAAGATTTTCATCGAAGTCCATTTTAAAGTTTTAAAGGGTATTTTATTAGACACACTTCGGCGAACAAAACTTCGGTCTCTAGCACAGATTTATGTTTTTAAAAAGTTTCAGACATTCAGTATATTTATTGTGTTTTCTTTCTAAGTGTTACGAGTAATGGTATTTTTGACTTCCAAAGTATGGCAAGGATGTAAGTACTTAAGTAAATATTGCGGCAACATAATGATTTTTAAGAAAAAAATAATAATGAGAATCTTCTAAAAGTGATCTAGACATTAATAAATACCTTTTGATTCCCTTATATAAATAACAAGAAAACATATTTTTTCTAAAGAGAATTCTATAGGGTCGGCCTATGCGCACTATGCGGCCAGCCGGAATGCGGTCAGTTAAATGCAGTATGGGACTGCTGTAGCCGCAACCGAATCGCAGTGCGGATGAAAACCACTTTATCGTACAAGTTAACCGCATTTCGGCTGGCCGCATAGTGGGTTGCCTTACTTAATGTAGTTCGTCACAACAGTTAATTGTAGTAAATCGTGTAAATAATATATCTTGAAAACTTACCGCAATTCTAAGATGGGTCCCATTGGGTACAAGTCCAAATTCCGTCGCCTGAAATAGAAAACTGAACTTTAATACAAGAAAATAAAATTGATTAGCACTCGATTCAGATTTTATAATCCAGAGAAGGAGAGAATTTTTTTGTAACAATATTAAAAATAATGGAATATATTTTTCAAAACCCGGAGTTATTTGTAATAATTACTTATCTATAAGTACATAAACATTTTTACATATACATATTAAGATAAAACACTTTTTTAAATGATAACTGTATCTGTCTAATATAAATGTAAAGGCCTCCTTGCTCTGTATCTTCTTACTCTCCATAAAAGAAAGAAAATAGTCAAGCTCCAATTTCAAAAATATATTTTTGCATATTAAACTACATAGCTACTTTCCATCAAGTTTTTTACATCAAGACAAAAGACTTCTTTCAAAGAACTTCACGACCTTTTTCACGCAACTTAATAAACCTAAAGGTGGATATAGACCACAATAATTTCTCGAGCATTTTCGGCTATACAAGTACCGAAGCGGTAGTAGTTTTAAATAAAAAATATCTTTCAAAAAGTGTACTTATACATGTGCCAATTTTGAAATAAAACATTTTTACTTTACTTTGCATTTTATTGCAATGTAACGTTCTAACGAATGGCACAATACAGGAAAAATGCTCAGTTACCAAAGCATAAAGGTATATCTACACATATCCGGGCTGTGCCCGGGACGTCTCCGGGCCGTGTCCCGTCAGGAGGGTACACAATTCGTCGTCATGGCAACCGGACGCGTTTTCATGACATCTAATGTAACGCTTTTGCGAATGCTCGGCGTTATGTTACAGGTAAATGCTCACAGCGATTTTGCATTTTGCCAACTGCGAATTCCCCCGCACTCGTACAAAACGGCTCGTCAAAACGTTACACCAATACGCTCGACAAAATGTTACACCAACATGCTCGTTGGTTTGTAGAATAGGCTGTAACGAAGAGCCGAACGTGCTCGACGTTTTGTTCGTAGAAGGATGATACATGACATTTCATAGAGCGGCTCGTTGTTCTGTTACAAGTAAGAAAGAAAACCACACACGACGCAACTGAAACGAAACGTTTCAAACTAGTTGCGTCGTGTGTGGTTTTCTAAGGAAGTCTATAGCAGAAACTGCGATGCAACTCAAAAGTAACTAGCAGTTTCAGTTGCGTTTCACCGTGTGTTCTGGGTGTTAATGTATGGTGTAACCTGTATGTATGTTTTAACATGAAACTAAAACTTTATTCGCCAACTAAACAATTATAAAGCTATCATAATATCATTACACCTAAACATTATTAAATATCTATATATAATGTTATATATAATGTTGTAGACTATACTCACCTTAAGGTGCTTTCTCCACGAGCGAGTGAATCGCGGCGATATTGTCGTCGTGACACATATTTCAATACATCGCATCGCGGTGATAACATCGCCGTGTGGACACGGCTCCAAGCTAACGAGATAATATCGTCAAGATTATCTTCCTCGTGGAGAGAGCGCCTTAGATGTAAAAGTAAAGTCGAAATAGTATTGAAAAGCCGAAGTATTCAAAGATTTTAATTAGTGATGGTAATTAAGTCTCAGATATCAAAGAGAGTAATTACCAAGTTGAACAGAAACTTAGGAGAACTGAAGTTTGTCCCGAGGGTGTACGAGTATGAGATTTAGATCTTTAACTTAGTTCGTAGTTTGTATATCATTGGGATACATAAACGAGCCATAATAAAAGAACAGAAACCGGCAAAGAGGGAATCGGACTCGCGCAGTAGGGCTCCGTAGCATTCACTATTGATATCAAGCAAAAAAGCCAAAAACAAATTTGTTGTTGTATGGGAGGGAGCAACCCTTATTTATAATTATTATTATATTTTTAGTGTTTGTTGTTACAACGGCAATAATAATACATCACTTGAGAAAAAATCAAAATAGTAATTAGTAAAATAGTATTCCTGCAAGCCAAGAATATATTATAAAGTAATTGCTTACACTGATCTAATCATGCATTAGATACAAATAAAATGATGTAGGTACCAACCTAATAGAAGTAAAAAGGATTTTTTTAAGCAGAGGCGGAGAACTTTATTCTAGCTTTATCAATTTTGATTTTCGAAAACCTTTGATAAACAAAAAACCTAATAATAATATAAATCAAGACAAAAACATAACCCACGCAAAAACCTGAAACGTTTTCTAATGAAACGAAAGTTTTCTTAAACAAAATTACATTCAAAGTGAAGCCGATGTGGTTTTTCTTCTTCCAAATATTTACTGGGAAACATTGAGGAAAGTTATTTTAATTTAATTAAAGTCGGGTACAAGGGTGCTTAAGATTCATCAAATTTAAAGTAATCTTTGAGTGAGAAATTTTACCGCAACACGCTAGTTTTTTGTGGAATCCCAGACGAGCGGTTTTTAAACGCTGTTTGAAGCGTTTTTGGAAAATTGACAAATTGAGTACAAGTATGTAGATTCCTACTTCGCCTATTCTGCAAACTAGATATCCTGCCCATCACTACTTTAACAAGTTAAGGGTACCAGACCACAGATTTCCGGGTCAAGGCTATCTGTGTTCAGAGTTGTCCATTCAACTATAGACGCTCTGACACGGAGCTGTATGAACAAGTTCATACAATTTGTATGTAACCGATATTTTCCGGGAACGGGAATGTGTGGTTAGCCCCTTAAAACTGTTTAAAAACTTGGTTGAGTGCTAGCTTACGAGATCAAAATAGCTCTGTGTATTATTTACTTTCATCATCATTTCAGCCAGTAGCCCACTGCTGGGCGTAGAACCAATGATTCTTCAACGCGACCAGTTCAATGCCACGTGCATCCAACGAGACCCAGTTTACACAAGGTCTTTAGTCCATCTGACTGATGGCCGTCCTACGCTGCGCTTAGGTGTGCGCGGTCTCAACTCTAGACCTTTTTTGCCCCATTTGCTTTGCCTTATATGTATAAAATAACCCAAAAAACGCCCGTCTACATAACACTAGTGCGGACTCCTACCTCGCCACAGGGTTAATTTATAGGCGGTCGCTAATGAAAACATTATTTATGGCCCCTCCACTGCCGCCCCCACTCGAACGGGGCGCATAAATTTTTGCGCCTCGTCTCACCTACTTTAACGCCACTTTTGTTTGCTTTTTGGAAGTTGGTTTTTAGTTTGAAAAGGGTTAAGTTTATTACGCGCACTGTAGAATTTAAGTTTATGGTACAAGCACTCAGAATTTGTGTTCAAGAAACAAATTTTAGGTAGGTACTAAACTTTGGATGACCCGCTTGGCGCAATGCTCTCGCAATGTCATTAAGGGTTTGGGTTTGAGTATACAGGGTGTAACAGAAAGGGTATATAAAGCCGAAACACAGCGATAGTCCTCATGAAACTGAACAACTTTCCCCAAGGAACATGGGTCGTAACTCGAAAAAAATTTTTGGATCGCCCATACTTACTCGATCAGCTGATCGGGCATATTGTATGGGGAGGCGAAATTTTTTTTTCGAGTTACGTCCCATGTTCCTTGGGGAAAGTTGTTCAGTTTCATGAGGACTATCGCTGTGTTTCGGCTTTATATACCCTTTCTGTTACACCCTGTATACTGAACAGATATAGGTAAAAATATTTGTGTATTGAAATGTTTGTGTAATGAATGAACTAGAGACTGTCCGCCACTTCATACGCATTCATAGTCATATCTTAAAAAAAAAAAAAAACGAGGTTTAAAGATAGTCCGACGTTAGTTCGTTTAGTTTGACGTTTTGTCCATAGCCGAAACGTCAAAAGAAACGAACTAACGTCGGACTATCTTTAAACCTCGTTTTGTAATAAAGGAGTATGTGTTACTCTGTTATATAAGCTACAATATTACCAAATTTCATTAAGATCTATTCAGTAGTTTTTGTGTGAAAGAGTAACAAACATCCATCCATCGGCACAAACATTGACATTTATAATATTAGTAGGATAAACTGCCCCAATAAACAGATAAAACTTGCCATATTCATATTTACTCACTCATTTCAAAATACAATATCCACTTACACATAAATAATAATCAACACCCAACTCACACTAGCCAACTTTAACCTATAGGTCAAGAAGTAGGTACAAATGCCGCTACGTGATTTATCTGTCTTATCTGTTTGTTATCTAGTATAGGCGACACCTCGGTCATAGATAATAAACAGAAGTCACATTACATAACATACCTACAGTAAGACTTGACTTGACACTTGATTTGTACCTGCGGTGTTATTAATAAAGTCTCAAGTAAATTTTTGTGAATGAATTGTACCTATTTTAAGAAATGTTTTTACGATCTGTTGTTTTGATTTATGTAAATATATTGTTTATGTGTTGAGATGTTTGATCAAATGTTGGGAACTACGTAAACGTATTGACCAATATTGAGCACTTTTATCTTGTGGTGATACAGCCAAGGTAAAATCAAACTATACACAGGGTCACCTAATTTCGTTACACAATCGCCGTATTTGAATAACTTTTTTAAAGTTTGACGTGCACTTGACTGTGCCACTATAATCTTTTGCAACGAGTAGGTACTTTAACTGTCCTTTGAGAAAGATTATGTAAACTAAAAACAAATAAGACAAAATAAGACATTATGGTATATACGACACCTAAAGACCAATTTGTTCGAGTCTAGAATAAGAGGTCGATCGACACGACTTTAGCGTTTGCAGTAAGTTTACTAGATACCATTAAAAATGTACCTAAAATATAATTAAAATAAAGTACATAAGTGAGCAAAAATCCATTCTTTCAATGCTTATACTCGTACATATAATGTGACTTTTAATTACTTATCGATATTTTGAATTGCAGTAGACGAAAATTTTGAATGATTTCAAACGTAGTCCCATAGTAAAAGTAATTATCACGAGCACATATCGTTCACTACTTTATAGTCACCTTGTACCTATAAATGTAACGTAAAGTATCACATACCGCAGGATGTCCAGGTGAGAGTAAGGGTAGAGCTGATGATGACCACGCCACGCATACTCCTGATGCCAACGCGCCAAGGTTGACTGTCAACGATGAACACCAAAAAATAGTACTTATGAAATTGTTTATTTGCAAGAAACATAATAAAAATAAATAAATATTTTACTTGTTATCAAGTAATCAAGGATATAGTGCCTAGATTGAAGATGAAAAATTTATGTGACATAGCTCTAGGCAAAGAATTAGATGCCTTGCTTTTGCAAATTTTCAATGCAGAAATTACTGCCAAAACCACTTAACATTTTCTATTCTTCCTATCTATCAGGTCTTATTCATCATCATCATGTCAGCTAATAGACGTCCACTGTTGGACAAAAGCCTCCTCAAGGATCTTCACATCGACCGGTCTTGCGCTGCCCACATCCAACGGCTTCCCGAGACTTACTCAGGTCTTCGCTCCACCTTGTTGGTCTATTCCAATTTTACAAGTTCTAGGGAGATTTTGTCACCAGGCTTAACAGTGAAAGCAAATAAAGTAAATAATTCATAATTACCTATACCAGCAGCGATATACTGCGTAGTGATCCCCGAAGTGTCTCGTTTGATGTCCGGAACCGTTTCTATCCTTTTCAGTTTTCTTTCGTTCCCATTCTCAGCTAATTCTAATTTGGTCTCTTCTTCTTTATCTTCGTATGTCTCTGTGTCCAATGATGCTGTTAAATCGTCCACTGGAAAAGGTATAATGGGTACATGTTTATATTTGATGACAAAAATTGGCTGTCGAAATGGTCTAAGTAATACAGTAGTGGGACAAATACAGTTCATTCAATCCTATTCTGCTATTTTGTGTAACGTGGTATGTAATGATGTCTGAAATGTTACTCTTTCACGCAAAAACTACTAAAAAAGATTTTGTTAAATCTTCAAATATTCAAGCTTATTACAAGTCAGAATGACACATAAGCTTAGTTTTAAGATATTGTGAAGCCAAGTTTTCCAAATTAGATTCAGAATTTATTTTATATTATGGTTTCGCTTCACGGCATCCTTATCAGGGAACAAGACTCCTAAATCCTTGTAAAAAATCGAAAACTTTACCTATCAATTAAGGCCTATCTACACAGATCCGGGCCGTGACCCATCAGGAGGAAAAACAATACGTCGTCATGACAACGTGCGTGAACGAATCAATAGAAAATGTATGGAATTATTTTTTTCCCTGACACGTCCTGGACACGGCCCGGACACGTTGTCATGTCGACGTATTGTTTCCCCTCCTGACGGGTTGCGGCCCGGACACGTCCCGGGTACGGCCCGGATCTGTGTAGATAACCCTTAATAAGTAAGTATGTAAATGACTATTATTCAATACATCTTAACCCCAAATAGAATCCAACCTTAAAATTTAACTAAAACTTGCCCTGGTTTCATTTAATGACCTTATACATGAACAAGAGGTCACAGATAAGAATATTTTCGTAGTTTTTGTATACGTTTGATAAAGAATTAGTTAGGCCCAGAACACACAATGAAACGCAACTGAAACTACTAGTTACTTTTGAGTTGCATCGAAGTTTCTGCTTTAGACTTCTTTAGAAAACCATACACGACGCAACTGAAATTAAACGTTTCAAACTAGTTGCAAGTAGACGCAACTGAAACGAAATGTTTCAAACTTGTTGCGTTGTGTGTGGTTTTCTAAAGGACTCTATAGCATAAACTTAGATGCAACTCAGAAGTAACTAGCAGTTTCAGTTGCGTTGCAGTTGCGTTTTATCGTGTGTTCTGGGACTTAGGTACAGTAGCCGATGTATTGTGTAATAAAATCAATGTTACGTCACATTTGGTTTTATGAGTACACTCACCTAGGGTTAAGGTGATAAAATTAATATTCCTTATGTAATAGTTGATAAAGGTGCATTTTGTTTATCAGGAAAAGGAAGTGTCATTAACTATTTTTGTAATAAAAATAAGTATTCTTTTATCTCTGTTTTTTTTATCCCTACTATCTTCTTGCAATAAACTATAAATATACAAATAATAATAAATAATATCGAAAATTTTTCTATACCAATTCGGTAGGATGCTCTTTCACTTTTTTCTTGGATAAAAACTGTAACGATAGACCGGTCAATTTAAGCATTTGGTGATACACGAATTGACAACAAGCTGATAAATCACATAAACTGTTCAAATTCTAATAAATGAATAACATGTTAAAGTTTCCTACCATTCTGATATTAGAAAACTTTTTTATTCAAGGTCAAACATAAAAATGAGTTTTCCCGATTTTCAGCAAAATATCAAAGATACCCCAGACAATCTCAATCATTTACAAAATAGCTTATTAACACTTAATCGTTATCACAAAATAAAACGCCACAAAATATCATTACTTAAAAACAAAATAAAACAAGATATTCACAAACACACACCCCTTTAACACAAAAAAATACCTAAAGACAAGCAAAATAAAACCTACTGTTAAAAAATCCAATCACCGCACTTGCGCCGGCGCCGCCACAGATCACTATAAATAAATAATTCTAAGTGAACGCAACTGATAGAGAGACGCGACCAGACTGAAGACCTTTAACTTAATCTCAGTTAACTGGCTGATAAAGGAAAGTTCAACGAGGGAGCTGTAATATTATAATTATAGAAGGAAAAGTTATAGAGTGGAGACCACGCACGACTAAGCGAAGCGGGACATAGAGGGTGTAACAGAAAGGGGGTATAATGCGGAAACACAGCGATAGTCCTCATGAAACTGAACATCTCTCCCCCAGGAACATGGGTCGTAACTCGAAAAATTTTTGGATCGCCCATAGTTACTCAATCAGCTGATCGGGCATTTTGTATACGGAGGCGAATGTTTTTTTTCGATTTATTCATAAAACAATACAAACATAGAATAAAATACATATTTACAAAAAGAATACGTCTTCCAACTATATTTTATATAGCAGCAGTGTTTTATACTTAATAACAAAAAAGATTCCTTCATTTCAAATTCTTCTAGATTACTTTGTACCATACTTAATAAACATAATAATGTAGCCTCGATGATGCATTAAATCATTTGAAAGTTTTATCAAATTAAATAGAGTAAATTAAGTACTTAGACTGAACGACATTTAAGTAGATAGGTTCTTATGATTATGCATTTTTAAAATTGAAATTATTTGAAATGCAAAAACTCTTAATTTAACACAAAAACCTTAAAAGTTTAGTGTCCTTCATAAATACAGCCTCAAATCCGAAACGTCATAACCACCACCGCGACGAACCTTTGACTGAAAATTAATTAATTCAATCTTCGACCCTATTCATTTCAACGATATTTAGCTAAATGAGATGAACTCATTTACTTAAGTGATTGGGTTGGACTTTATTGAAATATCTTTTTAGGATTAATTTGTTATGCTTTTTATTAATCAATTCATGTTTCATTTTGATTTCAGTGAAAGTGCATTAGGTACTGTAGTTTATTGACAATATTTTGGTTTTTATCTTTAAAATGCAATGACTTATGACTTTTCATCTTTGCATCGATACTATAGACATAGCAAAATACTCATAGTGATTATTTTCCTATTTCTGATTATTTTTTGAATTACTACCGTTTCCTTATCTTTCTCGTCAGCTTCAGAATATGCAATTAGCCAAAATTGAAAAAAATGTGAACAATGACCATAGCTCTCAGGGGGGCAAGTCTGCTAATTTAAGCGTTGCATTTGCGATCCGTTTGCGTTCCATTTGCTTTTCTTTTGCGATTGACTAATATTGTGTCAAATTTGGTATTCTGCCAAAAGCACTCGCATCGCAATCGCATCGCAGAAGCAAGGATTTATCGGGTTGCCTATTAAAACGTGACAAAACCTACCTAAGAAAAAGTGCTGTTAGTAAATATTATCATTTATGTTCTAAGAAATGATTCTGATTTAATTAAGCTAGGATAGCCTTTAAAATACAGAATATTTATTTCTACAACATCGAAATGCATTTATTTGCATAAATTTCACGAAAATTTTCGAAAAAAAAAACTGTGAAAACTTGTTTGAAGCTGGCTGTTTATTAATAAAAAATTGACATTGACACTGTCAATATCATTAGTGAATGGTGTCACGTCATGCCCGTTCCCTTTGAGTATATAATATATAAGGAGGAGCCATACCGTCTAGATCTACGTGCGTGGTCTGGCGCAAAATGGCTACTTTTTGTATGGTACTATTTAATGTTTGACAGGTCATCTACCAAGAAAACTATAAGAAAACTTGGCGCAACCTTGGCACGCTGTCATAAACTCATTTGTATATGAAAAAAAAAAATGGGGCCACTCCTTATAATCGTTCCTCATTGCCTGTTCCTCATTCATTACCAAAGAGTAGAGTAATGTATTGGGAATTCATTACAATGTTTACAACTAAAATAAACAATGTAAAAAGTTATTTTAAAGGTAAAAAGTTATTTTATAGCTTGATCAGCGAGTTAATAGGCGACCGGTTTGCACACTTGCACACTTTGGTTGGTAAGTATCTAGTTATACCTAATTAATTTACTGAGATATTTCATTTTTCTTATTTGTAACTGGTAATTTGCAGGTTGAATCTTCACTCCGAACCTCCGAACACTTCCATGAGCCATTTATTTACTTATTTATTCTCCAATTCCCGAAGAAGTAAAAACACCCCGAGATAGAGACCCCGAGAGTAAGTACTTACTTACCTAGGCTGGGGTCTAGTAGATGAAATAAATACTCGATTAAGTATATTACATAATTACATTTATTACAAAAGCTAAATGAAAACTCGAAGTCTCAATACTCTCAATTCCTTGAAAACCTATGCGTTATGTATGTCCATCCCATCCGTAATCTGTAACAAGTAATTAATTATGATGATTATAATTTATCAATATTATAATATTTTCCTTGTAGGTACTTCATGTTATATACAAACATATACCAACCAAACATTTACTTCCTTTTTCTCCGCAGCCTTGCACCAAGAGTTCTTTGTACTACCTGGCCTCTTAGAAGCCTCTTAGAAGAGCGGCAGTTCAGCGAGTTCACTCCCTCTTCTACTTCGAGTATAGGCTGTTCGTTCAACCTGAAATATAAAAATGTTAAAGCTAATCTTGTTCTTTTCATTTAAAGTTATTTTGTTGGTAATATGTACGTAATATTTTATGTTGAATGTTGAGATTGGGAATATTGGGATATACTATGTAACATTTTATGTGTTTATTATCAGTTAGGTACTGGTTTTCTTGAACATTAATGAAATAAATATTATTTTAGTGTAGATACTTAAATGTGTTTTCACTCACTAGTAGCTTTTTTTTTGCTCGAGTTTTTGATTTATTTACCTGATTTTGCCTTTCTCTTTCTGCATCCTCAGTTGTTAATGACATCTCAGGTATTCTGTGCCAATTTGCTATGTTATGCAGCACGCACACACATTCACTGTTGGTTCAGTAGAGATTGAGGCACAGGAGTGGACGAGCTGACAACAGACCTCTAAAAGAATTTAATTTAATCTTAAAGGACTAATATGTCAAGCTACACAACACAACTAGAATATGATAATCTTGTGTGGCAGTATCGGTACCAACTCACAAAAAATACGCTTAGGTAGGTACTGTATAGGTACCTCGTCGTCATCATCAGCCCATATACGTCCCCACCGAGGGGCACGAGCCTACTCCTACTTAATATAAATTACTGATACTGAGGTCCAAGTTTACTTGCCTTTAAAATATTCGATACCATCTCGACGGCGGCGGTAGCTGGAGGATGGGGGGTCAGCTCCTCACTTCGGGCTTTAGCCATACACTCGGACTTACGTCTCGAAACGCGTCGACGGGGCGCCTTGATAACGCACAAGTCACGCGCTATCGCAACAGGCAACGTCTTTGGTCTGCTGCGTTAGCATTAGTCAAAATACGCCCGAGTATAATAGCACCTTAGGCCTCGTTATTGCAGAAACCGAACACGCACTGATACAGAAAGTGTCCTTGCTCAATCCCAAGAGAATAATATAAACTGGCTCAATCCTTCAACAGTCCAAGTTCTACTGAACTGCGTTTGACACATGTGTCAAATAACGCAAAATAGCGTTGAGAATACCCTCTTGGCAACTTATGTGCTTATGAACTGCTACTGAAGTTACAGAATACATCACAAGCAGTTCAAACGCAGTTCAAACGCAGTCCAAACGCTCTTAAAGCGTTAGCAGACTACCAAATATGTCAAATTAAGCGACTGAAGTGCGTTTGCTTTTCTTTTGCGTTTCTTTTGCTTTTCTTTTGGTGCATTTAGTAATTAGCAGACTTGCCCCCCAGATGGCTCTCAGTAAGCCAAAAAGTGTAGCAAATAAATGTCATATTTTGACAGTAATTAAACGTCATTGTAGACTAACGTTAATTAAAAAAGTTGGGTTAAACATTTGAGTGTTATTGACAGTGATTTCAAACGAGACAAATTATTTAACTCTTTTAATTTAATTTCTTCATCAAATCTATTTAAAATTAAATAAAAATAAGCTAGTAATTCTAAAGCGTATAACATCAAAAACTCGTATTAAATGATGGTGAAAGTAAACGAGCAACAAGTGCCCACTTGTTGAGTAGGTACCAAGTGAAGTGACGGATTTAGTAAACGACTGAATAAGGTTTATTAAAGGCTTTTTACTGGTTCACTTAACATTTTATGAGATGAAGATTTTCCGAGGTTTAGCATACTTATGTTAAGCTATTGAACAGCAATCGGCCATCTTGTTTTAACAGACTTCGAAAATACAGGAGGTTCTCAGTTTGACCGGGGCCCAAGTCTCTTAATTTAAAATAACCTCAGTTGTGAATCGGTAGAGTATCAATGTCATTTTTTGACACATTTAGTCGCAATCAGTGTTAGCCATTGTTTAGCAGAATATCAAATGTGTCAAAAATAACATTGACACTCTGCCGACACACAGCTGTACGCGCGTATTCTTTAAACGACCGTATACACGCGTATGAAACGCTAGGTCTGAAAACGCCCTAAACCCAGAAGAACAATTAAAAAAAAACAATTCAAACAATTCAATTCAAACAATTCAAAAAAAATTCAAGTCTGCTAATTTAAAATAACCTCAGTTGTGAATCGGTACAGTGTCAATGTCATTTTTTGACACATTTACGCCCGTTATTAATAACCTATCCTGATCCGTTTTTTACCAAATCGAGATTGAAAAAACAAAACACAATTGTGTTCTTGACATGTTTTTGGTACACAAGTGACAATTGTGTTTTGTTTTTTCAATCTCGATTTGGTAAAAACGGATCAGGATAGGTTATTAATAACGGGCGTTAGTCGCAATCAGTGTTAGCCATTGTTTAGCAGAATATAAAATGTGTCAAAAAATGCCATTGACACTGCCGACACACCACTGAGAATATAGTAAATTAAAAGACTTTGGGGGCCTGGTTTATCTACCGTTTATGAGTTAAAGACTTTGCCGGTGTTTAAGCATAGGTACTTACTTGTGAAATTTAATTGTTCTTCTGGGTTTGGTTAGGGCGTTTTCAGACCTAGCGTTTCATACGCGTGTATACGGTCGTTTTCAGCATACGCGCGTACAGCGACAGTTGTGTGTCGGCAGAGTGTCAATGTTATTTTTGACACATTTGGTATTCTGCTAAACAATAGCTTACACTGATTGCGATCAAATGTGTCAAAAATGCTACTGACACTCTACCAACTCACAACGGAGGCAATTTTAAATTAGCAGACTTTCTGGTTAAACTGGGAACCTCCAGTTTTTTTGAAGTTGGTTAAAACAAGATGGCCGATTGCTTCCTGCCCCAGTATTATCGAGATAAGGTCATCGAGATCTTAAACATTGATTAAAATTGAATCGCCTCGCTGGCTTTACTTTAAGATTAGTTGTAGAGCCGATGAGGCAAGCCAGTTTTATCAAATAGCATTTGGGTACCTTACCTACTACGAAAATATATGTAATAAGTATTTAAGTTTAAATTCTGTAAGTAAGGGAGGTAGGTAATTGGAAATTACACTTGAATTCGTCAAAAATAAAAAAAATCAGAAAAAAAATGAAAAAAATCTTCTGGTTCTTGATATTTATGAGTAAGTTTGAAAATTGCTATCAATGTATTATTAAATTTCCTAATAGTTGAATCAAAACTATTACTACCAACCAAGATACTTGTCAACATTTAGCAGTACAATGCGCTTCAATTTTTTTTTAAATTAAGATTTACCTAAGAACTTAAAAATTTTAATCTTAGACTTTAATTTTGAGATAAGCCAAAAATAAAACCATAGACAAACTAACCAAAGACAACAAAAAACCTTTTATCATAAAGAAACTTCCGGGTACGCGATCCTGTTTATTTTCCGAAGTCGACTCTTCTACTATAAATAGATTAAAATAAGAACGCCAAAGGCTTCTATTTACATACAACAATATTTTGTTTCGAAACTTGACTCTAAGGAGATTGATTCCCCAAGTTCTTATTGGATTAGGGTAGATGTAAACAAATTTAACTTTCCGTTTTCTTGTTTGCAATAACTGTAACGAGATTGTGATAAGTATAAAATAAATGAGGAAAAATTTCTAAGTGAAACTATGAAACAGGCGATTGCGGAAACGGACAATTAAAAAAAATTACAACTATAGTGCTACAGTCAATGATTTTTTATAGGTACAGATATGTTACCTTTATAGTGATTGGCGTTTTAAATCTGTGCCGAACAATGATTACAATGACATTAATGACAGTACTTCAAATCATACTCCAAATGTCTTCAGACTAACTGAGACTAGCTACAAGTTGTCTTAAATAGGTCTATTTACAGTCTTCAAAATGTGCGCGCATATAACATATTTATATAATATAATATCATTGGCTACAGTGCTACCAAGTTATCCTTTGAGTATAAAATATAAAAGGAGGTGCCATACCGTCTGGATCTGCGTGCCTGGTCTGGCGCAAAATGGCTACCTTTTTGTATGGAATTTCTTATCGTTTGACAGATCATCTACCAATAAAACTATGAAAAACTTGCGCCAACCTTGGCACACTGTCATAAACTCATTTGTATTATGAAAAAAAAATCAGTTGTTTGTAAAGTCGGTCTACTGACGATAGTTGAACGTGACAACGTCATTATTGCTGCCGAACGCGGCCGATTGTCCCTTTTTGTCGCCCGATCCGCGCTCTCGCTTGCACTTCAAGCCTTAAATGGAACGCCTCAGAGCGAAGTAACGCCGCATGAGTCATGTTTTTTCGTGCGTGCAGCCGACTCCATCGAATTATAAGACGTTGTCACGTCAAAAACTTTAAACTACGAGGCTACGCGTGTCTGGAGCCCCGGACCAACATCAAGCGAATAAAGAAAAAAGTTGGAAGATTAATGCAAGCTTCCAATTTTAATTTTCACCTTTTACTACACCCACGTAAAGATAAAGCCGTACGCTGCAAAACGAAGCCATTTTTACAGCATCGCAGAAAAGTTTCACTTCGAGGGAAAAGGTCAAAGTGCAAGTTCATTCAATCGAAAACGTTCTATTTATAGAATACCATACGTACGACTGAAATATTTTTATCTATAAATTGAGATTCTATTAAAAAACTATTAAGAAAAAAATATGGATTTTTTAAAAACTAAATACTAAATAAGTTAAGAGTAAGAAATTTTTTTTCTTCATATCAGCCTACACTACAGCTGCCCACTGAAGGCACTGAAGTTGAATTTGTGTGAACCTTGAATTGTTAGCGATTTTCTCGCTCAATCGATATTTTGTTTTTTTCGAGTGATGCCATATTTTTTTACAAAAACAAAACCAATGACATCTCTATTTGAAAAACATTACCCTTCCTTTTGGCTTTGCCGTAGTCGGGTAAAAAGTAGTCAATTTCGTAGCAAAATTCAATTTATTTTTGTCTATATTGCTTTTTTTCTTGTGTTGTCATATTTTTTTTACGAAATTGAACGACATCTTAATTTAAAAAATCAAAAGATTCCTTCTATTTCAACAAATAACAGTCGGTCAGCCGACTCCCATGATGTTAATTCAAGCCGTTCTCCCTGAATCAACAAGTAAAATTAACAAAATCTACACAAAATTATAATTTAAAAACCCCAAGTGGAATTCAATGTTTATTTTCATAATACCTTTTGAATAATAAATCTCATTCGGAATTGTAACAATATGTCTGTTTTACATAATTTCAAAGATGGCGGATGGAACAATTTGCGTTTATAAATAAAATAACAGTCGTCTTTTGTTTCTTGTTTTGATTTATTATGTCTGGTGGGAAAAATATTCTTCTGAAACTTAGTCATCGTCCCCATCCTGGCTTTCTCTCTCTAGGCACGAAAAAAGGTTTTTAGCAGTTTTTTAACCTCATCGTAATTATGTTTGCTATATACCTACCTACCTTATTTGTTCGTTTCAGCTTAATCAAAACAGAATTTTATTTTCTTAATTAATATTTTTTATTTGTCAAAATATATTATATTAGGTTGTACAATCTAAAACAAACACAAAGTAATTATTACTGATAAAGGTGCTACTAAATAATCAAAGCAATATATTTTATGCCTCTCAAAACAAAAATGTTGCCAATAAACATCGTTTTCAATAAACAAATATTATATTTCTGAGTTTTACAAGCACGAGGCGGCTACAAAATTATGTTTACTGAAGAAGCTTTGGCGAAAACAAAGTCAATAGAGTCTGGCTAATGAAAGCTGATACTGAAAAAGCGCGGCAAATTTAAAAAATATCAGTATAGCAACCCTAAAGTCAACCACAACGAAACATCAACAACACGCCATCTTGTTGCGTTAGAGATAGGGATACCATATACTGATTCTGATTTTACCAAATCTTTCGGAAAACAGGTGAAAATAAATTTCTTTAAAATAAAATTGCCAAGTTTTTCTCTAGTAAATAGTGTACCTAATTAATTAAGCTATTTATTAGACCAACTTAAGACTTAGTGTTGCTCTTGAAATGATCCAACACGTACATACGATACTTATTTTTGATGAATACAATTTTAGCACACGTACGAATTTTTAAAACTCATTTTATAAAATGTTAAAAATGAGTTTGTTTTAAAAATGCCTTTTTGGAATTAATTGTTCCTAAGTACTTTCTGTTTAAAATATCCCAATTTGTAGGGTAAATATCCGATGGTAGGAACACTAGTGTTGTCATATAAAAAGTTTGCAAAAAAATCCAGTATCTACTTTCGTTAGCCAGACTCTATTTATCCAATATAATACGTCAATTACGATAAAATTTTATTGATAAATCTGAGCGGTTTTAAGGAAAATAAATATTAACATTTATTTTATAAATTAAGCTTTATAGAATGTGGTGGGTGTATCGTATAATAAAATTAATTAAATTGAGTTTAAAAGGCTCGTAAATTGAGGCATAACATAATTAATATCATATTGTGTGTATGATTGATTAGGTATATCCTTTTTTATGAAGAACCTCCAGATTTCAACCGTAAAATTACTTAGGTAGGCCATCTATCTACAGAACGGCACGTTCTACGCTATGTTCGTCAATTGACGATTGCAAGACGAGTAGAAACAATCAAATCTGTGTCCACGACCAGCTACGTCGCATCAATCCGTTCATTGACGGTTGATATAGTTTCATCAGCCTATTCTTTTATACTTTTATCCTCTTATTCCAGCGTTAATGCAATGCGACCCGCCCGAGACAAGAGTTTTCTCTCCCAGCCAGTGATACCCCGTCCTGACATTTGAACCCCGACGCCGGTCGGCGCTAAACAAGCTCTAGCGCATAAACATTATATCTTTATACCATTTATCGACCAGTTATACATACAAACATATTTTATCTCAGATTTTTCTTTGAAAAAAGTCTTTGAAATAATAGTTTGTAATTACTCAAGGAGACTAATATGTATACTTATAGTATCATCATGTCAGCTTATGGACGTCTACTGCTGGATAAAAACCTCCCCCAAAGATCTCCACAACGACCGGTCTTGCGGTGCCCACATCCAACGGTTTCCGGCAACTTATAGTATTCTTTATCAGCCCATATATGTCCCCACCGAGGGGCACGAGCCTACTCTCATACAGAGAGTGATTAGGCCGTAATCCACCACGCTGGCCAAGTGCGGGTTGGCGGATTTCACATACACCTTTGAATTTCTTCTCTGGTGTATGCAGGTTTCCTCACGATGTTTTCCTTCACCATTAGCAAGTGGTAATCGAATAAATTGATCCGTACATGAGAAATAAACTCAGAGGTACGGGCCCCCGCCAGGATTCGAACTCACGCTCTCAGAATTCGAGGCAAGCGTTCTACCAACTGGGAACTTATACTTATAGTATACTCGTATGTGTGTATAATTCTTTGGCACGCTCTACCGCCTGATCTCTAATAGCTGCCCACTGCTGAACATAGGCCTCTCCAATGATGCTGTAACACGACCGGTTCATTACCACCTGCATCCAACGAAACCCCGCGGTTTTCGCTTGGTCATCGGTCTATTTATTTATTTAACAGTTTATTGTAAGATAAAAATACATAGAGACACAAAAAAGAGAAGTTATGCAAAAGGTACAGCATATCTCTAAAAGAAATTTCTTCCTGCAAACCCCACAGAGAGAGAAATCTATTATCTAGTCTATCTGTATTGTTATGGTATCTACACACCAAAGCCGCCGGCTTTTTTGACAGCTGCCATTCGTATGACGTAAAGCCGTCGGCCTAGCCCGGCGGCATGCCGGCGGCTTTGGTGTGTAGACAGCATTATACCTGTGTAGGTACGTATATTATCTGCATATATAGCACCTGTCGCTACTTCATTATCCATGTCTTTCTTTATAAGTACCTACTATTTTGAGTCTACCGTGCAAAAATGGTAATTTTAATAGTCTTATGATTAAACCTCAATAAAAATATATTTGTCTGCCAAAAACAGTCTGTTTATTTAGGTAAACATCACTTTAATAGCATTTTAATCTCATTTATTAAGAAATTATCTGAAACCGGTATCCGGGAGATACTGACACGGAAATTATTTATAAATAAGTAAAATTATTATAATAATTAGCCGTCTGCGTTATATTTGCTGATTAAGACCAGGATTTTGTACTTGTTTGTGTTAAATACAATTTTTTCGAATACTCTTTCGTATCAGGGTAAACAGAGACCATTCTCTACTTGCTTATGATCCAAACACACTTCTTTCACTTCATCCACATTCACCAGTCAGCTAATCCTAGAATGCAGTTAATCCTTCGACACATTTGGTATTCTGCTAGGCAATGGCTTTACACTGATTGCGACCAAATGTGTCAAAAAATGACTTTGACACTCAGCCGACACACAACTGATAATATTGCTGGGTCCCAGGTTACTCCATATAAGTATTAACTTAGGCACGCGGTTAGCGCCAAAACACACGGTGAAACGCAACAGCAAACCAACTGAAACTAGTTTGAAACGTTTCGCCAAAACACAGGGTGAAACGCAAATGCAACTGAAAACGCAACTGAAAGGAAACGTTTCAAACTAGTTGCGTCGTGTGTGGTTTTCTAAGGAAGTCTATAGCAGAAACTGCGATGCAACTCAAAAATAACTAGCAGTTTCAGTTGTGTTGCAGTTGCGTTTCACCGTGTGTTCTGGGTCTTAATGTATGGAGCAACCCGTATGTATGTTTTAACATGAAGCTAAAACTCTATTCGCCAACCAAACTATTATAAAGCTTTCATAATATCATTACACATAAACTTCATTAAATATCAAATAAATCGAAGCAATAAATCACAGAACAAGTTGATCAACACGAACGGAAGTCTAGTTGATAAGAGCTAGGGTTCAAGGTCCAGATAATCTAAGACTAAACATCTCAATCAAAGAAATTGCACAACCAGTTGATAAACAAATCACATGAAAACAACATGGCTTCTAGGCGCGTAAACATCTTAATTGGTTAATGAAGTACTTAGGTTGATTGTAAGTGTAGAGGATAGACTTTATTTTTTTTTATTAGAGGTGGGCCGAGTACTCGGTTAATACTTGGTACTCGGCGTACTCGACACTTTTTTCACTACTCGTAATCGGCCGAATAACTCGGTTAAAATGCCGAGTACTCGGTACAAATAAATCTACCTTGCGCATTGGATCTGTTTGGTACATCATAGTCTAATTACTTCTAATGGTATATATTTAGGCCTTTGCCCAGCCGGAGCAATGTTATGAATTGCTATTATCCTAATTATTTAGAAGTAAATTTCATAAGCAATGTTTTTTCAAAAAAAAATTGCCACTTGACGGTTGCGGTTTATTGTTTTCATTATGAATAATTAAGAGAGTGCGGAGGGACAGTTCTAACACCATAATCACCTCTCGCTCCCGAGTTTCTTCCCGCGAAATTCTACCTACTTTAACTATACCGAGTAACTCAGCCGAGTACTCGGCTCGGTAAACTTTAAACCGAGTAATATCTACTCGGTACTCGGTTACTCGGTAAAACTGGTACTCGGCCCACCACTATTATTTATATATTTTTTATGTTATTTTATTTACCTATTTCTTTTGTTTTATTTAAAAAACAACTTTAGTTTGTGATAAAACATCACACCTATATTTACATTTTCATTAATATTGAAAATCTTTGCTTTACAAATATTATGACTGACAACGCCAACTATGTTTAATTGACCTGTACTATTTAACTAAGAACCTTTACAAAATTATTGCGTTAGTTGGTTGCAGTCACTTGTTATGGCCGACGATGTTAAGTTAACCCTCTGTGATTTGGATAAATTAAACTTAAACTCGCTAAAATATCCCGGTATTTCATTTATGATTCCCGGCGCGAGTGTGTGTTCGTAACAGTAAGTATATCTGATAGAAACAAGATAAAAGGATCATTAATTGGTTTCTGATAGATCTCAATTTACAGTGATTTTATTGAGATAGTCCAGGGTTAGTTTTATGAACTCAAGTGGATATATTTTTTTAATAAATTTATTTATTTATAACAGTAGATATAATTAAATTTAACTTACAGACAAAACTTATCTAAGGCATTACATTTATCACATCACATATCACCCAAGTCACAAAAAAAGAATATATATCAATTTTCTTATACATACTTTCTTCTTCTTTATCAGCCCATATATGTCCCCACTGAGGGGCACGAGCCTACTCTCTTACAGAGAGTGATTAGGCCATAATCCACCACGCTGGCCAAGTGCGGGTTGGCGGATTTCACAAAAACCTTCGAATTATACATACAATTAAAAATAATAAAAAGAATCTATCTTCTACTAATAAGTATTATAATTAATATTAATAATAAATGTCAATGTTTGTTCCAATGGATGAATATGAGGATGTTTGTTACTCTTTCATGCAAAAACTACTGAACAGATTTTAATGAAACTTTACAATATTGTAGTTTGCACATCAGAATAACGCATAGACTATATTATTTTGAGATATCCTATACATTTTCATAGATATGACGGTAAACACGTGAGAAGGCGCGGGTAGCCTCTAGGTACACACAAACATAACATATTTATTTATTTACTAGCTGTCCCGGCGAACTTTGTCCCGCCTTAGAATGAACTTTATTGTGTAGGAATAAAGTTCAAATTGACTCTACATTTTAGTAAGAAAACATTTGTATGGGAAAAAGAAAAGGTCTGTTTTAGGGCTTTCCCGGCAATTATTCGAATTTTTCTCACCGTAAAAACCATCCTTGGACTTCAATGAACATTTTAAAAAAATCACCCATATCGGTCAAGCCGTTTTCATGTTATGTCGTGACAACGGAAAACGGGTTTCATTTTTATATACTTATATCTGGGGGCACGGTAGTGCCCCCGGCCAAATAGATAGATTTATTTATTCATTTTAACATAATCCAAATACACGACATCATTACAGGCAAGTCCCAATTCGATGACGTTACTGATAAATATATATTTTGTTTGAGTAATAACATTTTTATACAATCTACTTATAACAAAACAACTTCACTATGTACTTATTAAATTAAATTTATTAAATTATATTTCTGTCACGCTTCTTTCTCATCAGGGTAGGCAGAGACCACTTCTCTCCACTTGCTACGATCAAAACACACTTCCCACTACTTCCCATCCTCTAGTAAAATTAAGCCGATTCTACTTATGATAAGTGGAAGGCTTATATCCAGCAGTGGGCATCATAAGGTGCTAACACATAACAACAACTTTTAGTAAACGCATTTTTTTTAGTAAACAAAATTTTTGTTATAAATTTTTTTACAAACATTTTTGTATCCTAAATGTTTACTAACATTTTATAACATTATGGCAGATAATGACGATAATACTGGTTGAATCCATATAAAAAAATAAGAAATATAGCAATTTTAAACTAGCATGCATTTTTATTACTTTTTATTGCAGCAACAAAGTATGCACCAATCTATCTATTCAGCTATTAAAAATCATTCAATACATACTATCTACCTTTATTCAATTTATCAATGACCTTATTTTTCAATAATTCAAAGGTGAAATAGATTCCCGCTGTTTACGCACGTAGGCCAATAATAATCAGTAAAATAATAAACTTTAAATATTACACACACACACACACAGACAGACACACACACACACACACAGACAGACAGACAGACAGACAGACAGACACACAGACACACACACACACACACACACACACACACACACACACAGACACACACACACACACACAGACAGACAGACAGACAGACAGACACACAGACACACACACACACACACACACACACACACACACACACACACACACACACACACACACACACACAGACACACACACACACACAGACAGACAGACAGACACACACACACACACACACACACACACACACACAGACACACACACACACACACACACACACACACACACACACACACACACACAGAGATACTAGAGGCTGCCCGCGACTTCGTACGCATTTATCGTCATATCTTAGAAAAAAATCATGATATCTCAAAATAATATAGCCTATGTGTTATTCTGATGTGCAAGCTACAAAATTGTAAAGTATCATTAAAATCCAAACACACTTGTTTCGCTTCATCCACAGTCATCAGTCGCCTCATACATGCACTAGCAAATGGATGGAAGTGGTCTCTGCCTACGCCAATGAGAGAGAGGCGTGACGGATATGCATGTATGTGACGGATATGTATGTATGTCCTATCTTAAAAATCAGTTCAGTAGTTTTTGCGTGAAAGAGTAGGTACCTAATAAACATCCATTCATCGGCACAAACATTAACATTTATAATATTAGTAGATAATAATTATTATTACAGATACTTTGTTATTGAAGACGATCTCGTATAAGGTGATTCAAAGTCAGTTAAAGTAAACATTGAGTTATCTTTAAAGTTGAGTTATCGGTTGCGTCGCTACTGACTGCAACTTTAACTTTATGTAAGAATATATGTAACTCTTTCACGCAAAAACTACTGATCAGATTTTAATAAAACTTTACAATATTTTAGTTTACATATCAAAATAACACAGAGGCTATTATTTCCTAAGATTTGGTGATGTACAAATAGCTAATAGTATATTCATAAACAGATAGCCTATCCTATCTGATGGGTAAAGACCTACTTACTTTCCATACCGGAGCCAAAGTCTGCTAATTTATGTGTGATACAGAGTGTCAATGCCATTTATTGACACATTTGATATTCTGAATGGCGCCATGACATCAAAGCAGGAGTTTCTAAACACGACGATGACTGGCTGGACAAAATTAAGCAGAAAAGTCTTCGTCGTACGCTACCTCCACCTGCAGACTCCCGCTGTGTGCGATCGATGTGGCAAAAAATGCCGCGCCGCAATAGGACTTCACAGCCACAAACGGAGATGTGGCAACCCTTAAACCTACACGCGCTGCAACAAACATCTACTACAGAGGCTGTGGCCAATGATGATGATGATGATGATAATCTGCTAAACAATGGCTTACACTTATTGCGACTTACTGTACATACGTAAGTATTTTTGCCGTATTTGCCTATTTTTTTCCTTTTTTTTCCCTCCCTTTTCCCTATAAGTTTTTTCCCGAATTTAAACTGAAGTTGCGACTACAAAAAACACTTTTTAAAAGAGATTGTCAGGTACATAACGTAGCTTTTTACTATTCACAGAGGATATTTCTTAGTTAATTCCGCTTTACAAAAACCTGTTAATTGTATTTATTTTTCAAACAAACGAGTATTTCCTACAATGTTATCTTTAAAAGCGTTTCCCCTTCTGTAGAACCAATGATTTCGTTTTGTCTTTAAATCCGTCTGTTGGAGCTATCTACCAAATTATCAGCCAGCCGTCTCTATTCACCTATTTGGGTTAAGGGCGTTGACAGATAACACGATTTTTAGTCGGACGATAAATTGGTAAGAGATTTAAGGGTTTGTGAAGTTATGGTGCTCCCGTATGTTATGTGGGAGCACAAGGACTTAGTGAATAGAATCATACATGTTTGTCACACGCAAACCGTTTTCTGGGGGCATAGCACGGCGTGCCGCGACAATGGGGAAGATGCAAATACAATATTTATGAAAATTTTGTTATTAAAATGTTAAAAATATATAAAAGAAGGGCCACTGCAAGGTTTATATTTTATATAATGTTGTTTTTCAACAATAATTACGAATTAAAAGTAGCTTGAAACGGAACGGATTTAAAACACCTATCAGCGTTCAGTGACGTCACTCCTGTTATGACAACGTATTTGAGATTATAGTTGTAGTAAAAAAGTGAACATTATAACGAGAATTAATTGCGTTTTTCGAATAAAAATGGAAGTTGGGTTTGTCAAAGCAGACGCCAGGAATCTACCAAAAGTTAGTGTTGACATGATAGTGACTTTTTTGTCGAAAGTGCAGAGTTTTCAAGTGTAGAAATGAAAGGGACTAAACTACTACGGTATGTGTAAATCATTAGTTAAATTTGTATTTCATTCAGCGGATTCAACATATAGCACTTATTTCAGCTCAACAAGAGAATCTTACGGTGATAATGCAATCGGCTATGTCCAAATTAAAAGAGATGGAGAATTATGTACCGTAAAAAGTCGAATTACTCCGGAACATAAAGTACGCAAAGAAGGTTATCGTGTTACAGCTATTATAAATGAGATGCAAGGCTCGGTTCAGTCCTGCAAATGCGAAGACTGTGCAGCTTCTGAAGGTAAAAAAAAATAGGTTCATTTTTGAATATTAAACTGGCACGGATTATTGCAATTAAAATCTAAATTAAAAACGTCAAAGTGGTCTTCACAGCAACGAATGATGGTCTTTGGGGAATAATTATCATTCCTCTTCACAGCTTGAAACCACTTTTTTCGCAGTTTTGGGTCAGAAGGTCCAGTCAAAAACAATTTATTTGGAAACTGCTTTGAAGTAGATGGACACATTGGCACAAAACATACGTCAACACGGCTTTTTTTCGGAGTATCTATAGTATAGCTATGATCGCCTGATGTTGATGGATAGTCCCTTTTAATTTTTTGCAAAAAAATGTCTCGTTAGTCGAGAAAAATGCAAAAGTATAAAATACATAGAGGACGTACAGTACGTGGGCCAGTGAGTGACAGACGGGAGTGACGTCATACGAACTATAGATCCGTTTTCGCGCGAAAATTCAAATTGACAATTTTAAACCCCATTTTTTGCAGTAAATTACAGTTTTTTCATTTTTTAATATACTTGTGGTCTATTCTACATGGAGTTCTTTGAAATAAACACAAAAATAAAAATATCGCATCTTCCCCATTATCTCACGTATGCTGTCCTTATCACACTTAAAACTATAGACAGAGACGTAAGCGTGACAAACGTATGACAACGTCTTGTCACTGAGTGCCATTCTAAGCTAGCTGATCGAGTTTTTTGACTAGAATTTGAACTTTTTTCATTTAAAAAGAGATGAAATCGATGCTTTCAAATGGTTGTCAAATGCGGAAGAATTAATGATTTATAATTTGCTGCCAAAAACATAGATAAATCGCTCATTTATGAGGAAAATATAATTTTACTTGGTAAATGTTTTAAATAAATGTATGTATGTATGTGTGTGTGTGTGTGTATTTTTGTTGTATGTTTATAGTATCTAAATAAATTATTGTAAATAAAAAACCCTATACTAGACACCCTATAATACCTATTATACGACTACATAGATGTGCTACTTGTACATCCCAATACCAGGCCTCCGTCACTCTATGTACTTGCGCGCTATAAATACCTACCGCTCAGCGGGCAGCTTGCGGACCAAGCGAAGCGCGGTTGTCAAAGCGAAGCGCTCGCACGTTGTTCAAATTTTGATAGTTCTATTCGTTTTTTTATTTGTTTTTAATGTTTTATAATTTTTAATAATTAAGTTTTTTTAATGAAAAATATAATAATAACCGAGAATTTAGAAAGATAAAAAATCATTGAAAATTAAAAATAAAAACATGTTAAAAATAAATATATTAAAAATGATATAATTTT
This sequence comes from Anarsia innoxiella, assembly GCA_947563765.1. NCBI lineage: Eukaryota > Metazoa > Arthropoda > Insecta > Lepidoptera > Gelechiidae > Anarsia > Anarsia innoxiella. The sequence goes on along the minus strand of OX387414.1, from coordinate 258,552 downwards.
AAACTGCCCCATATAAGTCGGAACATATTCATTGTTCTAAATAACATAGTCACAAAACGTTTTGTTAATTTAATTTTATCGAAGAGGCAGCCCCGCGATTTTTACGGGATCGCGCGGTGCGAAGCAATCACAACTATACGCTTGAGTATTTAGGCACATTTTAGCATGCAGTGGTATCTGACGTGACAGTTGGGCTATTGCGCACTGATATAGCGGTAGGTATTGGATATTTTCTTCTGAGTGAAGTATCTGTTACGTAGTAACTATTAGGTAATCTGTGCAATACTCCAAATGAAGAACCCAAAAATCTTACAAAGAAATCGTTTAACAAATCGCACAGTGCAAACAACCGCGTAGTGATAGAATCGAGAAATGAAAGCGGCTGCCAATGCGATTAGGATGATGAAAGAAAAACTCTTTTTGTGCTTTCCCTCCTCAACTCCCTGCCTTTACTTCCCCCTTCTTTTACCTACTGTGAAAAGGGGGGGTTGGCCACGGTTCGGACTACAAATTAGGATGATAGTACACTGCTCTGTATTATCTACTTACCGTTTTTTTAAATAGCCAATTTCAAGTATTGTGTGTTTTGAATTCTGCCAAATGTCGAGTGAAGTATAGTCTATCCCACCAAAAACGTAAATGTGGAAAAGGGTGGCCAATTCAATATAAAAATTATGTTGAGAGCTTTGCCGTAAAAAGTATGGAGATCTAAATGAGTGCCAATTCATAGGTATGCAAAATCGAAATATGTATTTTTATAGAAAAAAAATTATGCCTATTATGCACAAGTATTAATAAACTCTATTTCTTTGCTTTGTTGGATAACTTAAAACAATTGCTGTTATTAAAAATATATAAGATCTTATAGGAGGTTAGTTTATATTTGGCTAGTTTTCATTAAATCAGTCATTTTATTTATTATTCACAACTTTAATTCTGATGAAAACTGGCCAAATATAAACTAACCTCCTATAAGATCTTATATATTTTTATTAACAGCAATTGTTTTAAGTTATCCAACAAAGCAAAGAAATAGAGTTTATTAATACTTGTGCATAATAGGCATAATTTTTTTTCTATAAAAATACATATTTCGATTTTGCATACCTATGAATTGGCACTCATTTAGATCTCCATACTTTTTACGGCAAAGCTCTCAACATAATTTTTATATTGAATTGGCCACCCTTTTCCACATTTATGTTTTTGGTGGGATATCATTACTTTTTGTACAGAGAACTAGGCAAGTAGTAAGATTTAGTTCTTTTTTTTACTTTTCCGCTGCGTCGTAGAGTGCATGCGTTTCATACCTAGATATTCTTAAAAACGCACTATACAAGTACAACGTCAGTTTGTTGCTAATGACGTTAGTGTAGCGTTTTCTCACTGGAACTAGGACTGAGTGAGTGAGACAACAGCGGCAAACTTATAGTGAACGGGTTGTATAAATACCTTAAGTAAGCAAATGTATTTTTCCTTTGCTTACTCGTAATTACCGAGCTGGATTCCAAAGGGGTTTGAATATAATGTCCTACCTAAACATGTGTATGGTACCTTTTTCCACAAAAATGGCGGCAGTCTAAGAAACACCTGCATTAATCGATAATTCAAGTCAATACAAATCGAAAATATAAGTAGATGAAAAATAATTGATGAAGCGTGACGTTTCCGAGATATAGTGTGCTTTTCCACCAGAGATGTGCTATGCTACGTTGCTACGGATGCGTTTGAAATCCACCAATCATATTCATTGTATTGTGGACAGTGGCGGCTGTACCTTAAGTGCACTCGTGCGCTGAACCACCAATTCAAAAGATTTAAAAATTACAAAATATTACTTCATCTTTATTTTTAAATTACCATTTTAATATTTATTTTTTAAAATACAAAAACGTATAAACAATTAAATTTCCAATTATGGTCAAAAAGTTTGAGCGCTTTACTAAACTAATATCGTGCGCTTCGGTGAGTGCACGAGGACTGCTAATACATCTTGTATGAGATACGAATTAATACGCCTGACGCGTGAAACAAAAGATCGGTCATAGAAATGTACCGAGTAATGAGTCGGTTCTCGAGCGCCGCTCGCGCGAACCGAAGATTGCCGAGAGCATCCGATGTATGACGAATTGGGCCGGCCGGCATGGGCTCGAGGCGACGACGGCAGCCATGATTGACATCTCGTTATCGGTATAGATTCACTGTATGTGTGACGCGTTACTTATTGTTTATAACTTTTTCCGTAATTGTTTTTAGTTTTTGTTTCAATTCTATAATAGAACTTTTATTTTGTAGGTACTGTGTTTGGTATTAGTTGAAAATGAGTATAAACATTGATTATATTAAAGAAAATAACAAAAATTTTCAAAGTAAAGTGAACATAAAATTGGCCGGACCGCCACGGCCTTTTTTAAGTTTAAAACAAGAGTGCAAATCGAAAAATAAAGCATTTACACGAAGTTTTAAAATTGAAATGTATAATAGAAAGAAATGGTTGTGTGGATGTGAGCGTCTTAATGCATTCTTTTGCTTTCCTTGCATTATTTTTGGCGGAGAATCGATTTGGACAGAAACTGGAATCAAGGATTTAACGCATTTGAGTGAAAAAATAAAAAAACATGATTCTTCGCAAATACACCTACAAAATGTAATGAGTTTGTCTGTGTTAGGCACAGTCGACATTCGTAATCAGCTAGATTCTGTGTATAGAAGCAATATCCAAAAGTATAATGAACAAGTTGATAAAAACAGGTATATTTTATCACGTCTTATCGATTGTGTCAAGTTTTGTGGTGCATTTGAGTTAGCTTTGCGAGGTCACGATGAAACTATTGAGTCTAGTAATGCTGGGGTGTTTCGTGGATTAATAGACTTTGTATCAGAGTTGGATACAGTCATGAAGGAGCATCTCACGTCGTCTACAGTTTTTAAAGGCACGTCAAAAACTATTCAAAACGATATTTTGGACTCAATTTTATGTGTTTACCACAAAGAATTGACGAATATTATAACAAAATGTGAATACGTAGCAATTCAAGCTGATGAAACTACCGATGTATCGACGACTATGCAGATGGTAATGATTTTAAGATACGAAGAAAACGGACAGGTTCACGAACGGTTTTGGAAATATCTTACGCCGCATTCCCATACTGCTGAAGGACTTAGTTCTGTTATTATAACGGAATTACGGGAACTTCAAATAACTCCGCAACAATTAATAGCACAATGTTACGATGGCGCTGCTGTAATGAGCGGGAATATTGGTGGAGTACAGGCTAAAGTAAAAACCGTCTATCCAAATGCTTCATTCGTTCATTGTTACGCCCACCAACTAAATTTAATAATAGAAAAAAGTGTAAGTCAAAACAAAACCGTACAGACATTTTTTGCTAACCTTCAAGCTTTTCCAAAGTTTTTTTCACGATCACCGAAGCGTACAGAAGTTTTGAAAACTATTGTATCAAAGAAGATTCCAGCTGCTCCGCAAACGAGATGGAATTTTAATTCGCGAACCGTTGATTCAGTACATAGCTACAGGGAGCCTTTAAAAGAATGCATGACCACCATTATAGAAACGGAAAATGATACCAGTTCTATAAATCAGGCTGATATGCTTCAAAGATATTTGAACGACAGTACTTTTTTATATTGGCTTGATTTTTTTAAATCTATTCTGCCACATAGTGAAATTTTATTCAAACAAATGCAAAAAAGAAATATTGATTTGGTTCATATAAAAAACTGTATTAATGATTTTGAAATCAGTATACAAAATGCACGTAACAACATAGATCAACTTGAAGAACCACCTCAAAAAAGGATTAAATCGTCTAGCTCTGTCATAGCAAAAGAAGTGTGCGATGTAATTATTACTCAAGTAAAAGACAGATTCAATTTTTGTGATCATTTGATAGCAGCCAAATTATTTTACTGCGAGAACTTTACCACATACCGTTCTACTTTTCCCGACAAAGATTTCACGATCACAGTTTCCACATACGCCGCTTTGGACAAGTACAAATTTAAAAACGAACTTTCCGCAATATACAGTCGCGACGATTTCACCAACGCAAATAGTGCAATTGCAATTTTGCAGTTGTTCTATAATAATGACCTGACTGAATCATTTTCAGAGTCAATGAAACTATTGCGAATTCTGTGCACTATACCAATGACTTCAGTAGAGAGCGAGCGATGTTTTTCGATACTGAAAAGAATCAAAACTTTTCTCCGAAATACCATGTCTCAGGATCGGCTAAATGCACTTTCTGTGCTTAGTATTGAAAAAAAATTTATACAAACGATACCCGATTTTAATAAAAAGGTGATTGAACATTTCGCTTCAGAAAAATGTCGTCGCATTGATTTAATGTATAAAAAATAAACATATTTTATGCCAATTGTTGTTTTGTTTCATTTTCTAATTTTAATATTTTAGTAAAGTGTGCACCACCAGTTCGATAACCCACCAGCCGCCACTGATTGTGGAAATGGATTCAGCTAAGCTATGTTTTTCACATAAAAGGATGCGTGCTATGGATGTGTGCTATAGATGCGGGATCTGGATGCGTGCGTGCTATCGAGCAAAGCTATGTTTTTTTATATTATCGAGATACGTAGCATAGCTCGAGATGCGCATCTTCCTCGCACAGCCACATCCCGCCCTCCAGTACCCCATTTAGCACGTATGCAGAGCAGCGCAGTAACAAAGTAAACGGTAGGGAGTACTTGAGGGGGCCATGCTTTTGGGAGTTGGTTGACATAGGTTGTTTCAAAAACTCTTATTTTTCAACAACTATAAATTCCCACCATATTTATACCTAAAATAATAAAAATTATAATCTGAGCATCTTGGGGGGAGGGAGGGGCGTTGCTAAAATAAGCCAGGATACTTTATTTAACTTCTAGTATCAATTTCAAATACAATATGTGCCATTTAATAACACCAAAACACAGTTTTTCATGTTCCAATAGTTACTGGCGCCACTAGTCTATTTTTGACAGCCTATATCTCGGAAACGTGACGATTTATCATTTTTTTTTGTCATTTATTTTTTCTATTTGTTTTGACCTGAACTATAGATTAGTAAAGGTTTCATTGAATGCCGCCACTTTCGAAAAATTAAAAAAAAAAAGTTGTAGAGCACTCTCCACACTAAAATCTTCAAACCCCTTTCATCCTTCTAGGTCATTTCGAAGTAGGTTAAGATTAGCTACTTTAATTAGTCAGTCAATCAATACTATATATCAATACTATATATTATTGTTATTAATTATTATTAAGTACCTATGATGATCTCCTTTAGACTTAAGTATTTTATTTAATTTTTATATTTTATAATTTAATTTTGATAAAATTTTCGCACACAGTGTAATGTACTGTTTTTAGAAAATAAACTACTACTTACTACTTACTTACTAACTAGTTCTCACCTTCATGGGCATGGTATTAGCTGGCCTAATGGTAAGCGTCATGGTAAAATCTTTCGTTCGATATTTTTAGGTCGGTGGCGACCCCATTTGAACGAATTAAATTCAACTTTTTTCTTTTTTGTTAAATATAAATTGTGTCTCGATAACTGTTAATTTAATAAGTTTTAATTTTTTATTACTTTTCTGATACATTTACCACTATAAATCACTACCACGTAACGCCATCTATAAAATTTAAATCCGTACCAGTCTACGTTTCTGCGATATTATATGGCAATATGTTACATTACATACATACAATGAACATACATATACTTAACGTTTATAATTTAGATCAGAGTATCAAATAAGCAAATCTAAATTTCGTAATACTATCAACAATTATTATGGTTGGCGCAATAGTTAAGCGCCAAGTAAGAAGATACCTGAGGTCTTCGGGTCGGTGGTTCGATCCTACGTGGATACATTTTATTTCTTCTTTTTTTTTTGTTCATTATAATCTATCTTCAAATAAATCTAATGAAAGATCGTATATCGCTTGTTTTTTGTTTGATTAGCTGGAGTGACAGATTAGCTACTTTGAATAAGCAGATCTAAATTTCGTAGTACTATCAACAGTTATGGTTGGCGCAATAGTTATGCGGTAAGTAAGAGGTCTTCGGGTCGGAGGTTCGATCCTACGAGGATACGTTTTATTTCTTATTTTTATTTTTTTTTATTTTTTTTTGTTCATTGTAATCTATCTTTATGTATCAAGTCATGCCCTTGTTATTAAATTAAATCTAAAAGAATTGTATAATTTTTTATATCATTTTTAGTGCGTATTGCAAAATTTTTGTATGGGGATAAAAAAAAATGACTTTTTTAAATTTTTGGATTTTTTCCTACGGTCAAATGTAATTATAGAGCTGAATTCCAAATCTCAACCTTCTAGGTCATCTGGAAGTAGGTTAGGTTTTGCTACTTTAATCAGTCAGTCAATAACATATTTTGCGATTTTTGGAACTCCATATCTTCATAACCGTTTGAGCTAGCTTCATGAAATTTGGGCTTCTTCGTGACGTTATGGATATGATTAAACATGCGTAGTTTTATGTCTTTACGTTAAAGGACTTTTGAGTTATGGAGGGGTGAAAAGTCGTACGAAGTGGTTCGTGTAAAGATACACTGTGGCGCTTTGTCTTTGAATTGGCCTGACACGCTGCCGGCGTGTCTCGATCTTTAGGCTTTTTTTTATTTGTCAAATGTGCGTATTCGTAATTGCTTTTTGAAGGGTTCGTTTTCATTTTGATCCAGCTACAATTAAAGTAACAGTAAGGCACCGGTGGCCAGCGACTGCGACCTAACACGCTTTTTCATATGAATTATATGGCGTGCCGCCGCACACGTGTAGCTGGTGGCGGCCACTCGCTACAGTAGTGCTCGCTCGCTCGAAACTTGCTCGCTTCTGACATTGTGGCGGAAGCGCGCGGCAGCGACCATCGGTGGCCCGTTTGCGCCGACACTTATAGTAATCATCAAACTGCTAACCCACATGTGTAAACTCCCTTATTCTAAGTACTTTTTGTCTTTACTTTTTAAGATTATTTTTTTATTCAATTCTAAAATGTTATTCAACCACCATTCGCTTAGACCAGTGTGTTCCGACCTTAATCATCTGAAAGCGCTCTATTTTGTATTATTTTGAATATTTCATGTTTCTTTTAAAAGACGTGGAGATCTCCTTGTTCGGGTTTTATTTTCAATATCTCTTATTTAACAAAAGACTGGTAGTGTACAGTGCGCAGGTTCTGCGGCGGAGGCGTCGGCCAAGTTGAAGCATGCTAAGTATGCGGCCCTGAAGTCTTCGTATCTGTTTGTTTCGGTGGCAGTGGAGACGGCAGGTGCGTGGGGTTCGAAGGCGAAGAAGTATTTTTTGGAGATTGGCCGGCGCCTCCGGGATAGGGGCTTGGACCGTCGCTCCGGGTCGTTTCTTGCCCAGAGGTTGTCGTTGGCTATTCAGCGCGGCAATGCCGCCAGTGTAATGGGTACCTTTGGGCGGGGGGCGATCCGTGGTGGTCTTTTCGATTAGTGGTTTGACGATGCTTGTTGCTGATACTTTCCTTGTTATTAACTATATTTTTGACGAAGCCTGTTGCTGATTTATTTTGTTGTTTCTTAGGTTTATTTTGACGAAGCCTGTTGCGGATTGTCGATTCTGTAAGTACTTTTATATTTTTTGAATAAACTTATAAAGACTATATGCTGCCCGCGACTTTGTACGCATTAATCGTCATATCTTTAAAAGAAATTATGATATCTTAAATTATTTATTTACTTATGTGCAAGCTACAATAATGTAAAGCTTTATTAAAATCTATTCAGTGGTTTAAGCGTGAAAGAGTAACAAACATTCTCACTTCCATCCATCCTTCGGCAGAAACATTGACATTTATAATATTTATAGGATAGGAATACACCTACTGCGTTTTCAGACCTAGCATTTTATACGTGTGTATACGGTCGTTTTTAGCATACTTGCGTACATGCGCGTGTCAGATAATTGTTAAAATTAATCTTATATTTAAATCTTATGATTGTTGGTTATACATACTCTTTGGATTTCTAAACGATAATTCATTCCATTATGTCAAGTTTAAAAATAAACAAAAAGGCGGGAAAGAAAACAAATAACAGTTTGACAGCGCAAAAAGAGCCGAGAAAGTGAGATTGTTTTAAGTTAAGGTTTATCAAAGTAAATTAATGAAATTTATTATAATTTGAAGATATATCATGATTGGAACATTTATTTATTGATATGATTGTGGTGCAGTGTATTTAAGATGAGTATTCTTTCATACTTTTCCTTTAGACTATGTAATCTCCATACATATTAATATTGGTTTAAAAGAAGATAATATTTGACGTAGGGCCCTGTGCCGGAGGTTTCTTGCCGCTTCTTCCTACCGGCTATACAGGAGTGAAGTGGTAGTAGTTCTAGATAAATTCCTTTTCATATTGGTTTCATACAATAAAACCTAACCTTTGAAATCTATTCAAGTTGTTTAATTTACTAAGCTAGTATCAAATCAGAATTATTACATGGTATTTCTAATAATTTCCTTTACACATTTAATTACATAGACAAATACTACCTTTTCTTACATAACTTTTCTATTTTTCTAACACGCGCTACATTACGCGCTTCAAAAAACCGGTGGTGTCATATCAGTATCATGGACTATACGAGCTTAGAAGCGCGTCAACGCTCATACGAGCAAAAAAACGCGCGAACACGCGCTTAAATAAACAAGCGTATACTTACGCGCGTATAAAACTCTAGTCTGAAAATGACTTAAGAGCTGGAAATTCAAAAACATTACCCTTCCTTTTGGCTTTACCGTAGTCGGGTACAAACAATCTAAAAACAAAAGCAACCCAAAAACACTACATAACAAAAACAATTGAACCTCGAAGGTGTAGCAACCCGCAGATAAATTCCAATATACCTCCGATACCCCACAAAATCTAAGTTATTCCATGTTCCAACCAGTGGAGGGAATAAAAACTTTATGCGTATTGTAGTAAGAATAGAATAGCGTGCGATAATAAAAATGTTCTCGTAAGTATATCGATTCTATTCAGGCTGGTACTATCTAGGTATCGTAAAACACATGAGAGTCTTTGGTTTATTCCTATATTCCCATTGATATATCCTTCTAATATTATATAAATGTCAATGTATTCAATAAGTGAGCTGTTGTGTCATTTTATGGATGACGGTTGGCGTTCAAGGGAAGTGGGAGTTCGTCTGAAAATCAGCGCTGTGGCAATGCTGCAGCATATTATGCTGAGATTTAGCTACCCTTGCATCGCACTACAACATACACCCTACCTCTTTCTTCTGTTTATTTTAGTCTTTGTTCTTGTTACTTTAGGTATATTTTTTTCTTTTTTTTTTATTGTTTGTTTAATAAATCTGTGTGTTATTTTAAAATGTAATTGTGAACTGTTAACTTTGTGTTGTGCCCTGTGCCGAAGGTTTCTTGCCGTCTTCTTCCTCTCGGCTATACAGGTAGTGAACCGGCAGTAGTTTTAGAAAAAAAAAAGTGACATCAAAAAAGTGTTATGAATTTTGCCTATTTTTGAATAAAACACTTTTCATTTTCATTTTCGTTGTGTGTTGTACTGTGTTTGCAAGAAATAAATGTGTCTATGTGTCAATGTCTGTGTCGATGGATGAATAGATGGATGTGTGTGAGGATGTTTGTTTCTCTTTCACACAAAAACTGCTGAACGGCTTTTGACTAAACTTTGCAATATTTTAGCTTATACATCAGAATAACATATAAAGTCAGTTTCAAACATTATTGATGACATTTGTGAAAAATGAAAGCCGGCGGAGTGTTTAGACACCATTTCGTACCTACGACAGGTTTTTATAAAAAAATTATTACCTTATATCAATTAACAATAAACCATGAAGCCAACTATCTCATTACTGTGTTCTACTCTTCTACTCCGCAATAGATTGTCCCTTTTACTTATTTATTGAAAATAAAAAGTTCAGTTAAATTCAGTTGAAACAAGAATACTCCATTCTGAAGTGAATCTGGTTGTATCAGTAGAACAGTTCGGAACTTTCCTACAAACTTGTCTACGTAGTGCGTAACTCGAGCTTATTTTCTTTATTGAATAGTAAATGTAGCTGCGAATTGATTTCTGATACAACTAGGTAGTTTTAGTGGAGAGTTTTGTCGCCATGGAGGTTCGCAGGTGTTCAAGGCACATGAGAAGCTATAGAGAACCGAAGGTTATATCCGTTTTAACTGTAAGTTAGGTCAGACACGTCCCGGATCTGGGTCTATTATGAGTTCTGTTAGAAAGTCGCCGCTATAGCCCGTTTATCGAGCTGAAGAGTAAATTCAAGTTCAAGATTTCCTTTCATTTTTACCCGACTGCGCCAGAAGGAGTGTTATGTTTTTCCAGAGTATGTATGTATAATTCTTTAGCACGCTCTACAGCCTAAACAGCTCAATGGATTTTAGCTTGACAGGGTGTCGTTAGATTCGTTTTTTATAGTGCGAGTGACACTGGGTTCATTAAAATAATTCTGATGATGAATTCAACGGTCGGTATCATAAATAACAAATCTATTTACACAAAAATGTAAGCCAATAGTACAGAAACTTGCATAAAGTGTTATTTGAACTTTGATTGGAGGCAATCGGTGCCTGGTGCAATGAAATAGCAATCGGAAGTGTCTAACTGTGCTTATTACAACGATCAGGCGCTCGCTGTTTTTGTACCTTTTTTGGGTAAAACGATAATGAGGTTTCGTTTCTTTGGGGAAAGAGGGTAAATGTTTAAGGATTAAATTAGAAACAGACTGGTTCGACGTACGCAACGTATTAGGAAAATCTGCTCCAAAAGAAAATGATGATGACACAAATCCGGGCCGTCGTGTCCGGGCCGTGGCCTGTCAGGAGGGAAAACAATAGGTCGTCACGACAACGTGTCCGGACCGTGTCCGGGACGTGTCAGGGAAAAAATATCATTCCATACATTTTCTATGGATTCGTTCACACACGTTGTCATTCACGTTGTCAAAATTACACTTGGTTGTCAAAAGTTGTCAAAATTACACTTGGTTATTTAAAATTTTTCAAATATGTCAATCAAAATCTTACAAAATTCTTTTTTAATCTATAACCATTTCACTAACAACTCAAAAACTCTACTTTTCCAACACTCACTTTACTATTACGTAGATAAAACCTGAGGATGGAACCAGATAGAAGTTTTTTTTTTATATAATTTTCCGCGTCATCTACCGCGTCCATCACATCTAGTGAAGATTTGGCGATGACTTGACAAAACGTTGAGTTGGTTGGATTGAACCGAAACCAATGTTGGGCCAAGGCTGGCCTTGGATTTGATACTTTCTTCGCATTCACGAAATTGACAAAAGTTTGATCTAAACTGAATCCCACTTATTACAAAACGAGGTTTAAAGATAGTCCGAGATTAGTTCGTTTCTTTTGACATTTCTATGGAAAAAACGTTAAACTGAACGAACTAACTTCGGACTATCTTTAAACCTCGTTTTGTAATAAGGGGGAATAGGTTTAAACATTTTAAAAATAAAGGGATTAGAGAAGACAATGTTCCTATTTACGTATCAAGATCAAATCGGGGACTTGTTAAATAGTATCCTAAACTGACGTGCATGTATGAGGCGACTGATGAATGAGGATTAAGCGAAAGAAGTGGATCCTAGTACTTAAGTGGTCTTTGTCTACCCCGATGGGAAAGAAGCGTGGCAGATATGCATGTATGAATAGTTATGAAGTTCCAAAAAAACTTTAAATAAATAACTTTTATCTAACCCTGCCGTTGCCTAAAAACAAAAGAAAACGACACGACATTTAATAAACTCTTCTTATATAACGGTGAACATTAACAAACTGCAAATGACATTAAGACCTTTTTTATTTCAATCGCATATTCCACTACAAATATCTACCATAGGAAAAACGTCCACAAATTCCCATAAAAACTAACACCATGAATACGTAAAACCATCCCAATAACACTCGTACGAGGATCGGGCCATTCATTCTCATTGGGACCCTTCAGTATGGGAGAGCTATGGTGTCGTTCCAAGTCGAACGTTATTGCTTTACCCATTTTTTGGCTGATAGTTTTAGGGGAAATAGGAAATGCAAAGATCATTTGAAATAAGAGAATAGAAAGTATGATTCTCTTTTGTTATTTAAGCGGCAGTGTCTTGGAATGATTGTTACTCTCATTGTAGTTAAATAGGTAGAAGTTCCTTTATTTGCTTTGTCTTCCTAATTATTGTTTAGTAACTACTATCGTACTCATGGTATCTAAACACCGAATCAATATGTCAAAATTGACATCGAAAATGTTTCAAAATGACATAAGCCGCCCGGGCAGGCGGCTTTCGTGTGTAGACACCATTAGGTTTGACTGCTTTGTCGGTAGGTATAAATGTTTTTATCGACTTCATCTCCATGTGATGCAAAACGTCATTGTACGGATATTTGTGATGTTACAAACTTATGTATCGCGACTGCTACCATAAAAATACCTCGAGCTGCAACAATTTATAGAACGAAATGTATACCATGTTACCAGTACATGAATTCAAGGTTTTATTACTATGATGAAAAAGGGCTTAACCTTATGAAACAGTGTGCGCCGGCTCCAGAATATGTAGCATATACCAAAAAGTTATTCAAATCAGTACATCCTTTATGAAAGTATTACAGTGAATGAAAACTTTTCTGACAGGTCAAATACTAATTAATGTTTAGTTTAATTTCTTGTTCAGCAGTAACTGACAAAGCAAGATCACTTGATAGTTCCCATTTTCTACAAACAACTATGTTTATTTTTCATTAAAGCTCAGAACACTACTTTGTATGCCTTTTGTTTCGTAAGTGTTGAAACTCGACGCCTGCTACTTTGACGTCAGCAAACTGAAATGTTTCATCTGTTGCGTTTTGCTATGTGGAAAATACAGGCGTTGGAATGAGATTTTAATTGATTGATGTGTTATAGCTTATATCCATCACTCTTGGCTTCCATAGTGGCATGAATTTTTTTTAAAGTCTTGTTTTTCTTTATTAAAAAACAAGTTTGAGTTCCTTAATTATTATTTTTTTGGAAATATAACTTGGGCTAATTATAACTAATCGAAGATTTTGTTACTACCCCCAAGAAATAACTTGATTAAAAACTGTACTATAAGTAAATGACTTATTAACAGCACGTGCTGATTAAGCGCAAATTCCTTAATTCATTAGGTAGCATTTTTTATTTTAGATCGACTACCACCTTATCATAAAATTATTATCAAAATGCTGAGTAAATTGAATCTGCATAATAAATCCTAAAGAGACAAGATTAAGACTGATTTTCTTGCGTAAAAATGTTAGCTTATTTCAGAAACAACGGCTGAGGTGGATTAATGTTTGGCAGGGGATAAGAGAAAGGACTTTAATGTGAATTAACAGAGAATTATTTTATTTGTATAACTTGATTTTAAAATCTTAAAAGCGAGGAAGTATCTACCTAAGAAATTACTGAGAGATTTTTTAACTTAGCCGACGACAATGCATCTTATGTAAACAATATCCCCACTTATGTAAAGGTATATAAAGAAAAAAAATCGTTATTGAGTCAATGTTGTGCCTACAGTACGATAACTCCCATACAACAAACATATTTATTTACCTTTTTGTTCGATAAGAATGGTGAATGGTACGATACTACGGTAATAATACCCTTTCTGCGTGAGTCCGACACGCATTTGGCCGGTTTTTAAATATCGTGCCACTAGAAGTTAAGATATTATAAACATACATACATACATATCCGTCACGCCTCCCTCCATTGGGGTAGGCAGAGACCACTCCCTTCCACTTGCTTCGATCCAAACACACCTCTTTCGCTTCATCCACACTCATCAGTCGCCTCATACATGCCCGTCGGTTTAGGGTATTCTTGATTTGGCCTTTCTTGAGTAAGTCCCCGATCTGATCAAGGTACGTTCGTCTTGGCCTTCCCCTCCTAGCATTCCCATCCACTCTTGCCTTGTATAATTCTTTTGTTAATCTCCTTTCGCTCATTCTTTCTACATGCCCAAACCATCTAAGCATCCCTTTCTCAATTCTTGTCACTACTTCCTCTTTCACCCCACATCGTACCCTTAACACACTATTTCGTACCCTGTTACTCAATATTTATAAACATTACAATTAAAATATTCAACGCCTCTTGCCTTCGATGAAAATAAAAGCGATCCAACCGTCATGAAACCATTAGTTAGGTTATCTATCAACGAGCGTTTGCGCAGACAAAGGCTTTAAGAAATTATTATGTAAAGACAAAAGATACAAGATTAGACAATATTAGCGTCAGAAACGGGACCGGATTACGAACTCATAGGGCTGTTTTGCCACTTACAGTACAGATACAATTTATCTGATAGATATTCTATGCCTGTCTCTGTCTAAAACGTCATGTTTTATGAAAGAGACATAGGTTTATCAGTTAGTTTTTTATCTGTAAGTGGTGAAACGTGGCCTCAGGGTCTTTAGTTATTTTATTAGGTACAACAATATTACAACAATATTCATTTCAAACTTCTTCTCGGCAATGATCTTTAGGTACCTACTTATACTTTTTAAGATTTTAAAGGTCTATCTACACATAACCGGGCACGGCGTGTCCGGTTATCATGACGACGAATTATTTTCCGTCCTGACACGTCCCTGTCACGGCCCGGATATGTGTAGACAGACCATTTAAGATCCTTTGCAAGAGTAATTGGTCTCTTTTTTTATATTGATTCAAATTTTAATTGCTATCTAGACATTGGGCTAAAAAAAGTTTGATATCTGCAAAGTTTAAAATATTGAAATCATTTAAGTATTCTGTAACACTGTTACACAACATCTTATCATTGCGTAGTCCAATTATCAAGCTGTTAGAGAACCTAATACATCCCTGTATCGAAAGAAATGGTATCATTAAGAGACATTAAAGCGATCGCCAGAATTTGAACAGCCGAGCCCTGTCTTAAATTAGTAATTAGACGCAGACGGAGTGGGGGGAGGGGGGAGCCGCCAATAAAATGCAGATTAGGTATTACTTCGACTTTATTACATCTTACAGATAGAAACGTACTTTTATTTTAGGTATAAAAATACTGAAAATAACGAAAAAGTACAAAACTATTCATTAAAATAATAAATGTAGCCAAAGTGCTTAATCCTAGTCTCGATATAATACCTATATTAATATGATATAACGCCTGACTAAAAGTTGCGACAAACTTTTACTTATAACTTTAAAGAAATTGATAATTTTATTTAGCAGGCTTTAGTAATACATTTCTTTCAAAAGAGCCAACAGCTTTTTGTGTAAGACTCTAAATTATTATATTTCCTTAGAGATCATAGTCTACTTTATTGCTATTTACAGACTTCCTACAGTTTAGTATTATGAATACCCTAAAGCGACAGACATGTATGAGAAAGTAGTGTGTAAGGATTGTAGCAAGTGGAGTGAAATGGTTTCTGCCTGCCTCGATAGTAGAAAGGCGTGACGGATATGTAGATACCTACCTATGTATGTAGCTATGTATGTATGTATAAAGCGCCATCATCAAAACCGTCTTCGGAATTATAATAGCTCAGGTTTAACCGCAGCTGGAACTACAGGAATACTACTAGGCGTCTGATAATACTGTACTGTGTCATTCAAGGTCGTAGCCCCACAGACATCACCCCCTGCCACTAGAAGCAGCCTGCGTTTCTTATGATGCCGGAGTAGAGACGACACGCTGGTGAAAGAGCGTTCTCCTCGGCGAGCGAAGCCGAGAGCTAGACGGCCATCTGGTCGGCGACGGATGCCTACATTGTGCACGGCGTTTGAACATGATACTGTAAGGGTGTAGGCGTGGTTTGGCTGGAAAAGAAAGATGGAGTGTTTTTTTTAATTTAATCTTTAATTGCTTGAGCGTCACTGGTTTATACGTCGGCGCCAGCAATGACGTTGAGATTTGTGACGCACAACAAGTACCATACTACACCGGCTATTATGAAAGTGTAGCCAAGATTATATACCCCAATTGCTTCATGATAAAGGCGACAATATGTCTCAAACCAAACTCCTTCTTTTACCCCCTTAATTATACAAAACGAGTTTTATTCACCTATAGTTCTGGAACTCAGATGAATGACGTTTCGGCTATAAACAAAACGTCAAAAAATGACATTAGTCCACCATTAGTCCTAGAACTACATTTAAAACTTGTTTTGTAATAACGGGGTTAGGTTAACAGAATAAAAAAATAAATAAGTAGGTAAGTAGCTAATAGTAGGTAGGTACAGTTACGACAGGCAAATTCCTCATTTTACATGTATTGGAAAGTAGACCTATTAGCAGTCAGTAGGTATATCTATATTTGGTAACTTCAAAATTAAGCATAAAAAGATCGAAACTTTTTTTTACAAAATTAGTAAAACGAAACTTAAATATTTCTTACCTGACTAGAAGGCCTCAAAACAAAAGTACCATCAGGTTGTCCCCTCAGCAGATTCTCTGCTTCTTCTCTATCAATGCTCATGAAGAAAGGCTCATTCTCCACCGGCACTGGCAGAGGACGGTCCGCCATGTGACTCCTGCGAGGTTTCTCTTCTTCATCATCAGGCCTAGTAAACTGGAGATCTGGTTCTTCAGGTGGGTCGGTTGGTTCTGTGAAGTTTTCCAGATTTAAATTGCTGCTGTTTGGTAAAAAAAATATGAGCTGTTTTTGATGTGGCTTGGGTTTCTCTGGTTCATCGTCATCATCATCAGCCTATTGAAGTCCAATGCTGGACATAGGCCTCTCTTACACGCCACTGTGATCTATCTTCGGCTGCTCTAGTTAATTCTCGCAAAGGGTATAAAAATGGGTAAAAATTACATTTGTATCTGCATAGAAGTATTTACACATAACATATACTCGTACAACACTAACACAAACACAAACAAACACACACACACATACACACTATTGTCACTCAATAAGAACACTTTCACTCACTTTTCATTCACTCCTTTTTCACACACATTTTCACTGAAGATTTTGTTTAAATTCCAAAAACGTTATTTAAATTGATTACAAAGATAAAATACGCTTTGAAACAAAGTACCTAAGTAGTATTTTGAAGAACGCGTGGAAATACGAACAATCATTCTTTGCCGGTTGCTACATATTTATTTTACGAAGTCTTCTATATTTGTATCATTTGTTTTAATAAAGTTTATCGAACTCTTTATTTTTTTTTAATTAAGAATTTCATTTGGCTATGGGTTGCAAACTTGGTCTTTGACTGAAGCTCAAAAGTCCAAACTCAAGGTTTGCCAACGGGCTATGGAGCGCAGTATGCTTGGTGTAAAACATACTGACAAGGTAAGAAACACCGTACTGCGCTCTAAAACGCGTATTGCTGATGTGGCAAAAACAGCTGCCAGGCTGAAGTGGGATTGGGCCGGCCACGTCTGCCGCATGACAGAAGACTTATGGGCAAAAACAGCTACCCAATGGCTACCAACTGCCAAACGGCGTCGCGGCAGACCGCGGAAAAGGTGGCGGGACGAGCTGGATACCTTCTTGGGTACCTGGGCGGAGGAAGCTCGAGACAGAAAGTCTTGGCGTATGAGGAGAGAGGCCTTTGCCCAGCAGTGGGACACGAGTGGCTAAATAAGATAAGATGGGTACATTTTTTGAATGCTTGACTCAAGTCAGCGGTAGTTGCTTCAAAGCAACTACCGCTTCGCTAACTGATTTTTATGGTAAAGCTATGTTAGGTACATATTATTAGAATGCTGTGGGGCTCGACTGAAATTTTCTATCTATTCTATAATATTAAATAGAGTAAATTATGAAATCTCCTAACACAGAAACCTCTCCCAAAACATCAATAATAAATAACAACTTAGAATCTTAACCACTAAGTAGTTTCAGTTCTACTAATTCCATCAAAATAATGTTCACGGAATACCTCATTAGTCATGCCGATAATCCGACCAATCACAGATGCCGCCACTAATTGTCTAGCGCGATGTATTACTCAGTTCATTAAATTTGGCATCATTATACCATTAACCACGAAATGTATAGAGTTGCTTGTATCTAATATTAATTGATATTGACACTCTAGAACTACAGGTATTAATTAGACAAGAGGGTCTACAGAAAGTCCTGTAGTGGGATTCTCAACAAACAAGGGGATATAAATTATAATGGTTAGGATTACACCTTGTCACACGCACACGTGGGATAGCTTTGATGACAAGTGTGCTTCTTGTTCTAATTTCTATGGAGCAGATCATCATAACGTGTTGCGTAAGTGGCGTACATGGGAATAGTTTATTTCTTCTTTTTATCGAATAAACCAGTATACAGGGTGTAACAGAAAGGGGGTATAAAGCAGAAACACAGCGATAGTCCTCATGAAACTGAACAACTTTTCCCAAGGAACATGGGTCATAAACCGAAAAAAATTTTTGGTCCGCCCATACTTACTCGATCAGCTGATCGGACATTTTGTATGGGGAGTCAAATTTATTTTTTCGAGCTACGACCCATGTTCCTTGGGGAAAGTTGTTCAGTTTCATGAGGACTATCGCTGTGTTGCGGCGTTATACCCCCTTTCTGTTACATCCAGTATATTAAACTACTATTATAATTATAGTAAACTTTACTTTACATTGGCAGAATCCACAAGGGTATTTGCCATTTGAAAAAAAAGTATGTATGTAAGTAAGTAGATACATATGTTACATTATATTCTTACCATTAACAAAGTCTGCCTTACACGAGTGTACCACCCGATACCAACAGTCCACTAACAGGCTGCCTACTCTGGAGCTCAAGTTGTACATCAGTGGTAGGCTCACTTTCATCCACCAACACATTTTATTTTACTTTTCTAACATGTTAGTAACTCACTATGTGTCTTTACTATGCATTTTTATCAGTATCACATAACGTAGGTAGGTAACCATATCTTTTTAATAAATTCAATTCTTCTGTGTTTATTTATTCTTGACTAGAGGCTGTGTGTTATTCTGATGTCCAAGATAAGTTATTGTAAAATTTCATTAAAATCTGTTCAGTGGTTCAGTGGTGGTCTGTTCAGTGGTTTGTACGTGATGAAGTAACAAACATCCGTCGATCCATCCATCGGCAAAAACATTGACATTTTATAATATTATTAGGATTAGGATTGAGAGAGTTATTTTAAAAAAACAATCGTTATACAGCCTTGATATCATTCTACTAATGTTATAAGTAAATGTTTTGTGCTTTCACGCTAAAACCACTAAACAGATTTCGATGAAACTTTACAATATAGTAGCTTATACACCAGAATAACATATAGGCTTTATAATTCAAAGATATTGCGTAAATTTTCCAAGTTATAGACGATAAAAGCGTACGAAGTCGCGGAAAATCGCTAGTTTTATATAATATATAAAATAATCACGATGAATTCCCAAGTGTGTAATAGTATCTGCTCTATAATCAATCTCAATTAATTAGTATTGTCAGTGTCGGTGACACTGTGTATGAGTCACTCAGTGACGCAACGTTCCGGCGCGACACTAATTTGTACTCTGCACTAATAATTATTGCATACAGGGTATAAGTTTTCATTTGCTTTGATGATTTATGTTTTTACTGTCTCAATTAGTCCTATTTTTATGGAAAAGTTTTTAATTCACTTCTTCAAAACATTTTGGCTTTTAGGGTTCCGTACCCAAAGCGTGAAAACGGGACCCTGTTACTGAGACTTGTCTGTCTGGCTATCACCAGGGTTTATCTCATGAACCGTTACAGCTAGAGCGTTGAAATTTTCACAAATGATGTATTACCATTGCCGCTATAACAACAAATAGTAAAAATAGAATAATAATAATAATTAAGGGGGTTCCATACAACAAACATGATTTTTTTGCTTCTTTTGCTTGATATCAATAGTGAATGGTACGGAACCCTTCCTGCACGAGTCCGACTTGCACTTGGTCGGTTTTTTTATTCGTACGTCACCACCATAATATGTCGCTAACTGGACTATCCATTTATTGTCACAACCTTGATTGTCGCGTCAAGGAGTATGACACAATTGACACAGTAATTTAGGAACATCAGTTACTTAATTAAAATTGTATCACAAATACACCAAGATTTTACTTAACCGACATCGAAAGAAAAGGAGGTTCATAGTTTCTCTTGTGTTTTTTCCCGCGAATATTTCCACAACTTTTCAAACTATTACAAACGTATAAAATGTCTTCGAATATAACTTAACCGACATCGAAAGAAAGGGAAGTTCACAATTTGTCTAATGTTTTTTCCCGCGAATATTTCCACAACCATAACAAGCGTACACAAAGTCTTAAAATGTGTTAAAATATATCCAAAACGCGATGGTTCTCGACTACATGATTACGTATACTAATGAAGTTACGCTGTATTCAGTTCCCTTGTTTTATTTCCCTTAGGAACTAACATTGTGAGCATATAGATGTAGAACGGACAGTTTCAACTTTGTCACACGTTTTATAATAATAGTAATAAATTTTATTTCGGCCCAATAATCAATATTTAGTGTTAGTAATACAAAAACCTTATTCCTAATGTTAGTTTTACAAATATGCGCTAGGCCATGGATTCACGTGTAACCGTTCAATTAAAGGACCCTGCATTGTCTCAGTCAATACAGTCAGGAGACTATTGCTACTGTTACGCATCCTGCGCATCAAGGTTTTAGTCGTTCATAGGAATATCTAGCAATTGGAGAGGTTCTACTTCGAAGATTTCTAGGAGCCCAAGTCTGCTAATTTGAAATAGCCTCAGTTGTGTGTCGGCAGAGTGTTAATGGCATTTGTGACACATTCGGTATTCTGATAAACCTTTAGAGAATAGAATATATAAGGAGTTGCCCCATTTTTTACATATACAAATGAGTTTATTCTTGTTTTTATTCTTGTTTGTGTCTGTACCTTATATATTTTGTGCAATAAAGAATATTTGTATTGTATTGTATTGTTTTATGACAGCGTGCCAAGGTTGGCGCAAGTTTTTCGTAGTTTTCTTGGTAGATGACCTGTCAAACGATAAGAAATTCCATACAAAAAGGTAGCCATTTTGCGCCAGGTCAGGCACGCAGATTCAGATGGTATGGCACTTCCTTATTGTATATTCTATACTCAAAGTAATAAACAATGGCAAATATGTCAAAAAATGACATTGACACTCTGCCGACACACAACTTAGAATATCGTAAATTATCAGACTTGGACCCCTGGGAAAAGGACTCACTGCATCTATACAATGACATAACGGTGATTGTCAAAATTTTCCAAAATTCTAAATTCAAAAATAATTTATTCGTAGGTAACATTAAAACACTTGAATTCGTCACAGTCACGTCACAAGTAAAAATTATAAAAAACATACTAATGAATTTAAAGAAACAACAAAAGAGAAAAACATTAAAGGAGTGGATGTTACAGACTCCTGAAAATTATTTTTTAACTAAACGTATATTGTATCCTACTGTTCCTTCTGCACTTTATTCTTTGATGCATTCAAAATACTAGCATCCGAGAGAAAGTGGCGGCCGATGCAGTTGCATCTGTCATGTGCAACACATGTGCACAACGAGGGACAAGTGTGAGACATATTGTCTAGTTCAACTGACAATAAATATTGTATTTATTCATATCATCATGTCGTAGGATGGAATATAAACGAAAAAAATATTGGATTTCGTGTAAAATGTGTAAAAATTTTAAAAAAGTATTCGAAAATTTTAAAAAAATATCTACGTACATATTGTTCTTCCGTTAAGTCTTCATGGGTGGCGCGAAAACCAGAGGAGGTCGCGGTTTTGATGCCAGAAGTGGCCTTTTTATTATCATCGTTGTTGTCACTTTCATCATCTTTTGAATCAGAATCATCATCCCCTATGTAAGTCTATATAAGTCAACATACGTAACCGCGTGCGAAAGACTCTTTCAAGAATGAAACGATAAATAGCTCTAGTACTTTCGTGCGTAAGTGTACCCATTCGCGAACACATCACTTTCAATTGTTTCCAGAGTTCATTTTACGTAGCGCGACCTATAAACACTTATTTTATAAAGTTACTAGCTGTCACAAAAAGTAAACATTTATGAGGTAACTGATAAATATACTTGTTGTTGTTATCTATCAGCCCATGAGCCTACTCTCATACAGAGAGTGATTAGGCCGTAATCCACCACGCTGGCCAAGTGCGGGTTGGCGGATTTCACATACACCTTCGAATTTCTTCTCTGGTGTATGCAGGTTTCCTCACGATGTTTTCCTTCACCGTTAGTAAGTGGTAATCGAATAAATTGATCCGTACATGAGAAATAAACTCAGATATACTTAGATGATAAATATCTTTACCTTTATCTTTGGATCATAGTGGAGGGACATGGTCTTTTCCTACAACGATGGAAAAAAGACGTGACGGATACGTACTCGTACCTATGTATGTATTCAACACACGACACACCTACTAGAAACTTTCCAACAGGAAAACACCCCAAAAAACCAAATCTCTCTCGCCTCAAAAATCACGAGAGATTCCATAAATACATTACATAATCGGATATACCCGTAATATAAGCAATATCATAACGGGTGTCACCCGTCGGTACATAAGCTGTGATGGATAGACGCGTGTATTGGCACGGATTACCCGTTATTATACCGGCGTCACTCGTGTGTGTTTGACTCGGGTTTCTGAAGCGACATTTTTTGTTTTATCCGATATATTTTTTTGTGTTATAATGTAATATTATGGTGCTCACACTGCATGTTATAAAATAATAATAATTAATATTGGGGGACATTTCACACACGGCCACCTGACACCAAACTAGGAAAATCCTGTACTATGGGTATCAGCGACTGATAAACATACATAGATAAATATATAACACCCAGACACGGAACAAACATTTATGCTCATCACACAAATGTTTGTTAACCGGCGGGGATCGAACCTGCGACCCGTGCGTATGAGGCAGACTCACTACCGACTACGCTAACTGGCCTGTAAACATTTATTTTTATAACAAACATTTAGTATACAAAACGCTTGTTATAAAATGTTTACAATCGTTACTAAACATGCAGTGTGGGAGCACCCTTACTAATTTTTCTTGTATTAGGGCCAAAACATAAATTCACGACACGACGCGACACGACGTCGTGTGTCGTAAAACGATATGACGCGACGCGACACGACGTCGTACGACGTCGCATCGTGAAAATCCACGACGTCGTGTTGCGTCGCGTCGTGTCGTAAATTTATGTTTTAGCCCTAACTCAGTTGGCGGATCACCACCCCGGATTGCTACTTCTTGGTTTGAATCCCAACTCAAAAATCCGCAAAAAAGACACAAGGAGTGAGAGAGAGAGAAACGTCTTTGACAAAGTAAATAGTGTTGTATCTAACTTAGTATTAGGTATAGTTCCAACGAGAAAGTGTGTTTGGATCGTAGCAAGTGAAGGGAAGTGGCCTCTCCCTACCCCGATGGGAAAAAGGCGAAAGAGTCTGAGCTTTCGACGCGTCTACGCGAGGCTTCGGGTGATCCGAGAGCTGGCAGCTTCTTTGGCCAAAAGATAAGCATTGCCATCCAAGGAGGTAATGCTGTCAGCTTGTTTGGTAGTTTGCCTGGTGGGGACGCGTTGGAAGACATATTTTTCTTGTAAATATTTTATTCTATGGTACTCATTGTTTGTATTGTTTATATTAATAAAGATTAATACCCCCTGTATGTAACTATAATCCCAACAATAATGAATCAATTGAATACTATCTGAATTGAAAGCGATCGTGCCATGAATAGAGTGGTCGAAAAACTAATGTAACGTGATATAGGAGAGTACGTAACATTCACTTATCGCGATAGACTGAAATACATAAATCGTGGATAATACGGGAAGAAATGGAGCCGAAACGTCTAGCCAGAGTCAAGGGCACATGTATTAGAGCGCGTACACATTGGCGAGTTGTTACTGTAACCGTTGCATGCAAAACTGGAAATCTCTGATTAACACAACACCGCACACTCAACTAAAATTTATTATTACAAGCCTAGATTTTCCCAACGTTGGGCAAAGACTGTATTATCTAATAAGGTATACACAAACATTTGCTGTTGCACGAAAATAATAACATAAAATCTCGATCTAATTGAAGTATCTCGATTTAAACGTATCTCGATCTAATTGAAGGCTTGTTAAAGAAAGGCCAAGTTCCTAAACCTAAAACCTAAACAAGAGTACCCTAAACCGACGTGTATGTATCATAAGACTGATGAATGTGGTTGAAGTAAAGGAAGTGTGCTTGTATTATAGCTAGTTTATAGAAGTCTCTGTCTACCCCGATGGGAGAGAGGCGTGGCGTGATGGATAGATGTTATTATGAGTAAAATATAGACAAGTCAAAACGATACTCCCCTAAATCTGCTCTTAACCATCTCTACTTTTTCGATTACTTTTTTTTTCTATTTTACCCAACTCTACTGACTGAACGTATACCTCCGCCATTTTGACCAAGTCCTAAGATTCTTAATGGGCCTATCTAGACTAGATGGAATTCAGGCAAACCTGCTATGAATAGCTGTAATATTTTATACAGCCTTTGTGGTTACTCTTGACTTATGTCCATTGGGTTATTTAATATTTAATACTCGTAGCCAGTTTCGTTTTAAAAAAAATCCTAGAACTTTAACAGAGTACTAAGCTTAATGAATTACTTTTTCTGCAACCGTTTGTACTTCGATATAGCTTTTTTTTTCAATAAATAGAAATGAGTTTACTTTAAGTATTTTACGAATACATTATAAAAAAACTTATCGAACAAAGTTATTAATCTAATCTAATCTAATTTGGTCACTGACGCCGAGGTAGACCTCGAAAAAGATGGAGAGACGATCTGGATGCATTTTCACGGGAATGGCGGGTCGCTACTGGAGACCGTGTTAAATGGAAAGTCGCGAGGGAGGCCTTTGCCCAGCAGTGGGATCTTAATGGCTTACAAAAAAAATCTAATTTAGCCATTTGTGTCCCAAATGTCCCCTCTTCTCATCCGCCATGAGTTTCTGTCTCGAGCTTCCTCCGCTCAGCTACTTAAGAAGGTATCCAGCTCGTCCCGCCACCTTTTCCGTGGTCTGCCGCGACGCCGTTTGGCAGTTGGTAGCCATTGGGTAGCTGTTTTAATAGACATCGTAAAACACAGAACTATATCCGTCTATGTCTAACACCTTTGACACTTATACGCCAAAAAAAGACAGAATAAAACACTACCATTAAAAACAACTGCCGACCAATTTCCTTTTTCAAAACAAAAAATACTTAACCCTTTTTCTGTAGACGTACGGTACACGAAAGGTCAGAATTATTTTAAAGTGTATTTAGATATGAACGTGTCAGTTCGATCTATGTTAAGTTATGTATGAGTGATGGTTGCTCTTTCGGGATTATCGGGGAAAAGGTTCGATGGTTTCTCACTGAAATATAATGTTAAGGGTTATATATGGGCTTGCTAGCTTTTACACGCCACGTCACGTTTGTGGTGAAAATGTTCCAACTTGATTTCGCATTTAAAGGTTTAACAATACAACATATACTCGTATAGATGCATACATTACATACAAATCCGTCACGCCTCTCTCCCATTGGGGTAGGCAGAGACCACTTCCTTCCATTTGCTACGATCCAAACACACCTCTTTCGCTTCATCTACACTCATCAGTCGCCTCATACATGCCCGTCGGTTTAGGGTACTCTTGATTTGGCCTTTCTTAAGCAAGTCCCCGATTACAAGGCAAGTGTGGACGGAAATGCTGGGAGGGGAAGGCCCAGACGAACGCACCTCGTATAGGTAGGTATGGTGAATTGGTGAACGATAGAAAACGATAACGATAGATAGAAATATGCTCGTGATAGCAAACAACTATTTGACCTTTATTTACTTGCAAATTTTCGTAATAATATAATTTGATATATCAAAAAAACGCTATGGCGTTTTAAATGTTAATAAACAATAGCAAATTTACGCCTAAAAGTTTACGCATAACGCAAACTCCTAATTTGAAAGCATGATAATAAAATTAAAACTATATTAATGAGTATAAAATAAAAATATTGGCAACTTATATAAGCACCCTTACTATTTCTATATGAGTATTATGCTAAAGAGTCATTACGATAAAGAACGATTAAACAAAAGTATCATTATGACAAAGAAATTATGCGAGTAAAGCGTAACAGATTAACAGCCTTTCCCTATAATCAAAGACATATAGCTATCCGAGACCGGCAGTACTTAACTGTTACGTAGCTGTCACTTTTGATTTATCCTTCAGAAGAATCCCATACATTTTTTGGCAGCGGTAGGTTTATAGGAACGAAAAATTCTAAGACAGATAACTATTTCTGTCTCCAGTATAGCAAAACCTGTGATACATAGAATATAGCGTTCCCTGTAAAGTATGTACTCACCACGCCTCCCCGCGAAGTTATCAAAGATGCTCAGAATGTATCCGAGGATGGAGTCATCACGAGGTCTCACCGCCACATCGCAGTACTCCTTGTTTAGCTGTACTGGTTCTAAGTAGTCTTCTACTGGGAGGTTTGCCTGTGGAAATACCAAGGTGTTAGAGACAGTCAAGAGTACCTACCGACGTGCTTATATGCGAATGATGAATGTGGATAAAGCATTAGAGAATCGTAGAATGTGGAGGGAACGGAGAGCAGAGGTCTCTGTCTATCCTGATATAGATAGGCGTGACAGATATGTATATATGTAAGAGTGAATTTTACCAGATCTGCAACTGTTGTTTTTTTTTACCAATGACAGTTTATTATGGGCATCGTAATCTTATCATATCTATAGCACATATCATAGAAAACTGTTTACAATGACAATTTCTTATAATTTATGTTGTCATAGAAATGTGAGGTACCTATTACATGCAATATTACATGGCACGATAAAGGCCAAAACACACCGGATGCGTATGCGTAGGAACTGTCACCGTAATGTATGGAACTGCCACCGCTTGCGTAACGTAGACGTAGACGCAAGCGGTGACAGTTCCATACATTACAACTCAGCGGTACGCATACGTCTACGCATACGCATCCGGTGTGTTTTGGCCTTAAGTCCATTATGATTCTAAGTCAATGATCATAGCTCACAGAGCTCTAGAATACTGTATTGAGATTCCATTTAGTACTTGCTCAGACAAGTCTAAACCTAGACTGAATGTAGGCTAATCCTATCGATCCTCTGTTCTCTTAATCCTCAAACCTGAACTACACTAAGGGTCCTACTGAAACCTTAGATTAATGAACTAAAGTATAGATGGAGCGTGGATATTATTAAGACAAATTTTGTTACAGTGATGAATGTAAGTCAATTACTGAAATCAAAATGGCTTCAGCAAAGTGCGAGATAATCGCAGACAAACATAATATATACATCCTACATCCTAACAGGTAAATTTGAGAACCTCTTTTTTTGTAGTAGGTTAAAACGATATAATGTTAGTCGATTTCGAGAAAGACTATTAATTACTAAGATTATTTAAGGGCCTTCTATACCAACTAGTTGTATCTACACATCGTAGAAACGTTTATGAAAAGATTTGAGGACGATTACAATGCAAGCTAATTACAAAATGGTTACATCGCGATAGAATTATGGTTTAATACGTTACACACAGCTGTTATAGCAACTCTACCACGGCTGTATCGATACGAGGACCGTACATTATCATAAGGTTTCTCACAGTGGCGTGCACTCCATAAAGGCAAAAAGACATTGCCTACCCTACAATATTGAATCAAATCGCAAATAAAATAAAACGAATCAATCGGAAAAGAATCGAAAAAAGTCTGTGCGCGCCACTGGTCTCTCATGATCTAATTCAACATTATGTCAAACGGTAATATACTAGGCAAGACTCTCTCTAACTTACTTTAAGGTCTAAACTATCTAGTATTCAGTCAATGCAGTCGCAAAACTTCTGTAACAAGCTTAAGTGGTGGTAAACTTACTTGCTTCTCTACATCTTGTTCCCGTAGGGGCTTCACTTGTATCGAATCATACATACTTGTAATGCTATCGGAGTTCTCATAAATATGTCCATCTTTCTCTTCCTTATGCTCTTTTTGCTCTAAATTCGCTTTGTCCTCTTCTGGCTTTTTGAAAAACGGTATTTTGATTGATTGGAACATTTCTTGGAGCTTCACAATGCTCGATTTCACGTTTGTGTTTGTTTTAAGTTCTTTTATATCGTTTTGGTCTTTATCTATATCGTTGTAATTTAAATCTTCGTAGAAATGATCTTCTGAATATTTTTCGATTTCTTCCGTAGTAGATAAAGTTTTATATTTTTTAGTTTCGGTCTTTCTGGTTACGTTTGTTTGGATGTATGTGCTGTTTGTTTTAATAGAATAATAACCTCTATCGTTGAAATTTTCTTGTCTTGAAAATCTTAGTTGTTTTAAGTCAAACGGGTAGTCGTAACTGAGTCTGAAGAACTTTTTCATTTTGTTCGGAGTCCCTGCGTCCATAGGTACATATGAGGTGACCGCTCTATCAGGTTTGGCCGCTTGATTTCGATAAAGAAAACTCTTTGGTACTACTAACTTCTTTAAAATATCTTCAACGTTAGATGGTGATGAAAATTGATCTTTCTTCTTAACATTTACAGTTTGATATTGAGCTTCAATGTTCGTGTCCTTATTACCGTCTAAATATTTAGCTGGGTTAAGTTTAAGTTGTTGTAAGAAGTCAAGGAATGCTTTAGCGTTGGTTGACGGCCGCAACTTTAAATTACCTTCTGTGATATTCTGTAAACAAACCAAAATGGGAACATGAAGTGGGGTAGGGAGGGGTCTTTCAAACAGGAACCCAAGTCTACTAATTATAATAGCCTCAGTTGTGTATCGGCAGAGTGTCAATGGCATTTTTTGACATATTTGATCGCAATCAGTGTAAGTCATTGTTTAGCAGAATACCATTAATTCATATATTAAGAGCTAGGCTCTTGTCGGTGTAGTAAACGCCATCTTTGCCTCTCTTCTGCCTACAATTTGACAAAATGTTTTTTTTTTCAGTAGAATACCAAATGTGTCAAAAAATGCCATTGACACTGCCGACACACAACTGAGGTTATTTTAAATTAGCAGAATTGGGCTCCCGTTTCCAAAGAATTCTCAGTTGAAAAGTAGCTTTAAATAAATTTAAAGTTTGTGCCAAGAGCTGGTAGTTACAAAAATGAAATGCAAATAGTTTGAAACTGCTACGAATGAAGTGAATTATTTGCTCGTTTCGCTGTTTTATTACTTTAACACCTTGTTGCAGAGAAATCTGTTAAACTTAAATACCTGTTAAATAAATAACTATGAAATTAAAATTGTGACATTTCTTTGGTTTCTTCTGATTTTTGACAACAAATGATGTAACTATAAGTTAAATGGATATTTAAATTAAATGACGTATTCTGCAATAAGTTTCAAGTGTGTGCTCTGAAGAGGCATTTCACAAACTAAGTTAAAGTTACAAAAGTTGATTAAGTACCTCATTAAGTAACGTTATACTTGGCATCATATTTTAAACTCTAAAATATTGAAAATAAGCTTTTGAAGCAAAGATTACGAAACTTCCAGAGGTGTAAAGCTAGAAACCGACTGATCCCTCGTACATAATGGTATCTACACACCAAAGCCGCCGGCTTTTTTGACAGCTGCCATTCGTATGACGTAAAACCGTCAGTCCAGCCCGGCGGCATGCCGGCGGCTTTGGTGTGTAGATAGCATAAAGCATTATAACAATCTACTCCATATAAATTTTATGATTAGAAGCACACTTGTCTTCTAATCATAAAATTGGATGGATGGATGGGGAACGTGAAACAATGGGGATGCATTACATATATTCTTTGTCAGTGTACACTAAATTACGATTTTCAGGCTTTTTAGTACTTCTGAGCATTTAATTCTTACTCAAAAAATCGGGATATAAGTCTAATTACTATTAAAATATCTTATATTAGATAAAGTAAAAAAATACACTTTTACGTAGTTTTAAAACCATTCTGTTACTTTGTGGAAGCGCAATAAAGATTATGATTATGAAACGTTATGGTATCTACGCACAAAAGCCGCCGGCTTTTTTGACAGCTGCCATTCGTATGACGTAAAGCCGTCGGCCTAGCTCGGCGGCATGCCGGCGGCTTTGGTGTGTAGATAGCATTATATTTAGGGACACCTCTACTTTTACGTACTCGCTGCCTCACATTCTCAAACCGTGCCTTTGAAGTCCCAAGTCTCTTGAAATACTTCAAATACAGTGAAAAGTTAGATTAAATACGATATAGTTTGAAAGTGATTTTACATGTAAGGTCTTTCTAAGTGCAATTAGTTTTAAATTATTAATATATTAGATTGTACAGTTGAGTGACTTTCACTGTAGTACACCCTTAAAGGCGGGTAACCGTTACATGCACTGTAACCAAAAAGGTAAAGTTAGGCTCAGAACACACGACGCAACTAGTTTGAAAGGTTTCAGATTAGAGTTGCGTCGTGTGTGGTTTTCTAAAGGAGTCTATGGCAGAAACTTAGATGCAACTCAAAAGTAACTAGCACTTGCAGTTGCGTTGCAGTTGCGTTTCCCGTGTGTTATGAGACTTACAGTATGGACGCCTCGCAGCAGGTTCGCGAACTATTACGAAGAACGTGCACACCATTTTTTTTTTCCAGTACATGAAACGGTTTCGGTTACAGTCCGCTAATGAGTACCTGGCTTAACTGGCTGCTATTGTACTAGAGAACTAAATTGAGAAACTAAGAACTGGACTGGACTTCTCTTTTTTTTCTGTCTCTATGTACTATCATCTTACAATAAACTGTTAAATAAATAAATAAATAAATAAATAAATAAATAAATAAATAAATAAATAAATAAATAAATAAATAAATAAATAAGTAAGTAAGTAAGTAAGTAAGTAAGTAAGTAAGTAAGTAAGTAAGTAAGTAAGTAAGTAAGTAAGTAAGTAAGTAAGTAAGTAAGTAAGTAAGTAAGTAAGTAAGTAAGTAAGTAAGTAAGTAAGTAAGTAAGTAAGTAAGTAAGTAAGTAAGTAAGTAAGTAAGTAAGTAAGTAAGTAAGTAAGTAAGTAAGTAAGTAAGTAAGTAAGTAAGTAAGTAAGTAAGTAAGTAAGTAAGTAAGTAAGTAAGTAAGTAAGTAAGTAAGTAAGTAAGTAAGTAAGTAAGTAAGTAAGTAAGTAAGTAAGTAAGTAAGTAAGTAAGTAAGTAAGTAAGTAAGTAAGTAAGTAAGTAAGTAAGTAAGTAAGTAAGTAAGTAAGTAAGTAAGTAAGTAAGTAAGTAAGTAAGTAAGTAAGTAAGTAAGTAAGTAAGTAAGTAAGTAAGTAAGTAAGTAAGTAAGTAAGTAAGTAAGTAAGTAAGTAAGTAAGTAAGTAAGTAAGTAAGTAAGTAAGTAAGTAAGTAAGTAAGTAAGTAAGTAAGTAAGTAAGTAAGTAAGTAAGTAAGTAAGTAAGTAAGTAAGTAAGTAAGTAAGTAAGTAAGTAAGTAAGTAAGTAAGTAAGTAAGTAAGTAAGTAAGTAAGTAAGTAAGTAAGTAAGTAAGTAAGTAAGTAAGTAAGTAAGTAAGTAAGTAAGTAAGTAAGTAAGTAAGTAAGTAAGTAAGTAAGTAAGTAAGTAAGTAAGTAAGTAAGTAAGTAAGTAAGTAAGTAAGTAAGTAAGTAAGTAAGTAAGTAAGTAAGTAAGTAAGTAAGTAAGTAAGTAAGTAAGTAAGTAAGTAAGTAAGTAAGTAAGTAAGTAAGTAAGTAAGTAAGTAAGTAAGTAAGTAAGTAAGTAAGTAAGTAAGTAAGTAAGTAAGTAAGTAAGTAAGTAAGTAAGTAAGTAAGTAAGTAAGTAAGTAAGTAAGTAAGTAAGTAAGTAAGTAAGTAAGTAAGTAAGTAAGTAAGTAAGTAAGTAAGTAAGTAAGTAAGTAAGTAAGTAAGTAAGTAAGTAAGTAAGTAAGTAAGTAAGTAAGTAAGTAAGTAAGTAAGTAAGTAAGTAAGTAAGTAAGTAAGTAAATAAGTAAATAAATAAATAAATAAATAAATAAATAAATAAATAAATAAATAAATAAATAAATAAATAAATAAATAAATAAATAAATAAATAAATAAATAAATAAATAAATAAATAAATAAATAAATAAATAAATAAATAAATAAATAAATAAATAAATAAATAAATAAATAAATAAATAAATAAATAAATAAATAAATAAATAAATAAATAAATAAATAAATAAATAAATAAATAAATAAATAAATAAATAAATAAATAAATAAATAAATAAATAAGTAAGAACCCGTTTTACCATCTACAGATAAAATTTATCTGACAGATATTTTATACCTGTCTCTATCTGAAACTTTATATTTTATGAAATAGACATAGATTTATCTGGCAGTTCAATTTTATCTATAGGTGGTGAAAGTTTCACTGTAAAACAGACACTAAATGCTCCACGCAAGCTCTACGCAAAATAATCTAATTTTGTGCAGAATTTATTTTTAAATTAAGTTATTATAATTATTTATATTAATTTTAACATTTTATTACTCACCAATAAGGCCCGTCCGTCAATATTATTCTCTCTCACGAAGTCAACAAATTCATCCATCCCCCACTTCCGAAGCATCGTCTCCACTCCTCCCACATCTAGACTTTCGAATCGTGCCATCCTGCTTCCCCTCGGACTTGATTGAATTCACTCAGTCTTCTTTTTTGATCCACATAATTTTTGTTTTCAGATTCTGAAATTAATATAATGAGGATGATGACTACATTCAAAAATTCAAAAAATAATTAGTCCGTCTTTTAGGCTATTAAAAAATATTTGAAACACGGTTTTTACTCGGAGCGTCAAAGTTACGGAGTGGGTGGTATTGACGTCACTCCTACGTAAAAATCGTACTAAGGCGTGACGTCGAAAAAAACGTGTCGAATATTTTAAAATAATCTTTGTGATGGACTAAAAAATTTTTTTTATTCATCATGCCTATTCTTTATTTTCAGACAACATAGCTCCACTTAGTATTAATATTGTGATCAATTTACAAACCAAACATAACTTTTTATTAATTAAACTAGATCCCATACCAAAGTTTCGTACACAGCATGATTAATAGATCTTCAAGTTCCTTCCTTACTTTTATATGTAAAAGAAACCAAAAAGAAAACTACAACGTTTATCTATTAAGTAGACACCTAGGTACTTCTAGATTATATTAATACTTACTACTTCTAAGAACCTAATTGGATAAGTTTAGGTAATGTATTAGGAAAGTCTATCTAAGAAACAAAAACTGGCCAAGTGCGAGTCGGACTCGCTCAGGAAGGGTTCCGTAATATTCACTATTGATATTGGGCATAAAAGGCAAAAAATCTAGCCCTCCTTAATTATTACTATTATTCCATTAGTATTTGTTGCTATAGCGACAACGGTATTAGGTACATCATTTTTGAAAATTTGAACGTTCTAGCTATAACTGTTCATGAGATACTGCCTGATGAGGACAGAGCCAAGTCTTAGTAATATGATCCCGTTTTCACCCTTTGGTTACGGAACCCTAAAAAGTATTTTTGTATAAAAGGCTGAGTACTTTGTAAATATTAGGAAAGGAGGACAGATATTTGTTACTGGATGAATAGGCTGAAGTATTACTTACGGTCTATCTACACACATCCGGGCCGTGTCTAATGGAATTGAATGTAAAACATGTTGCTATTTGTTTTTTTTTTCGATTTTTCATTTCCATAAATGATATTTACACACCAATGCCGCCGGCGGCCTTCATTTGTTAAGAATGTCATCAAAAATGTTTGAAAATGACGTAAGCCGCCGGGCTGCAGCATTGTTATGTTGACAGATACCACAGGTAAATACCATTATTATTTTAATCATATCAAAGTCCAGATTTTCCCAAATCGATCAATTTATAACTAGAAATGTCTTTTTAAGTTTTGATAGCTGGGAGTCAGTACATTTCAGTTTAATGGAAGGTAGTTTCAGATTGACTACGGAAACGGTAGCGAGATGAACTGGACACCTTCACGACCGACTGGGCAGAGGCGACTCAGAATAGAGAATCATGGAGAAGGAGGAGAGAGACCTTTGCCCAGCAGTGGGACCACAACGGCTAGATAAGGATAAGAATAAGTTTCAGATATACATCTATTCAATCAAACTAAATCAAAATAATAATTGTAATTTACTAAAATACTTACCAATACAACTCTTGAACGTTACGGTTCATAAGTTAATACCAGCAATAGTATTTAAGATTTGTGACGCACAAAAGGTTTTTACAAATGTCCCAAAATATCCACCAAATTTCAAACTAGCACAGCAAAAAACAAGTCCCACTGAACTATAGTAAAGCAACGAACGAACAAGTATGGCGCTTGAGTCAGCACTGAGTATAACACACCAGCGACCGGAATCAGCTTAATTAGATCCATTGACTTTTGCTCATGGGCCCAAGTCTACTAATTTACAATACTCTCAGCTGCGTGTCTTTTTTTGACACATTTGGTCGCAATCAATGTAAGCCATTGTTTAGCAGAATACCAAATGTGTCGAAAATGCCATTGATACTGCCCTTGATTGATACACTTGATTGATACACAACTGAAGCTATTTTAAATTAGCAGACTTGGGCCCCAGGACCTATACTGTGTACTTACATACAAGGTATGTACATAGGTCGTGGGCCGAAGCTTGGCAACTTCCTACTAATATTATAAATGTCAATTTGCCTATGGATGGATAAACAAGTTGCCTATGGAGACTCTAGATTTTTAAATTCCGACTTATAATATAAGTGTTTAGTTCACATAATATTCAAAACAAAACCTATTCTGAAACAGGGTAATTATTAACGACAACAACCTTATCATAACTAATCATTTTGAATACATATCACAAAAACAAACCTGTAAAAGAATAACTTTAAATTAATTCAAAACTGAAATGAAAGCTCCCTATAAAGTAAAACTCGATTTTTTCAAAACTTCAGCTTCATTGAATTGTTCAATTAGAGGAGGAATTAATATTCAATATCGTTGGTTGGAGTACTCTTCCATCGGGTATTCAAGGGGGAAGTTAAGACATATTTGCATATTTCTACTCGTACTTACAGTTTCCACTGTTTCAACTTTCAACAGTTTTAAGGTCTATCTACACAGAACCGGGCCGTGCCCGAGACGTGTCCGGGCCGTGGCCCGTCAGGAGTGAAAACAATATGTCGTCATGACCACGTGTGTGAACGAATCCATAGAAAATATATGGAATGATATTTTTTCCCTGACACTTCCCGGACACGGCCCAGACACGGCCCAGACACGGCCCGGACACGGCCCGGACACGGCCCGGACACGGCCCGGACTCGTTATTATGACGACGTATTGTTTTCCCTCGTGACGGGCAACGGCCCGGACACGTCCCGGGAACGGCCCGGAACTGTGTAGATAGACCTTCAGAAAACAGTTGTATTAAATACTAAAGGCTGCCCGCGACTTCGTATCCTTTTATCGTTTTACGGAGCTTAACAATAACTAAATAATTAACAGACAGACTAAAGTTTATTCTTACAGTAATATCATTAGAAACAATGAATGAATATAAGTTTGACTTTTATTTTTAAATGTCTTTTTAAACTTTTTATTGATTGCGATTCAATTTTAATTGAATAATGGTAGCTCAGTTTTATGTTTAATTTGGTAAAACTTCTCTCTCAGTGGAAGTGGTTTATATACATGAATAGTTTTCTTTCTATGTGTGTTCAGTTTAGTTCATGCAAAAAATTCATTTTTTAACTCAAAGAATGAGTTCTCATATTTTAGTAATTCATTTTTTAACTCAAAGAATGAGTTCTCATATTTTAGTTTTCTTTAGTTTATGAGCCAGTTCAGACCCAGAACACAGTGAAACGCAAATGCAACGCAACTGAAACTGCTAGTTACTTTTGAGTTGCATAGCAGTTTTTGCTATAGACTTCCAACTTCGCAACTGAAACGAAACGTTTCAAACTAGTTGCGTCGTGTGTGGTGTTCTAAGGAAGTCTATAGCAGAAACTGCGATGCAACTCAAAAGTAACTAGTAGTTTCAGTTGCATTGCATTTGTGTTTCACCGTGTGTTTTGGCGCTTAATATTCATGATTTTCAGTCATACAAAATGTCATACATCAAGATCTCAATCTTGTGTTGTGTCGTCATCGGTAAAATGAATTGCTATTCTTTCAAAGAGTATGAATCATACTTTAGCTAACTTTGAAACAATAAGTCCTTTTGTAATTCAGTATTGCTTTTTTTACTAGATACCTAGGTACTTATATTTTTGGTGACTTCATATTGTGACTTTATTGAACGTTGAATCATTGTTAGGGCGCTAACGCACCTGCGGTTACTAATTTAACGTTTACTTGCAATAACGCTCCAAAACCGCGCTTCAACCGCGGTTCGCGTTTTCATAACATAAGTCGCGCTGCATTTACTTCGATGATCGCCTGTATGTTTCTGAAAAACCTAAAAACTGCACCGTTTGTATCATACACACGTTCCAAAAAATTGAGCAGGTAAAACTGCGCAGTCCGATCGAAATGATTTCTCGTTACGTGTGCAGCACCCATAAATGTGTCAGATACAATGTTTTTACTGAAAGAGCACTTTCAAGTACCACCAATGCCCTATAAAGACCAATATTATGTAATCTACACACCAAAGCCGCCGGCATGCCGCCGGGCTAAGTCAGCGGCTTTACGTCATACAAATGGCAGCTGTCAAAAAAGCCGGCGGCTTTCGTGTGTAGATACCATTCAGTGTATGCTGTTTGTATCCAACTTCTGTTTTCAAAAGAAAACAATACTCTGAAACTATTCTAACTTTTCGAGAGGTCAACTCACTACCTGTTGATGCAACTACATCCCACTTTATTTCTGCAGTTCCATCCGCCTTCTTAACAATACAGTAAGGACTATTATCCTGCTTGTCAGCTGTAATAAAGTTAGTAAGAAATTCTTTGACCAAAGTCAATTGGGAAGGTGATGTCACTCGGTCACTGACTGTGTTAAATAGGTACCTCTTGTTCACACTACTAATGAATTCATTTAGGAGTATGTACTGGGGAATGGATGGACAAAATTTATATTGCTCTCTATCTAAAGTCAGTTATGAAAGTATGCCAATGTTTTTTTCAAGATGCGTCAAATATTTAAGTAGATACTTAAAACGCTTGAAGACGTCGGTTTTTTTACCGGACTATGGGCCGTTGTCCGTTACTCGGTGGTGTAAGGTTTATAATGGACGTTTACCGGACGTCCATCCGGAAAAAAAAACATATATGGCAGCCGTTTTTGACGGTCCGTGGTCCGGTAAAAAACAAACGTCTACGAGCACTCTTACAATATAATCCTGTTTTTTGCCTGTTCTAGTATGCTTCTATTGTAAGTATCTATTTTAGTTTTAGAAATCTTTAGTTAGACACTCGATATATTTAACATAAGGAAACCCTACTTCAACCTTTAACAATGCAATTAATACAATCAAAGAACTATTTTATAAATAGATATGTACTTGTATTCATAAAATTTTCTTTGTAGTATTTTCTTTTTCTATAAAAAAGGACACAAAAGATTACGGCTTATCTTTTTATCCGATTATTGAAAGAGCATTCATATCGTACGATAGATAGCTTATCTAACAAACACGGTTACGAAGAAAAAACATCGATTTTTGACGCAACATTTTTATTTTTATGCTTGATATGTATTTACAATATGAAATTCTTGATTGATTGTCTTGTAAACTCAGTCTTTATTAAATATTCATCACAGTTACCCATTGTCTACTTGTTTGTTGTAGATTTTACCTTTCTATAGATTTCTTTCACATTTCTTTACTACACTCGACACAAAACGTCGTACATTTTATGAGCAACTTCATTTCCAGCGAACGAAATATAACAGGCGTTATGACTTGGATGAACTTTACCAGGTGTAATAGACAGCTGGTATCTCGCTCTTCCCACGTACAAGGTTTCACCTGACGCTGTCCTGCCACCAGGTATTGCTCCCGGAGGCACGTTACCATTCGACGCTGGCACCCATTTCAAAGTCTCTGGCTTAGAAATCAAGACCTCAATATTCTGGACGTGGATTTCTTTCCGATCATAAACGATGGACGCAGAGTTGTGTCTGATGGAGAATTTTCCAGGAATTAAGTCACCGTTGTGCCAAGCTCTGATGACCCAAAGGTGGCTGCCGTCCCAACCTTCGTGGCCTCCGACTACAGCTTGGCCTGTTAAATTGCCAGCGGTGGTAGCTGTGGATGGAACCCAATCATATTCACCAGATAACTCCACTACTTCAGGTTTGGATTCTATTGCTGGCACAGAACTGGGACCTTCACCCTGCTGGTAGTAATAGTTGGTAATGTACGTTGCATTGCCAGGTTGAGACTGCTCGGTAGCTGGTGGAACTGGCATCGGCACTGGCATTGGTGCCATTGGTACCATCATGGTTGGCATATAGTAAGGGAATGTTGGAGGGCCTGCAGTCACTTGACCACCGTCTGGTGGTGGTGGATATGGATGGCCTGGTGGTGGCGGTGGCCAATGAGGCGGGCCATAGTATGGTGGCGGTGGTGGTCCATGTGGTGGCCCGTGAGGTGGCCCGTGAGGTGGTCCGTGATGAGGATATTGACTCATGATACAAACGCGGGTAGAAAACGTATCAAACTGATACCTTTATGTTGTTCAACACTTTATAAGTGTTTCGTTTGCTAAAACGTCGTATCTAATCTAATCGTATTGATAATGCGTCTAACGGATTATTCATCCATGAATCATCATCAAAAACATATATGTGTGTGGTGTAACATTTGGTGCAAAATCTATAATTTGGAAGACTTGTTTTCTATATTACTGATACCTAATCTTGATAATCAAATATTGAGTCAAGAACTTTAAAACTTACAACAACATAGTAAGTATATTGGGCTAAATGCCAACAAAATTATTAAAATACTACCTATATAACATAGCAGCAATAGAAAATAAAACTCAAAATGAAAGTGAAAAAGATTTATTCTAAACACCTTAACTACTTACAATTCAAAATGATAACAAAATTACGTTGGGGAATAAATTAGTATCCAATTGTTACTTAAAGAGGTATATTAATGATTTTGAACAGTAGAATGATAATATTTTACAGGTTAATGATACCAAAACAACATGAGGTACGTATCTACAAGGTTACTATGAGTTTGCAATTATATAAACCGAATTGTCAATTCTGTACCTCAGAGGTAAACAGTAGTAAGCGCCAAATCAACTTATATAAATGGTCACTATTTATAAATTCTGTTACTAGAAAATATTGAAAAAATGTACTATGGTGGAATTATTTAATATAACTGATTCAAAAGGAATGATACATACTAATTTATCAAAAATACAATAGGTGGTCTAAATACCTATCTTTAACGAAAATAAAGAATAACTACGAAATAGAAAGACACCTACAGGGTGAATCAAATGAAACTTGATAATATTAATACTTATGATCATACTTATGCGTGTATTTTTTCATACTGTGCATTTTAAAGCAAGGAGTCTCAATTTATACAGTTTTTATTACAAGTTTTTTCATTTGTTTCTTTATTAATCGAGTGGTTACTCATTTAGAGCGGTAACGAACTACATCCGATTTTTATACGATCCGAGACATTTAGTATGGATCCGAGTTAGATCCGAAAACTATTCCTGTACTAAATATCTCAGTTCTAATAATAATCGATGTAGTGCGTAACCACTTAGTTTTAAGGCTGAAACACACCGGATGCGTATGCGTAACGTAGACGTAAGCACGGCGTAGCCACGCGCGTAGTTACGGTGTAACCCGATGTGACACCTGGCTACGCATCTACGCTATCGTGCTGTGTTGCATAGGGCTAGGCGTGACGTCGACGTCTACGTTACGCAAGCGGTTTGTCCTGTCTCATACAGTTCCATACATTACAACTCAGAGGTACGCATAAGCAACGCATAAGCATCCGGTGTGTTTTGGCCTTTAAAAGAAATTTTGGTCCCTCTCTCTACAATTTCGGTCTCTAATCACCCGATGTTACTCTCTCTACCATTTCATAGAAATTCATAAACAATGTCACCATAAGGGCGGCCGTGCACGCGGGCGATGCAGATTCAAGTAGTTTCTTCAACTGTTTGAAGACGTCCATGTACGGCCGCCTTAAATCAGCAACTCGTGATCTAAGTAAGTACCACAGCCCTGAAGACACACCTAGGTCCATCCATCAGCGCTGGCCACACGAAGGACTTGATGAGGTCGGAGCGACGCTCACGAGCCTCACCCGATGAGAAACGCACGTGTTTGTCTGGGTTCATTACCACTGGAAGTTAAAAATGGTTTTATATTAAGATAGGTAACGACTTAACTAACTGACTGCTGTTTGACTTGGGGCCTGGTTTCACTATCTACAAATAAAATGTATCTGACAGATATTTTATACTCGTCACTGTCTAAAACGCCATGTTTTATGAAATAGACATAGGTTTATCTGTTAATTAAATTTTATCTGTTGGTGGCGAAACGGGCACTTAGGCTCACACTTTGAAATAATCAACTATTACGATTATCAAGAGCCTGGGTCTACTTTGAAGATCAAAAATCATCATCATCATTATCGCAGCATATAACTGCCCACTGCTAAGAATAGTCCTCTCCAATGATTCTTCAACGAGATTGATTCATTGCCACCTGCATTCAACAAGACCCCTTAGTTTTATAAGACATCGGTTCATCTGGCAAATGGCCATCCCACGCTGCGCTTGGTAGTTCGTGGTCTCCACTCTAGAACTTTTTAACCCTATCGGCACTATCTACTACCTGGAGTAAAATCAGTATCAATCCTCAACGGTGGCGAATGCAGGCTGATGGTCCAAGCAGCTCGACATGCTGCAGCCACCAGCGCGTGGAGAGCTGCACATCCTCCTAAACATGGGTATTCACGTAGAGTCGTCAGCACCTGGAAGGAGGACTTGAGCTTAGTCATATTGTGGTACTTCTTGAAAAATACCTTTATAAGGTAACCAATCCACTAATATTACAAATGTCAATGTTTATGCCGATAAATGTATTGGAAAATGTTTGTTACTCTTTCACACAAAAACTACAGAACAGATTTTTATGAAACTTAACACTATTGTAGCTTATCCATCAGAATAACACATAGGCTATATTATTTTAAGATATCATGATTTTTTTACAAGATATGACGATAAATGCGTACGAGTCTTCACAAACTAGTCTTTACATAAAAAATTGCTTACAAACACAATGATGGATATTATGCTCTTAGCGTCTCCAAAAGGAAATGTCTACATAGTCTACAGCTTCCTAAATCCAACTCCCTGTACCTTCACTGTTCCACACCACCAGCTCTAAAACCTTACCTGATTAACAACAGTGCGTTCAGAATCACCAAGAGGGAATGATTGTGCAGTAGTCTGAAGAACCCTGGTGGCAGCTGCTTGTAGTCTCGCCACACTGGGTTCCCCTGCTTCCACGTCACCAGCTCCAAGTAACGTCTTCACTTCATTCAGTCGCCGGTCGCGCAGGCTGATTGCTGCGCGGAACGACAGCTGGAAATATTGGAGTTTGAGGTTAAAGTTGGACATTGGCTTGTTTGCAGAAGCAAACATACATATTTACATTACAACACCTCTTTCCCATTGAGGTAGTCAAAAGACTACGTCCCTCCACTCGCTACAATCCAAACACATTTCCATCGCTTCATTCACATTCAACAATCACTTCAAAAATTTGAGGTCGCGGCTTAAAATAGTCGGGTCTCAACTGCTTGAAGCAGTCCTTGTACGGCCGCCCATTATGGTATCGTGACCTTGATGAGTAAAGAACATATTACTACTTACAACAACAACAGAGAAGACGATCTTGTATTTTAGATGCGGTGTTGCCCGCAGCGGCTCCAGCGCACCTAACGCTGGCAACACTTCATCGGCTGCGCGGGACCACACTGCAGCGTACTGAGATACCAGCTTACTTCTGGAATTTAGAATAAGTAAAGGTTATGTACTGGATTTTTATAGTTAATTGCTGGACTAAGCGCCCTGTCACCGTTTAAGGTGACATATTTTAATGAAATAGATATAGATGTATCTGTCAGTAACATTTTATCTGAAAGTGATGAAAAGGGACCTAAATATTTTAATATTTGAGTAATACAAAAGACGATTTAAGCAAAGCCCTAATTCAACTTCTTATATGTAACTGCGAACTAATTTTAATCTAAAATTACTCTTACTTTGCATTAAAGGTGACTTGGCTATTGTCATCTACGACAGGAGTTGGAACGATAGATGTTTAATTTAATTAAAATAAGTAACTATTTAGTAATCTGTGGCGATAAGAAGATCCTCCATGTGTAATCAGGCCTCGCGAGTGAAAGAAAACTCATCACAGAATTATGAGCTTTTCATCAACAAATTAATTTATTTTTTTACAATCTTAACTCACCTATCAGGATGCTGGTGACTATCATCACTGTCGGAGTGATACCCGTCACTAGCAGAATCTGTTTGCTGAGGCTCCTGAGACGTGGAGTGCGAGGAGGTCTGGTCAGCCTCGTTCATCTGATCCAGCACAGCTGCACAGCCACGGGAGTAGCTCATGAGGACGCCAGCTACTGGTCTGGAAGGTTGAAGATAGGGATTGTTCTGATGAAAGAGTTCTAAAGCTTGACAGGTAACAGGGTTCATACAAAAATTGAGGTCCAATAAAAACCAAGGAATATGTGCTCAAACGGACGGCAGAGAATAGAGCAGAGTGGCAAGGACTCTACTGACAGGAGCAACGCTCTTAAATATAATGATGATGAATAAAAAACCGTACTGACACTTGATCGAATTTCTGTAAGATTTTTTTTATTAATATCAAAAAACTTTAGCATCTTTTATTTCTTAGTTTAGGACAAAAGTAGGTACATACCTATCTCTTTATTTTTATAGGGAACCAAAGTAATTTATGATTGCCAATAAAATTCAATCATATATGAAAATGAAGCATTTCTAAGAAAAATATCATGTGTGGCATATCGACATATCTCTTCCTCTCATCTTGCGAGCAATTTTCTATGATAGCTTTAAGAACACAACAAAGAGCAGCACAACTTTTTCCATCTTTTTGCAAAACTCTCAAACGAACATCTTTACAAAGGTATTCAATATATAGAGGTACAATTTCCCGTTATCAAAATCTTCTCACGCAATCTTAATCGATTCATAGAAACAAAGGCTAAATGTACGACAGGTGATATAAATCATACAAACGGTACAAAAACGTTACACAATCACTTTCATTAGGTAAATAAAGTGCTGTGAGAGCGATCATATCACCAGAAGCCAGTTTCATAACGAAATTAACAGAGTTAATTGGATTCTTCATTCCTTTGGTGTTAATTTTGTTATTTCTCTTAACATCGTTGCGTTGGTGCATTTAAATTGCTTTTTAATCGTTGACAATTTTGTTTCGTGTATCTTTATTGAGTGTTTTAATTAAAATAGAGTGTTTCAAGAGAATCATGAGTTCGTTATGAAGATGAAAAGATAAGATAAAAGTAAAAGTATTCCAAACTTAAATGTTACTGGTCGGTCAGAAACGATCAGGGAAGTGAAGCAAAATCTGATATGATTAGAATCATGATGGATGACGAAGTAGCTTATAATCGTGAACGTCACGTTAAGGGTTTCTAAATGAATTCAACCTCAGACATTTTGGATGGATGTCTGCTCATTATGGCACAATTATGAAGCTTTTTTATGACTAGGTTTATTTTAGAATTCCTGTAAAAAGAGAGTAAATATAATAACATCAAATCTAATAGTCTGTATTTTATAACATGTTTTTATCGCTGGAAACCGTTGGATGTGAGCAGTACAATACCGGTCGTTGTGGAGATCCTTGGGGGCTTGTGTACAGCAGTGGACGTCCATAAGCTGACATGATGATGTTTTTATCACCTGAACGCGTACTTTTTAAAAGATAGCGCCAGATTCTCAGGGGTTCAGTTTCCCCAGTCGAATCTAATAATCTTATCTTTGGAGAATTTAAACAAGATACTGCCATAGAGAACAATGATGACAGATGACACAAAACGCAATCATAAAATAAAACCTAACCTCAAATACACTATAGATATAGAATACGATTCCACAACTAACAATACTTTAAGTTAACACCCACACATAAAACTTGTTGAATAATACCTCTCTTCGATTTCACACGAAGCTAAACGGCAGCTCAAATTGCTGAGTAAAATCTAATAGAGACTTTCTTCAGGTTTCCAATTTGAACAATGTAATATACACATGCATAGATTTAGGATGATACATACACATACTGTGCACATACCGTTGGAAATCATGGTGTAAATATGGATCTAGAAGGCCAATGAATTAAAATTTTGGAAAGATGAATAAATTAAAATTGGTATTGAAGAATTTGAAACAAACAGTCTACCGTACTAATTTACAATAAATTGTCAGTTGTGTGTCGGCAAAGTGTCAATGAAAGTGTCAATAGCATTTTTTACACATTTGATCGCAATCAGTGTAAGCCATTGTTTATCAGAATATGAATGCCGACACACAACTG
This sequence comes from Anarsia innoxiella, assembly GCA_947563765.1. NCBI lineage: Eukaryota > Metazoa > Arthropoda > Insecta > Lepidoptera > Gelechiidae > Anarsia > Anarsia innoxiella. The sequence goes on along the minus strand of OX387414.1, from coordinate 213,729 downwards.
AGGCCATTTTAAACTAACAGACTTGGGCCCCTGAAGTTCATCATACTCTTACTACCTTCGCTGTCGTATTGTCCAACTGATTACTTTTTGCAGTTTCACAGTCAGACATACAGAGAGAATAAGTAGCTTTTACTTGCAATATGATTTCATTGATGCTGACTTTCCTCAGCTCTTTGTGATCATTGTTAAGTTTTCTTTGGGTTTCTCTTTGTGTGTTAAAGATTTATAATTCACTTCATCATAATACAATGATGTATTCTTTATTCAAAATTCTTTGAATCATAATTGGTGATTTTGTTTAGCCAAAAAAACGATTATCTTAAATCGATCGATTATGTAATAATCGATGATAAATCAACTTAATCGAATGTTCATGTAACAAATCGTAATTTACAAAATGGCGGACATCCGTTAAAAGTTTTAGCAAATGATAATTATCAAACAACACCGGAATTAAATAATTAATCACAATATTAATATAAGAGTACTATCACTTACATTTACGAGAGCGAAATTAAGATCAATTACTAAAAAGTCGATTATTGATGATGATAGAAATATTACACAGATGAAACGTCATTAGAGCTGCTAAGCAATGAAAGTAAAATAAAAGACCATTTCAATGAATTCATTTTTCTTGTATCTCTAGTTGCAATTATTGCACATACTAGTATACGTAAAATTATAAATCTACATTTATTTACTTAATTAATTTGTGTTTTTTTTTTCATTTTAGCAATAAACCAGCAGAAAAAGGTTTTTCACACCCTTTAGTTACAATAAAGGTCTATCAACACAGATCCGGGCCGTGCCCGGGACGTGTCCGTCCGGGCCGTGGCTAGTCAGGAGGGAAAACAATACGTCGTCATGACAACGTGTCCGGGCCCGGCCCGGATCTGTATAGATAGACCTTTATTGCTCCAAACTAAAATGACGTTACCTATTTTAATATATAAATTAATATTAAATATTGGGTAACGCATAGAACATGGAAAAAATTATCAGACTTTCTTTAATGCTCATTCAAGAGAACCCCACGTATCAGACCATACGTAATAAATAAATACATAAAAATTATCAATTAAATGAAGATTAGTTACTTTTATATAAATGATTATACAAACAGGTGGCTACAGACTTTGGATGTTGTATAATAGATGTTAATATTGATAGCAAATCATACTTGAATGCACTTATCAAATTTCTCCATCCTCCATCGATCACATAAGCCGAAACTACTTTCACCGAAACACCGGTCAGCATATTACGTAATAACGTTAAATAACTAGATAAACATAACGCTATAAATAACGGAAACGTTAATAACCGTTGTAACCGTTTTTTTGTTCATATGTTATGAAATGAAATGAAATGAAATGTTTATTTAATCTTGTAGGACGAGTTTGACATCACATAAGACGGGTCATTTTTTTAAAGTTAATGCTAGATTCGCAAGAGTGCAGTTTTCCCCAGAGAAGAATCTAGCAAGAAACTCTGTTGGGTTGCTCTTTTCAAATTTGGTTTACAAATTCTAAGATAAAAACACTTAGATACAAACATTAAAATTAACTTTACAATCATTATTCTACATAGAGACAGCTTGACAGAAGAGCAGGTCAATCCCATGGATTTGAGTCATCTAGATAATCGTTGATTTTATAATAACCTTTTTTACTAAGTTTTTGTTTAACAATAATCTTAAATTTATTGGGGGTTAGTTTACGTATGCTAGCAGGGATCTTGTTGTAAAAGCGTATACATTGACTCACAAACGATTTGTTTACTTTGTTAAGTCGACTGGCATGAGGCACTAATTTATCCCTATTTCTAGTATTAACAGTATGTATATCACTTAGTTGTTTAAATTGATTTAGATTTTTTTGTGTATACATTATATTTGAGAAGATGTATTGTGATGCTAGTGTTAATATGTCAATATTCTTAAAAACATCCCTTAGAGATTCCTTGGGACCTAGTTTATAAATAGATCGAATAGCTCGCTTCTGCAGAATAAAAATGCGCTCAGAATCAGCGGCATGCCCCCACAGCAGAATGCCGTAGGACATCAGACTATGGAAGTAACTGAAGTAAACTAGCCTGGCAGTTTGAACATCTGTCAGGTTTCTTATTTTTTTTACTGCAAAAGCTGCAGAACTGAGCTTATCCGCTAACTTGTCAATATGGGGGCCCCATTGTAATTTGGAATCGAGAGTAATACCAAGGAATACGGTTGTTTCCACAAGGCACAAGCTCTGTCCCTTCATCCTAATATCTGTATTTACTTGTCTAACATTGGGCAAAGTAAATTTAATACATTTGGTTTTCTTTTCATTAAGCACTAGATTATTGGCAGTAAACCACTCGACTACTTTATTGATAGCATTGTTTACATCGTCATATACATCTTGTTGTCGTCTAACTTTAAAAAGTAAAGAAGTATCATCAGCAAACAATACTATATCATGACAGTTATTTACAAGACTTGGCAGATCATTTATATATATTAGGAAGAGAAAAGGACCAAGAATTGAGCCCTGTGGGACACCCATGCTAACCGCGGATCCACCCGACACTTTACCGTTTACATCAACCCTCTGTACACGTCCACATAAGTAAGACTTTAAAAGGCTGAGTGCGCTGTTCTTTACACCGTAATGATGAAGCTTCCTGACCAATGTGCAGTGATCAACGCAATCGAAAGCCTTGGACAAATCGCAAAAGACACCCAAAGCGTCGTGCGACTTCTCCCAGGCATCAAATATACACTTTATTAATTCAACACCTGCGTCGGTTGTTGAACGACCCCTGGTGAAACCAAATTGTTTCAGATGCATTAGTTTATTGGAGTAGAAGTGAAATTGTAGTTGATCTAAAATTAGTTTTTCAAATATTTTACTTAGGGTTGGCAGTATAGATATAGGTCTAAAATTGGTGGGGTCAGACTTACTGCCTGCTTTAAACAAAGGTATGACTTTACTGTGCTTCATTAGGTCAGGAAAACTTCCCTCATCTATACATTTATTAAAAACCATAGCTAGATGGGGTGCTATGCAGTCTATGATGGAGTTAACTATTGTAACGGAAAGGCCGTGCAGATCAGCGGTTTTTTTAATAGTTAAAGATTTAAAGGCCTTTATTATTGAATAAGCACTGACGTAACGAAATGCAAAGACTTGATTGGACTCCGCCACGTTCTGCTTCAACAAAACTTCAGCAAGCGCGGGAGAAGAATCAAGGTCTTTGGTGGTCGAGACTGGAATGTCAGAGAAGAATTTAACAAAAGCTTCGGCAACTTAACTTTTGTTAAACGTTGGCCTAACATAATTGGGGAGTATTTTGGATTTATAGTGTTTTGGTAATAGTTTGTAATAACAGTGATTTTGAATACTATTGTTCGATGATGCGACTCGGCAATTTGAGTATTTAAATCATTTTTTGATAATTACTAGTTTTTTGGTCAACAACTAGACATGTCGCAATGTAAATTTGTGTCTTCGTGAAAGTAAAACCTCGTGAATTGAAAATTTAAAATGCTTATCATTAATCGACCGATTCTTCAAACATACAGTCATTTATGCACTAACATCTGTTTCCGATATTCTATTTTCCTCTGGTTTTGCACTACTGGTGACAGAAATAGTTTTCTATCTTTAATTCTTTTGTCCCTACAAACCTATCGAAAATATGAAATCCTACCCCTAGATGTTATCTATGGAGCTTAGACCCAGAACAGACGGTGAAACGCAACTGCAACGCAACTGAAACTGCTAGTTACTTTTGAGTTGCATCAAAGTTTCTGCTATAGACTTGTTTAGAAAACCACACACGACGCAACTAGTTTGAAACGTTTCGATACAGTTGCATTTCACCGTGTGTTTTGGGCTTTACTGAACCACCAAAGTATGAAATTTAAAGCTATTTAACAAGTTCAATAATATTTACGTTTGAATCCAATCTTGGTACTTATGAGGTCTTATCTTCAAAATAAATGTTATTGCATCTTTAATCTAATTCCAAACATTCTAGAACCTTCCAATCCTTCACCGAAAACATTAAAAAGCAAGAACATCGGATATACCGATCATATCTTTGAAGGAAGAGGAAACTTCACACGAGTCTACGTAAATACGTAATGATACATGCGTGTTTCCTTTCGGTGCAAAGTGGCTGTGGTAAATAATACGTATAATACGATAATGTTGAGTAGCCACGCCATCGAATATACTAGTTCAGTGCTGGTCTACTTTTCAATTGGAACGCGTTATAGTTTCTACTTTATGTACATGCTTTTGATGTGCTTCATATTTATATTAGTTGTCTCTTGTTTCGTTGGTTGTTTGATCGTTTTTGTTCTTTAAACCTTTAGTATTATTATTTACGCTTACATTCGTCAATTTAAGCTTTATGAGCACTACATTCATTGTTACCACTGTAACCATTGTCATTTGCATAATAATTAATATTAATTTTATAATTGTGTAACTTTTTGATTCTTCGAAGTGATTTACCAAGTATGATGGGTGTAACAGAAAGGGGGTATAAAGCCGAAACACAGCGATAGTCCTCATGAAACTGAACAACTTTCCCTAAGTAACATGGGTCGTAACTATCGCTGTGTTTCGGCTTTTTACCCCCTTTCTGTTACATCCAGTATAGTTAGAGCTCTTCCATAAGAGGGATAATACCACACATAAGCTTTTTATACATAAGATATATTATACGTTCTCGCTGAATGAATCGAGTTTGTCTTACCATCTTCGCCAGTTTCGATGGAAACTAAGGAGGGAGGCCTGTGCGTAGCAGAGAGACGTAACAGACTATCTATAGCTATTTGTTACACTTATACATTATCAAAGTAACACACTAAAAACACATACCTGGTATCAGTCAAATCAAGCGCCGGATCACTCCGTTTAATCTGTCCCACGCAAGCCAGCACAGCTTTGTCGCTCTCAACCCTGGCTGCAAGAGAAGCCACCAGGGTCGGGAGCTGGCGAAGAGCTGGCTTATCCACGATGGTCAGCAGAGACTTGTTATCGATGAGCCGACGTTCCACATCAGCGTGGGAGAGCGCCAGCAGACGCTGGTGTGATGATGAAGCTGGATCCTGGTTTATTGTCACTGGGGACTGGAATTGAGGAAAGTATATTGGGTCATCAATTTTGTTGCGTCTTCTTCTTTGTTTTCTTCAGCCTACTGCTGAGAATAGGCCTCTCCAATTTTGTTAAAATTGTGATATTCATTATTCTATACTTTATTCTGCCGACAAATTATCTTTTTTCATCGTTTTTTTAATTGTTACATTACATTCAGGTATTCCAAGGTTATCTACATTGTAATAAGACCCAATTATTTGAATACCAGTTTGAAATTTCATACCGCAGTCACCATCTAAAGTTACTTTTTCCCTTTTATATTGACCAAAATGTTTAAAACCACATTGTGTCGTTTTGTCACGGTATGTAACCACAGCAGGTCAAGGTAGGACAACCGGCAGCATCAAAGTAATATAAACAACTTTTTATTTACTAAACTGATACATCTTTTCCACGTAGTTGTGAAGCGTGATAGATAAGCATTAAAATTTTATTGCGTTAATGGCGAGAAATACTCCTTAGCGACTATGTGATCCTGGTAACGTAATGTTTAATTTTTTAAGCACTCTATTCTTAAAGCTTTAGTTTTTCAGGAATACACCTATATTCTCTTATTAATCTTATTAATCGTGACATTGCTATATGCTACTTAGTAACAAGAATGTCTCTGAATGCCTCTTAGCAAACAGATGGATTTAGTAAATAATAATGACAAGGACGTTGAATAAGTGTGTTTGGAGCGTGTAAGTGGCGGGATGTGGTCTTTGCCTATCCCAATGGGAGAGCGGCATGACGGATATGTATGTAATGACAGCAAACCGTCTATCGATTCCATCGATTCTAAATTCTGCTACATACACACTTATGCGTCACGCCTCTCTCCCATTAGGGCAGGCAAAGACCACTTGATTGGGAGTTTGATGTTTCCTTAAATTCAGCTAATACTAACCAATTCCTCGAGCTTGTGTAGCGCCTGCTTGTAGACATCGACGTGTCTCTGGAGCTCATTCTTCATGGCTACGTGCAAGGAAATCAGGGATCCTGACACGTCTGCTGTCAGACCATGGGTGCCGAGACCTGGGGGTAGAAGTAATCATGTTTTTCATGTCTTTCATCATCGTGTTTGTTATGGGAATGGAAAGAAATGTGTCTATGCTACAAAATATATGTAAGCGATAAAGATTTGATGCTCGACTGTCATTTTTTAAAATCATAGAAATACACCTCGAATAAATTAAAATAAAAAGAAATGATTTATAATCTTAGCTGATGCCTAATCATGTATTCGAAGATGCATAGGCTCGTCAACCCGAAAGACTTCAATAAATGTGTCTATTGCTTACAAATAATTCTGTTACCCAACACTCTACATTTTAGTAGCAGAAAATTGCGTGATGATTGTATTTTGAAAAACATATAATATAAATTTCTATTCATACTTTTTTACATCTTCTAATGGTACCTAGACACAAAAGCCTCCGGCTTTTTTAACAGCTGCCATTCGTATAACGTAAACCCACCGGCCTAGCCCTGCGGTATGCCGGCGGCTTTGGTGTGTAGACAGCATTACTCGCCTAAGATTATAGACGTTATTAGTAAGTAATAGGACATTATTTATATTCGACGACGCACAGATAAGCTATTAACCTAAATAGGTTACCTGTGTAGGTTTTATTTCGGTCATTCGGTTTTTAGTAGAATAAAATTGAGTGTTCATTGATACGTTTCAAAGTACATATTATAAATCTCTATTCATAATTTTCTATAAGCATACACTCTTAACGACACATTTTCATCTCTTTCTACATCACTATCATCAAACACCTCGATATTATTCCCACTCAAAAGCTAATCACCACATTCACCATTCACAGATATCAAAGATTTCATGACTTCGATAGATTCCATTCAAGATTCTCCAACACAAGGACGTTAATGCAACTTTCGTTTACTTAGCAATTATTTCATTACTTCTCGCCGGTTCTGCTTTTCGTAATTTTAATTGTTCAATAATAATGGCGAAATTATGTGTGTTGCTACAATGTGTGTGAAGATGTGATATGTTTTGAGTTTGCTACATCTTTACAAACCAAAAAACATGGTTTGTAAGATTCTTTAGTGCAGGAAAGCCTGTTAATTATAATGATTCTTTAAGCATCGCGCCATCTTTTATACAATAAAAAAATTCTTATTTGAATGTACAGAAAGAAATTCAATAGACACAAAGAAGTGTAAATTAAATTAAATGACAGATAAACATTTTATTAAACATGACGTTTCAGACAGAGACAGGTATAACATATCTGTCAGATAAATTTTATCTGTAGGTAGTGAAACTTCAGGTTTTATCTTCTTTTAATTTTTGACAACGAATGGGTCAGTTCTAGGTTTAAAGAAAAGTTATATTTAATGACAATTTCTGCATCAAGCTATTAATGCAACAAGTCGGCAATTACTGCAATTATTCACATTGAAACGTACTTCCTAAAAACACTTGCATTAATTTAATTCGTTTCCAACAATCACACCGAAAAACAAAAGAATGTATTTTTATTTTTTAATCTGTGCTACTTAATGAGCGGCTAATTATTTGATCGTCGTCATAAATTTAATTAACGGATTGTTTTGTTTTAATTGGGTTTGTTTTGACTTTCATTGCGTCGTTTACGTTACGAGAGGTTTTGTTTGGCGTGCTCTCATGCTACATTGTCACGAATATTTGTGTTTATTCCTCTTTAAGTATTTGAGCTTAGATTACCTTTTAAGCACATTGTTTTACAAGTGATTCTTCTATAGATTTATCATTATGGCCATTACATAGACGTTTCGATTCGCCTTATTCAGTTTCTAAATTTCTTAAATACTATTTTCAACGAGAGCAACTCTGCCAGTGTCATGCTATCTATACACCAAAGCCGCCGGCATGCCGCTGGGCTAGGCCAGCGGTTTTACGTCATAAGAATGGCAGCTGTCAAAAAAACCGCCGGCTTTGGTGTGTAGATACCATTAGGATTCAGTCAATCATTACACAATGCGGCAAAATAATGTTCATCATGGAGGTTAGCTTTTAATTGATAAATCAAATTTTCAAGAAACTATACATATTTTGTATCTACCATTAAACTTATCCATTAATTAAACAACCAGGGGCCCAAATCTGCTAATTTAAAATAGCCTCAGTTGTGTGTCGGCAGAGTGTCAATGGCATTGTTTGACACTTTAGTATTCTGCTAAACAATGGCTTACACCGCTTACACCTTTGAGTATAGAATATATTATAAGGAGGTGCCATACCGTCTGGATCTGCGTGCCTGGTCTGGCGCAAAATGGCTACCTTTTTGTATGGAATTTCTTATCGTTTGACAGGTCATCTACCAAGAAAAATATGAAAAACTTTGGCACGCTGTTATAAACTCATTTGTATATGGAAAAAAAATGGGGCCACTCCTTATATTCTTTCCTCATTGGCTTACACTGATTGCTACCAATTGTAATAAAAAATTACATTGACACTCTCACTGATACTCTGCCGACACGAGGCTACCTATTTTAAATTAGCGGACTTGAGCCCTTGTAGTAGATACAATAAGCATCTGATCTTTAGGAAGTAGGCTATTATCCTCACTTCCACCAATAAAGAGTGATGTTCATCAAATAATATTGTTTTTATCTTTTAATGGATTATGTTTTATCATTTTATGAGGTTTACCATCGACCTTTTACAGTCCTTGAGTGTGTGATGGGTTGGTGATAAGAGTTCTCTTGGTTTTTGATCGCTTTTTGATGAATATATCGGATTTTAAATAGTTTCTTTGTTTCTATATTTCCTATAGAGATCAAAATTACATTCTGATTTCTTCTTCCAAATGCAAATAACTACTTTAAGTACATAATTGTATGTTTAAAAAAACATACAAAAAAATACAAAATAAAAACATACATACATGTATGTACTATGTATGTTTTATTTTATTATTTGGTCATCAAGTTTTCAGAGTGCTGGGTAAAGGCCTCCTGCGATTTTCCTTTTCCCCCATTCCCGTGAAGATGCATCTAGGGGACCAAGTCTGCTAATTTACAATACTTATTCTCAATTGTGTTTAGGCAGAGTGTCAATGCCATTTTTGATACATTTGGTTGCAGTCAGTGTAAGCCATTTTTTAGCAGAATACCAAATGTGTCAAAAATGCCATTAATACTCTGCCAACACAGAACTGAGGCTATTTTAAATTAGCAGACTTGGGCCCCAGATGGTCTCTCCATCTTTTTCCAAGTATGAGAGTAAAAAAACCTTACCCTGAACAGCAGCATCCAGCTGTCTCCTCCTGGAGTCCACAGCATCCCTGGCTAATCTGGAGTAGTGTGCCAGAGCCGCAGCCAGTCTTGAGGTCCGAGGTCTCAAGGCCGCTCCCTGCTCTCCCCCCAGTAGACCGACCAGGCGCCAGGCGATGGCCTCGCATTGTACCTCGGGGCGGGGGGTCACTTCCAAAGAGATGAGGCTGTGGGATAAGAGGAATTATTAATTAACTTTCAGTTAAAATCCTACTAACTAATATTATAAATGTCAAAGTTTTTGCTGATGGATAGACGGATGTGACGATCTTTGTAACTTAATCTTTCGAGCAAAAACTACTAAAAAGATTGTAGTAAGACATGGAGTTTTCGCAATAATAATAATAATAGGCTGATGAAGTCGCAAGCAGCGTCTAGTCTAGTTATAAATTAATTTCAAACCTAGGATTTAAATGGGGTGACTGTATGGCAGTGATGTAGAGGGTGATATATGACGTCGAATGATACGATAACCAGTATCAATTTTTAATACGTAAATTAAATACTATGAGCGTATTGAATATAGAACAGTTACGGTTGCCTAAACATTATTGATAATATCACATAACTATGGAAGTAAGTATTAAAGATCACACGACATACTTAAATCATGATTATAGTATACTGATTACAAGTTATGTCAACATCTATGTAAAGCTTCCTTGAGATTAATAAGAGTTATGAAGCTTGATTGATAGGTGTCTCTTCTTAGGTAATAATAAATAATAGACCGTCTTCTCTTTGTCAGTCCTAAGTCACTGAGAGAGAATAGATGCAGCTTTCTGCAAAAAATGGCGATACTTACAAATGAAATGAAATAAAATGAAAACTTATTTAATCTGAATAAATAAATAAATAAATCTTGTAGGACGAGTTTGACATCACATAAAACCGGTCATTTTTTAAAATTAATGCTAGATTCGCAAGAGTTTTCGCCAGAGAAGAATCTAGCAAGGAACTCTGTTGGATTGCTCTTTTCAAATTCGGTATTACAACATTAATCTTATGTCTTGGAACGGCATTTATCTATTCATAGTTACTACATTCATTTCAATTGTTATTTTCTAAATGTACGTTTTGTTGGCAACCTTAAATAAATAAATAAATAAATATAAAATGCTGCTTTTGAAGCTTCTGATTAATAATCGGATCTGACACATAACATGTGAGAACAATCTTAAGCTAGCGTCCACTTAATCGAAATCGTATCGTACGGTGCGTAAGGAGCAGAAGGATTTGTTGCTTTGTTTCTATGACGCAGAAATGCCGATCTAGTGCATGCAGTACCATAGCTTATTATGATACAATCAAATTAATCGCGAATAGGTTTTTTTGTCATATGTAATCTATCTACACACCAAAGCCGCCGGCATGCCGCCAGGCTAGGCCGGCGGCTTTACGTCATATGAATGGCAGCTGTCAAAAAGCCGGCGGCTTTGGTGTGTAGATATCTTAAAAGGGGTTTGTAAAAGTTATTATTTATAACTAAATATTTTTCGCTCTTACTCAGACTTTTGTCTGAGTTAGAACCAACAACTATTTTCATTTCCCAAAGCACCCTATTAATTAAAACTAAATGCTAGATTCCCAACAACATAGTAAAACAATAGAGTTCAATCTATGATTTATTCATGTTATAACTGTAAAGCTGCGCGCGCGCATGCTCCTGTTCTCACAACATGGTTTCCATAATCAGACGACACATAAATGCGTTATGATAATGAGTAATAATTAGTTTAATTATGAATGATTTATTAGATATTTTCGAGTGATAATTCGAGTATGGTAGTTTTTTAACATATGGTAAGAAATGAGTTGGTTAGGTATGGTATGGTTATCAGCCCCTATATGTATGTCCCCACCGAGGGGCACGAGCCTACTCTCATACAATGATTAGACCGTAGTCCAGGTATGGTATTTATGGTTATAAATATTATAAGATTTCGACCAAAAATCCTTACACGAGAATTAAATGTAATGTAACCAGTTCAAATAATTATTACTTATCAACAAAGAGAAACAGTGGAAAAATCACTAGTCGTAAAGCTGTAGTGACAATGAAAAATTCTAGAATAGATAATATCCATAGACATTAGACGCGTCAAGACGAGTAGTATTCAAAGTAAAGAAAAAAAGTAGTATATAAAAAACCGGCCAAGTGCTAGTCGGACTCGCGCAGGAAGGGTTCCGTACCATTCACTATTGATATAGAACAAAAAAGAAAAAAAGATCACGTTTGTTGCATGGGAGCCCCCTTAATTATTATTATTATTCTATTTTTAGTATTTGTTGTTATAGCTGCAACGGTAATACATCATTTGTGAAAATTTCAACGCTCTAGCTATAATGGTTCTTGAGATACAGCCTGGTGATAGACGGACGGACGGACAGGCAGACGGACAGCCAAGTCTCAGTAATAGGGTCCCGTTTTCACCGTTTGGGTACGGAACCTTAAAAATAATTAAAATAAGTAGTAGTATAAGTGATGTAAATAGAATGACAAAGTTATAATATTTTGCTTTATATATAATTTTCAACACCTACTTTCCGAAAGTACCATAAAATTCTAGATAACTAGATTAGATAAGTAATTAAGTTTAGTCATAACAAAGTTCACAGTTAAACTAGCCTAATTCTAGCAGTTAAACAATACGGTAGTTAAACCGAATCGCGTCAAATTACTGGTTAACCGGAATCAAATACAATAACTGGCGGTTTTAACCGTTACTTTGGCCATTACGTTTTTAACTAGAGAATTAACTTGTCGGTACTTGATCTCAATATAAGTTAATCTGGTGGATTTGGTCGTAATTTAACTGGATTATACCATTATTGCATTCCTGAGGAATTGCTTGATTACTTCTAAGTACCTTAATAATAACTGTATTAAGTACTTATGTTTAGTTTTCGCTTTTCGCATATTCAATCGCTTAATAAATAAAATAATATTAACGTAAAGAAACACGGGCTAAGTGGTAAGGGTTTTGCTTTAAAATGTTTTTTATGTTATGTTAGTTTTATTTACTTAGGAATTTATTTATTAATTGACAAACACAAAAGCTTACAATCATTCTTAAAACTAGGATAAAAAATATACAGTTATTTTCCAGACTATAAAGCAGGAAAAATAAAATTAAGACCCAGAACACACGGTGAAACGCAACTGCAACGAAACGTTTCAAACTAGTTGCGTCGTGTGTGGTTTTCTAAAGGAGTCTATAGCAGAAACTTAGATGCAACTCAAAAGTAACTAGCAGATTCAGTTTTGTTGCAGTTAAGTTTCACCGTGTGTTCTGGGTCTAATTGTGTATCTAATAGTAACCAACTTATTGACAAGATAAATCAAATCCGAAAAAAGTTTTAAAAACCACTAAAACTCAAATGAACCAATCTTCCCACGATTAAGAATTCAGATTGGTTTGTGTTTACGTAAAAACCAAATTAAACTCAATAAATAACGGGTTCGACACGTAATTCCGATAATTAGTTTAAAATTTCATTCAAAAAATACAAGTAATTTGTTAAAAGGAAACTCGACTTTCTTATCAAGTATATTTAATAAGGTATCTGAGTGTTTGTTTGTGTTATGTCACGAATTATGTCATAAAATTATGCGTTTTCGTGTCCATTGACTTTCCATTGGTACGAGTATCTCTACTCTGACTTGTATAGGTAATTTACTTAAATTACGATACTAGGTATGAGAAAATTAGAAATATGAGATTTTTTTCGATTAAATTCTCTAATATAAAAATAATTTATAATAGTCCTATACGATTTATTTAGTAGGTTCCTATTTCTACAAAGTGTACTTTGACGAAAAAAATCGTAAAACTGATGAGACTGAACATTGTTTCCAAAGAGCTATGGGGTCAAAATATGAAAAATAAATTGTGTGTGTTAATACAACATAATTTCTCAACAGTTCCGAATAGAACACTTTTTTAAATCGGTCATTATCACAAATACAATTGCTTTATTTCATCTTGACATAGGCGTGACAGATAAGTACGTACAGTACAGTGCTACAAGGATCTTTTGGCGCGTGGCGGAAATCCGAACTAAAGATATCATCTCGTAAATTGTCATTATTTTGAGTTATTTATTCACCATCCACACACTCCTGACATTGTCACTCAAGTGCCAATAGATCCTTGTAGCACTGTAATATGTGTATTTCATCTCGATAAACCTTTATACTCAGTAAATTAAACTCTGAGTAGACCTGTCTCTACAACGCGACGTCACACAGTCGCGTGCAGACTTTCCGTCGCCGAACTGTGATTACAACTCTACATTTGTAATTAGTAATTTACATTCGAAGCGAGAAAATAGTCGCTAATGATCTGTGTGGCTAGTACTGTTGATAAAGTTTATGCAATCAAAGTGAATTTGAAAGCCACGTTAAAGGAAAGATGGCTTCTAATAATTTGTAGAAGTTAGTAGAATAAGATGGAAAATGAGAAGGGAAGAGTTTTTCCAGGTGTGGGACATAACAGGGTTTTTGTATAGGGCATACTTCCGTCTGATTATCTGAGAGATAAAAGAGAAATGGAACTACGAGTAAATAGCTACCTATGCCTTCGGACGGGCATGAAATTAACCCTACGACATAAAGAGAGAACAAATTTAGTTAGTCGTAATTCAAAATTTTGCAACATAGAAACCTCTGAAAGAATAAGTAAGTAAGTAGTTTATTTTCTAAAAACAGTAAATTACACTGTGTGCGAAAATATTATACAATACCTTCGAAAGCACACTAGATCAAATCAAACCCCATGGTTTCAATGGCATAGACAGACTGAACTCGACTTCTTGAACACGCTTCTATTCTTTTCCGATGTCAACCAAGAACCACTTGCAAATATGCAAATGCACAAAGTTTTCTCAAGCTACAATAATAATTCCACGTAATACCTCAGTTAGTTTATGGCATCTTACAGCTACTCTCAGAGTCTCAACTACAATTGGCACTCGTGTGCGAAGATCGTTTAGTCCGTGAACAGTTTCACTTGCTTTCCATTCAATAGTACCTGCTTTTAGCAGATGGTTTCTGTCACCAAAATGCTCTGAGTTTTCTAATTTTGTCTCAATTTGGTTAATCCTACTAATATTATGAGTAAATGTCAATGTTTGTGTCAATGGATGGATTTGAACAATACAAAGGCTTTATTATTTTAAGGTATTGTAAGTAGGTAAATATTTATTTCCAGTCCAATAAAAATATAAGTACAGAAACAAAACTAAATTAAACACAAAACAAAATAAAAAAGGAACTTAAAACTTAGAATATTAAAACTGAACATAAAAATAAAACACAGAGACAAGAATGAGAAAGAAGATAGGTGTATGGAGTGGAGAATGGTCTCCACTCAGCATAGTGTCATGTCAATGGTTGCCAGAGACATGACGCTGATTTTCAGTGGAGCCAGGGTTTTCTAAGATAAGATTATTGTCTTAATAAATGCGTATGAAGTTGCGGGCTATCTCTAGTAAGTCTAGTAAATAAAAAGTCAACGTTTGTGTCAATTTTATCTGTGATATGAGTATGTCTGTGTCTGTGACTCTTTCACGCTCATTTTAACAATAATTACAATTATCATGATTGAGCTATAAAAATTAAGTCACTAGAACAAAAGAAATATTACGTGTAAATTCGTAATTCAATATTTAGTATATTTTTTTTTAAATGGAAATGAAAAATCATTTAATCCTGTAGGTTTTGACAAGACAAGAACCTAGCAAGAAACTCTGTAGGGTTGCTCTTTTCAATCATGACAAATCAAGTTTAATTTTTATTATTCTACAAGCTTACTACATCGATAATGATCATAATTTTACAACCGCGAGTTTTACAAACAACTTTTACGACTCAATCCTTGTGAGGACCTCATTTGGGAGTGCAAATGAAAGTAAATTCCCTCCTTGGCCCTCAGACGGGCCGCCGCCGGAGGACCGGTACACACCACTTTCTCTTTGCCTCCCAAACTGGTTGATATCCCATCAGTTTGGTGCTAGTGTTGGCCAAAATCGATATATTTATCGATAGATTTTTGTGATAGATAAGCGAGCTGTTAATCAGTGTGAACTAGATTTGAAAGTGGTAAAATTGCAAGTCATATAATTCTGTGTTTTCATATCAATAAAATTCTATTAGTATGTCTTTAATATCTAATATCTATAGTTATCTATATCAAAAGTCATATTAATATAATTATTAATTTATTACACGGTTTTACAAAATCTTTAAATTAACTCTAGCTTTATCTTTTGTTATAAAAGTAAAACAAAAATTTCGTTTTTAATATAGTAGCTTAATGGACAATATTGAATGTAATCGATCTAAAATGTATTTTTACTTTTACTGTCATTGACGACCCACGCTCATTTACGCCCGTTATTAATAACCTATCCTGATCCGCTTTTACCAAATCGAGATTGAAAAAACAAAACACAATTGTCACTTGTGTACCAAAAACATGTCAAGAACACAATTGTGTTTTGTTTTTTCAATCTCGATTTGGTAAAAAACGGATCAGGATAGGTTATTAATAACGGGCGTTAGGGAAGAGAGAAGAGCCAATAATTGGAATCTTTGGAGCATGGGAGAGGCTTTTGCTCAGCTGTGGGACGAAATAGGCTAATAAAAAGTGTATCGATAGTGCTGTATCTTTTGTACAACACTACCTAATATATTGTACACCAGCTGATTGATTATAAGTTATAAAGTTTAGTGGAAAGAAAGGTTAATATTTATGATCGTTCGCGTTTGACTCGCTTTATAAGGGTCAGTGACATTCTTTTTTTAAATTGATGGAGTCGGTTTTAGGTTAATGTTTTATTAGAATTTATTTGTTTCTCATCCAATCTGATATGAAGTCAATTGAATGCATCAGTTATGTTAAATAATTATTTATTTATGCACTTATTTTTTAACTAGAAATATTGTACTTTAAGCAACTTAGCATAATCAAATTGCAAGCTACTGAAACCTACTTACACAAAGCTTAAACTTATAGGTTCGATAACCTTTCGATTTCTGATACCTAGTGTTATAGTAAGCTCGGAGAGGGTCCGAAATCTGCTAATTTAAAATAGCCTTACTTGTGTGTCGGCAGAGAGTCAATGGCATTCTTTGACACATTTGTTATTCTGCTAAACAATGGCTTACACTGATTGCGACCAAATGTGTCAAAAATGACATTGACACTCTGATTGATACTCTGCGGACACACAACAGATAATATTGTAAATAAGCAATCTTGGGCGAGAACTTCTATTAGATCAGAAACTGCCTAATAGAACCTATTTTTTTAGGTACTATAAATAAATTGTATCACGTATATAGATTATTGTAACGAATACGTAATTCATTATTACTAGATATTATCTCTGATTCTTTTGTAAAGAAACTTTCTTTTACTAACCGCGTCTGATTCGGTTACATTCAATAAGTGACGGTGGATATTACGAGAGCATTATAAATCTAATTTAAGAGAACTACACTTATAAGTAGAATAATATATCTTTATGAATAGATCTGAGGCCCCAAGTCTGCTTATTTACAATATCCTCATTTGTGTGTCGGCAGGGTGTCAATGTCATTTTTGACACATTCGGTCGCAATCAGTGTAAGCTATTATTTAACAGAATACCAAATGTGTCAGAAAATGCCATTGACACTCTGCCGATACACAACTGAGGCTATTTTAAATTAGCAGACGTAAGCCCATTTTTTAGGTAAAAAGAAATGAATTATTATACAATTAAATCATCTTTTTGCGAGAACAGTAGCTTTTTAAAAAAATATTCAGAATAATCCAACAGTTATAAGATAAAATACAAAACAGATTAAAGAGAAATCACAGATGATGTATGACCAGTCGTATAAATACTTTAATAAAGATTCTAGAAACTATAACATCTAGATATGTAGCCCAGAATGTTAATAGTTTTATGATCGGCGTGTCAGCGAGTAATGGAATGTAAGCCGTCAAGTGTGAGCGCTAGACCATGAAGATTTACTATCAAAGAGATTTTAATCTTTTTGCAATAAAAATACCATGGCAGGCTCTCAAAATGTCTGTACCACCCAATTATTTAACATTTGATTAAAATTTGGCATTGCTTTAAATTCTTCTTTTTGTTGCGTGCTCGGGTTTCATTAAAGAATATTTTTATCTATGTCCCACCGATACAAAATCGGATTCTGATATGTTAAATAGCTTCTGAAACCTTCGTTTTAATACCGGAACCGACATGTTACAAGTAATATCGAGCTAGGATTAAGTGGTTGTAAGCCTTTTATAACTCCAGAAGTGATATAATCCTATATAGGCTTACCGATCTAGTACCAACTCTCTTACTCTACTTTACTGATTTAGTAGATATCAATCAAAACGCTGCATCTCCTTTCACACTATTACAATAAACTTTTCTGTCTTACACCATACATAAATATGCCAAAATAAGACTACAAGCCTCCTAAATAAAACTATAAATTACAATAAACGACTAACGTGTGAATCTGTGTTTTACACTTCATTTAGCACGAAATTGCCACGAAAATTACCACTTTAAGTCAATCTAATGTTAAATAACTGCAATCATCTGTAATATTACATACAATGCTATCGACACGATGCTCAATGATTTCACCGCCTTGTCATTGTATGGGTTATGAAGTTATGATTGATGAACTTTGACTTCTGGTGCTTTGACCTATCGTGTTATGGCTCATGATGTTATATCTCATTTCTTTTTTACCCACGACGGAACGGAGCAGGTATATGCGTTTGGGGTGAGAGATGTTTGTGCGTTTGTTTGTGTGTGTGTTTGTGCAAATTTAATGTTCCCTCCTATCTTCTAAACTAATGATCCGATTTTGATGCGGTTTTCAATAACGGGTTTGTGTTTGTTAGGTGCATGTTCTTAGATAGGTCTCATTGCTGTAACTCACTAGGGGGCGCCACAATATTAGTGCAAAGCAAATTCAATGTTCCCTCTTATCTTCTAAACTAATGATCCGATTTTGATGCGGTTTTCAATAACGAGTTTGTGTTTGATAGGTGCATGTTCTTAGACAGGTGTCATTGCTGTAACTCACTAGGGGGCGCCACAATAATGTTGCAATATAATAAAAACGAAATATCGGATTACAATTCTGTTTTCAGAAATGTGGTCATGGTAGGGTAGCTTAATGCATTAAATTATAGGCCGTATATGCTCTCTAAAAAGTTTAAAATAAAAATTAACAAAATTAAAAATTTTGAAAAATACCCACGACGGTAATTTAATCGAAAAAGAATAAAATAACTCAAAAAACCCTCGACCGAGGAATATCCGTCGGGGGCTGCCTTTTCTACAAGAAATTTTAACATTTAGTAATCCTCATAAATGTGTTTTATGTAATAGTTAGACATCAATACTTAATTGTATTCGCGTCACTACGAGTAGAAAAATTTTAGCTGGTTTAAAGGCAGCCCCCGACGGATATTCCTCGGTCGAGGGTTTTTTGAGTTATTTTATTCTTTTTCGATTAAATTACCGTCGTGGGTATTTTTCAAAATTTTTAATTTTGTTAATTTTTATATGCAATGACCGTAAAAATAAAGCTTATACTAATATTCATGAAATATTGATTTTTGTTGTTTTGATTAGTAATTATTTTATCTTGTCAGGTGTGTGACAAAACTTATGCTCTTATATCGGTTTTTTCAGACACCAAAATTGTGTCTTCACAAGATTGCACCATGAGATTATTATAGACATAGAGGTGATGTACTATGGATTATGATGATTAATTA
Source organism: Anarsia innoxiella (assembly GCA_947563765.1). Taxonomy (NCBI): domain Eukaryota; kingdom Metazoa; phylum Arthropoda; class Insecta; order Lepidoptera; family Gelechiidae; genus Anarsia; species Anarsia innoxiella. The sequence continues at coordinate 194,495 of OX387414.1, read as the reverse complement.
CTAGGTACCTATTTTTTTTTATGAAGTTAACGTGACATTTAGTATCTACTACATTTACGTATATATAGGAATATCTATTCCTTTCTGAAACTGGGGGATAACAGAATGCTTTCTAAATAATAATATAAGTAGATAGGTAAATATATTTTAGAATGTACCTCTACAGACGTAACCAACCACCATTTAAATAAAATAACATATTCAAACAAGATTGTATAATGTTGACTCATTTTCACAGTTTCTATAGGTGTGTTCTAAACTAAACACAAAAAGATAACTTAAAGAGAAAGTCATTGAAAATGGAAATTTTTGTAAACGTCACGTTTGAAATAACACCTACGCAGTAAATATGTTTTATGAATACAATAAACAATAAATTATGAATTTTATTTAAATAATTTACATTTAAAATATTCTGATGTGCAAGCTACAATATTGGCAAGTTTCATCGAAATTTGATTAGTAGTTTTCAAACTCAAGTCAAACAAACATATTTTATTGACGGTTTATCTAGAATATCTAAAAGTTACATGATGTTATTTAACACCATATTACGAGTACAAGTGCTATAGAAGTCGGTAAAGAGTGTTACATAACACCACAATAGTGCTAACAAGACGCAGGAAGTGTTTGACATCTATTTATTGGTATTAGCGAAGATGTGGAAAGAATGCTAAATCATTTGAGTGGTGCTATTTCGTGTCAAAATATTATTAAATATTGTATAACTACTTATTTAATTGAATGTCTAATATAACATCTTATAGCATTTATTAAATGTAAAGCAATCAATTGTAAATCTAAACAGTCTTTACATAGATACAATTATCATCTTTCTCTTTTACACAATGACAGTTTGGGATCTAAAGAAGTATTAGTATTGATGACTCTTACTACAATTGACTGTAAGTGAAATGAAATGAATGAAAAATTATTGAATCCTGTAGGTTATGACAACACTTAGGACGGGTCATTTTTTAAAGTTAATGCTAGATTCGCAAGAGTGCAGTTTTCCCCAGAGAAGAACCTAGCAAGAAACTCTGTAGGGTTGCTCTTTTTCAATTTAAGTTTTACAAATCTCAGACGTAAACATAGAAACATAGAATAAAATTAAAATATAATTAATGAGTTAATTAGTAGCTAGAATAAAAAGCTTATGACAGATTGTTTTATCATTTTGGGTTATTCCTACTCGTACATACGTATAGCGAGCTATGTCAAATGCATTCCCTTTTCAATTTAGCAGCATTATGTCATAATCCATCTGTCAATATGTACTCGCGAAACCATGTCATGTCATCTTTCATTTGTTTTACAACAGTATTGAGGATATGTAAACTACCTTTGTAAGTACCTACTTCACAAATAGTTTCATAAAGTCAACAAACGACTAAACATTGCCCTTTTGTGGTAATATTTACAGATTTTTATGAGCAAATATGTGGCAATGACAATTTTCATAAGCAAAGGAAAACATAGAAAGTGGGCTTAGGGCCTTAATGCATTAGCGGTTGAACGTTTCCTTGATAAAACGGCCTAGTGTGGTTCAATATGCAAAACACGAAGGACCCATTTCAAAGTCAAAAGTCAAAGTCAAAAATATGTTTCTTTCATAGGCACAAAAAATGCTCTTGAAACCGTTACATTATTATATAGGTAATTTTTTTAAAAGCTAGCGCTAGATTCGCAAGGTGCAGTTTCCCCCAGAGAAGAACCTAGCAAGAAACTCTGTGAGGTTGCTCTTTTCAAATAAAGTTTTACAATTCTTATAATTTTAGGTGGTATTAGAATATATTACTAGCTTTGCATAGGTACGACAAAGCTTTCAAAGCTTTTGAATCAGTATTATTACTTGTTCGATTGAGCCAGCGTAGTGTATTACGGCCTAATCACACTCGTATGAGAGTATTCTCGTGCCCCTGTAGTGGGGACGTTAAAATGGCTATTATGGATTTATATTACTGGTTCAACTCTACATATCAATGTTACTGAAATAGCTCCAATTAAAATTAACTAGTTATTCCTTCCTCAAAGGGTTATTAAAGTAGAAAGTCGCGTGTCGGTACCGGGTCGGAACCGGTCCGGTACCGACACTTTCATTCCGTTTCCTGTAATATGAGTTAATATGAGATAATCGGTGCGTCTCACCGAGATATACCTACCGCAGATTAATAAATAGGTGTAAGTATAGGATAGAGTAATCTAGAGGACATTAAGCTTACAAAGAAAAACCTTATTTTATTGTAGCATAAGGATAATATCGGAACTAATTGTAAGTTTATTAGGTACACTGATCTGTAATGAATATTTAAAAAATACTTTTAAGCAACTTACCTTTAAAAAAGTACCTAATTTTGTTTGCACAAAGGCTGAAACACACCGGATGCGTATGCGTAACGTAGACGTAAGCACGGCGTAGCCACGCGCGTAGTTACGGTGTAACCCGATGTGACACCGGGCTACGCGTCACGTCGACGTGTACGTCTACGTTACAAAGCGGTGACAGTTCCATACATTACAACTCAGAGGTACGCATACGTCTACGCATACGCATCCGGTGTGTTTTGGCATTAAGTTTTACCTCTCATAAAATACAGAACCTTGCAAAGTCGGTCAAAATCTCATATAATCGACTTTAGTGTTTGTTACAAATCGACCAAGGCATATTATCTCCAACCACATTCACTATTTCGGATTCTCAAACTCCCTAGTAAGATTTTCAGACCGCAAAGCAAACTCAAAACCAACACGACAGTTTACAAATTCATTCACAAACATTGGCCCAGTATCGACCAAGTGTTGTCCAACAGTCTGCCAAGTTGAATGGAACATGAATAAACATCACAAACACCTACTACGAGATCTCGATCGAAACTCACCACGCGTGACCGACGGCCTCGAGTGCGATAGACCGAGAATTATTGAGTTTTAAAATAGAATATATTAGATATACGTTTATAAAGGAAATGTGAGTATATTTATGTTGGTTGGGTTAAATTGTCTTGATTGTTATCGGGGAACAAAATAACAACGCCGTTACAGAGTAATGTTGATTATAAATCAAACATAATAAGAAAAGAAGTCTTATATTGAATACACTACCAATAATTGTCATTAAAATCTTGGATAAATCTAGAATTTTAACTTTCTTATCTTACATCTAATGAAATCACCTTAACAGTCGGTCAGAAGCAATAATATTTAGTTTCAAAAACTATAAGAACAAAAATAAGAGCAAGAGAAACGAATTGCTCTCTGCCTACTCCCCTACCCCGAAACGTGACGGATATGTATGTAATAATGATCTGGATGGGAAAGAGGCGTGACTGATAATAATACGTATATCTGTAAAAATAGTAAAATATTTCCACTTACCGTCCAAGTAGCGTCTCAAGAAGATGAGCAGAATGTGGAAGAGCTTCAACGAGCAAATCAATCGGCAACTCAGTAGCAACTGTTTGCAACACACCCGGCCCAAGTCTGGACAAGATGGCGGCTGCTTCCCGGAACTGTCTCCCTTCAGACAGCAGCAACACACGGCGGAGAGCGAGACGGGGAGAGGTGTACGTGTTCTTCTCCCTCTCTCGCTCGCGGCGGATTCGCTCTCGACTTTCGTTCATGATTGCGTTCGAGTTACCTTGGTAGCGCTAGCCCATAGTGTTTGGGTTCGAATCTGTGGACAAGAGAAGTGTTTGGTTAGGTTATTGAAGTAGAATTAATTTTATAGAGAAGTAAATTAATTGTATATTCCGCTTTTTCTCGCCTTCGGTATCATTTTGCCTATAAAATGGTATTACTTAGATTTCTCCATACTTTGATCAAAGTTTATCCAGCCGTGTATAAAAACATACATAGGTAGGTACATGCTTACACTCATTCTGTGTACATACCTTTTAGAGACACTCAAATATTTAACTTTTCTAAATTACAATTTAAAATTTTTGAATTTCCATTCAGATATAAAGCGTCATTGAATTCAATATAAATCTTCAACATCAACAGTATTGATAACAGTTATGAAACGGTGACACTACCACAATACTACAGACCACAACACTTTACTTGGTTCCTCAGTCGTTGCCACAATTGTACACATGGAGTCTCTAATTAAAGTTTACACGCTATAACCTCCTGTTGCAAAAAACCGCATCAAAATTATCCATTTAACATCGTGCCGCCGTCTTCTTCTGATATTTAACAATGAAAAAGACAGCTTTAGTTTAAAAGAGCGTTAGATATGACGAGTTTTTCTGCAACTCAATGCAACAATAATCCAATGGTCATCACGGCCCAATGATTACGAGATTGTGTCAGATTGTCTGTCTGTTTGGACAATGGCGACCCGTTGTCGGTGTCAAGAACCTGTCGCAGGTGGGTGATCGGCTTCAATGATTTTCAAAGAGGTACCTAATCTTCTTTACGAATATAAATACGATGAATTTTGAGAAATATTAAAAGACTAGAGGTTGCCCGCGACTTCGTTCGCATTTATCGTCATATCTTAGAAAAAAAAACATGATATCGAAAAAATAATATAGCCTATGTGTTTTCTGATGTCCAAGCTAAGTTATTGTAAAATTTCATTCAAATCTGTTCAGTGGATTTTACGTGATGAAGTAACAAACATCCATCCATTCATCCATCGGCACAAACATTGACATTTATAATATTTATAGGATGCTTTGGTTAAAATTGTAATTGTCTATGGAATAAAGCAATTTTGACTTAGGTTTTGACTTTGAAATTTAGCACGATACCGTTTGGTTTAATATGACATCGCGTAGGCTATTCATAAAGTATTTATTTATTTAACAGTTTATTGTAAGATGATAGTACATAGAGACAGAAAAAAAAGAGAAGTTATGCAAAAGGTACAGCATATTTCTAAAAGAAATTTCTTCCTGCAGACCCCACAGACAGAGAAGTTATTGTTCTAGTGTCCTCAGCAAAAAGCTTTAAATTAATTTTCCAAGTCCCCAATTCTGATAATTTTCACTAGTGCTCACTCCAAACGCCGTAAAATATCCCACACTTGCAACTAGAACTGTTTTAAGAATCAATGGTAGCGTAAGTGATCAAAATTGTCCCTCTTAACTGACTAATGCAATTATATAAGAATTGGGTGACGCCATAAAGTTACTATTTCAATTATGTCAACCACTTATATAAGTGATATAATAGCATCTATTATGACGTATTAAATCTTACATTATAATAATAGCTGACGGAGCAAATTGTAGAGCGACGTTCAATGCAACCTGTGTTTAGGTATCTTTAGTATTTTGTTTTTGATTGTGTCACTTGTTTACCGGGATCTGTGTTAGTTCCTTTATAATTTACTGTTTGTAAGATAGTAGGTATATGTATAGTTGTAGATAGTACCTATACCTATTCGTAAAGGTACCTTTACCTACATTATGTAGATATGATAGTATTATCTACTGATTTTAAAGTAGATATATGTCTACTAGTGGCTACCCGCGACTCCGTACGCATTTATCGTCATATCTAGGTAAAAAATCATGACATCTGAAAATAATATAGCCTATGTGTTATTCTGAAAATATCAATCGCGATTTAGTAGTTTTTGCGTGAAAGAGTAACAAACATCCATCCATCGGCACAAGGATTAACTTTTTTTTTATTCTTAAATAAGGAGGGTTTATTCTAAAAGAATATGTCACCCTCATAGGTACACATAAATACTTAAATTCTACGACTTATCACTAATGAAACTAGCTTACACAAAGCCAAAGCCTCCGTCGATAAAGGGTTAACTCAAAATACTATTACATATTCCAACCTCTCCGTGAAAATTGATATTGTGAAAAAATTGTGACCGCTTAGCCTCACTCCGGACACACTCCATCATGACGTGATATACGTCCTCAATGACGTCACACTCACTCAAGCATTAACATTTATAATATTATCCTATGTACATCTATCTTATGTACACATTTGTAGTTTTTACGAGTACATAATCTACATAATCTGTTCAAAAAAAAATCATTCATTAAAATTCATACCAACTAACAAATATACATCATAAAGATTTAACTACCTACTAATAAATGAGATTAAACAGGTACTGCTTAAGTTATTGAATGTTTAGCAAAATAATATGCAATAAAACTGTATGTGAAATCAAAGGTATCTAAAATTGAAATTTCCATAGATATCCGCTACTAACTGTAGTTATACGTATTCAATAAACAAGCATTAGGCTTAACAGGGTAAGATTTCTCCACATATAGTAGTAAAAGCATTATAATACGCTTTAAGCGAGCTATAAGAGATTTCATAAACATAAATTACTTAGCCATCTCGTTTATAGCCTAATACCACTTTAAAATGACCCTTATTCAGCATACGTGAGTATTGCATAGGAGCCCGAGTTTTTTTATTTACAATATTCTCATTTACTTTGAGTATAGAATATATAAGGAGGTGCCATACCGTCTGGATCTGCGTGCCTGGTCTGGCGCAAAATGGCTACCTTTTTGTATGGAATTTCTTATCGTTTGACAGGTCATCTACCAAGAAAACTATGAAAAACTAGCGCCAACCTTGGCACGCTGTCATAAACTCATTTGTATATGACAAAAATGGGTCCACTCCTTATATTCCTTCCTCATTCGTCGAAACGTCATTTAACTGAGTTTATTCTAGGAATATAAATAAAACTCGTTTTGTAAGGGGGATAGAGCTTTCTCACGTCCATACACCGACAGTACCTCTATTTTCCTATCTAAATCTATTTGATGCCGTGCGTTATGTTAAACAGTCATTCAATATACTTAAGTATCCGGTCACTATGTCAATGTATGTATACAGAACACCTACTCAAAGGTATTCACTTCGTATCAGCGTCCGCGAGCATCTTTTGAATAACTTCGCCATTTTTAGTATTATTTGCCAACTTTCAATTTTAAAGTGAAAGTTTTCTAATCTTTGTGTGTTTTAGATTTTAGAGTTTTGTCGTGTTATTAATTTGTGCTAGTTTGGTTTGATGTTGGCTTTTATGAATTCAAATTTTAGTCAATCTATGCTTTTATCTTTTAAAATGTCATTTTTGTCTCTATTCTGTTTCCTTTTTACGACCCATGGTCTTTGGGAAAAGTTATTCAGCTTCATGAGGCCTATCGCTGTGTTTCGGCTTTATACCCCCTTTCTGTTACACCCTGTATAGCAATTCCAAATTCAAACATTAGATTATAACTAGAGTCTGCCCGCGAATTCGTACGCATTCATCGTCATATCTTGGAAAAAAATATATCTTAAAATAATATTAGCCTATATGTTATTTACATGTACAAGCAACAATATTGCAAAGTTTCATCAAAATCCGTCTAGTGGTTTTTGAGTGAAAGAGTACGAAACATCCATCCATCCATCGGCACAAACATTGACATTTATAATATTAATAATAGAATTTTAAAGCATAACATTATCGTCATTCAACATAGAAATACCTATTATTCGAACTCAAAGCTTCACAACACTTAACGGCTCATAAATCCAAAAGTACTTACTTCTCAGCTTCATTAAACAGTGATCTAACGGTAATCACAACTAGTACAGTGCTCAGCGGTGATTGTTCACGAGTACACAAAAAGTAACAGATATCATCTCGTTACATTTCCCAACTGAGTGTTTGTTTGGGCCGTTAGCTCCCATGTCACACATTAAAATAACGGTTGCGATCGATAGTCAACTCATGCGCATTCGTTTTAATGGCATTTCTGGATATAGCTGTATTGCATTGAGGACAACCATTGACATCAATATAAACTTTTGTTATTATGCACGAATCCTACTAATATTATAAATGTCAATGTTTGTGCCGATGGATGGATGTTTGTTGCTCTTTCACGCAAAAACTACTAAACAGATTTTGATAAAACTTAGCAACATTGTAGCTTATACATCAGAATAACACATAGGCTATGTTATTTGTAGATATTTTGTGTTTTTTCGAAGATATAACGATAAACGCGTATGAAGTCGCGGGCAGCCACTAGTATGTACGTACATACAATCATATATTTCAAATTCCAATTCAAATTAAAATTCTTTATTTTGCACACCATAGGTTTTACAGGATGTTATTACAATAGTTGACAGTACCTTTTATGGACCACTTATTTTATGTAAAGTTACATCAAAAGTGTCAGACTTTAACAGACATCTGTCGCTTAAGATGTAAAAACGTCAATTAAAAGTTATTTTAAATGAGTACTTGTTTATTAATTAGTTTATTGCAAAATAATGTCAATGATGTCACATTAATGTCGCAATTCAGGTAGTTAACGTAAATGTGCGTAATAAACCTCAAATTAAAAAATTCTAAAATGGAACTGCAACATTTATTAAAAATGCAAAATTCTTTTTAAAAATAATAAAAACTGGCCTCTTTTTCTCTGATCCGTACCAAAGAGGTAGTATACTAAATAAATAGGTATAAAAACTCTTTTCACCAATAACCCAGAAATAGGAATACACTTAAAACAATCGACTATCGCATTTTCTTCTTCATTTAAACAAATCTTCAGAACTCATCACATGTTATTGAAGTCACAAGAACAGCAATGCTTACAAAGAACGGAATCACATTCTGAGCTATCAACTGATGAGTATGCAGGTTGACATACCATCGTGAGATACATTAACGGGAACCGTTCAATGGGTTGTAAGAGCTGATGGAAATCGAGGTATAGCAAATGAAATATTTAAAGAAAATATGACTTCAACGACTGCAAATAGTTGTTTCAATAACTAAATCTCCTAAATCGTACTCATATTTTAAATGTCAATGTTTGTGTAATGGATGGATGGATGTAAGGATGTTTGTTACTCTTTCACGCAAGAACTATTGAACCTATTTTGATTTAATTGGCAATATTGTATCTTACATATCAGAATAACACATAGGCTATATGATTTTAAGATATCACGATTGTTTTCCGAGATATGACGATAAATGAGTAAGATAAGCCACAGGCAGCCTCTTGTATCTAGAATATTTATGTAGATAAACAAAATATGACTTTAATTGTTGAACGCCTCCAAACAGGTAGATATCAGAAATCCGTTCAACATACATACATACATACATATCCGTCACGCCTCTCTCCCATTGGGGTAGGCAGAGACCACTTGCTTCGATCCAAACAAAAAAAAATGAAATCCGTTCAAGATTTGTCAAAAGTCTTCCTTACTCAACAAAATCGACCAACAAATCTACCGATCGCTTCATCTGCCAGTCATCATGTCGACCTAAATTCTAAACAGGTGCATCTACAGTAGGTGTAAATACAATCAGTCTGATGACGAAGCGATTATCCAAGAGACTTGTTCATTTGCTTTCATGATTGTAGGATCTAATGGAGATGAGTCTGTGATGACATTGACTTTTTGTTTCAATCTGGGGTCCAAGTCTACTATTTACAATATTTTCAGTTGTGTGTCGGCAGAGTGTCAATAAAAATTTTTGACACATTTGGTCGCAATCAGTGTAAGCCATTGCTTAGCACAATACCAAATGTGTCAAAAACCGCCATTGACTGCTGCTGACACACAACTTAGGCTATTTTAAATTAGCAGACTTGGGCCCCTATTTCATTGCAGTGTAGTTGTGTTTTCCAATAAATTGAGACTTTTATTTGTAGTGGTTCTACTTTGTTGAGATTTTTGTTTCTGCGTCTTTGAAGAATGTATCATGAAAGTTATTTCTTTACTTAAACTTTGACATTGTAAGATTCTTGTGACATATGTATAACAAGGTGGACCGACGATTGAAAGTCGCTGGAAGCCGTTGGATGCGGGCAGCGCAGGACCTGTCGCTGTGGAGATCCTAGGGGGAGGCTTCTGTCCAGCTGAGGACGTCCATAAGCAGGCACAACAACAACAAGATTCTTAAGAAATTTTATTTAAGAAAATATTTTCTCATCCCAAAACTCGATATCTACTTTTTTTTTATCCATCAATCAAGCTTTTCAAAATTTCAAATCAATCATCTTTTTCTACCTTCATTTGTTATAGAATATCTGTCTGGAATGCAGAATCCGGAAGCGCATTAAATAACCTTTCATCGTATGTATTACATTGGCTGCTCGTAACTACCGCCTCGATTGAGATCAATCTTCGTGCGTGCGCGCAGGCGACTCGTGCGCTCTTCACGCACTTTTATCTAATGTAGGGTTTGCAGTTGTTTCTTTTAAGTTAATCTTTGCGGTGTTAAATATAATATTCTTCGTTTGTTTGTCAGTTTTTATGATATTTGTGTGATTTAACATAATCTAAACTTTTTTACATTGTTGTTAGAGTGACTTCAACCAAAAGGTAATACCGATTCTTCATTTCTATTATATTCTTATTCATGTAAGTTTTGGCTTGTTCCTTCTCTTGTTTTCACTTAACGTAGCCGAATTTAGGCTTCTCTAAAGGCTGAAACACACCGGATGCGTATGCGTAACGTAGACGTAAGCATGTCGTAGCCACGCGCGTAGTTACGGTGTAACCCGATGTGACACCGGGCTACGCGTCACGACTTGTACGTCTACGTTACCCAATCAGTGACAGTTCCATATATTACAACTCAGAGGTACGCACACGTCTACGCATACGCGTCCGGTGTGTTTTGGCCTTAAAGGATTTCCATAACAATCTTTTATATACCAACTACCATCACATCGAATAACTTGTCACACGTTCAGAATCACCAAACTTCTAACAAAAAAAAATGTAATCTCACTACCAAAACGAACCTGAATTTTATCTGAATGGTAACCGGAATACCATGTTCAATAAATATTTCCTTTCAAACAATTTATAGCCATCATCTACATTCTGGTAACCCTACTCCGACCTGTCACGACACGTCTATTCATCTACAGCTTTTTACTCGCCTCCTCGGAAGCCTTCACTTTCGCCGTACCTATGTTTATTTTAAATCTGATCTACCATCTCTTTGCCATCTGTACGTATGGATGTTGTTTCATCTTTGATTTTTATGATGAACTACCATTAATTTCTATCTAATAGTACTTACTTATATTAATTTTCATTCAACACCTATTTGGTGAAGACTGCAGACTCACGGTGGTGACGAAAATCTTTAAGAGAGGCCAGTGTCAAGCAATAGACTTCCTATATCCTGATGATAGTGAGTGATGATCTGATGATGAATACTAGTCTTTAATCTCCGTTTTAAGAATCACTTGTATCTGTTTTAAACCTTCATAAACTAATTACAGAAATTATCATTAAAGCTGACTCTTAACATTTCTCAAAAATCAGAAGAAGTCACGGTGTTCAATTGATACATAATTTTTAAATCTCTTCTGTAACAGATGACAAGTCAATTACTCTGTACCATATCTCCACTGTTTCTATTTTCATTACCCTCTTTAAATACTTTGCTTTCCACAAGATGCAATATATCATCATGAACGTATCACGCCGTAAATAGTGAAACGAATCGATAAATATCGCAGATTGTCTCTCATTTATAAGTGATTTAGTTCATTTACGTCTTAGTTAAGGAGAATTTATTTGCGAAAAAAGTAACTTTCTATAAAATCCATGCATGATTCATTGTTGCAGGTACAACTTCCTTATCGTGTATACTCTTTGTAATGATTCTTTATTCGGACTTAGCAAAATATCATTCATACAATTTTTCAAGTCTCAATTCAATGACTGAAGGAATAATGACCTTTTTGTAGAATGGCTGCAGTTAGCTACCGCTGATGCTATCTACACACCAAAGCTGCCGGCATGCCGCCGGGCTAGGCCGGCGGCTTTACGTCATATGAATGGCAGCTGTCAAAAAAGCCGGCGGGTTTGGTGTGTAGATAGCATAATAACTCCACTCTAGTAACAGAAACTTTAGCATTCTCTCATGATGAAATAAAAATCATTATCTTTAACTAGCTCCGTAAATCAATTAATCAATCCGTAATTAATTTATCTTTCATCACAATGTCACCAAGGATACTTTCTGTCTCGTTTACGAATGTAAATTAGTTTTTATTATTTTATTAGATATTAATATTGCGCATTTTGTTCTGAATTCGTCTAGATTTTGAAATAAGTAATAGTAGTTATCCTAGATTAACATAATGTCATAATACAGTGATTGATTATGAATTTTAGTAAGTATATGTGTGATCTAGATTACAAATTTTGAAATATTTAAATTTATAATTTGATTAATGATACACCCAGTGAACATTTTGGTCAATGCCCTTTCTAATTTCACTAATCGAAGTTTTTCGCAATTGTCTACATTATAAGTTTCTTGATATTTCAACTGTCTACCTTTTTCAAATAACACCACGAAATAATACCAAAATATCAGAATACATTCCTATATTATAGATAGATAGAAATACTTTATTTCACACAAAGAGATACAGGGAAATAATAAAACTGCACTCTTGCGAATCTAGCATTAACTTTAAAAAATGACCCGTTCTAAGTGTTGTCAAAACCTACAGGATTAAATGATTTTTTATTTCATTTCATATATATTAGAGATCAAACGATTTTTACAGACTCACCAAAAAATCTTGTAAGAATTTCTAGGTATAAAGTTTCTAAGTTCATACTTCTTAATAAAACTGCCACCACGTCTGCTACCGAACAAAACATGTAGGTATCTTCAATCCTTAAAAACACCAAACGAAACTCATACTATCTAAATACATTAGAATTTTTTTTTTTTTTTATTATTCTATTTTTTGTCACTTATCAAATAATATCAAAAAAGAATTAACCTATAGAAAAGAACTAACCTAGACACAAAATCAGGCTGTACAATAGTAAAAAATATCCCCATCTCGAGTCAAATTTGGTGGAAAAGTGCCAACGATACTAGCAGCAAAAATATACCTTTTGCAATATTAATTGTATTCACTTACTTTACATTATAAACCATACATAGAGGCAACCACAAAGAGTAGGTCACAAGTAACAGATATATCGTCGATCAACTGGAAATAGCAATACCAACTCATAAAACCAGTGCTGATTTCTCTCAACTAGCTTCACTTGAACTGGACAAGGGTGTGTCGGACTATAGCGCGGAGGGTTCTGTGCCTATAGCTACGTAAGTTAGATGCTATTAAGTTAGTAACTAATACTTAAATACCCAATTTTTTACTGCACGCCATAGGTTTACATAAATAGTTCTTAATGTTCTTATAATGGTAATGATAGTGCTAACTATGGACGCTGATTTATTTTTAGTAATCTGTGCTATGACTTGTAAATTTTCTACGTACCAAACGCTGTTTTTACATCAAAATAATCTTGTTTATTGTCCTATTATTAGAAAACCTACTTTTTATATGATATTGTTTTGATTAGTTGTTTAATTGTTATTAATGTGGCAACAAAAATATATCTTTTGTAACAATTTCTACTATCACGATTCATGAGAAAAAGCCCAGTGACGAAAGCCCAGTAGAGTCCTACTACTAATAGGGTTCTATTTTTACCTTTAGTACACGGAACCCTAAAAACTTCAAGCTAAAACAGCTTGGACAACTCTCAGCCAGTTCCAGTGGGAATTGGTTTTCTCGAGAGAAAGATGTTACATTAGTTCGCGGCTTGTTATATGGATATGATTAGAATTTCAATTCGAAGGCGTGTATCGCGACAAATAGACACTTTATAAGATCTTGTAGAAGTATGTCTATGGTTATATCCAGCTAGAGTGCTTTTCACGAAAGAAGTCCCCCGGATATTTTTGGAACTAAATTTGACAGGTCTATTTTCCCTATTTTATGATCTATTCCCTGATAGTAGGTAGAAAATCCCTTACTTATCTTATTAAAAATATACATTTTACATAACAGAAATATAGCTAAGTAGAAATTTTTATCAAAATACATACCAACCTACTCATGGAATAACCAAGACACTGGAAGAATGCGGGAAGGCGGGAAATAGTATTATATGATAAATTACAAATGAAATAAACATAATATAGGTAGATGTTGTACTCATAAATGGCAACATTATCAATTTTGACATGAAATACAGCCCCGCGGCTAGGGGACTTCTTTCGTGAAATGGACTCTACTAGCTAGACTATGCTCTATGGATAGGTAATGTTCAAAATTTGGAAAATATTAACACTTTTTGAAGTTGCCAATACTTCGTCGAATGTGTTTAAAATTTCGTCTATGAAAAATATAGGTAGGTAAGTAGGTATAGCAGATTTTAAATATAAACTGCCAACACAAGTTTTTCTTATGAAAATCTTTAGTACCTACCTTAAGATAAGGAAATAAGTAAAATGTCTAAAATAAGTTCTAATCATAACAGACAGCAGATTGATTGATGTTGCAAACCAAATCTGAATCAACACTTAGGTACCTATGTAGAATCTAACCCCCTTTAAAGATAGTCCGACGTTAGTTCGTTTAGTTTGACGTTTTGTCCATAGCCGAAACGTCAAAAGAAACGAACTAACGTCGGACTATCTTTAAACCTCGTTTTGTAATAAGGGGTAAAAGTTTATTATTATTCGTAACAATGCAGTAGGGTAAAATGCATTATTTGAATTAGAATTCCTAGCTCCCAAACTAGGATACCCTGTGTTATGGGTAGCTAGGTCTTCCGCCCTAGTACCTGATAATTTCATTCGTAGGTAAACAAGTAGCTGTGATTTTCTTTTAAATACATACAAACAGCATCATTAGTAACCAACATTGTAATCATTACGCTCTCAAACTCAAATATGTAGTTAGCAAATGCTAATCACTTTCATGTAGATACGTACACATCTCGTTTGTCGACTACATTCTCGTATTGACGAGTTTTCTTGATCTAAACACTTCACGGCTTAACTTTCTATGTATGAGGAAAACTTTGCTGTAGTTTACATGAGGATATGTAGTTATCTTTCTTCTTCTTATGCTATCTACACACCTATGCCGCCGAGCTAGGCCAGCGGCTTTTCCTCATACGAATGGCAGCTGTCAAAAAAGTCGGCGGCTTTGGTGTGTAGATACCATGATACCTACATAGTTGCACTCCATTACGTAGAGCATTTCAATAGAATGTCCTCCAAATTAACCGTTAGTAGGATATCGAAATGGTTAAATCATGCAACTGAGACACTATCGAGATTCTATTAGTGCATTTAGTACCTAATTAGCAGACTTAAGGCCTGCTAATTTAAAATAGCCTTAGTTGTATGTCGGCAGAGTCTCAATGGCATATTTTACTTTAGATAAGTATAATAGTGTCTTTTACGCACGAAGATAAAAAGATAAATATACAGTTATTTAAAACTAAAACATTAATGTTAATTACATTAAAAAAAAAACATAAAACATAAAGTAGGTACATAATGATAATAAACGTGCAGTAAATAAAAAAGTGTCATTTATTTTTAACTATCTATATAAAACCAAAAAGTATTTAACCCAAAAACTTACCAAAAACAAAAGAGCAAATCCAATCTAGAACACAATCACAAAACAATGTCCACTCACAAAAATGTCAATCAAATTAGAAAGAAAAGTTCTGAATTCAAAAATTCGAATGAGAAAAAAATAAAGTTCTGGAATTAAAAAATCAAATTCGATTTGCCACAGAGTAGAGAGCAACGAACGCGGTAAATATGAATGAAAAGAGATCGCATACAGCAATGTATGGACCGACGCGGCACGAGACGCGAGATCCGAGCGAGAGTTGGACACGAAATGTACCAGCGAGCTTGGAGCACGCTGCGTGAAAGCTTAACGATGGCTTTATGCGAGATCGAACCAGTTATTTTTAATGAAAAAAGTTTTAGTTGAGCTAATGGCTAGTAACAGAAGAGTTTTTAAAAAGACATCAAATTTTATCAATGTCACATTTTTTTTTGACACTGAGTCTACTGTGGTTAAAAGAAATGAAAAAAAAGTTCTGGAAATAGACCAATTGTTATGATTAGACAAATCTAAAATCCCGTGTTTTTATAGGATTTGACAGGGACATTGTCTTCTTTAATCTGAACTTCGATATTTATAAAAAAAAATGTAGTAGATAGACGATAGCTAAACTATTTAAATTGTGTTCAACATTATCAAGGATAAACTCGAAATATGATATAATCAGAACAATTAATAGCAATGGGGATGATGACTACATTCAAAAAATAACTAGTCTGTCATTTAGACTATTAAAAAATATTTGAAGCACATTTTTTACCTGATCAAATACATAATTAAATACAAAGATATAGAGCATCAAAGTTACGGATTGGGGGGTGTTGACGTCACTCCTTGGTTAAAATCGTATTGAGGCGTGACGTCACGGCAACTTCAACCCAGTGTATCTTTGTCATTTTTAGTTTCAGAGAAAAAAGACAAAATACGTGTCGAATATTTTAAAATAATCCATGTGATGGACTAAAAAAATTTTTTTAGTCATCATGCCCATTATCAAAAATCAAATAACATTCCACATTCATAATAAATATTGATTGCCGTAAGAAGATACAGCATACCGCCATCCAAGCGACAGGTGGTCGTGGCTTCCGTGAGATTTCTGATGGTCGTGATGGATCGTGGTCGTGACAGTTCCACCAGCTACTTTATGGTATCCCACTGCCCACTGATGGGATCGCAGGTTCTTTATTGTCTATGATTGCGAGTCTAATTATTACCTCACGCATCATAGCCGGTCAACCGCCTATAACGTTTCGCGTTTTTCATAACAAACGTCAAACCGCAACCGCGCCACAACCGATAGTGTGTAAGCGTACTAAAGCTTGATTAGCGACAGATATACAAAATATATATCTACCTATAATATTATTTTTAATTAATACATAATATTATAAATTTTAATTATACAATAAAAATCAAAAATATATTTATTTCATAGGCACAAAAAATGCTCTTGCAACCATTACATTATTATATATACAGGGTGTAACAGAAAGGGGGTATAACGCTAAAACACAGTGATAGTCCCCATGAAACTTAACAACTTTCCCCAAGGAACATGGGTCGTAACTCGAAAAAAATTTTTGGATCGCCCATACATACTCGATCAGCTGATCGGACATTTTGTATGGGGAGGCGAAATTTTTTTTCGAGTTACGACCTATGGTCCTTGGGTAAAGTTGTTCAGTTTCATGGGGACTATCGCTGTGTTTCGGCTTTATATACCCTTTCTGTTACACCCAGTATACGTAGGTAGGTTAAAAAATTTATTAAAAACCAATTTTGATATTAAATCAAAACCAGGTTACATTTTATTTAATCTCTTTACTTACTTTATTAAAACAAATAATTAATTAGTTTACTAAGTAGGTAAGTAAAGTAGGTGACGTCATATTTATGTACTTAAATTCTTTTTTTTAATTTAAAAGGCACTTGAAATGATTGCTAGTGAATGTAGAGACGTTTTCCCAGCAGTGGGACATAAACGACAGGTTATAATTATTCCTGACTTGCAAAAAAGATTGATAAAGTTTTTATCAATAGAACATTGTGAAATTTGATTTTTGAACATTTTTTTAAATATGTTATAACTTTTGTATAACTTGTCTTTTTTTCTGTCTCTATGTATTATCATCTTACAATAAACTGTTAAATAAATAAAGATAGGTTTAACTATAGGTTTAACAAAGGGTTTCCTTTAATAAGCTTTCCTGCAACGGCGTATGCATTTAATGAAGCATTATTAATTCAAAATAATGATGATGTTTAATGAAGCATGATTTTTAATTTATTATAATTCGCCAGGGACCCAAGTCTGCTTATTTAAAACTAGCGGTCGCCCGCAACTCCGTTTGCGGTATGTATTTGTATAGTACCATAAATATACTACTTCCAAACTATGCACCTATTTGGAGTATGGTTAGTTATTTATAACATAAATTAACTTTTTAAAGTTTACATCAAAGTCAAGAGAAAATATATGCGGGGGCGAAGCCCTTGTGTTATGATGAAAAAGTACAGAGAAAATAAGTGAGGGGGGCGAAGCCCCCCATCCATGTCAGAAATATACTGAGACACGATGTGCGGGGGCGAAGCTCCCCATCCATTACGGAAAGTTACCATGACGGAAAACTACAGATAAAATAAATGAGGGGGTAAAGTCATGACAGATATCCATGATAGAAATATAATGAGAATCGATGTCCGGTGGCGACGCTCCCCGCCTTTTACGGAAACTTGCAGAGAAAAAAATGAGGGAAGCGAAGCCCTCCATTCATTTATAAAAATGACAGAAAACAGAAGAGCGGGGGCGAAGCCCCCCATGCTTAACAGAACGGTACAGAGAAATGAAGTGAGGGGGCGACGGCTCCCTATACATTACGGAAATGTATATAATGTGTAAAAAGAGGAGTTGAAATATTAATTGATGATGATTCATTAATGGAAATTACAGCGAAAAGTATAACGGGGGCCAAGCCCCTATCCATTATAGGAAGATTCAGTAAAAAGACGTTAGATTGGATGAGAAGCTTCACTCTCCGCTCGTCGCTTCTCTGTACTTTCTTTTAATAGATGTGAGGGCTTCGCCCTCCACTCATTTTTCTGTACGTTCCAATAAATGGATGCTCGTCTATTCTCTGTAATTTATTTTAAAAGAGGGGAGGGCTTCGCCCTCCGCAGCTCATTTTTCTGTACGATCCAATAAATGAATGGGGGGCTTCGCCCCCTGCTCGTCTCTTCTCTGTAATTTCTTTTAAAAGGGGGGAGGGCTTCGCCCTCCACTGTTCATTTCTCTATACGTTCCAATAAATAGATGGGGGGCTTCGCCCCCTGCTCGTCTCTTCTCTTTAATTTCTTTTGATAGAGGGGAGGGCTTCGCCCTCCGCAGTTAATTTCTCTGTACGTTCCAATAAATGAATGGGGGGCTTCGCCCCCTGCTCGTCTCTTCTCTGTACTTTATTTGAAAAGAGGGGATTGCTTCGCCCTCCGCAGCTCATTTTTCTGTACGTTCCAATAAATGAATGGGGGGCTTCGCCCCCTGCTCGTCTCTACTCTATAATTTCTTTTAAAAGGGGGGAGGGCTTTGCCCTCCACTGTTCATTTCTCTATACGTTCCAATAAATAGATGGGGGGCGGCAGCCATCTTAAATTTAGATTTTGAATAGGGTACTGTATTCTATTTGTCAAGCCCTTTCATTTGGTACCCATATTAATAGGATTGAAAACAGTAAAAGTTTTTCCGCCATTTTGTTGCGGCGGCCATCTTAAATTTAAATTTTGAAAAGTCCGCTGTATTCTACTCGTGAAGCCCTTTCATTTGACACCCATATTGATTGTATTGAAAACTAAAAAAAAAAATTTCGCCATTTTGTTGCGGCCGCCATCTTGAATTTAAATTTTGAAAAGTCCGCTGTGTTCTACTCGTCAAGCCCTTTCATTTGATACCCATATTGATTGTATTGAAAACTAAAAAAGTTTTTCCGCCATTTTGTTGCGGCCGCCATCTTGAATTTAAATTTTGAAAAGTCCGCTGTGTTTTACTCGTCAAGCCCTTTCATTTGATACCCATATAGATGAAATTAAAAATGAAAAAAAAAAATTACACGCTATTTTTTGCTTAAAAATGGTTATTGTGGCAACACTGTAATAGTTGGACCTATAGTTTTATGGACTTTTATGCAGATATTTATGTCTTCATGAAAACTGTAGTACATCACTTTGCTCTAATATCAATAGTTTTCTCAGCAAACGCGATATTGTGATATTTTTTTATACGTTTTGCATACCTTGGGTTACATTATCGAATATTTGACACGGAACCCTAAATATTTTGACATTTTTATATAGCCTATGTTACTCAGGAAGAATGTAGCTTTCCAAAGGTGAAAGAATTTTTGAAATCGGTCCAGTAGTTTCGGAGCCTATTCATTACAAACATACAAACATACAAAAATAGGTACAAATCTTTCCTCTTTATAATATTAGTATAGAAGTATAGATAGCCTCAGATTTGTGTCGGCAGAGTGTAATTTTATGACACATTTGATATTCTGCTAAACAATGCCTTACACTGATTGCGACCAAATGTGTCAAAAATTACATTGACACTATGCCGACACACAACTGAAGCGTTTGTAAATTAGCAGACTTGGGCCTCTGGTGAGAACGTGGCGATATAATAAACATATGTAACAAATACCCAAGTTCAATATCGCTATAAACTATAATATACATAATGTTCATTACATAACGATGAGTCATTGTTTCATATTTAAATAAAATTTAAAGCAAACATACAACCTCTATGCAAGGTTCATTTATATACAGGGTGCTACATTTGATATATCGGGTTAATCAGATTACTGGTGTCACAATTATGATAATTTCACAATGTATTACAAACTAGTATAAAATACGTTCACGTAGGTAATTTGTTCTCCTTTTAATATCTTTAAAATAACTGGTTTATGGGTCATACAGACACAGAAAAAAAAAAAAAAAAAACTGAACTTAATTTATACCCGCATAATCTGTGCCCGATGTAGTTTTGGCCTGCATTAACATTTTGAGGATTAGATGCTCCAATGTCCTTAATCATCTGGAACAGGTAAGACAATATTTAACCTAATTATTTGTGTGACTCTTACAGTAATGTACCTATAGCAATAGATATGTAATATAAAAAGATAATCCTATTCATAGTTTTCATATAACAAAAAACAAGTAAAACTATTTCTATATTTTTTTTCTGTATTTATTTTTCTTTTTTTTCTATAGTCTTTCTTTTCTATTTTTGTCGTATAAGTATTTCTATCTATCTATGTATCTATCTTTAGCAAAATTTTATTGTCTAGGCTTTTAAATCAATCGCTATTATACATATAGAAAAGATAATGCTAAGCTGAAAATTCTCATGATCAGTTATAGCACATTAAATAGATGGCTTGATAAAGACTCTAGTTACCTAGATTCCAGGTCGGTGCAACTTTTTCCCGAGAAGTGTACAAAACTTTAAGCAGTAATACAATAAAATAATAATACAATACAATACAAAGAAGATCCACAAACACTCTGTATAAAAACAATAATTCACAAACGAACATGAAAAAGCAATTAAATGAATACTTCCAAATGTAATAACTTCCTTCATCCGTTGAAACAAAGTATATTTTAATTTATTTACTTGTAAATGGAAAGGAAATCTTCTGATTGTATCAGCTTTAATCGGCTTTAATTCGTTTGAGGAAGATGCCGTGGATTGTAGTTACTTAGTAAATATGTACTCCTACTCACAAAAAACTTATTCGTATATAGGTTGACTTTAAATTAGTGAACGATAGAAAAGGATATGCATGTACCTACTCGTGATAACAAACAACTTTTACTATGGGGCCAAGGTCGAAATCATAAAAAAAAATTGGTCCCTCATACTATAAGCTAATGCATTTTGTATGAGGAGTTCAAATTTTTTGAATGATTTCGACCTTGGTCTCACAGTAAAAACTGTATATACTAGCCCTATATACTAGCCGTATTTACTGCCGGAGAGCAAGGAGGGAAGGAAGGCCTTTGCCCAGCAGTGGGACGTGACGGGCTGACTGTATCTGTGTACATATAGGTGACGTTAGTAACTATTTAGTAATCCGTGATATAAGGTAGGTACTGCCACCAGTGACTTCAAGCGCGTTTGTTTATCATCATACCTATCTATCTTGGAAATACTGTCTTATTTTAAAACAATATAGCCTTTGTGTCATTCCGATTTCAAAGTTTTAATAGTGTAAAGTTTATTTCCAATCTTTATGCGTGAAAGAGTAACAAACATACCTCTCTTTTTTTCTGTCTCTATGTATCATCTTACAATAAACTGTTAAATAAATAAATGATAAATAATAATAAACATCCTAAATATGTATAAAAACCAAGTCGCAGAGACTAATGAATATGCCACTATAAGAATATAACCGTTCATTTTCCATACTCCAATAGATTCTAAAACATTTAAATTTTCAATGAACTTTCCACTGCGCATCCTCTCTCATTCGTAGATTGTTTAGATTTCCCAATTCAAAACCGAACTTTTATAGCTCCAATAAAATAATAATAAAATATGACCATAAAGTTTACTTCCTCACTGAACGCGATCGTAAAATGACTATATTTTCGAGTAGGTATTGTTTCATTGTTCGCATTGTTATGTAAGAAGCAAATTGTTGATTGTTGAATTGCTTTCTCATAGATATAACCACTGACTAGAGTTGGATAGTTCATATTTTAGGTAGATAGAGATTAATACACTCGAGAGCAATGAATCAGGGTCGGGTAAACAAAAAACTATAAAATCTCGTAAATTAAAAATGCTTATATAATAAGCCTTATAAAATAAAATGTGTTTAAGGGACCAATAAATACTTGTTAAATTAAAATATAAAACTTCTAAGTTACTTCTTTATTTATGTCAAAACGATAAAATTATCGTTTATGGATTTTGGTGTATAGCATGCTAAATATCGAATGGAAGCACGAGGAGGCAGTGCGAAATGTTAAAATTCAACAAAATAGTTATGTTGTTTTACATATTAGTTTTAAAGTTAGATCATCAGTTATTTTCTTAAAGTAATTTGTAACGCGAGTTTTTTGGATTCTTAAGTGACCCTGATTCACTGCTCTCGAGTGTATGTACTTACTAGAGGCTGCCCGCGACTTCGTACGCATTTATCGTCATATCTTGGAAAAAAATCATGATATCGTAAAATAATATAGCCTATGTGTTATTCTGATGTCCAAGCTAAGTTATTGTAAAGTTTCAATAAAATCTGTTCAGTGGTTTTTACGTGATGAAGTAACAAACATCCATTCATCCATCCATCGGCGCAAACATTGACATTTATAATGTTAATAGGATAAAAAAAGAACTTCATAGGCATTTTTAACCCTTTGACGGGCAGTAGCCAGATATTAGAAAGAAAAACTCATAAAAAATTACATTTATTTATCTTAGTGTAGGGTAGGTATAGATTAAATATAAAGGCACTGAAAACACAGAGCGTTTAGAAATCAACTTAACTTACACATTTCGTTCAAAAAATTGTAAATCGTTTACCTAACTTTTTCGAATTATAATTACTAGCAACTAAATTGATACGCTGCGCCGACAAATATATGACCTTTAACCTGACTATCTAAGTAAAAAATCAGAAAAAGACAGCACAACATTTAATGGATAAGTAATTAAATTAGGTAAAGGTTGACCTAGGAGGAAATTGCGTGACGATCCTGACGCATCTTGACAAACTGACAAAAAGTTGCAGGGAAAATGAAAGAATGCAAAACAGACCTTCATCTTAATAAATCTTTTAATATAATTTACCTTCCATCGAGTTTCCTTCAAGGGCCTACAGTTACAACGGTAATACCTTTCACCCAAGCGTTGTTATTATAATAATTAATTGTCGTTTGTGTCACTTTCTCCGTTTCGGCGACATGTCGTCTTGTCGTCATATGCCGGGTTTTGTTACACCATCGTGTGAGCTTTCCTAAATCTACTCATTCGGAAATATTACAAAATACTTGACTTGACAGGTCGTATAAAATAGTGAGCGTATAGGATCGTTGATCGATTGAGAATTTTCCTTTTTATAAGATTAGGATCTAGCTAGATAGACTTATGCTCATGTCTTTGTTGATTAGAGAGGTAATAGTTTTGTTTCTTTTTCTCCTATTAAGATAACCTAAATGTTGAAGAGCTGTAGATAATGAAGTATTTAGCAATTATTATGTACTTTTCTATACCGTCCTTTATTCTTATGATGTTTGATAAGGAAGGTGAGAGTGACAGAGCTGTTTTATTGTACACTTTATCTTCTCTAAATTGTTATTAAGAAGCCTGTTAAAATTGTAGACACATAAATATTATGTTACACTAGGGATGAAATGGTTGAAATATCGTAATTTACGAGCCGTGATAGATAGTGGAGACAAAAAGCGAAGAAAGAATCAAGACGGAATATTGGCGCCAAACAAAACAAGTTAAGTCAACATGTAATTGTATATAAGAGTCTCGATTTAAAAAAAGATATATTGCACATAACGTAGGGCCCTGTGCCGAAGGTTTCTTGCCGCCTTCTTCCTCTCGGCTATACAGGTAGTGAACCGGCAGTAGTTTTAGATTAAAAAAGTGACATCAAAAAAGTGTAATGAATTTTGCCTATTTTTGAATATAACACTTTTCATTTCATTTCATTTTCATTTCATTTTCAAGTACCTACTTACTTAATTACTTAGTAAGAAAAATACGTATCACTACTTTAAATCCAATTAAAGTAGCATCAAAACACCGTCGAGATAAGTAATGTATAATATGATACTCATACGTTCACACTTCACACGTCGCGTGAGAAAGCGCGAGCATCAACATATTCACATGTTTATGTAATGGTCTGTAATATACAGCTTATTTCCATATTATCGCATTAGAAGGTACCAAGGTGTGGATTTGTGGCTGCGGAAGATGGTGGAAATGTTGATGGTCGAAGCTGTAAAGAGTTCCTTGATGTATTTTCTGCTTGGATGTGATGGTTTGTATTTAGCGGAACTTTTACGTAAATACATATTTATTTATTTAACAGTTTATTGTAAGATGATAGTACATAGAGTCAAAAAAAAGAGAAGTTATACAAAAGGTACAGCATATTCCTAAAAGACATTTCTTCCTGCAGACCCCAACATACCTATCTATCAAGCTTCTTTACCATCGGGGTAGAGACCACATCCATCCACTTACTACAATCCAAACGCTCTTCTTTCGCTTCATTTACATTCATCAGTCGTCTCACCAATACATGCACGCTAGTTTAGGGTTTATGCATTATTTTTGACCAATTTTGACACATCGAAAATTATACTTATATCCTATCTTATCTTATCTAGCCGTTGTTGTCCCACTGCTGGGCAAAGGCCTCTCTCCTCCTTCTCCATGATTCTCTATCCTGAGCCGCCTCTGCCTAGTCGTTCGTGAAGGTGTCCTATTCATCTCGCCACCTTCTCGATACTGAAACTAAAAAAAAAGATGGACAATTAATTGTAATACATAATATTCTTTCCGTTAATACTTCGTAATAATACTCAAACTAGAATATTTAGAAATAACAATCCTAGTTAAGAGCCAATGGCCTCCAGCCTGAGGGTGCTTCAATTACCTTTGATAGCATTTTAAACGTCTCGTTAACGAACTGTCTGTATGTTTGTATGTCAGTACGATTACACGCTCTGTTTTTATATTATCTTTGTTACTACGGCAGATGTTTTTAATGTTATTGGGAGATCAAAGAGAGAACATCCGCGGGATTTGGGTATGTCTTGTAATTGGTTGGTTCATACAAAAAGCATTTTAACAGATTGATCTTAATTTCATCAAAAAGTCTGTAAAAGTAAGTACTATCTAAAACGTATTTTTTTTTACTTATGCTATCTATCTACACACGAAAGCCGCCGGCAGGCCACCGGGCTAGGCCGGTGGCTTTACGTCATACGAATGGCAGCTGTCAATAAAGCCGGCGACATTAGCTGGTAACCACATTTGATAGCGCTGTGTTCGCATGATGCATCATCATCATTTTAATTTTATCTTTCATTAATAATTATGAAACCAGTGTCTATTTAACTGTATTACTGTAACCAGTTGTTTTAACTACTACCCCCTTATTACAAAACGAGTT
The DNA here is from genome assembly GCA_947563765.1 of Anarsia innoxiella. Taxonomy (NCBI): domain Eukaryota; kingdom Metazoa; phylum Arthropoda; class Insecta; order Lepidoptera; family Gelechiidae; genus Anarsia; species Anarsia innoxiella. The sequence goes on along the minus strand of OX387414.1, from coordinate 168,826 downwards.
TTAAAGTCCTAGAACTAATGTAAATTTTTAAACGTTTTGTCTATAGCCGAAACGTCATTTATCTGAGTTTATTCTAGGACTATAAATAAAACTCGTTTTGTAATAACGGGGATAGTGTTTTAACTTTCGCGAGTTTTAAATTTCTAAACACTCCAAGTAACAAGTAAACTTTAAATAACTTCTTAACTTCATTGAGTACTGAATAGTCTGTTCAACCTTAACTTAATAACTACTTCGTGACGAACTTATGTAGTGCTGTTTTGGCCAACTAAGCAGTGCATCGTACATCAATGTAGTCCTTCGAGCCGGAAGTAACATATAAGTACCTACGTAGTTAAGCAATTTAATTAATTTAGGTACCAGTACAAAGGTATCAAACCAGTCATAAGATTGTAACTTATATAATTATATAAATCTCCTTTAATCTGCACAAGTAACCAGTGATAGTAAAAGTGTAACCTATCTCGTTACACGATTTATTTCGGAGAAAGTTTTGGAATCCGATTACTTTAATTACTTACATGACACTGACATATACTTCACTTACACCTGTCTAATAGACCGTTGCGGAAAAGAATGTTAGCAGTAATTATGCATTAAATTGCTGGCGTTATCTTAGCGTTGAAGTTGTAAAAGGTAAAGAATAAACATCGGCAATCATCGCGTTTCCGAAAACAAACGAATGCTATTTCCATGTATATCAATTATGATTAATTGTTTATCAGAATTATCCAGAATTTGAATTTAGAATTTATAACTTTATTGTAGCACTCTCTCGCATTCGAACAGCGACTGACAAAACAAAGGTCATGGTGTGTGCGACACAGACATCGCTATAAATCGAAATAAGCCGATTGCCTCTTCATAGATCGATGTGCATTCTTTATCGTAGATATTGTAGATAGAGTTTATGTAGTTCGTACGCTTTTCGTATAAGTTCGGGACACTTCGGGAGCTACAGTTCTTCTGGGGATTGCGGCTCTTCTTATAAAACCCAATGCCTATTGTCTCCCGTTAACCAATACTAAACTATCTATCACATTTAAATGACATTCTCATCATAACACGACCAGTCATGTGTTTGCGGTCCATCGCGCCGTTACTTCCTCATTATTCATAGAGGGATCTAATGTAACAGTCAATGTGTTGTAAATCTATGTACAGTTAAATGGAGAGCACGCATCACTTGGTATACCAGGATGTTGTTGAAGTTATTTGTTAATGAAATTGATTTACTTTTCTAGACAAACATGGGTCGAAATATGATAACAAAATATTCGAAATAATAAATAAATAAAAAGACTAATAAAGTATAGGTAAACATGAAACAATGTATAGATACTTAAGCTATGAAACGGCTTGGAACTCGGCACAATGCCCCCAAGTCTGCTAATTTGAAATAGCCTCAGTCGAGTGTCGGCAATGTCAATGCATTTTTTGACACATTTGATATTCTGCTAAACAATGGCTTACACTGATTGCGACCAAATGTGTCAAAGATGACATTGACACTCTGCCGACACACAACTGAGAATATTGTAAATTAGCAGACCTGGGCCCCTGTCGCCTGCGAAACAAAATGAACCTCAATAATTTTGTATTTTAAATGAAAATGAAAATGAAAAGTGTTTTATTCAAAAATAGGCAAAATTCATTACACTTTTTTGATGTCACTTTTTTAATCTAAAACTACTGCCGGTTCACTACCTGTATAGCCGAGAGGAAGAAGACGGCAAGAAACCTTCGGCACAGGGCCCTACGTTATGTGCAATATATCTTTTATAAAAAAAAGTAAATAAGTAAATGGATGTCGTTATCATTCTATTGTAAAAACTATTTAATCCCTAGATACTTTTCATTGGCAAAACATTCGAATCATCTCAAACGTCGCAAACACAAGCTAGTTTAAACTAATCCGTGAAAGTTAAAACAATACTAGGAAAGGAAAGCATTTGTACACAAAGTAACAGCTACTTTAACTGGCAACATTTAATTTGAGACCTAGTTAGTATGACGGTGTTTATAATAGAGGTGTCTTATGTAGTGTTGCGGGTGCATGTGCATCTCTATGCACGTCTCAGTCAAAGGTCGCACTTTCTCTGATGCGCTGCGATCTTCTAAGGGGGTGCTCATTTAATGCTTACTTGAGAATTTTTGAGGGGCCTCCTTACGTGAGAAATATGTTTAAAATGTGTGTTTTTGTGGAAAACATTTCAGTTTTCATTTTGGTTTGGTTACCTTTCTTGCCCTGTCTAGTTTTGTAACTATAATTCAGAAACTAGTCTCTTTACTACTTCTCTCTATCTCTACTCTCTTCTACTCTCTCTTCTACTACTTCTCTTTTTTTCTGTCTATAGGGACATATGATAGTACATAGCTATCATCTATCAATAAACTGTTAAATAAATGAAATATATAAATAAATAAATACTAAACTAGTCCTACTCCAAAGGTTGTCTGGAAGAGATCACTTTTAGTGATAATGCCGCCTTTCCGCACAATGTTTTAGTTTTAACTTTTATTTGTATTTCTTTGTGTGCAATAAAGTATTTCTATTTATTTTTAAACTACTTGGAAAATACATGGTATCTACCTATTCTCTTACATGGGAATCGAATATTTGAGTATATTTTACTTAAGTATATTCTGCCTCTCCCCCCTTCCATATTCTTCACGTTATTAATGAATGTCCCCTCTTTAATTAAATTGCACCTTGCATCCTCTGATATACTACATAGTTATTTATGATTTAGGACGTAAATCACTTTATTTATTACAGCAGTTTACTTACAGATTAAATTAGTTTTAGTTAAATTAGATTTCATAGTACTCGTACATAGTACAGTAGAAAATATGAAAATGATATGGGAAGTTGTGTCACGTAGTCTATCCTAATATCCTAATCTTAATCCAATTAATATTATAAAATATGTCAATGTTTGTGCCGATGGATGGATGGATGTTTGTTACTTCATCACGTAAAATCCACTGAACAGATTTTAATGAAATTTTACAATAAATTAGCTTGCACATCAGAATAACACATAGGCTATATTATTTTACGATATCATGATTTTTTTTCCAAAATATAACAATAAATGCGTTCGAAGTCGCGGGCAGCCTCTAGTTATTTATAACAAAGCTATTTATTTCTCTTCTCCTCTCTTATATTTAAAGCAATTTGTTAATTGCTAATATGATGTTTCATATTACCAAGACACTTTTTTTTCTCTACCAATACAATAAGTATTCCTATCTAATTAAAGAGCACAAGTGTAATTATAGCATCATCTCTACCTCATCTGTTTCGTTCCAAAGTGTGTCACGATCACCGCTAGAGGGCGGGACCGTCGTCGACAGAGTGGCCAATTAGCCACCAATTACTATGAAAGTAGTCGATGCTATTGATATTTGAATAGTGATAAATATAGGTGAGATGCGATCATTAATTTGTACTTAGAGATTTAGAAAAAAAAACAGTATTTTTATAATTGGAATATATTGACGCGACGCTCTGGATACATACCTACTTGGCAAACTTGGAGATTTTGAAAAAAAAAACAGTATTTTTATATTTGGAATATAATTATTGACGCGACGATCTGGATGCATACTTGGCAAACTGGCTAGAAGTTTCCGGGGATAGGAAAATATGGAAGGATACAGGGATAAAACAGGCTTTTAAAAAAACGGAAGATGCTTTAGCTGAGTTGAGCTATCTCTTAATCTAAGATTGAAATAAAGCTGACCTTACACTTATAAGTAATTGGGCCTTTAAACATTACTAGCTATAGCGCTATAGACGATTGAATCGAAGGAGTTTTCATTCTAAAAGTTAATAGGTGGTTAAAATTTAATCTCATTTATCGACATTCATTGGCATTTCTCAATATATTTGCCATCACCTGACTGAATGTTCACCCCTTTACTTACCTATGTAGTAGATTTATTTTAAGTGACTATACTGGGTGTAACAGAAAGGGTATATAAAGCCGAAACACAGCGATAGTCCTCATGAAACTGAACAAATTTCCCCAAGGAACATGGGTCGTAACTAATTTTTGGATCGCCCATACTTACTCGATCAGCTGATCGAGGCGAAATTTTTTTTTCGAGTTACGACCCATGTTCCTTGGGGAAAGTTGTTCAGTTTCATGAGGACTATCGCTGTGTTTCGGCTTTATATACCCTTTCTGTTACACCCTGTATAAAATCTTTTTAGTAAATTCCCACGTTTATACATTAAACATTACACTCTCCTAACGAAAGTATAAACCGTTTGACAGATTGATAGGTAACATATAATGGTACAACTTTAACTAATAATGGTATAAAGACTCTTTCGTCAATACGAATGAGCTGTCGGTAAAAGAAAGATGTGTTTTTGCTTATTGTAAGGTTTAAGGGCAAAAGAAATGTTTTTGGAAAGTTAATTGAACGTATATATTGTAGAAAGTGTATTGTATGGTGTATTAAAAACTTAATTCGAATTTATTAACTATATACCTACTTACAACCTAAATATTCTGCTTTGGAAACGAATGATGGCGGATTGCCGAAGTCGAACCGAAAATAGGATTGACTATTTACTCATTACCTATAAGCAAAGGTACTGAATGTCTGATAAAAATTATGGTGCTTGCCATGTCTTTACATTTACTTTGAATTGCACTGTGTCATAATTTTAGCTTATTAACTACAACAACAGAAATCGATAGGTAAGTTCTGATATTGTTTTCTATCTGTGGTTTCGATAAAGGTAAATAGAGTACCGATCTAAATGTAGCAATAATATTGGCAATCAAACGTTTGTCACCAATGGAAATCGAACTCACGACCATGGCTACCAAACAAACCAATATTTTACCAACTAAGCTACTGTCACTTCGCAAACAGCTTCCAATCAATAAATTAACACATACTAGCCAATGGCGGTGAAATGAAGCTTCATAAACATTATCAGATGGGCCAACAATGCCCACGCCTACCACGTGGCCCACTAGTGGGAAGTGGGTCGGCCCAAGAATTCACTCGACGCAGGCTATAAGTGAAAGTCAATCAAATCTAATGGAAATTGGCAGGTGTGGTGTAAGTTATGAATTAAAGCGGTTTATGATGTGTCATTTTGTCTACAGGTATTTACATGTTGTTGTTGTGTCAGCTCGTGGACATCCACTGGTGGGCAAAAGCTGCCCCCATCCAAGTTATTTTCAGTTGTAAAGTAAAGTAGTCATTCATTCTATTTCTTTGTACAGCATTATTGCAAAAAAATTAAATACTTAATCGAAATGCTCAACAAATAATCAAAGTGTCAGAATTCGCTAATATAACTATACGCTAATGTTGATATACATATACCTACTACATAACTACGAGTAGGTGCCTATGTATAAATTCCACTGAACTAGACTACCAAAAAACATCAATGCGTTCTTATTCACTGGCCCACGAAACCCGCTACCATTCACAACTTCCACCAAACCCCAAATAAAGCATTAAACACCAGATAAGGGTTCGGGATTGATTCATCTTCAGTTGGTATACACCGCACCTACTATACAGCCTTCTTTACTACTTTCGCTTTTGAACACTCCTTGACTGATATGGCTTTAATGGCCTTCAAACTTCTGACTTATGATAAGATGTTTTAAAGATGACCTGTCTTATTGAAACGGTAGAGTTTCTATGTTGAACTTGAATCAAAAATTAAGTCGATGAATAGAATGCTCTGTCATACGATAATTCATATTTTATAGCGTCACTCTTGTTGGTGGAACCCTATTCTTTGCTCTATTCTTTACCGTTCGATTGAGCACCTGATTTGCTCTCTAAGGGCGGTTTGAAAACACCTAGGTACTTATTTCGCTAATTACACGATAGAATTGACGGATTCATCATAAAAGACTGCGAAACGTTGCATGTCACAAGTGTGCTTTTAATCATATTATTTTTATGGAGCAGATTGCGTAGATGGGAACAGTTTGTTAGCTATAAACATTAAATCGCAGAGGTAGTCCAATCAAGTCAAATTATGAGCATATACATAATGCGTAAGAGCCCTAATAATCCAATACAACATGCTTTATCAAAGAGCTACGGTCCATAATAATAACATTACTAGATGACTACGTCTTGAATAGAATTATAAACTTTCTTAAAATAATGCGAACTCCGATCTACTTCTGCACAAACAAAAACATGTTTACCAAATGGTTTGAATAAGTAAACCGCGAAGGGCGCGTCAATCAATGGTTTGTTACTTACTTTTGAATTCTATTGCTATAGATATCAATTTGTTGATTGGAAACAGTTTATTGAGATTTAAATGTATAAGGTGATAGGAGCAGCGGTAGGCGCAATAAAACCCTAAGTTTATTCTTATCAAGTCAAATACTATGATGGAGATGAAAATATTCCTCCGTGATTTCTCGATATGTATTTTTAACACTAGTCACTTTATTTGGGATTACATTACATATCAGTCTCGCTTCTTTTCCATAGGGGAAGGCAGAGACAACTTCCATCCACTTGCTACGCTCCTATCTGGGAAATAATCCTATTTCTTTGAAGACTTAATTTAGTAAACCTAGTAATAAAATCGCTTCTAACGTATAAACTGCCTTAACAATAAGTCTCGGTGAATCAAATTAAAAGATTGGTTACTCTCAGATGTAGGTACGAGTTATTGGCAATTAGTGTAACGAGAGTATTGAAGTATCGTTTATTGAATGAAGTTCGCTTGTATCTTACATTGAGGTCAGTGAGATGGTAAAGCCAATTCTAGATATGCAGGCAATTTAGAATTAACGAATTTACATAGGAACATACAAACATACACAGGTATCTTTCATGCTTCTTTCACATCGGGGTAGGTAGGTAGAGACTACTTCCCTCATAGAAAAATAGGCACGTAGGCATATAAACCTAGCTTAGCATACACTCCGTGACAAGACGTTGTCATGGGTTTGTCACGCTTACGTCTCTGTCCATAGTTTTAATTGTGATAAGGACAGAATGACGTGAGATAATTGTCGCGGCAAGTATACTAAGCCCCAGATACAAATTAATAGTTACTTTTAAATTGAAAATAGATGACAACTACAACGTTTATCTCATGCAAGTCATGCAGTGCAGAAAACTTGGAATGTTTCAAAAAAAAGATCAAATTGACTGTCTATATATTTCGATTAATATGGATAAAAGTTTTTATTTTCGCTTCTTTCATTTTAAAACAAATGAAACATTAACACAATTTCTTCCGCAGTAAAAATCGGTGCTATTCTGTTTGATGTCGCTTTGAAATGCGACAGGTACAAATTGCAAATGTTTATAATAACAATAAAATGGTAAATACTTGAACCTGTCGGACGAGTGGAAGGAGCTCGTCGGCAGCCGAAGCCTGCCGAAGTGGGCCGAGGTCACAGGCTTTCTACCAAACCAGATGTTTCCGGAGAAATGCCAACTATTACTCACGATGGTCATCCAGACTGGCCGCTTTGAGGCAGTTGCTTTCCTTTTCTTTTAAGGAGGTTTGGCTTGTTAATAAAATGTTACACATTTTTTCGACGTAGATACCTAACCCTTGCTTTGTGCTATGTCTAGTTTGCGGCCATTTGGCTGTGTTAGCAGATTATGTGGTACTAAGTATTTTTGTAAAACTATACGGGACCAAAAAAACAAAGCTTAGGTACCTACTTAATTGAAAAAGCGAAAGAATTTGAAAATTCAGTTTAGCGAGAATACGTTAGTAGACAATCCAGCAAAAATGGAGACGCACATATGAAAATAAGAATTCAGAGTTCGATTCGCTAATTAGGTAATTCAAAAAATCTAGACCAAATACAAAACAGAACCAAGCCATTAAACTATGACGTTTTTACCGGTCAGAGGCCGTGACCGAGACATTTAGGTATATTCCAAAAACTGGAAGAACCACTCATTTCACCTAAAGACACACTTGTATGTATGCCATCCAGTAGATCAGGGCACTTTTCCTTTCATATATCACACCACAATACATACTTGTTGACAACTTTTTCAGAAATCGGTTTAAAACACTTTCTTATCTTGTAACACGACTTTTTGTTTGTATAAAGTTTTAAAAAGTGTGAATTTATAGCGATGGCGGCGATACAAAGTTTATACGTTAATTCTCTCGCGACAGTTTGTATCGACAATAACGATTTCTGGTATTTTATTGTCGGTAGGTTATCTTAAGAACAATTCTTTTTATTTTCTTTAAAATTCGATAATAATTTCGGAGAGGAGACCGCGACTCGGCAAGTGTAGTGTAGGACGTCCTCAGGCACGGTGGAGTGACGATTTGCGCAATATAGCTGGTAGGAGCTGGATGCGAGCAGCCGAAGATAGATCACAGTGGCGTGTAATAGGAGAGGCCTATGTCTAGCGGTGGACTGCAACAGGCTGATGATGCACTTGCTAATATCCAAACACACTTGTTTCGCTTCATCCACATTCATTAGTCGCCTCATACATGCATGTCGACTTAGGGTACTCTTGGGTTACTCTTGGACTTGGGTTTTCATTCACAATAGGCCGTGATCTTTTAAAATATCTGCATGGTTCTACAGGGTGTAACAGAAGGGGTGTGAATTGGCCTACGTCCAGCTGTGGACTGCAATAGGCTGATGATAATGATGAATATCTATGTAAGATAGGGATGTTATTATGTAGGTAGGTTCTGAAATAATCAAACATGAAATAAAACTCCCAAAGAACTGAAATGATATGTTATTATCAGTAATAAATTTTGAACAGTTTAACAAAATGTTGATATGCAACAACATCAACTCTATGTCCTACTAAAATATTGTGTGTTAATTGTTAGTTTATAAATTTTTCAAGAACAAGATTTATTTAACTAAGTATAAGTACATTTTTATTCTGCATCTTCATACATACCTACCTTCTTCTTTCATTTAATATGCTGTACCTTTTGTATAGCTTCTTTTTTTTCTGTCTCTATGTACTATCATCTTACAATAAACTGTTAAATAAATACCTTTAAAGTGTATAGGTAGCCCATTATGCTCTATCATATTTAGGTAATAAAAGTACCCATATTTTAAAAGTAGCTAGACTCTATCAAACAGAGAGAGTTGTGTGTGTAGTTATACGATTTTGTTGACACTCCATCACATAGTTCGTTGACAAATCTAGTGTGAGTTGATGTTCTTTAAATAGAATCTTACTCAGAAATCTGTCACACACAAGATAAGCGCTTTTAATTTCGTAACCTATCAAAATAATATTCAATAAGTTATAAAGGGGCAGCCAGGACCGATCATTGTAGTGATCCTTGGGGGAGACTTTTGTCCAACAGTGGACGTCCACAAGCAAGAAGTCCACAAAAGACGACAATTTTTGAAAATGCTTCAAACAACAGACAAAACATTACAGATCTAACAAGAACAGTGAAAAAGATGTAACTATTCTCAACACTGCGCTTTTCTCCAACAAATTATTTTTGAAAGATTAATCTCTTTGGGAGAAAAAGACAAGGCTATACAAATGAAACCAGTGCGACAGAGACAATCACTCGTTGACAGTAATAGTGAGTTGTTTCCCGCGACTGTTCTCAAAGCGGTCCATGGTGCGGATGTCCAGGATCATGGAGATTGACAGACCCAGCGCCAGCAGCATTATGAAGGAGACCATCAGGCCTGACCTGGAAGAAGACGTGGATTTAGTTACTGTGGTTAAAGCAAAAGATATTACAATTTATGAGCTTTCTGTAGAATCGTGTAATGAAAATTATGAAATAAATGAGTATGAATATGAATTTTAGGGTAAATTCTGGAGAGGTAATAAATAGTAAGATTATAGAATTAATTTTACCAAAACATTATGCAGTTGTACTAGTAGTGTCACATTTATAAGAATCTATTGCCAATTACTTCAGTCGTAATTCTGTGGAACAGCAAACTATCTTAATTGACGATTAATAAAGTTGTTCCTTACCAAATAGGTACAGTAGTGAACCCAATGCAGTCAAAGGCATCAGCAAACTTCTCCGTGCTATCCATGAATACTTGCATCTGAAATAACAACAATTAATTTGAATTATCAAAATTTAAAATTATCAAGTTCAGAAATAATTATGAAAATGTTAGTAGTGATATCAGTAACGAATTTATCAATCTAATAGGAATTTCACAGCCGGGCAATAATATCTTGCAAAATCTATTCAATTAAATGAAATTAATGAATAGAATTGAAATGAAATCATTAGGGAAAGATTTGCTTGCAGTACAAAATACTTTGTACCAACTTCTTTAATGGTAAAACTGAACAAGCTGGTTTGCATTATAATAGGTTAGAATTAAAACCCACAGACAAACGCTATTGTTGCTCATCCTTTGATTTTGTTCTAATAATCTTTCAAATCGATCTCGTTTGCTGTCATTCCCCGAAAACCCCAAAATCTCCACCCACTTACCCTGACATCCCTGAACGTCAAAGTCCCCTCACTGCTAGAGTAGACAAGTGGCAATGAGCAGTAGTACGCCCTCCCCAACACAGCGGACGGCGCGTCGGGCGGCGCGGGTGCCTGCAGGTTCAGCCCGGACGCCTCCAGACCGCGCTTCACCTCCACGCCCACCGCCTGCCACCAGCCCGAGGTTTGCTTGAAGCTGAATTCTAGAGTTATCTGGAAAAGATCCAAAAGTTTTATCAGAAATGGTTATTGTTAGACTTTTGAATACTTACTCTAAAAAGAAAGTCTTGATCAAATCGGGGACTTGTTAAGAAAAGGCTAAGTCAGGAATGCCTACCCTAAAGCAACGTGCATGAAAGGCGACTGATGAATATGGAGGAAGCGAAAGAGGTGTGTTTGAATCGTAGCAAGTGGAGGGAAGTGATCTCTACCTAACCTGATGGGAGAGAGGTGTGACAGATATGTATAAACCGTGGTTGTGACGATGGCCTTCCCGACCGGCGCTGAGCTGCATCACCGTACCGTCTGACAGCTTCATCTCTAGCTCACCTTGCCCGTGCTGTTCCCGTCAGCGAACCGTACCACCAGTATAGTGTAGAGCCGCGTGGGTTTGACGGTGGGCTCCCCGACCGGTGTGCTGAGCTGCATCACCGTACCGTCTGACAACTTCAGCTCTGGCCAGCGGGATGAATACAGGAGAGCGCCCTTGCCTGGTGGACCTGAAACAGCATGTTTATTTATTTATTTATTCATCCACACACAATCAAAACATCACCTTTCCAGGGGATAATCCTACTAATTCGGTGATGTTATCCACTTGTAAATCATTTTATTACATATACCTAGGTATCTTCTTAAATGGTTACGTATCATCTTGATTCAAATAAAATTGATCGATAATATCGCTTCGTCTTTTGTTTAATTGATCCACATAGAAATTGACATAAAAACTTTTTTAGTGTTTATGTACTTACATAAACACTAAAATTATTTAGCAAACACAAAAAAGCCAGTCTCTACTACTCAAATACTTACCAGTAGCGTTATAAAGCGCGAACTTAGGTTGCGACTTAGAAGCCTTCTCATCATCAGGAGTGCTGGTCTCCGGCTCTTCAGCCTGACGTCGTACTCGGTTCCATTCGCCGCCGTCACCAAACTCCGATGATTGGGACACCGAGTTGCCTGTTAATTTGTTTAGAGCAATTTATTAAATGTGGATATTTGCGTGTAAAGTATTGTCAGGCACTTTATTTTTACTCTATTATCTATCATGGTGCTAATTGAGATATTTTCTATAGTAATAATAACTCATACCAAGTATTCCAAGTACACGTCCTTCGCCATAAATATCCTGTAGACGAGCGAAAGTCTCCGTCATTTGAGCATCTCGTTCTGACCACGGACCTTGCAGCGTTAGCATCTGTAATGCAAACTCTTTTCATTTAATATTCTTTTCTTTTTCATACGTATATGGATTTCATCAAATCTTCTTTGGGATTGTTAAGTTACTATGACAAATAAACAATAGACAAAATAAGCCAGTTAAAGTCGTCACAATAACTCAATCACTCTTCTTTTAAATATCACCCTAAGATATTTACAAAAAATACATACCTATACGCTCGACTTGAGAAAACTCTTCTTTTTTTATGTCGGTTAATAGAAAATACCTACTTTTTAAATCAAAAATACCTAAGTAGTAAAAGTAGGACTTTATCAAATCCTAAATTCGTTATAAAGAAACCTACTACTTCTTAAAAACCTAAAAATACAAACAATAACATCATACTAACTCTACAATTTACATACCTGAGTCTCATTACTGACATAATCAGGATGCACATCAAGGAAGTCCTGCGGCAAGGCCAACATAGCGTGACCTTCCAGCATCTTCCTCAGCCGAGGGTAATACCCGCTCGACAGGGGTACACCATCCTGGTTGTTGAACACCACAATGGCTGACTGCTCTCCATAGATCTTCATCAGGTCATCTTGGTCTAAGTATTTCAACGCAGGGCGACGGTATTTCTCCAAAGATTTCGGGCCGAAAAACAGAAATGGGCCTTCCAAGTTTGCAAACGCGAAGGATATAGTTAAAAATGTGTTTAAAAGATATATTCGGAGCCACATTTTGGTTGCATTAGAATTTGCGATGGAGGGTTGTATTGTGTATTTTTAGTTTATTGATCTCGGTGTCGCGCATGCGCGGGGTCAATGGGATGAATTTAGGGGAGCTAACTTCGCGTTGTCAATGTTTTTATTATTATAATAGTTCGTAACTTTTTGAAACCTAATTTTGGTTGATATTTTTGTTTTTTGAATATAGTTTCATTATTGGACATATTTTTTATTGAACAAAATGTCTTTATTATGCCACCTAAAAATAATAATTAGAAAAGTCAACAACTTATTTAATAAGTGCTAGAATTAAACTCTTACAACATTAATACAAAACGAAGTTTAAATATAGTTCTAGAAATAAGTAAGTACTTAATGAATATAATGTCCCAGACGTTTTGTCTTTGACGTGACATGACTAAATTAGTTCTAGAACTTACTTAAACCTCGTTTTGGAATAACGCTGTTAGAAAATAAAACACCGAAAATTATAAACAAATAAAAAAATCGATTTATTTACAAAAAACTCTCGAATCGTAACTTAACAGCTAATATTTACAATAGTAAAACAAAATGTAGGAATGTAGTAGCGATGAGTGTGAATGTAGTCAGTCTGGTTGTGGCGGTGGAGCCCGGGGCGCCCGTGAAGAAGTACGAGTTCTCTGAAACATTATAATATAATACATTTAGGGGGGGGGGCTGTTTCAACATCTACAGATACTTATCTAACAGATATTTTACACCTGTCTCTATCTAGGGCCGTGGCCCCAGTAGGCAAACTGTTAGCGGCCGACTGAGTGAGCCGCAAAGTGGTGAACTGAAATTTGAGTTAGCTGCAAACTCAAATCAATGACATCACCGGTTTTGGTGGGAGTCGGCCGCTGTCTGAGATAGTCAGCGCGCGTAACGCTGCAAACTGCGTACAGTGAGCGAAAACTAGCTGACTGTGGACACTCCATTTCAAATATATGGAAGGGCGTACTAAATCGATTCGCCGCAAACTAGTCAGCCGCTAACAGTTTGCTTAATGAGGCCACGGCCTAAAACGTCATGCTTTATGAAATTGACATAGGTTTATCATGGGTTTATATGTTTTTGGGTGACAGTAAATGCAATGGTTACAGTTACAGCTCGGTAATGAGTATGCACTCTAACACCCGTTCCCAATAATCAAATACAGATAGCTATCCGAGACCGGCAGTACTTAACTGTCACGAAGCTGTCACTTTTGATTTATCCTTCAAAAGAATCCCATACATTTTTTGACAACGGTAAGTTTATAGGGACGAAAAATTCTAAGACAGATAACTATTTCTGTCTCCAGTAGGGCAAAACCAGAGATAGATGGAATATAGGGAACGGGCGTTAATCAATTAGTCACAGTGTATTTAATACTTACTCTTCCTATCATTAGGGTCAGTGACCCCGCACTGTCGGTACGCGAGCGTGGATTTCCGTTTGGTGTTCACGTACCCAGGGATGAAGATACTCGGGGCTTCTAGACGACCTGATGCTAGGAGTCTGGAACGGAGATAAAGTGAGAATTATCGAGCTATCTTCCAGTCAGGGTCCATAGCTGGTACTGTTATTATTACTGTACAAGACCTATGTAAATATTATGGTGTGCATTTTTAAATTACATATTATCGGACATTTACAAATTCGCTTCTTACTAGTTTCGTAAAACTTACCTTAGACTTCTAAAATATCTGGCTAATCTCAGATTAAGTACCAGCAAACACAACCAGAAATAAAACATCAAACAGAGTTTAAACAGATCGCTGTATTGATTGACGTTTGAATCTTGGAGCAGACATAAAACAAAACAAAATCTTAAATTTTGTTTTCTTTTTTTCATCGATCCTTGTATGTACCTGGCCGGACCTTGTCCAGCAAAAACCTCGCTCAGTAATTTGACTAAATAATGAAGCTAATTTAAACTCACTTAGTGAAATCGAGCTCCAACTTATTAGCGTCAGGTCCGCTGAAGTGCAGCAATATCTGTATGCAGGCGTTGGAGTGAAGGAGGCGGGTCTTACGCGAGTCCACGCCCACCATCCACTCCGGCACGCCCATCACCTTGCGGACGTCTTCGAGGAACTGGTTCCTGGGGTGGAAGGCTTAGTACTCAGTGTGCTAGTCTCGTAGTACATACTTATCTGTCAGGCCTGTCTAAGACCGGGGTAAACAGAGACCACTTCGTTCCATTTGCTTCGATCCAAACACAATTCTTTCGCTTCATCCACATTCATCAGTCGCCTCATACATAACTAACGATTTATAAAAATGTGTTCCATATTTAAAATATCTTTCGGATTTAGCAGTACATACAACTAATCTGTTCTGTACTACAAGGCAAAAGTTCTCCCTCTTTGTTCTAAAAACAGGTCTAATACTTAGAACTGGGAATTAATGATGACATACCTACTTTACTAATGTGGGCCAGGATTTTCGAGCTCGTCTCGCCATCCTCCGCCTCCGCTTAAGTATATCTCGATAAGCTTTTCTTTTTTAAGAAGCAAGTAACCATAATCAAATTTTTATCCTATAGATAGAATCCCAAATAATATCTGTCATGCATGAACTAGAAAACAAAAATAGTCCAACAAACTTACAAAACAAAATGCGGCGGCTTCATAATGTTAACATATTTGATGATGTCCTTGTCTGGCTGTATGTTAGCGCAGGCCATCCGCTCCGAGCTGCGTCCCGGACCGAACACCACGATAGAGCGGCCCATCGCTGACACTGTACCTTCTAGGGGGAAGTTGCTGTCCATGAACATTTGACGCTCGCCTCCTACGTCTGGGGAATTGAGAATTTTATGAATTAGGTACTAATAGTTTTCGACGATTGTGGGATTGTAAAAAACTGTCTACAGATTTTTTAAATAGCCTATTGTGTCCTACTGCTGGACAAAAGCCTCTATTCTATAGATATGTTAACAAAAAGAGTTAAACTAACTGAAAAATATATCTACTGGGTGTAACAGAAAGGGGGTATAATGCCGAAACACAGCGATAGTCCCCATGAAACTGAACAACTTTCCCCAAGGAACATGGGTCGTAACTCGAAAAAAAAAATTGGATCGCCCATACTTACTCGATCAGCTGATCGGACATTTTTTATGGGGAGGCAAAAATTTTTTTTCGAGTTACGACCCATGTTCCTTGGGGAAAGTTGTTCAATTTCATGGGGACTATCGCTGTGTTTCGGCTTTATACCCCCTTTCTGTTACACCCTGTATATTAATCCTCCAATTCTGATCACTTACGCTAGCTATGAGGTCTTACGCTTACGAGGGTCACTGCGAGCATTATTGTAACTAATGCGCTCAGAATTATTTAACCAGTATAGCAAAGCAACTGACACTAAATTTGGTTAAGGCCCAAGATACACTGAATTGGCGTGGAGGTCACGCACGTCGCAAGCGTCTTGTCAAGAAAACTCTTAAATGTAGATATTAGTAATAGTGTCGTATTTGTTGTTTAAGAGTTTTCTCCACTTCAATACAACACGCGCCTCTTCGGTAAAAATCGCGCCTTAGCCACTTTTATAAAGTAATTCACTTACTAATAGTTCCCAATCTCGCAGTAAGGTCACCGACGTTGCACCGTAAAGGATTGTCTGCTGCACACTCTTGGTTGTACAGATCGTGCTGTAAAACAGAGTTTGAGTTTATCAGTTGGCCGATAAATTGTAGGACAAACCCCACAATTTGTACGTTATTTTTCACACGAAGTGTCTAAGACTTGTTAATAGCAGTAAGTCTGCTGAGAATGTCCTATTATCTTACATTGAGTGGATCAGCGAGCTGCGTGAAGTAAGGGTTCCAGCGGTAGCCGCCGGCGACGCAGCGCGTGTTGGTCACCTTGACGGCCGCGTCCACGCCCACCGGGTTCACGAAGATTTCCCAGTTGTGGTTCATTGTCTACGAAGATACACAATCAAAAATGTATTTCTAGCTCTATTTTTAAATTCTGAGCTATATTTTTGATATTTCCAGCTCCATTTTTAAATATCCAGCTCTACTTTTAATAAATCCAGCTCTTTTGGTAAATTTTAAACTCTATTTTTAATATTTCTAGCTCTATTTCTAAACCAGCTCTATTTTTGTTCCTGTTTCTAAATTTTATATTTTCAGCTCTATATTTAGACGGGTTTGAAGACTTTGTCATATCAAAATTTTTTGACAGTTCTATTTTAAAAATTTCCAGCTTATTTAAAATGATCAGCTCTAATTTGAAACCAGCTCTATTTATAAATTTCCAAATCCAGCTCTACTTTTAAGTTACCAGCTCTAATATTAGTAACTTACATAGTTCCGGTCGCGCACCCCGGGATGTTTCAAGTTGACCTCTATAACGGTGTCACTGGCGCTGCCGTCGTTATGTATGAGCTGGGTCATCCGGATGTACCCGCGCGCGAACCCGCCCGGGTGATGGAACGACGCGATCCCGCGGATCTCTCGCGCTTCAGACGGACTGTACCCGCGCTCGATGGATGAACATGCCCAGTGGCGGTCTTTGGTCTAGAGTAGGGGGTAATACAGATTTTGAACGCTTGTTTCAGCACTAACAGATATTTAACTGTCAGATTTTATTCCTGTCACTGTCTAAAATGTCACGTTTTATGAATTAGACATAGGTTTATCTGTCACTTTTTTATCTGTGGATGGTGAAACGGGCCACGTGACTTTCACTAGATCGTCGGTCCGCCTATTCGTACCTACATAAAGTATCAACTTCAAAGCCGGATTTACATTATGAAACTAGTTTCATTACATTAATTTCTTCGACAGTTTCACTTGCAACTAGTTTCGTAATGCAAACCCGTATTAATACATTCAATAAAAACTGAAGATCGACAAACTACACAATACTTTAACTGACCTTTTTATGCAATACAACTGATCTTCCAAGAATGCTGTATTGTCCAAACAGAGATAGCTGCGTCTCATTGTAATCTAATGTGAACGTTCGTGACCCGGACACTAGACCAAACTTCATTCCTAGATCACCAAGTTCGTATTGGTCGGATGTACCTAGGATATAACACAAATTGATAAATTAATATATTTTTATAGAACCATATAGATATGTTAAAAGCTCATTATCCAAATGTTAAAGGAAACTCAAGTCAAGAGTACTGACTGATGAATGTGGATAAAGCGAAAGAAGTGTGTTTGGATATTAGCAAGTGCATCATCAGCCTATTGTAGTCCACCGCTGAACATAGGCCCATCTTCGGCTGCTCGCATCCAGCTCCTGCCAACCATCTTGCGCAAATCGTCACTCCACCGTGGTTGAGGACGTCCTACACTACGCTACGTGGTGAATTACGGCCGAATATCTTCCTCTCGCATCCCTGTAGTTGGGAAGTTAAAAGGGCTGATGATGAATGGCGTGTTCATTTACCTTTGGTTGGCGGCGGGCTAGTACTCTTGTCGACATGATACGGGTTGAATGTGTCATACAATGAGGTTTTCTCACACGGAAACTCCAGCTCTCTTTCCACTGGCGTCTGCGAATTAAATATGTTAGATATTTACTTGATTACAAAGTATAGAGTAGTCCTAACTGAATAAGACCATCTTGTGAGGGTCTTTCGAAAAATTTGTAAACAAAAACATTGAATTAGATTTATTTATAACGTGATATCAAAGAAGAAGGTGTGTTTGGGTCCTAGCAAGTGAAGAGAAGTGGTTTCTGCCGGCCCCGATGGGAAAGACGCGGGATTGATATGTATGAATGAATTGTATGCGGTACGAGTTTTTGAACTCTTTTGCAATTCAAGGAAAGTCTTCTTTTTTATAATAATTAAGAACTTCGTTCTTCTCTGTAGAGCCTACTTTACTCTGCTCTGTTCTCTACCGTCCGTTTGAGCACCTACGACACAACTAGGAAATTCCCCAAGGGATACCATTTCTTCAAAAATTCCTTCTGTTTCCAGCACTAACCTGATGAATCTTATAATTGAGGACATCATCCAGACCTTCCAGCGCCACATGGACGTTCACAGGATGGTACTCCGACTGCTGGATGAGCTCCAGCCTCCCCTTCAGCTGCACCGGGTCGCCGTTACCGAACCAGTCGCGGACCACGGCTTTGCGGCGGTGGAGACCTGTTACCCTGGGGGCAGAGGTTTTAGGTGAACAGTTGATGATGATGAATTATCCATCTTTCAAAAAAGAAGTTAGAAAGATAACTGTTTCCTTATAATGTATTAGGTTTTAGGAACTTACCCGCCAAATCTTTATTTGTCAATCTTTTTTTTGTTTTGTTTGTTAACTTCCTCTTTTTAACAAGTAGGTAATGGTTTGTGGAATTTTTCTTGTTAAATTACTTACTTTCTTTCTATACCTAACTGTCTAAGCTTGTGATAATTTATGAACAAAATTAAAACATTTTGTAATATGTGGATAACGGTGCTGGTTATACGATAAGTAACTCTTATTTTATTACTTTACTATACACACTACATTGTATAACTGTTTGTTTTCCCAAATAAATAAAATAAAAAAAAAAAATAAAATTATGATGAACAACACATCAATTTACATGCACATACGTCATCAGCTTGAAAATCCTAACCAAACTAGAATCAACATTCTACCTACTTCCTACTAATATTATAAATGTCAATGTTTGTGCCGACGGATGTTTGTTACTCTTTCATGCAAAAACCACTGAACAGATTGTATTTTTTACGATATTGTTGCTTGCACATCAGAAAAACACATAGACAATATTATTTTAAGATACTGTGTCATTTTTCACGATATAACGATAAATGCCAACGAAGTCGCAGACAGCCACTAGTATTTAAATACTTTACAATTTCCGTCATAATCCCCTCCACTTACATAGAACAAGCCATCCGTTCCCCTCTCGCCACAGGTCCGTGATCATCATAGATCACCAGCGACCGCCTCAAGATGGACTGCTTCCCTCCAAGCCCGACTACTGTATCCGTGAACAAGCGACGGGTCAACTTCTCTCGGTCGATCTTCTTTCCGGCTACGTTCAGCATGCCGTGTCTGGAATATAATAAAATAGAGTTTCTTATAAAGTTGAGAGTTAAAACATAATGAAGAATTTACACGAGGTAAACATACATACTTACATACATACATATCTATCACACCTCTCTCCCTTTGAGGTAGACAGAGATCCCTTCACTCCACGTGCTACGATCCAAACACACTTCTTTCACTTCGTCCACATTTATTAGTCGCCCTATACGTTCAAGTGGTAAAGCCTTGGGTGTTCACTACTATAAAGATCAAAAGCAAGTAAAATTTTATCCGTAAGTAGTGTAATTGAATTCCCTCCACAAACCTGGTAGTAAAATCCCCAAGCCGACACATGCCCTCCAAGCCAGCTCTACAGTACTGCTCAGGGTGCCGAGTGTCGATATCCAAGCCGTGAGGTTCGAAGACTTTCCCGGCAGACAGACATCTCCCCGTCCAGTTGTAGTAGTCAGGGCCTGGAGGGTGCTCGTGGATCGCCCAGCGGTGGTCCCTCGTGTTGTTTACGTTGGCTCCGTCAGCATGCACCTGGTGGGATTTGCTTGATGAAAAGAATAGTCAAGACAGCAAAGCTTTAGACTCTTGAGCGTCACTTGTTCATATGACAGTGCCAGCAATCGATATTAGAGATTTGTGACGCATAAGATAATCGCATATATCTAAAATTATCTTTAAAATCTTTTGTTTACTTGAAGCGCACCACTATGACGATTTATGGCGCAAGACTGAGATAAATTCGTTTTTATTTCCGCTTATGATGGCTCGACTAGAAGTGTTTGCTACAAAATTCCATTGAAATGTCTTGGCGGCGTCTTTGTCTCTTGAAACGACCGTCACAATAATACTACTAGTAAGTACGACAGAAATTAAGATTGACTTCCAAAACTCACCATCCCTTCAATAATAATAGTGGTATCCTCCCAGGGTTTCTCAGCTGGCTGTGAAAAGATCACCCTTCCCACAATAGGGTAACGGAAGATGACCTGCGCATGCGTCATTGGTGTCTGGTATTCTGTGTCCGAGTCGTACAAGAGGATCGTACCGCAGATCTCACGATGGGGGGGACGTCTGGAGAGAAAAGAAGGGGGAAGTTTTTTTGTCATTTATCATCATGCCATTTCAGTACCCACTGTCCACTGCTAAGCATAGGCCTCTCCAATGGTTATCCAGTGCGACAAGTTCCTTGCCAATAGCATTCAACGAGACTCTACGGTTTTCACTAGGCCGTCGGTCCATCTGGCAGGTGTCCGTCCCACGCTACGCTTGGTCTCCACTCCAAAACTTTGTTACCCCATATCATTTAGTAGTTTGGAAATCTTCGTAATTTGTCATTTGGAAAAAATATTTCGTAATTTTCAAACATCAAAAACTCTAGATAAATATATGTTACCTCTGCAGCACCACAGACCGATGAACAACACTGTAGACTCCCGACAAAGGCAAGAAGACGTCCCAGTAAGCGCCAGACAACTCATTGGCCAGTCCTGGTAGGAGGTACTTGTGACTGAGGTAGTCTGTGCGGTCTTTGTGCTTGCCGAACAGATCCCCGACTGGGTATTGGTCTTGGGTGCCCAATCCTGAAGTTGTAACCACATTTTGATTAGGGGTAGTAGAACTTGCATTGTGGGTGTAATTTTGACGCGTGTACGTTTAATATTACGTCAACAAGAATAGTCGCAGCTCAAAAATAAAAAGAACCATTTTATTGTTGTGTTGAGGGAGAAAATGTTTATTGGGAACCTATTCTCAAACAAACAGTAAGTGCACGACCATAACATCAAACACTCTTTTCACAATTTTCTATTTAATATTGTTTCCTTTGGCATCGAAAACAAAGCCACAAAAATCTAACATCTACCTATAGGTACTTTTAAAAACAGAATGTTGATGTTTCGCGTAAGTGAATGCTAACATTTGGCTGTTGACGCTAAACAGATTTTTAAGGAAACAACAATTGATGAGTGTGTTAACGGAGCTGGCAAATTGCCGGAATACAAACATACTCGTATCTAGAGTTAGTATAAGTAGCTATTAGAATGGATGAATTGGACGAGATATTAATTGGTAGAGAAACTAAATATTATCAAACTATTTAGGTACCTGATATGTTTTAATTATACAGATGACCCTTTCGTTGTTACATAAAACTACAACTGGGTAACAATACAATTAAAGACGGTACTACTATTTGAATAGTTGAAATAGTAAGCTGGCCTGCGAAAAGTAAACCTATTTTTATAAGTACCTAACATAATTTTGCCCTTAAATTATTATAACCAAGAAGAGCCCAATAATCACTAATATAGAGGTATATATCCACAAACCTGGAGGCGGCAGTTGGTTTACATCAACTCCCATAGGATTGTAAAGGTTTCCAGTAGTCTCACATAACATATCCATTGCAACATGATTCATCTTTGGAGGTAACTCATTGATATTATAATGTAACATGGACCCGACGAAACGCAGATTTGACTCATAGTCCATATCTGCCGCAGCCAGTTGGAAGTTTGTCCAGGTCGGGTCGTATGGTGACCGCTGAGTGAATTCTACTGAACCTCTTATGCCATCCATGTTTATTAGAGTCCTGAAATTTTGGTGTTTGTTAGATACTTGTTGGTCAAAAGCGCGTAAGTCCAGGGTCAGGTTATGCTGGTACTGAATGTATATTGTATTGAGTGAGTAATATTAAGAGCGCCTGCAAATGGATTTAATGGAAAAGTAATTATGTTTTTACTTACTTGGTCGTCTTCGGTAACATCGGCCTAATTTTAGCACAAGCAAGAAAACTGTCCGATTGTCTATTATCATAAATCACTACATAAAGGCTCCGTTTCGTCACTTCCATATCACTTCGCAACATATTAATCACTTCATCTTTGTACACAGTTCTTACTTTCTTTCTGTTTGCATCTGTCGCCACTTTTACTAAACCCAGTCTACTGTCTAAGTCCCCTACACTCATTCCATCACCAGCGTTCTCCGGATCAAACACTAATTGTAAAACATTGCAGTTGTCTTCATGACTGCCTTTGTCAGAGTCGAAAATATCAGTTACAAATAGCTTCCATTTGTGTTCAGAAAAATCACCTTTCTCAGCTACAGCTTTGGAGTGATACAAATCTGCTTGGATATAGGAATCCCCTTCATCTATTTCTTGTGCGTAAATCCAACGGAAATTCAAAGTTCCTGCGACAGGAGACGTGAATCTAGCGACGGCATGTTTCTCATATTGCGTCTCTGTCGAATGTAAAGACGCGCACATAACTCTATCTCTTTCTGCTGTTTCTAGGACTATACTCTTTCCCCATAATCCTTTTGGGCCTGTTAAAGAATTCTTACTCTCAAATTCTGCGTGATCTTTTCCTGGGATGATGAGGTAGCCTAATTCTTCAGTGAGATCGATCAGTTCTCTCCCAAGGTTATCTTCGGAGCATCTTTGAGGGGTTAAATCCCGGTAGTCGACGGGGAACTCATGGATGGACCATTTGTAGACGCCGTCAGGATACTGTAGCGTCGGCTGGAGCTTCGTCCTGATGCTGATAAGCGTCTCGTTCTTGTGAGTGAACTCTATCTCTCCGTGGAGACCGTGTTGGGAGAAGTAAGCGCGGAGGATCACACTTTGACATGATCCTGGAATCAGAAACAGTTTTATTAAGGAAAGCTGCGAGTAGGTAATTATATTTCAAGATTAATATTGACTGATGTGATGGATGACACATGCTCAACAGTAGATACTAGATACCCAATATGTGTGTAGGTAGAGTTTTTGTAGACTAGACACTGCAAATGAGTTAATTAATTTTTTTTTATATTATTTTTCTTTTTTCTTTTTTTTTACCTAGTCATCTGCAATGTCTGCGTATTTTATAAAACACTTTACATCATGACGGTACTTCACCTAGATACTGTTAACGATAAAAAAAACTTTTCTTCACGTCTGTCTTAAACTTAACTTTTACCATTTAAAATAAAGGAATCGATTATAATGTGCAATAACTACAGGTAACAGCTATTCTATTACCACAACTAATTTAAAGGTCAATCAAGTCGTGTTCAAGTTATTTTTAGAACTGTTTTTTAAAGAATTTCCTAATTTATTTGCTAATATCAATACAAAATGCTAAATAATGTACACGTAATAGCCTCCAAACCTGCTAAGACTTTGAAGTATGTACCTTCCAAAGTGACCAAAACAAACAATAAGGCAACAAAAGTTGAATAACTTGAATTCCGACTTACCTAAACAAAAGAAAATTATGCAAAACAAGCTGAAAACCTTTGGCATTCCATGACTATTACAGTTACACATGATCACTGAGTTTTATTCACATTTTCTGTCAAAACTTATAACACTTGCGTATGTTTAGACCATGTTGCTAGAGTCGCGAGTTTCTCTGCGCGCGCGCAAGGTAAGTGAAAGGCAGTTGATGTGGTCCCACTACTTAGTGAGAGAGACAGGCACATGATGATAGAGAGGTGAGATATGACGTCAGAATTACTTAGTTTCTGTTGTGGTATTGTTTGTATGCTGCTTGGAATGCTGCGAAAAATTTCAAGAATTTCATAGAGGAATGCGTCCAGCGTCGTTTATTGATGCATCAGTATGAGAAGAGAATATTAAAGTTCCACATTAAGCAATAAAAGTACAGACTCGCAATAGTGTATGGAATCATGCAATAATTTTGCGTTAAAAAGTAACACACACATACCTACAATACCTACATACATATCCGTCACGCCTCTCTCCCATTGGGATAGTCAGAGGCCACTTCCTTCCACTTGCCACGATCGAAACATACTTCTTTGGCTTCATTCACATTCATCAGTCAACTCATACATGAACGTCGGTTTAGGGTACTCTGGACTTGGCCTTTCTTTAACAAGTCCCCGATTTGATCGAGGGACTTACGTATGTAAAAAGTAACTCTTTGCGAACTGGAATGGGAACAATTTTTATTCCGGAATAGATTTTTTTTTTCATTAATAGTGTAAGAATTAGTATAATGTTCATGCTGGAAATGTATTCAATGTTTACAATTTTTTAAAGTAGGTACCTACTACCTACAGGAAATAAAGCTGTAATTAGAATGTACATCGCATTTCGCGTCTCAAATTCAAACCGTTATGTTACTTCAATATTGTTACACTAGCTGTTATGTGAAAGGTATTACATTACTTAATACTGTTTGACACTGTTTAGAAAGACACGATGCTTTTCAAAGCAAAGCTAAAACCTAGTGTTTTAACCACAAATATGCTGATTAATAGCAGCTAGTACTTACTTTAGTAACTATTTAGTAATCTGTGCTATAGTCCAGTCAGTCAAGACAATTAATTCACAATAATTCCAAAAGTTTTCAAACTTCGGTCAAGTGAATGGTACATTGGGACGACAATAAATCTCATTTTGCAACCTTGTCCGCAGTCCGGAACATTGTTAAAATTGCAATTAAATTAATTTTTGCTCTATGGTCGTGAAAAAAATTCCAAAAGTTCTGCAAACTTGGGGAAGTTTTCGATATAATATTTCATATCAAGTATTAAATTTGCAACCAATTTAAGTGTACGGAACATTGTTTGTTATTAAAAATTTATGTTTTTCTTTATTAAACTGAAGCAAACGTTCCAAAAGTTCTGCAAACTTGACACATATATCGGAAAAATATACCGAACGGTTGTATACATTTGCAACCTTTTTCGTTGACCGGAACATGTTTATTTATAATTCTTTTTAATTCGTGGTCATTTTTTCGAGTAAGCTGGTCTCGGAATAATTACAAAAGTTTTGAAACTTGGTTGCAAACTTCGAAAACATCTATTCTGATGTATTTACAAATTTGCAACCTCATACGCTATCCGGAACTTTATGCAATTTGCAAAAATGTATTTTTTTTATTTTTTCACCTTCAAGAAAATTTCAAAAGTTTTGCAAATCGAGCGAATGGTCTTATTTTGGGATCGATACCACTATTCAAATTTGCAACTTCGCACGAGACCCGGAACCTTGTGTTATTTGCAAAAATCGACTTTTTTAATTTTATTACCGTCGAAAAAATAAATAGTCATAATAAGAATTTCAAAAGTATAGAAAAAAAGTATGAGGATATCAAATATTCGTAAAAAAGGTAAGTAAACATTAATGGACGACAATGCGTAGGTGAGTAACAGTGTATTTAATCCCCAGATTCGTTTTATTAATCAAAAAATACGTTGCAAATTTGAATAGTGGTATCGATCCCAAAATAAGACCATTCGCTCGATTTGCAAAACTTTTGAAATTTTCTTGAAGGTGAAAAAATAAAAAAAATACATTTTTGCAAATTGCATAAAGTTCCGGATAGCGTATGAGGTTGCAAATTTGTAAATACATCAGAATAGATGTTTTCAAAGTTTGCAACCAAGTTTCAAAACTTTTGTAATTATTCCGAGACCAGCTTACTCGAAAAAATGACCACGAATTAAAAAGAATTATAAATAAACATGTTCCGGTCAACGAAAAAGGTTGCAAATGTATACAACCGTTCGGTATATTTTTCCGATATATGTGTCAAGTTTGCAGAACTTTTGGAACGTTTGCTTCAGTTTAATAAAGAAAAACATAAATTTTTAATAACAAACAATGTTCCGTACACTTAAATTGGTTGCAAATTTAATACGTGATATGAAATATTATATCGAAAACTTCCCCAAGTTTGCAGAACTTTTGGAATTTTTTTCACGACCATAGAGCAAAAATTAATTTAATTGCAATTTTAACAATGTTCCGGACTGCGGACAAGGTTGCAAAATGAGATTTATTGTCGTCCCAATGTACCATTCACTTGACCGAAGTTTGAAAACTTTTGGAATTATTGTTAAATTTTCGATTTCGAATGTCTATAATGACTGGAGTACTAGTCAATGATATTAATTGGTGCTAGTACTATTCATATAAGACCAAGGAGTCTTTAACTTTGCTAATTGTAACAAAATTCATTAATTTAAAGCTATGTTAAATCTATACCTGCTTCTTTACAACAGTGTTTTCTGGGCCTTACTTGTCATAAATCAGAAGAACTTATCACGATGACAATGGATAAGTAGGTATATCAATTAAAAAACTTTTTCTGAAACCGCGTGTTAAGAGAATGTTTTGTAGTTACAATAGACTTTTGTCTATGTAGGTGCGTAGATATTGCATCACAAATAGGTCATGCAAACGTGACAGGTCGTTATAATCATACATAACAGTATCGAAACCGCAGTGGAGGTCGCGGGATGGAATTAGTCAATCTAACAACGATCAAAGAAAGTCATAAAAATGTGGCGCGAAGCCAAACGTTTTCCAAACGTTACGTTTACTGGATTTGTCATGACTTGGGAAACATGGGAGTACGTTGATTGTAATGTAGAGTTCCCAAAATTCGTATATTTCGTGCTAAGGAAATAACAAGATGGTTTCGGTTAAATTCCTGATGATGTAGTACTAAAGTTACAGTAGTTACAACAGTACAAGAAGCTAAAAGGCCTCTTTTAGAAAACTCGAAGTTTTTATATTCATGATAAGGGTTTCCACGCCACATAGTTCTTGGCTTTATTCTCCTGGTTTTTTCTTAGATTTTTCCGTAGAAAAACTCTACCACCACTCATCTTTCTGCATAGCTTGGCTCTCAGAGAAAACAACAAATGTTTTTCTAAGTGTTTGGCTGTTTTTTCTGAAAGATGGGCCCCATGACAGTGGAGTTATCACAAAGATATCGTATTGTGTAAACCTAAGAGTATCGATACACAAACGAATTTTAAATGGTCTATATCTATAACCCATATCCACTTTACCCAACAATGTAGACTAGATCTCGATGGTGACGTAGATCGTCGCCCGCGCAGCACCCCGCGGTCGCTATTCGCGGCGCTGACTCACGACAGAAATAAGGTTATTGTAATCCACACCGCGTCCCGCGCCCCGCGCCCGTCTCTCTCTGGCCTTATAGTGGTCTGGTGCAAGAGATGTCGATGGTGATATAGAAAGACAAGTTATATGTCTTGTGTCTAGAGCTAACCTTGAATACCTACATAACAGACAATTAATGAACTAATGACCAAATGAAAACCCGAGAGATTAACTGGATCACACGTTTTTTCGATAAAATGACCCATGACAACAAATATATTGAGGTTACTAAATAGACAGGAGATACCTATCTTCAAACATCTCTGTTTCACTACGATCGAGATGAATCACCCTAAAGCCTGTGCACAAAGCTTTATAATAAAGCTCATTATCAAACAACGTAATTTGGTTACGCTTGGGGTTTGAGCTTTTTGAAACTTAGCTTCAGCCTCCGGCACACAGTCATCAATATTCATATTTTCGGTTAGAGAATGCCATGCAGTTTAGTGTTTACTGTTCTATACAAATGACAAATTAAACTATAATCAGAATAAAACCCTTCGAAATTTTTATATTCCATAATATTACCGGCCTACTACATGAACATAGAGAGTAAAACTGATGTTGACAGTTTCTTCAACTAGGGATCGAAAGTAGATATTATTTGGCAAAGGTAAACATTGTCTCACGTGTCATTTCACAAATTTAATTATAGTTTTTAAAGCGTAGGTTGTCAACCTGTATGAATGAAAGTCTGTTGGACACTCTACCATGGAAATGGACCTGCCCACAACTCCACAAGTTTCTGATTACAAGGTGTCATTGTGTAGCAAATAGAAAAGAGTAAAATCTCCTCTCTCCTTTTCAGGTTGATCGAGAAAAAGAGGAAAACCTTTAATACGCTAACACCAAGTCACGACGATTAAAACACATTTCGGAAATTTTAAACCGCAATTTATAAAAACCATGCTTTGGTCCATGTTATAAAACAAAATTTTGTTAAAGGTTAAGAGTTGCTCCTTTTCTGTTACCTTTCATTTTCTAAAAAGTTAGTTACTAAGTGCTACTACTGTTTACTAAGTGCACTTTGGATCACTTTCAATTCTCTCCTGAAACACGCAGATGGAATGCAACTGTCATTGCCAAATGGCAAGATCGATAAAATGCACCCCGTGACGACATCTTGGATGCACTTTAGATAACGATGACGTAGAATATAATAATACAGATGATAATAACTTGCAGGGAGGTGTAAACAGTGCTTGGAATTTATCTTGTTTAGATATTTGATATTTTAAATTAGAGGAAAATAATGATGAAGACGGTCTTACAACCGATAATAGAGAATGGAAGAGAAAATGAGAGGCGATGACAAATAAGGACTAGAATGATGAAATAATGAAAATTCTGTATCATTAGATTAAAATACACAGAATGATCAATAATGTAAGTAGATAGGTAGGTAGTTACCTAAAGTATAAGCTAATAGTAATAACAAAACAAACAACACAGACATTGTTGAACCGACAGCGAGTGTTCTTGAAATAGAATCAGCAGCAGACGAACATGTAACGCAAAGTGAGGAAAATTCCACGTGCGATGGAAAACTCTAATTTTAAACAATATCAAGATCATCTGGATACAATTTTAACCTTGTTTTCATACAACTGTCAATTATAAGATTCTGTATTTCTGAAAGGTGTAGTATATGAAAGCCAAGAACATGATTTATGAAATGATGACGCAAATTAATTTTCAGAAACGAGTGCGATGCAAGATTATCGCGATTAAATCTACAACCATGTCATTTACTACTCCAACCATGAAAATATTGCAATAAGAGCAAATGAAATACTGACGATCTGCCAAATGTTTTGACTAATTAAGATAACATCTTATAAACTTGATGACGAGAGTTCAAACTTCGGTCGTCAAAATGACGACATGAATTCCGATGTTGAATTCCGGAAAAGTGTATCAGCAGGTGAGCTGATTATTTTTAAAACAAGAGAATTCTGGCGGCCGAGCTCCCTAGCGGCTGAAACAGTTGTGATGCCGATCGAAGATATACCTATCGCATTTGTCGAACTAAAAAAGGAATCGCTGGCGCAACTGGCAAATCGGGAGTAGGGGGGAGGCGAGACGCGGCGGGGAGAGGGGATACACTCCTGGATAGTCGGGAGGGAACGAAATCTCGGAGTCAGGGTGGGACTGCCGAGCGGTACAGTCTCTCCTTCGTCGATCGTCCAACACACAACACAATGGTAAGTGCACACGGTGACACAGTGGGAGTGGACAGATAACAAGTGAACAGTGAAACAAGTGACAATTAAAATGAACATCTGAGTGGAAACGCGGGAAATGCAACGGTCGGTAATGCACGTGTGCGAAATATACCGGAAGTCGTGATAGTACCTTGGACTTAGTGAACCGTACGGTCTTAATAAATACTTCTTTGCAATTGAAGCTTTCAGAGAAAGCTTTTAGTCTAAAGCTAAATAAATATACGCGAACTTCAATAAAATAATAACTAACTACTAAAACTACAGACGACTGTAACATTACAGAAGAAATAGGTGATCCCTTAACTTAAAACCACAACTTAGCAAACAAATTGGATTAAATCGAAAATTTTAAAACATCTTACTACGGTACATACCTACATAGTTGAATAGATGGATCAAAAAAAACAAATCAAACTTTTCGGAATAAATCTAAATAGCATATAATTTAAAGTATGATTAAAAATCCGGATTGGAAAGAAAATTCTTTCGTACCTTTAAATGCCTGAACTTATTGAATAACTTACTACTTAACAAAAAGCTAGCAACACACAAAATCAAATACATACATAGATATCTACTTAGATCACATAAAGTCGTTTAACAATAAAATAGCAACAATAAATAAAAATAGAACTGAAATAAACAACAACGGAAGAAATAAGCACCAAGGGAAGTCTATTTGTAATGATTTACGTAAGAAAGTTGGCGGGCGGTACGGTGTGGCGGCGCTTGTAAGCTAAGACGCGCTAAAATTAGAGTCGGATTGCCGCCCGCCTTAACTGGAGACTCGGGCCTCCGCGACCGATTTAGACACGAAATTGGAGCAAACTCCACACCTCTGAGATTTACTGGAGCTGTCGCTGATGACGGATAATTTATACGCGATGATAGATACGCGGCGATCGATGGAGATGAAAATTAATAAACTAGGTAAACAGACACGTCGGATTTCAAATATGCTGAAACGTTTTTTGATAAAGTTAAATGAAAGCTTGGAGTTAGGGACAATTATTGAAATAAGACAACCACAATTGCTGCAAAAAGGAAGCAATTTAAATAACAAATACTTATATCTAGTATTTAAACCAAACGATTATCAAGAAGAAACCTTGTTCAACCGCGATGACAAGGCTTACTAAAGACACACTTATGTAGGCACACAAACACAACTAGACAATAATAAAGCGATCAAAACTAACGCATAATTTCCACTTGCAGGCGGATAAGGACAAGAAGGTAAAGAAGAAGAAGACCAAGGAGGATGCGCCCGCAGAGGAGGCAGCGCCCGCCGCGCCCTCCGGAGGCAGCGAGAGGCAGAGCTCCCGTGGAAGCCGCAAGGCCAAGCGTACCGGCTCCAACGTCTTCTCCATGTTCACCCAGAAGCAGGTTGCCGAATTCAAAGAGGTAAGTACCTACTTTAAGGAACTCGAAAGAAATTCTCGAAGAAAGAAAATGCACGTAGGGTCAGAAAACGAGGGATTTGGGAAAGATGTACTTAAAACGCAATTTTTTAAAGCAGCAAAAGTAGAGACAGTAAAATCACATCAATCACAGGCATTGTTATGAGTTGAAAAGTCAAAGAGGCGGGAAGGTACTATGTTCATGTTTGTCGTACTAAGAGTACAAAGAAGGAAGGAAGTTAATGTGCGTAGTGAAGTGTGCGTAGTGCATACCGGAGACAATCTCAAAGGCCTACTCCACAGATTATTCCGTGAATCGGAACAATCGCCGTAATTCGGGCTACCGAGTGATTGCGCTCATCTTGTTTAGCTCGTGCCTGCATCTGTTTATAAACACGCGAATTGTCTGCGCAATTTGTCATCGTTATCTACTCCTATGACATCAAGTGCATTGTTTATTTTCGAGGCGTGCTTAGAAAGAAATTAAGCAACTAAATCGATGGTCATTGTCTACCGAGTCTGAAAAGATGGAGCTTAAAAATACAAGTTTGTGATGGTATTTTTTGGTTGTCCACAGGGCTTCCAGCTGATGGACCACGACAAGGATGGTATCATCGGCAAGAACGACCTCCGCGCGACCTTCGACTCGCTCGGCAAGTTGGCGTCCGAGAAGGAGCTCGACGAGATGGTGAACGAGGCCCCCGGCCCCATCAACTTCACCCAGCTCCTGACCCTGTTCGCGGGCCGCATGTCCGGTGGCTCCGACGAGGACGACGTCGTCATCAACGCCTTCAAGACCTTCGACGAGGACGGCAGGATCGACTCCGAGAGGCTGAGGCACGCGCTTATGACCTGGGGCGACAAGTTCTCCGCTGACGAGGTCGACGAGGCCTACGACCAGATGGACATCGACGACAAGGGCTACATCGACACCGCCAAGCTCATCTCCATGCTCACCGCCAGCGCCGAGGAGGAGGAGGGCGGCGAGGCTGCGTAAGAGCTTCCTTCGTGACGTCACCAACCACTGGAGCACCGGCCACAGCCGCACGCGCACCGCGCAGGACCGCCCGGCCTCGGTTCCAAACAACAACCTAACATCACGCGAACCGAATCTTTTTTATTATATTATGTAATTTATTGTTTCCATTTTTTAATTTATATATAATGAAAATATAGTTCTACTATAACCAGCAATGTGTAGTACTGTCCCCGTACTGTAAGTTTTAATTTATTATAAAACAGCTGAAGACATTTATTTTGTAAGAATACTATGTATTCTTTTTACAGCAATAAATAAATAAATAAAGTACGATCAAGTCTGACTAAAGTATGAGGTGAGCCGGCAACGGCCACGTTTTATAAATATGATGTTCTTATTACACACCAACACCACACACACTATCCTTGGATGATACCTACCTTATTTGGGATTCGCGATTTTAAGAATACTTAAGTTGGAACGGTGATAACGTTACGAAAACTTAATGTAACTCATCAACGTAGTCCAGTAGGTCAATTGAGTAAATTACAGTAGTAAAAGGTACAGTAGAGCAGTGGGAACTAGGTATAAAAATCTGCGTGCTCTTCGTGTTACCTAAATGAATACCTACCTAGGTTTCTATAAAAATAGAGAGTAAACCACAGACGTATGAAAGCTGTTGTAGCTTGCAGTTAGAGTAAACGTCCTTCAAATATATGCAATGAGATCGTGTATCATATGACATGATTTCAATAACCAGTAATGGGACCGTAAGACATATCGACGATGAAGGTCGAATACCTCCTAAGTAACAAAAATCAAATTTTACAGGAGGCGAAAAAAACGTTATAATTCTTTTTGTACCTTTTTTATGAAAATGTGTTCTATTGCAAATTGTTATTAAATGGGGCTGCGAAATTGTTACTAGCATTGATTTTACGTACAGACCAGTGGTTTAAAAGTTAAGTGTTAGTTAGGAAGTTTTAACGTCACTTATGTCCATGTCACACTTGTTTTGATATAGTTAGGAGGTATTTTTTTATAAATTTAATAGGAAATAATAACGAAAATCTTTATTAGATAACCCAAAAAATACGTCTCTTGCTCTGTACTTCTATATTGAAACTATATTGAAACTTATTTATATCTAAGCTTCACAAAAAATCACGTAAAATTAGTTTATGGAACGATCTGGATTAAGCGAATCCGCAACCGTTCTCCGACAGCCAGATCGCCGATGCGACACATTTATTGTTATTAGATTAGACCACAGACTAGACTTAACAGACTCACTTTCTTACTTTCTGACTACTTTCTTGGTTATTTGATAAAGATTTTCGTAATTATTTTCTATTTTTTTATAAAGTAATACCTCTTAACTTCATCAAAATAAGTTTGACATAGACACAAAGTGAAACGAATAACTCCTAACTAACACTAACAGATGATAGAGATAGGAGGTATTGGCACAGTATTGGCAGAAAAATTTGCTCGAAAGTAACTTAGGAGATATTCATATTGTAAGTTAGAATGTATTCGCAGCATTTCAGGCTAAAACGCGCAAATTGTGATTTTAGGAGGTATTCTCATTATGAATTTGTGCCGTTATTTATTACAAAATCTCTTCGGTGTTTTTGCCAGTCGGTGCAAAATTGAATTCTAAGTACAGTGGTATAGATAACTCATTTTGGCCCCGGGTGTCAGTTAGGAGGTATTCGACCTTCATCGTCGATATTCAGAACCACAGTGTGTTCAGAACATAAGCTTCATAAAATAGCTTTACTGTATTTCGTAGCGGGACCTGTTATGGAAGTACATGGACAATATAAGTAATACGATCACCTTAGCAGTAAAACAACAAGCAATAGAAACTAGATAAAATTGGCAAATTCTTAAGACACCAGGCCGAATACAAAATTTAAAAGTTTGAAACCCAATTTCTGAACGAGAGCTTGAAACAGCTGATTGTCAAATGTCAACTTGACATTTAATTTGTACCTGAAACATCGGTGATGGTTTCCGAAGTTTCTTGCTGATTTCCTAAATAAAATGACGGCGGAAGTAATTCAAAATACGACTAAAACGTTCAAGTTTTCGTTCCCGACATGCACAAACGAGAATGTGGCGTTCAAACTGGAGGTGCCGGTGGAAATCCCTCACGACGGCTCCACTCGGGAGCTTGTACAACGAGTGATCAACATGTTTCATATTCCTGTCTATTTGGAAGATGGTACGTGACTATTATGTACGCAATTATTTAATAAAAACTTCCTGATATTTGCGTTATAGTAAAATTTATGGTTTGTACCCTTAAGTTTAATTACATGTAAGTAGTATGTGTTGAGAGATGAATGTGTAAACGCCCCTTTGTTTACTTATGCTATCTCTTACAGATAAACATAACAAAATTATTCTTACAGTGGTAACTTAAATCTTTAATCTTTTCAGCCCTGTTAATGTCCCCACTACAGGGGCATGAGCCTACTCTTATATGAGAATGATTGATTACTGTTATTTTACTGTATTTTTTTCTTACTGTTATTTTAAACAAATAAAATCAAAGATAAACACACCACATTCATCTCTTAATGCATCCTTGTACTTGAGAGATGGCATTACCAAGTAGTGGGACAACAACAGGCTACAAAAGCAAATAACTCTTTGTTACAAGTTTAAAAATATTTTAAAGAACTTTCTCTTGGTATTTAATTATCACTTGCATCATTATGCTATTCAGAACTGAATGAGAAACTAGCGGCATTCGTGTCGGAGGAAACCAAGAAGTTCCACAACGAAAGAGATTCTAAGTTATTGGATCAGTTGAAGAGCAGCGAGCTCAATGTGGACAGTATTGTTAAAGGATGGGAGAAGTTGTTCAAGGTATGTTGTTATAGCAAGCATTTTATTTAAACTAGAGATTTGCCAAATGTTCGCTTAGCATTTGGTATTTGTCATATTTGACAAAACCTATACTCGGTGCATCTCTAATTTAGACCTATATCTTACTAATATTATAAATGTTTAAGTTTGTGCCAATTGATGGATGTATGTGAGGATGTTTGTTACTCTTTCATGCAAAAATCACTGGACAGATTTTGATGAATCTTGGCAATATTGTTGCTTATACATCAGAATAACACATAAGCTATATTATTTTAAGATATCATAATTTTTTCAAAGATATGATGACTATGAGGCTGAATTCGTACAAAGTCACAGACAGCCTCTAGTATTTGAATAAAACTGACAGCATCTTACCTTTTCATTTATTATACAGGAAAATGTGGTAGAATTCGCCGAGCAGAAAGGCACGTCAGATGAGGAGGTGTTTGCAGCAGCCTACCACAAACTCGTGCACTCTCCAGCTCTAGATACCATCCTGCAGGTGGAGAGCAACTACGCCAGGACCGTGTTAGCCACACTGAGGAATAGGGATGAGGATATTGGGAAGATGACGCAGAGGTAGGTGTTGTAAGAAAGTTTTAAAATAAATATTGAGTTTAGACTGAAGGCATCTAAGTGTGCGGTCACACCTGTGTAATGTACCGCGCGGAACATTCGGTTCAATACTCTCCCAATGTTTCAAGTCACTTAAGACACATTAGCCGAAATTACGTCGGCCCGGTGTTCCGGCCGCTGAACGTTCGGCCCGGTACGTTACGCAAGTGAGTCGCGACACTAATTGGCTAAAAAGAGAGTTACCTAAGCTACTCAGCAGCCTATAGTAGTATTTCCACCTCTCTATAAAACATTTCACACCGGCGGCACGTCAAACAGAGACAGCTATAATACATATCTTTTCTAGCAGACTTTTCAATTTTACATTTCTAATTTTTCCCAGACAAACAGAAGAAATGGAAGAGAAGGTGCGTCTTTTAAATACCTTCACAACAGAAGAAGAGATCAACCAGCTAGCTGCTCAGCAGTTTGAGGAGCAGGCGCTGGTGGCGGGGCGGTGGGGCTCGCAGCTGGACGCGCTGGGGCACGCGCAGCGGGCGGAGCATCGCGCGTGGTTGATGGCCACGTTGCAGGACTACCAGAGTACTTCCGCGCTTAATACACCTAGGTGAGTTTGGGGAGAAATTTTGATGAAACTGGTTGTTTCGGTTGGAGTAATTTCGCCACCTAAGCAAGCGCTTTGTAAAGCGATTTTACCCCAAAAATAAAATAGCTTTCTTTCCTACTAACTATAGTATATGCTTTGCCAACTACATTACATTACACAAGACGTCACGTCAAGACCTTTTCTATTCCAACCTTTTTAATTACTTACTGAAAAAACTTACTTAACCGACACGCGTGTGCATGTAAGGCGATTGATGAATGTGGATGAAGCGAAAGAAATATGTTTGGACCGTAGCAAGTGGAGGGAAGTGGTCTCTGCCTACCCCGATGGAAGAGAGGCGTAACGCATACGTATATGTACATTGTCCTACTTACTTAAATCTGTTACCCCTTCCAGCAACTCCCCCCTCGGCTCGTTTCCCCTCATGGGGTCCCTGGGTCCCCCGGGCGCGGCGGCCACGGGCGCGGGGCCAAGACTTGAAGAGAGCTTCACCATACATCTCGGCAGTCAGCTCAAACAAACACACAATATTAGGATCGTGGCCATGGATTTACTCGATCTCTGTACTATTGATGGGGATATTGATAAGTAAGTTCAAAACTATTTCATTTTTTAGGTAGCAAAAGATCTAAATGTAAAAAGTCGCATTTTAAACTATCCTACCTGCTATGCTGGTTCGAATGACCAATTTCCTTATTTCCCTTTCAGATTTCCTCGTTAGCATTTTCTAATTTCTTATCTAGGGAATCCTAATTTTATTGTCTTGTAACATAGCTAGGATCAACTGGTAGGTCGATATAATTACATTGACTAACTTTTGCCCTTATCTATCAAAATCTGTTCAATAGTTTACAGACTCGAATACCTATGCGGTAAAGTAACTAACATCCAACATATACAGGGTGTAACAGAAAGGGTATATAAAGCCGAAACACAGCGATAGTCCTCATGAAACTGAACAACTTTCCCCAAGGAACATGGGTCGTAACTCGAAAAAATTTTTTGGATCGCCCATACTTACTCGATCAGCTGATCGGGCATTTTGTATGGGGAGGCGAAATTTTTTTTTCAAGGTACGACCCATGTTCCTTGGGGAAAGTTGTTCAGTTTCATGAAGACTATCGCTGTGTTTCGGCTTTATATACCCTTTCTGTTACACCCTGTAGAGCTATCTACTTAACAATATGAATTAACCCTTCCGCAGTCCAACGGGCGCATCTCGCCGCCTGCAGACATCTCTGGGTCTGTACGGGTCGGAGCTGTGCGCATGCGTGTTGCCGTGCGAGTCATGGCCGCCGCGCACGGCCCCGCCCACCACGCGGCTAGTACGCGCCGCACTCGCGTCTACTGAACACCACTTCAAGACCGCTGAGGAACAGCTACGGGAGATCAGTGAAAGGGTTAAGGAGCCGGTTGGTTGTTTTATGTTTTTAATTTAAAGCAACTTACATACTTTTCGAAAATTGTTCAAGTCAACTCGTTCGGCCAGGATGCCGAAACACTAATGCTCTTACTTACCTAAAAGTTTCTACAATAATTACTTACCTAAAATACATCACTCTGATCGTTAAGAAAAGCCACTATTTACTTAACCGCAGCCTCATTTACCACTGTCCTCAAAACTTAACTCCTAATTCACCATCACAGGTAGAGAAACGCAACTCGGAGCGCAATAAAGAGGAGTCCACGGACACGAGCGGCCCGACAGCCCGACAGCGACGCGCGAAGAGCAAAAGCCACTTACAGAGCGGCGACGTGTTCGTCACCAAACACAGCAACTTAGCCGATGTTCATGTTATATTCCATCTTGTTGTGGATGACTCGCTAAGATCTGGTTAGTAATGATAAACACCCTATAGACGATTCAACTTCGCATGTAATCTGTTGAATCAACTTGAGTTGATTCGAATTTAATTTTCGATTGAATGTGATCTGTATAAATTGTTGTATATAGGGCGGTAAACAGTGTGACAGGCATACGATAACCCTGGTTGCATGACGGCTCTAATAATATCGATGACCAAATGCCGCCCGCTCGCGCTAGTCAGTTTACTTTGCACATATGTAGGTACGTAGTAGTTGTAGTTGCTGTTCTGGCTTGAGTTAGTGTTGCCGCTCGATAGGCCAATATCGATAGCCTATCGATAGGTCGAAAAACATGTACCCTATCGATAGTATCGATTGTGCTATCGATAGGGTACATGTTTTTGACGTTTAACAATCGATTGTAAAACTATCGATATTTCGGCAACACTAACTTGAGTACACTAACCCAACGTTACTATTAAAGAATAATTATATTTCCAGGAGACATAACATCTCGTCACCCAGCCATCCTCGGTCTCCGCAACATCTTGAAGGCGGCGTGCAGTAACGACATCACCAGTATTGCATTACCGCTCTTACTTAGGCATGAACATTCAGAAGTAAGTCACATCTTGCTTGTTGCTTTCAAGAATTTGTTTTCGTACGTTGGACAAGACACAAGACCCATTTCAACACTATCAGCAACTGTCAAAGTCCAAGAATACTACTACTAATTCACTTGAGTGCCGTTTTTTTTTTACAAAAGATGAAAACGCGTATTCGAATGTTATACAACGCAGCAGATTACAAAACATTAGATGAAGTTAGGCAACGGAACCCATAGACACCACACCACAGAACAGACTATTCTTCTGGCTTGACGTCAAACTACTTTGCGTGTATTCCAGGAAATGACAGCAGCATGGTGTGCCCGTCGCGCGGAGCTCGTACTGAAATGTGTAAAGGGGTTCATGCTGGAGACAGCAGCGGCAGGTGGAGCTGAACTCAGGACTTTAACCTTCACAGCACCTCATGACACCAGTCCGGAACTATTCCAGCAGTTAGCTGCTCTCACTCCTAATATCTTCAGACTGTCCAACCCAGTGAAATTTAAACCTAATGCTGGGGTAGTAGATACTAATGTTGCTTAATCATTTGTACATTCCAAGATGAAGATTGTTAATACGTAAGATGAAATATAGTTTTATGAAATGTGGAAGTAATTTTTAAGTGAATACGTATTCTACTATCTTTATGTTAGATATTATGATAATAGGTTAAGAAAATGTAATATAAAAATCAATGAATTGATACTCAAACTATGAGTAATTAATTTCTCCCTCTGTCACTCAAAGTCGCTGCGGTATATCAGAATAAAAAACATTTTATAAAGTATTATTATTTATTCAAAAATCAATCAATGTTACCATCTAATTAAAAATATCAATTCAGTTTTATTAAAATATTTCTTCAAACCACAATGTTCGTATTTTTTAAATATCTATCCTCATATTTTAAAATGTTCAAAAAATGAATAATTTGTGCGTTAATTTAGTGAACACTTTCAAATATTATCAACTTGTACATTTTGGAGCCCGTTTACGAAACTACCAGTATACAATTTGGGATGCGAAAATGGCAACACTGGACGAATGTTGCCATTTTATTCTTGTTGATCCTACCATGAACAATCAAAATACAAGCTATTATATGTGCGTGTGTATCACAGACTAAGTAATACCACAATATTTGTACTTTTTACTTTATGTACTGTAAGATTTAATTAATGCGTATCATATGTGTACTATGCACCAGTCTTCCACAGTACTGCTTACAATAGGCACTTACAAATAGTCAGACATTATCGTTATAAAAGATAAAATTCTCTAATCTACAAATCACACTATTCAAAATCTAATTCTAATTGAAAATCTAAAATAATAAAATATTAAAAACTACATAATTAAATGCACCTGGTAAAAGTATGTAAAAGGTGCTAGGCAATTCTAAAGTGCTGCAAAAATTAGGTTTGATAAATGAAACATGATTTCAAAGACATGTCAAATAATAGAGTTCAGTACAGTTGAACAAGAAAATGTAAAGAAAATATTAAAATTCGAAGTCAAAATATTTGAAATTTGCTATTCTTGAGCATTATGATAAAATTGACATGAAACTACACTATGTAATGTATCACATTACATTAGAACCCTGTAGAGATATGAGATTTGCACAGCAAACCCCGACGACGTCAAACTATGAACTCTATGCATAACGAGTTACGGTCTTAATTCTAATGTCTTTTTGTTGGCACATGTCTTAGTATAAAACTATAGCAAATTCTTAAAAAAATCAAACCGCAATTTCTCTAAGTAGCCAAACTTTCTAACGCATTAGATTAGATAAAATAAATGTTATACTAAAATAAAGATAAACTAAAACTACACTACTCAGTCCCAGTTTAGGAACAAAAAAGATCTAATCTAAACATAATTTAATTATGAACTCATTATAAATCCTCGTAAAATATATTTGTAATGGCGTCCGTCGATGCACCTGAAACGTTCAATCGAGGTACTTAATCAAACTAAAAGATTCATACAAAAGTCTTACACAAACTACACAATATTACTTGTATTATTACATACCATTAAATATTGTCGAACGATTTACAAGGTTACCTCCGTCTGCTACGGGTATTCTTGATAGCTGTTGACAAAAAATAAGACTGGGTGAAGCGTCTCATCAAAGGATTTGGACAAAAGCAGTCTAGTAATATTCGTAAAATGGCAACCTTTATACAATGTGCATACTAGAAAAACTTACTTTTCACTGGAGAAGATACTACTTTGGTATTTTTTCTGCCACGTCCGCTTGCTGCGGGGCTGGCCGCTACTTCCTGTAACAATATACACATAAGTTCTCATTCCTAATTTATTTATAGTATTCATATTGAAGGTGATAGACATACCTTTTTCCCTCTTGTAGTTTTGTTAGCGGGTGCTACTTGAGCCTTCTTCGCTGGTTGTTTCGCAGCTTTCTTTTCCTGTACTTTATTATTATTTTGTTCATCTTTCTTCGTCCTTCGTGTAGATATTATTGACGTTTCTTTCTTGTTTGCCGCTTGCTTCTTGGGAGTTACTGCTTTTCCCTTTTTGGGGGTTACTTCTTTTGATTTCTTTGCTACTTGTTTACCCTTCTTAGGTGTTACTGCCTTTCCGTTTTTAGGAGTTACGGTTTTACCCTTTTTGGGCGTTACTTCTTTTACCTTTTTAGGGGATACTTCTTTTGCTTTCTTGACAGGTTCTTTTTTGTTATTAGCCTCTTTAGTTGCTCTCTGTCGGCCTTTAGTCTCTGGTTCCACAACACTACGACTTCGGCCTTTATTGCCTTCAACTTTGCTAACTTTAGCCGGTACTATGATTTCACCTGAAGATTTCCTCTTACGACCTCTACGAGGTTCAGCTGTTTCTGTTATAGATTTTTCTAGAACATTCTGTCGAGTTCTGGTTTTCTTCGGCGATAGTGTCGGTGCTTTGCTAGTATTTCTGCCTTTTTTGATTGGAGGTTCTTCTGTCTTGTCTGTTTTCCTGCCCCTTTTTGGTGGTGAAGGTTTAGAAGTATTCACTTTAGTAGCTTTTTGTTCTTTTTCTGTAGCATTTAAAGTCGAACGTCCACGTCTGGTGGCCACAGATTTCTTTGGAGATTCTTTCTTACTTCTGTCAGAGTCTGTGTCAGTCTTGGATCTGCTGCGCGGGTTCATCTTAGGTGAAACTTTACCAACTACTAAATTAGCGCGGGTCCTCTTTGGTGATTTCGGTTTTTCAACCGATAGCAACACAACTTTACGTTTGCGGCTGTTCTTTGGAGTTTCCTCTTTTGCTTCTTTAGTTTTAGCTGGTTTGGGACTCAGTACTGGCGCTTTTTTAGAGATAACAAGGGACTTTCTGCGTTTCTTAGTATTTGCTAGTTCTGTGGTTTCAGCTTTTTGTCTGACGGTCCGCGCAGCTTTTATAGGACTTTGTGGCGCTGCACGAGTACCTCTTGTCTTTTTGGGAGACGCTTTTTCAGCCGCTTTCTTCGCTGCAGATACATTCGCTTTAGCACCTCTCTTAGGTTTCGGTGATTTCACTTGTACCTCTTGTTTTTCTGTATTATTTCTTGTTCGTCTGGTTTTTTGTTCTGGTTGACTGGTTTTTGTTTTAGGTGATTGAGACACTTTAGCCGCTTTAACTTTTCCTTTAGCTTTTGGTGAAGCCATTGGCGATTTTTCTTGTTTATCTTGGTTCCCTTTCCTAGCTCTTGAAACTCTAGTATTACCTACTGGTTCTTTATCAACTTTGCCTCTAGTCGTCCTCTTTCCTTTCGGTGATACTTTAGGTGTGGGTACATCTGATTTTGCTTTGGTAGATCTTTTACCTTTCGCCTTAGGGGACGCTCGTACTGATATCTCTATAATTGTTGTTTCCTTCTTCTTAGCAGGAGATTTTGATTTAGGAGATGATTTTTCAGGTTGGGTTGACCTGAAATATAAATAGTGTTTATTTAAATTGTTTGTAGATCCTGTTTTATAGATAGACAAGAACAGATGTCTGTATACAATTTTAAAGCAAACGAGATATATAAATTATTTCAGTATAAAAAGAGACTTACCTGATTGTAAGAGCAAGCTTATCAATGTGGTGCGTGGCGTCGAACCCGATCGGCGACACTCGTCCCAGCTCCGACGCATTCATCGTGACGTTGTACCGCCCTTTCACCGGCGTCGAGTGAACTACCGCGCGTTTCTTTATAGGCAGTTTATTCGACTTGTTCTTCGATATATTCCCTCTCGACACACTAGCACTTTTCTCCAAAGATGCTTCTACAAACGACCTCTTCTTTATCGGTAACATGTGAACGCTGTATACCTGAGAAGCGGATTTCTTTCCACTGGTTTCCAAGCTCTGTGTAACCGTGCTCGAACGAATTCTTGATGTCCTCACCGGTTCGGACCCCGCGACAGTATCTGTAGCTAGTTTAGACAACTCGCGACTTACGTTAGTTACGTTTGCTTTAGATTTGTTTTGTTTATCTTTGTGCAAATGTTTGTTCAACTCCTTTTCTAACCATTCTTCAACGTTGTTTGTGATTAAATCTATACTCGTGTGCAGTGACTTTGCAGAGCGTTTCTTTTGCATTGACGTAAGTTTTGTTGCGAACGATTTCGAATACACAGATTTAATTTTAGGTTTACCGACCAGTTGGTCGAACAAGGTTTCAGAGTTATTTGGATTAGATTCGTTAAATAATTCTTCTACGCCGCTGACATTTAAGTAATCAGGTTGTTTCTCCTGCCCAAACATACGTTTGACACCCCTGACGTCAGATAAATCATTTCGTGGTGATCTAGTTTGCAATACCTTCTTAACACCAGAAACATTTCTTAAATCATTTGCGGCGCTCTTTCTCGTAAACATATTTTTCACTCCTCTAACATCTCTCAAATCTGAAGTTTTAGTCTTCTGTTGCGTTTGGAATAAACTTTTCAGTCCCGACACGCGCCTCAAATCGTTTCTTGGTGATTTGGTGAACACTTCTTTCACTCGAACATCACTGAGGCGGTTCTTTGGAGATTTTGCAAATACCGCTTTCACTCCAGATACATTTCTTAGGTCGTTTCTTACTGATTTTCTCACGCGTGGCGTACGTAATAATCCTTTCACTCCTTTAACGTTTCTTAGGTCATTGCGCGGAGTGTTCTTAGTAAATAACCGTTTGATACCGGTGAGATTCGGGCTGTGGCTCGGCGTACTTAAAGGACTGACGAAATCTTCGGGAGTAAACCCTTGCGAGAGTTCCGAAATGGAAGTATCCGGGGTCCTTCCAGTCAAAGCGATCGTATTACGTGTCGGACGTTTTGGCATCTCGTCGTCGTCAAATAACTTCTTTCTAGAAAATTCTGTCATACTCTGAGATAGCTTTCTTTTTACCGGACTATTGAATAACTGCTTGACAATATCAGATTCGTTCAAATTGTCAATGATAGAGCGTTTTGATAGAGGCTTCTTTGCTGTTGAATGTTTGTTTTTAACAGCCTCTTGTACTAACTTCACTGCACTTTTAGGTGTGACGTTATCTTCTTGAATGCTTTGGTTGAACGAATCGGAATTCTTACTCAATTCAAGTGAACGTAAAGATTTCCTGACTGAGGCAGTAAACGATTTAGATTTTATAGAGCTTCGTCCCTTGGGTCCTGAACGTATGACGCCAATAGTCTTTCTCTTCAAGTTTGCGGATCTTCGAGTGTTTTTGGATTGAAGAGATGAAAATGAACTTTGACTTGAATCCAACAGATTCTGAATATTCAAAATCGGAGTTCCAACTTCTTGAGGGCTATGTCTGTTTTCTGG
Source organism: Anarsia innoxiella (assembly GCA_947563765.1). NCBI lineage: Eukaryota > Metazoa > Arthropoda > Insecta > Lepidoptera > Gelechiidae > Anarsia > Anarsia innoxiella. The sequence goes on along the minus strand of OX387414.1, from coordinate 124,421 downwards.
TGTGACTATACCTTGATTCGGCGTCATTACCAATGTCAAGTTGGACCGGGAACCTCTATTACGAGGACTCGATTTTTTTGAGCTTGAACTACTCAAGCTTGAAGCCTTTGAAGTGTTTGCCCTTGGACTTGTTTTTGAAGTATTGGCTCTAGGGTTTGAAGTTTTAGAAGAATTGGCCCTCGCACTTGAATTTCTTGAGGAACTGGCTCTAGCACTCGAAGTATTTGAAGAACTAGCCCTAGGACTTGCTCTGGCACCTGAAGTTCTTGACAAATTGACTTTCAGACTTGATGTCCGCATAGATTTAGCTCTCGGACTTGAGGACTGTGAACTGTTCCTAGGACTCGAAGTTTTTGAAGAACTGGCTCTAGAAGTTCTTGTCGTATTGACCTTCGGACTTGAAGTCCTCAAAGATTTGGATCTAGGGCTTGAAGCTCCAGAGGAATTGGCTTTAGGACTTGAAATTCTAGCAGATTTAGCCTTAGGGCTTGCAGTTTTCGACAAATTTTCTCTTGGACTGGAAGTCCTTAAAGATTTGGCCTTAGGACTTGGTGTATTCTGAATTCTAGATCTATCGCCTTTTGGACTTGGGCTACTTTGAATCAAAGACTTGCTTATCTTGCTGCCTCGTCGTGATGTCTTCGGAGAATCGTCGCCGTCTCCTTCCAAATCAGTAAACTGTAAATCACTGTCGTTAATCCTAGACCGGCTGCGACTTGGGCGAGTAATTCTGGTACTGTTTATCGAAATATGTTTTTGAGTTTCCTCAGAATTCTCTGGAGTAGTCAATGATTGAGATCTTACTGATTTCCTACTAGATTTGTTTAGAGATGGTTTCCGCAAAGAAATATTAGGGCTTGAGTTTGATCTGGTCGAAGGTCTGCCTTTTCCAGCATACGGAGTACTTGAGGTCAAGAAGTTGGAGTCTACAGTAGACCGGGTCTTCCTTCCAGCGGTTGTTTGAGGTGTTCCAAACATTATCGAGCTGCTACGAGTCGAACCGACTGAATCATAGATCGAAGCTGATTCAGTGTCGTTAGATTCCATGGACACTAAATCCACAATGGAGTAGGACTCTAAGTTAGTGGACCGAGGACTCAAAGTGCGTGTCTTAAATGCCGACTCTGCTGTAGTATCCCAAGATTGATCTGACAAAGTTTTTGTAATCCTTCGTGAGTTACTGGTCATATTTGATTCATCCAAAGCCTTTTGGAGTATGAGACTTCCTCGAATAGATTTCCTGGATCGTGGAGATTCAGGAGTTACAGTTTTACGTTCTATCGGTCGTTCTTTCAATGGTGACCCGACTTGTTCCAACATCCTGCTACTTCTAGAGTGAATAGACCTTCTTGGAGACGGAGATATTGCACTGGAAGTGTCTGAATAATGGAGAGTCAGGTCCTCATCTGTTACAGAATCATATCTAGAAAGTGTACTATCTTTTCTCGAAGCTTTGGTCGTATCAGTCACTAGTACCACATCAGTGTCATCTCCATGATAATTTTCAAGGTTGCTCAAGTCGAATTTTATAGATTCATTTTTTCTGGAGCTTTTCTTGGCACTAGGATCTTTGAGAGCCGATTTCTTAGGGCTAGGTAGAATAGGGGAGCTTAATGGACTAACTCTAGATCTGTTTGATGAGATAGATTGGCTAGTTGAGTTTTGTGCTTCGGAGTCAGTTATTTCTAGCACGGAAATCTGGAACAATTGATAATTATTTTTATGTAAGAATATTTCTTAAATTTTATCTTTTTCGAGGCACTGATTTTGTTTACGTTTTGTTATCTAGAATTTCGACAATTCAATTAGAAGTTCGATTCGCACGATAAATGTTATACCCCTTATTATGAAAGAGAATAGACCAATAGTCCTACAGAGAGGACATCAAAAGGGCACTAACAAAGACTTGACACTAGGACCTATCATCAAAAATGAATGCTGTCTATCACAAATATCACTTACCGACTTCCCCCCAGACCGCCTCCCCCTTTTCCCAGTAGACCGTCTCCCTGAAAAACTGGTCTTTTTCACCACCAGCGAGGGTCTGTTGGATGGAGTGGATCCACCTGATAAACGCGGTTTGGGGCTGTGGCCCGTCATTAGCATCAGCGCTGCTTGTTTCATGTGATCTGTGAATATATGGATATTCATTTAATAGTAATTATGATTGCCCTTTTGCCACAATGTCTATAAAATGAATAAAATAGAACTGTTTTGCATAAAAACAAAACAGATATTATGTATGAAATAAAACACACAGTATCCTTGAAGAAGCTGTCTTAGAATTTCATAGGAAGGGTCAAACATACCTGGATTTTCCTTGTGTAGAGTGTGCTTTATCTCTTTCTTACTCACCAGAGGGCGCCCGCGAGCGCTTCTTTGACAGTAATTGTCACTGTCAAGTCATAGCCTTCATCTTCATATACCAGCAAGGCACTTGAGTGGATACTGTGTGTTTTATTTCATACATAATATCTGTTTTGTTTTTATGCAAAACAGTTCTATTATGTACTTTCATAAAACACACAGTATCCTTGAAGATGTGTTTGTTATCTGCTGGTGAGGTAAGCTAAAACGCTATGTGATTAAATTAAATAAAACATTAATCCACATTTAGGTACATATTTCATTAACATTTCCCATCTGAATGTTTCATGCTATTTAATATAACTCTTTGATTTCTTTATTTTAATTGAACCTAAATTTTTAAACTTTTAAATTCCCTTTGACCTCCTTGAATGACCAGAGGGAAATTGTTTAATCAGTCTTTAGTGTGACTTTGACATTGTGATTAAATATTTAACAATTAAATAGGTATTTTTAATAAATAATATACTTTTATATACAAGTTATTAACTATTAGAATATCCTTATAAAAAGCTTATTATAAAAGAAGGCTAGCTTAGCCTCTTGATATTATATTATATGAAAATCTATATAATATATGAGGTAGGTGCCTGTTTACTGTGGTCTCTGAAAGTACCTCCACTCTGCATAGGTACTGTTATAGGTACATTGTTATTATTTAAGATGTAAAAAACTTTAAATAAGTAAAAATTTGCTGATGGTTGATTCTAGGAACTAGTTTCTAATGCAAGTCTCTTTGTCTTTAAATGTCTTAGACACTGGAGAAACAGATAATATTATCTATAGGTATAGAGAGAGGGTTGATGTCCAAACTTTCTATTAGACAAGTTCAAAATGGTGAAATAGATGATTTAATTTTAATACTGAATTTTGACAAAATAGTATTCATTCTCAGACTACCCTAATTTCTCATAAGTACCTATAGAACTGGTGTCTTTGAATCAATTAGAATAGATCTCATGCGCCCTGAAGGCAAGTTAAAAATATAACCCAAAATATTAACTGGATATAACTTCAGGCTGTAAACATCAGGATATTGTCTTTAATCAGTTAAAGTTCCTGTAATTTGTATGTTTATTTCATACTTAACTTAGTAACATTCTAAATATTAAGCTGTTTAGTTTCAAATAAATTGATGTTTCTTGAATATGATCATCCTGTGTTAGTTATGTAAGGATTTGACATTTGTCTAACAAGGACAAGTTCTAGATATGCCTTCCGGAGGCAAGCAGGGGATTAATTGCAACTCATTCTTATATAATGCGGAGACCCGATATGGATAAAATAACAAGTCAGGTAGGTATAGTATATTGCAACCTTGTACTTTGTTAATTTGTGAAATTAAATGAAACCCCTGTCTTAGGTACCTACTTAACTTAGGTAGGTATCTATATAAATAATATGTATTATTGCTTGTATACATAGAGTATGTTGTTGTTAGCCCATATATGTCCCCACCGAGGAGCACGAGCCTGCTCTCATACAGAGAGTGATTAGGACGTAATCCACCACACTGGTCAAGTGCGGGTTGGCGGATTTCAAATACACCTTCGAATTTCTTTTCTGGCGTATGCAGGTTTCTTCACGATGTTTTCCTTCACCGTTAGAGTATGTTGCAATTGATAATTATTAATGTAATCTTTTTGAATAAATCTTGCACCCCCCAGTTTTATCAACCCACGGGGCCTGGGGTAATAGGTGCCACTTTGGAACATACTATCCGCAAAGAAACTTCAGTTTCACCTTCCCGAAAGGTTATGCGGCCGATAGCATCATGAGAGTGGGCTACTCGGTTAGTTCCTTATAGCTTTATAGTCAGCTTGCTCCTTCAGATACCTAGTATACTTAGGTAAGAAGATGTCATCGAGATTTTTCACTTCTCTAACGTGTAGGCTTAAATCAGTGTTGCTCAGGACGAGGCGTAATTGGTCTTGTCCCCCCCCCCCACCCCAACAAGTTGCTTGGAACCATGCCCGGATATCCGCTATCTAAAAACAACTTGGTCACAAGGTGGTCGCATAGATGATTATCTTCCTCAGATAGCGATTACAACTGCCACTGTCAAAAGCGTGGCTCTTTTAAATGTATGAATGAATTTCATTTATATAATTTTGCTCATCGCATTATGTTGGGAGAAGGGTTGGTAAACTTCCAGGTTATTTGATATTACAAAAATTGGTTGTTGTGTTGCAAATGTTTGTTAGGTAACCTATCTTTGGAGTACCATTATATTAGCAAATATACTGAAGGATCAATGTAAGTAGTTTCTTTATATGACTGGACTCGAAAAAGTTAACATTGAGCTAAGCCCAATTTTCAAATATGACCTCTGAGGTCTGCAGAAACTAATTAAGATTGACTCAATTCACTTTAACTAAGCCTCCGCGGCTTTCAAGATTGACTCAATTCACTTTAACTAAGCCTCCGCGGCTTTCAACATTGACTCAATTCACTTTAACTAAGCCTCCGCGGCTTCCAAGATTGACTCAATTCACTTTAACTAAGCCTCCGCGGCTTTCAAGATTGACTCAATTCACTTTAACTAAGCCGGGGATGACCCGCGCTTAAAGTTGATGGTTTTAACAACAAGTAGGTATCCAATAAATCGTGCACCCTTCCCAGTTTTATCAACCCACAGGGCCTGGGATAATAGGTGTCACTTTGGAACAACTATCCGCAAAGAAACTTTAGTTCCACCTTTCCGAAAGGTTATGCGGCCGATAGCATCATAGGAGTGGGCTACTCGGTTAGTTCCTGGGTTGGAAGGTTCAATGTACCTTCATTAAAGGAGCAAGGATTTGAAAATGAAAATTTATAATCTTGTAGGACGAGTTTGACATCACATAAGACGGGTCATGCTAGATTCGCAAGAGTGCAGTTTTCCCCAGAGTTAAACTTTATTGATTGATTGTGTCAGCAAATAGTCAATAACTCTATAATTTCTTATTTAGGTAATTGTCTTTTAAATTCTAATTTGTTTGTATTTGACTAGATAACTCTATTTAATAAATTACTCGACAAACAATTCTGAATATATTATGTGCCAATCCCTTTTAAAGTGTTGTGTACCATTAAAATTGGATTTTAGGTTTATATTGATTAATCTGTTATAGTATATCTAACAGTAGATATTTATTAAATTTTCTTAGGAAAAACAACAGCTGACAAATCAATATAGGTAGGTAGTAATTTAGATATAGGCTAGTGCTAATAACAGTTTTTCACTGATATAGTCTGTTATAGTACTTAACTGAACCTAAATGAACATTTCATGTCATGCTCTTCTCAACTTTCATTTTCATATTTTAACACATCCGCTGTGTACTTATATTACAAAAATGTATTACCTTGCTACCAAAGCTACCAAAAGCTTACAACCCTAAGTTTTGTGTCGTTGGTTCAGAACTGGTGGATATAATAGGCATCCAACCTGTGCTCTCTAGGACTTGTAAGGTTTCCGCAACCTTGTCCTCCAACTTTCACATTTCACTTGACACATTTCAGACTGTCAAGATTTTCTCAACCCAGTCTAATAACATAAATTAAAGAATGTTAAACACAATCTCTGTTAAATTAGGTACTTATTTTATCAAAGAGTATCCGCTACTCAGTTCAAGATCGTAATCTCGTAAAAGTTCATAGGACTGATCTTACCGATGTCCAATTTCACTTGTTGTGAGTAATTATGCACTTAGGCATAGAAATAAACTCATAAGTAATCATTACACACTGTCATAACTAGGCTAGCTTATAAACAAGCTTGTCAATTGTAGTTCATAAAGAACTTGTTTTTTATTAAGAATACATATTCAACTCAAGTATTTGTCTAACACCTTCATCTGATTTTGGCATCAGATATAGGTACTTAATTTATAAATTGTAGTAGAAACTTTTATCTTTTATTTTGGAACCGTACAGGTCATGTTAAATATATCATATGATTGGCCCCTAACTCTATTCATAGTAACAACTTTACCATTGGACACACCAAGCTTATGCTAGTGAGCTTGTTTAAGTTCACAAAATTTATCATTTAAAATTGTTAGGTATATGTTTATATCATAGGAGCAGTAATTCACATAAACCATTACTTTGCAGCTCTGCACTGCAACAATTATCTATGATACAATATTGTTAGGTTCTCAGCCAACGGTCCATTAATAGGTACGAAGAACTTTAGTTGCTGTAGTAATCATAAGAAACAACATTTAAATTTTCATTGACCATTATTTAACAGTCCAAGCCCTAGTATGGCAATATGGTGATTGTAATGCTCTCCAGTACCTGCTAAATTTCCTTTTAAAGATCCAGGTCTAGTATTTAGTTTGTTTAATTATACTAAACTAGTTTTCTGTTGGTACATTTTGCCCTGAGAAGTCTCAGTAGGCGAAAACACGCTGTGCTAATTATGTGAGGTAATACAACCTTATATTAATTGCACTTGTTGAATTGTTATAATGTTTGCTGATCTGAGCAGTAATTATATGTTTAGCGACGTAAGGAAGAGCTTAATTCGTATATTTAGTGTCGCATATAGCGGCGTGAGATTCCCGCCATTACCGGTCTCCTCCGAAGTACCGGTATTTAACTTCCCGCTGCTCAGATTAGCCAAATAAATAAGTGTACTTACCGACACTCCTTGTTTTAATTTGCACAATTCAACTTTATATGCTTTTTCCCTGAAAAAACACTATAATTTCACACCGAAAAAACTTTTCGTGCATTTCGTGTTGAAATTCTAAAACGCTATGACTTGACAGTGACAATTACTGTCAAAGAAGCGCTCGCGGGCGCCCTCTGGTGAGTAAGAAAGAGATAAAGCACACTCTACACAAGGAAAATCCAGGTATGTTTGACCCTTCCTATGAAATTCTAAGACAGCTTCTTCAAGGATACTGTGTGTTTTATGAAAGTACATAATATGAAATTACTCACCAATCTTAAGCGGCGCCTGAATCTTGGTAACATTAATCTTTTTAGCACTTTGAGCTTTTCTTAATACGGTAAGTCTTAGAGGTGTCGGTTTCTGAGCGGACGCCGCTCGACGAGGCCGTCCAGAACTTGGAGTCACTGTCGCCCTTCTTGGAGCCGGAGTCAATGACTTGCGTTGATTTGGAGTCACTGGTGACCTCCGTGGGGTTAACGTGGACTTGCGTGGAGCCAATGTTGGGGTGATAGGAGATTTTCGTGGAGCCGCAGTTGAAGTTAGGGTGGATTTACGTGGAGATGGCGCCGATGATTTACGGGGAGACGCCTTGCGAGATTCGATCCACATTGACGCTGTGGATATGATAATAATGTTGGGTCGTGAAATTATTTCTCTACTACTAAGTCAAGAGGACTAATTCAAAATAAATGTGTCTATGATGTCAAAGATTGACATCATAGAGGTGCTAAACCAGGTTTAGATGGAATAAAATTTGCCTATTTGTAAAATATAAACATTTTGTAATCAGAAGTTAGTTGGAAAATATCAGTGTTTACCTTTAGTAGCATTATGATAGACGTCATTGGGACTGAGGCGGGTCGCACGCCGCTCCGAGTCCGACAGTGGGCTGTCCACTCGCGACTGACGACCGCTGGGGCCGCTGGTTGACATGCGGACTGCCGATTCTAGCATAAATATTTTACGACATGAATTTGTGTCGTATCAGGTGCTCAAAAGGACGGCAGAAAACAGAGCAGAGTGGTGTAGACTACACCGACAAGAACGACGCTCTTAAATTTAATGAAGATGATGATGATATAAAATTTCCACAAACTGACACAACAACATGTTAAATATATCAAATTAAAATAAATAAATAGATATTTTTTTTACTATAATAAAATGCAAAAGATATACATTAATGCAACATTGTTTAATTAAGCTAATGTACTTTCGTACCTAACGAATAAATATGGTCATAAAAAGTACATAAACTTACCTATTTGTTCACTCGTGTCACGTCTTTGAGGCTGCACGATTGCCACCTGCTTGCCGCCGGCGTTACCTACACATTGCAATACAATTAACTGTAATGCCAAATAAGATTTGTTTCATTTGATAAATAGAAAGTTTTGATGGATTCCTGATAAAGATAGAAGGCTAGTTTTAAAGAATGAATGTTCTAAATACAATTCTTGTTTTATAATTAACACAAAATATGAACACGGACTAATCAAATACATAAAAAACAATTACAAAAAAAAATGGCATCCAGCGCATCACCACGAGGCATAGACCCCAACAAGTTAGCCGCATTGCCCCTTTGTATGGCAACGCTAAACACTGCCAGTTCTAGGGTCACCAGATGCCTCGTGGAGAGATCCAACAAAAAGGCAAATTGATATTTATTAAGTTGTAAGGTATTTACCAGGCATAGAAGCTCGATGCATCCCGAGAGTCCGCTGCAGTGCGGGCGCGGTGGCCGCCGCCGTCGTCACGCGGCGCGGCGCGCGGCTCGAGCGCGGCTTCGAGTACAGCGCTGGGGAAACACAAGGCTTAGATAGCTGCATACTTTAAGCTACCCTCTCCTACTTACTGGTCAAAGAATTAAGAACAAACAATCTCCATAATGCTTTGGTTTTAACTAGTTTCGAACACCCCACCTCTGATAAGGGAACATATCACTAGTGTCCATCTATTATCTGTCTTCCCAGTTGCAGACATAGATGGACACTAGTGATCACAGTTCTTGCAATTAGGCCTACCAACGGCCTCCTACTGAGTCACTTCTACAGAGCCTACTAAAGAGCCCACTACAGAGCACAACTCAACACAGAATCTTAATGTAGGCACTAAAATTGTGGTTTATTTAATTATGTAAATGTATGATGTATGTTAAATCCTAAACTTTAAAAATAATGTTAATACTGTACTGTAACTTTGTGGAAGTGCAATAAAGATAATGATCCTCACCAGGCTCGGGCTGCAGTGGTCGTTTAACATGTGGGTTGTCATACTCCCACCGTAACTGTCTGTCTCCAATAGTGATGACGTCATTGTGTCGCAGCGCTGCCACGCTCACAGGGCGCCCGTTTACAAGAGTCTCTCCATCCGATACGTTGCTTATTACCGTCTGGGGACAAGTATCCAGATATTTTCAAATGTTTTCAAAGGTGGAAATACGTTCTATTGAAGAATGTCAAAAGTTGCTATACAAAGAGTATCTTACTTAATTTTGGTAAAACAAAACTCTATGTTTCATAGTTATAGTGGTTTATTATTAATACCGATGAGTCAATGCAATTTAGCTAAATGCTAAAATGAATATACATTTTTTGGTACGCTGCTGTTGTTTCTTAACACTAATCTGAATTGCAAATTATTATTGAAAATTTTTTACATGCTATTTATTTCCACACAAGTTGCAAAATACGAAGCAAACTACCTGATTATGATGCACAGCAACAGTAGCATGATGTGGACTGACTGCTTGCTGTAAGATACGGATGTCACACTCTGTGGCCCGGCCCAGAGCCACCGACCCATCCCCTAGAGGGAACACCTTCCCGGCCCGGCCTAGGCGGTCCAACACCACTAGGCGGCCTCCTGACATGTCTACTAATGATCATAAAAATAATAGCTTTATAAACAGAATTATGAAGAATAAAATAATCTGTGAAATTAAATACAATAAAGTAAATTAAATGTTTTAAAACCAATGGCGTGTTAAGAATAGAAAAGGGGGAGATACATCTAAACTATATGGAATTTAACAAATTTAACTGACCTTAAACAACACTGATAAGAATGTCATCAAACAATGGGGTCAAATGGTAAAATAAGAGCAATTTTATACAGAATGTTTGCATGTAAATGTGTACCTAATTAAACATATCAATATACTGAATTAATTCGATCCCAATCCAACACGGCCGAAACTAATATAGGTAATATTAAAAATAAAACTGGTAACGTTGTTCCTGAACGAATTGACAACACAATTTCCCGCCACTTCTTGTTAAGATATGCAAGCAAAGATTAACAAAATGTGTATCAGTAGCTTTACGAAAGCATCACTTGCAAATTCTGAAAATGAACGTTTCTTACTAGACTGTACAGCTTTCCAAAAACGTAAAGTCTAATCATAACAATACAAAAAATAACCACGCCGCCGGGAGTCGGCGTCCCTGGATACTAACCGTTTGTCAAAATGTCGACATAAACACAAGAATCATAATCAAAATCACTGTCCTTTCAGTTTATGCGCACTAGATTCACTAGGAATCTTCGTCCAAGTTAGAAATAAATATTGAGAAAATTAGGTGGCGAATCGACACTACAGCAAAAAATGCAACAACAAATTATTCACGTACAAACGAACGAAGTTGTGAGAAGACAAAAAATGGCGTCCCGTCCCTCGCTCGTCCGTCCGTCAGTTGACAATCATTTATCATTCGTTCAATAATTCATTCAATCGCTTGTTTGCGTCCTCCGACCCTCCCGAACCCTCCCAGTGACGACAACCATAGAGAACTTCAAGTGAGATCACCGATCACATACAGGGAGTCTAAAATGGCCACATCGAGCAATTCATAATATGTTTCTATTATGTTCCGTTTTCGTTCAGTCATTCAATGCGTAAAATGACCACATATTTGATGAATCATATTATGAATCCTTCACATTTCATCTCCGCAATTCATCGAATTTGACAGTTTTCTATGGGAATGCGTAAAATGGTCAACTTTTGATGAAATGCTGATATGTCAAATTGATGACATTTGATGAATTGTGAGATGTTACTCGTAAGCAACATTTTGCGTTTCATCTACAAGTCATATTTACAGTTCGGTGCGTTATTATTAGTTTTTTAGAGATTATTCTGTGAAAATAGTGATTTCCTAGGACAATGGCAGACTTAGAGCGGTTTCCCACAACATGGGACCCGATAAAATACCATAGAAATAGTGGAAATACTCTTAATTCTCGGATCTACACCTACTATACAATTCGAATTGGATGCAATACCAAACTTAGTCTTGAAGAAGCCCTTAAATCATAGAAGACATAATGCAGCACTTAAAATATCAGTGTATAGGGCTGAATCGACATAATAGAAAGTTTAACATTGAGTTTTAGTACTGAATTGGAGCCCTATTAACCTACGAAGAAAGAAGGCTTATCAACAGCGTCAACAGTGAGTAATAGTTGAATAAATTTGTATTTTATTTAATCATTTAAAGTAGGTAAGTGTCCCCAAACTATTTTAGACAAGCGGCCCCTTTTCCTAAATGAACTCTGTTAACTCAATCCCCTTACCTTAGCCAAATCACATATGTACTTTTAAGATCAATCCCCACACATAAGTACCTATTCATAAAGGTCAGTTAACTTAAAACAGTTGCTACAAAGCGTTATTTTTCATTCTGACGTAGGTCAAGACTTGCAGAGTTTTTATCTTGTATGAACTTGAGATTTTACATTACTACATCAATGCTATTAGGAAATAGGAACAAAAATATGTAATAAACAATTAATACTATGTACCTATCATGAAAGAACTTGTTTTAATTTAATGGGGTGATTGATATTTGGACCACGTTCGTTGACCTTCAAAATCAGTTTTCATTTATGTCGACCCCTAGAAAACCAATATCGAACACAGGGGTCCATATCAACCACTTTCAATATCCGTGATTTAAAGATTCTGATTGAAAATCCCAAGACTATTAGGATAGGAAAATAAAAAGAACAAATTCTATAGACAATAATAATTTATTATTTTTAAATTATTTGTACATACACTTAAATGAAACATAATTACAAAATTACTTTACCTAAGAATTATAATATGAATAACAAAGAGATTCTTTAAATCTATAATTACAAGAAAGTAATAAAGTTAAACAGAAAATATTTATTGACTAAAACAAAGTAAATTCAATTTCATAAGTCAACAGTTTTTATAAAATCTTGTGATTTATAATATTTTCCTGCTTTTCAGATTGGTGACTCAGATTTAAAAGTTTATGCCGGCCATGGTGAAGCAAGTCACGAGTATTATGTATTGAATGATCATTTTCTACACGACACATTTCCTTGAAAGTCTCCCGCCTGAAAATGAAACATTACGGTTATTTAATTAGGTAAGATTACGGTTATTTAATTAGGTAGAACATTTAATGTTCTAAAGAAAGGAATTTTGAAATTATTACCTTTACTTTATTGTGTAAGTACATAAAGTACTTTTTTTTATACGTGATTCCGGCTGTCCACAATGTGCAATTATGTATGACGGGAAGTCAGAGTTCCAGAGCTCACACCAGAAAAAACAATCAAGGATCAATGCAGGATGCAGGATTGATGAGGAACTAAGTTCTTGGAACTCCAACGCAATGTTCCAATGGGCCACAGATCCTCTCCAGGCTCAGTTTTTCATTTCTGTAATAAACGAATAGATATTTAACAAGACTATGAAGTTGTATTTCTGTTTCATTTCATTTTTTTATTGCACTTCTATAATGAAAGAGTAGTTAATTATCAAGACTATCAAGTTGCATTTCCGAAGTTGTGAACTAACTGCGTGCGAAAAAATAATAGTATTTATATTTTTTAAACAAGTATAAATAAAGACACCCTGCTTACTTTGATTTATTTACACTCCATATTTACATTTTCTCTTCGACGCAGTAACAACGAGAATCAACTTAAAAATGTAGGTATAAAACTTGTGAAACTGGTCTTGTGAAACATCTTGAAACGGTTGTAAACCGCCCTTAACGTGACTCTCCGATCAATTCACATTTTGCCAATGCGGTATCGCAAATAAAACACTTGAATCTTGAAAATGTATTAAAATAATTTCGGTTTGCAATTCGTAACGTATGACATTTTTGACGTTCTATGTTTTTGACACACAGTATTTATTGCCAGGCTTTAAAAAAATATATCATGCTCAAAATATTAGAAATCATTGTTATGCTTTCTTTTTTATTATTTTCATTAAACTTAATAAAAAAACATGAAATAACCGTACTACAGACTGTTTAGAATGGTTTTTTCTTTTGAATTTCAAAAATATTTGAATTTAACAAAAACCGTATTATTACGATTCGAGAAATCACTATTATTTTTTTGATATAGCAATATTGACGTTAAATATGAAACATTTTATGAAATGAATTGCAGATGAATCATATTACAAAGCGACCATTTTAAGGTTTTTGATGGGTGTCAGCTACAATTCATCAGATGATTCATATTATAGGTGAAACGTGGGTGAAACATCCAATGTGGCCGTTTTAGACCCACAGATCGCAGCACTAATCCACAGTCTATAATTCTCATTCGTTCTTACTTCTTTTCTCTCTGCATATTTCTTTTTTTTTATTCATTCATTCATTCCTTTTTAACTGTTTGTTGTAAAAAGCATTGAACGCACGTATCCTAAATATTTACCAGCTGTTTATCGTAATTACAGGGTAAAGAATCATGTTCTAAATAGTGTTCATACTTGATATCCGGTACAAGTTATAATTTGAGTGTATTTCGGTGTGAAAATGACTGTGGACGGGGACGATAAGCCAACCCGAGACCGGGTTTTCATGGACATTTCCATCGGAGGCCTGCCGTCTGGACGGATTGTATTCGAGCTGTTTAACGATGTGGCGCCCAAGACGGCGGAGAACTTCCGCGCACTATGCGCCGGGGACCAGGGGCTCGGGAAGACCACGGGAAAACCGCTCACGTATAAGGTTAGTTGGCAGACCTCAATCGATTAAATTGATGTCTTACGAATTTTACGTCCAGCGACAATATTTTTATTTCAACTTTTATATTGACGTTATGATCAGGGTATGGTGTTCCACCGCGTCGTGAAAGACTTCATGATACAAGGAGGCGACTTCACAAATGCTAACGGCACTGGCGGCGAGTCCATCTATGGAGGAACCTTTCCTGGTAAGTAAACAACAACATCTGGCTGTATGTACCTAATGATCATCTTAATTATTGCCTCCTTGTCGCTGACACTGATTTCAAACCTTATTTAAATAATTATTTAACTTTTATAGACCAACAGTGTATTAAGTAGGTACCTATTACAAATAAAATTTAAGTAAATATTATTTTATTTCCCAGATGAGACATTTGAACTGAAACATGACCGACCATACTTACTGTCAATGGCGAACCGTGGTAAAGACACAAATGGATCACAATTCTTTATGTGAGTTTCTTTTACTGGTTGGTATGCATGATAGAGTTCCTAAATACAATTATGTTTATCTTAATTCACTTCATAGATGTATTTGATTGAAGAATTAATAATTTATTATTGTATGTATTATGAGAGTGTGTCAAAGATTTAAATAAATAATTAATGTTATACCTACACATGTTCTAATGAAACAATTTTCAGCCCTTAGCAGCAATTTTTCAGGAAGGAAATGAAGACTGAAGAATAGTATTGTATGTTGGAGATTTGCAGAGATTTCATATATGTACCTACTACTTTGGCTCCGTTACACCAACATTTATCCCATTCATTTTTTATTTCTTGTGTTGGTCAAATTGTAGTTACACCTTGTTCTGAATACATAGGGAAACTAAGTACCTAGACTTTAAAACTAGGACTTTTATAATCTAATAACTGAGATTAAAACTAGGTGTAACCACATTTTGAATAACTTTGAGAGTGCTAAAAGCGTTGTATTCTGCACCCACATAAACTACGGCCTACTTAGTCGGCCTATGTTAGTCCGTCGTGGGCCGCAGCCTACTCGCTGTGGGCCGCGGTCCACTGACGGCGGCGGGACGCTAACGCTGCTGGTATGGTTGCTAGAGGGCGCTCGCATTGGGGCTCCCGCCTGCGCCGACGCACGCTCTCATTTGCTCTGTTCTGTGTGTTGTAGAACAACACAGCCGGCGCCGCATCTCGACAAGTAAGTACTTTATTATTTTTGTTCTTTTATAAAGTTTATTTTACATAAATTTCATTCAAGTACCTATTAGTCGCACAAACTGTATTATTACCGTGTTTATTTACTACTACAGGCTGCCCGCAACTTCGTACGCATTTATGGTCACATCTTCAAAAATACAAAAAAAAATCTACAAATAATATAACTTTTGTGCTATTCTGATGTATGAGCTACATTTTTGCCAAGTTTCATTAAAATCTGTTCAGTAGTTTTTTCGTGAAAGAGTAACAAACAACCTCACATACATCCATCGGTACTATTCGATACAAACGTTGGCATTTAAAATATTATTGTTTGGACCTGGCTTCTCAGTGTTTTAAGCCCCATATTCCCCGCTATTCACGTTGCACTTTCCTTGCTGCAGTGTGCACGTGGTGTTCGGGCACGTGGTGAGCGGCGCGGCGCTGGTGCGGCAGCTGGAGGCGCTGGCGGTGGACCGCACGGCGCGCCCGCTGCAGGACGTCGCCGTCGCCAACTGCGGGCAGCTCGTCAAGCTGCAGCCAGGTACTGCACTAGGGTACGACAGGTACCTTCATTGTCAAAAAGAAATATGGCATGGTATTAAATCGATAACTTTTGCACGTGTACTGCTTATGACATTGACTGGATATATGTGTGGTTCTTTAAACTAAAAATTAAGTTCCTAACAGCTTGTGTATTGAGTGCCGTAAAACTGGGTCTACGTTACACGAACAGAGCACGAGCGAAACGTTCGGAGCGCGCTCGTACTTGGTTCGTGTAGCGTAGACCCAGCATAAGACGAAGCGCTAGCATTAATGGTCATAATTATAGGCTTTAACCGCAAAGCGATTACTAAACTAGTACTTAATGCTGGTCGTGTGTTTCCAGGTAAGAAACGCAAGGACAAAGAGGAGGTGAAATCAGAGAAGTCTGATAGCGATGAGTCTGATCACTCGCATAAGAAGGATAAAAAAAAGAAGAAGGCCAAGAAAGAGAAGAAAAAGAAACGGTAATAATATTATAATAAAGTTTTTAAATATCCACCACATAGGTAGTTACTGTAAAAGATTTTGGTTCACTTAGATATAGAAAGCAGTTTGCAGTTCATTATGATTTGCATATTTGTGTAGTGTGTCATATTTCAAATAATCCTAATAATAATTAACCTATAAAATATTGAAAATAATGGATCTCAAGAGACTATCTGCAAGTTCTTACCTTGTTTAAGAAAGGAAATATCTCATAGTGTATGTAGTTGAATTCCGCCCTTATTCCATCGTACTCATACTGTATCTTATTATTGTCCTTCTTAAAATCTCCAGCAGCCAATCATCATCAGAAGACGAAGAGAAGCCGCCAGGTCTACCTCAAGTGATGACCAGCAAGATAGATCCGAAGGAGATCCCGGAGGTGCCTTCCAACCGGTTCCTCATGCGCGGCGGGAAGGACGGAGACAAGGAGAGGTCCGACCCTAGGAGGGACAGAGACAGGTATAGTATCGGTGTTACGTCTTTAAAGGTCATAGACAAGAAAGAGGTTTTTATTAAGAAGTTTGCATAATGTGTGTTTTGATAACCAAAAAGTATTTATTATTTTTATGTACCAAACCTTTGTCTTACAGTTTCACACGATTTTTGATGTAAGTAAATAAAATGTTGGTGATATATTGATTCTGTGTGATTCTTTGCATTTATATTTTGTTGCGTAAATACCAAATTACTGTTAATGTTACTTTTGTATTCTGTTAACTGCCAAGTTTCATTTAGTAACTGTTTGGTGCCATTCGATTCATAACATGTGTATATGATGTAGGTCACGGTACCGCGAGAGAGATCGACACGCGTACACTCGCAGCGGCAGAATTATCAAAGGCAGAGGAGTGTTTGTAAGTTTCATTTATTTTACTTGTTTAATACAAAAATAGGGTGGCGAGATGAGCTGGACACCTTTATGGATGTCTGGACAGGGACGGCTCAGGGTAGAGAATCGTGGAGAAAGAGGAGAGAGGGTTTTGTCCAGCAGTGAGACATTAACGGCTAGATAAGTTAAACATAAGTTGTGTATATTATGTAATGTATGAACGTCGTTGGTATCGTATTACAGCGCTACCGCACCCCGTCCCGGTCGCGCTCCCGCTCGCGCTCCGTGACGCCGCCGCACTGGAGGCAGGCGCAGCGACGTATCATCAAGTACTCGCAGTTCGAGGTATACACACACACATTATTACTTTTACCTCTCACATCCCACTGACCCATTATAAACCCAGACACAATAGATTTTCTATTGTTCTTTTTTTTCTGGGATGTGAAACATTAACTTATACCGTTGTTGTACCGATGTTTTAACCGTGAGGAAAGACTAGAGAAGAAATTCGAAGGTGTATGTGAAAACCGCTAAGGCCTAGAACACACGGGGACCTTTAGAAAACCACACGACGCTACTAGTTTGAAACGTTTCAGATTAGTTGCGTTATGTGTGGTTTTCTAAAGGAGTGTATAGCAGAAACTTAGATGCAACTCAAAAGTAACTTGCAGTTGCAGTTGCGTTTCCCCGTGTGTTCTGGGTCTAACTAATTTATAAATACAGAAAGCAGTTTTTCTCAAAGAATTGCCTAAAGTTCCAATCTAATATAGCTGTATTCATGCCTACTCCTAGCAATGCATCGCCTATGAGTTCTAAAATTAAGTGATATCTTATTTCGTTGTAATAGATTGAGCGTTCCGAACGCGAGAAGTATGATAAGCAAGAAGCGCTGAGTCAACGCAACCAGCCGCCGCCGCCACGACAGACCAGTGAGTATAATATTAATAATAATCAATATAACAACGTGGAAGTATGGTTCATTATATGTATTGTTTGTAATGTTTGTTACAGAAGAAGGCGGCACTCCCGAACCGAGAGAGAAAGAAGAAGGGGAATGTGATACTACTATGGGTACGTATTTAAACTAAATACAGGGTGTTAATGCACTCTCTGATGAAAATTGAGGCCTGTTAATTGGCTTATAAGATAAGCCTGAAAGTGAACTTTAAAAATAAATAATATGGGAGAATGATAAAAAAAATATAACTTTCCCATATTAATTCCGATTAACTGATCGAGAGTTTTGTATGTCAAAGTCAAAATCGCTTTATTTCATAGGTAATTTCATAGCCTAAAGTAAAACGCCGTGTATTTTCGCTATCATATTCAAATATAAGCTTTATAGAGTAAAGAACAGAGTTGATTTAATTGTTGTTATGTTTGTACAGAAACGTCTCGCCACGAGAAAGTAGATTACAATGCTTTGGACTTCGAAGAGGATATGGATGTTGATGGTAATGTATTTGTAAATGTTATTACGAGTCAGTAAGTGATGTAGTTATCATGAATTAATAAAATTTTAATGATATGTTCACGACTTTTTGATATCGTTCGTGCGGTATCAATGCGGTACAGTATGGAAGGTGAGTGTTTGGTAACGCTATATTAGAAGAAAGGCTAGTGATACGCATTACGTGACGTCACCGTCCATTCTCGTGCGCGTTTGTGTGTAAGTTAGCTGTTATTAACTTATTGTTTTTATATGTAATGTTTTGGTACTGTATTTTAAGACAATTGTTTTTTTCATATAGTGGTCTATAGATAATATTTTTTGAAATGTAATACTTATGACTTTATAATCAATTTTATAATAATTTCCGTACGTTCCACAGAGGACGCAGAAGGCGGTAGCCACCGTCGCCGTGGTACCGTGGTACCGGCTGCTACCGGCGTCGGCGACGGGACCGGGGACTCGCGCGCCGTTATGCTGGCTAGAGCGCTCGGAGTGCAGCCGAAGGGACAGCGGGATAGGTAATAGAGTGATTTTTATATGTGAAATATTTATTTAAAGTCTGCTAACAGGTAATACTATATCAGTCATAATACATGATCCAATTTAATAAGTTATGAATACACCTAATAAAAGGAAAACACATCGTGACTTAAAATTAACGTCGACTATAAATATCTTACTATCTAAAAGAGTATTTCTATGTTATAGGACTCCTAATAGCCGCCATTTTGTTTGGAGAGATACAAAATGGCGGCTATTCTAAGATGGAGGTTTTTTGTCAAATCATTAATGTTTACGTAGTCAGTAATGTATTTGAAGGTTCCGTATTTACCCCGTCGGTCGCAGATCCCCCCTCCCCCCGCTGCGGCGCGGGCCGGTGTCGGTGTGCGTGTCGGCGCCGCCCCGCCCCGCCGCGCCGCCACCCGACCAGCGCGCGCCCCGAGGCGGCGGGGGGTACGACCCCTTCTCTATGCTACGGAGCACCTTCAGCAGGGCCGCCGCTACTGGGAAACCGTGAGTGCTCTATCTTTTATGATCTGGCGTAAGTGTGTACAAAAATACTAAAATCTACACCGAGGTTCTTGAGACTCGAGACTACCGGAGACCTAAATTACGATAAGTAGTAGTGACTCAGTACGACGTTAAAAATCGTATGATTGTAGCGAGTGGAAGGTAGTCCGCCTACCCCGATGGGAGAGAGGCTTGCGGCGTGACGGATATGTATGTACGTTAAAAATGTTACAGCAAAGAAGACCGCGAGCGACGCCGGGATCCCGAACCGAGGGAGAGGGACGCCGAGGAGCGAGACGAGAGACGCGACAGACACGAGAAAGAGCGAGAGGAGAGAGAACGGAAACGCGACAAAAAAGACGACGGGGGAGGAGACCGACGCGAGAGATCGAAGGAGACACGCGACAGAGACGCTCGTGATGATACCAGGGATGAGTCGAAAGGTAAAGACGGCCGCGACAAGTCCAGAGACAATAGAACCCGCCGCGACAGATCCAGAGACGATAGAGCTAAATCCAAAGACGATCGGGCCAAGTCACGGGACCGCCGTGATAAACCCAGAGATGATAGAGCCAAGTCTAGGGACACTCGTGACAAGTCCAGAGACCGCCGTGATAAGTCCAAAGAGAGAAGCGCCAAGCCGCGAGAGAGGAGTGAGAGGAGAGACGAGAGAAGGAGTAGGAGTAAGGATGACCATAGACGGAAGAAGAGGTCCGATACGCCTCGTGGGAAAGATAGGTAAGGAAACGTTTTATATTGATGTCGAGTGCCCTAAAGCGACGAGCATGTTTGAGGCGATTGATGAATGTGAATGAGGCGAAAGAAGTGTGTTCGTATCGAGCAAGTGGAAGGAAGTGGTCTCTGCCTACCCCGATGGGAAAGAGGCGTGACAGATATGTATGTCTGTATGTATAGACATAAAAACTATTAGTTGTATTAATTCTTGAATGTATAATGTCGTAGGTCCCGCTCCCCGCGCTCCGAACGTCGTCGAGACGCGCCCGGCGACAACAAGGCAAGTACCTATTCTATTTCAAATAAACACAATACAATAAACACTATACTATAGGTACAAAAAAGTAAAAATGGTGTCAACTTACACGTCCTCTAAAAATAACTCATACTCATGTATTAGAATGGATAAAAGATATATGATTTGTGTAGGATGAAGAGAGAGACAAGGCTCGCAGCGAGCTGATGGAAATCGTACGGATGATCAAATCAAGGCAGAAAGATCGCGAGAACAAAGTAGCCGGTGAGTAACTAGTTGATGAACTTGATCTATTAGTTGTACAGTCTGTTAGTGTAGATAAGTGACCCACTAAACGACTTTTTAAATTTGCCACATTATGCGGCATCGATGACAAAATGTTTGTAATGTCATCCATACAGTATAATGTGGCCAATTTAAAAAGTCGTTCCGGGTGTCACTTGTATGTAACAGACCGTACAACATAATATCTACACTTAAGTAACATAACTAACATAACTGACTACGTTAAAACAGAAGCGAAGAAGAAGCAGCATTCATCGGACAGCTCGGACTCTGATGATGACAAGCGGCGGTCACGTCGGTCACCTGACCGTGACCGTCGGGATCGTGATCGTGACCGCAGGAAGCGGAGTGACAGCCCGAGGTACGCTTGAGAATTTACTTACTTTAGGGGGGCTTTTTCATCATCCACAGATGAAATTGAAATTTATTTGACAGATATTTTATACCTGTCTCCGTCTAAAACGTCATGTTTTATGAAATAGACATATTATGTTTATCTGTCAGTTAAATTTTATCTGTAGATGATGAAACGGGCACTTACTCGTGAAAGATACCTGCCACTTACTGGGCAAAGTTAAAATAAACGCATGAATACAGTTATCAAATTGTTGTGTTAGTGGATTTGGAAGAGCGTAACACACGTTGAATAGCAAATTATTCCGATTAAGTTAATCATAACGTGTTTGTTAACAGATCACATCGCCGCCGGCGCTCCGATTCGCGTTAACTACAACTGAAATTGTATGGGGAGGGGGTAAACATTAGGTACATAAGTACGACCTCAGCCTACCTAGAAGAATTACGGACTTGGAAAAACTTATAGAAAAAAAAAATAGGACTTTCGTAGACTTTAATTATGCATCGGCATTTCAGTATATTGTTATTAGCATTCCTTTCTAACGCAGAGTTATTATTTGCTATAATGCTATCTTACTCATTCTAACGAATAATATTCATATAACACAGAAAGGGATGCTGAGTAGGGAAGTTGTCAAGCTCCTAAATTGACCTTACGGTAGTGTTTTAATAATTAAGCTGCGCATTTTTTTTTTATTACCCTACAAAATGACGTATATGCATGTTAGACTCTCGAAATATACATCCGCATTTATTACTTAACAAATTGATTGTCACTTGTGTCGCCATTACGACCCTATGACCATGTAGCTTATTCCTTCGGTACTACTGAACCTACTATCGTATTCTTTCTATTTTTTTAATACATAAAGTCATTGTTTATTGTGAAATAGGATAACAAGTACTACAGTACAAAATATACAGATTTTACTTCCAATTGGTTATTAATGCGCGACCCCTGTTTATAGTAAGTAATAAAAAAATATTTAAGTTTAGAAGTAGTTGAAATTGGTTAGAATATAAAGTTGAAATTAAATACTTTCTGAATTAAATATTGTGTTGGATGTAAATTGCAAATTGAGAAATAAAGTTATTCATTTAATTGATTTTATAGTTTTGTTTTAAGAGCCTCATAACTTTAATTTGAAAATTTGGTTCTTTAGATACCCTTCTATATCTTCGTTTATTACATGGCTTACTAAATCAGCGATTTTATTTTAAAATCGGAACTTATTTTTATGATTGGCATTATGAGCTTAACGTTCTTTACAAAAAAAAACTTAAAGCAGACCGAATGATTTCTGATCACAGATGAATGAATGGAATGCAGTTACTTACTTGTCAATGTGTCTGTCTTGTGCGTGCATTGAATTGTTTGTTTATAAATGAAAAACTATATATTTTTGTATGTAATTTAGTAAGTTTTCTTCTTTAATTCAATCGTTTTCTGGTGCAGATTATCCAATATTAGAAATAACGCAACTATTTTATATATGAATACATGCTTCGCAAGAGAAAAGATAAGTTATCGATCATTTACATTTTTTCTAAAGATCCGTAATCAATATAAAATGCATTAAAATGGAGACAAATAATCAAAACCAGGGTTACTGGTTCGTCCTGCGCGAAGATCAGGGTAATGTCATATTCAGCAGCAATAATATTACTGCTATACACAATCCATTAGGTGAGTATTATTTTTATAGAAATTTAAACCAGCTACTTTTACTTATGAATGAGATAATATAGAGATATTGCTGTATTCCGTTCATATTTCGTTATCATTATGGTTTCGTGTTTCAGTTCAAGCTCAAAGCGAGCAAGAGCCGCGATACATTATAGATGCTGGAACCAGACATTACACACAGGTTATAGAGGCTCCCCCTGTGCAAGAAGACTCTGAAACTAGTGAAACCAGACACATTGAAGAAAAACGTAAAACCAAGGATGATGAAACATTCTGGGACCGAAACAAAGTGCGGTTACTTCTCACTCTCTGCTTGGAGAATAAAAATATGGAGAAGGAGCAGCTCTGGGATGAAATAAGCGGCGTCATTGGAGCCACTGCCGAGGAATGCAGCATCAAGTACAGACACCTCAGGAGAACTTATCTTAGACTGCTAAAGAAGAAACGACTTGGCAAAGATGTGAAATGGGTGCATTTCAATATTTGTGAAGAAGTGTTTCTTGACCTCCGGGCTTTACCTCCTTCAGTTCTAGAACCATGGGAAGATGCTAAAGTACGCAGACTACTGAGTCTCTATATTGAAAACCTTCAAAGGTTCAGAAACCCAACAGCAAGTAATTGCTTACAAAAGGATATTTGGAAAGAGATCTCCATTCAACTTGGCACAACACAGTACAATTGCTATCACAAATTCAAAAACTTGAGGAGGTCCTACTTGAACTGGTTGAATCGCACCAGAGAGACAGGAAAAGGCATTAAATGGCCGTACCAACACTATTTTGAAAGGATTTACTACAATCATAATCCCAACACTAGACCGTGGGACAGATACAAAACCAAACAACTATTAGAAGCGTATGCACAAATAGCACACAAATTCCGAAACCCTAAATTACAGAAGAAAGAACTCTGGAAAGAAATTGCAATGAAAGTAGGGGAGAGTCCAAATGCTTGTGATAAGAAATTCAGAAACCTCAAACAAACCTATGTAAGACTGAAGCTCAAGGTGAGCTCTGGAAGACATACCACTAAATGGAGATACTACAAAGACTTTGAAAACATTTACACAAACCCAATGAGATATATTGAGGTGGATGGAACACACAAAGTGGTCTACAAAACATACCAAGAAGAGAATTACATTCAATGCTTGCTAGAGTTCTATTTAGCCAATAAGGACAAATTCAGAGATCCATTAACCAAGAATAGATCATTATGGAAAATGATAGCTCCAAAACTGAGTTTGACTCCTGACGAATGTGATAAAAAATTTAGAAATCTGAAACAAACCTATATTAGATTAGCTTGGAAAAAGAAACATACAGGACAATACAGCAAATGGCCTTATTTCAATTATTTCCAAAGAATATATGAGGACTCGAGTAGTGGTGTGGGAGAGTCAGGTCAGCATTCAGAATTGGACGACGCGGTTCGAAGTGAGATAAGGAAGGTAGTTCAAGATGTTCAGGAGCGCCGTGATGGAGACAACCGGTTTGAAAGGCTGGTGCAACTTGTAGAACAGTCCAATCGGATTCAACAGGAGAGAAATAAGATCCTTAGGGCATTGATTCATAAGAAATAAAGAGTAGAGTCCACAAGTTGTTGTAAAAGACCAATAAGAGCAGTTATTTTTATGGGCTTCTCATGGTACAACATGCAAAATCACAAGCTGTTGTTTGTTTGGTCATTTTTCAACTGGCAGACTAGAAACTTCAGATGTGCAATGCAGTCTTTCATTGTTCTAAGACACTATGGCTATTTGGTTGAACCTTGTCTAATCGCAAATTGTTCAACTTACTGGGGGAATAAAATGAAAGCTTATGTAGATGTTTCAAAATTGTTTTATTTGTTACTGTTCTTATGTTTTCATAATGTATATGTACAAACAAACTATAATAGATTAATCAGTATTCATTCTGAAATGAGACATCGTTAGTGGAATTCAAAAAATAATACATATACCGGTATGTAGTTAATTCCTTGTCTTAAAAGTACACCGATTATGCTTACGTCTTAACTTATAAAATACATCTGTGTGAATTTAAGACTTACAATAATGTTAAATTTGACATCCATAACACTATACCACAGTAAGGAATGGAAAAAATCATTTTAGAGAAAAATAATCAGTGAAGAAATCACTCATGGCCACGGTAGGCCCGCGGCCCTCACAGCACATCACATGCACTCCCCAGGCACTCGAGATACGACGCTAACCTAGTCTGAATTACCACGCTATGAGTTACAACTAGTGTCAACGCGCGCCGCCGCCGCCGTCAGTCAGGGTGGCGGCGGCGGCGCGCGCTCCTTCCCCGCTCCGCGCTCACTTCTTGGCGTTCTTCTTGGGAGACGCCGCCTTGCCTTTAGCGTTGTTTGACATTTTCGCCTTCTTGCCTTTGGGTTCTCCTTCTTCGTCTTCCTCGTCCTGTGAAATCAAAACAAGTATTTTAATCATGCCCTTCAACAAACTAAATGTGACACCCCAAACATATACTACCATCAATTTCAGGAACCCAATCCCAGGACCAAATATTAATCTAAACTAAACAAAATGTTAGAACTAGCTAACTCCTCCTCACAAATAAGTGTGTACCTAGGTAGCGGACGAGGCTATCAGAAGGTAAAAGGACACCGAATGAGTACAGAAAACCAACAGCCAATGTTTTTGTTTCACAAATCACAATTTAATTTAGACAAGGTTATTGACAGGAATATGAATGATTTAATTCTGAATCCTGCCTTGAGGTCATAAATGACCCGCTTGGTCCTTTTCCCTCTGGTGAGCACTACAGAACCATGTATAAATTAGTTGAAGGTTTTCAGTACCTCATTCTGCTTGCGCTTGCCAGCTGGCGTTTTCTTTTTATTCTCATCTTCCTGTAAATCATTAGCTACTGAATCACTCAATCAAGATAAGTTAACTGCCAACAGCTTGTATGACGGAACAAAGGTGTAAAATATGTTAGAGGAAAAGTAGTGATTATGACCAACCTTGAACTGTGAGTCATCACCCTCCTCCTCATCTAGCATCTCTTCTTCCATCTCCTCCATGTCATCAAACTCCTCCACGAGAGCTCCCAGCAGGTACTGACCAATCAGGTGCACTGGTCCCGAACCCTAAAAAACAACAACATTTGTTAATACTCTTATTCATCAAAAACAACTTTTATCATTATTGTGTTTTTAATCAGACAAATGCCTCGAAAACAATCATGAGTAGGTTGTGCGCCTTCAAAACGAAGATGCATACCCATCATTAAAAATGGTGGTTTTATCATCACTTGAAGATAGTACAATAAAACAATCACTTGTTATTTAAGATTATGCCTTCCTATGAACAAAACATTAGAAACTCACCTGTATGAGTGTGAAGGTGACAGGAGCATCAGGGAACTCGATGTCAAGGCGCGCTTGCCGCGTCTCCCCGACCTTCAGCACCGCCACCGGGATCTTGATGGTCTCTTGCAGGGACATTGTCTCCACCTACAATGGACAAGTTGCCCTTATCAATTATTTCAAAGTATGGCAGCATAGTAAAAGAAACCTTTCTAGATAATGGAGCCAACTAAATACATAGACTGTAAAGATAATATTGAATGTAGGAGACACAAATCGTCCAGTAATCTATGATAGTATGACAGGATGATAAGCTGACTCCAACAATTTAGCACATTTGCTTGACCACAGCATTGATAACTTTATGCAATGGCTCAAATATGTGCCTCCTACTACTATGCATAAGTCATAATGTTATTTTATTTTAGGTTGATGATATTTAGGTAGTATTAGGTAGTACCTACAAACTGTTATTTTTCTTTAAATACATATTTGGAGGTTAATTACCTGGACAACATTGAGTTCGTCTGGTTTAGCATCTGGACCCAGTAGCGCTTGACGGATAAGGAGTTTGTTACTACTGTCCCATGTCTCAGTCTGGTGTGATGATGACAAGGTTATACCTAAAATAAAGACAGTAATATAAAGAAACAACTTCGAATAAGTGCAACAGACATAAGCACATGTTATTTAGACACGAACCGGCACACGGGCGGGCGTTGTTTCGTACAACATAGCTTGGACACTATTGTATAACCTCAATCAATTCATTAAAAACTGTCTATGTGTTCATCGACGCAGGATTTAGGATTCGAGATTAAATATCGTTACTTTATGCTAGAAAGAAGCGTGTTATACCGTCACAAGACGCTTGGACGCCATTCTTTCAAATTGCGCGCCGTACCTACGAATAGTACGGAAACTGACTTCGCACATTTGCGAATTACTCAATGCTTTCTAGAAAATCGATAACAAGTGGACGTAGATAATGAACAATAACTGGGCATACTAATAGGCTTCATAGCAATTTTGCGAACATGTATATCGTAGAGATAGGCCATTTCATTTTCCTACGTACGAACAGACAATCGAAAATGGCGGCAAGTCGGTTAGTGTCCATGCAATACCGTTTAATATTATAATTCAGAAACTAACACTAAATTAACAACTTCAAGACAGCAACGTTAATTGAAACAAATGAATGCTAAACCATTATTAATTAAAATAAAGGTAAAAATGGCGAATAGCCGGGTGTCAAGCTGACGCCAAATCTGCGAACCAATTTACGTACAAAGTACAAAACGTAACCGCAAAATACTTTCACTAATAGATGCATAAGATTATAAACTTTCAAACTCACCATAAAAATATTCGTCAGACATGATGATTTCACTACTTTATTGAGATTTTTGCGACACGTTCACGTGCGATGCCGGCGCACACAAATCTGAAGACCGGTGTGGCCAGTACACGTTTTAAATCTACATGATTTATTTTCACCCTCTTTCGCTTTGCCCAAAGAATAGATAAATGTCTACGAAATTATGGATAATAATGTCAATAATAAACGTAAATAATTAAAATATATGTAATCCAATATTTTTTTAAATAAGGAAGATTGAAAACCGCATTTTGGCTGGAACTGAATTTTTATTACTTACTTACCTACCTAAGTACCATTCAATACAATTATAAGATCTATCTAGTATTGTATTGAATAATTATTTTTTTGGGTAATGTGTAACCAAAAGTATTCTAGGTACCTACTTACAATGCTTTAATTGTTTGTAACGTTGTCAATGGCATTAGGCTATTATTGTCATAATTCGGAACAACTTAAGATCTTGAAAACTTGATAATTACCTATCTTTCTAAATTATTTTTCATAAATAATAATTTGATTCAATTCTTTTTGTTATTTGAAACAACTAATTTAAATATTAAAATAATTACTTACTTATACTTATTTATTTTAGTGGGACATAATATACTTATTGTATTATATAGGATGCAAGTCAGAACAATTGCTTCATATTATTTTTTGCTGTTAAAAACATCAAAATTTTGCGAAGTTAATAATAGGTAATGCCGCTTAAAAAGAAATATTAGCGGAATAGACTCCATTTTATTGGGGAAATTAGTTTTTTCGTTTGTGGCAACATTAACATATCATAGACAAAAGTTTGTTTTTGAGGGGAATATTCGGCAAAAGGAAAAAAATTGTCAGCTTACATCTCGTTAAAAAGTTTTGTAATATTAAAGTTTAGGGCTTATCAACTGATTAGCGATTACTCATAAATTAAATAGAACCAAATTAAATATTCAAGTTTATTTCAATGAAAGAGGCAAGTATCTGAATTAAATTTTTTTCTTCGAAAATGCGGCGACAATATTTCGTGGATGCTTGAAAATTGTTTTATAACATTATTCTTCGGAATCGTACGAGTATAATTTTTAGAATAACGGGGACGATAAAGCATCCTCTTTTGGTTTATGGACTTATTGCTAACGTTTCCTTTTGATTTTGAATTCTTTGAAGGAGTAGATTTCAGTTGACTGATATTGGTATTCGATGTTTCTTCATATAGTTCATCCTTAAATTCTTTCAAAGATAGACACACCTTTAGTTGTGTATTTTCATATTGAAGATTAGCATTAAGTTTTAATAATCTCATGTAACTTTTACTATCTTGGGTCACAGAAGATGCTCTCATTAATTTACAAAGCACGTCATCTAGAAACTGTTTATTCTCGTATAGTAACATAACAACGTTTTCGCAAACCTGTAATTTCGGGAGAGATAAAAATGTATTAGGTATGTATTTATCTTAATTCATATGACTAAGTATGAAATAACCGAATGTTATATAGAGATTTAACGCAGTGATTCATAGGAGGGTCCTGAAAATCAGCATTAATGCTGAGGATTTTTCTCCTTTTCCTCAAAATATGTATGGTTAAGTTATAAGTTTGTCATTAACACTATAGGTATCTAAATCTCATTTGCACTGTACATTTTTTGATGAATAAAGTTCTTTTATTATTATTATTATTATTATTTGCCCAAAGTAGTGCCTACCGACCTTTTCAGTATTTTCAGTTATTTCTTCCAACTTCTTTTTCAGTGTTAGTTTACCCGACCTTATTTTTAAGTATTTGGTACAGAGAGCGTAAATTACTTCGTCTTTAGTCTTAATCTCTTCTTTCAATGAATAATTTGACTGTACATCTTCGGGCTACATAGATAAAACTTTATTAGATTTGGAAAAGATCAACTAATTGACTATTTAAATGAATTAAGTAGGTACCTACTCGATCTTGGACATTTGATTCTGCAGTGTTATTATTTTTCGTCAATCTTTTGATTTCTCCGATTAAAAAATCTTTTTCTTTTGAATGAATGTCCCTGAAAATGCATAAGTTCCACGTATGAATTAGTGTAGTGTATGTAGGTATGTACCTACGATGCCATAACTCGAATATTGTAAAATAATCTACATCAGTAATACCTAGGTAGGTACTTACCTCTCATCCAATAACTGCTGGTGTAAATTTCTGTTCGTTCTTTGGACACTTTTGAGCTCAACGTATAATTTTTCTTTTTCACGTGCTAGTGTTCCTATAGCGGCGTCTCTACTTTCTACAGAAATTTTCAGAGATTCGATGGTCTGTTTATACAATTCTATTTCGCCGTGTAGACGTAGTATCTCGTCAGATGAAGGCAAGTTCTTCTCCGAAGATGAAGTTGATTGATGAGAGCTTTTCGATAAAATACCTCTAAAATTCATCCAGGAACCATATGTATAACTGGATTATAACTTAAAAACTTAAATAGTACTACAAAACTTTCCGTAATTAAATATCAATCCTTACATAAACCTTATTAAAAAAACCTATTTCGTTTGTAAATTCCAAGTAAACACATTTACTAAAAATTTGCCTGTCTGTCACCATATTTGACTGCAATTTAGTCAAAAATAGTCAAAATTCTAATGAGTTTACCTATAATGAGGTTTCACTCCAAGGGTTTCATACTTGGCGCCGTGCAAAGTTTTTCATAACAATCAACCATAGACATCCATTTAGTTTTTAAAGTTAAAAATGTCAGAATGTCAGGCAATGTACAAGTCGCTGATTGGTTAATTTTGTTTTGATTTAAGGAATAATAGTTTCTCATTGGTGAATCGCATACATAGGTAAAATTGCACCAATCAAAATTTCGATTAGCAATCCACTATGGGTTTTGAAGTACAATAGTGTTAAGGGTCTATGCAATTGTATTTTATCGATAAATAATTCTTTTTTTCTTCTTCAAATTAATGAAGAATTATCTGACACATCACATTAAAAATTAAGGTAATAAGGCCTCGATAGATGTTATTGTCATAAAATTAATTTAAATTTTGCGGAGCTGGCTGCATAAATCTAGATCAATGGGCTACCGACTGGTACCGACCGCTCGATAGCGGTAGAGGTCGATGTCAGCCTGGCACGATGGTCCGGGTGCTTCTTGGTAGATCTTCTTCTTCTGATCTTCTTCTTCCAGAAGTGGCTGGAAATTGGGAATGTTGAAAGAACGCGGGGAGGCCTTTGCCCAGAAGTGAGATCTAACAGTTGACTAACAAAATTCCATCATTGGCAAGTTGTTATGTTTTAATTTATTCTTATTTGATTCAGAAACGTTTAATTATAACTAGCGTACGAATAAAAAGTATTCATATTCTTAATTTCAACTTTTATGAAATTGTTTAAATTTTTAAATAAATGATATTAAACGTAAAACAATAAGCAGATTTTTCATGGGAATAAAGGCAACGAATAAATAAAGCTTTAACATTTTAAAATTATATTAGAATATATCGACAACTATTGTAGAAAATACACGGACAGACAACCCTATATGACTTGAAAGCAGCCAGACAGAGTTTGGCGGGAATCGCTTAAAAAGAAAGGCGCGTTTTTTCAATTTTAAAATTTTTAATTTCTTTAAAATCCATTTAAGGTAGGCATTTCAAGTCTTGTTAGTGGAGAATGGGGGCTCGGCGCAGGAAAAAGCGCAAGCCCTCGGATCCTGATGAAGAGGACTCGGACGACGTGGTGGATCCGTCGGTGTCCAGCGACGAGTCTGCAGTTGAGGATACGGCTACCAAGTATCAAACTTTTTTATTAAAAGATTATAGCCGAAAGTATCCGGACAACTGCAAAAGGTCTGAATTTATAGTCTTTTTGACCCATAAAGATCAGGATAAGCCATTTACGGATGTGGACCGAATGGCTATATCCCAAGCGATTCGGCGTCATTGCGTGACTGGCGTTCTTCATCTGCGGCCATTCAACCGCTATAAGGTGGGGATTACGTTTGATTTGGCTAATAATGCGAACGTATTTTTACAAAATAAAAAGTTCCTTGATGAGCTCTTTTTGAGGGCGTCGATACCGGCTGCCGATACTGAAGTGACCGGTGTTGTGTCCTCTGTACCGGTTAATATGTCGAACAAAAAGATTTTCTCCATGATTTGCAGCGCCAAAAATGTGATTCAAGTAAGACGCTTCATGCGCAAAGTATATTCAGATAATGGTTCTTTTTGTTTCCAACCTACCCAAACTGTTGCCATCACCTTTGCCTCAACCCAGTTGCCTGAATATATTTATTTGGACTCCTGGCGACATGAAGTTAAAAAATACGTTCCTCCCGTGAAGCAATGCCTCAAATGCATGCGGTTTGGGCATATAGCAAAGTACTGCAAAAATAATGAGGTCTGCTCGATCTGCTCCGGAAATCACAGTTACAAAGTTTGTGTCATCCCTAAAGTCGACGCGAAATGTTCCAATTGTGGAGGTAATCACATTGCCATTTCCAACGTCTGTCCTTTAAAAAAGCAAAAGATCGAAGAGTCCAAAATTAAATCTCGATCTGTTCAATATTCCGATTTATTTGACTCTACTCAATTCCCCCAACTAGCAGCCAAAAACATTGATGTGCATTTATCTAATTTGATGAAATCAGATCGTTTTGTAAAACTTTTAACTGAAGTCGTCACTAAAGCCATAACAAAAAATAAAAGCAATACACCTATAAACACCAGCTCTATTAGGGAAATTTTACAAGAAACACTTAAAATAAATAAATAAGAAATTATATTCAACTTGTTAATAATGGATAATTTAAATATCTTACAATGGAACGCTCAAAGTTTAAGAGGTAATAAGTTTAGCCTTGTAAATTGTTTATACAATTACAATATTCATACAGCTATCATTTCTGAAACTTGGCTAAAACCTAATATTAGTTTTAATATTAGGGGATACCAAGTAGAAAGAAATGATAGTGGTAATAACCATAATGGTGTAGCAATTTTGATAAAAAACAACATTCCATATACTAAAATTAATACAATTTCTGATGATTCTTTGCAAAATATTTGTCTTAGAGTCAAAGTCCATAACAAGGAAATAAGTATTGTGAGTTTTTATAGTCCCACTAATTCCACTCCTGCTTTTGATAAACAAAAACTTGATTCACTTGTCAAATCAATTCCTGGCCCTATGATCTTTGCTGGGGATTTTAATGCTCATCACGTCTCTTGGGGGTGCGTTGACACGCAGCCACGGGGTAGGGATGTTTTGGATGTAATAGATGATAATAATTTAGTTTTGTTAAATGATGGTCAGGTAACTACTGTTGGCTCTTTAACTTGGCGTCCTAATGCTCTTGATTTATCTATAGTTTCCCCTTCTTTAGCGCCCAGTTGTGATTGGTCTGTACATGACGATCCTCTAGGCAGCTATCACCTTCCTGTAATGATTAAAGTTCAGTTAAGTAATAATGGAGGCGGTGAGCCTATGTGTGGTGCGAGTTGTGCTGGGAGATGTAATCTTTTACCCTCTTTTCCTAATTATAAAAGTGTAGATTGGATACAGTTTAAAGCTCATTTAGATATTTTGTTGTCTGATTTTAATTTGGTCTCATTATCTGCTATAGATGCATATTCATTATTTTGTAAATTAATAAATCTTGCTATAGAAAAGTCAATTCCTACTACTCAAATTTTATCTGTTAGATTCAATAGTCCCTCCACATTCGTCGATCAGTCTTTAACTCGTCGTCGTTGTTCTAATTTACCTTGGTGGAACAGTAAATGTACTGAAGCAGTTCAGAAATCCAAAGAAGCTTACTTAAATTTCAAATATGATCCTTGCGAGGAAACATATTTGGAATTTAAGAGGCTTCAAGCTTTTAAAAAATTGGTTCTGAGAACAGAAAGGTATAATAGTTGGGCTGCTCTTTGTAGCACTTTCAGTCGTCTCACTCCTTTGTCGCTTATTTGGAAACATATCCGTAAATTTAATAGAACATATGTTATGCGTAGGTCTGAAAAAGTTGATTGGATTCCTAATTTTTTAAAGAAATACACCCCCGATTTTGTCCCTAACAATTATAAATATACTTACAATAGCTCTGACTTGAATCCCAACACAACTTTTATCACAGATCCATTTACTATGCAGGAACTTAAATCTGCTATTTGTTCCAGAAAGGATACTGCTTTTGGTCTTGATGGTATTTGTTATAAAGTTCTGAAAGAAATGAGTATCAGTGGATTAGACATTTTTCTTAAAATAATGAATGCCCTCTGGTTAAACAATGACATTCCTGACTCATGGAGGACTGATTTACTGGTACCTATTTTAAAACCAGACAAGCCGGAAGCAGATCCTAGTTCTTACAGACCTATTGCACTTACTTCTTGTATGGGAAAAATTTTTGAGCAACTTTTAAAGCAAAGGTTAGAATTTTTTATTGAAAAAAATAATATATTACCTTCAAATCAGTTTGGTTTCCGTAGAGGTTTTTCAGCGCGTGAAAGTATTTGTCAGTTGCAGTTGGATATACAAAATTCTATAGTTAATAATAATTATTTCTTGTCAGTTTTCTTTGATATATCTGGCGCCTTCAATAGTGTAAATATTTCTGTACTTTGTAGTGAGTTAGGTTTTATTGGGCTACCAATGAAACTCATCTGCTGGGTCGAAAAGTTTTTATCTGAAAGGAAAGTATTTGTTAAGTATAACAATCATTTATTTGGTCCCAGATTTTCATCAATGGGTGTATGTCAAGGTGGAATTCTGTCACCATTGTTATTTATTTTGTATATTCGTCGTTTAAATTTAATTTTAGGCTCCCAGGTTAAAAACTTGCAATTTGCAGATGACCTAGTTGTTTATGCATCAGGAACTGACTTGACAAGAACTACTCAATCTATTAATGATGCATTAGCAAGTTTAGGTCAATATTTTACATATCTTAATTTAGAAGTTAATCCTTCAAAGTCCAAGGTTGTTGTATTTGGGAAAAGACTTTTCACTCCTACAATATATTATAATCATTCGTTAGTTCCTGTGTCGCCTGATGTAAAATTTTTAGGTGTAAATTTTACTCCTAATCTTTCATGGAAGCAATATGTGGATAGGATCATAACTAGAAGCAATAAAGCATTTAACATCTTAAAGTCTTTGGCAGCAACTTATTGGGGTGCTGATCCAAAGATTTTATTAATGTTGTATAAATCTTTAGTTAGAAGTCATTTTGAATATGGTTTTTTGTGTTTTGCTTCTGAGAAAAAATATGTGGAACTTTTGGGTAAAATTCAGAATAAATGCTTGAGATTGATTACAGGAGCATTCAGAACAACTCCTATTAATGTGATGGAGGTAGAGTGTAGGCTGCCCCCTATTTCAATCCGTTTTACATACCTCAAAGAAAGATTTCTTCTCAAATTGTATAATGCTGATGCCAATCCTTTGTATATTAACCTTTCTAATTCTTCAGCTTTAGTTGCACGAAAACTTTATGTTCTTCATGATTTTTATCCATTTACATCTTTTCTCAGTAATCTTGATATGTACAAAAGTAATTCTGGTTTGCCTTGTTATCAAGGCTCTTTTCTCAGCAAATTTCCTGAAATCAACATCATAATTAATCATGATTTGTCATCCAAAGAACAAGTTTATGAGAAATTGGCACAATTTAGTAATTATAAAATTATTTACACAGATGGTTCTAAGAAGCAGTCTAATGTCTCTTTTGCTATTTATGATGGTAGATCAAATCTTGGTTTAGGGTACAAAATCAATGAGCATGCGAGCATCTTCACTGCCGAAGCTGTGGCGATGCTGGCAGCTTTGAAACATATTCAAAATAACCATCAAGGTTGGTGTAGATGGCTAGTAGTCAGTGACAGCATGAGTGTGCTAAAAAACTTAAGGAATCACAAATTGCATGCTGGCACTAACTACATGGTTTATGAGATTAAGAACATATGGTCTGATTTGTTTGTAACTAATAACATTGTAGTTGATTTTTTGTGGGTTCCTTCCCATGTTGGTGTAGTAGGTAATGAGAGGGTTGATTTCTTGGCCAGATCCATAACCAATTGTAATTTTGCTCAGGTTCATAATATTGCTCTGCCTCCTTCTGATATTATTCCGCTTTTAAAAAATAGAATGTGTGAAAAGTGGCAAAGTCACTGGCATCATGTAACTCAAATTGAAAATAAAGGTCTTTGGTATGCTCACCTCGATGTTCCAATTAATTCACTTCCTTGGTTTTGTAGGAATAAACATTTTGTAAGAAATAGAAAATATTATTCAGTTATATGTCGTTTGCGTTTTGGACATTGTAGATTGAATTATCACCTTCATCGTATGCGTATTGTTTCTGATCCTTTTTGTGAATATTGTCAAGCCCGTGAAGAGCAAACTTTGTCGCATATATTTTTTGATTGCTCGTTTTTCGGCATTCAGCGCCTTCTGCTGATAGATGAGCTTATATCTGTGTATGATTCTTCCAGCACAGTCCCGCGTGCTATTCAGGATTTGCTCAAGAATTGTAGCACTTATAAACATCTGTACAGGTTTATTTTAACTACTGTAAATGAAGTTTAATTCTTTGTAATCTTGTAAATATCTATGTACCTATATAATTTAATATTGCACATAATTCGTTAAATTTAAATATTTTGTCCAATTTGTTTACGAATTTTGATTGACAGTGACAGATCAGATCACTTGTTTGGTCTGTCTCAATTTATTGAATGGATTTAAGAAAACGGATTTTACCATTGGTATAAATCACTTGATAAACATGGATTTACGATTTATTATTTTATTAAGACATATTTTCCTGGATTTTACTAAAGAATTACTTACTAAAGACGTATATTATTGGCCTTTACTAAAGAATTATTCACTGAAGACGATTATTATTGGATTTTACTCAAGAAGTATATTACTAATGACGATTATTTCTGGAATTGACAAAGAAAAAAATCACCTATGACGGATTTTGTTGAATTTTACTGATGAAGACTGCTCTACTGAAGAGATATTTCATGGATTATACATCAAACCAAATATACTGAAGACTAGGCTGCATGGTCTCTGATCTTTGCCTGTCCTGAATGGACGAATTAAAAAAAAAAAAAAAAAAAAGCAGCCAGACAGAGCCACCTAGATTTTGACACGAAATTGTCACACACAAATTCATTTGTCAAAATACCGTATAAACATTATCTTCTTTATCTCCCATCGTTTCTTTTATGTTTCTTCCCGTCTCCCCTACATTTGTTTAATTCGTCTTCGTATAAACCCAGGGGTGCGCGTGCACGACGAGCCAAGTGTCTTGTTCGGTGGAAAGCCAGTGAGTCGCGAGTCGCTAAAGACGTCGTTGTTGACCTTACGCCACCGTCGCTCCGATGCACTTCTGCGTTGTGTAACGACGCCAAAAATCCGAGCGGACCGATGCCAAGTTCGCGATCAAAATTCGAATAACGATAAATATACTGAACGGCAATCGCGAGGCTGTCAGGTCGGGTCGGAGTGTGTGGTGTCGCGTCGCGGTCAGGCATGGTGCGGACGTAGCTGGCGGATGCTGCAGCGCGGACCCGGGCTGGGGGGGGCGGCGCACCATGAGCGACGACGCCGCGCGGGCCGACGCCTGCACCAACGTTTCTCACACGCACCTTCCTCAGGTAAACAAACACACTCCACAGTCTCCAAACTACCTACTCCAGGTGCCCGACAACCATAAGCTTTCTATCAAATTTCTAATTGGATTGGTATATTATGTTATGATGCAAGTCCTCTATGTGCTACCATACTTAATTATGTAGGTATGGTAACATTGACATAGCACAGTTTCATTAGATTCATTTCAATTTTGCTTAGGTTCATATTTATAGCTATAAGCTAACTGCGTGTATACAATAGCTAAATATTTCATCGATGGGATAACTACTACTGATTATTCTGTTGATACGATTCAAGTTATACTTAATTAAAATTATGGATTCTGAACATTAGGTATAATCCTGTGTAATTAATGAATGATTGATTATATTTTATATGAAGGCAATATAGTAGAAATACTGAGTTGAGGTTGTATTAAAATGTAATTTTGTCATGTTGTAACAGATATAAAAACAACACTAAAGTCACAATACTACCTTATCTTATCACAATGCAACGAAACTAAAAAACATCTTAACAACACACGCACACCATGCATGTTACAGTTTCAAAAATATTTGTTTTACTTTAGAAACCTATAATACCGTTTCTAGATTCAGAGCATAATAAGTATTCTAAAAGGTAACAAAAAATAATAACCTTTCTCTTAGTTTTGCTTGATTAAAAATGGAGAATAGTAAATATGTAGTACAAGTTAATGGCATCTCATTATCGACACAATGTGCTAGTCATTGCTATGTGTGTGACTCATTTGGATTTGAATCAAAAACAAATTTTATTGCAATTGATAAGTGAGTGCAGATCTCTCTACAGAACATTAATGAATATCACAATCATTTGTAGGTTTTAAGCAAGTGCAAGTAGTAAAATTGTGACTTTGTATGCATTTATTGTCATATCTTGAAATAAAAAGAGTAACAAACATCCATCCATCCATCCATCCATCCATCCATCCATCGGCACAAACATCAATGACATTTATAATATTAATTGTATTATAGTACCTATCTTGAAAAAAATCCAGACTAAATGTGGCCACCATGTGCAGGCAAACAGCTTAAAAATATATTGTTTGTTAAAGTGTTACTTGGATCTAATACAAACTTTTTATCTATGGAAGGGTTGGGAAGGTGATGTTCAACCTGTAGCTGAAAGTGTTTATTTGTCTGTGTGTTCAACACATTGTTTAATATGTCATTTTCTGAAATAATTAGTAATTTATTCCTGAATCAAAACAACTTCTGTTTTATATTAACTTATGTATGATTTGAGAATGCAAAAAAGCAGTGTGTTACACAGTATAAAAAAATATTAAGTGCAGTTTCTGGACTGGAGATCTCTAATAATAAGTAATATAATGATTTACTTTTGAATCAACTTACTTTAGTAACCATTCATAAGTTTAGTTATAACATGTAACTCATAGTGAAATGTTTTAATATAGTGTTGTGTTGTACGTTACAGATGACAACGAGCTCGGCACCGCCAGACACCGGCAAGTGGAGCTGCGAGGTGTGCACCTATGAGAACTTCCCTCTCTCCAGGAAGGTAAATATCGAGTGGCAACTGAACGGTATGTGCTATATAAGGCTACAAGTAACTCTTGTAGTAATATAATGGTCACCTGGTACTTGGGTAAAGCCAAACGAGCGTGTAATTTTGTGAGCTGTGAGTCGCGTATTTTCGGTACTTACTTTACCAACTGAATTGACAACTCATTTTGCGTCGTCGTGTGGCACCAACTTCATTTTTGTATGAAACCGAATGCAGCAGAATTTCTGCGGCCGAAATTCTCACAAAATTACCTTCGCTCGATTGGTCTCACCTTTACGGAGTGTTAAAATTGCAAGTGGGTGTGTAAGTTCAAAGTAACAAATACTAAAAGGAACATAGACTAACAAAAAGGACCTTCCAAGTAAAGGCATGGCATGATAAATATTTTCTATGCTACAGCAGAGAAATATATTTATTGTTTCTAGACTCTTGTTTCTTTGGAAAATGGTTCTATTTATTGTTACATCACCTACTCGTAATTAAATAAACTATCTGTTCTCGCGTCTTTTCACACGTATTTGATGCTATGCACATTGTCTATTGAAGTTTGCATATGACTATATGAGTCATTGACCTTTAATTGCATTATGTAGAGCTCTTAGTTCCAACTACATAACACTAGTCATTTTATGTTTCATCTAACTAAATGTGACAAATCTAACAACTAGACAATATAGTCAGTTGGTAGATAGTTTTCCAATTAATTAATTAATTAAATGTACATTATACAAGAAGTGCATTAAATTTTCTAATTCTTACAGTCTTAATACCCACACGATAATGTAGATGACCGCACAATGACGTCAGTTCGCAATTAAACACACCGAAATGTAATATCTCGGCAATTAGCACATTAAGTGCCAACTTTTTGACCAAATGCGTTTCTTTCGAGTGTAACTAATGAATTCTGATTATATGTATGTATACGAGTACGTTTGATGTTTCCGTATAAATTATATTATGTAATTTAGTGATGGGCGATTGTTCCAAAAATTAACAATCGAATTATTCGAATGATTTCTGACACGGTATTCGAATGATCATTCATCATTCGAATGATTTTTTTCATTCGAATGATCATTCGCTATTCGAATGATTTTTAACTAATTAATTCATTCAAATACAAAGATCAAAATGATTATTTCGAATTTTTGTATGAAAATAATGAAAGTTTACTCAAGTTTTAAGATAATTAGTGTTTGTTTTCGCTCAAAGCAGCTTATTCCTTCAAGATGTAAAGTAAAAATCCATTAAACAGTGTACTTGCACACCGAGATTGATGAAAATTCATCCGAATAATATGTTTTCATTCGAATGATTTTTTTCATTCGAATAATTCGAATAGTCAAATTCTACAATCGAATAGTTTCAATCAGCCCTATTCGAATGATCATTCGAATGAATCATTCGTATTCGCCCATCACTAATGTAATTTACTTTTCGTTGCTGCTATAATACTAGTAATTGTGTGAGATATTTATGTAATAAATAACTATCACTCTTGATTACTTATGTAGAAAGCATTTTTATGATCTTTCTATACATTTAACTTAAACGTTTTGTGATGGAAATTGGATTATTTCAGGCACTTACTGAATCCAATGGTTTAATGTAGCTAAACAGATAGAAAGGGTGCAAATAAACTAAGCAATTTTTTAAATTTATTTCATTTTGACTGAGTTTGTAACATTCCCTTTTGTAAAAATAATATGTATTGATAAGTGGACTTCAGAATGTGTATGTATTTAAATGCTACCTATGTATGTTGTCAGTGTACGATGTGCCGGTCTGCGCGTCCGGCGCTGTGCGAGGACATCTTCCGGCTGCAGGACGGCGCCAGCGCGCTGCCGCCGCCCGACTCGCCCGCCTCGCCCGCCGACCACGACCACCACGACCAAGGTATGCCTCCGACTCAGCTACCACTGGCCAATACTAATTTGGCCAACTCATATAGCAGGCAAGTAATGTCAAGTTTTGAACGTGCGAATAAATGAATTTAGGGAACAAATAGCACGCGTAGCTAGCTATCCGAACCAAACCACCAAAAATAGTTGAAGTGCTGTACAGTGCAGTAATACTATTCATTCATTAAGTGCCTACCATATGATTGGCCAATCTCGTATTTAGCCAGTTACACTTTCTCTCGCGCCTCCCTCCCTAACTCGGAACGTGAAAAGTGTATGTGCTTTTGGTAAATAGTATGAGTATGAATCACGTTTAAGCAGAGGCTTAAATGTACCACACAAGAAAAATAGATATAATAACATCTTTATTATTAATTACCTCATATGGCATAGAAAGTGACTAATTAAATTCTTGACTGTATTTATTACTAGAACTCCGTCTAGTCGTGATATTTATTTAACCTTTGACCGACATTTTTAACCTTAAGATTACATTCCTTGAATTAATCTGTAGTAGAAACGACGCAAACGATGTATTATTTATTTCATGTAGTACACAGGTTTACAGTATGCACAATAGAGTATTGTAGTTGTACTAGGTAGGTAGGTATAGACACAGAATACCTACATAGGTTGATTTGGTGTAAGGTATTGAACAATAAGTAGAACACACTATACAAATACTTGCACAACTGTATTGTGTGTGTATGAGTCACGTTTTTGGTGGTCGTCGCGCTCAATCTGATTATCAACTACATGTTTATGTCTGAAGGATTTTGAAAAATGATAATTACAAAGAAGATTTTGTTTTCTTCTCTAATCTTACAAAAAAATTGTTGTAAACCTCTGGATAGTATTTGATAACTTTTACTAAGTATTGCGATAGGACGAGTTGATCCGTTTTGATTCTAACTCGCTTCAAAAGAAATAATTCAGAACAGGCATTTATTGTACCGGCTTCTAACGGTTTGATGCAGTTACTTTAATGACAAGAAAGGGTGATAGTAATGCAAATATTGTTCTGTTAGTTGTTATCTGATATATGATTTATTTGTGTTGTAGCAAGCGCGGAGGCGGTAGCGGAGCGCCTGAAGCCGCTGCGTATCTCGTCGCCGCACCAACAGCCCTCCGTGTCCGCGCAGCACAAGTGGCCCTGTCCGGTATGTACCGACTATTATAATACATGCACAAATGCGAGTGGAGTGTTTAGCTGAGTCTACGCTACACTAACCGAGCACGAAAGCAGTCTGATATTTCGTTCGTGCTTGGTTGCTTTCCGCCAGTTGTTGGCTTTTTGACGAACACAAAGGGATTTGAGGAAAATGTTCGTTGTAGGTTCGTCGTACGTCCACGCTTGACACCGTGAACGACGAACCAGAACAGCTTGGCTCGTGCTCGGTTCGTGTAGCGTAGACGCAGCTTTATAGTCTATAGTTTACCATTATATTCGAAATAGATAGATATATAGTTTATAATCTGTGATGGTGTATTTCAGACATGTACGTATGAGAACTGGCCCAAATCATTGAAGTGTGCGATGTGCGGCACGCCCGGACCGCAGCCGCCAGTCACGCCTAGGTCTTCCGGTAATATTATATGTGTACTTATTCAATGCCATGTTGTGTTACCATTTTTCTAGAATTTGTGATTGATTTATTCCATAATTTTTCAAGCTGTCAAGGCGACCGAAAAAGGTACGGTACATATCATGAGTTTTGTTAAGTCCGATAAACCTTTGTGTTTTTTCTCGTGTCTCGTATGATTCGAGTCCTGTGATTGATTATAGTGTAGTTACTTAATTTGTATAAGTTTGTAATCGTCTAATGTGTAATGATTTTTTAGCGACGGGTATAAACGAGGTGAGCAGTAGCGGCGGCGAGTCGGACGCGCGGCGCTCCAAGCGACGGAACAACCCCGACCTGCTTTGGTTGCAGGCTTGTTTAGGTACGTACTACTGCATTACGACCTCTACTCGATAACGACTAAGGGCTCTACATAAATGTGACACGATGACGCATCTTAGAAATCTGCGATGTATATCGGTACCGATAGGTGTTGTAGATTTTCACGATGCGACGTCGTGTCGCGTTTATATGCGAGAGCCCTCGCTTTAAACGCCCTATACACGATTCAACTTCGCATTCAATCCGTTGAATCAACTCGAGTCGAATCGACGTGTCCATTCAATAAGTTGCGTTTTTACGTCAACAAGTCGGTTCGATAGGTCGAATGTGATGAATAGTAATAGTAAGGTCCGGCTGCAGGTGTGGTGGAGGGGTCGCTGGTGGCGGTGGAGGCGTACCTGCGCGCGGGCGGGTCGCCGGGGCGCGCGCTGACCGCCGCCGAGGTACAGCGGCTCAACCGCGCGTCGGCGTTCGACGCGGGGCACACGCTGGTGCACCTGGCCATCCGCTTCCAGCGCCAGGACATCCTGGCGGCGCTGCTGGCGCGCATCTCCGGCGGCGGGCCCGGCCTCAAACGCTCGCCGTCATACATCGGTACACCACTCTCTGCTCACACATAATACACGCACTACATTTCTCGTTCTTAAGCGCGCTGTTGTTTCATGCGTTGCACGCAGCGTCAGACGCATGCGATCAGGTTTCTTCATACAAAATCGACAGCTGCGAGCGACGCATAAAACTACAGCGCGCCTAATCTGATCTGTCCACCTCGACGACGATCCTACAACGAGGCTTGTTGCCTTCCGTATAGATACTTATACCTATACAAAATTATCCCCTGTACTACGAAACGCTTTATAAAATCGTTACCACAATGAAATACCTGATTAAAATAAAGTAAACGCTATACTTGATGTTTCCAGCGCCGGACCTAGCGGCGGCGATCCGTCGTCACGTGGCGGCGAGTATCCGCACTAAGAAAGGCAACTTCCCCGCCAGATATATCAACGAGTTTTGCACCTTCTCACTACCTGCAGGTAATCACACCATGAGGATATATGAGAGAATAGAGCTCTATGTATTTTATACGATAAATGTATTAGGCTTTGCCACACTTGAATATCCACAATGTAGTCTATGGA
Source organism: Anarsia innoxiella (assembly GCA_947563765.1). Classification (NCBI taxonomy): domain Eukaryota; kingdom Metazoa; phylum Arthropoda; class Insecta; order Lepidoptera; family Gelechiidae; genus Anarsia; species Anarsia innoxiella. Next base: position 80,669 of record OX387414.1, on the reverse strand, counting down.
ACGATTCGCTGACTGAAAGTTTTATTAACACACTAGAGACTGCCCGCGAATTCGTACGCATCTATTATCATATCTTGGAAAATAATCATGATATCGTTAAATAATATAGCCTATATGTTATTCTGATGTGAAAGCTGCAATATTGCCAAGTTTCATCAAATTCCGTTCAATAGTTTTTGCGTTAGTAGGATAAACTCCACTTGAATATTTAAAACACCTAAAGAGTAATGGAACCCGTATAACGTAATAATATATCGGTATTCAGAAATCGAGGAGTTACCAGCGCCGATCCAGGAGCAGCTGTTCGCGGAGCTGCTGGACAGAGACGCGCAGCAGACGTTGGAGGCTGACCCGCCGCTCATCAACTGGAGTCTCGAGTTCACGCTCTCACTAGGTGACTAGCGACTTTTTCGAGACTGATTGGATCGTATCAAATTATTGATGTTTTTTTTTTCGATTTTAACATATATCTATGTATCGTTGAGTAGGATCCCGGCTGTACGCGCTGTGGAACCGGTCGGCGGGCGACTGCCTGCTGGACGCGGTGTGCCAGGCGGCGTACGGCGTGTTCGACCGCAGCAACGCGCTGCGGCGCGCGCTGGCCGACACGCTGGCCGACTCGCTGGCCGACGAGCTGGCCCAGCCGCTGGCCCCGCGCGGCGGCTTCTACGAGCGCTGGACCGCGTGGGAGCGCTGCGAGGCGCTGGCGCTGCACTACGCGCTGGAGGACGCGCAGCTGCGCGCCGAGTGGGGCCGGCTACTGGCGCAGGCGCAGGCGCCCGGCACGCCGCTGCATCAGGTCACTAGCCATACGACCTGGTTTTAATAATTGTGGACAATCGAATGTCAAACACTTCCCCGTTCTCTTTTCACCTCCCCGCCTCGCCGCTGCTCGCCGTGTCGTCTTACTAGAGACTGCTAAAGCGCTGACGTGACGTCACTACGCCAGGTCCACAGATATTGTAACTGGATTGTATATCGCTCATGTCCACACTTTTGATAAGTACCTACTTTTGACTGCAAAACGCTTTCGTTCCAGTATTGTGTAATAATTATTTAATTGTGATATGTGTGTGTTTGTAGCTGCACGTGTTCGTGCTAGCGCACGTGATGCGTCGTCCGATCATCGTGTACGGCGTCAACGTCGTCAACTCGTTCCGCGGAGAGGCGCTCGGGTACGCGCGGTTTCAGGGTGAGGCTACATAATAACTCAATACATCTATATTTACATCCTTACTTAGACTTTACACGATATTGTGAGATCGAAAGAAATACAGACAAAAGTCCAGTAGTCATAGCTATGCCAGGCTTAAGAATTCAGTCGAAAGAAAGAAAGAGACAATGATCTTCTCTATGTGACGAGCTAGAGATACCAGTCAAATCCGTCCCATTAAAGCAAGGATACGCCAATGATCTGAATGTTTGTTACCCCTCCAGGTATCTACTTGCCGCTGCTGTGGGAGCTGGAGTTCTGCTCCAAGTCGCCACTGTGTCTCGGCTACACGCGCGGACACTTCTCCGCGCTCGTGCCCATGGAGCCCTACTCGCAGCGACACGCATACATCTGCCGGTGGGTATACCGCTAGTGATGGGATACTGTCGATGAATCTATCGGTACATCTTACGTACTATTTATATTTATGTTTACAGGGAACAGCAAGAAGAAAGCGAAGAGATCACATTCCTGCCGCTGACTGACTCGGAAGGGAAACTGCTGCCGGTGCACTTCCTTACTTGTGAAGAGGTATAAATTAGAATTAATAATGTTGTTTTAGTGACGTTTTCCTTTTGTAGATTGGTTAAATTAAAAGTTTAAGTACTCTTAAGATGTGGGGGAGGCCTTTGCTCAGCAGTGGGACACAATAAGCTTTTTAATAGCTTACTCATGTACATATTATTTACTCATAGATACTCGAACCTAGTCGTCCCTTTTCCGGCGCTATTTTGAACTGCCAAGCGATTTCTAATGATATACTGTATCTCAAATTTTGCCAATATTATAGATGGGCAGCGCAGAAGCCCTGGTCCGGCGGTGGCTGGCGCCGGTGGTGACGCGGGGCGGAGCCCTAGCCGCCAGACAGCAGCTGCATCGCCGACCGCTGCTCGTCGCGCAGATGCTTGAAGAGTGGCTCAACCACTACCGCCGGCTTGCGTACGTACCATTATGATAACTAATTACATAGTAAAGTCTTTGTTCAGCCGTGTCTTCACTGGAAGACAGTCGTCTGGTGTTTAGGCAGATTAAAGATCCCCTAATAACACCAAAATAAACTAGCATGATCCTTTCTGAGAGCTCGACTTCTCGCTGCTCTGCTCGACTAAACAAGTGAAGTGACCGATAAGAAATCAAAAAAGAAAATATATGAAGTACATGCCATATGAATACAAGATACTGTTTCAATAGAAGTAAAATATAAAAATTGGTCGTGTGGTTATGTTGGCAGTCAACAGACCCGCGGCCCGTTCCCGCCGCGGCTGGCCGGCGCCGACTTCTCCAGCGACGCCGACACCGACGACGAGTAGCGCGCTGCAGCGGACACTACGCGATACACTCACTCATACAATACTTCCTACGTCCTCACTACCATTGCGGCGTAGAAAGTATTGGATGAAAGCACTAAAGCTACACATAAGTACACAGTACACAGTCGATACTAGCGGTTTTAGGGTCGCGAAAACAACAAGCACTTTGGAAAATATTAACTTGTGTCGTTTATCGATAGTCGATAGTCAAAAATATACAGCCAAAAATTGTGATTGTATCGATATAGTAATTGATGTTCATTGACCACGCTATCGATAGTGTACCTGTATATGCGATACTATCGATAGTTTTGAGATATCGATTCTGTCGATGTACAACACTAGTGGTAACCCCAGCGTGCTTGTTGCGGTCGCGCGTTAAGTTTGTCGTGTTACTTTCGGGTGTTAGTTTAGTTTAAACTTCCGACGGCCGCTCCGAGTGATACTAATGTTTAAAAGGACTCCAGTCCACGACTATCGTTGCTAGTTTAAACACATCTCTAAATCTATATGTATAAGTTCCAATTTGCATTTGTGTTGTACTGGATGTACGTCCTTTACAAATGGAGCCGCGTCGGATGCACCGCTAACTTCATTATGTAAGAAACGTCACTTTGTTAGCAAGTTTAGAATCGGACTTTATTTCTATGAAGAGTGCTTTTACATAGGGTACAATATTCGTATAGTTTATTTTGTTCTGTTTTGTCCTTTCTGTAACGTTTCCCTTAAAAATTCTAAGCTAGTAAGCACTCGTAGTAGTAAATAAGGTCTCATTTCGACTTCATAAATAACGAATGTAGCCGCTATAGAGGTACCCGTTCGGATTACGTTACGTTTACATTTAGAGATATAGACGCCGCGCACCAGACAATGTCTTAGTTCAATTTAATTATTTTATTAGCATCTGTTTAAGCTATTTTAAGGCTCATTTCCATCGGGAGTTATTTTTATAGGGAATTACTGTTAAAGCGTGTGGATGGTTTTAGATAGTTGATTTGTCAGTGTGCTCTAAACAGACGTGGGAAGGTCCGCGAGGGGGGAGCGGGACTCTAAATGCCGGTACCGACCAGCGGGGTAATAAATCACTACAAGTGTCGCACGGGCCAGGTTCGACTACGCGACGTACTACAAACATCTCGGAATCTAACATTTTATTTGTAGAAAAATTCCAACTTTGTTGTATATAAGTGTTTGGCAAATTGTTATAGTTTTTGTTTGCATTCGGTCGCCGCGAGGGCGTTGCGCCGCTACTCTCAATATTGTAACGCTTGAATCTGGTAATGATAGCTCTAGTGTAGGTATACAGCGGCGCACTGCTCGACACGGCGGGACCGCGTACACGACATTGATGTATTACATTACATAGACACTACTACATACCTACTTAATTTATGTTTTATAATCTAACTCTACAGTTACGCTAGTGTAGCTCTCAACTGTTAGTAAATGGCTTCATTATTAGTTTACTATATAATGTAATATGTCAATGGGCAACGCGCTTTGAGTAGCTACGTGTATTCACAGTTGTCAGTGTGTTTTATTTTTAAACTTATTCTAGATTATTTAGTAATGACACTGGAGAGTACATGAGGTACTCGGAGCGAAACGGTGATACAACGCAACGACTCAAAATATTATAAAATGAAAGCAAATGACAGTTAAATAATATAAATACAAGAGTATAGAATATAATGTTTACAACATTGTACAGAGAGTCTAAGGTTATAAATATTTATTTGGTTTGGTTGCATATGTAAATAAAGATATTGGTTTGCAATTATTATATAGGTGTATAAATAAATTTAGCGCATAAAGCAGAACTGGCGGGTCTTGGAGCCGGAACTAGTGGCGGCGGGGCCTAGTGCTCGTTCGCACGAGCGCTTTTTCACGCGCGTTAAAAACACGTTTAAATAGTATCCCTAGCATTCCCTAGTACCTGTTCACACTACATTGTGTGAACGGATACAAAGGAATGCATGTTCTATTTGAACGTTTTTTTAACGCGCGTTGAAAAAGCCCTCGTGCGGACGAGCACTTACATTCTTAATTAACTTATAAGCACCACAGTATCTTTCAACTGCATTAATAATACTACACCCTTAAGTGATGTCTATGCGTTAATATATCACTGTACCCCGCCCGCACTAGCGCCGGCTCCCGGCGTCGCCTGCAACTGCTCGCATACAGCCGACGTAATGCAATTTTTGTCTGTTAGACGCAGAGCTAGATTCGATATAGATACTTGGTAAATTAAAAGAAACTATATTTTTATTTTTGACCAAATCTGTAAATAAGTTAGTAGGTAAGTACATTCTTCCATTTCACGAAACGTCATAGCGACACCCTGTTTTAACAAATCTACGTTAATTCAAATTATATATGTACCTAATTACCTACTAATTTTTTAATCAATAAAGCACTTATTTTATGAAGCTGTTCGAAATGGTTGTTTGATTTTCAATTAAATTACCTTCTCCGTCTGTCTGCTCCGCTTACCTAAGAATAATAATGATAACGTCGATATAATAAAGTACTTATCTACATATAACTTAAAAAATAGAACACAAATATAAGAATTACTCGTTTCCAATGTTTCTTTACCGACGACGATGGTCAATAAGACGCTTGTATGTGGTGCATTGCATATTTATTATCAGTATACGGGCAGCTTTATCTTGATTCTTTAAATACTTTTATCTTATTGAAGTATACATGTAGATTTAAACAAAATGTAATATATCTGCTTGCTTCCACGGTAGAGCGGACAAGCCAATCAATCTCGCTCGTAGTCGTGTTGTCGCATGCAGCAGATTCAAATGAACGCAGCGGTAACGACGACGGGGAACACAGTCGAACGAAGCGAAACTTCCGAACGCACGCATATTTGACAGCTAGCTACTTGCTCTGTACTGTGAAAAGTGGGAGCGCTACATTTTACTCTTTTTCTTATAAAAAATTAAGCTAAAGCTCCATTTAAAGAATTAACCTACAGTTCCTCTGTATCATAAAGTGTTTGTGTGATAATGGAAATAAGTTTGGCCAAATAGAACAGTGAAAATAAGGTGCAGCAACGGTCGAACAAGGGAGTAGTACAAAATGGGTGAGTACACCGGTTGGATTTTTTCTTTTATTTCACGAAATATTTACATGAAAACTGGGTAACTTTACACTAAACCCACTCCTTACTACTCCAGTAATATTATTTGTATGACAAGATCACGGGCAGCGCAAACGGCGTAATGTTTATTGGGCAAATTATTGATTTTTTCATGCGTCCTTTCTTCCGATAGCGAAGTTAAATATTTATCTTTATTTATGCTGAAAGTAGCGAGGAAATTGCCCTTTTGTAATAATATCTCTTTCGTAGTATTTGCACGAAATTGTAGAGTTATTTCTTGTAATCAAAGATGCTACACCAAACCAATATAATATTTGAATCTAAGTTATACTGTTGAGAAAAACTTCTAGAATACTTTACATACGATGTTGTGCAAGATGTTATAAGTTATTATGCAAATTGTCTGTATGGGTGATCTCGGTAAGTTCTCAAATTGTTTAGCAGCATTTAGAGGAGTGTAACGTTTAGCTAATGTGTCAGTAACTCATTAGAGGCATTACGTGCCGCAGCCGCCGGCCGCTAAACGCTGTGGCCTTGCATCCGCGCTGCCAGGAAGCTGCCTCACTTCACCTTAATGCCACTTTTTGTTTATCTAACTAAATAACTACACTTCCTTTTAACTAAAGAAACGGTCCTATAATAAATTAAAAGGCCACTCCTAAATTCTTATTCAATTGTTTCCAAGTACCAAATGCCATCTAAATGATTCATTGATACAATAATGTAATTGGATTGCACCTAGAAACATTTATGTTCTTGTTTATTATTAAAAAACTGATACTTATACTATTCTCATTAATAAATTTCATGTATCTTGGTATTTAGATCAAACTCTACCCTTAATATTCTAATTATCTTTTTTCCTGCATTTGTGGCAAAAGGCTACTTAAATGATATTGAATTAAATGAAATAATATAAGATAACATTACAGTAAATTATAATGCAGAAATATGCCAAACATTATCAGTGACTAATTTATTTCGCACTTGAACAGAACACTTGTCAGTATCAGTTGATAAATCATGCCATTTGTTACATATTATCTGCATTTATCATAGACACGTTTTTGGATGTAAATATGCATAATTTATCAACTAAAAACATCAATATGGAACTTATTATTTTAAACAATTTATGTCAGATATATTGATTATTATAAGACAATTTAGTTAAAGATTGCATAAAATGTCTGAAGTACTCAAGCTCAATATAAACTGCAACAAGGATTTTATTTTACCTCCTTATCTGAACCTAATCACATTAATGATGTAATTTATATTCTTCTCAGACTTATGAATTTAATGTTTTTTTGCAAAGTTTTATCGTTGATGTGGTATCTTGGTCATGGATGATTTGTCCTTTTTCTGTGTCTTATAAGATTCTTCTAGAAATTTGTTTCTGATGGATTGTTTTATATTTATGAAAAATGTTTAATCAGATTTTGATGAATGAGCAATTTTGTATATCACTAATAGCTCCAGAATCATAAATTTCTCATTCCTACACAAGTTAGCTAGTGCAGTGGGCTGAAGTACTAGGTAGCAACTAGGTCATGAAGTAATCTATGCAAATTTTATTCCACTCCGTGTTATACTGTAGCTTCTATTAGTACAAGTTATACACTTACCTACTTTGTTGTGTTGCTAATTTTATGGCAGGTTTTAAGCGGTTTAATTAAAATTGATTTATAGCCTAGTATCTTGTCGTATTAAGCAATTTTTATCCTTTGTGTAGTAATAATAATTGTGATTGATGTTGTGGGTAAAGAAGCTGTTTTATTTATTAAAAAAAAAGTCTTCAAAACGCAAAAACCTCTTGCGTTTTGAAGACTTTTTTTTTTAATTGGACATAACACGAGTATAAATTGATAGATCAGAATACGAATATTCAGAAGAGGTAACTGAATTAAGTAGTCGAAAATAGAAACCAAATCGTAGGCGAATAGACGTAATACTTGCATTCCTAGTTTTTACAGTGATCCATTCTTCATCTCAAGTTAGGCATCTACGTACTCGTATGTATGTAGTGCAGTGAAACGGCGTGTATTTCTTTGGCGCCTGGAGGCAGTGACAGGTGCGCCTAGCCTGACACCGACACGAGCGGCTGGCGGCGTCGGTGGAGCGGCGCGGTGTCCGGTGACGGATCTCAGATCGGGTTGTAGAGGGACGGCTCTTGTTGCATACAGCTGGTGGAGAATACAGGGGGTTTACTTACATGTTAATTAGGTTGACAGGTTTAATTTTACTAGTTTCTTTTACTTGTCTTAACATTTTCGCTGTTGATGGGCTGTAAATGAGTGGACGCGTTTTACGTGAAGCACTCGTGTGGACATCAGCTTGTAGATACGAGTATGTCATGAACAAAAAAGATAGTTGAGGGAATAGAGTTTTGTCGTAGGCAGTAGTCTTGTAGTGTAGTCTAGGCGATGACTTCATAACCCAGTTCATCTACTCGCCACTCGTAAGTAACAGGTGTGGTTTCAGTTACGTGATGTGTTACCAGAAGCTTTGCTCAATCCACAAGGAAAAAGGTCCTAATGTATGTCTATTTCACATAAAATAGGTATGTTAGACAGCGAAGTTCGCCTCGTAAAATGTGGTAACTTGATCCGAGCGTACACTCGAGGGAAAAGCGAAATCTTGTAGATAACTTATTGCGATATTGTTAGAGCTAAACAAACAGCTTACTGTTGTTACGGTTAGTTATACTTAAATAGTTGTTTTGGCAAGTTTCGCACTCGGTAATGTTTTCGAAATCCATTCATAGCACGGTATTATTTACGCTAATTAACATTCGCTAGTAATTATCGTAGTCTCTTTCTTTTAAAACCGTTGTATCGCCTATCAACAACCGATGAGTCAGTCGAACATCTTTAATTAGGATTTCACAAGTAGGTGAAGGAGACCCACCTTGGGCGGCGCGGGCGAGATATGGGCCCGGTTCCATTCGTTTACGTATATTTTACATTCTTGTTCCACACACGGCGATGGTAGGTAGCTTGGTAACGGTGGCTTTAGAATATAATATCTGCTTTAAGTTAAATCTGTTTCTTCATTGTGATCAAATTGTTTTAAAAGCAGTTGCCTTAAAACTATCTCATCGCGATTCCCTTAGAGACTCGAATTCCGTTTCCTGTCGTATGAACTGACTAACTTTGTCGTAAGACCTTTACTTCTAACCATGATGGAAATGTAATTTTGTTACAAACTACGTCTTCGCAACACATTTTCTCTTTACTTAACCCTAAAGTTTTTGCAATAGATTTATTTGCTCTACCTTCGAGTGTTCTATATCCAAAGTTTTTCCCGTTAATTTTTTCCTATTCTGTATTCATTCATTCGAGTAGTTTTTCTATGTGAACCAACATTGTATGCGTTGGTTGTCCCCTCGGTCCCATTGAGTCCCCGACACGACTTCAATTAATCGGCGGCGCACTAAAGACCAACCACGGTCGGTAGGTATGCAGTATGAATCGTTTGAACAGACCCCGCTTACAGTACTCAATAACTAACAACCTTGTAACATGAACAGGGCTCTCTGTTCTTTAATCACTTATTTGCGCAATCATATTCCAACTTTAATGCCATGTTTTCCTTCAAAGGGTTCTTTTTTAACCAATTAGATTCTTGAGAGTCGCTAACGCAAAATAGCATCTTAGAATTATCTCTCTCGTTGTCTTAAACCATTGAAAGCGTGATCCTAAGACCCCACGACCGTTTCCAAATGTGGACAAATAGTTTCACTGGAATTATTTCAATACTTAGAAGTATGTCCAAAAAGTTAGTGTCACGGAGCGAGCAACGTGAGACGTCGCTCGGTGCGGGGCTGACCTTCAAACAGACTCGATGGGGAAAAACTCCACGACGAAATTACTTACTCGCTCGCTTCAAGATAATCACATTAAGTTGCGGCGATAACTTCAACATCAGCTAAAACAATGCTCGGTCCGGTTCGTTCACAGTATCGTAAAGATACGCTGCGCATTGTTGCAATTCAGCATCCATTGAATCCATTCATTTTATTACAGATATTGTACTATTGGATTTAAATAGGACAGTTCAACAAAATCCTTTTACTGCTTTATTCTTATACTCGGCTTCCTGGATCATTTTAGTTGCCAACTACCTAAAATTCAAATCTTCAAGCTATGTAAGTAGTAAAAATGATGTGTACAAGTATGTGTACATAAGTAGGTAATGTTTATAGTTAACGTGACACACTCCATACAGATGTTTTGTATCCAAGCTGGTGCTATTGGCTGTTTTGCAATCGGCCGCGGACCAAATGTCCCCGATAAGATAACCTGCCTCTGTCACTACATAACGACTTCAAACATCGCCTTGTTATACATTTCTGCTTTACAATAACATGTTTCACCATTTCACGTTATAAATAGTCAATGGAATGCAAATATCGGACCAAACTAATTCATTAGGGAAAATTAATTGGTTTTATTACATTTTGTTGATCGTTAGTTCGTTTTCGATGACCCGAGCTATGAGTAGGTTTGTTTCATTATACGTTATATACGATTTTAATTATTCCGATTGTGATGCGATTATGAATACGATTCTAGAATCTGTTGAGGATAAGCATTGCGTCATAGATTGCAATGAAGAATATAAATCGACGATTAAGGAAACACATACTAGACATAATGACAATGGAAATACCTACAGTAAAGTAAGTTCTAGGAAAGATAGATCGAAAAGTAAATCTTGTTAGATAGGTACTAAGTATTAAGTCTATCTTTGACCTTGGCTTATTAAGGGTGAAGTAGCTTAAACTTAGTTCAGAATTGTACTGTTACGACTTTCTTCAATGTATCGTACACTATGTTTGCGTGTGTTTGGAAAGTTCCAAATACCTACTTATCCAAACTGCCAAAGTAACGTGTATTTCGAGTGAAGGCACAAGTAGGAGCTGTAGGAGTTTGTCAAGTCTTTCAATGGTAATTACTGTTGGTTGTAAGTAATTTATGACGCGCATAACTTTAACAATCGGCTCAAGGCTTCGTCTTTTACTATAGTAGCGGTTTTAAATACAAGATAAAGTATTTTAGTTTTAAAATTTAGTTTTCAATCAAGATGTGCCACGATATTTGAAGGTTATGAATCCTTTACAAATCGGTGTACAACCATACGAAAGAAAGTAACAATAAGTTATTCAGTCGTAAAATGTTTCACTAGTGTGTTTTCACATATAGAACAAACAAATACTACGTCTCAGTTATTATGACTGATGTAATAAAAAGCAATCATACGAGATCGTAGTGTAAACAGATCTCGAAGAAATATCGATTGAGATGAGTTGCGAATCTAAGCCCTGATCCACCGCCCGTCGTCAACCGAGCGGCGGCGGCTGGGTCGGATCCTATTATGTCAGATATACCCGGCAATAGTTCACGAGAATCCTCTTTTGTACCAGCGGGAATACAGATGGGGTTTCAAATTAACTAGTAAACCCGCGTGACCTACTTCCTATGCACTTCCTCTATTTGTTACACGCCGACGAATGGGATACAATTGGCGTTTACGACTGCTGTTTGTTTGGTTTATTTTATGTAAATGCTCGTAAAAGATGAAACGTGAAGCAAATGTTGGAGATCGGCCACCCGGCTGTGCAGCGTGGTGTGCTTGTTGATTCAATCAATTACAGCCAATAGAACTTTCTAAGGCGGTCTAATCACTGAGTGTGGTGGATCTACAGCGTCGAAATGTGTGCGGTCTGCAGTACCTAATAATTAATTCATACCGGCTCCTAACCTAAGCTTATACTGAGATCCCATTTTCTACTAATAGCTAGCATTACTACTAAGCAATAAGTACCTATCTTAATACTAATGTGATGTCTCACAATTAAATATACTAACATTCTTTAACCAGTAGGAATCCTATTAGCTAGTCTACCTTCAGGTTTAATGATTAATTGAAAGATATCTAAACAAGTGTGAGAAAAGCTGGAATGTGTTTGATCAGAGAGGCCGCTTTCCCAGAGTGGTCAGTGAGCGTCACGACACGACCGCAGACGACACGACACGCGTCACTGCACCGGATAACACCGACGACACTGGCTGCAAACACCAAACTACTTGTACCAAAGTGTTACTGCCACCGTGGTCCAAATAATATTTAAACAAATGATACTCCGGGCTAAGTAAGTCATCAAAATTGTCTGTAGAGATTTTTACGATTGCTGTAGTTATCGATGGGTGATTAGACTGAAATAAAAAAAAACAAGAAAATCTGTCCCCTGTGGATGTAAGAATAGGTATCCCTATGCAGCAGGTGACGATAGATGTTGTCGAATAGCAAGTGCAACTATTTATGCAGCACCGTGTCTACATTTGCATCAAGGATGTGTTGAGATGCGACCTTACAGGATATGCGCATGTCCTTCCATCAATTAGAAATTAGTAGGTACCATTAATACTGAGTCCATCGGAGAGAGTACACTAACCTAAGAAACTTCCGCCAATTCAATCTACAACAATTATATCTATTAATCTATCTTTCGCATACCTCAGTATGGTAGAGATAATGTCAACATTCAACAGCATCGATTCACATTTCGCATTCATATTCGTTCACATCTATTGAGAAAGTTCAAGGTCCACTACTAGTTATTAATATTAGCTAGTAAATTATACGGCGACTTGTTTCTTCACAGATGTACTGTTTATTTATCTATTTTATGAAATCTTTCGATGAAATGATTAGCCAATTACCAATTAATATATAACGATAAAGCTAAGTAGTATAAAGGTAGAGTCTATTACGAGCTAAATCCTGTTTTCTCTAAACTATAAACATAAGGTTAGTATCATATACACTTAATAGATAAAAACATCATTAGGTACTTTTCATTAGCCATCTTTAAGTGCTTGCTTTATACAGGTAGCTATTACTAATGCGTATTAATTACTTGAGTTCATTAACAAAGTAGGACGCGATCGGAAGGTGACGGCTGAGAAGGACGGTGGGCAAAGGGCACTCAGTGACTGACATGTTTGTAATGGGATTATTTCATGAAATAGTACAACATTCTGTCAGTAGCGGTAGTGACAGGAAATCGTTATCGTCTTTCAGAATGTGTCGATTTATCGTAACCTTGGCACAGCTCGCGATAACCGGTGACGAAATTATAAGTTCAGGCTTTTTTTTAGCGACACGAAGTTGTCCGCTTCCCTCGGCCATTGTGACGCTTCACTTTATATTCGTTGGATGTCTCGGGAAGCTTTCGAAAGTAGCTTTTTGTACTGTCCAGCCGCAGCCGACGGCACGACTTCGCCGTATTTGGTTACGGGTTGCTGCACTCGCACTCACAATCTTTAAATCAATGTCATTCCATTTTTTATTTCGGGAGGATCTGACTATTGTCTTACACGATGTGGAGATCGAAAGTACCTTGACTTTCTTTTACGTTATCTGTCAGAAAGATAAGTTAACTAGGTTTATGCTGGTTTGCAGTCGCGCAGACCATCTTATTGGAAACCTTGGCATCTAAACAAACACGTAAACAAATCCCTTAAGAGTCAGTAGCCGGCAAGTTGCGGACTTCCTTAGTCACTGCGAAATGCTTTCGTGAGTTCAATGGCCATAAATCTTCTTGTGATTCCATATTGTATAGGAAGTAGAACTTATTTATAGAGCCGGAGTCGCACGCGCGTTGCGGCGTGAGGGGCGCCCGCGCACACCGCGGGCGGGGACGCCGGCCGGCTGCCAGTGCTCACCGCGACACCGGCCCGGACGGAGCTCGCGTTTCGTGCGACACCCGCGCACACTCGAACGACGTGCCCGCTGTTGCACTTTGGAAATTGTTCTCGAGTGTCAGTGATAAGTCTGATATCGATTTGCCAATCGCGAGCGTCGCGATCGCGGCTACGTGGGAGATAACCATCACCGCCGCCTCGCCCGGCCCGCGGCCTTTGCCGAATTACCCTTTGTTTGGCCCATCTTTGTGACCACTGAGTTCAGTGTGGTGCTATGAGACCGAAGGAGGAGATGGACACGAAGGTCCAAAAAGGGACCTTCATTCTGTCCGAAAAGATCGACGACACCAAGTCGAAGAAGAACGAGAAGGAAATGAAGAAGGAGATGAAGCGACTGGAGAAGGAGAAAGCGGAGAGGGAGAAACGAGAACGGAAGGCGCGGGAGAAGGAGAGGGAGCGCGAGAAACAGAGCAAAAAAGGTCTGTATCATTGCAGTGCACGCACTACAATCACCAGCCAGACCTTGGTTATCATTGAGCTTAGTTGTTATCATGATGTCATCTCGCATATTTATAGAGATTATGTGTGATACGAATGTACGCAAGCGCGGCCATAAAATCTGTTTGGTTGTATTAAAAGCATTCTCACGAGTCGAGTCGCATTGTATGCGGTTACATCATGATTCATTTGACCTTCCGCGAGCCTAATCTCTCCAATGTTTTGGCTAATTACGTATTCCATTTTCAAGTTTAATGAGATCTAAAAGAATTGTATTTGTATTGGAGGTGAATCAGCGTCTCTGTGTTTGTTAGTCGACATGATGTGAAGCTAAATACACGTCGCGATTTATATCCAAACTGGTTCTAAGCTGATGAACTAATTATTGTACCATTACGAGTGGCGCTCCTTTAAGGGCCGCTAAATTTGTTTAGAAATAACTTCCTTAGAGCGCAGACGCAACTAATGCATACCATTTGTTGGGAGGGCGTCCGTGTCGTTTACCCCTGTATTTTTAGAAATGTTATTTCGTCCAGATATCCCTCTCAGCACACTTTTCACGGCGTCGGTGACATTTTGTTTGGCAACTTCAGCACACATTTCTGACGCTTCTTGGAAATAATATCAGCGTCACTGACATCAATTACTTTTTAGTAAGTTTAAAACAGGATTAATAGAATTCACAATTATAACTAAAGTGGTATAGTCTTATAAACCAAAAACGACATAAAATTCATTTAAATTATTCGATATGACAGATCTGTATTTTATCTTTCAAAAGAAGCCCGTTTTGGGAAATAATTTCCAGAGAATTGACTTTTGCCTATCAAAATTCTCTGTCTGATCGGGTCAATCGATGGGAGAGGGTTGGATCTCCGTCGTGTTGGTAGTTGTGCTACTTATCCGTGACATACGTTCCCCGTCACGTTCCGCCTCGTCTGCGTCTAATCCACGATCAAGAAGGGTTGCTCTCCTGCCACCACACTTTGATTGCATTCGCACTTTGCTTCCAAAGGTCACTTGGTAAATATTTACAATCGTGTTAATTCTGACGTCAATCCTCAAGATGAATGCGCCATTGTACAATATTTCAGTTTCACTAGCTTCTCCCTGTAGCGTGTTATGAAACACTAAGTTTCTCTTTCAATCAATCGTTTCAGTTTATGGACGTCAAGAATCTCATGTTTCATACAAACATTGAGCGCGGAGCGTGACCGCGGCTAACCGCCTTTAGATTTATGCACCGGCTTACATACAAGAGACTGAGACGTTCGTCACGATTTGCTTGCATTTAATGAGTTCGGTTGTAATGCAAATAAGAGCATATAGCACAGCGCAGAGCCATTTTCTCTTATGAAGTGAGTCGGGCCACGGAACCGGTTTGTGTTTCGCAACGCCGCTGTCCTCCGTCTGCCGGGAAATGGCCCTAAAGTGCTGCCCGAGTAATAACTTTACAGCTCGATTCAGCTTTCCTTCCTTACTTCCTGTCTGCGACTAGCTTATGCGATGTCGGCCTCTATTTCCTGTTGCTCCTTTCACACTAGCACACGTCCCTCGTATCCTCTTTGTTTACATGCTGAGAGTGATTTCATTTGTGTTCTCGGTTTATTTTGAATAAGTAGACTTTAAATTACACAAACTGCTGTCGTAACTTTGCGGTGTATCTCGGCCATCACATAACACTTGAGGTATTTTTCCAACCAGATAGTTAGTGTCCAGTTTGTGTACTGGTTCGAACCTAATGTTGTAAGTGAGTGAACGCTGCAAGTTATCGCTCTAGATAGCGATCTGACCGCGTTACTGTTTCCAAATTAGCACTTGATACATTGCACACATTACACAGCATCTCGTTATATCACGCCACTATTGCATGACAACTTGCGAAGCCTCACTGCGCCCGAAAACGAAATCCACTGCAATCATAATCAATAATGGATATACCACTTTTATTCATTACATTACGCCCAATCCGGTTATTATTAATTGTGAAAGTACTATCTAAATGCAGCGGAACAAATTCAGTTATAAAAGCAATCACTAGTTAGTATCTTGCAAAACTGAAAGGATCAGATTTTGGGGTCGCGACCTATACCACGCTCCACCAAATGTATTTTGGTTCTTTACAGCGTGTAGTTAAAATCGTTCTGCATGTGTGAGCAGAAATATTGACGTATCCAGTCTTATAGAATAATCTCTTTGTTAGCCAACTTCTATTGTGTCGCACGGCTCTCACACTACGGTGATGGATTCCAGTGACAATGATCGGAAAATCGTGCATTAGGTTACGGGTTTAGGATGCTACACGTTGATTTATTTCTATCTGATGTTATTTCATCGGTTTGAATTTGGGTTTTCATCAATCGGCTTTCAATATCTGAATAATATGCGCCTGATTGCTAATTACCTAAATATTTGTATGTTGGTGTAGACCGGCGTCTGTGGTTGCTATAATTACCCGCGACTGCTTTCCACTGCACTGATTTGGTTTATTTCGTGTAGACATGATTAAGTCCATGCACTGACGGATTTCACAGCTCGCTCAGCAGCGGCGCCGAGACGCTGATGACGTGGCGGCGCTACCGTTCTTTCATATCCCTCTTATTTGTTGCTAATTTCTTACTGCCGTTTAGTGCTTTATGTTCTCTAGCGAATGTATATTTAGTTAGTTCACACCGTCCGTCGGCAGTTGTTTGTGTTGGGTCAGTAAACTTGCTCACACTTACAATGTATTCTCACGGTGTTTCAGTATTTGTTGTAGCAGTGAAGTAAAACATCGATCGCATCACACGACGACGACGGCGGCGGCGGGTGATGGCGTGGTGAACTGTATCGCGTGACTCGGTGTTACTGCACTGATTTGCCCGCGTTTTTGCCGTCTCGCCCAAGTCTAGTTTTTGCTACGATATTAACACTACCACTTATATAGCTTCATTATCATTACCCAACATTATAACTTCAACTATCTCTTCTGAATTCTCTCAGTTCGTTACCATCCGCGTGTTCCCGATGAGTCATTGTTTATAGGTGAAGTAATCTCACGTTCAATGTTCCATCTCAGTTTTAATAAGTTTTATGATTCAATATTCCCGTCGATCTGTTGTCTCGGGTTCGATATAGACAGTCACGTAGCGCAGCTCGCCTCTCGCAGATCAAACGATTATCTCATTCCAGATAGGTTTTTATTTCTCACGCCTCTATTCTAATTATATTTTATAAAAAGTATAACAGATAATTAGTCAAATCATGTACCCCTTCTCATATTAAAGTTGACAAAAAATATAATTACTGAACTTATAACCAGTGGCTGGTTTGGACCACGTTTTTTTTTCTTCGCTTCGACGACGGACGACTCACATTATTTTTTGATCGCAACAAGTAGGTACCTAATTATAATTAAATGACAACTACTAATACACGAGTAATCCTATTTTCCGTCTTCTACCTACACCAAAAGAAATAGAAATATCACTCAGCCTAGAAATGAAATAAATTCGTAACATCACCAAGCTGTAGGTCCTATAGGTATTATTGGCTATCTATTAATTAATAGCGCGTTGGTCGTGGCCGGTTTGTCCGGAAGGGCGAGGCGCCGCCGTCGTCGGTGGTTTCTATAGTCCGCGGGTAATTACTTGCCGCAAATAGAGCGTGAGGGAGCCTCCACGTCATCCATCAATCTACCAATATCATATCTAAATACAGATATACTGCTGCAATAATCTCTTCTATTTATAATCAGTTCTTTGTTGTGCGATTGAGAAATGAGGTTACTGAATATTAATAACTTTTCATTGTTTTTCTTACTCCTTGTTTTATTCATCGTTATCTGGAATCAAATGATCAGATGGATATAGCAAGTTTTATGAACAGGTTATTGATTATATTCAAAGATTGTTTACATCTCTTATGTAAGCATTTCAAAACAATTATTTGTAAGTACATACTATAGATCGTCCTTCTGATTAGTTCTGCTACTAATTTTCCTATTTTTTTTTTGCGATTCAGCAGATAGGTAAATTTATGTGTTGACTCCAACACAAGATCCTAGCTCTTACATTTTTGATGCTGACAAATCGTAACCCAATTATAGATATATATTTATAAATATCCAATCACCAGATGTTCGTTATTTCGCGCCCCTTCCTACAATACAACACGATAAGAAAGATCGACATTGAAGTGTCAAACCTGTTGTACTTGCAGCAACACTTACGAAACACTCTTATCGGGACTTAGCTCCGCATTCTTTGCTACGTGAATTGCAATCGCTTTGTTTATTTATACCTCTACCGCTTCTACCTCGTGTGTCGTCTCTAGTATCTACATATTTATACATAATGTATATGTTACGGGCAATGTGATTAATTGGGCATTATGCATAATGCCCGGGCATTATGAATAATGCCCAATATAAGCGGGCAATGTGATAAATACTATGTCATTAATCAAATTGCCCGGGCATTATGTATAATGCCCGTCACCTATTGGGCAGAGTGATAATAAACTTGTTTCAGTACTTTTTTTTATTTTAAAATGAAACCTTATCTCACCTAACCCTAACTGAAAGTCAAATAAATGTGTAGGGTAGATTACCTATTATGAAACTTAAAATTCTCATCATTTCTTCATAGGTTAAGTTGGGTTTTAGTTTAGGTTAGGCCATACCGGACTCTGATTTGTCAAAGGGTGACATGCGCTGGTTTCTCTAAAACATTTCCTAAATCCCTAAAATACTACTTCCCTAAAATATGTGGAAAGCGTTGATGGCTGGCACATGCGTTGAGACCTGTGTGAAGGTGCTGCTGTGACGGCCGGTCATGTACCTTTGTGGATTCTATCAAGCTAAGCCTTTCACTTTTCAGCTTCCCTTATACTATGTTCTGGATATTGCAGGGGCAATTTTTTTATTCTTTGTTTATTGATTTAAGCTCTATTGAAATGTAAATTTTAATGTTTGTTTCTGTGTTTCAGCCTAAGAATTTGTAAAACTTAAATTGAAAAGAGCGACCCAATAGAGTTTCTTGCTAGGTTATTCGCTGGGGGCACTCTTGCGAATCTAGCATTAACTTTAAAAAATGACCCTTTCCAAAGTGTTGTCAAACCTAACTTACAGGATTAAAAGAATTTTCATTTTCATTTTCATTTTGGTACCTATGCAGCAAATACGTAAAGTTTCTAAAAACTTAATTGTGTTGAAGTACTTAATAACATAACATAATTATGAGATGCCAAATTATTTTTGTACTCTACTTCAATAATTTTAGTTGCTAAAAATGCAAAAACCTAAACTCTACCTAAAGCAATGACCTAAAATTTCTAAAAAAAATTGACCATAATATGTCTCTGACAACGTTTCGAAAATTTGGCGACTTTAGAATTATCGCAACCTACAATTATCAAGTTAACGGAGTATTATTATCAAATTGCCCAATGGTCTTTGGGCATTATTCATAATGCCCGGGCAATGTGATAAATAGCACAGTTTTGATAGTAATTAATCACATTGCCCAAAACAGCTGGGCATTATTCATAATGCCCGGGCATTATGCATACTGCCCGCATTAATCACATTGCCCGTAACATATATACCTACATGAGTGTTTACTAAGTTAGTAAAGATGTGCGACATGTCCAACGATGATTTCATCGTCTTACCTTCGCGCGTTGTTAGCTTTATCTACAAACGTCCATACTTCTTGATTATTTGACGCAATCATTCTGTTTCTTCTGTTCTATAATTTTCTGTTATTTATACGTTTTTTTTTTAATTGAATTAAGTACGTTGTTTGTTTTTGTGTGTTGTATAGGTATAAATAGTTTGTGATATTTGACATTGAATTTTGTAATTTCTGCAGCACTCAAGTAGGTACTTACTTGTTTCCTGTATCGCTAGCATTATAAAATCATTGATTCTGAATTCACTTGTAATGTTCAAGACAAGGATAATGGTGCTCGACAAGCAGTGGTGAGGTATTTCGTCGTGGTAGATTGTTGAGAGGCTGTAGAGCCTCGATCACCCGCGGCCAAGGTCGCACCACTGACGTCACGAGCAATACTGGTTGGTTAAAGGCACCTTGTGCACGACTTGTTTTGTTTATATTGTTGTATGTGTCGCCTCTGCTAACACTATTGACTTAAAAAGATACGCTAGCTGTTAGTTTCATATCTGTCGTAATCCAAATTCTTTGAATAGACCCAGTTGCTTGACCTTGTACGTCGATTCGGTAGATATTTCTACACAATTTTAGCTTTTTTGTCATTCGATACGTTTTACCCTTGATCGGGTAAATCTGTTTTAGAACCTCATAGTTCCCAGTCTAATTTGAAGTCGCCCTTCTTTTATAGGTATATGGCAAAAATTAGCACTGCAAAATCTCGAATCAAGTCAATATCACCAGTGGAACTTTTTTATACTACATGAAGACGAAATCTATCAGTTATTATCAAATTCAAATTCTTTTTCAGATTTAATATTGCTTTAACATAATTGTTGAGTATTAATAAACAAAAATAGGTATAAAGTTGTTTGTGATTGGTAAATGCATTGAGCAGAATTGAAATGGTCGTCAATCACCGCCAGCAACCTGTCACCGCCCTTGCAACTTGCAATATAAAACGTGTTGCGCTTTCCATTCGCTCGCCGCAATCGATTTGTTCAACAAATATACCTTTTATAGCCTACTCTACATACGACCCCAATATTAAAAGCTTATTCTTAAGTGATTGGTTGTGGAAGATTTCCTGAAATAGCAATGATGAATGTCTGTAGGTACCGTCAACCGTGTCGATCAATTTGCATGGAGTTTGTTTGTTTGTCAGTCGGCAGCTGCCATTAAGGTTTCGCGTTTCAATGTTGGTGTTCGATGTCCTGTTTTGGTATGCGCGGCGGGTTCCGAAGAAATGTTACGAAATTAAATTTAGCATTAAAAATTCGAAGGAGGTCTATTATGATTACCGTGAATGCGATACGTGATTCTTCGATGTGGACTTTGAAAATCAAAACAAAGAAGAACAGAATTTTGGTAATTTTATCGTTAAAGGCGCGCAGCTAAATAGGTGATTGCTGATATCCTGCGTGTCCTTGATGGCTGTAGTTAGCTGTTAGCCTCACCGCGACCGGCAGCAAGGAAGCGGCCCCGACCTAGCGCTAGTTGCGTTCTGCAATTGTCTTACGTGACGCTTCCCGGCTGCGACCGCGCTCTCTGTAATAACCGCCTCCACTTCAGGAGGAAATTGCTCGTTCTCTTCATTGGCTTCTCTCTTATATTTGCATTCAGAGATGATTGATTTGTTTTGTTGATTATTTTCGTGGTTCAACCTTTCCGTTTACACAGCAATCATATTTTTGTTTACAAACATTTGCAAATAGTTGAGTCAGTGCTTAATCTCAAATGTTGTTTTTTAAACTGTGTCATTTTGTATTCAGTCGAGTCAGTATATTTTCCCTAAATAAACACATCTACAGTTTACTACTGAGTACTGATGTAAGCATATTTTAGCACTTGAAGCAAACCATCATCGGTTTATGTTCGCCGTTTTAGCGCGTTGCCTCAAGCGTGTGTGTTTTAACATATATGGCGATGGTAATGCTGGAGTATTGGCGCTAATTTCATCCGAGTATCTCCTGTCTTGAAGTTTGTGTAGGCGGAGTTACCTTCATTACATAAGGCTGTAAACACTAACTGTTTATCATATACTTATGTGACGAGTTTCACACACAACTGCCAATTACAATTAACATCCCCGTATTAGTTCAGTTAGATCCTAATGTGGTCTTCCTCTAGATTAGTTTCCTTTAATTATCACTAGAAGAGAAACGAATGGATCCCACTCGCAGTGTTACGTGTAACGTGCTCTAATTCACTTAGCGGTGATTAACAACCTATACTAGAGTTACGAGGTAAATATCGTTATCTACTACACAAGGCATGCAGCACGATCGATGTAAAAATAGTTATTATTAATTCTAAATTGAATTGAACGGTCCAGATAGCGATAATAGTCGTAGCTTATCATGTTTTATAAGTGTAGTGGTTCTGGTACCGCTATTTGGTATTCTATTCAGAACTCGCTCGAATCTAACTGCGTCTGGATTTATCACCAGCGATTGTAATTGTCTGACCAAAGCGACCTCTTTACATTTTATAATGTCTCGCTTGCATTTGTTTAGATTTATTTTATTTGTCAGTTGTTTCGTTTCTGGATAACTAATAGAATGAGCATTGATTGATATCATGGACAAAAGGTTCTCAATTGCAAATCTGCTCAATCAGATACCCGTTAGTTGTGTTATACCAGATTTTCTTGTAAGACGTATCATTCATCGCCTGATTTAACTTCTTTAGCACTACTAAGAGTATATTTATGTATGTTTGCAATTTATTATTTCGAAACTACTTCGCAATAATATCTTATCTCGTCACTCAACTGTAAGATAGCTACCAGTCCAGCAAAGTGACGTATATTGCGATTGAGTAGAATGATGTATGTACGGTGTACGCGGTACGTTGCGGTGCTATTTATACCATTTCCTCAGGAATGTGGTCTGCTCCGAATCTGTCGACGCCGTTTAACGCCGCTGCTCTCTGTCTCGTCTTCCACTGAATTACACTTATTTCTACTTATTTAGACGCCACTCGCTACAATCTAAACAAACCTCTCAACAAGACAATCATTACGGATTCACAATTACCATGTTGCTATAATTCAAGATATCTTTACATTTCAAGTATCATCACTACAACGCGTGTAGATGGAAGGTACTTATCTTGATTAGTAGATATTAATTGATTGATGTACATTTTAGCAAATTGAAATATTTCAGTATTCGTAGATACTAGATTACGTCTGATAAGTAAAGTGGAGGTGATGAGAGCGACCTTGCTGCTCGTTAATCTATGGCCTCTGTGGACCTAAATGAGCAGTCATTTGGCAAACATCAATGCCATCACAGATACATTTGTTCGCAACGACTGTGGAAACTAATAAAAGCTGTTATTATTGCCGATTTGAATGAATTCGGCCTCGGCCACCACCGCGAGCTATGGGAGGGAGCGTGACGTCACCGGCCCCTCCTCCCGCAGTCTTTCTCCCGGCCTCTTCCTGTGTACTCGTTACTGCAGGTGTATGTATGTGCTTGCATTAAAGGGAACATCAAATCGCCGACAAGCTAGTTTTATAACCTGCCTCGTATCTGTACAGTGTTATTGCAGACAAGATATAATCCAATATGTTTAACTCAAATGTTTTGGTCTAGACAAGAATGTGCCTTGTTTTTGATTTATGCTCAAAAACGAAAAATTTACTGTTTAGATAAGGTGCTAGAATGTATTAATAGTAACAAATTTAAAACTTCTTGCAAGTAACCCCAATTTGTGGAACAGGAAGAAATAAATTTGACTTCCCGATACGGTGGTTAGGTGTCCCTTACGCTCGGCGTTCATTCGTATAATACTAATTAGTAGCTCCCTCGCTGTAATAGTATAGCGTTTGATCATCTGTGCATAATATTGTAACAGAGAGGTAGCGCTCGGAGACGCCTTTGAAGCTCAGCTAATCGAGTTTTCATCGGTCTCCGCCGTCGCGTCGCCGCGTCGTGTACTGAACCGCTACGTCCCAATTAAGTTCGTGTCGCAATCGATCAACTCCTCAATCCTCATTGTTTGATCTTTCTCCAACAAAAACGTCAACTTCCAGCTGCAACGGGACTCGGTCTCAGAACTGATTGACAATGACACCGACACGCGATAAGAAATGCTCTTTGGAAATGTTCAGTTTACTTTGTTGTTGTTAGTCTTGGATAGGTTTCATGGCCTACATCTGTACAGAATGATTGTAATCGATTTGATAGATTAACAATTTATCTGCGGTAGTTTCAGTTT
This sequence comes from Anarsia innoxiella, assembly GCA_947563765.1. Taxonomy (NCBI): domain Eukaryota; kingdom Metazoa; phylum Arthropoda; class Insecta; order Lepidoptera; family Gelechiidae; genus Anarsia; species Anarsia innoxiella. Next base: position 56,940 of record OX387414.1, on the reverse strand, counting down.
TGAATTCTCAGACTTTTATTTTAGTTTCTTCTCAAAATAACTATTATAATACCCTATTTTCAGAAACTTGCTGCGGAGATTTGAAACCCTTCGCTTTATAGTTAAATTCAACAAGTAATAGTATCCCTAGTATGTGTTTAAGAGTAGTAACACGGTAAAGAGCATTGCAATAAGCACGGAGGTGAGGCGCCGATGGAGGTGTCGATGAGGCCGGCGGCGGGCGCTCCCAGGCTGCGTCATTGGGGTCACATGCACGTTACGTAATATCGACACCGACCGGAGAATACACATACACATTACACACCATCGATATAATTGGCACGTCAACTAGTACAGACCACAGTTTTATGAAGTATGCTCCAGAAATATAAATAAAATAAAGATGAAACAATACAGCGGCGCGAGTAAAGTAATGAGAGACAGGAACTGTAATTGTGTAGTCGTGCTGCTGCCGGTCGGTCGGGCCGGTCCATGCGTCACCCGGGTCAATTGGACCAGTTATGTCACACACGCTGCCCCATTGGTTGCCATTCTCACACTGTTACTTCACCATAAATGTCAAATCGTAAATATCGTCGGTTTGTCCAACGAATTACTCGTTTTCTACTATTTTGTGCCGCTTCGAGACTTCGACAAATACAAAGGTCGATTGTTTGCGTGATTATCGAAATAATATTTTTTTATTACAAGCACACTATGACGTAGTCTCTCAATTTAAAACAATAGCTTGTTAAAATAGTAATGTTTTCGAGAAAAATATGTTTTCTGTTTGCCAAACAAGGTATAAGTAGCCATTCTTCGTCACGTTCCATACATAAATATAAAGTTGCCGGCAATTTTTAAATTACCGGAAATGTTGAAGTATTGTGTCGTTATAAAGCTACAATAAAAGTCAATCGATCACTTCGTAACAGGCTCTCCGTAACGCTCATACAGTTTCGCCCATCTCTGCACATACTGCCGTCTTGAATCTAATAGAGATGTTACAACACCGCCTAGCTTCGTCTCCTCGCTTCACCGACTCCCTCCATCTTACCTACAGGCTCCTACCGCCCACACGGTACACGGTACTTACAGTTTGGCTAATAAGATGTTTGACATGTTGATTGTTGTTGTATTCATACGAATATAACTTCGTCGTTTAGCTAATAATGGCCGATTCATCTCAAACACCATTTTTAGGTCGTTCAACAAACCTTACATTAAGTAATATCATGTAGCTCGTGACTCATCAGCTATTTATAACTTTTTGTGAGGCTCCTTTATTATGCAATTATAGCGCAACAATGTAAATGGATGCTAAATTATTAGATTCAGATCGGTAATGGGTTCGGGTTGTACCAGCGTGTTGCTTTTGGACATCGATACCAGATTGCACAATTAGAGAAATCGTTTCTGCGATTTGTGCTCGGTCGTTCAACTCGATTGCTTGTCTATAATCGATTCGTATTCAGTAAGCATTTGATTACACTCGATTAGTATTTGTACATAATGCGTTCCGAGCCATTCTGATATGAGTCGCGTTACAACATTGTAAGCGAGGACTACATTAATGTCTTTACCAGCGACCTACTAAAGTAAATCGTCTGCCAAATGGGCGTATTCTTTTGTTTGTTTATCGTCGGTTTATTCTTCGTCAGGATCATAATGCGTGGACATAGTTGTAAGTTACGGAAGTATTAACACGGATGATAAATAATTCAAACGGTTGGCATCGTCCGTCGTCCGCGGAAGTGCCTCCATCCGCTGGTTGATATACACTACACACCAACCGCTGGCCGCAGCTGATCGATGTACTCCGCAATTATTGACCAGATCATTACGATCACAACATGCAATTATCTGAATAACTTCATGATTGCTTCCATTCCTATTATTGGTTGCGTTACTTTTTGAATGTCTAGAATTCTGCTTGCAATTATGTATTTTAAGGAGTCAATAAACTGTGTAAAGTAACTTTTACCTTTTTTATGGTTGTTTTTTATTCGACGGCGATTGAAGGAGTGTTTACCTATAAACATTGGTTGGATCGATCGATTAGTCTTTAATAATTCAATGTGTTCTCAGTAAGGTTTCCTCACCTCTTTGTGTTTTATGTTCTTCCACGTTATTTTGGGCGAGTTATCGCATTAATTTAGCATGTTGTGAAGGATATGGTGGTAGCAGCGATGTCGTCAGCTGTGTGCAAGGCGTTCTCGAGCGTCGTGGCGGCGCCTGTCGGCACTCGGTCGTCGACCCGCCACGTGACAACACCTCTCTGCACTTCTATGCAATAGCTTTTCATCAACATGCTGTGAATGGCTGCAGTATTTTTAAAGTGTTAAAACTTTCGGTTCTCTACATGTGGGACTGACATGCTGAATTGCAAAAAACATTATAAAAAGCGAGTGCTAAGTTAATAACAAGAGATACTAAACTTTTGGAGGATATAAAGCTTAGCTCATAGATGTTATAAAGATTACACGCGACATATCTTGAAGAGTTAATTTAAACTTAACTGGCCCTCGGTACAAACAACTATGATATCATCTGCTCGGTAATCTGACGTCAAAAGTTTAATGCTTTATTTAAATTATCCCCGTAAAGTGTCAGCTCAATGGACATATTTTGGCAGAATGGAATTTGAAATGAGATATCTAGAGGTAAATAACGGTACATATCTACTTAGGTTATATGCAAATTGGTCGCCATTTTTGACCTTTTGAACTGCAAATTGTGATTCAAACGCTCTCTGCGTGCTACACTGAATATGTATGAGTTGTACAAATATTTCACTTCATACAATGGGTATCCTTACATGTTTTATCATGTACTTGTTTAGTTCGTGGCAAGTTAATCTATCTGCAAGCGTGTACGGTAATTACGAGTGCAATTTGCAGTACTAATTGCTAGTTCTGTTTCTCCGTGTCGCTTGTAATTGCTCCAATTGACTTATTAAGTGGAGGTACGGGTGGAATTTCTGTTATATAACTGGACACTGTTTGTTTTCCTTTCTCTTCGGAACATCACATGGAAGGAACAAAAAAATAAGAATAGTCGTTTTGACACCAACAGCAGTTAAATGGGCGTCGATAGGAGTTAACGTGTAAATGACAACTTATTTCTTCGTTTTGTGGTCTTTAACATCCACCACTTTTAAATATTTTCCTACAGTTTGATTTTAAGAGACACAAAATAACTAAAAGTCACATGAAATACCTCTTCATAAGAGGTTGTTCACGAAGCCGCCACATTTGTTTAAGTTCACCTTGCGCGTCCATTGTAGCGGCGATGACGTCATGCTTGTTTACATTCTTTCTCGTCACCTTGGACTTCACTGATCTGGTCTTACTACTTTAATAACATAGCTGTACACTATACAGTGTATACTTACTTACATGTTGTGTTATAGTAATTTATATAAGCTACAGCTTCTTTTAACTTTGCGAATCAATTTAGCGTTCATGAGTTGGGAGTGGTCCTCCATGGCGGTGTCGACTTTCCAAAATCCGTAGCGTGAAGGTCGGCGAGTATTTCGGTGTGTTTTACGAGCTCGTTACAGGTATCGTGGTCGCGAATCGGGTCAAACGACGGACGCGGCGAGGTCGGTGCCATGCCGGTCGCCGGTTGAGGGGTGACAGGTGGACGAAAATGTTTAAAAGTTACTCATAACTGTGATTGATTGTCGTTTTCCTTAGATTTTCTGTTTAGTTCGTATTTTCACAAAGCTAAACCTTGCTTTCATCTGTTATACCTAACTTGCTGCCAGTAGTTTGAGGGCGAAGTGAACATCTTACAATTCGTATCATTACGAGTATTTTATCACGTCGTCGTGAATTTTTTAACAAACTTTTTGTATGCGGTTTTAACTACCCAACATATCGTTGTTCGCATTTCTGAATAATAAACGAGATGCTTCGTAATCATTTGCATAATCTTGTGATTTAGTTAATGTTCACTAATCATCATTAACGTCCGAGATAAAATGCTTTACAACGAACTAAAGCGCGTCGCTACTGTTTCTCAGAATATGGAAATAAAAGATCGTCCGAATTACGAACTTATTTGTTTGTTTTAGTGTGAAGTAGGTTAAAATTCTTACCAAAATAACTTCTGATCTAAATGAAACTTTACCTCTACCAAGCCAATATTAATGGTTTCAGGGATTTGGCAGCAATATTGTCAACAATGTACACTCGTACTCGGATACACATCCATTGGTGTCGTGGAAGCAACCAGTGTGGTGTCGTGCCCTTGGCATTATTGCGGCCGCTATCAGCCGGTGGCGGTGACATCATCCGCCACCAAACCACCGCCACCGCTCTACAACATACAAGTGAATGTGAACCATGTCCCACTGGTTGCTGGGGTCATTTTACTCTCTTTATCTCCCTCATGGGATTGATGCTATCTTTTAACTGGTCAACTCCCAGCATCTCAGAAACAATAGAATATCAATTGTGTCTGGTTCAATAATAAGTCAGTGAGATTCAAAGGGTTAATGGATATGATTGATGATAGCGAACTATTGTCCAATATTTCCTTGCTTTTAGAGCTGTCGTGCTGATAACGTATTGAAATAAAAAGGCAAAGGGTTGAATTAAACGTGTTTACTGTTTGAAGACTTAATTTGAAGTAGTGACACATAAACAATAATATTATGGTGTCCAAGGTGACACTATCTGAATTTAAATTTGAAATAAACCTATTATTCTTTATCCACAACGTTTAGATTAAGATATACAAAGGCTATATTACAACACGAACATTATACTAAAACTTGTCAACAAACGAATGAAACGAAATAGAGTCTTATACATTCACGTTGAATAGAATCTACATTACTTACTCTGACTGAACACATTGGTAATAGTCTGTCTTTCTTGTAATTAAAGAAAGTTTTTACATTGATGAATTTCTTTGGCACTTAGACTTAATTAAAGATAGAGAAACTTCGTGGATCACTCGACAAACTAAAGACAACTCTGACAGCTAGATAATTAGTTGCAATTTGGAAAAAATCGACCTGTTAAATAAACGTACGAACATTCGCGATACAACTCACATTATATCACGAGAAATACTAACGTGAAACAAGTTTTATTGTTTGAATGAAAGTGAACTAATTACACAGGAATTAGGTAAAATTTGGTTGTAACGGAATGATTCTAGAATCTGGTAATATGTGTGTGGTTGTATGAAGTGATAATAAAGTAAGTTTGTTCAGGGATTACCTGATTACTTGCGTCGTGCGGTTTACTTTACCTATCGCCCGGCGTCTGCTTATGTCATCGCACTTACTTTACAGTTTTATGCTCTTTCTAGGTTAGTCGATGTAAAAGCTATTTACAAGGTTTCCTTTTTACATATATCACGACCATTTGTAAGTTAATAAACCGTCATGACTTTTCAGTTTTCCCCAACATTAATCAGAATTAGAGAACGTTTAAAACATAATATACTGACAAGTGTAGAATTTGTCACGCTGTTTGTAACGCGAGGTCCGTGACATGATTCGTATAAATAAAGATTGCCGTCCACTGCCCACTTAGTGCTGTATGACCTACAGTTTGATGCATCTAGTAGCTGTGATGATATCACTGGTTGTAGTTGGGGCCCGACAAGGGACGTTTCCACTACGAATCTAAGACAAAACTGTATGATTATGAGGTATCACAAGATGGCACGCTCCAGTTTTGTTTCGAAGTTAGCGACTCTATCAAGTTATACGTAGATATGATGATATGCAGAATATGGAAGAGAAGGAAGACTTATCTCACGAAATAAAAGCGAAACGCGTCCTGGCATTACCATATCTAACAGAAGAGTAGTGTCACAGCGGTCGTCGGCAGCTCGCTGACCCGTGAAGGGTCCTCAATTCCTTTGTCAGTGGTCTATAGCCCGCACACTCGTTGCGACTCCGTTTGGTTAAGCCGATCGGTGATGTCACACTCATTATGTACTTACATTCCTGTGTCCGGGCCACCGGGCCCCGCTAATCCGATGTATGGGGACCGTGTTTTGTTCCTTTTATATTTAAAGTCAAATGAAGGGGCTTTGTTAGGTTGCCGAATGTTCGAGAAATAACCGATGTTCATGTGTTTAAAATTACAGTGACTATACGCTACCATTTCAAGGATATCACGTAACTTTCATTGAAATTCATGGGAATGTGTAGAGATGTAGTTTTTACTTTTGTTGGGAAACGTGTAAGATCGCTGTAGCATTGATAACGGAACTAGTTTAGTTAGACCAGATACAAGTAGTAGAGTAATTTGATGAATGATGTAGACATTTGATGGATGAACTGACTGTGCCGTGACATAACAGCAACATGAATGAAATACCGCCGTGTGGTGTGGTATCTATCGCGTCGTGGCACCGCCTCGTACTCTTACCAGCTCTATAGTAACTCGGTGTGGTTGCCAACAGTGACGTCACGCCCGCGAGGCCATCACGAATACATTGTCTCGGCCAAGTCCTCGCTCCTCGCCCTACACTCCCCACTGAACTTCTTATCAATCTTTCGCCGCCCATCCAATTAAGTTATAGTCATTAAATTACTGGCTAATAAGATAGCTAGTTGTTGTTCCAATGTAGTATGAATGTTTATTTCGATTTATGCCCCATTAATACAACAGTGGCTTCTTTGTTGACTGGTAATCTTGTTATATACTTCTTAAGCGTATACAATTCGTATCAACACTTTACTGACCTAATTAGACAAGCAGGTGTGTAACAAATGGAGTGAACCTCCCCGAAAGTAATCTAACTTACAAGTCATACTTTTTAACAGTATAGAGTATACCGCAATGGTTTGTTGCATGACTACTGCATTAGTGCGTCCGGTGGCGGTGCATTGTTGCAGCTATAGCATAGTTTAATGCAGTCTGGTTTAGTATAGGGTGCCGCCTATAGTGCAGCCGCGCCAGCTGATTGCATACTTTGATAGTGGCGCTCTGATGGGTTCCATCAAAGTAGACAACGAACAACCTTTGTGGTTTAAAATCAGGAGTTCCATTCATAAAAGGGATGCTCGGAAACATACGAGTATTACATATACAGTCATAAATCATAGCTTCACTCGTACAAAATATTAGCTACCAAGAGTTAATTGAAAATTAATGTGTTTCTGTTTTTTGCTACAGTTTCTGTCAGATTTTTTCTCACTTGCCGTCATGTTAATTACACGATGGAATTCCATCTATTTCTGTTTCCTGTTTGTGATTCAAATACAAATCATTACGATGTCTTAGAGCTTTTCAATTGATATGAAAATACATATAAAAGATCTTGTTTCTTGAATATTATGTTGACGTAAGATTCGTATTGATATCCCAAGAGATGTTACCTACATAATGTTGACTCTTGACTTGCTAGCGTTGTATGACACCGGCATGAGCTGTGCTGGGGACGTGGGGACCACGCCGCTTGCAGACCGCCGTGTGCTCGCGTGATGCGTTTACAAACATATCTGTGTGACGGTATTGAGAACAAGTACCATATTACCAAACACCGACACGTCCTTAAAACGCTATTTACATACAACCATGTTTATTTCACATACATTACAAGGTACTTATGTTTATTGCGTCTAATGTAAACAATATCTCTCGCTAGTCTAAGCAACTTAGTATTTCCATAATACGCGTCTGGATTATGTAATTAATTGTGATTGTTTGTTTGTTGCAGGTAAGTGTTCCCGTAAATACAACATTGTCGGGGAAAATCTCGTTGGAAAAAGATTTTAATTTAGCCAGATGAATGGTGCAACTAAAAGGTAAAGTTGCAAAGTTCAGGGTCCCAAGTCTGCTTATTTTAAAAAGCCTCAGTGTTGTGTCGGCAGTGTGTCAATGGCATTTTTTTGTATTCTGCTAAACAACGGCTCACAGATTGCAACCAAATGTGTAAAAAAATGCCATTGACACTTCCATTGACACTCTGCCGACACACAACTGAGAATAATGTAAATTAGCAGACTTGGGCCCCTGGGAAGTACCTCGTAACAGGTAAGTTGATAAATAGCTGCTCATTCTATTAGACGTTGCAAGCGTAGGTACTATTATTAGCCGCAGATGAAAGTTTGCATACTCGGTACTTAATGATCTTTTTCTACATCCGGCTTCTTGATTGCGATGTCTTTTTTTTCCTGCCGTGATTATATGTCCCGAACATAATTGTGTTGTTGTCAAAATGTTTTGGCTAGCGGCGTTTAGTTTACTCGACGTAACTCTACATTAGATCTTACATCTTACGTACACAATAACGTTCTCCTTTGTTTCGTAAAATAACGTTTCGTATAATACCACTTTACCTAACAACGTTTAGTATAATCATCACTATACATAACATTTGTTCACATAATTTTTGTTTCACATAAAAACGTTTGGTCTAATATTGTGTTGATATAATATTTATTACATATAACAATAAAGCAATTTAGGCGCTTTGGTCCTTTTCATTTGTTACGTCTAGTATTATAAAATCAGTGAAAGGTTTTTACTCGTACATTAGGTCACGATATTACGTCAGTAATATCACGAAGTAAGGTTTTATCTTCTAGTATAGTTTCAGATCTCACATCAGTGTTTGCTTTCCGAAGCTCTTCTTTTTAAACCTCACGACTTCGTGATTTCATGTAACTTATTTTATAACTCGCAAGAATAAACTTGACACTCTAATTGTAAACGTGTATATTGTGTATAGGTTTCTAGTTATGTGGTGTGAGTTTTTAGGTATATCTTTATGTTGACATGTCTTGATTTACTTTCCATTTTATCGTATAATCACGGCGACTGTCTCACGACTTTTTATAAAATATTGTTGCTGTGTGTTGTCATCGTTTTGAACCAAAGTCGGATAATTCCTAAAAAAAGGTTTGTGATTATTCATTTTAGACTGCAATTTGAATACTTCTTGTCTAAAGCAGTAGCACCAAGAATGAGTTAGGATATAAAAAACATCATGGAAAATCCGCTAGGCCACCTTCACCCGAAACTATTTCTCGTACTATTATAATGTACCGCAAAGTCATATCAAAGTAATACTGGCAACCACAAGAAGCCTCTGTTGGTCTGATCCACCGCCGCCGTCGTCGGTTCCGGCTCTGAATTACACTCATTTACTTCACTACATCTAGATACCATTACATACACCTTGAAATATTACCAGCTCCTCTACTAAATGAGTAATACATTTATTTCACACGGGAACTTCATGATGCGATTCATCTTTTCAGCTGCGACAAAGATTGTCTTCTGTTCCTGTCGTCTTTTTCGTTTGATTTCTTTATTCCTGATATAGAGCTATGCGTAACTGAAGCACCCCCAGACTTAGAACATGTCTTATTCAGAGATGTATGAATGTACTCGTTACATGTGCGAATGTAGTGACACATTTCGGGCGCGTTCATGTGGGAGCCAGAATTACCGCCATCCTGTAGCGGGGGGTAGGGGGGCGGGATGTCTCATGGTCATACTCATATCACAATGTTACATATTTGCGATACTTTAGCGCCTACGACTCCATTGTTCTATCTCTACGCTTCCTCGATACTCTTAATAGATTTATAATATGCAGCATTCAAATATCATTAACCATCTGTAGTTGACGTGCGTTTAGATTGTTATTATTTTTATTGGCTACAGTAATGGGCTGTACTTTCTCAAGTACATAATGGATATTTAAACCGGATGATACAATTAACTTTACAATAGCACAATGTCTTTCTTTTAGAACCTTTAGATTTGTCTGTGTCAGTGCGATTGGATGTGAAAGCAAGGAATTAGTTACGGCGGTCGGGGTTCGAGTCCACGGTCGGCAAGTGACAAATAAGCAGGTGTCGTGTACCAGCCAACCTCGAACCCACGACCTCTGTCTACGCCGCACTACGCGCCACACATCACACCGTACGCCAATTACTATCGCAGTCAGATTTCTCCTCCGCCAAATAACATAACATGAATAAAGGCAGTTATAAAAAGTACATTACAAATTACGATTTTGACCTTTTTGTCGAATGCGCCGGTTGTTAGTGAGTGCAGTGCGGGTGAAAGTGACGGCCATTACGTGGCTAATTCCTAACTAGATAGAGAAACAAAGAGCTGAGTGGCTGATAATTAGACCGCGGGGCGTGATGTCCGCCGTCACGACTCTTCCAACCAGCTAATGGGCTGTCTCTACTCCTCGATTCTAGACCATTACCCACCTCTATTCCAATACTAAATGCTCCGATACTCCGCTTTATTCCACGTCGGATATTCGATTCGAGCGGCGATATTATCTCATTCGCACGTTTTCTCGACGCCGCAGATAGTTAGATATGAAAGCCATGCTTCAGATTAATGCGCTCTAAAGAAACTGGGTTGCCAGTTTACGAGGAACGGACTTATTTACAACATTTATAGAACTCAATTCTAATAGCCACGTGGAGCTTGCCTGTAGTTTATGGAAGAGAAATGCGCTATTAACTTGATCTAGAAATTGCTGTCTCTAATTGACGACGCAAACTTCAGCTTGATGTGAGATTTCTTATACAGCCTCTTTCCACAAAACTTCATCATCTATAGGTGTAAATTATAGTTATAGGTAATATAACTATAATTATATTATAGTTATAAATATATTATAGGTATCAATGTAGAAAACACAAAAACTAAATTGATCATTGCAATCGTGATTCGCGAACGGCAATAAAAATATTACCGAATCAAATTGACCTTGAAAATACGTGTATTGAGTAGTTTGTCTAGAATCTAGAACGCGCTCAGCGTTACTAACACGTCGGACTGGTTTAATTTATGGATTCATACGAATATACGAGGATTGTTTGTTTAGCTAGATGTTTACTTTAACGAAAGTGAAGATATGGCCCAATAGCGACATAAACAACTGGCCAATTTCCTTCCCTCTTTTGTATTAAGGCGATATATTTTCCCGCGTTGCCCTCGAAATGTAGCCGATAAAGCAATATAGCTGCAATGTCACGAGAGAGATACAATGGGGTCGAGGCGACGCGGGTCTCGGGGGAGAGCGGTGCATGTGCACACTGCACGCTGCACGCTGCACCTGATTGGGGCACTGCCTTTAGATTGGGGATCCGATGCCCCGATGACGATACGAGTATTTCAACTAGCATTTGACAAGGACTTTCGATTGTTGGCGTTAGAATGCTTATCATAACGTGGTTAATGTTTGGTTCTATTTCCTTCTTAAATTAAGTGACGAGATATCGTCAAATGTATCCAATTAAAATAATTGTAGAAGGCAGTTGTAGACATGTTATCATCTCTAATGGAGCGTAAAATAACTTTGATGTTGTTGTTCAGAATATTAAACTAGTTAGACACACATGTGTTACAACCGAATCTAACAAAGCCGAGTGACCTTGTCCGCTATTTACCACGCCGTATGTGACACGATAATGATAACGTGACGTCAGCGAATGACTAACTGTTACTAAAATAAATAACGCGACGCTTAGATCTAGGCTCGTGCTATCAACACTACTTATACGTTAAATACACTAATCACATCACATTACGCCATACTCCACCTACGCTTTCGCATCGAGAGTTTCTGATATAATCAGCTGTCATGTTATAATGATGAACCGAGCTGGTATGAAGGCGTCATAATTTTTTCCACGTGTCGTGAGTCATCGTGCCGAGAGACTGGTTTTTGTCGCAGTTCGTCCGCGGTGATGGCTGTGATCGATGCAACGTGATGGGGTGATCGGACTGTGGTCACCCGTCGTCGTCGTCGACGTCGGTGGTGTATAGATCTACACTTGACTCATCTATCCGATATTCTTTACCGCTATCATTTATTAGGAGGTCTTTATTAAGAGCAGCAATATGTTTTGATCATGTTGTCCATAATTTGGGAGTTGTTGTGAATCCCCGAAATGTTACGAGTATTTTCATAAGACATTTTCTGTACATGGATTGTGGTTGCAAATTGTTTTAATCTGTACATTTTTTATTAAATCTGACTGACGGCTCTACATGATCATCCTTTTTTGTTTGCGCTTGGTTTGGTTATGATAACCTTCGATTTAAATCGATTGCTTATTTATTTCACTTATCGTTGATCGGAATTCATACGAATATATTCACGCAGGAATTTTTGAAAAGTTTTTCTTTGTTCTGTAGTTATTTCAGATATCGATACTGAGTAGGTATGACGGTAGCGTGGTATGGAACCTATCTCAACCACGACAGTTGTGAATGCGGAAGTATCCGAGTTTGGTGCTCCAGAGACGCACCGCGCGCCGGCAGCGGCTTGGCCAACCGCCAACTGACTAAACCAAAGCTAAGTTTAGTTTAAACCAGCGTCGCGTGGCGCCTTCCTCTCTACACAAACATTCTGTTAAACTATTTCTTCCTTTACGATACTTTTATTACCTTAAACGTTTTGGTCCTTTTCCTTACGGCTATTAAAAAACTTCTTAGCTCTATTTTAGTAACGATTAGAGCAGCTTTGTCATCATTAAGAGCTTTTACTGCTAAGTGCATATAATCATGTTTTCCTTAAAATAAAACACTTTTAAAAATAAACAACCTTAAAGTCATTTATGGATAATAAAGCGTTGGCGCGTTAACTTGTAGAAAAGAAAAGAAAAAGTGTTACAATTGATCGTTTTCCTAATAAGGTCTATTAACGTGCTTTGGAAGAGTACTAAGTGTGTACAATTTAGTATAATGTGTAGCCTATAGCGGCGATTAGCGGCAGTGCGGGTGGACGGTCGAGGAACGTGGTGTGCTTGTAATTACTGATGATGTAGAGACACGAGCGGGGAATCGTGCGCATATTCCGCGCGTGCGGTGAACAGCGGCCGGCTTTGATTGCCTCCAGCTGACCGTATGACTACAACCTACCTATACATGTACAGGGAAATGTATTTATCAATCGAGGCAAGAGAGTACCGTTCCTACAGATGGTTATTGTCCGTCACAGTTGGCTGCTTCCTACCTTGTGACTATAAGTTATTGTATTGCTGTTGTACACTCGACAAAGTTGTCAGGGTATCACCCAACATAAGCAAATATTGAACTATCTATAAGTCTAAACTTAGCTGAGCATTTCTATTCGTCAAGCGGTAGTGTGTGTGCGCTAATCGTTTACGCCTCCTCGTTTGCAAAAAGTTTTCTGATCTGTGGCAAAACGTATTCATTGTTGTTTATTGCTTCAAGACAGATTCATATAGATAATTTCGCCCAGACAAGTAAGCCGCTCACTAGCGCAATGGTAGTGTAGCGGGATAGCAGCAAATGAATGTATTAAAGAAGACACAAGTTCGAATCCTGTCTCGCGGTTGAGTGTTTATAATATTTATTGTGTATTTTTATTTATAATTATTGTCTACTTTTACTGAGTGTTGTTACTACTTTGCATTGGACTTATGAGTTAGGTATGTTATGATGATACTCAAGTTAAAAGGAGCAAGCATTAAATAAAAGGCGTCTATACGTAGGTAGATTGCTTTCAATGATTTATTGTAAGAATCAAAGCGAAACATTAAAATAAATTTATCAGATATGAATTTGACAAGGCTGTATAAAGTCAATATAATGTGTAAAAATAAATAATCAACATTTTAAGGAGGTATATAGCATGTATCGGTGATATGAATAAACATGTTATTTATAAAGAAGTTATTTTGAATAAGTAACTTCTAAATTCAATAACAATAACATCTCTCACGCGATAAGTTTACTACCTCTGGGAATCACGGCCTGGTAGTGATTTTAAAGAGTTACCTATTCGTTTTTTTTTACAGATTCAGACATTCAATATAACAATAAAATATATTTCATAGCAATTTAGACTGGATATCATAATTAAATTATATACTTAATATAGGTTAATAGCGAGTTGGCGCTCCGTTATTATCTAATACTAGCTGTAATCGATTTCTCATGCTAGAAACCATATTGAAGCACATATCACTACCACGCAATGATTCCCAAGTTGATGTAACAAGGGCCTCTAAATTGGCTTTAGACCTAACTTGCGATGAGTCCCAGTTTAACACCATAAGGCCCCACAAGTTTTCTATAGGATTCAAATCCGGGCTCTTAGAAGGCCATTTAATAACAGTCAGGTTATCTTGGATGTTTAGCCAATCTTTTACTACTTGAGCCCTATGAACAGATGAGTTATCATGCACAAAATAAATATGTTCATTAGGATACGCAATGCGCACAGTTGGCAGCATCACATTCCTTAAAACATCCAAGTAACCTAGACCTGTATTAGTGGCTTCTACTTGAACTAACTCACCGGGACCCATCGACGACATCCAACCCCAGAAGCCCAAGGTCACGTGACCACTAGACCTATTTCGAAGGATATTCTTTTCGTGAAATCGCTCACCCGTTTTTCGATACAATATGACACGACCATCCTTGTCAGACCTAAAACATTTTTCGTCACTAAATATAACCACTTTGTTACACCAATCAAAGTCTAAATATTCTTTCGCAAAACGCATTCTTTCTTGTTGATGGCACTCTTTTAAATCAATCTTTCTTGCTGGTTTGCGACATCTTAACCCAGCTGCACGTAAATGGTCGCGCTCGCGCACTGTTTGCAGCGACACATCGTGTTTTGCCGCGGTGGAACGGGTTGTCGCGAAAGGGATCTGCAGTGTGGATAGCCACGATATCACGATGCATGGGGTTAGCTTCTGTGAAGGAATTAGTAGGGCCACGGCGCAGGCTGTCTACGTTTCCTGTAGCAGCATGACGATTAATCCACAATCGAACAGCCTTTCTCTGCAGAAGAATAATATAAATGTAATTAACTATTCTTAATTGCTTGGAACAGTATGAGCTTCGGTTACAAATAAGTAATTGTTACTTACCGATATTATCATTAACCGTCTTGCAATTTCACTAACAGAAACATTCTGCTCGTGCAAAACAACTATTTCTGCACGTTTGAAGAGAGTTAAATGTTCCATATTTGCTTTAAAGAATAGACAAAATATGAAAAGAAGTTTAAAAACGTATCGATAAGGCACGAAGCTCAGTAACGACTAATGACTACCTGTCAATACGTTTAACAAAAGAATTATCAAAATATCTGAGGGTAGTTTTTGTTGACTAGCAATGTTAGTTTGCAAATCATAATTTATCATCACGAAAATATTCCATCTTGCTTCATTGCGATCTTTTTTTATCATTTTACGTTTTAAAATAAATAAAAACATAACATTTAACAAATCTGGCTGGCATGATAGGGACTCGAACCTGGGTTCCTTCGATCGATCCATCCATATAGCCCCAACGCTGCCGCTTGACCAACTGCGCCACGGTAGTTGCTTACGAATAGTTTTAAAATTGGCTTCTTATTCAACTTGACAGTGAATGATCTTTTCTGATATTTATTATTTGCTACTACCGACCTTTCTTCAAAATGTTTGACCAATGAGGTCAAAGCAAAGCTCACTCACACTAACGAGCCAAGTTTAGACTTATAGATAGTTCAACATTTGCTTATGTTGGGTGATACCCTGACAACTTTGTCGACTGTACATGCAATAGTGTTTGATAAATAAGCTGTAGAGAGATTTAAACGATGTAAGTATGGTCGTGATTCATGACTTGGACGACTCTATCAATTATAGCAATGAACTTGACCTCTTCGATTGATGTGTCAAACAGTTTATTGACTAAAACACATTGAAGAGTGTCTGCTGGAACACTGAACGGCATACAGATGATTCCCTATTATCAAAAACATGACGTTCGAGTTTGTTATAAACAAAATTCTTGGGATAATTCCAAAATGTCAGTAGTGTAGAATAAATAGATAGGGCCCCATGACGGTTATAAGCAAGTTTACCAACCGTGACGCAATTATACATACTTTGAATCTATTTCTCACCTTTCCAGTCAGGCTATAGCTATGTTAATATCTATCTATCTGTAGAGTCACCCTCTTGCTAACGAGCATAGTCACGCCCGTGGACGGCCGCGGACCGTCGCGTCCTGATCTCCTGACCTAATTACCTCCACGGTGACTTTTATTACCTCGTTACAGGATCAACAAGACAAGTCCGTGGTTTTATCATGCAATTTGTGGGTTCTACTCTGACTTTTTTGTGGATATTTTATCTTACTCGTTTTTGTGCCTATGTTTGTGAGTTTCCTTGCAAAATTAAACTTATTGAACCTACGTTGAAGTTATCATTATGTGTAAGTTAGCTCAGTTTTAATTAAAATATCCTCGATAGTTGATCTTATTGTTCAACATTGTATGTTAAGTGCCATTTGATAAGCCATTATTCGAGATGTAGTAGACGCCGCACGTATTCTATGCAGTAGCGTTGCAGCGTCCCCTCGACCTCTGCTAGTTGACCCCCGTAATGTGAATTTATTACAATACTCCCTATTAACCGCAGCTACCACACGTCACTCTTTCTATTGGGGAAATTGGGTTACCAATTCTCAACGCCTACGCGTTTGCGTGCTTCACGAGTAACTATCGGGAGATGTATGTGCTCTTGCGCAGGGAAATCACTTAAGTAATATTCAATTGTTTCTGATTTGGTTAAGAGCTATGATTTATACACGCCAATCATTTTTTTCGGAATCGAGCACCGCATCTGTTTCCCACCATTAAGTCTAATTAAAGTAGTGTGTATGTATGTGTGCACTGATGGTATGTTGTTGTGTGTTCCAGGGAAGGTGGTGTGCGGCGCGTGCGGCGGCAAGTGCAGCGGCGAGGTGCTGCGCGTGTCCGACAAGTACTTCCACACGGCGTGCTTCACGTGCCGCACCTGCAGCGCCTCGCTCGCCAAGGGCGGCTTCTTCTGCAAGGACTCGCACTACTACTGCCCACAGGTAAACACAGCATGATGCACTTATGACGTCTGGTGGAAATTTGGACCTTGTTTCTTTATCAGCTAAAGTCCGGCGTTTATTGTTTCTATGAGGGGTGGCATGCTGCGATACCATTACAAGAGCCACATTGCGTTTATTTTTGTATGCAGAACAAACAACTCCATGTTCACTAAACTCTTATTATACAGAGACGATGGATTCTAGTCACCACGTCTTACGAGTTGTAAAAGATTGCATTCCGATCTTATCAAACAATCAACTTGCGATGATGTAAACTAAACACAATACACATTGTACGTACATCAATCAGATTACAATCATCAACCGGTACTCTCTGAAGGTCACATCATCAAACATAGCACCATCAATGTTTCTCCAAGTTTAATGTTTATAGTCCACTTTAGATGAAAGCATTCCTCGGGATATAGGTTAAGTCGTTCCATCATTCGTCAGTCAATTTGTGACCCATATCCTAACAATAGATCGAGGGCAATGACATGTGAAATGTACGCGACTGCCACCATCCTTGTGAACAGGTGTGAGTCGTCGCTCTAGGTCATTGGACCTCTAATGCAACCAATGTTTACTATTCATGATGTGCATTTGTTTGCACTTTCCAGGAACTAAAACTCATTCAACATTGTTTATTTATTTATTTATATTATTTTGTCGGTTACATCAACACTGTAAAGTGATAGGTACTTTAACTGAATTTGATACCTATTCATATAGTTTTAAATGTTTACGTAATCCTATTTAAACAAGTGAAAGTAGTAATTGGAATCATGTAAAGCATATTGTAGGGGCGTTGCACAATTGTGTCCATTCTGACAGTTCGAAATTAAAACTAATTTAAACTTGCCCTTTCTCTTGGAGTTTGAATGAAAGCAAAAACATAAGTCACTTTTTATTTTATAGAATCGATTCTGTCGGTGCT
Source organism: Anarsia innoxiella (assembly GCA_947563765.1). Taxonomy (NCBI): domain Eukaryota; kingdom Metazoa; phylum Arthropoda; class Insecta; order Lepidoptera; family Gelechiidae; genus Anarsia; species Anarsia innoxiella. The sequence continues at coordinate 39,174 of OX387414.1, read as the reverse complement.
CTTATGACTTACGATGAACTTCCGTGTTTCCACAGGGTTCGCTCATGGGTCCGCAACTCTTAAACAAATACATCAATCAGTTTCATAAATGATTTAAACCTTTGTTGGGTGTCCACAGGACTACCAGCGCGCGTTCGGAACGCGATGCGCGGCGTGCGGTCAGTACGTGGAGGGGGAGGTGGTGTCGGCGCTAGGGAACACTTACCATCAGAAGTGCTTCACGTGTGCGAGATGCAAGTGAGTAGACAAGATGGCTTATTGCAATTCCGTCTATAAGACATCATAGTCAGGCATAACCATATTCAATCCTCAATATTCAAACAGTAACCACCTCGCTAACATATCGAATGTTATATCTACGCGGTCGTTTAGTTAGCACAGATATCAGGCGCTTTGAATTAACCAAGAACCAATAATGTCAATCAATTGATCGCAAAACTTTGATCTCGATCGATTAATTGATAGACGAGGTCGCAGGGAGCAATGGCTCGTTAATCTAAATGGTTCCATGTGAATAGTTTAATGCCTCGGAAGGACCTCAAGGTATTGCGCTCTAACTTGTCTAGTGTGAAGTTATCCTCTTCGAATGATATACGTGTCTGTCCCCGTAGACGCGCGTTCCCGTCGGGCGAGAAGGTGACGTACACGGGCGCGGAGGTGGTGTGCTCGAGCTGCGTGTCGGCGCCGGTCCGCCACACGGCGCGCGCCGCCCGCGACTCCCCCGTGCACCCCGCGCCCGCCGCCCTCCACGCCGCCGACCGCACCGACCGCTCCGACCGCACCGAGCGGCCCGACCGCACTCCCGATCAGAACGGTCAGTATCATTCGAGCGGCTTAACTGCAACCGGTTTAACGCTCACCGGCAATGTTGAAAAAGTAACCAGCAACGCACATTTATTAAGCTTTCAATTTTGTGTTTACAGAATGTGCAGGATGTGGACAAGAATTATCTGAAGGACAGGCGCTAGTCGCGTTGGATAGGTGAGTCAAACGCTCTAAGAAACTGTTATTTAACGGGCCGGACTACAGCCCAGCGGCTGTTCTTTTCGCTTTATGCCATAAAGTCGCCTCTATCCTCACACTGAGTGTACGTAATGTGGTGGTTGCAGACAATGGCACACGTGGTGCTTCGCGTGCGGCGAGTGCGGCGCGGTGCTGCAGGGGGAGTACATGGGGCGCGGGGGGGTGCCGTACTGCGAGCGCGACTACCAGCGACTCTACGGCGTGCGCTGTGCGTACTGCCAGCGGTACATCTCCGGGAAAGTGCTGCAGGTGAGGAACATACTCCCTTAAAAGTCTACCCTCAGACCCTTAAGGCGCGGTTTATACTGAAATGTCGTCGCACGCTACTTCGGTATAAAACGCGCCTAAAACAATCATCAGCTGTTTTCCCAATGCATCCGCAATAATACAGACATTAGCCGTTATATCCCACGACATCAATCGTACTTCCCGATATGATAGCGCATGACAAATGGCCCTTGACATTGACACGCCGGCGACCGTTTGATTAATGACGTCCATGTAACAGTATTGTATGGCGTGGGGCTGCATTGTGTCGTAATGTGCCGACAATGAACGCCGAATGCGACTCTAATGGAACAGTGACTCGGGATCAATGGACCTTCTTCCGGCTGTGCGAACGGTTTAGGGCTCAATTACTTTACAACTTTGTAAGAATGCATAAGAGTTGCAAATCTGGAGCGTTCAATATGTACCGTATAGGCGGGCGAGAACCACCACTTCCACCCGACGTGCGCGCGCTGCAGCAAGTGCGGCGACCCGTTCGGCGACGGCGAGGAGATGTTCCTGCAGGGCGCCGCCATCTGGCACCCGCGCTGCGGACCCGCGCCTCACGACACGCTCGACCGCGCCTCCTCCGAGCTGCAGGTACCACACACACTCATGTGAACACTAATCATATCAAGAGAAATAAAAATACTAGTAAATCCCGCTAATTGTAGCGGTGCGCGGTGCCGTCTCCTACGTGTGAGTCACGGCATCCCGCGGACGATGTGCGAGTTACCTAGTTGGCATGAGGCCAGTGTCGGCTCTATGACTCCTCGCTTCTTATGCAGATATTATCGTTCTCCCCTCGTTTGTATTCATTATGATGGAGTACAGATAGACGCTAGGTCCTACAGCCGACACGGCGCAGTGTGCTATCGTAGTAAATGCTTGCACTGTAAATATAGAAGTTGTTGTATGTAGATGTAGAGCTTTTTTTACAAGAATACCTACTTATTATAATTTTATTTTAATTTGCTGTGTATTTTATATGGAACTGTGTTGTTTTCATCTAGAATTCTGTATCGATCCAAAATATGTAGTTTTTTAAATAAAAATCACAAATACGGCAGCAAATTACAGTTTCCAGTTAATATCAGTCGTGGTCCTATTCACAGATTGTTTAAATTTCTTTTATTTATATAACATTTGAATTTCTTTTTCAGTTATTTTCGTTTGATTTATGTACCTACTTTTGTTTTACCTCACTCAGCACTTACGCACACTCGACACACGTAGTAACGTTTAATTAATATTTAATATCGTAACCAACTAATTACTTACTACTTACTAAAAGTTGTAGGTTACAACTTTACTGCAACGTAATAAATCCTGCATTTTTATGACACATAATTATGATCACAATAACAATTTACTAGTAAAGTATTTCTTTTATTTTGTCAGTTATCTTGCACAGTAAACTTGACTTTGGCGTTAGTCGATTTAATCAGTCCAAACTGCGCTGTCGAATAATAGCGATGTTTCTTCTATTTATTTGTGGAAACAGTAGACAAAACAAATGATTTGGGAAAGTTAGTAAACCGAGTAATATTTAGTATCGTGTGTCATGTGCGCATGCGTGCAGTGAGTAGCGTGATGTGTGTGTATGCAGTTCTCGCTGCGGTCGCGCACGCCCAGCGTCAACGGCTCCTACTGCAGTCCCTACAGTAGTCTGACCAGGAAGGTCCGTCACTTTTACTTTCTTTTATTTTAGAGAGCTTTTCATTGAAAGTGAACACAAAATTCTTGACATTGTCAATTCCACACCACTTTACGGTACATTTTGGAATTTTGCAATAACTTGACAAAATCGCTGTCATTTTTATTTCTAACGTTTTCAAGGTGGTCAAATCTACACCACTTTACGGTACATTTCAATGAAAAGCGCTCGTCTTATTTTTTTACTTGACACATCTACATCCTTCCCACGTTTGTTCCCGGTTCCAATGTAACGCACACTTAAGGTGAGTTTACGTGCATCACGGTTACAATAACTACAATTGTGGTCGCGTTGCTCGAAAACGTACCTTTAACTTGTACATTTTGTATTTCGATGTCGTAAATTGTTGTTGCACAAAGGAAGCATGTTCATGTGTTAACTAATTTTATTACACCTACACGTAAATTATTTTTGCTGTATATTTTATTTATAGTATTTTGTTGAAAGATTTTAATACAATGGTTTTGTAGTTTCTTATTTGGATTTCTTTTAATTTTGCTTTAGAAAAATGCTTTGACGGGCTTTGGGCCGGTCTTCACAAGTTTTTCTAGTATTTATTTGAATGGGCTCATTACGATTGTCACAAAATTACGTTAGTAAACGTCAATTGTCTGTTATCTGCGTCTTAGTTTAATGTGTCTATACGCGCGTGACGGCGCTCACTTTCTGACTCTACCCCCTTATTACAAAACGAGTTTTAAAGATAGTTCTAGGACTAATGTTATGTTTTGACGTTTCGGCTATGGACAACGTGTGTATTAGGTTATGAAGTCGTAGTGAGTGTGTGCGTGCGTTGCAGTACGGGTACCGCGGCGTGTCGCCGGGGCTGGCGCTGCGCGAGTACGGCTCGGGCTCTGGTCTGGTGTCGCCGGCGCGCATCACGACGTACTCGTACCTGGCGGCCGAGCCCGGCTACCTGCGCCGCCCGCTGCAGCCCGCGCCGCCCGCCTCGCCGCACTTCCACCGCCCGCCCTGTACGTACCGAACTCTATACCTAACTCTTTTTTATGATAACCTCACTAGTATTATAAATGTCAATGTTTGTGCCGATGTACGTGAAGATGTTTGTTACTCTTTCTTTCAAAAACTACTGAACAGATGAAACTTTACAGTTTTGGTAGCTTACCCATCAGAATAAAACATAGGCTATGTTATTTAAAGATATTTTGTATATCCAACATATGACGATGAATTCCTACAAAGTCGCAGGTAGCCCTCTAGTATATCTATTAGAAACACGACTCCCCTGCACTGCCGTTCAATACCCTATCCCCATTTTCCAGCGAGTGCCAGTACCCGCGCCAGCAGCCGCGCGGGCTCGAGCCGGCCGGCGTCGGCGCGGCCCGGCATGAGGGTGCTCGTCGACTCCATCCGCTCAGAGACGCCAAGGCCCAAGTCACCGCATATGAACAACGAGGTAACTCCATTACGAATGCATGGAATAGTACTGGGCATAGAGTAGATCCCTGGGGGAAATGGGCAGTTTTTATAGGTAATTCGAACAATAAAGGGAATATTACTGAAAACAGGCCCTAGATCAGTTTTAATGGTAACTGTTAAAAGTACTATGATGTAATGATTACGATAAATATAGGGAATAAAATTGACCCTAGAACGGTTCCCTAAGGTACAAATACTGTTTTCTCACGATTTTATTCAAAGCTTTCAATAATTTGAAAACTTAACATGCTCTATTCATTTACAAGACTGTTTAAGACGATTCTGTTTTTTTTTTTTTAAACCAATATTGGTTTGCGTGTTTTCTGTATTGTCTATATTCGAAAGCTTTTGGTGAATCTCAATCATATAGAATTTCTCCAAGAAGTATGAACTATATGTGTTCAGGAGCCGATCGAGTTGTCGCACTACCCGGCGGCGTTCAAGCCCCCGCCCGGCACCAAACCCAAGATCGAACGAGACGACTTCCCCGCACCGCCCTACCCCTACACAGACCCAGGTATGTCACTGTTACTCCAGTTTATAGTAATGAAGTGGTGTTGTCGAGTAAGTTATTTAGAGATAGTCGTGGAGGTAGCTCGTGACCGAAATTCATGGTGGATGAGGAGAGAGGTCTTTGCCCAGCAGTGGGACACTAATGGCTGGATTAGATTAGTTGCTTAGAAAACGTCGTTAAAGTTAACTTTCCATATATCTCGTACGATCTGTTTTTATTGTTTGATATTTATGCTTAAGCACAGTTTTGTAAGCAAGTTGTTTTTACCTATTATTGGGCTAGCACGTTCTAATTATTATAGTGCTCTGTATAGAATGTAAGGTGTGTTTACCTGTTGGCAAACCTAATTAAATAAATAAAATAAATAATAGATCAAATGTAGTATCACTTTGATCTTTTTTCCAACTGACCGTATTAAGTCCAGTTTGGTTTTCCGCTTCTAACTAGATTCTCAAATGTATCGTCCAGTCGCAGATTTGCAGTTTGTATGTAATTACAGAGCGTAGAAGACGATGGTCGGACACGTACAAGGGCGTGCCGGACAGCGACGACGAGCCGGACGGGAAGGTGAACGGCGCCGTCAACGGACACGTCGACCCCAAGCTGCAGCGCGAGGAGCAGGAGCTCGCCAAGATCGACTCCGGGATCGCACAGGTATCACACACGCTTAGGGATTGAGGGCTTGTTTCACCACTTACAGATAACATTTAAATGACAGATAAACTTATGTATATTTTATAAAACATTGCGTTTAAGACAGTGATAGGTATAAAATATCTGTCATTGGTGAAACAGGCTTTAAGATTTGTTGTAATAAGTTGATAAGTTTGTGTGAATGTCGGACTTTAACTTTAATAAATACTTTAATAATACGACTTTAATAAATGTGGTTCGTTATGTTTTCAGGTATTCCTGAAAGAAGTAAAGGAGCGAGAGAAGATGCAGCAATGGAAACGACAGAATTTAGATCCGAGGAACGCTAGTCGGTACGTTATAATCTGATTATACTAGTAGTATAATTCGAGATTATTTTGTTTTGTGTTAAGTAGTTCTGAAAATTCTCAAAGAAAGTAGTAACTATGAAAATGTCCTGAAATAAGGTTTCGAAACGGAGACTGTAGAGCAATAAGGTTATCGAGTTAGAGAAAGTCGTCCCGGTGGATGTCGCTAGAAATATTTCGATAAAATACACGGAGCCGGTATATTTACAGAAGGCACTAGATCAGCAGCGTAAACGATGTATGTAGGTACATACTCGATGGTAACTATCTGTGTTGTGTTGGCAGCACGCCGTCCGCGATGCGCGAGGCGGGCGGGCGGCTGCGCTACTCGTCGCCGGTGGGCGCGTCCCCGTCGCGCCACGCCGACCACCCGCGCCACGACCACCACTCCAGCGCGCACTCGCACTCGCACATACCCTCCTACAACGGTGCGTATACACACACAGCGCTCCACGACCAATGTAAAGGGCTAACCACACATTTCCGGGAACAAGGCAAATATCGGTTACGTACAAATTTTATGAACTTGTTTACACAACTCCGTGTCAGGCGTCTATAGTGAAACGGACAACTCTGAACACGGATAGCTCTCATCCGGAAATGTGTGGATAGCCCTTTAGCCCCGTCTCCCATTACGATACGCACTGGCGTTGCAATTCTCGAAGACTAGTCACCGCAAAGTACCTCACATACATTGGAATACAGGCTCGCACACTACGATACCGGTATAATGTATGTGAGATACTTCGCGGTGACTAGTCTTCGAGATTTAAATCTCCTGTTCGTACCGTAAAGTGGAGAAAGGGCTCATATTTGTCTTCTACGATTATATTATAATTAATGCTAACCGTAATTAATGTTAACGAGACCGGTTAACGCTCACGAGCGTTGACTAGTCTCATACCGCTAATCCGTTCACCACTCATCCGCCCTAGCTCTACCACAGGTCTCTCTAATTCTCTCCTAGCGATCTAACCGATTGGTGATTACACTAACTCTTTCTGGGTCTCTTACTTCTATAATATTCAGTGGGTACGTTCGGTCGGTACAGTTTCTTTGATATAAGTATACAGTGGCGCCATCTGTGAGTCACTTATAAAAACACTATTTTCTAAATTAGAAGAAATTGTACCGCACGTACGCGATACGTCGCGAAGGACAGAGTATTCAATTCATTCATGTTTTTTTTATAAAACCTTTAATAAATGTCTAAATGAAATCCGTCTGTTACAGTACAATCGTACTACATAACCGACGGTGAGACGACAGTATATTAGCATTTATTATTCAAATTCCGCTTCAAAATTATCATGCCTTTACGATATTTAGATTTGGCATATGAGTTATATGCTTTGTCTTTCATCGCGTATCATAATCATAGGCTTTAGTTAATTTACGAATAAGCGAGCGTGTTGAACACCGACCGGCTGGTTTTATAACGAACAAAGCAATTGATTGACAGATAGATTGCTGTCAGTTCAATTGATTGACAGATAGATTTCTGTCAGTTCAATTGATTGGCAGAGATATTTCTGTAAGTTCAATTGATTGACAGATAGATTTCTGTCAGTTCAATTTATTGGCAGATATATTTCTGTAAGTTCAATTGATTGACAGATAGATTCCTGCCAGTTCAATTGATCGGCAGATAGATTCCTGTCAGTTCAATTGATTAACAGATAGATTCCTGTCAGTTCAATTGGTTTACTACATGAAATCAGTCAATTAATTGAAAGGCCAGTCGGTCGGTAGTCCCGCTGTACGGCAGGAGCAGTGTCGGCTAAATTTCTTCAGTGCGAGGTAAGACTAACAATTGGCTTATTTCCGACGCTTCCGGCGCCGCCGCTTGTTTTTTAACCGCTTTTAAATTGTTTTCAAAATTTTATACATTTAAGTATGGCATAATGGTTGATACGCGCGGCAGTCGTTCTAATGCACTCGCTTCTTTCTAAAGAGATTGTTAAATGTTTACGCTTTCGGCTTCTTATTAACCTTATTTTATCTAAAAACAAAATCTTTCATCATTGACCTGATCCACTATATCCGCATTGTTTCATAATTCATTTGTTTATAAATCGTGCATGTGTTTCATTTACTTATAAAATAAATCACTCTTACATACATTCATCTCTATTTAAGTATCTATTTACTTATACCAGAAAAAAAATTCAAATGATATATTTCTAAAGTTATATTTATTTGGCTGCCATGTTTTGTCCAGTGATTTTCTTTATCGATATACACTTGATTTTTGCGTGAGTCGTTCTTAAGTAAAGGGATAATAAAATAACATTTTACAAAGTTGGGTATTGATTGAGTTTATTTTGTTGTTGTAACTCATTTTAAATCTAATTAAAATCATATAAGAATCAAGTGTATGTTATGTTTGAACTCGCATTCAAATAATTAATTTAATATCGGAATCATACTGAAGTACTTCAATATTTTATTTTTATAAAGTTTATTACGTATTGCCGAGTCAACTTAATATTTGACTGCGAGTAAATGGTGTAAACATAATGACGTCGCTCAGTTAACTGTACCAAAACATACATTTTAAAAGTAGTATTTTTTAATTGCTCAAAAAAAATCTAATTTAACTTTCAAATTTTCCTTCATAACATAAATATTCCAAAATTCATGGTCGACTGACCAATGAAGATTTCTGAAACTTCGGTCATTGAGTTTAATATACTTACATTAGTGCTTACGGCTTCCGAGCCATCTCGTGACGTTAAATTCAGTGCTGAGCAACGTAGCATTATGTTTCCACTGCGCGTCCAGTAGCGTAGTGAGTGTGAGTGTAGAGTGTAACGAGCAGTGTACACAGCACTGCACGGCGCGCCGCGGCCGGGGTACGGGCTGCGCGCGCACACGCTGCCCGCGCATCTACCGCCGCCACCGCACCATCACACCAACGTCAGTACATCACGCAAATACAGGTAATTGCTGATACGGGGTAGGTACGTGTGGCTTTTTACACCACAAACACATTGAGTCAACAGAAACGCTTGTCATTTGTTTCATTATTTGACAGAAAGGTCAATTGTATTGACAGAGATTGACAAAATTTCTGTCAACTCAACGCGATCCCACTATGTAAGAAAGAGATGCACTAAAAGCCACATGTATCTAAAACTGTATCGGCGGTCATACATTGTTTGAAATATGCCTTTACCACTGGCTTTTCACTTACTTGCTATTACTCTAAAGTAAATAATTGTTAAGTTGTTGCTCCGATACTGTAAAGGCATTTTCAGACGATGTCAACTAAGCTAAGTTTTAATTGGTAAGACTACGTTAGACTTGACACCAATCGTGATTGATTTAAAGAGCGTACTTTGTAAGTTCGCGCGAGTCCCGCTAGAGTAGGTAGTAGGTAGTGGCAGGTGGTATGTCGGCTAGAGGCGGCGGTAGCGGGCGGTAAGTAAGACAGCGCTGTTGCAGTGGTGTCCGCGCTCCGCACCGCGCCGCGTCCCGGCTACGGGCTCGCCAACCGCTCGCACACGTTCTCCTCTAGTACTGCTGTGAGTATTATCATTATATCTAGCATACTTTACCTCAAACAAAAGATGTACTTGATCACGTTTAAACTCACCTTAATTTACTACGCGTTTCAACTAAGAATATGGCTATGGTTGTAGCAGCGGCGAACTTCATGTGGCAGTTGTCAAAATACAACTGTAATGAAGTGAGCGATCGTTTTGATAGTTTCAATCTTATTTGAAACGTAAACTTTTTTTTTGTATTTATACTTATTTATTGCTGCGGGGAAATGGTAATTATTTGTTATAGTTGTGTTTGTATGTAGGTATACAGTGTGTTAATTAAGCGCCCAATAAATTGTTTTCGTACATTGACGTGTTCGTTGTGTGTATTGCAGGGAGACTTCACATTCAGCGCGCTCGGTGACAAGACACACAGCACTGACTTCAGCAGCGGGAAATCTGATAGTGAGTACACTGCTTTACAAGTTTCATCTAAAGTCTATTTCTACTCATTTACCCACTTTGAACCGGTACTCAAATAAAAAGAGAACGACTAGTTATTTAATTAGAGTGACAGCCCTGTTTATTCTGTTGCTAATACTATATGTCCCCTCTACTTGTATGAATGTATGTATTGAAGTAACTTTTCCTTTTAGTTGATCTATAAGGATGTGTTACTGTCGTCGCCAGTGAGCATTCCTTCGCTAAACACACTATACGCTATCTATCTATGTATTATGTGGACGTCATACATACTAACTACACTATATACACGTTATTTACTTATTTATAATACATTTAGTACACCAAAACACTAGAATCACCTAGTAGATGCATTAAATCAATGAAGATAGGTAGATTTTCTGTCGTAAAAAAGTTAAATAATAGACCTAATTGGACTAAAGTGATTTTTATATTCCTCTGTCTTTCTTATCAGAACTTATTTAATTAAGAATAAAATATATTAATACTACATTTTTTATATAACACTATCAATTTATTGTTATTTATTAACGTAATAATAAGTGGTATTGATTGGCGCGTTGTGTGTTGTGCGCCAGTGCGGACGGACCTGTGCGGTAAGTGCGAGAGGGACGCGCGTCCCGCCGCCGCCTGCGTCCCGCGTGTTAGACAGAGACAGCACGACTCAGTCACTCCCCTTTCCGGCTAAGCCACGCCTATCGCCGCGCCGCCATATTTGTTACTTTCATATAAATGGTGTTCTTTTCCGATACATACTTAGTTTTTGGATAAATATTTTATTTTTATTTGCGATAATTTTCTTCGGAAGAAAACTCCATATTATTGTTATCCACGCTCCGCTGTGCCACTCCCATTTGTGTCATTTTTATGCCCTATCTATTTTCTATTCTTACTGCCTATCATACGTAACTGCCTATAATTTATGTAAATTCATGTCGTTATTTATGTACTTTAATTAATGGATTGGTATGAAGCTAGCAATCGTTGTAGATTAGCTAAGTAAAACACAGTAGCATACATGGGTACCTATCTTTCTGCTAGCTTATGTACTTACACTATCTATCGTTTCACTTTATTTTTACTTTCTATTTAAAATATGCTAAAAACAACAAAATTTTAAACCCTAGTACTCATTAATTAATATAAATGAGCCCAAAAGAGGTCAGATATAGCATTGATAGAGTGAAGATCTTTTCACGCCTCGCTGTTGCATAGAACAAGGCCTAGCTTCACCAGCTGTCTGAAGTAGTGACGTCACGCGACAGAGATTACGTCACCCACGCCGCCCGCACCCCACCGCGCCCCCCTTGTCTCGTATACAGTGTGATGTATTAAATCGTGTGGTTTGTTTGCAGTATCCGCCGGCTCGATCACCGACGTCGATAGGAGTGCTGTGGTAAGTGGATTTCACTACATTATTGTAATATAATAACTCTTAAACTTTGAATTATTGAACCACTACAATCTAGCTGTATTGCATGACGATATTACTGAACATGTGTTTTGTAATCATAAGAAGATCACATAATATGTAAATATCTTCGAGAAACAGTAACCTGTATATTGATGTCGCTGTTGATATATGGCAGACGACTACGGACGGCGTGGCAGTGCGCGCTAGCGGGCTGAGCACGCTGGGCGGCGTTGCCAGCTCGGCGGGCGGCATGACGCGCGGCGGCGGCGTGCGGCGCTCGCTGCCCAACATGGCAACGTCGCACCTGCTGCACGAGCCCGCCAAGCTCTACCCCTACCACCTGCTGCTCATCTCCAACTACCGCCTGCCGCCCGACGTGGACCGCCTCAACCTCGAGGTACCGCCTCCACATACTCTAGCTGCATAGCAGTAGTATCAATCAATAGGTTGGATCGTTAAACAGAGCCTTCCAGCTTATGTAAAAATAGTAGGAAAATTGCTTATGAAATCTAGCATTCTATCTAAAGTTTTTTACATGTTTCGTAATCAGTTCGAATAATTATTTTATAAAGAATTTATATGTATATTCGAATAATTGCAACATGTGTGTTTGTGTGGTTTCCAGCGCCACCTGTCGGACGCGGAGTTCGAGGCGATTCTGCAGATCGGTCGGCAGGACTTCTACCGTCTGCCGCAGTGGCGCCGCAACGAGCTCAAGCGACGCGCTCGCCTCTTCTAAACGACACCACGAGGGTTTATATCTACTGGCTATTGCTGGTTAGAGTCTGTGCGCTCTTGAGGGAACTACATTGAATATGTGCAGAATCTACCGTCTATATGATTCCCATAGATAGACAGTAAGCAGTAAGTTAGTCAAGAGTGCAACGACTCGAGTGTCGACGCAGCGCTAGCCGTCTATACTTGTTTAAAACATCGGCCGGCTCCGGTCTATTCGCATAATTGATAATTTTATTATTTATTACGACTTGTTGTTATTTTATTTTTATATTTTAACTGTACTGTAAGAGGATGTTCGCGAGTGCTGATGGCCGCCGGTCGGTGCTGCACTGCTGACGGTGTTCTTATTGCGACGTCGATTTCAATCGTATTTCTTAGGTAATAAGGTTTACATTTGTAAACCCGCACAATATTCCTGACCGTATATGGACGTATGGAGCGAGCAGTGCGTCACCGAGCGCCGGCTTTATTCTATTGATGATATTATAATAAATATGACTTCACATAATAATATATTTATAATAGTATACCTACTGCTAGAGCGTGTGTGCGTGGTGTATGTCAGCGCGTATGTTTGTATGGGAGTTCATAGAACGCGGCGCGTCACGTAGTGGCCGTCGATATCACTAGCGTATTGATGCCTTGTTTTATATAAATATAATATATTGTGAGTATCGTGTGCTCGAGTGTATTTGATTTACTTCAGTGAGAACCAAATATATTGTAATTTGTAAGAGACCTATATTGCGGTAGCTTAAGTCGGGACATACAAATTATACTACGTAGGTTAAGTATAGCTTCGTGGGAGGAGGTAGTGCGCGGCGTGACGTCATCGCCCGCCTCTTGCTGTGCTCTTATTATATGCGGTAGAGAGAGATAGAGTGGCGAGAGCGTCTGTGTTCATCTAACTACCACTTTAATCAACTTGAAAGTTTTCAGATAAGTAAATGAACGCTTGTTCTAGGTAATCACGACGCGCTCGTACGTGAGGATGTTGTTTTTAATGTTATTTTAGCCAGATATTGATTTGGTTTGCATCGAGTGAGAGGTAACGTGTGCAGCTTACTTTAGAGTAGCGTAAGTATCATGTAAGGTAGATAGCTTCAAATCTAATGGAATGCCTAAATCGTTACCGTCAGCCACTCCGAGGGTACTCCTCCACTTCATACAGGTACATCCCGCGCGACGCTGCCTCTGTATACAACTACTTTATTTCAGTCATCGTAGTAATGCTTCTTTTGAGTTTAATACATCACATTTTATATCGTACTTTAGATACAGGTCGTTATTTAAATCCAGTACGCGATCCAAACGTCCTGTATATCGGACAAGCTTTCCAAACGTTTTCTAGCTCATTTTTATACAAATATTTATAGATACTGCTTTAGAACAAATCATGGATTTTCAATACCAAATAGAAGTCTATATCCATCCCATATATTCTGAAAAGCATTTTCAATCAAAATGCTCAGTGAAGACTTGTACCGCATTTATAATCCGGACCCGCGTACAAACTTGTCACAAAGTTTCAGATGGTGCTACAATCGCCTACTTGCCCAAATAGTTCCGCGTGTCCTATCAATGAGGTAGCTGATTTTAAAGTCTTGCTAGAGCACGACATGTAAGCTTGCACTTGATTAAGTCCCGCCGGGGCGCGATCGATCTGTCAACTATTTTATAATAGAAAATAAACACTATACAGGAATAAGAAACAAAAGGCAGCACTACAGAGTGATCAACTTACTTATTTACGTACTTTTATGTATTCGACTATATTTTAGTAATAGTGTGAGACACGGTGCGTAGTGTGTGCTCTTATGTGGTGAAACAGCTACAATTTAGCGCTCATCACTTCATAGAGCACCTCACTACGCTCCGGGGCTTCTTTCAACAATACTTTATGTATTTTACGTATTTGTCGTACTCCTGCGTGAGTATTCAACGTTTGGATTACAGTGCTACTGTCACGTCTCGTGGCGGGGCGGAATTAAAGCAATTTTATCAGTGATTTTAAATGTGAAGACTACGCTTTTGAAGTAATAAAATAATGCATTTCCAAATTACTGTGTTTACTTTATATCCCTCCCGCCTCTATTAACTTACTAGCGAAACTTGTACATACATAACGATTTTCATAATGGAATCTATTATTCACTTTAAAATAATAAAAACTGTAGAGTACAGAATTTTGTCATTTCTAAAATAGGTGGGACTTTCTCCTCATGAGAACAATGACAAAAATAATTCTCATCGTCATTATGCTTCTCGAAAAACTTATCGTCTTGTTATGCACACGCGTTTTTTGTAAAATGATTTAATTATTATAGATGTGTAGGTACGGATCGCCATACATCTGAGTAAAATAAATAACTACGAATACATTTTCAGATGATATATAACTAAAAATATTAACGACGTTTAGGCCATCATTGTACTATTTGATTTGAAGTGAAATAACCACCGGAACCCGGAACTAAATCAAGACAAGTTACCACTCGACTGCACATAGTTCCTAGTCTGGTGAGCTTAGCTATTGACACGCTATTGAAGAATAAAGATCGTTGAAATGTATTATTCATATTGTCAATCGTTACTTTATTGGTTAGCAGAATTAGCGCTTTAGCGATACCTAACAAATTTCCGAACGATCGTCTGATATGACGTAAGAGCTGTCAATAAGAATTTATCATCTGTGGCAACAAAAATTGCACACTGCCTGCCTGCCGCGCGTGCTTGTCGCATTTTGGAATCAATTTTGCTAGTTCTAAATTCCGGATGACCTGTGACAAAAATAGTGTAGTGAAAATGATACTACTACTTCGGTAAAACTTTACAACATCCAAACTTTTGGATCCGCTCAGTGAATTATTTTGTGTTAAGTGTCAGTATTGCGAGAATATTATGAACTTTGAGGACTATGAAACCCTTCCGACCCAGAATTCCATCGTCCACATGACCGCCGGAGCCATCGCGGGCGTGATGGAGCACTGCATCATGTATCCGCTGGATTCCGTGAAGGTGAGGGTGCGCGCCCTAACCTCGCGGCGACGTCGTTACGCCACCGCAAGGGTTATGTAAACGGCGCCGCGGCTGTCCGCTCCGCTGCAGCGCTCGACCGCAGCCCGCGGCCGGCGGCAGCGGCAGCGGCTCTACCGTGACCGCACCGCTGCCGTCGGCCGCACTCTCTTGTGTAAAATCAGGCTGTCTTCCAATCTCACTGCCGCATTTCCCCACTTATTTTTGGGATGTATTTTTATTCTAGCTAGCTTTTATTGCTTACTTGACCCTATTTCACACTTGTGTATATGGAGGTAAGTTTTAAAATATGTACCTATACTATAGGTAACTTTCATACAGTTAAAAGTCTAAATTCTTGACACATGTTTGCATGAATATCACTGAATCTGTAATATTAGATATAATGAAGACAATTTAAGGGTATTGTGTAAGTATATAACATTGTTATAGAGTCAGAGGCTCCCAAAAACCAGTTGTTTATTGGCCAAAATGAGATAGCCAACACATGACCTTGAAGCTAGCTACATTTTTTGTGTAATTATTCATCATGACAAGCCACTATGAGTAGTAATGATACAAACACCCGTCAATATAGGTAATAGCTGTATAGTTAGTTGATATCTACATGTAATAGGAGCAAATAATATATTTACAATAGTTTACATGGATGTATGGAGAAATAGCTCTGTGGCTGACTTCACAGCGCTGTTATCATGGAGCTTGTAGCTGAGGTCACTACACTCCCACACAGCACACTACATTACATATTATTTACAGCACTTTAAGGTAAACATGCCATAAAATGTAGTTGATTATAAGATAATGTTTTGACCTACTTGTATTTAAAAAATAATACACAAATAAATTCATCCTAATATAGTGTACTGAACTAATATTAAATATTGTATGTTATTGTTATGAGTTATCAAATGTGATAAGTCGTTGCTTAACAGACCATGACCATGACCAACATATACCATCAGTGTGGGTCAAATAAATAAATAAATATATTAAATAAAGTAATTAAACATGATAATAAATAGCCAGGCACCATTAATTATAGAAAAATATATAAACTTGCATATATTAATCATTCATTTCCACATTATTTACCTGTAATAATATAATTAAGAAACAGCATACATTTAGGGATATACCTATGATAGAAGTAGCAACTTGGGTGTTCAACTTGCTTAAAAGATTCTAATGTGATTTTTAAAAATAATTACAGCTAAGTTTAACTGGACAGTACTTATACAGTCTTATTTATACAATGCCAAATAATTGCAAGCTTTAAGGACATTTTAATTAAAGTAGTATCTACAGATGTGAGAGAAATCTATGAAAGATTGTATCTACAGTTTAAGGTTTGAACTTATTAAATTCAGAAGAGCAGGAGAGACATGCTCTTTTTATACATATTTAATTAATCATTTAAACTGAAATATTTTACTGTAAATATGTCCTGACCTCTTATTGTAGAAACCTCACATCTTTAAATGTGATAAGTTTATTTAAATTGTATGAAACAGTGCAATCTAAGATGCTATAATTAACTTTGTTTAATTACTTGAGTGTTATCATATCAGGTTGGAGCATGCTCCCAATGTAATGCTGTTTGATAAGTACACAATCATTATCACCAGAGAGTGGTTGCTAGCTGGTTGAAGCACTTTAGGCAACTGGATCAATGTTATTATAATAATAACTAAAAGAGGCATGATATCATTTGGGTCCTTCCAAACCCTAAGGGCCTGTTTTACCATCTACAGATAAAATATATCTGACAGATAAACCTATTAATGTCTATTTCATAAAACATGACGTTTTAGACAGAGACAACTATGAAATATCTGTCAGATAAATTTTATCTGCAAATGGTGAAACACGGACCTAAGTGTAACTTCTCTACAATAATAGTGTACCATATCACTATATTTTCAAGCTCAATTAATACGTATTTACTTCCCAACCTTGATTCAGTTTCAATAGTAATTTACTTAAATACCTGATTATATTTGCATACCACTTAGCAACTAGTTGTTTTCATAGACACAAAGTTTATTTCAGCTCTTTGTCTTTTAATAAAGCAAGTCAACTTGAATTTGTAATTCCTTGAAAGTAATTAAAGAAAGAAAAAAATTAGTTAGTTAGAGCTAGTTAGCTACATGTTTCAATAGCAGCCAATAAGAGAGAAGATGCTCTGTCATATAAAATTACTTTAATTTTTGTCTTAAAACCTACATTTTCCTTAATTAGGTATATGTATGCTAGTCAATAATCCTAAACGCCGTGATGCCCATATGTGGAGTTGGTAGAGGAGTTAGATAGTAACAGAGGGGAGGTGGTGTGTTGGTGGGGAGAGGGAGGTTAGATGATAAAGTACTCCTTCTTGTTCTCCTTCTGCCAGCACTCCTGTGTCTTGTATGCGACGTCGCAGTCGTCGGCGCCGGGCTGCGAGCCACACTTACGCAGCACGCCCTCGATGCGGTCGCGGAGGGTGTCGGGCAGCAGCGCCACCACCGTCTCCACGTCCACCACGCCGTCCGAGAACATGCCGGCCGTCTCCATGGTGCACTTGATGTAACACTTGAGTTTGGGGTCCTCCGTGAGGTCGGCGCCGGCGTTGATGGCGTCCAGCATCTTAACGTCCACGCCGGTTTCGGCCGCGCACTGCTCGCGGAGCATCTTGGCCAGCTCGCCCATCTCGGGGTCCATCTCGCCGCCGCTCACCGTCGCCAGCGCCAGGACCAGCGTCCACAGCACCCGCTCCGCACCCATGTTGTGTCGCAGTATGACAGTCTCTACGCACCACTCCTCTTATATCCACTGCCTCGTTAGTCTCGTCTCCGCCCATCAAGCTGTTATGTATCTCCGAACCATTCATTTGAAAAAAAATTATATGAAACCATCCATTGGAAAACAAGCAGGATCCTGTATTTTTTTACGATGACCGTTTGAATTTGTCATCTGTGTAATGAGCGGTTGGTTTTAAAGTCTGTGTTTGGAGGTGTCACTGTCAGTATGATGACTCGACACTCGTCCTGTACATCAATTAACTTCTGAATATGAAGCACTAATAGCATGTAATCTGGCTCTTTACCTGGGCGTGGTCCGTTTACCTTAATGTCAACATCTAATAGGAAATGAACCATTTATTAGTCGCTGTTTACTTTAAAGTGCTCACAATTTATCAGCATTTATTTATTATCTTATTATCAATATATTTATTTTGTTTGCATAATATCTACTGCCGCGAGGTCAAATATTTATCATTAACAATTTTCTGCAAAACATATCAAAAGATTTCAATCAGTTTTGCATTACTAATTAATGAGTTGTTCTTTACAAGTTAACACAGAGTGTCGGTAGCATGTTTGTTTGAAAGTGGTAAACTGTGTCAGAGACGTGACGTATGTAGTGTCCGTAGTGTGTGTAGTAAGACGTTGTTGTTGTATGTTACAGACGCGGATGCAGTCGCTGCGGAGCGCCCACAACGGCAGCATCCGGGAGACGTTCCGGTACATGGTGCAGCGCGAGGGACTGCTCAGGTTAGCGTCAAATATCTACACACACTACAATACAATAAAGAGATACACAATCACATCAAATTTCTCCTTGATCGAGTGTCGTAGGTACCAGAAATCTATGTCTTAACTTAAACTATCACCGGATGTATCTAGCTAACATTGCCGACATTTTCGCCTTATCGATATCCGCCGGGCATGATCATAGGAGTAAGAAATTCATGGATACTGTTTCGATCCATTTCAGTAAATAGTTACCTATTTAATATTAAGTGTTTGTTATTCGTTGCGTATCGATTTGGTTCGTACGGAATCTATTATTCATTATCTACTTGCTTTTTATGTCGGGAAATAATGTTGTTTAGACAATTAAATTAACTTGTGTTGTCGTGTAAGTGATGGTGTTGTGAAATTTAGTTACCTATTCAAATGTACCTATTTTTTTGGCGTTTTCTACGTAAATTGATTATTGTTTAATGTTATACGTATTTGATTGAAGGTAGAAACATTCGCCTCAATTATGAAATAGTTTCTTTCTACAAAAGTGAGTGTGTAGTGGGCGTTTGTACGTCGAGCCGGTGTAGCATCGATTAGTGCCAGACTGAGGTTGTTGCTAGGTGGAGCGAGTGTGTCTGCTGCAGGTAGCTTATCTGATATATCTCTGGGCGCTGATATCGGAATTTGGCTCTCTCGCACTTCTATATTACTGCAGTACTATTGTATTAACCGCTCTAAAACTGCAGGTGTGCCTACAACTATTACTTGGCACCTCGCGCAGAGGAAAAAGTATGAGCTCCAGGTTCCTAGCTAAATAGCGCATTTGCGATTTAGTCTGCGGTCACGATCGACTAAAATCTCAGATCTTTAAAATCAATGTCTCAAAATGTTATTAATTTGGTGGAAACAGGAATCCAAGTCCAAGCTAGAAATCCGTGTTACAGTTTATTATATTTAGGCGTTATTCAAATTGCGAGAGACAGATAAAAACATTACATCACAACCGATATTATTTTCAGCTCTTCCAATTATCACAATATAGGTACCTAGTTATTTGCGAGAATTAAAATGATGTGCAAAGATATCGTAGTACAGTAAGACGCCACGTCCGATTTATTAACTGCTCTTCTCCTCGGCACATTCGATTCCGTACAATTGTCCGTTATATGTCTCGACTTGAAATTTATCAACGAACACATAAATATTTGTATTAATGTGAACGAGACTGAGTGACCGATTACACATGGGAAGTCTCGTGACCCCAAGTCGCAGTGTGGTGGCTGATAGCGTTTAATGGGGTGATAACGGCGACCGGGTCGGTGATAACTACGACGTGCGGGTCGTCTACTCACCCTCCACTGATGATACTGGTATAAACAATACGACAACTCACTCAGTTACGTCTCAGCGGTTGCTACGAGCTCCACCTCTCACATATCGCACAATTTTCAATCATTCTCTTGTTATTTGCTGTGTTACAGTTGCTTGAAAAAGTCGCCCCTGTCTTTATCAAGCCCAAGGATTCAGATTATATTAAAGTCTTCAAAAATATTGTACATTTGATTGAAATTCTGTCTTAATTGTCTGTTGTGTAGTCGTATTACAAAGCATAGAATTGTCTTACTGGTCGGATTGTAAGTGATTACGTTTTGAGATGAGTTGTGTTTTACGATTATTGATCGACGTTTGAAGACTCGCGGCTATCGGAAGGTCAGTGTCACGTCGCGGGGGGCTCATTCACGTCACCTCACGTCATCTACTACGTTATACATGTATGTATGTATGTATGTATGTATGCGGGTGTATAGGTCACTTTAACAAACAAGTGTTTCACCTCGCGACTACGACCACTTCTCTATATACATCATTGTCTTATGTAACAGCTATACATAACACACAATCACTTTACGTGCGAGTATTCATTGACATGTCTTGATCTGTCCGACTGTAGGTCAACTCTTTACTCATAATTAATTACTTCACTGATATTTATAGACTTACGCGAACATTTTTTTTTTTATCGGAAATCGACCTAAATATAATTTAGCAAGTTTTATATCGAACGTCATCTCGTTTGCCTTTATGTAGTAGATAGTATCTAATCAAAGCGATTCGTCAATAGAGAAATGCTATTTTTCATTAATGATGTAATATTTGAAGGTAGTGATACACTATCGTTAGTGATGCATAAGACATGTGCTGCAGTAGCGAGCTCGCAGTTTGGCAGTTTATCAAGTACCTAGGTAGCGCGACCGACGCGCTGGTCGCCGCCGACCGGTGACTTATCTGATAATGTCCACTCGCTCAGCGCCACTGTGTCACTGATTCCACTACAAGGTCGACTAATAACACTGTCTATTCCATACGCACTCAACTATGAGGAAAATGACGTCATTTTTTTATTAAACTATAGCTGTACGTCTCCCTCCAAATATGTTAAATTTTCAACAAGCTTTATGGCAATTTAATGCCATCAATAAAAAATCGGCGATACTTTTACCTAATCTCATAGATTTTGTTGATAAGTTATTATGTCCCTATACTACTTGCTACGTCAACAAATGGCCAGATGTAGCGTACAACGTTGAACCTAAACTAGTCTATAAGTAGGACACAGTAAGTAAGTAGGAGTAGATTAGACCTGTATACTTAATAGTAGAGTCCGTAGGTAATCGCACTCGGTCACTTGTTGTAGATATGGCTGAGTTATCGAGTGATTTGTCGCGATAACGTGTAAGGGCTCGTCCTGTGCTCGTATTGATAACTACTCGTACCACTAGACGATATCAAATCTTTAAATGTTTAAAGCGCCCGATAACACCCTCCTTTTAATGTAGCGGTTAAAACTAATTCAATTGTTTATTTAGTAACTTATTTTTCCGCGATTTTTAAAATAATTGCATTTTCCTCATTCTCTTACTAATCGTATTTTATCATGGGACATTATTAATTAGTTCTGTAGGATATATTTCGATTCATATCGTAAATATTATATTATGACCTTGACTCATTTTCTATTCTACTTGGAATTATTTAAAAAATAATGTTTTCTATCGTCGGATAAACCAACCTTTAAGGTGCTACCCAGCTGATAGCCGTCCTTATTTATAGGTACATAGATAGTCCGTGTATTATATCGAAGCAGTGCCTTGTAAAGTTGTTGACAAACGTGTCTTTGGTCATCGTCCCTCTCTATGGGAAGTCTTTACATTGTTTGCTATCTAATCAATGGTTGTTGGTCGTGCTTCCGTGTTTACCTGTAACGTGTCGGAGCGACTATTCTATCTGTGAGATATACATTCGTCTCACTGCCCTGTACCGTAATGTACTCTAACCTAACAGAAGACACACTTATCTATAACACATGTCGGCCCGTGATTTACATTTGCTGATAATTATGTATACATGCAATAATTGTATGGAGGAGACGTTTATTGGAAACACATCGCTTTAATACTATGTCTTGAGTGTACCTACATAAATACAATGTATGCTGAGGAAGTAACTAATTACATGGTTATCATGTCTGGTAAATTTTCTAAACAATCACGTTTTTTAAATGAATACTTATGTATGTTGATGCAAGTAGCCTAGCTAGCTCTTATATCTCACTGCAGGGACAATGCCTCTTTCCTTGTTCTCCATCTAGTTGTTGTACTCTACTGCACGCTACAGTTTGTCAGTCTTTATGTTATACTCATTGATAGTTACTCGTTACTTTCGTTTTCAATGTAGTTGTATAAGTGCGGTCACGTGCCGGTACGGGGCGCCCCGTCTCGTTGTACTCCGGTACAGACTCGGGCAAATATTTGGATTCACTATTATCAGATATTTGCACGGTTCCTATATGTTGTATTGACTGAACTGAAACACTCGCGCCGCTGGTTTATATACCAACGAGATAAATCTTACATACTTAGGAAAAACACTCCTAAGATGAGTTTTTTGCAAGTCCGGTTTAAGTTGCAAGTTTTTAGAATTAATCTTGATTATAGGTAAGTAGTTACAGCAACTTGTGACGTAAACAAGTCGTGGTGAATATTTCCGCCTTTTTTCTCTTCTTTACATAATTATTTATCATAGAGATCCGCTTTTTGCCAGAACGTCGTACATGTGAGTATTGAAATCAACACAAATATGTCGTAACCTCTGCCGCCGCTATTAGCATGTATCCGTCCTGTCGTCGCAGAAAATAGTAAAATTAGCATAGTGTTGTGTAGTGTATCGGTAAATAAGTGTCGGCGGCGACCTTTGTACAGCTGGTGCTGAATAGCGGTGCTATAGCGGTGGTGGCGGCTGCTGGGTATCGATTGTGCGTGCGGGCTCCGGGCGAGGTCGCGGTCAAGGACGCCCGCCCCACCGCCCCGCGCGACGCCGTGACGTCACGAGCTGCTCGCGCATCCCCCTCCATCATCACCGAATAGGGTTGCCAGGTGAGTCGCGAAAAAATACCGGACATCTCAAACCTGGTTGTATGCTGGGTAATTAATGGCACCTTCGCCTTATTTTCTTTGGCGGTGTTGCAGAACTCGTGTAAGCTTCTTCCTCCATTTTCCAGCTTTGTGCAAAACTCAACAAACAGTCAAAAACACAAACATAAACGCAACTACAATGAAAAACTTTGCTTCTTTCAACGAGTAGGTACTTAGGTCAACTGCGTAAACACTCCCGAACGTCGCGACTCGCGTAATCTATCTAATTATAGACTACACTCGAAAAATCAAAACAAAACACACTTTTTTTATATGCTTACTTTTTGTAGGCGCTTGTCGATAGTAAGTTCCGACTTTCCTCAAAATACCGGACATTGTTCTGTCCGGTATGACCATTTATTTTTTACCGGACAAGCCTCAACAATACCGAACTGTACGCTTAAATACCGGACATCTGGCAACCCTACCACCGAATGCGGGACTCCTTTATCAACTCTACATCTTAAAAGTATGTCATACAATACAGTGATCCCCTCTGAATTCATAGTTGAGGTCCTGTGCGACGCAATTAATGGCAGAGACGATGTTCACCTTGCTATGATGATACCGACAACTACTGTATACTGAACTAGCGTCCTTCGATTGAACAATTACTTAAGTTAACAACAGCCCACGACATACACAAACATGAAAAAACCTTAATATTACAAATAGTAATCGATTTCTTTTAATATTTTATGGAAGCTCGATTTGTAGTATTGATTTATTAACTCAATGCCGGGACCAATTTTAGTGCGTAACCTGGTATTCGTGCCTTAGTAACAGCTACACGTAATTTCAAAGGAAATGAGGAACTGAAATATTGGATTAATGTACTGTAATGACCTACCTACCTAGTGGGTTGTCGATTTTTTTTCTGAATATTTGCTTAATGCCGCAAATAGGTATTAATTGTAATGTTAGTGAAATGCCGCTAATAAGTAAATAACTCAGATATAGTAATTTATTCTGCTTTATCTATGCGATATGTAGGTAGGTATATGTAACGTGGAAAGTAAGTTTGCATTTAATATCAGATAAACCGCGCTATAAATGATTTACATAATAAA
Source organism: Anarsia innoxiella (assembly GCA_947563765.1). Taxonomy (NCBI): domain Eukaryota; kingdom Metazoa; phylum Arthropoda; class Insecta; order Lepidoptera; family Gelechiidae; genus Anarsia; species Anarsia innoxiella. The sequence continues at coordinate 15,005 of OX387414.1, read as the reverse complement.
AGGATATAAGACCGCAGGTAGTAATAGCGCAGTGCCGGCCGCTTTCTAGTCAGGATGCCGCTGGTTACCCACACGCACCCGCGCCGTCACACTATAATGTATACTTACCTACAGACTGCAGCTATACAACGCTACTCTCCTGTTATATGCTATTTGATTGAATGTGCTCGTTTCTGGTATTGTTGTCAATGAGCGGTGCCGGCCAGTTTATCACTGCTACATCATCGATAGTATCGTGATGTTCTCCAAGGCAACTTTTTCCTCCTTACTTCCACTTTCCTTTCCAACATTGTTCTAATTAATGTTTGCTGTCGTGAGGTGTTTTTAGTTAGGGAAAAGGATGTAGGTTCTTTGCTCAAATTACCTTGAACTAAGAGCAGTCTCCGATATTTCAATTACGATGTAGTGTAGTCCACGGACCATTTTGATTCTGATTTTCCTCAAACATACACGACACGAGTGAAGTAATTCGTTGTACAGTTTTTGCTTTCGTGTTTGTTTTTGAATCGATATTTAGGTATCTGTGTGGGATATAATCTACATCACACATTATTACGAGATGGTTGTATGAAGTTCAGTTTTGTTTTACTTTACATACAAAATTGTCAAGTCTGTGTTCCCAATTAATAATTTTCAATTACCAAATTGTATCCCAGTAATGATGGTACGTTAGTATCTTTATAGTCATTATCACATTACTGTATTGTTATATTGCTATGATATAAGTAGGCGCGGAGTCGTGATAAGGAGAGATAAAGCAGTACGTGACGAGAAGGAGACTTGTCATACATCGCGACTATGATATCATACAACGGTGGAGTTAAAGTAGTGAGATAGATTTATCAAACACTCCCATACTCGTACGAGTACGTTACACGACGACCAAGTGCCGCTATCTTATCTATCAGTTCAATTTTATCAACACGAATTCAACAATAAAGAAATTCTTCCTTTACAATACAAATATTCTACAAAACATTTTATTTACTCATATCATAAGTACTGTCTTCATTATTTATTTTATTTGTAAGTTTTTTTAACCCCCGACGACAAAAAAGGGGTGTTATAAATTTGACCCCTATGCCTGTGTGTCTGTTCTTCTGTCTGTGGCACTGTAACTTCAAAACGCGTGGAGTAAATTGGATGGGTTTTTTTTTCAGATAATCTATATATATAAAAATGAAACCCGTTTTCCGTTGTCACGACATAACATGAAAACGGCTTGACCGATTTGGCAGATTTTTTTTAAAATGTTCATTGAAGTCCAAGGATGGTTTTTACGGTGAGAAAAATTCGAATAATTGCCGGGAAAGCCCTAAAACAGACCTTTTCTTTTTTCCAAACAAATGTTTTCTTACTAAAATGTAGAGTCAATTTGAACTTTATTCCTACACAATAAAGTTCATTCTAAGGCGGGACAAAGTTCGCCGGGACAGCTAGTACTTTCTAATTGCTTTCTATTTGTGTCTTCGAAATTAGCATACTTGACTAAAGAACTCCATTCATAAAGTTTATAATCTTTAAAGTTGTAAGGTACAAGTAGGTTGATGGAATATTGATCCGATCTATTTAGTGAATGAGACCGCTCCCACGTCTCAAATCATTGTTGGAATCTAGGTAGGTAGTTGCCGAGCGGCGGGATCTAAATAGATACCTTAGACTAGCCTTAGACAGAAAGCCACTCGTCAGATAGTAGGATCTTATACATTGGTGTCTGTTAGCAATACTTATGATTGCAAATGCCTATATAAATAATGTAATGTTGTATGTTATAGACCCATCCGCGGCATGTCGGCGGTGGTGGCGGGCGCGGGTCCGGCGCACGCGTGCTTCTTCGCCACCTACGAGCACTGCAAGCACACGCTGGGACACCTCACCAGGCACAAACATGACCATCTCACGCACGGTACGTATCTACACACCAGACAATCTTAAGGCGCGGTTTAAAAGTATTAGAATAGAGTCGTATCCCCCGTAATTTCGTCCCCACTCCTCGGAGCGCGCCACTCCGGTATAAACCGCGCCTAATACAGCGGTAGGTAGTGCTCGTATACGCTAATTACTGCAAGTAATTAAACTTTTACCATGTACTCTCTGCAGACAAATTACAATAAATACTTATTATACACAATAATACTTAATTATACATATTTTTACTACAAATGAATCATCGTTCATATTATGAATATTGTAAACTTTTAGCTAAGTAGTTTTTTGTCGCTGAAAACACAGACTTTAATATCCTAATACTCTTATAAACTATTTATTTAAGGTCGTTACTCAGGGATCTAGTTCATCAATAAACTATTGTGAACATTTCCTTTAGTCTGTGTTGGCCTAGTACTAGTAACCTTTCCCTCTGTCACGGGAATATCATTAAAAGGGTAAATGTCATAGGGTGCCTTTTGTATAAACAGTTAACCAACGTAACTTGACCTTTTACTACATAATTAATTATATTCATCGTTATGTAATGTTACGTTCCAGGTCTATCTGGCTGCCTCGCGTCTCTCGTCCACGACGCCGTCTCCAACCCCACGGAAGGTGAGCTCACATCACATTCTAAAATACTAGTAAATAATGGCTTCGATTCTACAAGTAGGTACCTATCTAATATAACTGACTTTGAAGACATAAAGCCCCGCCCACTTGTCATTTATATATTTTAAAAACACGCCTCCTATACACCCAGTTACATGACAGTTTCTTAAATTGTAAATAATTTTGATTGTAATACAGAGCTGTACAAGAGAGTAACGAGTACCATACATACTATGTACCACTGTAGTAGCGGGTGACGGCCGTCTAGTTGGCGGTCATTGCACGGTAGCGCACTCAATGCACTAAATATACTTAGTGCTGCGTGCCGCACTTAGAGGAAACACATGTGTATTGAATTTAGTAGCGTTACAAATGTACCGGTAGATGATGTGTGTATAGTGAAGTGATAGAGAGTGACGAGATGTTACTCAATCGCCGCTAATTGAATAACTAGCCGCGACCTACTCGGACGGAAGTGTGCGAATATTACACTATATGTCTACTGTACGATACACGGCGACCACTCTACTACCCTAGCGGATTAAAGCAGCTAGCTTAGCATGCACTCCGTGACAAGACGTTATCATGCGTTTGTCACGCTTACGTCTCTGTCTATAGTTTTAAATGTGATAAGGACAGCATGATGTGAGATATTGTCGCGGCACGCCGTGCTAAGCCCCCAGTAGAGCCTCTTATTCACTTTATACTTTTCCGGGATTTAACTAATTTTCGTACGCTTTTACTGTAAAATATAACATAGCACGTACAATACGTTATTATTACATTTTATATGATTTACGTTTATCTTCAGGTATCTGATAGATAACGATGAACAATATTGTACTCACTGGAAATATATAAAGTGTTGGTTTTGAGTTAATAAACTAAATACTTATAACATGTAGGTACGTGTGTACCTGCCCTTAATATGTAGGTAATTTAATCACCTAGTCTCATTATAAACTAAATAAGGAAAATAAACAAAGAAACTGATATACGCGTGTAACGGTGACTCGGTAATTATATCAAATTAAATATTTATTTACTTGTTGCACTTCATATCCGACTACATACAAATACATAGAGAGTGTATACTCAGTTTACTATGATAGCTAAATAATGGTTCGACAACAATGTGAATTGACTTAAAGTATACATACTTACTTTGTATATGTTTATGATTTGGCACATTCTTAGGCACATTACATAATAATGTGTGTTTAAGTGTTTATTATTTAGTTATATTGCGAGCATGCATATAGAGAAAGTTAGAATACTAACGATTTATTTTGATAAAACTTTATTTCCTATCGTGAATGTGGCACGAAATGCATCTAGTGTAGTGTAGTGCGTTGATTGCGGGACAGATGTGTTATAGATTAGTGTATAGGTGTAAGGTAGAGTAGACGAGCTCGCTGTATGTTTGAAGCTATTTATACCGCGGCGGCGGCGGCGGCGGCGTGGCGTGGCGCTCTCTCACACATTTGAAATAATTCCAACTTGCTTTGTATGCCACTAAGTATAACTACAATGTGATTCATAAATAATGGAAATATTTCCGTAAACTACGCGATACTATTGCATGTGCTTTACATCTGTTTATATGCGACGAGCAATATGATACACTTTCAATTTCTTGCTCAGTCGGTTTCATATTGTAGATTATAAGTGAAATGTTCAGCAATTGATTGTATTGTATACAGTTGTATTTGTCGTATAATTACACGCGACGCGGCGAGTTTCCTCAAACAACTCGCGACAGATATAATTACCAGCGCGTGTCACCGCGGTACCTACATACTTATACCCGTCCACGGGGACATCTCATTCATCCTCATTTATATTCAATACTTCTTAGAATAGACTCTATTATTTCCTTTACTGTTGCAACTTAAAATATTTCCTCCTTCATTGCCTCTTACGACTCTTAGATAGATTTGAAAAGTAAGATTTACATTACAATATTAGTATATCGATATGTAGATATATATACTATGTTGTGATAGGTATACTACAACCCGCGGGACTTGTTCATTCTAATCATATAACTTGATTAGATCCGTACTGTGACTGCGGCGGCTATCTGTCTGATACTGTACTTGTAAATAAGGGATTTGCTTTTGTAGAATATTATAACAAACACCTCGGAACAGATAGAGCACGCGTGTTGTAGTCGGAGGTACTTTGCTACAATTACAAACAATATTGGTAGTGTATGTGTAATGTTAGTGTTTGTCGGCGGCGGTGTGTGGGAAACCCCGGCCTCGTCTGCGGTAAACAAGTACCTCGTGTTTGAGGAAAACGCGCCGCGGTTCCGGTAACATCTCTCACCTACAGTACAATACTCCCACTACGGCACTATTACTAACACTAATTTGTTTTTCATACCATTTCACCTTAACGATACATTGAATTTTTTTTTTTGAAACATATAAGGATTATATGAGTATGTGTGTTATGTGTTGCAGTGGTGAAGCAGCGGCTACAGATGCTGAACTCCCCGTACCGCGGCGTGTTCGAGTGCGCGCGTCACGTGTACCGCGCGGAGGGGGTGCGGGCGTTCTACCGCTCGTACTCGACGCAGGTCGCCATGAACGTGCCGTTCCAGGCCGTGCACTTCGTCACGTACGAGTGGGTGACGAGCCAGGTGAACCCGGCGCGCAGCTACTCGCCGCTGGCGCACGCGCTGGCCGGCGCGCTGGCGGGCGCACTGGCCGCCGCCGCCACCACGCCGCTCGACGTGTGTAAGACCGTGCTCAACACGCAGGAGACCCGCGACGCCGCCGACGGGCTGCGCGACGCCGTGCGCACCGTGTTGCGCCGCGCCGGGCCCGCCGGCTTCATGCGCGGCGTCACCGCGCGCGTGCTCTACCAGATGCCGGCCGCCGCCATCTGCTGGCTCACCTACGAGACGCTCAAGCACGCGCTCCGGAAGGTACCCGTCTCTACTACCTACCTCCGTCCCGTTCGCTCCCCTCGATAAGTACGGCAGAAGTAACCTTTGTGTTCCCCCACAGGTGGAGCCGTTCGAGGAGTCCCCGTCGCTGGTCCCGCACCCCCCGCACGTGTCCCCCGGAGTGGGGACCCCCCCGCTGGCGTGCGCGGCGCTCCGTCTCGCCGCCGCCGACGTCCCCCGCCCCGCGCCGCTCACGCGCGGGTAGACCCCCCCCTCGTTACTCTATGTACATGTGTAAGATACTAAGTAAAGTCTCCCGACGCAGGCCGCGACGCCGGCTGCGGACGGCCGCGGTGCTCCACCTTGCATTTAATGAATAAATCGATCAAAGTACTGTAACCCGTTAGTTCCGCGGTGGAGCGCGCTGCCGGCCGCAGCCACCGCCCGGTACCAGGTTCCGCGGCGGTCGCGGCCTGCTTCTACTTGTAAAGTGACAATGAAAGTGATGTACTGTATATTTTCGTATGGTAGTGTAAATTGTTGTGCAGCGGTGTACATAGCGCCGGCGGTCCGGCCGCGGTCCCGGCCGGGACGGTCCTAGACCGGACCGAGCCGGGACCGGCCGCGACCGGACCGCACCCGCGCGTCTATTATGTTTGTACATTATTTTTATTATTAATGTATTTGTTATATTTATGAGTCGTATTGTATAGAGCGAGCTCGAGCTCGGATAAATTAGGAATTTTAACGTTACGTATTGTATAAGGTGCGATAGTGAGGTGACGCGTCGCCATGCGGCGCGATAAAAATTGAAAAAATGTGCAAATCGAGAAATAGTAATAAAAGGTTGGACAATAAACTTGTGTTTTATTCCTATTACATTATGTATTAGATTGTATCGACCGCCGACAGTCCACGGTCGCGGCGGCAGGACGTGACGCCGCGCTCTCATGCTCCTTCTGTGGCTCGTTGCTGTAGTGAGTAGCTCTTTATCTTCAACGATTTACTAAATAAGTCTGCGAGAGTCAAGTCTCTGCAACGACATTCTGTTAGTTATAATCCTAGAGATACGACGTTCCATACAGGTTGTCGGTACCACCAATTGTGAGCGACAATGAACGAATTCGTTCGCCCGCCTCCATCATCTAATAGGGAAGTCAATATTTTACCTGGTTCTAGTTGCTTAGGGCTCGTTTCCACTTGCTGTTGGTCACGCCCGCTTCAAGTGAGGAACGTGATGTTAGTGTCGCGCGACACATCTGCGTAACGTATCGCGCGGAGCGTTAAGGCGTTAGGCGTAATTTCAGCTGATGTGTCATAGGTGACTTGAAACACATTAAACGTTCGGCGTGGTACGTTACGCAGGTGTGACCACACACTTAGGTGTGAGCAACCCAACACACTAAGCCAGAGACGTACTTAGTAAAGTGTGTGTTTCGGTTCAATCAGTGGTCATGGAGCGGCGGCGGCGCGGTGCAACCGACCCCCGAGCCGAGCTGGTGGGCCGACCTGCTCCTCAAAGCACTCAAAAACGGGCAAGTACCTACTCATACTGTTACTTACTTGAACAAGGTACACATTGTAAGCTTTCTACAACTGCAAATAAGTTGGTAATATTCCTAATTCCTTTCGTTTTTGCCGTGCCTTATAATGGTCCACAACATGTAGGTAGGTAGGTACTACTGTAAATTATTGTCAACACCTTTCTGAAACTTTGTGAAAGTGCATAAAAATTATGATTACGAGTAGATATGATATAAGTAATGTAACGGTTTCAAGAGTATTTTTTGTGCCTATGAAATAAATATATATTTGACTTTGACTTTAAATTTAAATAATATCGTATTGCAGACTGTCTTCGTCGGAAGATGAACAGACGACGCCATGTAAGTTGTGTCTACAATAACAAAATACTATAAGAGCTCCTCTGGCCTCTTTAGAAGCAGTAACAGTGATGATACCTATTTACTTGCAGCCGATCTTACACCAGATACAATGCTTCCAAAGACACGATGTACGCACGGCATGAAGAACAGCGCCCAAGTTAATAGTACTGATAGTAAGTAAACAAACTTTAAATAGATGATAACAAAAACATTATTTTCAATAAGATACCTAATGGCCGCAGTTCATACTTACCTTCCTATAAAATATTTCTGTCCACAGAAATGGAATTGCTTAAAGTAACCACTCAGTCTACATCGACCACGACTACCACTACAACGACGACGACTACAACTACCAAACGTAGGTGCCATTTTATACTGTATACCCAGTAAATAGGTACCTTCTATTTTTATGACAATAGGTACCTCATTATTCTAGTGATAAAAGTAAGTAGGTAATACAAATTTCTTATAATTTATATTAAACGTATGTAAATATGTTTCAGTTCCGTACGCAGCGCCAGAGACCCACGACCCGACGATGTTCCTCGATGACCCTTGACAAAAATAAAAATATTTATAAATAAAACAGAAAGTTTGTTAAATTATTTACTAATAGAGGCTAGCCGTGACTTCGTACACATTTAACGTCATGTACCTACCTACCTAACTGGGAAAAATGTTTTTCAACGTATCATGATTTTGCAGTTCAACAACTTCCAATTGAATATACCTAAGCAGGATAAGCAACTATTTCAGCCAAACTAATTACGAATGTATTAATAAAAAGTTGTACATTTTGTTTTTTACTTTCCAAAACCTTGAAATTTTCTCTCAAACGACTGTGATAAGCATTGAATTTTAGATTGGTATTTGGGGTAATCAACAGAAACAATTCTCTTTTAAATGTTTTAAATCTTTTAAATGACCGACCGACCGACCGACCGACCGACCGACCGACCGACCGACCGACCGACCGACCGACCGACCGACCGACCGACCGACCGACCGACCGACCGACCGACCGACCGACCGACCGACCGACCGACCGACCGACCGACCGACCGACCGACCGACCGACCGACCGACCGACCGACCGACCGACCGACCGACCGACCGACCGACCGACCGACCGACCGACCGACCGACCGACCGACCGACCGACCGACCGACCGACCGACCGACCGGTTAGGTTAGGTTAGGTTAGGTTAGGTTAGGTTAGGTTAGGTTAGGTTAGGTTAGGTTAGGTTAGGTTAGGTTAGGTTAGGTTAGGTTAGGTTAGGTTAGGTTAGGTTAGGTTAGGTTAGGTTAGGTTAGGTTAGGTTAGGTTAGGTTAGGTTAGGTTAGGTTAGGTTAGGTTAGGTTAGGTTAGGTTAGGTTAGGTTAGGTTAGGTTAGGTTAGGTTAGGTTAGGTTAGGTTAGGTTAGGTTAGGTTAGGTTAGGTTAGGTTAGGTTAGGTTAGGTTAGGTTAGGTTAGGTTAGGTTAGGTTAGGTTAGGTTAGGTTAGGTTAGGTTAGGTTAGGTTAGGTTAGGTTAGGTTAGGTTAGGTTAGGTTAGGTTAGGTTAGGTTAGGTTAGGTTAGGTTAGGTTAGGTTAGGTTAGGTTAGGTTAGGTTAGGTTAGGTTAGGTTAGGTTAGGTTAGGTTAGGTTAGGTTAGGTTAGGTTAGGTTAGGTTAGGTTAGGTTAGGTTAGGTTAGGTTAGGTTAGGTTAGGTTAGGTTAGGTTAGGTTAGGTTAGGTTAGGTTAGGTTAGGTTAGGTTAGGTTAGGTTAGGTTAGGTTAGGTTAGGTTAGGTTAGGTTAGGTTAGGTTAGGTTAGGTTAGGTTAGGTTAGGTTAGGTTAGGTTAGGTTAGGTTAGGTTAGGTTAGGTTAGGTTAGGTTAGGTTAGGTTAGGTTAGGTTAGGTTAGGTTAGGTTAGGTTAGGTTAGGTTAGGTTAGGTTAGGTTAGGTTAGGTTAGGTTAGGTTAGGTTAGGTTAGGTTAGGTTAGGTTAGGTTAGGTTAGGTTAGGTTAGGTTAGGTTAGGTTAGGTTAGGTTAGGTTAGGTTAGGTTAGGTTAGGTTAGGTTAGGTTAGGTTAGGTTAGGTTAGGTTAGGTTAGGTTAGGTTAGGTTAGGTTAGGTTAGGTTAGGTTAGGTTAGGTTAGGTTAGGTTAGGTTAGGTTAGGTTAGGTTAGGTTAGGTTAGGTTAGGTTAGGTTAGGTTAGGTTAGGTTAGGTTAGGTTAGGTTAGGTTAGGTTAGGTTAGGTTAGGTTAGGTTAGGTTAGGTTAGGTTAGGTTAGGTTAGGTTAGGTTAGGTTAGGTTAGGTTAGGTTAGGTTAGGTTAGGTTAGGTTAGGTTAGGTTAGGTTAGGTTAGGTTAGGTTAGGTTAGGTTAGGTTAGGTTAGGTTAGGTTAGGTTAGGTTAGGTTAGGTTAGGTTAGGTTAGGTTAGGTTAGGTTAGGTTAGGTTAGGTTAGGTTAGGTTAGGTTAGGTTAGGTTAGGTTAGGTTAGGTTAGGTTAGGTTAGGTTAGGTTAGGTTAGGTTAGGTTAGGTTAGGTTAGGTTAGGTTAGGTTAGGTTAGGTTAGGTTAGGTTAGGTTAGGTTAGGTTAGGTTAGGTTAGGTTAGGTTAGGTTAGGTTAGGTTAGGTTAGGTTAGGTTAGGTTAGGTTAGGTTAGGTTAGGTTAGGTTAGGTTAGGTTAGGTTAGGTTAGGTTAGGTTAGGTTAGGTTAGGTTAGGTTAGGTTAGGTTAGGTTAGGTTAGGTTAGGTTAGGTTAGGTTAGGTTAGGTTAGGTTAGGTTAGGTTAGGTTAGGTTAGGTTAGGTTAGGTTAGGTTAGGTTAGGTTAGGTTAGGTTAGGTTAGGTTAGGTTAGGTTAGGTTAGGTTAGGTTAGGTTAGGTTAGGTTAGGTTAGGTTAGGTTAGGTTAGGTTAGGTTAGGTTAGGTTAGGTTAGGTTAGGTTAGGTTAGGTTAGGTTAGGTTAGGTTAGGTTAGGTTAGGTTAGGTTAGGTTAGGTTAGGTTAGGTTAGGTTAGGTTAGGTTAGGTTAGGTTAGGTTAGGTTAGGTTAGGTTAGGTTAGGTTAGGTTAGGTTAGGTTAGGTTAGGTTAGGTTAGGTTAGGTTAGGTTAGGTTAGGTTAGGTTAGGTTAGGTTAGGTTAGGTTAGGTTAGGTTAGGTTAGGTTAGGTTAGGTTAGGTTAGGTTAGGTTAGGTTAGGTTAGGTTAGGTTAGGTTAGGTTAGGTTAGGTTAGGTTAGGTTAGGTTAGGTTAGGTTAGGTTAGGTTAGGTTAGGTTAGGTTAGGTTAGGTTAGGTTAGGTTAGGTTAGGTTAGGTTAGGTTAGGTTAGGTTAGGTTAGGTTAGGTTAGGTTAGGTTAGGTTAGGTTAGGTTAGGTTAGGTTAGGTTAGGTTAGGTTAGGTTAGGTTAGGTTAGGTTAGGTTAGGTTAGGTTAGGTTAGGTTAGGTTAGGTTAGGTTAGGTTAGGTTAGGTTAGGTTAGGTTAGGTTAGGTTAGGTTAGGTTAGGTTAGGTTAGGTTAGGTTAGGTTAGGTTAGGTTAGGTTAGGTTAGGTTAGGTTAGGTTAGGTTAGGTTAGGTTAGGTTAGGTTAGGTTAGGTTAGGTTAGGTTAGGTTAGGTTAGGTTAGGTTAGGTTAGGTTAGGTTAGGTTAGGTTAGGTTAGGTTAGGTTAGGTTAGGTTAGGTTAGGTTAGGTTAGGTTAGGTTAGGTTAGGTTAGGTTAGGTTAGGTTAGGTTAGGTTAGGTTAGGTTAGGTTAGGTTAGGTTAGGTTAGGTTAGGTTAGGTTAGGTTAGGTTAGGTTAGGTTAGGTTAGGTTAGGTTAGGTTAGGTTAGGTTAGGTTAGGTTAGGTTAGGTTAGGTTAGGTTAGGTTAGGTTAGGTTAGGTTAGGTTAGGTTAGGTTAGGTTAGGTTAGGTTAGGTTAGGTTAGGTTAGGTTAGGTTAGGTTAGGTTAGGTTAGGTTAGGTTAGGTTAGGTTAGGTTAGGTTAGGTTAGGTTAGGTTAGGTTAGGTTAGGTTAGGTTAGGTTAGGTTAGGTTAGGTTAGGTTAGGTTAGGTTAGGTTAGGTTAGGTTAGGTTAGGTTAGGTTAGGTTAGGTTAGGTTAGGTTAGGTTAGGTTAGGTTAGGTTAGGTTAGGTTAGGTTAGGTTAGGTTAGGTTAGGTTAGGTTAGGTTAGGTTAGGTTAGGTTAGGTTAGGTTAGGTTAGGTTAGGTTAGGTTAGGTTAGGTTAGGTTAGGTTAGGTTAGGTTAGGTTAGGTTAGGTTAGGTTAGGTTAGGTTAGGTTAGGTTAGGTTAGGTTAGGTTAGGTTAGGTTAGGTTAGGTTAGGTTAGGTTAGGTTAGGTTAGGTTAGGTTAGGTTAGGTTAGGTTAGGTTAGGTTAGGTTAGGTTAGGTTAGGTTAGGTTAGGTTAGGTTAGGTTAGGTTAGGTTAGGTTAGGTTAGGTTAGGTTAGGTTAGGTTAGGTTAGGTTAGGTTAGGTTAGGTTAGGTTAGGTTAGGTTAGGTTAGGTTAGGTTAGGTTAGGTTAGGTTAGGTTAGGTTAGGTTAGGTTAGGTTAGGTTAGGTTAGGTTAGGTTAGGTTAGGTTAGGTTAGGTTAGGTTAGGTTAGGTTAGGTTAGGTTAGGTTAGGTTAGGTTAGGTTAGGTTAGGTTAGGTTAGGTTAGGTTAGGTTAGGTTAGGTTAGGTTAGGTTAGGTTAGGTTAGGTTAGGTTAGGTTAGGTTAGGTTAGGTTAGGTTAGGTTAGGTTAGGTTAGGTTAGGTTAGGTTAGGTTAGGTTAGGTTAGGTTAGGTTAGGTTAGGTTAGGTTAGGTTAGGTTAGGTTAGGTTAGGTTAGGTTAGGTTAGGTTAGGTTAGGTTAGGTTAGGTTAGGTTAGGTTAGGTTAGGTTAGGTTAGGTTAGGTTAGGTTAGGTTAGGTTAGGTTAGGTTAGGTTAGGTTAGGTTAGGTTAGGTTAGGTTAGGTTAGGTTAGGTTAGGTTAGGTTAGGTTAGGTTAGGTTAGGTTAGGTTAGGTTAGGTTAGGTTAGGTTAGGTTAGGTTAGGTTAGGTTAGGTTAGGTTAGGTTAGGTTAGGTTAGGTTAGGTTAGGTTAGGTTAGGTTAGGTTAGGTTAGGTTAGGTTAGGTTAGGTTAGGTTAGGTTAGGTTAGGTTAGGTTAGGTTAGGTTAGGTTAGGTTAGGTTAGGTTAGGTTAGGTTAGGTTAGGTTAGGTTAGGTTAGGTTAGGTTAGGTTAGGTTAGGTTAGGTTAGGTTAGGTTAGGTTAGGTTAGGTTAGGTTAGGTTAGGTTAGGTTAGGTTAGGTTAGGTTAGGTTAGGTTAGGTTAGGTTAGGTTAGGTTAGGTTAGGTTAGGTTAGGTTAGGTTAGGTTAGGTTAGGTTAGGTTAGGTTAGGTTAGGTTAGGTTAGGTTAGGTTAGGTTAGGTTAGGTTAGGTTAGGTTAGGTTAGGTTAGGTTAGGTTAGGTTAGGTTAGGTTAGGTTAGGTTAGGTTAGGTTAGGTTAGGTTAGGTTAGGTTAGGTTAGGTTAGGTTAGGTTAGGTTAGGTTAGGTTAGGTTAGGTTAGGTTAGGTTAGGTTAGGTTAGGTTAGGTTAGGTTAGGTTAGGTTAGGTTAGGTTAGGTTAGGTTAGGTTAGGTTAGGTTAGGTTAGGTTAGGTTAGGTTAGGTTAGGTTAGGTTAGGTTAGGTTAGGTTAGGTTAGGTTAGGTTAGGTTAGGTTAGGTTAGGTTAGGTTAGGTTAGGTTAGGTTAGGTTAGGTTAGGTTAGGTTAGGTTAGGTTAGGTTAGGTTAGGTTAGGTTAGGTTAGGTTAGGTTAGGTTAGGTTAGGTTAGGTTAGGTTAGGTTAGGTTAGGTTAGGTTAGGTTAGGTTAGGTTAGGTTAGGTTAGGTTAGGTTAGGTTAGGTTAGGTTAGGTTAGGTTAGGTTAGGTTAGGTTAGGTTAGGTTAGGTTAGGTTAGGTTAGGTTAGGTTAGGTTAGGTTAGGTTAGGTTAGGTTAGGTTAGGTTAGGTTAGGTTAGGTTAGGTTAGGTTAGGTTAGGTTAGGTTAGGTTAGGTTAGGTTAGGTTAGGTTAGGTTAGGTTAGGTTAGGTTAGGTTAGGTTAGGTTAGGTTAGGTTAGGTTAGGTTAGGTTAGGTTAGGTTAGGTTAGGTTAGGTTAGGTTAGGTTAGGTTAGGTTAGGTTAGGTTAGGTTAGGTTAGGTTAGGTTAGGTTAGGTTAGGTTAGGTTAGGTTAGGTTAGGTTAGGTTAGGTTAGGTTAGGTTAGGTTAGGTTAGGTTAGGTTAGGTTAGGTTAGGTTAGGTTAGGTTAGGTTAGGTTAGGTTAGGTTAGGTTAGGTTAGGTTAGGTTAGGTTAGGTTAGGTTAGGTTAGGTTAGGTTAGGTTAGGTTAGGTTAGGTTAGGTTAGGTTAGGTTAGGTTAGGTTAGGTTAGGTTAGGTTAGGTTAGGTTAGGTTAGGTTAGGTTAGGTTAGGTTAGGTTAGGTTAGGTTAGGTTAGGTTAGGTTAGGTTAGGTTAGGTTAGGTTAGGTTAGGTTAGGTTAGGTTAGGTTAGGTTAGGTTAGGTTAGGTTAGGTTAGGTTAGGTTAGGTTAGGTTAGGTTAGGTTAGGTTAGGTTAGGTTAGGTTAGGTTAGGTTAGGTTAGGTTAGGTTAGGTTAGGTTAGGTTAGGTTAGGTTAGGTTAGGTTAGGTTAGGTTAGGTTAGGTTAGGTTAGGTTAGGTTAGGTTAGGTTAGGTTAGGTTAGGTTAGGTTAGGTTAGGTTAGGTTAGGTTAGGTTAGGTTAGGTTAGGTTAGGTTAGGTTAGGTTAGGTTAGGTTAGGTTAGGTTAGGTTAGGTTAGGTTAGGTTAGGTTAGGTTAGGTTAGGTTAGGTTAGGTTAGGTTAGGTTAGGTTAGGTTAGGTTAGGTTAGGTTAGGTTAGGTTAGGTTAGGTTAGGTTAGGTTAGGTTAGGTTAGGTTAGGTTAGGTTAGGTTAGGTTAGGTTAGGTTAGGTTAGGTTAGGTTAGGTTAGGTTAGGTTAGGTTAGGTTAGGTTAGGTTAGGTTAGGTTAGGTTAGGTTAGGTTAGGTTAGGTTAGGTTAGGTTAGGTTAGGTTAGGTTAGGTTAGGTTAGGTTAGGTTAGGTTAGGTTAGGTTAGGTTAGGTTAGGTTAGGTTAGGTTAGGTTAGGTTAGGTTAGGTTAGGTTAGGTTAGGTTAGGTTAGGTTAGGTTAGGTTAGGTTAGGTTAGGTTAGGTTAGGTTAGGTTAGGTTAGGTTAGGTTAGGTTAGGTTAGGTTAGGTTAGGTTAGGTTAGGTTAGGTTAGGTTAGGTTAGGTTAGGTTAGGTTAGGTTAGGTTAGGTTAGGTTAGGTTAGGTTAGGTTAGGTTAGGTTAGGTTAGGTTAGGTTAGGTTAGGTTAGGTTAGGTTAGGTTAGGTTAGGTTAGGTTAGGTTAGGTTAGGTTAGGTTAGGTTAGGTTAGGTTAGGTTAGGTTAGGTTAGGTTAGGTTAGGTTAGGTTAGGTTAGGTTAGGTTAGGTTAGGTTAGGTTAGGTTAGGTTAGGTTAGGTTAGGTTAGGTTAGGTTAGGTTAGGTTAGGTTAGGTTAGGTTAGGTTAGGTTAGGTTAGGTTAGGTTAGGTTAGGTTAGGTTAGGTTAGGTTAGGTTAGGTTAGGTTAGGTTAGGTTAGGTTAGGTTAGGTTAGGTTAGGTTAGGTTAGGTTAGGTTAGGTTAGGTTAGGTTAGGTTAGGTTAG